>LR989949.1:5158759-7658759 GCA_905147015.1 Laspeyria flexula | reverse complement strand
GAACAATAGAAATTCGGAAAATGACTCATGAAACTGTGCCGTCAGGGGACCTTGCTATACGTTTTTTTGTATACAAGGACTGTCATGGCGAAGCTTAGCACGTCAATTTTGAAACATCCCTATTATAGGACCAGGAGTGTCACCAACACAACAGATAACTGGCAGCTCGCTCTGATCTGTATCCAATAGACCGCGGCCAAACACGCATACCCAAATGGCGATATGATTTGCTTTGTAAAACTCAGCATACCAATACCCCATAATAATAAATACATCTTTGTCGGTAGATTATTCGTTGGATAGTTAAAGTACTAGAGTTGTGATTCTAAACATGATACAAAGGACTTAAGATACTTAGATGCGGTCGTAAGCGACAGGCTCCGTCTTACTCCGTGTATATTAAACTTATGACAAGTTTAATCAAGTCTCCGCTGCGGTGGCCTTTGAATTATATATAATTAGCTTATTCGAATCCTCATTAATCCTGTGTAATACAATGGAAGTAATACCACGCAATTAGAGGTGTTATAAAGTTAAATAGTGGGATAGGCAGCAACAAACATTTGAAGGACTCAGGTGCAAGGTAATTTCTTTTTAAATTTTAGTTTAAAGCATATATTTAAATTAGTGTGCTTAGACAATTACTTCAGTCTACTACTTACAAAACGATTCTTCCCAGTTCCAGTAAGTTCTGAAAAAAACTATTAATAGCATGACCAGCACTGCGAACGTTCTGTTCATTTCAGGGCGGATACTTTAATATAGACTTGAAATTCTTGAAAACATAATATAATACGTTACGGTCATAAAGAAAGAGCCAAGATATGAATATAACAAATAATTTGTATCAAGAACAATAATTGAATTGCTTGTTTAACATTATTAAAATATACAAGTACAAAATAAGTATATATGTAGTATATAGTAATATCGAATAGGGAAGGTCGCGATGTACGAGTAGGCTATACTGATTGAACTTACAGTAGGTGTATAACTCATTTGTTTCCGCCGCAGTGTTGTGTAACTATGGCCCGCGTCAGCGACACATTGCTCCTAACTTGTTTTATAACTTTTTGTCATAGTCAAATAATATTTAATAAACGTTTGTTTTACTTAACTGACATTATTTATAATAAAACTTATTGACATACTTTTGCAAAACATTTATGCCATAAACCTATGCGGTGTTTTCTGTAAAAATAAAAAACTAAGTATGCCATATATTCTATGCATGTTAGCAGTGACTAGTTCATGAACGTAATACCTATACTTGTACATTTAATAGGTGCAGTTCACTCATGTACTAGAAGACTAACATACTAAATCAACTTTGCTCACTGCTTGTGAGATAGTGCATCGGTAGAAGCCGACTACGTTTAACGTTTTGTGTATACAGGAATTAAGGGGTGGGTATAACAATTATTAAGATAATTAATGTAATTAATTTATCTGAGATCCCACACCTACCTTTTATCAAATGTTTGAAACTTTTGATGTGTTTTTATTTTTAAAATGTTGACAACGTTATAGAATTCGACTAATCGATTTATAAAGATTACGAGTACGCCAATCCTATTTAGAATAAACACTAAAGGAAAAAATAAAAAATTGTAACTATTTGTTTATAATATGAATAGAGAGTAATATTTTCTGCATTTTTATACCAGTTGAATGTAGATAATTCTTGTCTTGTTGCTATGACGTCACTTACATTGTTTCTAATCTGTCACTCATCATCACTACAACCCATTAGTGTCCCCCTGCTGGGCACGGGTCTGCTCCAAACATTTTAGAGGAGATGTAGCCTACTATACCACGCTGGCGAGACGGGTTGGTATAGGGTTTTGTATCTAATTTTCCTTTTCGCACAGTGCTCTTGTCTGCTTAAGGTACAAGTCTGCGAAAGGTACTCCCTTAGTTGCCTTGTATGATACCCAGGGGTTGTAATCTTGAAATGGGGTAGTGACATTACATATTCTTAATCCGTCACAACACGGACATTCTAATCTGTAAACAAGAAAAATACAAGTCCCAAAAAATAGTTACTCAAAAAATCACAAACATATTTTTGTTCACATAGATATAACACAATACAGTCAGATTCCGTTAGCAAGCTAAAACGAATCAGATAAATTTCATGTCTACTCGCCATTCGCAGAGAGAATTCTTTTAGGCGATAAAATATAAAATTGGCAAAGAGTGCTGTACATTGCTTCACACAGTGGTATCAAAAAAAATCTTTTGTTCCAGTTACTTGTACCCTTCCATGGATGAGCTCGCTAACCAGCTTAACTACGTGTTGGGACACTTTGGTATCAAATCGTTCATTGGATTCGGAGTCGGCGCCGGGGCCAACATTCTTGCTCGCTTTGCTCTCACTAATCCATCTAAGGTAAGTTTTATAAGTAAGTAATTAAAGTTTTTAGGGTTCCGTACCAAAAAGATACAAAAAAAATCCTTATCCCACTCTCGGCCGTCCGTCTTTTACAGCTTATATCTCGATATCTACTTATGCTATCGGTAGTGGTGAACACTTTTTATCCAATTCTATTAAAATTTAAAAACTTGGGAAAATGCTTTCATTTTCTCTGCAAAAGTG
Organism: Laspeyria flexula; assembly: GCA_905147015.1. Classification (NCBI taxonomy): domain Eukaryota; kingdom Metazoa; phylum Arthropoda; class Insecta; order Lepidoptera; family Erebidae; genus Laspeyria; species Laspeyria flexula. The sequence goes on along the minus strand of LR989949.1, from coordinate 7,656,160 downwards.
GCCCAACTGGGGGTTGAAATTTTAAATTGACACTATCAGATCAACTTGTGTATCAAATGAAAGGGCTTTGTTTAAACATTGTAAAACATATTTTATTTAGGTATTTATTTGTACGCTCCAAAACATTCCAAAAATAAATCAAAACAAAATGTATTTAAGAAAAATTAAAATATTTTTTCTCAGGGATTGCGTGGACTATCAGGGATTATATTATCGATGAACATGATAGTACAAATTTAATACTAATGAAGCCTTAATTAATAATTAAATCGTTACTTGTAATTGATAAAAATAAAACGAAACTAAAGTTTAATTTAAATATTAAAAATAATATTAAAAGCAACTAAAATTGACATATAAAAATATCAACTTCATATAAGTGCTAACCCTATGTATATAAAGTCGGCAGTCCGCGCAATACAATGTCACACCTCGTTAGCTACTTGGTGTCCTATTTCCTGTATCGAGAGAACTGCTCCATAAGCTAGTGGCTAGTTGGCTACACTTGACCTTTGTAAAGAAAATACACCCGGTATTTGTACGTACACTTAATATTACTAGACTTTTGCTTTGAAAAATATGTCATATTTTTACCCGACTGTCAGGACGGGTTTCGCGCGTATCTTGTATGTTTGTAAATTTCTTTATTCCCACAAATCTTCCAAACGACGGGATGGATTTTGACAATTAGGGTATCGTTAGATTCGTCTAGAAAACCCAAGTGTCCTTAGATAGGTTTTAAAAATAAAAAGACTTCAACGGCGTGCTTTTGACGCCTAATTGTGAGAAGTTTAATTTTTTTTTTAACCAAACCTATATATTTGGTTATCAAAATAAAAATAATCAAAAGGAGATTACATATATTCAAAAAGAGATTATACATACCTAAGTGAATGGTTCCAAATTGTAAGTTCTATTATTTTTTTTAACCAAACCTATCGACTAGATTATCAAAACAAAAGGAATCAAATGGAGATTACAAATATATACATATATGTTATGGTTTTAAATTTAATCAGGTATATAATAATATTATTTTACTATGTCATCATCATTAGCAACCCATTAATGTCCCACTGCTGGGCTCGGATTTCCTCTCCTTTATCTAGGAGCTGAGAGGCGTTTAGGCCATAATCCACACAAGCTGGCCTAATGCACACTTATACACTTAGATCTTATTATAAACTTTTCGATTATTTCCTTTTATTATTTTTGACAATAATTACATTTCTTCATTATATCTGGGCATCGTACTAGCTTACAAACAAGGGTAATACAACTATTGGTCCACTGAAGCGCTAGTACAAGGCACGCAAGAACTGCGATCAACATCTTGAGAAGCTCTCTATGTAATTGGATTTAGATGTTGATACAACGGTAATACAAGATGGCAGTCTTAAACAATATTGTGTTGCATTGAAACCTTAAGCTTCGTAGAGTGTTCTGTTTCCACAACTTGTAGGACCTATCATGAAACAAATATCGAAGTTTCGTTTGAATTTTCGCTTTGTTTTATTTGAATACGTCAAGTGGGCGTCAGCGGCATTGATTTCCGCACTAAAGTTTTTTAGAGGACGAATCGTATGAAATATTAGTTCAAAAGAATTAGTTTCAGTGCCTACACTTAAAATATTTTTTTAATGATGATCCGAAACTTGATTCGGAATTTCAGAATTTGTTTAATGGGAAGCATAGATACTGATTGTTTGGACATGTAACATCATATATTCATTGGGACTCACAGCAGTAGTGCGTAAGTACCTACGTAACAAGAAGTGCAACAAGTATACGTTCCAGAACATCATATTCTCTGACAGCAATTTTGTTAGTTATTTTTCTGTAATATTTAACTGAATTAAATAGCGGCAAATCCTTTTTTTTATTTGTTGGGTAGAAAACTAGTTCATAATAATAACAGCACTTCCTACGCATTGGAATGTATTCGAAGCGTTTTAGTAACGTATAACACTACTATTAACGAATCCTTTTACGCAGTATTAATCGTAAAAGGATTATAATAAAAATAGCTGGTACGTCAATGCTTTTGATGCAATCATTGAATGCATACTTGAGTGCTTTCCATTCAATACAAAAGCTATACATGCAGCTTTCAGAATTATATCAAAGAGTAAAACACTCAGCCGTCACTGCTTCGCATAGATTATATATTTATAATTAGTTATTATAAAATGGGTAAACCATAAAAGCTGTTCACATATTATAAATATCGGACGCAACAAATTGCATCAGACTCGGTTTTAAATTTACATCGCTTAAATATTTTATCCTATTATTTAGTTCAGGTTTTTAACGAGAATTCCAGGGTTGACACTACGCTTTCATTGAGTTAAGTTAAAATTATCAAATATTTACCTAAATAGCCACACAAAATTCTTTAGTCGGTGTCAATTGGATGTTATATGAATACCTAAAGTCAAATGTCTTACATACATTCATCAATGCATTAATATTTGTGGAATTTTATACATAGGCAAGATTCAGTTGAGTTTTGGTAGAATAGCATAATGCAAATCTATACTAATATTATAATGCTGAAGGGTTTAGTCGAGCGCGCTAATCTCAGGAACTACTGAATGGAATTAAAAAATAATATTTTGTGTTGGTTAGCCCATTTATATTGTTTGAAAAATAATGAAATAATATATATTTCCTATAAAACACTGAAATCAATCCTGAAAACTGTCATCTAATATAATAATAATTGTATAAAAACTATTTAAAATTACTTACTAAAATGGATTTGTTGGTTTTCGATAATCTTTCAAAAATTCCTTTCAAATAATTTTTTTTTTAACCTATAATAACATATTATGTCGATTACCTTCTTTACGTCATTTGTACTTTTAACCACATTTTATTTTCTGACAAATACGTCATTATACATAATTGCGCACATAACATTTGTTTCTCGCTTTTACTCTTTGCATTCCTTTCAAATGGTTTCAAAATTGTTGAGCTGCTGACCGTTAAATTTGGGTTAGGTTATATGAATACTTTTGTCCATATTTTCTTTTATTTATGCCAACACGGCAATATTATGCACCTGATGAAGAGTAATTATAGTTCAAATAAGGCAATATCGGTAGAGTGTAGTGTCCTTGTAACGTTAGCTAGAGTCATGGAAGTTTACAAGGAGAACTAGACGAACATAGCAATATACAGATATACAATCTTTCTATTATAAAATTAAAATACTTAATGACAGATTAAAAATATTTCCCCAATCTATAGATTTGTAGGCTTTATTAAGTCGTCCAGTAAGCTTCCAACTTCACTCAACGACTACCACATTAAGTGATAACCGGGACCAACGGCTTTACGTGCCTTCCGAAGCACGGGTCGGTCGAGAATGAAAATGCCCTATGTCTACTCTAACAAGTATACAGGCAGATGTCATTTGAGAAATGGATTTTGAGGTCTGAACATTCGCGATCGTTCAGTCTGTGCTCGACAGAAGCAACTTCGACGCACGCAGGCAGTAGGCTGCGTTTGCACAAGAGATATGCGAGAGATGTCATCATCATCATCATCATCATATCAGCCCAATGACGTCCACTGTTGAACATAGGCCTCACCTAATTTCCACCGAAGCGAGCGATTCTGTGCCGCCCGCATCCAACGGCCACCCGCAACCTTTACTAGGTCGTCGGTCCATCTGGCGAGAGATGTGTTTTATTAGAACTAATATATAATTGCTACAATGTGCATCGCTCTTGACATTCTATTGGTTTTTATCAAACATCTCTAGTTAAGTCGCTACGTCTCCTGACACATCTCTGGTGGAAACGCAGCCTTGTTTGTAAAATAGGTACTAGCTGTGCCCGCGACTTCGTTTGCGAGGACAACTTATCCCGCATTCATGGAGTTTTCATTTTTTTTTTTACGGAACCCTGATATTTTTTCAAAACCAAAGTAGCCTAAGTTACTCCTTATGACATCCGCCATAAGGAGTTAGGATAGGATTAGGATAATCCCTATCCGCCAGTGAAAGTCTCGTTGAAATCGGTCCAGCCGTTACAACACATTTGCCGGAACAAACAGACAGACAAAAATTGTAAAAAATGTTATTTTGGTGTATGTACCGTATATCACTACTTAGTATAAATCAAAGTCGCTTTCTCTGTCCCTATATCCCTATGTATGCTTAAATCTTTAAAACTTCACGACGGATTTTGATGCGGTTTTTTTAATAGATAGACTGATTCAAGAGGAAGGTTTATAGGTATAAAATACACACACAATACACGCGGCGAAGCAGCGGGCGGAAGCTAGTATATTATAGTAAAAAACGGTTATTTAAATATTACAAACAGACACACCAATTTTATTCATTTGTATAGATAGAATAATGCGTCAAATCACGTGGATGTTTGTTATATAGTTGTATAGTATCTAATTAACATGTCAAGTGGTGATGAGTCAGTAACACCTCGAAACACTATGACTGTGTAAATATAATATGTACATAACGGGATTATAACGTTGCACTTCCATTTAACTCTAGGTTACGCAGAACGCAATACCGATTGTAGATGTTCTTAGATTGGAGATGTCGTTTATTTTATAGAATTTGGTTAATTTTCTTCAAATCAAAATTGATTTTTATTCATCAACTTGAATTACTATTTTTCAAAATCACAATTACAAATGCTAGTGTCATTTAAGTACTCATGGAGGGAGTCGAACCAAATCTCAAGACATAATAATATCACCAGAGAGGATCCACTAATCTGTGTGTCCATGACTTAGTTTTCATTGTTTTTATTTTTTCACGGATCCCTAATATATTTTTTCCAAAATCAAAGTAGCCTAAGTTACGGTTAAGGAGTAACGGAGAGCTAACTATCCGTCAGTGAAAGTCCTGTCGAAATTCGGAGTTTACCTCAAACAGACGGACAACAATTTTAAAAAGTGTGGTTTTTGTTTAAAGTAAAGTAATTTTGATGTTACAAACAGATACTTCATTTTTATTTCTTTGTATATTTAATAGTTATCTCATCAGAATTAAAATCGTTGCCAAGAAAACAACTTAAGAATTTAGACAGCGCTGTACTAGGAGATCCACTAGTTTTAGTATCTAAAAGTTTAAAAAAAAATTGTTTATTACGCATATCTCTGGTGTTAAAAGGAGGTTCGCATATACAGAAAATTAGATTTAAAAACGATATAAAACTCTTGGGCTACATAAGAAACTGTCAATATCTTAGCTACATAATACTAATTAATGTTTATTTCAGGTGGATGCTCTCGCTTTGATAAACTGCACATCTAGCCAGGCCGGCTGGATCGAGTGGGCCTATCAGAAGATGAACTCTCGCTCGCTGCGTGCCCGGGGCATGACGCAGGGTGTACTTGATTACTTGATGTGGCACCACTTTGGACGGGTATGCATGCTTCAACTGATACATAGTTAACTGACCCTCCATGTGTTTACGTTCCTTTATTACAGATGATATTATTATGTTCATGTTTAGAGACATTTTCCCTGCGGCATAACACTCATTGGTAGTCCGTTCATCTCATTTCAGGGTTTTGTAAAGGTTATGTAATTATAGGGTCATTGAGGTGATTGTTTTTTGTTTAAAGTTAAGCTGAGCGTATAGGTGCTTGCGATGACTATAGCCATAGTGTATACTTTTATGTTCTGATGTTCATTTATATGTTGTATTATATGTATGATGTTTTGGTTGCTAAAATTACAATAGGAATGTTCTTGTAATCGACTTCGGTTTAATTACGATGCATGAGCAGCGTTTAAGTCTATAAATATCGATCAATAAAGTACTATAATCATAAATCTCCGATTTGGTTTATGTAGTACTATTGCAAAATCCACCAAATTGGTCATGCATCATAAAAGTCAAGTATACATCCTATAATCAATATCTATTATGTAAGCCGAGCAAGCTCGCGAATCGCGTGGCCAACTTTATGTCCTGCGTGCAAACGCGATACCAACTAAATTTATATTTATATACAAATTACTGTGACCATGAACCGGCTGCTTTACGAGTTACGACTTCGCCGTGCCCTTAACAATAATGAATGCAAAACAAATCAATATTGTTGCGAAACTTGTGCACGACACATCTGCTCGTGGTTTAATGTTAATTTCAACATTGCCTTATTATACGTAATATAACTAAATATACGTTCGTTCAAGCTTGCGTTGGCAATGAATTAATAAAGGTTTTTGTTATTTGTTATGGTATAATTATGGCAATTTCTAAAGAACTTCAATATGTATCAAATATATATAAAACCAAAAAACAACTAGGTACACTTTCATTCTATATATTAATACATTTCATCATGTATTTAAAAATCTAAATACGACTTTGTGTATACTAAATTATGACGTATGCCCAAACCCCTAAAAATCCTCATTCTCAACATTACACATAAATGACAGGAGCTGTTTGATTGTCATAGTACTCTGACAGCCGCAACCACGACCTGACGCAGATGTACCGCGCTTACTTCACACGCAACGTGAACCCGACCAACCTGTCGCTATTCATCGACGCTTATGTACGCCGAGGTGACCTTGGCATCGCTCGCGAGACCGACACTATCAAGGTGCCCGTGCTCAACATCACCGGCGCTCTCTCCCCCCATGTTGATGACACCGTCACTTTCAATGGACGTCTTAATCCTAATAACTCCACTTGGATGAAGGTGAGTTATTGCACTATTATAACTTATCTTATATAATCATTACGCCTTTTTCTCCGAAGGAGCAAGTATCACATCCACAGTACGCCAGCTTTGTATGGTTCCAATAGGGGGCGGTCCTATTGTCGCTGATGTCATATCAGGTTCCGGCGGCCCACCCCACATAGTGAAGTGTTGGTGCACATAGAGGTTTTAGTGCGTATATTGCCAAGTAGCGAGGCCAACATGACCGTCCGGTTGTCCGAATGTGTCGGCACACGTAAACTTTTGTAGGTAAACAGACTAAGGAGGTACCAGAATAAATGAATCTCAATAATTGTGACATCTATTCGTAACTGACTTGGAATTACATTTTCGTCATACAAGTTAAAGTTTAGACTAAATCTATAACAGACTAGCTGTGTCCGCGACTTCGTTCGCGAGGACAACTTATCCCGCATTCATGGAGTTTTAATTTTTTTTTACGGAACCCTGATTTTTTTCAAAACCAAAGTAGCCTATGTTACTCCTTATGACATTAGCTATCCGCCAGTAAAAGTCCCGTCGAAATCGGTCCAGCCGTTCTGAAGATTAGCTGGAACAAACAGACAGACAGAAAGACAGACAAAAATTTAAAAAAATGTTATTTTGGTATATGTTCCATAAGCACATTCAAATGCATGTAGTAAAAAGCGGTTATTTTATTATTACAAACAGTCACACCAATTTTATTAATTGTATAGAGGTATAGATTTATCAGAAGCCGAACACGGTTTTCGATGTCATCTTAAAATCTAGTGTTGGACACTAATAGTTGTTCCTAGTTCAGTACGTTCTTCATTGTTTTAACATTATATTTTATTTTTTATTTTCCTTTTAAGGCGCTTTAAAAAAAGGTAAAAGCAGGATGAAAGTTAAATTAGTAGAAGAGATGAAAGCTCTAAGAAGTACAAATGTATGAAGTTAAAATACCGGACATGGACAAGAATTGTATACTTATTTTAAGAACAATGTTTTGGGGTTCTAAATCTAAATCTACATTTAAACCGGTTTTTTAATGAAAGCAATTATCGCTCTAAGGTCCTACGCTAATGGAAAATAGACGTGATGACAAATATGTATATACGACTATACGTATACATACATATAGGCTCTTTGTTATCTGAAACAGTGTTCAGTGACACAGGTATATCGATTGTCGTAATGTTAGGCTAACTAACTACACATCAATATTATAATTACATTCTGTCGGGCTGTATCTGGATAATTAATATTAGGAAGCACGTAGGACATCCAATACCATTTTGTAGTATCTTGAGTTAATATATCGTTGTACATATTATTATTATTATGTACTTAAATAATTTCGATGTCATTGTCAAATGCTTAAAAGTAAGTGTCATTTTCAAACATGTTATAGCGATATCGACCTATCAAATATCTAAATTAAGAGTAAATAAAGGAAAAAGAGAAAAAAAGTTAACATTGTTTTACGGCATGTTCAAAAACTTCCGAAGATCAAGCTCTTGTGTTAAAAATACATGTTCTGCGACAAACTCAAACTTGTAACTGAAAATCGTTGCTCCTTTGGGTCTTTATTTTGGTTTATTTTCCTTCTTTTTATTTGAACTTGATGGAAAGTTGGTACGAAGTTCTTAACGACGTAATTGGTGCGTTCAGTTCAGGGAAAAAGTGATTACTTATTAAGTAGCTTACGGTCGAGAGCAACATAATTATTTCAACTGTATTGATACATCGCAATATAATAATTAGGTATACATGTTAAATAATATACCTACCTAACATGATACTGTAGAAGTGTAGAGATCCTAATAATGTACCTATCTATCCTTAATAATCTTTAAAAAAAAAGAACAATACCTAGGTATCCTTCTGCTGACAACTGTAATACAGTAATTTTACTAGCTCAATAATCAGGGATCATCAGGGATAATTGTAGGTATTACAAAAATGTCAATAAAGAATTTCATTTATTTGTAGCTTTTGTATTATGAGGTGAATTTGTTTGTTGTTTACTTTACTTTATATTCATGGTTAGGCTATTGGACGGATCTTATTTCAATTTCACCTCGAGATTTTCCTACATTTTTATCAACATATCTCTAGGTAGGTATCAATAATTTTATCGTTTTAAAGAATTGCAAATTAGATAACAATATTCTATTTCTGTAATAAACTACATATTATAGGTGAGCTTGCGATAAAATAGATGGCTTCAACTTATAAATCTGGCCTACGTCAGAGATTAAGTTATGCAATAATGCTCCAGATCTTGTTCACCCCGTCTCCAGTGATGAGCGTCTATCCAACAATGAGCCGTAATCCTACTTATCTACGAGAGACTTTCTTCTACAACTATAATGGAAAATGTCTTAAACCTTAGTCGGACTAAAGCCGCATTATTGAGATTCTTTTAACTAGTTAAACTGAACCTGGTCACGACTTGACTTTTTAATTTCATCTATATAGATCGATTGCTGACTTTTGATTGGCCTGTTGGTCTAGTGGTTAGTGACCCTTACTGCTAAGCCGGAGGTCGTGGGTTCGATCCCCACCCAGGACAAATCTTTGTGTGATGAGCATAAAGGTTTGTTCTGTGTCTGGGTGTAATTTATCTATAATAAGTATGTATTTACAAAAAAAAAATGTATATAAGTAGTATATCAGTTGTTTAGTACCCATAATACAAGCAAATATAATTGCTTACTTTGGGATTAGATGGCACTGTGTGAATGTGGTAGAATATATTATAATATATATATATATATATTATATATATATTGCTATTAGTCAAAACCTTTTATTTCATACGGCTTGAGATTTAATATGTATCAATTGGCATCTTAAATTAAAGGGCCATAGAATTCTAAAAAAAGCACTGTGAATAACATAATCTCCTCACAGCAGGCTTAGAATGCCTGCCAACGGCAAACTGTTTCAGCGTTATCGACTTCACTGTTCCGGCATGCGTTAGCCAAATATCAAAGCCCGTTGCCGACATTTGTCTGAGATATAACGCAATATGATTCCAGATCTCTGACTCGGGCATGGTGCTCGAGGAGCAGCCAGCTAAGATCTCTGAGGCGTTCCGTTTGTTCCTCCAAGGCGAGGGCTACGGTAAGTAACCACGACGTACTCCACAGTAGTCCTGTTCCGATGCAAGCTTAGCTTTGCATTGCAGTTCGAATGTTCTACCGTTGCACTCAACACGCCTCGCTCAATAGATGCAATAAACGAATGCCCACAACTAAATTAATGCATAAACCTGTCCTGTGTATTGCGATATAATGCGAGTTTGAATATTTTTTCATTATCACCCACAATAAAGTTAATACTGTTGCGTGATAAATAAATTTGGCATTTTTTATTTATCTAACAGCTCGGGAATTAATACTACACTTGCTTGACAATTGTTATGATGACATGAAAATAGCTTGTTTTGATGATACACTTTACGATACGTTTTCACTAAAGTAACAAGCCTCGGGCTACCCGCATAATAGGTTGGCACGTTTAGACAATGGCTAGGACAAAGTTTACGTTTTCATTGAAAACATCAAGATAAACGTACTGAACCAGACTATGAAATAGTGATATATTGATAGATACCTAATATTTAAACCATTTAGTTCCAAACCTGAATACAAGGGACTATGAACAGACTTGCCTGTTATTTAAACACTGAAATGGGTACTTTTAGTAAAAAAAAATCCAAATTGCAACAGCCCGTGTTTTATCATTCTTGTATGTGTATATTTCACCGGGCCCCACAGCCCGTTATAAATTAGGAGTGCACTTTAGAAGAGTACTTCTCGCCACTTGCCTTACCATTATTCTCTGCTATGTTAAGTAGCGTTTGCACGTATCTAGTCGAGAACTCCCCTAACGTTAACTGGCCATAAGCATCATCAAAACGAGCTAATAAACAAATGAAAAATATATAAATATCTAGAGCTGTTTAAATAAATTTAACGCTAACATACAGTACCAGAATTAAAAAACTGTCTAAAAATTTAATAAAATTGTATAATATTATAATAACAGGAGCCCGATCCTGCTAAATTGCAAACGTCGATAGTAGACCGATGGACTAATATCGACCAATCACAGGCCGGCAGTATGACTTAGTAAGCCAATCACAGCTGTCGAATGAGACCATCGACTATTGTATTACGAATGTGTTAACAGAATCGGTCTCGGGTCTTAGGATAGTAACAATTGGGAACAAAATTGCCAAGTCAGATAAATTTGTGTCAAATATTTACGCGTTTGAATGTTTTAATATTGCATCTATTCTGCAGCTTTATGTACATATGTTATGATGTTTAATAATCAATTTGAATGTTCAAAATACAAGCGAACAGACCTGTTAAAATAACATTATATTAATACTTAGATATTACATTTATTTTATCTGTATGTTTATTCTAGAAACATTATTACCTAAAATAACTGTGTACCCCTCCTTGCTGATTTAAAATCAAAATTGTATCATAAGTGTATGTTATATTTATATTTTTACTATAATTGGTGATTACGTCTGAAGCCCAATTTATTTTCTATTCTCCCGTTTACGTTTGAGCCTGGATATGCGATAGCGTTATGCAGTCCGTAAACGATTGGTATGTACTCTCCTTAGAGCTTATAACCAGCTTGTATGGCCCTTATCTAATTGCCTAACTATTTTATGTGTGTAGCTAATCCCTGTAAATGTTATTTATGCTCAGTGATCCTTCAATATTTTATTTAAATCAATACTTGGGTATTTTTTTTTTTTATTAGTTTCATTCATATGGAGATATATAATAATATGATATCATAATTTACAACGACTTTGAGATCGATACAAGCAGGTTAATGTATACTACGTTTGGTTAGTGTCAAATACGAGCTTATAGAAAACGTCCTATCGATTCAATTAAAGGCCTAATCAAATATATCATTCCATATATCTCCATAATCTAAATGTCTGAAGTGTTTAATTCATAAATGGTAGTACAGACAATACAGACATACTTTTGAGGTCATTCGTTTATTCTATGACACTTTACAAACTATACAACACGGCTACTTTATCTTTGTACCTAAATGTGATTATTCAGAACTCGCTCCTTTGTGTCCGACGGTGACCAAATTCTTCGAGAGCGCCGACTTAATCCCCGAAGGTATAGGCAGATATTTCGGCAGATCCCATGAAAGGAGGCTAGCCTATTGTTATTAACCGGCTAAATTTCCAAGTTCTGGGCTCATACTAAAAAAAAATAGTAACAGAAAAACCCAATACCGTTTTTAGCCGACCGGTTATAGAATCCAATACTCCTTACGCAGTTTTATACACTTACGATGCGCTACTGAGGTCTCTTCACCTTCAGAACTGATATATAATGTAGCAGTGTTACAATATGTTGTTAAAACAGTTTTATTTTGGCTTTATATTGACCTGAAAGTCTGTCTGTCTCCTATCAAAATATATATCTAGGCATTGTTTTGAAAACTTAAATTAGTTTCACATTGACGACTTTTGTTTGATGAATTTGAATGTATAGTGGTCGACTATACGCATGTAGGTATATAAATAAATAGTTCGATTAGATAATCAGTCAATCCTATTCACAATGTTTTCCAAGAATTGACCTAGCTGTACTACCTTTCTTCTCCTGATAACAACACTATCAATGGTATAACATTTATTTAGAAAACAAATGTATTTCTGCCGGTCACTTTCCTTAGGAAATGATCAATTATACCTATCTACGCTTTACTACTGAACTTCTTTGGAAAGCACAGTCAATAGCCGACCATTCTACTAATGAAAAACTGGTCTTATTCCTTTGAAATTGGGATATAATTGCATTTGACTGCCCATGTTGATAAGTTGGTAACCATTGATACAGATGACTACCGGTATAGTGTTGTTATTACTTTTTTATATCAATTAATCTCATCTAAAGCACACCATTATTTTGTTACCTATACTTAAATGTTTAGATGTGTGTATTTTATATTTTCTCATATACGTATTTGTATATTGCGTTTACGTACAGTTTACAGGGAACCTAGAAAAACTGATTTTCAACGCACTGTCAATGTAAAAAAGATGGAACTTGTATGTCGCACAACTTTTATCTTCCTTAAATAAAGTTGAAAATTGCCTCTACATATGAAATTACAATTGCAATAGTCAATCATAATTTGCATAAATATGGGCAGCATCTATAGGATCTTTAGTAAATTATTAAAATAGTAATACCACACTTTGCTTAAAAGCATGCAAAGTGTATGAGTTCACACATTCACAAATAGACAATAAAAATTAATTTTTCATCTATTGTTTGTCCGATAATCATATTAGCTCAAATAAACACAAACATTTCAAAATGAAACAAAAAGATAAATAAAAACTTTCCAAGCTTCAATTACCGAGTGTCATGTACCTACTATCCCTCAAATAAGGTGTAGGTGGCGCCATCTAGAGTTCGATTATACCAAACTAAGTAAAAAAAGCTTATAACTAATAATAAATATTTACTTGCAGAGACGTTTTAATACAAAGTATTCGCAACATACAAATATGTTCCAGTAATAATGCTCGTTTAGCGATTTATTTTTTAATTGTTTATGTTTACACCCTGTAGCCGTTCTAGCACTGCAAAAATTAAATCGACGAGTTAGTAACGTATCGACGCCGAGCGTTAACTTGTAGCGAGTTTGTTATCGAGCTTGTAGAAAAACGTAAGTGTTATTTTATTCGCTATGCACGGAAGCTTTTGAAATGTGCCATTCCGTTACGAAATAATGTACCTATATATGTATCATAATCATAATAATATCAACCGTAGGACGTCCAATAACGGACATAGATCCTATAGGCCCGGGTGTATGCTGTTGTTATCTTTTTAATGGGGATAAAATACATAATTATATATATCTTGGAGAGCAAATTTTTGTAACAATTCGTTTATTTTTAAATAGAACAAAACTGTTATGTTTTGTTTTAACGTTTTTTTCATTATTAAAAATAATAATGATTAAAATAATGTGTTTGAAATAGTATTTAAATTATTTATTGACCATAAATACTATGAATATTAAAATTATGAAATGTCTAAACAATTAAAAGTATATAAAATACAATCTTCTTTTTGTTTTACATTAAAACTTAATTTTTCAACAGCTTCCGTCTAGAGCTGTAAAAACTAACCACTTTTCACACTGTTTCCATTTATTTTTTGTGAAGTGTTCATTTTAGGGGTTATTCAAAATATACTTACGCTTTATGTTCATTTATTAATTTAACTAAATAAATAATAGATTTATTGTATTTTTTTTAATGAAAGTTACTTGTGTATTTATTATTTAAAGTTGAAATTCAATAGCTATTATACAAACAAATATTTAATAACTGTAACGTTTGTGTACCGTTTCAAAGCTATTATATCTATTTTAAAAATGTGTCCGTGTTTGTATGTCAATAATGAAATATATTTTTTTAACTATATTACTTTGCTATAGTACCTACTTATTGAACATAACGTAATTTTTATTTAATTATATTATTAGAATAACAGAGGAAAGTAGGATTAGTGAAAAAGAGTAAATGTTGTCAGTATTTAAGCTTAAAAATACGATTATAGATATAGAATAGTAAACTAAGTGTGATACGTTGATGTTCCAGTGGCGCCGCTCTCCCCGACCAAGATAGTGCAGTACCGGCGACTGAGCGATGCCGCCAGGCGCCGCCCCTGCCGCCACTCACCGGTGATCCGCATCACCGAAAATCCGATCTCTGAAGCTGTGGTTTGCTAAACCCTAAGAAAACCGTCCTATCTCACACGACGCGCTAACAATAGCTACCGACCGTTACCCACCAACGTGAGACTTATCGTCTTATGGAATAATTGGAACAGCCAATTAAGGGCAATATATGAAGATAAACCCATTGTATGTGTTCCCTGAATCTCCCCCTTTGATGAGAGCGCTACTCGCTCCAATATCCCCTAAGCGTTTATCTGCCGTTTGGCTGTTTCGAGCGCGACCGCGCGTCGACCGTAGGTAGGACGAAGGAAGATCTAGCAAAGTTTCTCACTACTAGTGAGCGTCGCACTGTTAAAGTATATCATTGTATAATTTTAAGAGAATTTTATTAGAACCCACTGATATATACATTTATATATGTAACACTATCGAGCGTTTCTTTAATTGAGTTAGGCTAAAGTCACACGTACATTATATTTATATATGTATTGTTTACGCGACTGTGTAAGAGAGTTAGCTCGATTAATTTGTAATTAGTAAATAATGAGAAGTGAAAGGGTGTGGAGCGGCGTGTTGCCGCGCAGCCTGCGCGCGCACGCTCCTGCGTCGCTGGGTGCTATGCTAAGACCAAGATAGTTTTTGAACTTGATCCTTTGATGAGTCGTTACGGGAGAATATTAGCTTCGTTTTAAAACGCCTAACTACGTTATTATTTGTGTGATTATAAGTTTAAATTGTATGGCCTGTGTTGATTGTTGTGATTAATTTATTGTATTTAAATTATGTGATAATTTATTAATATTTTAGTAGCAATTATCAGTATTATTTATTATAAAACTAATTATTTTTATATAATAATAGTATCGTAGGTATCATCTGTCACAGCTTTTGTAGTCGACCTAAATAATAATAAAATTAGAACAATAACGTTTACGCAATCGCTTAATGAATGTTTCCTTTTATAATTAAATATTTATTGAGTATGACATATTATACAATTTACGAATATGTAACAATAATATTATATAATAGAGGATTCGTGCTTGGGTTTTAGCCAGAGCACACTAGCAACACTGGCGTGGCGTGTTCGTTACAATATTAGAGACAAGTAAATACGCGTATCTATAGAGTTCGAATTTATCGTATGTATATCATGACGCGCCTCGACACGTCCGTAGACTGGCCGACTGCTTCTATTAAGACTTTGGGCAACAAATATTTATATAAACATACGTACCTATGTAACAGAGCTGGGCTCACGTTTTGTTTGAATGGAAGGAGGCCGGCCGAGCATAATTAATAGATTGTTCAAACTTTGGTGTTTACGATGTTCAAATATTTCTCTTAATAGTTAGAACTTGATCAGTAGCTGAGTCTCCGTAGTTAACTGTTACACGACATCGTGTGACGTGGCCATGTGCAATATACGCCACGCGAACAACAAGAACTCGATGAGGTCGCCTCTATGCTTTGTAGACATACTCGTACCTTACATTACCGACCTTAGTTATAGAATGCCAGTTGATTATTCATTTCCAACTTGAACTGTAGACGATGTTATATTTAGATCATTTTTGTTCACAATGACATTCGTGTGAATTTAATATGAATCTATTAAAAAGTGTTTTTATAAATATTGTTGGTGTTTTTATTATTATTATTATAATCCCCCGTTATTTGTAATAATATCTATTTCTAATAATAAAATAAAGTAATTTTACTTAATAGCTAGCAGCTGTAGACGGAGTTACATTACACCCACATTTCGCCATCTAATAAATAATAAAAATCTAAAACCACGAAATATGACAATAAATTGCGACGTGCAACATTCCTCTGCATGAAACCTCTTAAATAGTAAAACAGGCCTCACAGGATTTTCGAAAATTATCATATTCAAGTGTGGCTGACACTGGCTTGGCCATCATGGATTATGATTTTGATGATGCAAAAAATTTGTCGATAATTGGTCACCAAATAACAGAATTGGTCGGTCAATGGTTCAAAAGTTATAAGCGTTTTTAGTTGGCCGATCTGGGAGGTCTTCCCAGCATGGCCACATTTGTATCTCAAAAACTAAGACACCTAGTGAAGATCTATTTCGTCCCAGAATTAGTCGCTAATTGGTGGAAATTGGTCACCAAATATCAGATGATCGGGTATTAGTTTAAAAGATACGAGTTGAATTTTTAATGTAGAGTCTAGGAGCTAGATCAAAGATAACGGAAGCGTGCAAGAGATTTTTAAACATAAAATTATGTATATACTTTTAATAACAACCTCCTACAAGCTTATGCTAGCCTGGTACTTTGTTACACTACACGGATAATTCGTACTTACTACTTAGATATTAATTAAAAGTTACGAGGAGTTGAATTTCTACGGTAGTCTAGGAGCTAGATCAAAGAGTTTTTAACCTATAACGTTACCCTCTAAAGTAAGGTTAGAATAAAAAAAATAAAACTTTCGGTTCGAAATATAAAATGATTTATTATTGTACTTATGGTTAGGTACCTACTATAAAATGTTAACAATACCTACTTAATCTAACATATAGGTAGGTGCTTAGAACCTCTGGCAGATAACTACAGACATAATTATGTCGATGTAAATGATAGTGTCTCCAATGTTGAGAGCAGCCTGCAGCAGCAGATATGATTGGAGTTGGTATTTGAGCGTTTGGAACGCGGCGCTGCGACCGGAGCTCCGTCTGTCATTGTGATTGAGTGAAATATTTTTGTAAACAAGAAATAAATGAAAGAGACCCGACCAATTCTGATATTTGGCGACCAATTTCGACCATCATGATCATCATATCAGTCCAACGACGTCCACTGCTGATCTAACTTTGGAACCACAGACCGACCAATTCTGATATTTGGTGACCAATTAGCGACTAATTCTGGGAGAAAACAGATCTTTGCTAGGTGTCCTAGTTTTTGAGATACAAATGTGGCCAAGCTGGGGAGACTCCCCAGATCGGTCAAATAAAAATGCTTATAACTTTTGAACCATTGACCAATTTCTACCAATTTATCGACTAATTTTTTGCATCATCAAAATTAAAATCCACAATGGTGGTCAAGACAGTGTCAGCCACACCATATTCAATACATATACAAAACAATTCACAGTAAAATATCAAACATCTACTATTTATAAAATAATATCAAATAAAATTATAGTTGAAGAACATTTCGAAATAAAACTACACATGGTGATCGACTTTATATATATTTTTAAGTAGAATATCAACAAACGTGTCTAATATAAAATATCGGCATAACTTTACATTCAATACATTGTAAATTATATATCTATCTATACATGGATACTTATAAATAAGCATTTATACCTAAGCAAAGAATAGTAAGACGAATGTATTAAAAATAATCTTGTATTATAACTATATACCGGGCTATACTATAATACTGGGCAGAAGAAGAATATTTTCGCTAGGTAAAATTATGGATAGTCTAGATTTTTTTAATACAATGCGGAGGACAACCTCAGTGAAGAATACCAACATAGCTACAGGTGCTGAAGATTGATCTTTCAATCTGCTCATTTATTCATTAAGCCCCTGTTTCACCTCAGGCAGATTACGTGTTAATTCTTAACATTGAGGACAGATTTTTTAGAAAATCTGTCTTATCTTGTATTATATTTTGATCAGAGACCAGCCAGTGGTCAAAACCGGGCCAATGTTGTCTCAATACTGCATTGCTCTTGTATTAATTGATAAATTTGTGATGTATATAAAATAAATAATATATACTCGGGTCTCCTCTCAGCTCTCTACATAGAGGAGAGGAGACCGATCCCAGCAGTGGGACATTAATGGGTTGTTGATGATAGCAACCTCGTCGGACTTTCGATAAACCAATGTTTTACAGTAATAAATGATAAGTTAATGAATGACTAACACTATCGCCAGTTAAGTAGAACATTCTTCTCCCACTAAGTATGTTTAATAAATAGTTTATCGCATAACATAATGACGTCCATTAAAATACGTGGAAACTTAAATATTAAGTGCAGTAAACATAGAAGAAAACGATAAAATACTTCGTGTATAATGCCTAAAATATTTTATCAGCAGATACGATTCTATAAACTTTACCCCCCTAAGCCAGCTATATTCAAAATGGCTTCCGCGAAAATAGATAGGTACTGATCATCTGAACATAATAATAAACAGGATTTTCAACCTATGCAGTTAAAAAAACAAAATACCGCAATAGACTGAATGCCGAACCTGACACGAGACTTCAACTCTCTTATACCGAGCCTGACATCAACCAATTGATGAAAAATAAAAAACAATTTCATACCTCCCCTTAATTATTTCAATGAGTTATTTTATATGATTATAACGTATTTTGATTACTTAATAAAAATTAAATACAAATAAATGGATGTTTGATTATTCTAGGGTTCCGTAGCAAAAAAAAGTTTGAGAACCGCTGCCCTAAACGTTCATAATGGATGCTATAGCGCGTGAAATCGCCGCTAGAGGCGCCGGTATCGGGTTAAGTTTTTTGCTATATAAAATTAATGAATGTCAGTGCTTTAAAAGAAGAGCTCAGAAAAAGAGGTAGTAAATTAAGCGCTCTGAAGGAATAGCTGATCCACAAAGCTCTTATACATTGGCAGCATGCTTGTTGATAGATTTTTTCAGATTTTTAAGTTAACTTTCTTTTCACGTGAGTAATAACAAACTTTGACAGCTATGCTTCAGGATCTTACTCGACAGTGGCGCCAACTACATAGTTAAAACAAAAACGGTAACCGTCATTGGCAATCGAAATTGTTATGAAAAAAAAAACTGTTCTTATTTTTTTTAACAATAACACTTATTTTCATTTACCTGTCATGGTGGTTTTGGTGGTAATTCTAAACATCCTTATCATTTACGACAATATATTGTGGCACAATTGTCCTATCTAGACAATATAATACTTTTCTAGCAAATAAGCAACATTTACATGGCATTTCTTCGTATCTGCCGATTATCAATATACGAAAAATAATTAATATAATATTACACAGAAGGAATTTGAAATAACCATTGCAAATTCATTCTGATTTAATATTATTAGCCACCTACGTAATTATAATTAATGAAAAATATATGCTTATACATCGTTTTCTACATGACTGTAACCAAGAAATTGTGAGATAAATAGTCTCCATACAATAGCTGGTGGGCAGTATAAGCCGCTGTTGGATATCGACCATGCATGACACTAATGACAATCTCAACTAAAAGTCTAAGAAACAAAGGCTCTTGCCACTATAAGACCACTAAAGTCGGTATGGAAACAAAATTTGTTTTGGATACAAGTCGCCTCTTCTTTAAAGACTAATGCCAGGTTTCTGAACCAACAATGAGTTATTCATCGATTACGATTATCCTGACTGAATATAAAAGTAAAACAATTTTATTCATACAACTGTCATTTTTAATTAGTTTCTGTAATATTTTATCCTATCAATAACATTTAATCATTCAGAAACCGGGCATGATTCTTTCAATTTCAATTTCCCTGTATTTTGCATCGAAATAACAAATATAATTTGAACATCTAATTAGAATTTTGATTTTAATCTCAAGAACCACACAATATCACATTTATAAACAATTAGTAATTTCAAACATAGTGATGTCTGTATCAATTGATTGTGATGAAAGGAATAAAAAAAATTGTTGGTATATACCCTAGAACAAGAAACAAATGGGTATACAGTATTGTACGAGCCAATACAAGTAATTTAACTTTCCTTATTTTGTCTAAGATAAACCCAAAGTATTATGAAAAAAATTACTTCTGGAATACATTAACTAAATTTAAATCGGTGAATAAATTTAGACATATATCTGAGAATAATATCTAAAATTGTGACGATGTGTCATTGCATAAAATTATTATTATTATATATTCTACTAAATACAAGTATGTATAGCGCATTGAATTCAACTATTATATAGTACATACAAACTTAATACACGTGCCCGTCTACCTCATAACACATAAATTTAATAATAATATCAGTTGCAAGTGAAACAATTCCTACAATGAGAACTTCGAGGTATTTAATTTACCTGATACATAATTATGCGGGTTCAGAGGTCACTCACCGCAAAGGTCAGGTGATTTTGTTTGTGTAAGCTAATGGCAATATTACTGGTGTTTCCTGATACAAGATCAAGAAACACCAGTAATGTAACCAGTTTTCATTCACGAAACTGTTTTCCTTCGTACCAGATAGCCACCTATTAATAATGGGATCCGATGTTATCAGTACATTTTAAATCTTCCGAGTGATATTTTTACATTTTAATAAATATTAAATATGATTTTATTTACAATAACCATTGCCTTGAATACATATAGTAGAAAAACTTAAAAACATTTAAGTAGGAATATTTGAAGTGTCGGTTCCTGTATAGTATCGGCCGCGGTAATGTCGGTGGGTTCAGTGCTTGGGTACCACCGCGATGATAATGATCGATATGACGATGATCAGAGCCAGGAACAGGTAAACCTTCTTCTTCCTCAGCTTATTCTGGAATTTAGTTACAATATTATTAGATTCTCTCATTTATTAACAACTTATCTACATCTATCTATACTATTTTAAAGAGGAAAGATTTGTATTTTTGTGTGTAACGAATAAACATAAAAACTACTCGACCGATTTAAAAAATTCTTTTGCCGTTAGAAAGCTTCATTATCACAAGTAACATAGGCAATATAACACCACGCTTTGGCCAATAGGAGCTGAGCACTGGCCAAATAAAGAACGACGGAAACGAAGCCCTGCGCGACTTCTAGTCTAATAATCAAGAAACGCCGGAGGTCCAATTCCTTATCCCAGGCCCCTTTGTTCTGTCGTTTGCACTACTTATGAGGTTTGCTGACAGCAAACAAACAACGCTAATTATACACTCGGCGATAATACGCACCTTATAATTAACCGCCTCCCTTAGCTGTGTAGTCCCTGCCTCGACATTCTGCGTCGCGTACTCGACACTCGACTCGATAGAGTCGACCACCTCGCCGTGCGTGTGTATCATGGTACCCAAATCCTTGAAGATCTGGTTCACAGCCATTATGTCGTTCTACAAACAATACAAATACATCACCTTAGTCTTCGTTATTTATTACATACTGTATACAACCAGCTTTCGTTACTCGTAGTTAAGGGACAATCCCACCCTCAGGCCCACCAATGCAACTCCTGTAAGCCAGAATTTAACAGAGATGTCCCTTGCAAACACCGAGTTTTCTAACCGAGTGTCTAACCTACTGTCTTTGAACCCGTGACGAAATTAATCAGAAGTATATGAAGGAGTTGGAAAGGAATTAGATAGGATCTAATCCTATTAGGGTGAAAGAACAGCGGTCAAAAACTTTTAAAATAAAACAAGATACTTCGCTAGCTTTATGAGCAGCAAAGGTTCTCTTTTTAATAAGTACCCATTGTATTTAGTAGATCTATGGTGAAGATGGAGCATACTACATAGACCAACTTGTATTTAAAAGTGGTATTTAGACACAACGGCACTTATTTTATTAAATCTTATATGGCAATGGACTCGTCCCTTTTTACATGGGACATGACAAATGTGGCGAAAGGTGTCTTGCTCCTCTCTGTGACCTTTGGAATGGGGATGTAGTCAGAAATGCAATACATCTTTTTTTTCTACGGTGGCTAAGCTTACGGCTAACTGATGATAAGCTGTTACCGTATCCTATAGAAATAGTAATTAAGTAAGTACATCATAATTTTTATTATATTACACTGGCCGACAAAATGAATTTTATATGTGTCACATGAATTTTTTGGATTTTTTTTACTCTTTAGACTCCGAAAAGTGGAAAACAAAGACAAAAACCTTTTCGACATTTGTATTAAAAACGCCGTTTATGGATTATTATTACAATGAACGGACTATGTACATCAACATCAATCTGCATATCACCAAACATTATTGTAATGCTATATTTATACGATCTTATCGATTCGTTCACAGTTTTATTCCGTAACTAATTTATTATTCGATAACGTGATTGTTTATAATGGCAATTTTTACGTACAGTAGTAATTTAAACTTTTACTAAAAGCGCGGTGATATTCTAGTTTACATACGATTGTAAGTAAGGGCTAAGAAGGAGTCGAGCCACAAGAAGCTGTCAGTATGCTGCCCAGATGATTATTACAGGCTTTTATTTTGGACTTTTTGTCATTGTGACAGGTTCCTCAAATCGCCTCTAATGACATCTTGCGAATGAAATTAAGCAGAGACTGTGGTGACAGTCTCTCAGACGCAGAGTAGGTATCTGAGGCTTTAGAAATCCTGCATAGGCATTTGTTTATACTACGACTGTGGCAAACATGTCGTACGTATGGTTGCCACAGTCGTGGAATAAGCCTGATAGTAAAGGGTTTCCGTAGCCTATGGGTGCCGGCAAGACCAGGTCATCGTGTACGCGTTGCCAACCCTTAAAAACCAGGAGTGAACCACTAAATTTTTGATGAATCCTATACCTACTTCAGTAAATCGTCCATTGGGAAAACCTCGTTAGGGGATTCATTCCACATCCTTAGAGTTCTCGGGAAGAAAACTCCTTTGAAACCAGGCGCTGCAAGACGATTTAAGCTCTAAGTTGTGAGGGGTTCTAAGGTCAAAATGAGGCTTTACTTTCTCAATGTTGTATTATAAATAACAGGAGCGTGATAAAGATCCATGTATTACCTCCAGCGACCTGATGTCCCTCTCCCTTTCTTCGAGCTCCACCAGATTACGTTCAGTCTGCATGGTCATCTGCTCTTGCTTACGGACGGTCGGCTCACCTAGCTCCAACAACTCCTTGTCGCCGCTTTGGTCTGTAGCAACAATTTATTATTTTACATTAGCACACTAAACTATACACACAGAACCAAAAACAAGTCCTGAATGCGCTAAATTTGTAGCTTGTTATTCAGATCTGAAATAAGATATTTAGGCATCACACACTACTAAAAGTTATTGTTTTCAAGGGCGCTTCTCCTTGCATATTTGCGCAAATGCACCAAATCGTATTTGCATATACCACTGAGGTAACTTAGGCTATGCATTACGTGTTACGCAAGCGGTGTGTCATGTCTTTTACAGTTCCATACATTACAACTCAGTGGTACGTGCACATCTACGCTTGCGCATCCGGTGTGCCCCGGCCTTAATATCCCACAGTTGGCCACGTTTTTCCAAGAGGAGAATTTGGTGAGAAACTATCTCAACCATGAATCTAGTACCAAAAAATTTAAATTTATAAATTTTAACGTATGATTATAGTACTTACTGCCCATAGCGAACGGATCACCAATGGTCACTGATTGCGCCTTTTGTTTCTTCACTTCCTCTTTGCTTTTCTGTGCAGCGAGCCTTTGCGTGGCCTGAGAAATAAATAAATATATTTCATTATTATTTATGCAATGGTGACCGAATGGATAAGTGACCGGCATGCAAATCACGCGGTCCAACTTCTACCTATATCGAGTTATCGACCGGCAGTACCAATGTAGATTTCACTTTGTGGAATTTATACATTATGTACTAGGTAGTGACTTACCATCTGCTAACGGATAAGGAAAACATCGTGAGAAAATCCACATGGGAAGAAATTTTAAGGGTACGTCAGATCGACCAACCTGCATTAAGCAAGCGTGTGTGGATTATTGGCCTAAATATTCGCACTTTTCTATATAGAGAAGAGGAGCCCCGTGCCCAGCAGTGGGACATTAAATTATTGAATTTGTTGACATATTTAACATTTTTTGGATTCCATCCATTTATTGTTACATCAAAACCGTTACCATGGACCGTTCGCAGTGGCATAAATTAGGTGAGGCCTATGTTCAGCAGTGGACGTCGTTGGTCAGATATGATGATGATAATGATTGTTACATAATTGTATTATTTAGTTAGTAAAAACAATTGTTGACTTGATTGGAAATTTTGCATGTCACAATAACTAAATGTTTGAGAATGAAACATTTGTTTATAAAAAATCTATTGTAAAAACATTTATAGCGACGAATGTACCGTGGCATATGCCAATATTTTATCCAATATTGTATCACATCCTGGGATGGACCCCTAAAAACAATTATATTTCCCATGGAACGAGCGAAAGCAATTCTAAAAGTGAGTGTCTTACCTTTTTTCTTTTACTTTTTACCCTACACACCTTTTATATGAAACATGCAATGTGTCTGTTCTCCAACTGTTCATTATACACACACTACTAAAACAATATAGAATGCTCACATACAATGTCGAAATAACTAACAAGAGACCGAAAGATATAGTGGCTCTCAAACCTAAACTTTTAAACTTTACAAATAGATAATTTTCCTTTACAAGCCTTACTTGTATAATATAGTAAATAGACAATCTTAGACAAGTATATGAATAATTCCATAAATTATGTTACGAACAGACAGAGGACCTTATAATAGTCTGTAAATAATAATAATATTCTACCACATTCACACAGCGCCATCTAGTCCCAAAGTAAGCAATTATATTTGCTTGTGTTATGGGTACTAAACAACTGATATACTACTTATATACATTTTTTTTTGTAAATACATACATATTATAGATAAATTACACCCAGACACAGAACAAACGTTTATGCTCATCACACAAAGATTTGTCCTGGGTGAGGATCGAACCCACGACCTCCGGCTTAGCAGTACAATAGCAAATAGTTAGTTGATAATAAGTTCAAAAGTTTTGTTTTTGTTAATTTGTTCATTAATTATTACATGCTAATTATATTCTTATATGTGGTATCTGAGAACTTCTCGTATCTCTTATCCTAATTCAGATACTAATGTATTTGGTGATGTTGTGGTTGAATGGTTTCTATACCATAATTTATGAAAGATTTTATATGTTTGTACTTTTTAACCTTTAGTTAATACTTCTGAATCATAGTATAGTGGTCAACTTACATTTCTCCATAATCAAAGAGTTATTTTTAAATGAGTAATTTCCATTTAATTGACGTCATACTAATAAATTCAGGTAAGTTGCGGCTACAACTTGTTCAATATAATAAAATTTTGTGTAGCATTGCCACAAAAGGTCGATATGAAACATAAATATTAAAATTTCCTGTTAAGTTCACGCACAATCTCATTAATTTCGAGGATATCAATATAACAATGAATTATTCATTTACAAAAAATTTATCAGCCAATGTTATCAACTCAATATATTTTAATACGATTAGATTATTACTGTTTGTATTTTGGACCACATTAGCATTGACGTCACTGAAAAAAATTATCAGATTAAAAAGGTAAATATATTTGAACTATAAATAATATCTATCTATCTGTATTTATCGTTTTTTTAACAGATACCTTTATTTATCTTCATTGTAATGGTGAGATTTTACTAAGAGAACACCGGGATATCAGACCTTTCATAGTTGTGTACAAATTTTTGACAAATGTTCGATAGCTAACATGAGATAACAAGCCATCACACCCACAATTCTCCAGCTATGTATAGTTCTATGTAATAGAGGTCAAGACAAATCTGGGCCTCGTGCGCCCGCTGGGCCAACGAGGCAGCTGATGTATATAATAAATATTTTTGGGACATAATTGCACTCTAGACTCAAGTCTTTGAACGATAACGAAGAAAAGTAATATTATTATCTGAGATCAGATTATCATGTTTTTTTCTTTTTATACGACGGTATTTGGCCAGTTGGCATTCGTAATATATCAACGACCACATTAAGAAGATCTCTCGCTACTATAGTCAGGATGTCAAATGAGAGGTCAAAGCGATTAACTAAAGTTTTGAATAGCGTCATATACCTAGGTGTTTTACTTTAAAATGAATTGTAAAAATACCAAACATAGGGAAGTACTATTTTAATTAGCATTTGACGTCATTAAATACGCATATGGAATGTTCTATCCCAATCCTTTCCTCAAGATGTTCCTAGGAACAATAGCTGACAACTCATGTGGTATTGTTCCGATATGCGTAACCACCACAAGTTCATGGTCTGTATCAATTATTGTGAATATTACAAAGCAATCTATAGTTGCACATGGGAGTTACTCGCGTTGTAAGATGTAATTTAATTTCAGATCATTAATTCAGATCGAACTTGATATGTTTCCTGTAGGCATTTGTGATATTATTTTTTTTCTAGAATAGATTGCTATTTCATCATTATATATAAAGAAGACAGGTCAGGAGTGCCCTAAACCAGTGAACATGTATGAAAAGATTGAAGAAATGTTTAAGAAGCGAAAGATGTTTGTCAGAATCGTAGTAGGTGAAAAGAATTGGTCTCTGCCTAACCCTCTGTTGGGAAAGAGGCCTAATCCTTATGTATGTATACATATATCTATTGTATAGCTTATAATAATATAAATTACATACAAAAGTTGTTTAAGTTAGTTAGTGTTTTAAATTGTTATTTTGTATGTAATTTAGCAGCATCAATTGGTGATCACACAATCCTTGCGTGGATCAAACAGAAGATTAATGTAATCAATTAATGACTTTATAGAAATTATAACGTATATTTTGATTTGATAGCTATAGTATCATCATAGTTCATGCACTGATCCGTTTAAAGTACATAAAAAATATCAGAAAAAAAAGGTAATTTCTTATAAACACATTATAATTAAACACAACACAAAGATATAAAGTCTTTTTCTTTTCTTCTCTATGATATGAGAACCATAATAAAACTAAGGTGTTATTAACCAGTTTTAAAACCACAGTTTTATTATGGTATATAATGCATGATTGCCATAAGCAATTGGAAGTATGTTCTCTGCCTATACC
Organism: Laspeyria flexula; assembly: GCA_905147015.1. NCBI lineage: Eukaryota > Metazoa > Arthropoda > Insecta > Lepidoptera > Erebidae > Laspeyria > Laspeyria flexula. Next base: position 7,628,829 of record LR989949.1, on the reverse strand, counting down.
AATTTTAGAATAGCGTAATGCTATGTGTATGTAGGTATGTACGATACATGTATGTACGTCCAAGAACTGTATAGTGCATATATAATGTAAAGAGTACATACCTGGAAGGAGTTGAGTGTGATCATGTATTCATCACTGAGCCTCTCCCTCGTAAGCTTCTGTGCTGGCTGGTCCGTTGGTAGCTTCATCAGCTCCATTATTAGCGAGGATGTGTCCTTCGCCAATTTCTGCGTGTAGTTCTGGATCTGACGACTGTTGTAGAAAGATATTACAACATTCAATTAGATGTTATTTTTTAACTTTGCAACATTTATTATTGTGTTTTCAGTAATAAAAATTGTAATAGACCTCAAGTTTGTTGTTTTCATTTTTAAATTCATCTTAGATAATCCTAACTAATATTTAATAGTAACCGTAATATAATAATAGTAATATATAAGCTATATTAATGCTGTTACTGTCCTTAGACAAACTGAAGAATGAAGTACCTTTACCATTAGTATATAATCCAAACATAAAGGTTTATAACTGTGACTTACAGTTGGTTCCTGAGCTCCTGAGAGTCCTGCGGCGTCTGCAGCTGATTAACCATCTTTGACATTGATGATACTGGTAAAAAAAACGTTTAGTTAGGTACATCTCCACACCTACACTAGGAATAACTATCAATATGTCACAACATAGTAACATACATCATTCTTGTATATTAATTGAAACATCAAGATTAAATACAGTTGGTTAAATACCATGATTAGAGTCATGGTAAAGTTAGAGTTATACAGCTGCTAGTTTAGTGAAGAATAAGTATTGGTACTTCAAGCTCAATAGAACCTTTTGTAACAATCATGGATTTATAAGGGGGAGGGTATCCTAGGTGTAATATGGAGTTATTAATTAGCTAAACTATACACTTTATATCTTTTTAATTGGTGGTGCAGAGTGTATTTATGGATGGCAAAGGGGTCGTCTCCCTTTGCCATCTATAAACACCCCCTTCAAAAAACATTACTTTAGCTGTCTGATGTACAGTTTCGAAGATTTGTTATATAAGGTTTTATATGCTTGCGAAGGATTTTGCGGCACCCCGACCCATGTATGATGACAATGATGTATAAGAATTTATTTAATACTAACTTTGAGATCATTATAATTAATTAGATGCAGCAAACACAATAGAAGATCAGTTATTTTGATGTTCACACGTCAAACAATAGATGGTCATGTATTAACGGAAAAAAAAAGTAGTATATAAGCCACTCTCAGGGTATAAAATTAACTAATAAAAGAAATTTAAAGCTCGCCAATGTCCAACCCTCTCAGCTCTCTAGTTAGAGGAGAGGAGACCCGAGCCCAGCAGTGGGATTTAATAGGTTGCTGATGATGATGATGATGAATGTCCAATTTATTTGGTTAGTTTTTTAGACCAATTGGAGTAAGGTTATTATCAAATGTGCTTTGTTTCCCAAAAAAAATGGGTATATAGAAAAACTTGAGTATGTACCGTAAATTTCAGTGGTCATAAGAAACAAAACACATGCGGGCACCACTGGGAATAGCTAGTTTCCAATATTTAGATAGAATGTAGTGAATATTAATCCCTTTTGAATGGTGTACCACATGAAACCAAACATTTATGCCAATGAGTTGGACATCTACATGCTGTAGAAAACTGTGATAGGCTGACGATGATATATTGTTAAGCAGTATATCATCGTCAGCAATGTGCAGCAGAGTGTAAAGCTGCTATTAAAAATTAAAAAAAAGAGGATAGTAATGTCACAGTGGAGTAGTGGTTACGATAAACGGCTGACATCGCCACACAGACTGTACACAGGGATTCCTACTTTTTCTTTTCTTTTCCTTTCCTACGGGAGGGCTTTAATAAAAAAAGTAAGTGCTGTTACAATACTGATATAAAAACCAATAGAGATGTGTCTGCAATTTTTTTATAATGATCTATTTCCTCATTGAGCTAAACAAAATGTGAAAATGATTCTTTTACAAAACTCATCTCACTCAATCAACTCAAACTATTCACTAATAGTTGCCACTGCAAGTATTTAATTTCATAATTATTGTTTTGATATTGTTAACAACATAATTAACAGTGGCAAAAAGACTAAATCAATTGAAATATTTTGAATACATCATTATAAACAAAAATGAGTAGGTATTTATTTGGGAGCAAAATTATTTTTGAGAAACAGGTACTTAATTTCTTCCAGTGGACATAGTAATAGATTAGCATTCCACTTTATTTTAAACTAGCTGTTGCCCGGAGCTTTGCTCCCGTTGTTCTTCATTTGGCTACTGCTCAGATCCTATTGGCCGCAGCGTGATGTTATATAGCCTATAACCTTCCTCGATAAATGTTTGTTAAAGTTTTTCAAATCAGTTCAGTAGATTATCTCCTACAACGTTACAAACTTTACCTCTCTGTAAAATTAATATAGAAGTAGAGATAATAAGCATTTTTAGTATCACCATCATCATTCATCAGCAACCCATTAATGTCCCACTGCTGGGCTCAGGTCTCCTCTCTTCTATCTAGAGAGCTGAGAGGGTTTAGGCCATAATCCACTCACGCTGGCCTAGTGCGGGTTGGTGGATCAGACATACTCATAGAATTTCTTCAACGGTATGTGGGTTTCCTCACGATGTTTTCCTTCAAAGTTAGCAGATGGTAAGTCACTTGAATAGTACATCTAAATTCCACAAAGTGGAATCCACATTGGTACTGCCGGCCGGAATAGAACTTGGACCGCGTGATTTGCACGCCGGTCCCTTATCCATTCAGCCACCATCGCTTTTCACTGGGACCGCTTTTCATTATACAGCAGAATAATTTTTATGATAGGTACTTATCATGATTTAAAAATTAAACAGAAACTCATAGATCTGGCTAAGTATAGTTTAATTTTGGTATGATTAAGAAGTCATTGCCAAATTTTACATATTTGTTCATGATTTGCAATTTTCTAATGTCAGATGACCAACATTTTTTACGTATAACAATGGAAGAAAAATGTATATATGAGTAATCATAAACAAAATGTGTGAAAAAAGATAGTGGTTCTGATAAATTGTAGAACATCTGAAGAAACAATTCTTTGGTACATACCATTTTGCGATATTTTTTTGATGTTGCTGGCGATGGTCTGCGAGAGGCGCTGATAGCTGTTACCCACGTCCTCGTACGTAACGCCGCCCTGATACGAAGATTCCATGATGAACTCCTATAACACAAAAAAGCAAATTTAGATCACGGCCCTTCGCCCAAAACAACTCAAACAAGATAATAAGCTTATTTACTTCAAGACGTACCTATAATCTAGTTACACTAGGTAATAAATGAAATTATTTTATTGTGACGTGCGTTGGTTTTCCATCGCAATAACTGATACTAAACCTTAATATAAACGTCCCCTATGGGCCACAACCGTCAACTATAAAGAATGACAAACAAAATTGAAATAAAACATCAAACAATAATAATTTACGAGACCTTTTTTATCTTCTTTTCAACAACACAAGACAAATCACAATAGAAAATTCACTTTATTTTTTCGCACTAGTGTATAATCTATGCTTCACAGTTTCACTCTCCAGTCAGTCAGCACTGTCAGAATGGCAGTACTCATTAGCACATTCTGCAATTATTTGCATAATTATATAAATAAAGCCTAGTTCGCATTGAGGACAGTATTAAATTTAAATTAAGATTAATAATATTATTATACAAATTGAAAATAATATTATTCATATTTTGAGTGCTACAATAAAAGTGATTTCAATTAATCATTTTTTTGGATGCCCGTGCCCTGCCACCCGTGGGATATTTATGGGTTGAAATGATGATAATAATGATTTAGATGGATGCCTACTACAGAATTTCCTTATAAACAATGTTCACAGCTTTTTTGCCAGGTTACTTTTGAAAGAGCGAATATATAATTGACCATGAGAAAAACACTCAACGCTCAAATCTAAGCTCGCAACGTTGAAAGTTTGACCCTGCGCCGCACCGCTATGTCCCTGCATTTTAAATCTGGAATATTTTCGGAATTATTATATATTCGGCATTACATGCTGTAAGGGCCATATTGATCTATATTAAATAGACAATGTATTTAAGGTACTTAATTGGATAAGGATTAATGTTGTATTGCTTGAAATCACTTCGTAAATAAGCCATTTTTTCCAGTAAAATGTAAAGGATAAGAAATGGTTATTGACTTAAGAGATAGACATATTATGCCATCGCGGACTTTTTGTTGATATTTTTCAGGTATATAATACTGTAGTACATTATTTTTATTTATCTCGTGAGGTTCAGCCAGCGTTTGCAATGTAGGTAAGCGCAAAAATGTGTTTATTTACGACATCACATTAGAAACCTCTAAATTTATCAGTGTTTCTCTACAATATTATACATGTATTATACATATAAACCTTCCTCTTGAATCACTCTATTCTATCTATTTAAAAAAATCGCTCGAAAATCCGTTGCATAGTTTTAAAGATTTAAACATACGTAGGGACGGACAAACAGTGACGGCGACTTTGTTTTATACTATGTACTTAGTGATGATGATGTTGTGTTAGAAAGGAAAGGAATGAAAGTCTATGGAAATAAGACGATAATTATGGTGTTTGAGAGAAAAGAAATTATGACAGAAGTTTGTGGGCGGATAGGAAGTGAGGTATTAGAGCAAGTGCAGGAATTTATATTTTTGGAATCTTTGTTTACAAGAGATGGGAAGTGCGATAGTGTTATTGAAAGGAGAGTGAATGCTGGTAATATTATGATGAATGGAGCGCTGCACACCTTTATGAACAGCCCGAAGATCTCGCAGAAAGATCGTCTAGCGGTTCAAAAAGGGGTGTTGGTACCAACACACACAACACAGTAGAATAAATACTGTGGAAATAAGAGCTTAGAGAAATATGATTGGGCTAAATTTGAGTGATAGGATAAGAAATAGTGTAATAAGGTAACGTTGTGGCTTAAAAATAGATGTTTTGACACGAATAGAGAAAGGAATGTTAAGCTGGTTTGAACATGTCGAGAGAATGAATGAATGAAGGAAGAGTAACAAAACAAATATATGAGGTGAATGTGAAAGGAAAAGTTGGAAGGGGAAGACCTAGAAGAACGTACCATGACCAAATAGGAGACGTTCTAAAGAAGGGACGGATCAGGGGGTACTCCTGATCGTAACCGGCGAGAATGCATGAAAAGACTGATGAATGTTGAAGAAGCCAAAGATGTATGTCAGATTCGTAGTAAGTGGAAGGAAATGGTCTCTGCCTACCCCTCTGATGATTGATGAGCAAGGGTGATTACACAAACCCCAAAGCACATCGACCAATCAGTCTGACCTCATTCATGTTGAAAACCATGGAACGCTTATGCGAGAGGGAACTGAGAGATGGTGCACTAAAACTATTACCCTTACATGCTAACCAGCACGCATACAGCTCCGGAAAATCCACGGAATCAGCACTCCATCTGGTAGTTAATCGGATAGAGGAAGCTATCGAACAACAAGGAATCTGCCTAGGCACCTTCATCGACATCGAAGGAGCCTTTGACAAAACAAACTTCACCAGTATCAGGGCCGCCCTGTCCAAACATGGTGTGGAACCGATACTTACCGATTGGATAACAAACATGCTGAGTAATAGAGTGGTGCGCCTTGGTGGAGATGATCAGGCAGCGCTGATAGCCAGAGGCTGCCCACAAGGAGGAGTTATCTCCCCTCTCCTTTGGAATCTAGTAATAGATGACCTAATTACAAAGCTGAATAGAAACCGCGATTACACAATAGGCTACGCAGATGACCTCACTATCCTTGTCTCAGGGAAAGTAGCGGGAACCGTATGCAACCTCACCCAACAAGCTCTTCGCACCGTGGAGAAATGGTGTGTGGACTACGACCTGTCGGTGAACCCGACGAAAACTGAACTAGTCATGTTCACACACAAAAGAGTACTTGGACAATACCGACTACCCACACTCTTTGATACTGAGCTGAAACTGTCAAACGAGGTAAAATACCTCGGCGTGATACTTGACAGTAAGTTAACCTGGAACAGCCACCTAGACAACAAATTAGTCAACGCCGGAATCACCTTCTGGCAATGCAGAAGGATGATTGGGAAAAGGTGGGGGTTGGCACCGAAAATCATCCTATGGCTATACAAAACAGTTATCCGCCCTATGATAGCATACGGTGCTATCGTCTGGTGGACAAAAACAGTGCAGACAACAACATCCGCTAAATTACAACGGACCCAAAGACTGGCGTGCATGGCGACCACCGGCTGCATGAAAACCACCCCCACTGCAGCAATGGAAGCCATGCTAGGACTCCTACCACTGGATCTGTTCATCCGCCAGGAAGCAACAGCAGCGGCAATACGCCTAAAATCACTAGACTTATGGCACGATAGAAACACGAAACACACATCCCTACTAAAAGAACTGGTAGAGGAGCTGCCCATAATAGGAGCAGCGTGTGACCGTGTACCCAAACAATACGTTTTCGACAAAAAATACAAAATCCAACTCTTTGAAGACCACCGCTACGAATCCCAAAACCTAGCGGAACTACGGGTTTTCACAGACGGTTCAAAAACAGATATGGGAACTGGAGCTGGCATCTTCTCCGAGGATCTTAATATCAACATTTCAAAACCCTTGGGCATATACAACACGGTCTTCCAAGCCGAGTGTATGGGTATAACTCTGGCCGCCTCAGCGATCATGGCCAGAAGAGTGGAAGGTCACTCGATTCGCATACTCTCGGACAGCAGGGCCGTGCTTCAGGCTCTAAACAGCCACACACTAAATCTGATAAGCCACACCAACAACATAATCTTGCAATGGATCAAGGGACACAGCGGATCTAGAGGTAATGATGCAGCGGATGAGCTCGCAAGAAGGGGATCAGAAACGAGTGTGATGGGACCTGAGCCCATTATACCCATCCCTTTCACATACCTTCGCACGATCGTGAACAAACGCACAAGTGATCTACACGGCAGAATCTGGACAAACCTAGTAGAGTGTAGACAGGCCAGGGAGGCCCTTCCTATGCTCGACCACAAACTAACTAGGCGTCTAAGACAGCTGTCCAAACGGCAATTGCGGACAGCCACAGCCGTTATCACAGGACATGGTTCCTTTAATAAACACCTTTTCGTTCTAGGCATCACAGACAGCCCTCTCTGCAGAGCCTGCATGAGTGAGGAGGAAACAGCAGCTCATGTGCTCCTACACTGCCCTGAAACCGTCACATACAGGGCTAAGTACTTCAACAACACAGGTACACTCCGACAGATCGCCAGCAACGTCAATAGACTGCTGGCGTTCTTCGGCGAGCTAGGGTGGATCGAGTGAGCTATCCACCCTCACGCAAAAACCGCGCCTTGACGTGGAGTTGCGGAAAACAGCCCGCCATACCATACCATACCATACCATACCCCTCTGTTGGGAAAGAGGCGTAATCTATATGCATGTATGTAAAATGTACAAAGGTATAAAATATTATTGGTCAAGAGCGTGTATTTTCAATTAATTAATAAAATTCTAGGGTGCCCTTTACAAAATAATAAAATAGGAATGACACAACTTTTTTAAACTTTTTAACCTTTCTTATTTAGCAGTATAAACTATAGTGTAATGTGTCTAGCTGAACTTTGTTGGCAACATGTTTGTAATATTATTACAAATTCAATGTTACGTAAATAAACTTGTTGTTCACCTAACTAGCAACTTTGTAAATTATTCAGTAAGCTAAAAATTTTACATATATCGGTTATCAATCATTTATTTTATAACTATTATTCATCAATATATCTAAAACTGAAATATTAATTGCTATTATATGAAATAAAGAGTATATTTTTAAGCTCCAATATTCTCTTTTGTTTTGCATTTTCCTGAATTTTAACTTGGCAACACAGAATTTTATCTAGTCTTTCTACTTCGTTTTACTTATATTCTCTTTCTCGCTCTAATAATTTATACGTATAGGAGATGTACATACACACGTCGTATATCTGTAGCTATAGTTAGTTAATACCTATTACTGTGTATTTGTCTTCGTGTCCCAATCCTCTGTTTTTTTAATATATACATTTTAAATGTTTTGTACTTGATAAAAATATATTGAATCAACTATGAAATAACTGATTCATGAACGAATGTTTCACTCGCAATTCTTGTGACAATGAGCTTGGTAATAACGTATTTGTGCATGGCTTGATCGTCTGACACGGGTGTTACATATTATATGTATCAAGTACAAGAGTAAAAAAGAAAGCGAACATGTCTGGGTTCTCTGTGAGACTTGATGCTTAAGTACGGTAAGCTCAAAGAGACAGGCAACGAAAATGGGTTGTTGATGATTACCCAGGTGAGCGAAGTTCGTATCGAATAGCTACTCTCACGTCAAACCGTTTTACGGATACTTGCTGCCGGTCAACTTTGTTACACACGTCTTTTCATTTGTCATTCACCATGAGTTGGCTGCACCGAGAACTGGAGACAATGGATCCATCCATTTTTTTACAATATTCGCCTCCAAATGGACTGCCACAGGAGTCGAAGTTGGCGACCTACATGGTACGGTGATTGGCATAGTTTTGTGAGATAGATCAAATTTGAATAGTAGTGTGACTCATTAATCGGATTTTGCAGAATCGTTCTACTTCGACACCTACGAGGTCCCTGAACCAGGCACTTGGAAAACTCAGCCTGGAGTCTTCTCCAACAGCCATCAGAAAGGTCAACAAAGTTCATGTAAATTTTTTTATTTTATTTTTTACAAAGCAATATTTAATACTTTTATGCTCTTTTAGGTGGTCATCACAGAGTTTGTGCCCATGAACTATTTTGGTCAACCAAGCATTATGCCAGAGTCCCCAGAAAGTTCATCTCCCTCAGCATTGGCCAATCTCCCCAATACATCACAAGTCCACCAGGTAAATAACAATTTATTATACTTTTATTATTCACAACAGATGTTCGTATTTCAAACAGCACCTAAATAAATAATGGTTCTTTTAGTGACTAACATCAACCTAACAAGAAATATTTATATTTTGAGGGTATAAGTGTTTTTGGGGGTATTTATTACTTTTGCGTGACTTAGATGAAGTGGTTCATCTATAAAACATGACTATACTCATGTTCAAATGTAGAAAATATGCTTATGTAAATTTATTTAAAATAAAATTCTGTTCATAAACATGTATTAAACATTCTATAAGACTATTTTCATTAGTCGGTCTTTGTAATGCAAATTTGTACTAAAGAATAGATTATGTAGAACATGACCTCTAAGGCACAAAGAGTAAAATAGGTAAATAATAATTATCAAAAATCTGTAGATCTATAAGCTGATAATATGTATTTATCTCTGTGTTCCTAAATGTTTTTCTGATAACCTTTAACTTACTTGTGCAAGGTTGAGATAATTCCATTAAACAAATCAATTTATTAATGATATTTGGATGATCAGTATGAAAATTTAATGTTATGTATAAGTATTTTTTCTTCTTCATTTAATCTATAAATAAATAAATTGGTAATTATTAGTAATTGTCTCGTTAAAATGGCACTATTGTAAAACTTAAATATACTTAATAAAACAAATTAATTGCCAATAAATTTTAACTGGCTCTTAATGTAATGACAAATGTATAAAAAAGGAAAGGGTATATTGTAAATTTTCTTCGTTATTTTATACTTGTAAAATACTGGCTGAATTTGTGGCAGGAAAATGTTGGTGGAACAACATATTTTTACTCTACCAACTCGGACAGCCTTAACACATCTGGGGCACTCAACTCATCAGCCTCCATTGGTAAGTGTATACATAAGATTGTTTTTTTTTCTTCTAAATTATATCAAAATGATCATATTATAATCATAAATATTAATAATACATATTATAGGTATATCCCAAAAATGCCCAACGTGTCACAATATTCACTATCTCATTTCAATAAAGTTTCGATCTTTTCGATATTCAAAGGTTCTTATTTAATAATCAAGCCTCGGTGGCGCAACGGTAAATGTATACGACTTCTGTGCAAGGGGTCCCGGATTCGATTCCCGGTTTTGGTGAAAATGGTATTGTGATTTTCTATCATGAAATTATTGAGGACAATAGGCACATCTCCTATTTCATGGGACCAAACATAGCCGGCGAAATATGGGTGTGATATACCGAGCAAACCTCTGCCTACCCCTTCGGGGAAATGGCGGGATGCTATACTATGTTAATATTCATAGTTTTGTTGATGACTGATAAAAAAAGGATTGGACAAATTACAACAGGCTGAACCGTAATGTTGGGTCATACATACTGCAGTTATAAAACGTAAAAACTTTGTTAGATAATATTTTGTCGTAAATTGAGACAACTGAACCTCTCATAGTACACAACAAAGTATAAATAAGAAGAGCTGGAATCTGTACTGGGTTCAAGACACGTTTTACACATGTCCAGAGCCCCTACAACAAAAACCAATTTAATTTAAATTTACAAATTGAAGAGATGGGTACTTTTAATAAAAGTTTTCTTACATAAATAGTTTGCTAATATTGAACATTCTTCTATGTTTTTAAGATGTAGTGTTCAATCATATTTTAAATTATTTATTTTCACAAAAACAAAAGTTTTGATAGTAATTAATAAACTCAAAGACTATTACCTAATTTAAAAATTATTTCACTATTAGGATGATTCATTTCACTGAATGACATTGAATCGAATTCCACGTCAATTTAACAGATAATCCCATCACTACTTAGTATAAAACAAAGTCGCTTTCTCTGTCCCTATATCCCTATATATGCTTAAGTCTTTAAAACTACGCAACGGATTTTGATGCGGTTTTTTTTAATAGATAGACTGATTCAAGAGGAAGGTTTATAGGTATAAAATACATACCAAGCGGGCGAAGCAGCGGGCGGAAGCTAGTATAAAATAAAGCCAAGAAGGCTGTATTGAAAAAATATTCTTTGTTTACTATTTTCGAAACACGTCACACGCTTAATTGTTCACGAATTTAGATTAACAAATCATTATCGGAACTGACGCGATCGTGAGGCAACGTTTACATATTACTATGATTAATTATTTGTAACACTTGTTATTGAAACTGAAGTAATATATTCTAGGCACGTGAAATACTATAATGCTGCTTGCTTAATTACTACCTTTTGTCATAATTTACATAATAAAATATCGATCCAATAATGTCCCAATGACTAGGGTCTCTTTGCCTTCATCCAAAAAGTTTGAGATGGTTTAGGCTTGGTTATAGGATATATAAGGAATATAGTTGAAAAAATGAGATAACCGTGCCAGAAGAAGGAAAGGAAAAAAAATAATATTTGACGTTACAAAATACATTTACGGCCGCACTCAGAGATATCAATTAGCAGTAATCTGTCATTAACACAATTTTTTCATTGAATAATCGTCTTTAGGCGTATAGACTTAAAGTATTACACGTTTTTACTAAATAAACTAAAGTTAAGTAACGTCTTTGAGTACGGCAGTTATTCATTTCTTTTCATTCATGATAGGTACTTATTTTATTGGCTTCAATGTACCATCTATTGTGGACAACTGTGCGATCCTGTATAGTAATCATTTAGACTGCCTACAATCATTGCGAATTGACCAATTTGATCTCACATCCAAGTGGCATAGTAGAACGATTGGCAACAATCTTGAGACGTCTTTTCGAGATATGTATACAAAGTACACTATATCCATCCGTGGTCTAAGTTCTACGCACTAGTTTATGTACATCAATGTCTCTGTCTATAAAATTACTCTATATTTTTCATTAAGACCATATTGCGTATAACGTTAAGTATATAAAAAGGCGATATGGTCTAGCGAAATGTAATTTGGAGTAATGGAATCTTAAAAGCTTCAATTCTGAAGTGATATTAACATAAAACGTCTTTGAAAAGTAATGCCGTCCCTTGATGCTGGAAGCACCTAACACTAATATAATTTCATCTCATAACTAAGTATTTTCTAATTCTTTATGCGACAACAACAGAAAGCGACTATTACGTAAGAGATATATTAAATTTCGTTTTTCTATTAAAATTCTCATCGCCGCAATCAGTCGCCGAAAGTGTCGCTTAATCAAGTATAGATAGGTACATTACGAAGTCGGATATTTCACGTATTTTACCTAGAATCATTATCTTTTTTTTCCAGTACTAGCCAGGTTCTACAATCTACCGATAGAGAGAATTCAAACATTTTAAAGCACACAACAAAACATTTAGCACGTCCAAAAAGTTTGTATTTGAGATTGCCTAAGTTGGTATTTATTTCCGTCATTCAGACTTTATTGACATTCAGTCAGAATTCTAAACATTCTTCATTTGTGTGTTCGTCATACTAGCTACATATATACGATACTTATCCGCTATTTAACGAAAATACTTAGAACATTCCCTGCCTTACTGAAATATGATTATGTACTATCATAACATACAAGAAAAGAACATTTATCTGTTTTATAAACACACATACTTGTTTATCGATATACTCGTAAATAAAATAAATTACCGAGTGTACGCGCCTCGCTTGAGAACACTTGGGCATTCTTTTTTATTGTATTCGTATTGTCAGGACAATTTTCGTATGAGATAATATTTTTAGAAAATTTTGTTATTGGTTTCTCTAAAAGAGCTCTAATGATTTAAATTAAATTAAAAGATTTTTATTTCAAATATAATTTCATATTTAAGTGTAAGTAACATTATGACTTACGTGCTGGTGTTAGTAGGTACTAATTAATTTACGAACAAACTTTTTCAAAGTACGAGAGTTTTAGCCCTTCCCAACAATTCTCTACTGTTGCGACAATCTCTCACTCTTCTCAGCAGGCAGGGAGGGTATCTTTTTACGTATAATTGCGTAAAATCCGTCCGTGCGGCCTTGCGCAAACATCCCCCAAACATTAATATTTACACTCACTTTAATAATGTCGCTTTTCAAGTATATCTGCATAGATATCCTCCCGTAAAGGTCGGTGTGTCGTGAAGTATCATTAGAGAATAATCTTTTCTTTTCGCAAACATAATATTTACGTTTTATTAAAATAAAATTAGTAAGCAAAATTATGACTTATGTAAATATATATACATAATATATATTTTGAAGTGAAATATATCGAGGATTCTTATAAGAACGCAATTTGTCTTCAGGTGGTCCAGAGGTATGCCTGAGCGGACCTGTAGGCGCCGGCGCCGTGTCGCCATACGCCACACAGATGTACCCCGGCACCCCCACACACATGGGACCTATGACGCCGAAATCAGGTAAAACAACATCTTTATTGTTCTCTCTAGAGCTGCGTTCTTATCGGCGGAAACGCCAATCCTCTCTTGCTTTCATCATTTGTTTTACCTCTTGATACGACACGAACTTTTCGTTGATATGTTCCATAAATTAATATCCTCTTCAGTCAACCTCTTCATCTCTTTCTAGATATATATTATTATGTTAGTTATGGTTATGGCATTCTGTTTGCTGGTGAGGTCGGCATTAGGTTATTGTGACCAACATCGCACGAGCCGAGAATGTGCATGTTAAGATTTCATGATGCTATTTCAATGCATGTACATAAAATCACTCTTTCTATTCCGACCTCTGGATATAGCCGTTTAAATGTGATTCAGGCTTAAAGTGAGCTTGGCTCTTAAATGCACGATGTTGTAAAAGTAGGTCATCTTTGTACCGCAATGCAACTGTAAAGTAATATTTATATAAAGGTTTTCAACAGTGTATTTAAGATAAAACGAGTATTCAAGCACTGAGCGTTATACAAAATAAGATGTAATGTGTTTAATGAAATTTTTAATATTCAATTTTAATATCTTTACTTAAGGTTGGTTTTACTATGTTGATTTAAGTACGTAATCCCAACGTCGTAAAATTGTTGGGTTGAAGATGATGATTACAAATGGTATTTTAATAATAAGGCTTGTGACTTAATTAAATAACAACTTATTTAAGTATGTCGTTATTTAATTGCTTCGAAAAACCCTTGCGTGCATTGAGTCTTGTGAAATGGCAGTCTCAATAAGATTAGCAGTTCCCAAACCTAGCCGAGCTAGGTAGTCTGCCTCACATATGACTACTTTTCAAATAGACGATCACATGATTGAAGACATTGGTCTTCAAATACTTCTAAGGATCAAATAAAACAACAACAGCTTTATAATATTAGTATAGATATCCATGTAGGTTAGTCGGGTAAAATGATAACAAACGTGGTTTTGCCCTAAATCAGAAAGTTAGAGGGATTACAGTCTCATATCTTATACTATGCCTATTATGTGCTCTAAATAAAAATTACCAATTATATAGGCACGCGTTGACGTCAAGAAGTCGACTGATGTAGTCCTTTTATTATATTTCAATTGACTACGAGTTGATAGTCGGCTGGGCGACGCCACACTAAAATCATAAATGCGAAAGTTTATGAGCCTGATGTTTGTGACTTTTTGATACTAGACATTAAACTTTATAATAATATAAGCATGATTATAAGCATCACTACTTTGTTAGCTTTTGACTGAAATTAGACAATATGCAAGTGTATATAAACTACCATTTTACTAATAGACACACGCATCAAACCCACAATACTCGGCGCGTTAAATTTACTATACCATATATGATATGAATATAGTATACATGAGGTCCAACAAAGAAGGTTATTCACACAGTTTATGACTCCATAAACTGAGTTGTTAATAAAAAGTATTGTATCGAATTCCAAAAAGTGAACAGTAAGTGCTTCTAGAATCATTTCATTACTACTACAAACATACTAACATCGTAGTTTGTAATGATTACTTTATTGGCAAATTACTTGCGTTCGTTGCAATCAATTACGGTGCTAGTGAAACAAAATGCAGATTGACGTGGAGTCCTGTTAGAGCGTTGACAGGTCCATCCGTTACGCATTGTTGAATGCAAGAAATTGCCTACATCTAATCACAGCTTATTGCCGTGTGACAACATACTCGTACATACCATTGTTACGATTTATAAACAAAAATATTTATGCTCTTATTCACAAATTGTTGAAGGGAAATATTCTGAAAATCAACCGTTGATCGTTCTTGTTATTAATTTTTGTGGTGGTGGAGAAATCTAATGTCGCCAATCCCTTTCAATAAATTTGAAATCGAAATTTATAAATTAGATGACCTGTTGACCTATCTACGCACGACAAAATTACTTAATATAGACGGCGGAAATTTATAACGTTGATTTCTTATCGCAACGTATGCATACGTAAAGAAATGGTATTTAGTAATTTCTACTACAAAGAAGATATGTGGCGGAAGGCTTTGTAATTTGTTTTTGGCAGCGCCCTGGCTGTGCCCCTGGCATTGCCAACGTCCATGAGCGGCGGTAACCACTTACCATCAGGTGGGCCGTCTGCTCGTCTGCCACTTTAGGCAATAAAAAAAAAAACGAGTATGAAACGAACCTTGCGGTTTCATGCTAGTTGATTTATTGAAAACACTTGATAATTAAGACGCCCTGTTTGTATGTAAGTAAGTTTACAACAACAGTGTACCGGGGTGCGTCTAATTTATCAGATCGATTGACCGCAATTCGCATGTAATCTTGTGGCTTGATGGCGGTCAATCGACAACTCTTGAGGTAGTAACTGAAACATATACTGTTACAACTTAAGAGTTGGGGATCAATATATTAATGATATTAATCAGGACCCAAGTGAAAGCAGAAACGAGAAAACATGATTGTATTTTAACAGCCAACAGAATTTAGCGGACAATATTATTGAAAGCACACAGCGCTTACCTCACGTCTATTGGATGTTCAGACATCCTCCTCGTCTCCTCTTCGGCGGAGTCTAGGCCTTATGTAGGTCCAAAAATGACCAGAGAATTTTAAATATTTTATTTATCAATATTATGTTGAAGTCCAGACACCCACAATGTTCAGCAAATAAAGAGCAAAGGAGAACTATTTTTTCAGTAAACACCGATCGTTTTATTACGGTTCAAGTTCAATATTATTCTTGAATTATGAATAAAATTGATCCCAAGGTCCATTTATTTTGTAGCATTATCATAAAATATATTATACAGTCTTGCGGACTATATGTGGTATATTGTGCTAGGCCATGGTTACTTGCATACGGTGGATATTATTCAATCATGACGTCAGACACTCATTGATGTATTATTTTATTATGCATTCATTGTAGACATGCTTTGAATCTTTTTTTTTTGTCGTGACTAGTTTTAGTTTAGTCTACGGCTTAAGGAAATGCAATGGCAACTGTTCATTTGTTATGCTATCGTGGCTAAGTCGCTGAACTGATTTGCATGAATTGGCTATAGGATCTTGGTATCAGTTCGACACGTACTATCACAGTACATTATCTATAATAAGATAAGTTAATGCATAAACGCTGGGCGATAAATGCGAGCTAACTACGAGTCATAATATTAAGCTGATAAGTACTATACAATTAACGACTTTTATTTTCATAATATAATGATTAAATGCTACTCATGTCGGGTAAAGAGATGGTATTTTTACTACTGACACCAAGTCTCTAAAACTGTGGTTTGATACTTACAATGAACATCAAGAGCAACTTTTCATTGTAAATAGTTATATTGTAGCTAGCGGCAATAACCTTGTTAGAAAAGGTAGTAACCAATATCCAAATATAGTTCCCATATTGAGTTATTATAATTATAATTGGGACTTAATGGGTTGCTGATGATGATGATGAAATAATGTAAATATTCGACGCTGAGCGATATTTTATAAAATTGTGATATCAATATTTTGCATTTTGCTTATCAAAGTGCATTGCAATTAGAAACGCGACTATTACTGTATTGTTTATAACAAAATAGTTCAAGGCCGAATATAGCATTTGTGGTTAAATAAAAATCTTAATTTAATACAATGTCTTACTAACTCGGAGACGCAGCGGAAGGTATACGACAGCTGTGCAAGAGGTCCCGGGTTCGATTCCCGGGTCGGGGGAAAATGATATTGTGTTTTTCTATCATGAAATTCCAGTATTCAGATTACCCGGAGTTTGGAAAAAAAACAAAATGTTTCCAGTTGATGACAATAGGCTCGTCCGCTATTTTATAGGACTAAAATACGACTGGCGAAATATGGGTGTGATACATCTGTGCCTACCTCTTCGTTGAAAAAGTCGTTATTCTATGTTATGTTACGTTGTACGACTGTTGCGAAGTCTTGGCAAACTCAGTCACTTAGTATCAGCTTTGATTCTGACAATGTTTGATGGCGTAGTGGTTAGGGACTCTGACTGCTAAGCCAGAGGTCATGGGTTCGATTCCCACCCAAGGCAAATCTTTGTGTAATTTATGGTGTCTTTTCATCTTGTATAATTACGTATTTACAAAAAAAAAGTATTTACGTAGTTGATATATCAGTTGTTTAGTAACTCGTAACACAAGAAAATCATCATTTCAACCCATAAACGTCCCACTGCTGGGCGCGGGTCTCTTATAACCATGCTGGCCAGACGGGTTGGTATAGGGTTTGTTTAGATTTTTCCTTTTCTCGCAGTGCTCTTGTCTGCATAAGGCTCCCTTAGACGCCTTTTACGACACCCTTTTGAGATGGGATAGTGACATTATGTATTCTAAATCCGTCACTATACGGATAAAATATAATTGCTTAATTTGGGACTAGATGGTGCTGTGTGAATGTGTGAAAATATTATTATTATATTATAATGTGCCTGGTTAATATAGCGATAGGCTCGTCCTCTATGGTATGGGACCATCATAGCTGCATCAGCGAATTGTTAGTGTGATCCACCTCTTGTTCTCTTCATTCTCCACTTCTCTCGAGGGATTGAGCCCTTTTGAGGAAAAGCCAGATGCTATTTTTATGCTATAATTTATTAACTATAACGTATGAAGTATGCGAAGATATCTTAGGAACGATATATAACTTGTGTCTTTGCAAGCCAACAATGGTGTCCCATGCCCATGCTGTGATTTTGGACTAGAAGTCGCGCGGTTCTTTGCTCCCGTCGTTCTTTATTTGGACACTGCGCTGCTCCTATTAGCCGTAGCGTGATGATATATAGCCTATAACATTCCTCGATAAATGTGCTATCCAATACTAAAATAATTTTTCAAATCGGATCAGTAGTTTTTGAGATCCTAGCGTTCAATGAAACAAACTCTTCAGTTTTATAATATTAGTAAAGATAATGGGACGATGTAGGAGTAAGTAGTAATGATCACTCATGTACATTTATAATGCTTGAGATAAAGTCTAGATATTAGCTCTATTAAAATATGCTAACTAATATAGCGTAATGTAAGATATGCTCGCGTGCGTCACAAGCTCACATTATCAGGATAAATTATAGTCTGTCATTCGACCGCCCTCTAACTATTGTTATGCAAAAATAAACTAGATCTATTGCAACCTGCAACGTTAATAATACTATTTAGAATTATTGTAAATTTAAACTGGTTTAATAAAAGTGAGACAATATAAAAATAATTTACAGACACATTTATACGCTAGCGTTTAGCAACGAGCTGCGTTTAGCATAACACCCTCCAATTGCCCTTGCATATACAGGTTAGAAAGAAACAAATATGCATTCAATTCTTTTTGGAAATTCGCTTGCCACATCCGGCAACCGAACCAGATAAAAACTAATACCCTGTACTTTTATGGCATCGATCGATAGGGTCAAATTTCTCTAACAAACGTGGTAAATTAAATAAGAATAAAACTAACTTACGTGGTAATATAAGGCACTAGCAGCCTCACGCACTTGTCGCATCAATTGGGCCTACATTACAAACACGTAAATAATGCAGTCTTCTTATTTAAATAGTTCTTCGTTATTTTAGTGACTAAATGACGTCAGGCGTTTAGTGAATAATTACTAACATAACTAAAGTAATCCGATGGACCATTGAGTAAAAGGGCTTTAAGTAGTCCCATTGAATTAATAACTTAACATTTTATTCTTCCGTTTTTATTTAATTTACCACGTTGGTTAGAGAGATTTGATCCCTATGATTGACCCTATCGATCGATGCCATAAAAGTACTATTAAAATTTCACCTAATAATTTAAAATTTATATTATAATGAATAAAAAGTATTAATTAATTACTAATAAAAAAAAATTATCTTTGTTTAACCGCAACTGCTGGCACAAAGTTTGTTATTAATTAAATTATTACTAATTCATGTTATTTTTTTGGATTTTAGCTGGTTGGATTGCCGTGTGCGGCAAGCGGATTTCCAAAAATCAATGAATGCAGTTTTGTTTCTTTTTAAAAATAAAGGAATGTTTCGTTCGAGTAAAATTATCTCTTTCCAGTATTTACAGTTTTTCCCTCCAGGTGGCATTACAAAATTCCACCCTGTATACAATAACGCAGTAAATCATAACCCATACATTAAGGATAAAGGTCCTTAATGTACTCGTATGTATACTGAAGCGATATTGATAAGCCAGACAATTTAAAAGTCATAAAGGATATATTACTATGCGAGACATATGCTGCTGTTTCCATTTTTAAATTCTGCATAATTGCACTTTTATAAACTCGGTGTACAGTATGACATTGTATTTTTTATTATAATTCTATGTCATTTCTATAAGCTGAATACGCCCGCAGCTATAAAAATTATGAATTACCAGAGTAATTTTACACATGCTCTGAATGCAATGCATGAAATGCAAACATCGTATGCAAGTAACAATGCTCGTAATTGTAGTTAAGGTGCCCAAATGAAAGCCTTGAGCAATTAAAAATGGTTTCCAATTATTATTATACATTTTACTATCATACTTTTGGCTCCCCCCTATTACATGGGACCAAATATAGCTGGCGAAGCGTGAGTGTGGGTGTAATACACCTCTGCCTAGTCCTTAGGGGAACAAAAGCCGTGATACTATATTGATTAATCGATTTATAACGCTGTTAGACCTGTTAATTGTTAGTATTGTTAACTTTTGTATAGCATTCTAATAGCTAAATAGCTGTAATAACTTTGATTAAATGTGACCATATTACGTTTATTATAGACTATCTTCTGCCAGCGTGGTACGTCGGGAAAAAGTAGCCATATTCTCTATCTCAGAGGAATTTTAAATGAATCAAAATTTCTAGAAGTTGTCATTGTACGCGCCTACGAGTATGCTATAAAAGGAATCTGTGTACGAAATTTAAAGTTTAGGCTGTGCGTTAATATATCAGATAAATATATGCTAAGTTAGAGTTTTATATCCTAATGTTTAATTAGAATTACCTAGTTTTATATTAAGATATAATTATGTTCAGCTTGCCGTATACACTGTCTTGGCCATAGAAAGAACACCACTTTGTCATCATTAATGGCCTTAGCGATTAAATAATTCTTCATCATCATAATTTCAACCCATAAACAGTCCATAGCTGGGCACAGGTCTCCTCTAAAGAATGTGGGGGGAATTTATACTGCTATACCACTCTGGCCAGATGGGTTGGTATAGGGTTTGAATTCTCCTTTTCTTGCAGTGCTCTTGTCTGCATAAGGTTAATCTGCAAAAATAATTATAAGTACCTAATTTATAAGTAATATTAGAATAAATTATTTTCGTTTTTTACAATACATAGTGTACATGTTCGTTAATTCTAAGTTTTGAAGGGCACAATACACAAATGTTTTTCGGTCTTTCTGATCATAATTATATATTTTTTCTATTGTGCAAAGGTCTAGCAGCATCGTTCTACATGCCTGAAACGATTCGCTCGGAGATATACCTGAGAAACGACGATGTCTTCTTACAGACTGATCTACGTCAGTACCCAGGTGCGTATCGTTATGTCCTTAGCTTATGAGCTGAGTGGAGATGGCAAACTTAGTGACTTGCCTTGTGTAAATTAAAGGTCATTTACATGGTACAAGTTTTGCATGTCACTTTTTGTGCTCGCTTTGTCTTACTCGCAAAAGAAAACAAAAGAAATGAGAATTGCCGGGCAAAACTTGATTATTCTGAATGGATATAGACCATACAATTCCACTGTACTGATGCAATGCATTAGAAATTTTGCACTGCCAATGTAAAACTAATATAAAATGAGATTTATTTAGCCGGCAATTTCCATCTTCTTTAATTATTATAAGGTTTAAAATTGCCCAACTCTGTTTCTCATCTGATAACTCATATGTACTGTGAGTGAGATATATGTATTAGCAAATATTTATATGATCAGCTGATGAGCTGACGTATATGGTACCTGTCCAGATGATAACAGTTCTGTCTCTGATACTAACAACATTAAAGTAGCCTATGGCATATGCAATATATATATATCGCTCGTTGTGGCGGAAATTAGGTGAGGCCTATGTTCAGCAGTGGACGTCATTGGGCTGATATGATGATGATGATGGCATATGCATCATCGGGAGCATCACCTGCGCGTTGAGAACCTCAACTATATATATCTAAATATATCATCCGCAGACATACCAGAAAACGTCGAAATGTATACGGAGCTGACTCCCCTAGAGGGTGCGGCTCCCCACTCGATCGCGACCTCGTTCCGCGCCACGCACCGTCAGACCGGTGATCACTACGCGCTGAGACGTCTACACTCCTACTCCACCAGCATCACCAAGCGCCTCGAGATGTGGAAGCAGATCGACCATCCCAACGTCGTCAAGCTCCACGACTGGTTCACTACCAAGGCCTTTGGAGACCACTGTAAGTATACAAGTACAGTCAGCTATTTCATGCTTTGTTTTGTTTCAAAAGTATTTGCAGAAAGGGTAACGGGCGATACCGCCTACACGATAATTACTGTGACGCCTTTAAGCTACGATTAACATTGATGAACACTTGTGAACATCGAGATATGATACTCAGGAAACCCGGGGAAGTTTAACCTTGACCTAACCTCGAATTTAATAAGAGGTAACATGAAGGAGTTAGAAAGTTAGCAGAAAGAATAAACATAATTGTAATTCTCAAGTTAAAACATTGGAATAACTGTCAATATGTAACTCGGGTAATTTAGTGTGTGCAACAAAATTTCATGGAACCCACCACCTTCTTGATTGAATGACTCAATGATCATAATGACCGAAAAGGTATGTTTAAACTTTCTGAAAATAGATTTGATATTGACCATAATTAACTTCTAATATTGAGATCTTCGTAAAAATAGTATGTATCGTCACTAAGTCGCATTATATTCAGAGTATTTTTTTCCTTTAGACACTATTTAGGTGCGTGTTCCTACGGGATTTCGTAGACGCTCGTCATATACTTTATAGATCAAGTTAGATTTTGGGGCAAATGGTCGATTCGTCAAATTCTTAAATCCATAGTTGGTCGTATTAGATTGCTAAACTATTACAAAACTAGCTTTTCACCGCTTAGAATTGGATTACCGTGAACAATGTGCCTCTTCTTTGTTTAAAATCATCTTTGAAACCGATTTAGGGCACATCGGTTGGATGGTTTCCAAATTCGATTCTCTAGCAATGTGGATGCCAGGAATAGCATTTTTAGGCATTACAGAGTTTTTAAGAGACCCTGCTCATTGAGCCACTAACAACTTGAGGAAATAGTTGATAACAAAAATGTTTTATCAAACGTTATCTTTATGTGATATGGAAATCTATGATAAGTGACTAGTCGTCATTGTCATATCGAGTGGCTTGAACTTAAACAAAGTCTGTAATCTCTTCGAAATACATACATACATAGATCACGCCTCTTTCCCAACAAAGGGGTAGGCAGAGACCATTTCCTTCCACTTGCTACGATTCTGACATATATCTTTGGCTTCTTCAACATTCATGAGTCTTTTCATGCATTCTCGCCGGTTGAGAGTTCTCCTGATCTGTCCCTTCTTTAGAACGTCTCCTATTTGGTCATGGTACGTTTTCTAGGTCTTCCCCTTCCTTCTTCGGAATATAATACGTATATTGGATATTCTTTATTGATGAAAGTGATCAGTTGGTGGATTGTAAGTTGTAACCACCAATCATGAATCTTGATACGAAAATTTCTATAGCATAAAGATTTTTTTTACAATCATCTGTTAAAACTTGCCACAGAAATTTGGTACAGAATAAACGCATTTTTTTTTAACTGATATACCTTGTCCATATTTTTACATTAATAATATATTATAAAAAAAATAGTACCTAATCAGCATTAAGAGTTATTACATAGGCTTAAAATAAATATGACCACACGTGTACCCATCGGTTCGTGCAATGTAAAGGAACTTGTTCTATAATACACTGCAACGACAGCTTAATTGTCGCGCCAACCTACTGACACCGTGTAACAGTAAATATGCATACCAAACGATTAAATAATTATATTGTATGCTTTGTTTTCGCATTTCGCACTCATTTAATATTTGCAATCTCTACTAATATTATAAAGCTGAAGAGTTTGTTTGTTTGAACGCTAGGATCACAAGAACTACTGATCCGATTTGAAAAATTATTTTAGTGTCAGATAGCTCATTTATCGAAGAAGGTTATAGGCTATATAACATCACGCTACGGCCAATAGGAGTTGAGCAATGGCCAAACAAAAGCAACGGGAGCAAGCCCCGCGCGACTTCTAGTTAATGATATACTATAGACCAAACTATTAATTCGGATCAATTAATTGGACCGATTTAAGCAAAAATTATCCAATCAACACAAACCTCATTTTGAGATATTTGACTTTATTGAAATGAATTTTAAAGTCAAATATCTCAAAATGAGGTTTATGTTGATTGGATCATTTTTGCTTAATTCGGTCCAATTTAACGCCGATATATCTAAATTATTGACAACGATTAAACTTTCGCGAATTGCAACTTACACATATTTTATTATATAAAAATGGTCTATTTCGTGCCTTATATTTGAAGGTTGTCACTCGATGATGAATCAACGGAGAATCATCCGTCGGTTTAGTAATTTACCGATTGTCAATTTGCTCTCAATTGATGATTGATCAAACGTGGTTTTTTTATAGAAAGTTGACGAGTTTGAAATAATCTTTTCTTTAAACTCATGTGGAATTAATAAAACGATTACTACTACTTAAAAAAAATAACGGGACTCTTGCTAGTCTTAGTAGTAGAATGCATTATAAATCCCGGTATATTAGTTTTGCCGGAAAACGGCAAAGCGCTGCTGCTTTTATTCTATCGCCTTTAGTCCTAAAACTGAAGTTTATCGTATCTAGCCGTAAGCGCTTATAAAAGGACACGACAGAAAACGTACCAAAGACAAAGCTTCGGCCGTGACAATGCATATCCCTGCTCATTTAGACCAGTCCACAGTGTCGCGAGAAGACGATTTTTGTTCCATTGTGTTTTTATTTAACACTGTGCAGTCATGCAACCTGATGAGATACTGAATCTCTCTGCTCAGAAAATCTGGAAGTTTCTAGTATCTACAGGACTAAGCAGAGAACAATAAATAACAAAGTCGCTGCAAAAGATCAATCTCGGTAGCAAAAACGCCGCTGACGGCTTCTAGCCCAACAGAGAATAATAATAAAATAATCTAGCTGTGTTTTGAAATTACTCTGACAAATATGTGCCTTCTGTAATTGTATACAAGCGTCAAACATCACCCGTCCAATGAGTGTTATTGTTTGTATTAACACTGCATTTCCTTGTTAACTAAACATGGTTCTAAGTACATATATTGGCCAGCATCTTGTGACGTATTATTGCATTGTAGGTATGCTACAGAAATATTTCTATATCTATACTAATATTATAAATGGAAAGATGTGTAACGATTTCAAAAATTCTTTCACCAGCACATGACAGCTAGGTTTTTATAAAATTAAAAAATGTTAAGACCTTGTTGCAACACTGGTAGATAAGTGAGATAAGGGCCATCGTCTAATATTTGGTCAATGTATTGTTTAAAATTACTAAAACAATATATTTATATTAATATCGAGTATATCTAACAGCGTCAATTCATTTTTATATAATTATAAGAATGAATTGACGTTGTTAGATATACTCTAAACTCGAACGGCTGAACCGATTTGGCTGATTTTGGTTTTTAATATTTGCAGAAGTTAACAGAAGGTTTAAAAGGTGAGAAAATATAAAGAAATTGCAAGGAAAGTAGTAAAAACAACTACATATTATATATTTTCTCATACAAACTTACCTGTTAAACAGGATGAATCTCTATATAAGAAATTCTAAAAATGAAATGTTTATGTCATTTCAATAAAAATTAAAAAGAATATAACTCGGTTGGATTACTTTTACACTCTATAATGGCTCACATAACATCATACATTTTATTTATGTTGTTTGGTTTCATATTTGTCACAATAATCATTAGAACTAACTTTGTAATTTATAATCACGCACTGCACCTTGGTGTCCGGCTTTATTAACCAAATGTTCGGCCAACTGGCTTAAAGGCATGATGATCTGGTAACCCTAACTCTACTATACTTTACTTACCTTTTGACAACATAAATTAAAATAAGACCAGGGTCCTTTAGTTTTACCCGGCGAGTAAAGGTTGGGACAAAAGCTAGTAACGAATTATACAGTTTTTCGTTTAATATTAATGTCTTCATTATTTAAGCAACCAGTTGACGCACAGATTAAATTTCGCGTGCAACTGATGAATTTTAAAATTGATGTATGTCGCGAGTGTGACCTCTGTTAACCGATGCAGTTCTAAATGCAGCGCATTTCCTTACATTACACTTTATAATTCGAATCCATGTCACTCAACAATGACACTGATCTTGTATTCTGGAATAACACTGAAATTGTAATTTTGATGGCAACACCATGCCTCACTGTCATGCCTCAATGTATATTAAAAAGTTAAATGAAGGTACCTACTTCACTGTGTCTTACTGCAGCTCGCAGTTCAATACAATTAATTATAGATCAATCATTGGAATCTGTATATATGTTACAGTCAAAACTTTTAAAAAGTAAGGAAGTTGCAACCAACTATTTATGTTGGGTTAGTTTTTATAGTAATTATAATAATAATAATATTTATTAACACCAATGATACACTTATTTCAATAGAACAAGGTACAAGTTAGAATATAAATTACTCAAATACTAATACATACACCTTTAGCAGCCGTGCTAATAAGCTGATAAAGGATAGCTTTGTTTTTATAATTTATAATAAAAACTAACCTACAGCAACAAGAGACTAGGCGGAGTTGCGTGGTAACAGCTAGCTTATTATACCCTAACAAATCAGACTGCAGACATGTTCCACAAACCACATTAACATTTGACTAACACATTTTATTACATAGCGGCTAGAGGACACTTGTGTCGTATATATGCATCTCTTTTAAATATATATTATCATACTCATTTATTTTAATCTTTTGAATCATCATTTGATCTAGAAAACAGGTCCAATGTCTATAAATTTTCTGTCTTTAAATTCCTTCTTAAATTACATGAAGACTTTAATTATAATTACTCTTATATGTAATTGAAACGGTAACTAAATATATTTGGGTACCAGTTGTTTAGTACCCATTACAGAAGCCAATATAATTGCTTAATTTGGGACTAGGTGGCGCTGTGTGAATGTGGTAGAATATTATTATTATAAGAATGGATTTATAGGCTGGTATTATAATTGCTCGACTTACACTAACAAATGCAATATCAAAACATATATTATATAGATACAAATCATATCAATTATAAAGCATATATAACTGCCTGGATGGCGCTGCAGTCGTATACATATCCATACGACTGCTGCGCAAGAGACCTCGGTTTCGATTCCCGGGTCGGAACAAATATAGTTATATAAAAGGCGTATAACTCTACCCAATAGTGTATCTAAGAGAAAAGTGTACCTAAAAGCACATGACTGTACCCAAAAGTGTATTTATTAAGAAACTCTGCATTAGTTTTTAAAAGTGGATCTTAAAGGAATAAAAGCGATCTTTTTTCAATAGTGTATCTAAGAGGAAAGTGTACCTAAGAGGAATAATTCCTAAAAATAATCTGAAAATGTTTGTTTTGGGGTTTTGGGTATTTTCCATGTATAATATGTATATATTTAGAAATATGTTTATCAGTTGTCTAGATCCCATAACACAAGCTTATAGTAGCTTACTTTGAGCTAGATGGCGCTGTGTAATAAAAAAAGTCATAGTTATCTTAGGAAATAGATGTACAGTAGTTGCACAATTTCTGACAGTCAATATTATATTTTATTATAATTTAATTCATAAACCCCTTTTAATTTTTTTTTACCTTTTGTTTGTTATAGCGATGGTGTTGGTGTACAATTACCACCCAGCTTGCGTGACGTTGATGAACAAGTACTTGTCCGGAGGAGTAGGAAGCAACGTGAACGATTCCAATGGAGCCTTCCATGACCCGTTCTCTTCGGACCCCGATGCACCGCGCCCTTATACTCACCAGGTTTGAAACATTTTATATTTTTTAAGGGTTCCGTACCTCAAAATGGCAAATACGGAAAACGGAGTGATCCTATAAGGGTTCTGCTCATATAAGATCACTCCCTTGTCCGTCTGTTTGTCAGTCCGTCTGTCAAGAGTATTTTTCTCAAGAACGCGTAGACTTATCATGCTGAAATTAATATCAAATACACGGGTGTTGCAAATCCTTGCAAAAAAAAATACATAATCGTACGGAACTCTCGGTGCGCGAGTACGACTCACACTTGGTCGGTTTTTTTAAGACTGTGCCTCAGTAGGACTGTGGCAAAACATAATTTTGAACCCTATATATATATATTATATACTTAGTCGTTAAAAAAATTTACAGCGTTATCAAAATCAGCTAAGTCGAATTCAGAGTAGGATGAGTCCTACTCTGAATCCGATCTTCTTATATATATTATACTGATGTGTTTCGTCTTCTTCTCACACTCATCAGACAAAACACATCAGTATAATATATCTACTAGTGTTGATATTCTATGGAAGTACTAGGGTTGGGACCTTATCTGACTGCATCCATTAATTTTATAATAATGTTGAAGTTGCGCATTGATGCCAACTGTCACTGTACTACTGTATTGATGTCACTTCACTCAAAAAAAAATAACAATCGAATTGAGAACCTCCTCATTTTTGAAGTCGGTTAAAAATAGACATTATTGTTTTGTGTTATGCCAACGACATTTACTCTAAGGGATGATTTATATTAGACCGAGCCAACTCCGTGCCTTTTTTTTTTTTTTTTACTTGGGGAAATGCCTGGCGGATACCCTTCGGTCTTGGGGAAAGAACCGAGGGGTTATGTGGGGCTCGCACCCACTAAAACCCCAAGCTGTTCCTCTCGTCGCGCTCTGCTGTGGTCACGGGAGCGCAGGAACATTCGTCCGCGACCACAGCGACGATGGCCCGTTACGGGCCCCCTCTCTGCCGGAGTTTGGCTCCGGCGGTGACGTGCAGGAACACGCACAAATCACCAGAAGACGCCGACTCCGTGCCTTGCACAACCTTGGTGTAGACGAGCGTCGTACGTTAGTAAACAGGTCCGGATGGGACACGGATCATGTACTGTGTAATATAAACTGCTTCATACACAATGTATCTAACGCTTCAAATCCGTGCCCCGTCCGGGCCACGCACATGGCACGCCCTGGGCACGGCACGGTCTAATACAATAATAATAATTTACCACATTCACACAGCGCCATCTAGTCCCAAAGTAAGCAATTAAATTTGCTTGTGTTATGGGTACTAAACAACTGATATACTACTTAAAAAAAAAATTTTTTTGGTAAATACACTAGATAAATTACACCCAGACACAGAACAAACCTTTATGCTCATCACACAAAGATTTGTCCTGGGTGGGGATCGAAGCCACGACCTCCGGCTTAGCAGTCAGGGTCACTAACCACTAGACCAACAGGCCAGTCAAATATAAATCTTGCCTAAGGGTGGAAAGCAATTTTATTGTCGACGACTATACATGATGTTTGTGTTGTAAATAGAAAAACGCGATGCTTCGTGCTGTGGCATGCGGGGCACTGTTACCGGAGGCAGTATTGTGGAGCCTTCTCGTACAACTGACGGCGGCCCTACGCGCCATACATACAGCGGGCTTGGCTTGCAGGTACATACACACATATTACGTCCCTTAAAATTTCATATTGTTCCTCATATTTATCTAAATAGTGTCTTAGTTTACTAGTCTAGACATTGAATTAAACACTAGTTCAATCATGAAAAACAAATCAAGGAAATTTATTCCAATTCTAAAAGCAGACAACAGGTATTGATGTAACGGATACGAAGGAAAAAACAGATGACATTCTGGTACCACGAAGGTTGTCTCCGATTAACTTATTTTAACAAAATTCAACGATTTAAAATATAAAATACAATGTAATAACTTTAGTATTTAAATCTCATAGAGGGGAATTGAAAGACACAGTGTCTAGCACTGTTTAACATATTGACTACCAAATGAAAGTGCAGTCTATAGTTAAAATAATAAAGGCAATTGTCGGTTTGAAAACTACCAAAGTCCGTCCTATTTAAAACGTAGCTGGATCTTGGCTGTCTCTGTTAATTGGACATGGGCATTGATTATAAAAAAGTTATTTGATTTTCCGGCTATATGCCAAAGTTGGTAGACAATACAGTCCTATAATAATTTAAGTTTTAGTCATTGTTAACAACACACCTCCCACTAATGGGTAAAGGTCTCTCAATAGAATCACCTGGTAGAAGTACATAATTTCTCTTGCTGTGTACACGTGATGCATCTCTGTATACCCCTTTGGAGAAAAAAGCGTAATGCTACGTTATATGTCAAAGTATTATCTAAAACAAACTGTTTTCTGACATTATAAACGTATCTATAGTACATACAATTGTAAGGAAACTTCACATTAATAATAGCAAGTTATTTGCAGAAGTCTGGACCCAACCAAGGTGGTGATGAACGGATGTCGCGTGCGCGTCTCTTGGTCCGGAGTTATCGACGCGTTGCATGTCAATGCAAATGATGTTGCACAGGTAAAACATTACCTATTATGGACAGATAAGTGACAATCTAAGTTAAAAAGTCGATTATACTAACAATATTTTACTATGAAGTCTTTAATCATGTATTTGCGTGTTTGGATAAAAAATGGGAAATAATAATAATATATTAATAAGCACATACTTTAGTTCTATAGTTTACTAGTGTCCGTCCACGGCATAGCCCGCGTGGTATCTAGATATTAAAATATATACCTAAAACTTCCTCATGAATAACTCTCTTGGTGAAAATGACACGAAGACGTTTTTGAGTTTATCACGAACAGACAGATTGCGTTTTATACAATGTAGTGATACTTTCTGCTAATAGATTAGGTCCAAACTAATAGTCACGGTTATTTACAGGCTCAACAAGACGACCTGACAGCATTAGGTCGGCTTGCCCTGGCGCTCGCCTGCCGCACGATTCACTGCGACAATCTTGCCGCTTCCATGGATCTGGTCGCCAGAACCTACTCCGCCGACCTCAAAAACCTTATACTGTATGACAAATCCATTATACTTATCTATTATCATTGTTGAAAATCAAAAGCAGTATTACGATTTGATCTTTAGGTAGCAGTTTTACGGACTAAAAATTTATTCCTGTCCCGTTTCAGTGTCCTATGTGTGACTATACTACATTGTATCGTTTTTATTAGATATTAGTTATAGTAAATAGGTATTGATAGTGTCGCTTACTTAAACTAAAGCAACAAATTAGTATATTTCCATAAAAGAGAGAATCGACAGTAAAGTAGTCCGTGAAACTTATCCTAAGTTCAACTATCGTCAATAGTCTTTTGTGAAGAAAAAAGGGCGGATTTAGTTCAACCATATTTCGTTCTTAATTTGTTTTATTTACATTATTTTATGATTTGAAGGACTAGTACTGGCAACATACAATAAAACTGTCAACTTGTAACACTTTTTGCATATTTACCAACGGCTGCACTCGGAGACGGTTTACGATTATATAATATATTTAGTCGACTCCATAGTACAATTTTTTTCTGAATAATTCAAAAGAAAAATCATTACTAAATTGTCGAATATGTAACCATCTAACGTTTTTTCGTGTGACTGTTACATTGTTAAGTGTTAATCACATCATTTTCTTTATTTTATATCTGTTTCAATTATTAATGTTAGATATTGATGTTTTGTTGTGTTTCCCAATACCCAAGAGCTTACAACCAATGGCCGGTGAATGTTTTCGGCCCAAAAAAGAAGTAGATGCTTAAAAAAAATGTTTTAATGTTGTAACTATGTATTGTGTTGAAATCCATTAGGTATTTATTATCATCATCGACCACACGCCGCTCCGTCACAGATCTCATGCCGATGATAGGGGCAAGGTTTTACACACAGGTAAATCTGACGCTTCTTATTTGTACTTAAGTACCCTGTAACGCCGCAATTTGTATCTATGTAGCTTCGTTCGTGACAAGCATGTTCGACGGCGACACCAATCAAGCCAATATCTAGGGAGGGTGTTATTGCTTATTAGTTATCATAATTATCATCATCATTATCAAAACCAGAATGTTGACAAGAGAAAAAATAATTGGACGGATTGATTGGATTATGTCCAATTATTTTTTTGATGCACCCGGGATAACATACGTATGTATATTATCCCGGTGTATGGAAAAACCGAAACTGGTTTATGATACACTGTACAATAATTTAATTAGCTGTTTGGAATGATATTAAATAAAATAAAATAAGAATATAGAAGATGCAGCAGTGTCAAGTAAGGGTTACCATGTTGTAGCACTATATTTCTCAATAAACTACAAAACACCTGATCTTCTGCAAATATATAATTTTTTTTTTAAATCACGACTCAGCTTTTGTGATTAATGTGCCTTCGTTAAAAAATAGCAAAGCTTTATCAGTTCAGCCTTTTGGCAGCTGCGATGTCACAAACACACGCAACTGATTGCTTGTTAGTATAAAATTAGCGGAGTTAGAAATAAATAAAGTAGTATTCGTTTTTTGGTAAGTATTTGAATTGATATGATATGTAGGTGGAGGCCCTTGAGCGTCGCGCTGACGTGTTCGAAGACCAGTTGGCTAGAGAGATCGACAACGGAAGACTGCTGCGTATACTCATCAAATTGGGAGTCGTCAATGAACGTCCTGAGTGAGTCCAGCAATACATTATACTCGCTAAGTATTATTTGAAAAACCTAGCAACCATTCATATATCGCAATAAAGAAGCCCTTTATGGAAATCTATAACCACATTGTTCAGTATTTATTTGTAATAAATATTTATAAAAAACTCAACTGCAAAAAATCAACAGATAAGCATCGCACTAAAAAGACCAAAACAAGATTGAGAAAATAAACTACTAAAGCGTAATTTAGTCTACTTTGGTTTAACAGACTACATTATGATTATGAGCTAAAAGCATAAGTTAAATAATTTACATTACTTCAACTATACATTTACATTGGTAGCAGGCGGCAGCCATTTGTAAATTATAACTCGTAAGAAACTTAATGGGTCCCTCCGCTACCAATAATAATGTAATTAAGCTTTCAGCTCTTAAAAAACCGCGATAGGTTTTGTTAAAAAAAAAATGTAACTGCATACAATTTGGCACCCAAAATCCGCCATTTAGTGATTTTTTTATAATAACTATCTAAGTACACTTAGATTTTTGAGACAAATCAAACAATATCACTATATTCGGTTCTATAGCATGCTAAACATATATAATACAATCATAATTTTATTTTATGTTAAAAGAACTATTAAAATCGGACAATTCTGTAAAAAGTTGTGCGTTGTTATTACAACGCACAACTTTTTACAGAATTTTGTGAATTGTTACAGAAATGTATTCATAACATATGATAAAATATACGAGTTGACTTGAGAACCAACTCCTTTTAATTTTGTCGTTTAAAATTTGTGAGATATGAAGAACGTATAAGATACGAGGGCTTTCCTACCGCTAAGAATCAAGTCCCAGTTCTCAGAAATAATACGTGTAACAATGTGACTGTCGGCCGAGAGGGGTTATTATTTTACAAGTGCACCTATCATTCAATAGAATGATTGATATACTCAAGTGCGTAGTTAGCACCCGCTAACTGCATTCGTTTAGCAACTTATGTCACGTATAGGCCCGGCAACGTGCGCCAACGGAAACGTTTATAAGATATTATATAAACGCTTATTTATTGGCTAACAACTCGCCCCACTTGTCGACTGCTTTGATCATACAATTGGATTTTACAAGGCGGCTTGTTGCAACGATCATGACCTACGCGCAACTCCATTATTGTCCTGTTGTTTAATTTATTTGCAATAGGTCTATATCCTATACAGATTACTTTTGATTCCCACTTTGCTTATGGAGAGAAGTGGATAATTTCTTACCAACTCATCTACTTCTGATTAATTTCGTTTCTGGTTCCAAGACAGTAGGTAAGATATCCCTGGAAACCCCTAGTGTCAAACCTCGGTGTTTGCAAGGTTTCATCGCTTACATGAGTTACAGTAATGGGTGTTGGTTGGGTTGGACTTCACCGTAAAAATATAATAGGTATAATCACACACCATAGCATTTTGATCTTAAAATAGGAAAATAGGTATGACGTAAATCCCAATTCTGATTTTTCAAATTGATGTGAAATCATTTGAGCTCGCATTAATAATATTGTGGCGAACTTTCTACCTACGTAAATGTCTTACGTAGAGAGACCACGCAATGACGTCATAACTTAATGTACCTCATATTGTCAATGTGTTACCTGATATATTTCATATTAAGACTAGACAGGTTATTATTGGCACAAAAGATGTCGCGTCCCACTCTATTACTTTTATCTCAATGACCTCTAGACAGCTTCTGGAAGTTTCCATAAAGCCCTTAGGGCGTTGGATGGATACGTTCCCTTACAGTAAACAAGTCCGTTCAGGTGACACTAATGCCTTTTCTTCTAAGAATATTCCAATACAACCTCTGTATTTTGTCATCCTTTTGTTATAAGAATATTTTGTTCTCTATAACCAATACGTCTATATTTTCAATACAAAATAAGTTGTTTGTGAGACGTAAGAGGGTGTTGGTTATTTTCCATTGGCGACGGCTTATTCAACGGGAATAATATTTATTTCATTTTACGAGAGAAAGAGACTAAAAATAAATATAATTTACGAAATGAGGCAGACGTGTGGGAATTTGCTAGCTAGGAAGGAACATATCAGCCCCTAAAAATGTGACTGTCAAGACTCGAAGCTTTATAATTATTACTAGCTGTGCCCGCGACTTCGTTCGCGTGGACAACTTATCTCGTATTCATGGAGTTTTTAGCCTAAGTTACTCCTTGAGACATAAGCTATCAGCTAGTGAAAGACCCGTCGAAATCGGTCCAGCCGTTCTAAAGATTAGCTCGAACAAACAGACAGACAGAAAGAAAGACAGACAATAATTGAAAAAAAATGTTTATTTTGGTATATGTACCGTATACACATTCAAATGCATGCAGTAAAAAGCGGTTATTTTATTATTACAAACAGACACACCAATTTTATTTATTTGTATAGATTGCTACCTATTATTAATGTCTGACGTGATTTTCGGCACGTGCCGGTTGTTTACTCTTCCGCCTCATTAGCTTTTGACTACGTCAAACAAATTAAGAAGAGGGGTCGAGACCTTTCTATTTACAATTATTACCTACTCTGAATCTTTACATTTCGACTAAATAAATTAGGGGTCGGTTATATCATAACATCATTATCCTATTTGCAATGATTAGTTCGAAGAAAGTAAAGACTTATATATAAACGAGAGTAATTTCGTATAGAAAACGTAAATCAAAATACATTTTCAGATTATGCCTTAATGCTTCCTAATATAACAAGAAACTTATAAGGCAATGGGGTGTGCTTCAGTATTATAACATTTATTTTGATGGTGGTCTAGACTAGTTTAATGAAATTTATTTTAAATGGCTAACAGATTGAACATGGACGCTTCGTGGTCCGAGACAGGGGATCGCTACATGCTGAAGTTGTTCCGCGACTACCTGTTCCACTCGGTGTCTCCGGACGGCAGACCCTGGCTCGACCAGGCGCATCTGACCCACTGCCTCAATCAGCTTGATGGAGGAACATCCGCTAAGGTAAAACTCAGGGTTATGATACACATTCGATCTCTATACCTTCCGTCGATGTTAGATAGGGAAATAACTTTTGCACTGACGCTAGTACTCCATTGCGTATTGATACCAAGGGTGTTGTTTGTTTGATTAGGTGGAGCTGATGTCCCGTGACGAACAAAGCGTCCTGGTGGTTTCATATGCGGAATTGAAGCACTGCCTAGAGCAGGCCTTTGACGAAGTGATGCAGGCCGCCGCCAGCGGCCCCTAACTAGGACCGACTGTGAGCGGTTACACATTGCAATATTCAACTAATAATGATACATGGCTGTCTTCATCAATGTAGCTAAGAGTACCGGTGCGCTTGACATGCCACCTCCACATACTGAACGTTGCCGTCTCATGCTCATCAAAACAAGGAAATTTAATTATTTAATATATTCGTGTGGCGGCGACATGTCAAGAATACCTTTGTATGTATATTACACGTGTTAGTGTGCGTTAAATGTGCATTTTTGAAGATGTTAGTAGTGTGGTAAACAAGTTATAAATGTTATAATAATTGTAATGTGAAGCCGCCGCGCCGCGCCGGTTCGTGTTCAATTCTGTCATCCGCGAATATGAAATATTTTTGTAGATGCATCGCCATTTCTATGCTGGATTCGTACAAGTATATTTGATGGCAGTTATTGAACTAGCGGACATAATTATCATCATTATTATATCCTCTTTTGGGATATACAAATCTGAGGATTACCAAAAACGATGTGTTTGTAGTTAAGCGCGCCTCGCGTATCCATGTCCCTTATCGGCTCTCTCGCCTAGTTTAGTATTTACGACTCGATGGAGCCACGGAGTATGTATTTTGATTTTCAAGGTCAATTCCTAATAATGGGTTGTAACGCGATCTCATTTCCGAAGCGATCTCGACCCGATTCAGAAACGTTTCTCAATAACTGCGCCAAGTTACAATTAAATTATTATTTTTTTCTTTAATTTGAAATGTAGGTGATTTTATTTCTATAATTATTAATTACATCCACTAGAAGCTTTAAGTGTCCGATTATAGTTTTGTATAGGGCCTTATCGATGTACCGTAACGATCAGCCGCCTGAACAAACGCCACAAACATTCCAAACTAACAACAAACGATGGGAGCGATCAAATGACTGTATCGAGGTACTAACTCGAACAGTGGTATTGCGTGGAGGTGGCGCCGCGGGACGAGCCGCTGCGTCGCCTTTATGTGTATCGAACGACAATTTAACTCTTGTGCTTTTGATAATTTACGATTCTATAATATGTAATGAGCAGTTTTTTATCACATGTAATAGTCGAGTGTCTCTTGAGAGCCTAAACATTTTGCTGCGTAAATTATACAAAGGAACTAGTGCTAAGATTGTTAGCTTAGTTACTGTTGCGTCACGTAGATCTGAATTTGTACGTGTTGCGGGAGGGCGGCTGGTGCCGCGGGCCCGGTCTGTTAATGTTAGCAGAGATTATAGGGATCTCAATAATAAATGTATGGCAATAAGTAACTTTTTATATGGCTGCGGACGGAGCAGTGGCCGCTCTACCCGACATCTTAATGCCATTGTCATTGCAATTTGATTTTACTTGCCAATGGTAAATATAATGTAATAATGATTATTCCTTGTCGCGTACAAACCTACTTCACATCACAGAACATGTTCAGTATCTAAGGTTTCCACAGATCGATAAGCAATTAACCTATTAAATTTATGTAAATAAATTATTTGTATCGATTTAAAGGAGCAATAATTCAGACAGTTTAGTCATCGCTATTTATAGATGGTAGCAGGGTAAGTGAACAGAGCTTTGGCTAAGTTAACGTTTTGTAATTATTTTGCGAAGCACTATTTGAATTAAATTTAGCATATTTAAAGCTTCCATTCTATTGTGATTACGCGTATTGATAAACTATGTATTAATATAGTATTTTTGGATTGATGCGGTTGGTCTGTTGAAATCTTAGCTTGTTTTTATTGGTAAACTCCTGTAAGTTTGGCCTGACTGATGATTTGCGGGACGCGATCTCAATCTACCAGACTAGCGGCCGATTTCAATAACCTATCTATATTATATACCTATGGATTTGGCTACTAAAATTAGAATTTTGACACATTTTGTATGGAGCTTATGTCAAAATTCTAACTAGCCAAATCCATAGATAGATAGATTATTGAAATCGGCCATTAGTCATTGGTGGAATACAAAAACATAGAAAGAGGGTCAAGCTTACTGAGGTCTACCTAGAATCAAGGCAAGTTTGGGCTTATCCGTCGATTCCCATATTTATCTAATTTACCCATATTTGGGCTGATAATTGATGAATTACCTTATAAAGATGTGTAATTTTGTTTTCATATTTATTTTGCAACTAGTAGGTACTACCATTTATCTATCCCAATGTTGAATTTGCAAATTCCGATCTATGTAGAGATGGACACTCTAAGAATAAAAATATTTTGAGATAACTATAAGTGTATATTTTTTTCTAACAAATAAAACGTTTAAATGATGTGGTTGTTTCTATGTAATCCTTTGTTATCCTAAAAATATCCTAAGTAATCTACACATTTTAACCTTCTTGCCTGTACGAGTAAGTATACCTACGTGTAAGTATAAGTCCTAGAAAAAACACCATACAATAAAAATGCATAATAATGTAATTTTTTAATTGGACAAACTGAAGACTGTTGCCCTTGTTAGGGAAACTGAACCGTTTATGAGAATATTTATAATTACTATGAGCTAAATAAAACTTAGCATTTATCGAAAAAAAAATCAGAAATTCTATAGATACATATTCGATATATTCCTCTGAAATATATTTTCGACATTACTACCAACTGATTCGGAACTGTAGGGAAGTTTCTGTCCAAGAATAAGATTTATTTACAAATACATTACATACATAGCACCACACCTTTTCCCCAAAGGGTTAGGCAGAGCGTCCCGAACCGGAACCATTTTGTTTTCTTCCAAACTCCGGGCAAATATCATTACTGGAATTTTATGATAGGAAAACCCAATACAATTATTACCCAACCCGGGTATCGAACCCGGTACCTCAGCAGTCGTATACAGTACCTACTCGCTCCGCCACCGACGCAAATAAATATATCTACATACTTATTGGTAGAAAAATAGATGGTTGTACAAAAGAAAGTTTTAAATTGCGTTGATCTATATTCGATACATAAGCCGCCGCCTATACCTCGTTTGTAGATTCGACAAATTTGACGATGGGGGTACATACATACCAATAATGTATTATAATTATATTCTACCACATTCACACAGCGCCATCTAGTTCCAAAGTAAGCAATTATATTTGCTTGTGTTATGGGAACTAAATAACTGATATACCTACTACTTAAATACATTTTTTTTTTCTAAATACATACATATTATAGATAAATTACACCCAGACATAGAACAAACCTTTATGGTCATCACACAAAGATTTGACCTGGGTGGGGATCGAACCCATGACCTCCGGCTTAGCAGTCAGAGTCACTAACCACTAGACCAGCAGGCCAGTATTTTGTACCTACAACGTATAAAATATAAAGTACCTATTTATTAGGACCCACCCACACCCGGTACTTTCAGGGTCGATGATGACCAGAAAGATAGGCACGGGATCTTGGAAAAGGGACCACTTAGGCGAATCTTTATTAGACTCAAATACTCAGTGTGTTCAGCTTGAAATGTTGAATGAAGCAGGTTGAAATGATGACGATAAGATGGATTTCTGAAAATGCAATCTTAACACCGAATCACACGAGATGCGGGCGGAGCCACGGGTGACAGCCAGTTACCTACTTATATTTTTTCGTGATCACCTTATTCTCTTGTCCTGTGATCAACTGCTGCGCAAAAGTTCCCGTTTTGTCCAACCCCGGTATCGAATCCAGCCAATCCATGGATTGGCTCGTGACTCTATATTCAAAGTAGAATCGACGATCATTGAGAAATAGTTTTTACATTAGTACTTACTTATGTACCTAGGTTGTTGTTTGCTGCTAGCTTTCTTATAAAGCGTATGAATTTGTAGACAAT
Source organism: Laspeyria flexula (assembly GCA_905147015.1). NCBI lineage: Eukaryota > Metazoa > Arthropoda > Insecta > Lepidoptera > Erebidae > Laspeyria > Laspeyria flexula. The sequence continues at coordinate 7,589,491 of LR989949.1, read as the reverse complement.
TATTTATTATTAGAAAATGTAACACAGCACGATACCAATAGAATCACCTATAGGTTCATACGTGTACCAAAATAGGTACTTGTTTTTAGATACAACAATATTGCAGTCAATTTGCAGATAAGTTTCGTTGAATTGACTTGCTAACTTGTTATTGTCAGTTTTGTCAGGGGTCATATTTTATTCATTCGTGTCTACATTATTCTCCTCAACACAGAAGGCAGACAAATAATAAATATTGATCGCTTGCAAGCTTTCCATATAAACCTAAGTACTTATATCTTCATGCACGAGTCTCTGCTGTTCATAAACTTGGTGTGTAGGTAAGTAAGCTAACCATGGACTTGAACTGTTAAAATATAATAGTAAATAGGTAGGTACTTTACCTTTAATAAATTTATAGCACCATCTAGTCCCAAATTAAACAATTATATTTGCTTGTGATAAGGGTACTTAGTACTTACTCCTATTGTACAACTGATATAAAATACATACGTACGTCTGTTTGCCACCGTCGTGGTATAAAAAAAACAAAAAAAAAAAATACATAAATAGGTACATTTTTTGATCGTAAATACATACGTTATAATTAAAATACACCAAGACACAGAACAAAGAATCATGCTCATCACACAGGGATTTGTCCTGGGTGGGAATCGAACCCACGACCTCCGGCTTAGCAGTCAGGATCACTAAGTACATATATGTGTTAAAAATAAATGTTATTTTTGTCTAGGTATATCTAATACAGTCAGGCTCTAATTTTGTATGGTAAACAATTTTCCAAAATTAAGTATACAACTTAAAATTTTTGTCGTTAACTACGACGTCCTAAGATTCATAAAAATTACGATCCGGGACCAATCCGAAAAGTTATAGAGAGAGAAATATCTACCTACACACCGGCAATCAATAATGAGAGCGGTGGTGGAAGCTGCGCTGTATCCAAGTCTCAAGCTCATGGCCGCGCAGCGTAGGTAGTAACAAACAAAGGTAGTGTTAGTAGGTACTTAGGTACATTAAAATAAAATCAATGGGTAAATACTCAAATGAGTGACAGGCGCGGCGGTAGCAAAAATAAAGCGCTATTTTTGCTTTATTATAATGTAGGTACCTACACTGGTTGAATCCAAGCTTGATAATATTATGGTATTAGGTACCTTTGTCCAAAACCATGAAAAATCATGAAATACCTAAGACATTATATTACCGTATGTTGATGTTATTTACCTATATTAATAAAATATCTAATAAATTATAAAACTAAGTCTTTGTCTTAATCTTACATCATTTAATTAGGGATTAAAAATATTTTTGTAATGTAGTAGGTAAATAGTTTGGCTGTTGTTATTGTATGAATAAGTTATAAATGTTTTATTGAATAAATGATGCCAAACACAGAAAAATTTATAATTTTTTTTATTTATAAATTTATTAGAGGGATCAACAAAATATAAGACCTTGAACATCGCGTGTAATCCATGATCATGATCACAGAACATCATGATCACACAGTACCATATGTTGCCAGATTTGAAATTTTTTTATGATACATATAGTGGACGGATTCCGATCAGTCATTCATTCCATTCTTTCTTTCCATCTGTCTGATGAATATCCTCGTCAGTCGCATAGATTATACACTATACGGAGGGAAGTCAGCCGCTAGTTTGGTAGTCTACAGGTTTAGATTAGCTTGAGAAATGTCAAACAAACAAAATAGCGTTGTGAGAGTAATGGACAGCGCAACAGCGTTGGCGTAGTGATAGTCAGATACGGGACATTATATTTTGTTCGGTTTACACATGCGTGCCTATATAAGAGCACTCGTCGGGCTTGAGGCGTCAGTGTTTTATCACATGTGAGAGTGGCAACCGCACAGTTTCGTTGTACCCGTCTGCGAGGACGGCCGCGAAATGAATCCGGTCTGTTATATGAATGGGGGGCCCCATAACAGATTAATTCAAGAGGCCGACCAAGTCATTTCATATATAGAACGGGGTTCTCAGATTATAAAATATTATTCGCGTAAAAGACCCGAACGCCGATACCTTACTGTACGACGCGAAACACATCAGATATTATGGGCCCGGATAGGAGTAACAGGTCGCAACGCATACGATGGAGCCCTCGACATCAGGGACATAAAGGAAGTCAGACCTGGAAAGTCGTCAAAGGATTTTGAACGCTGGCCCGAAGAAACGAAGAAATTGGAACACTCGAAATGCTTCACCATATACTATGGAGCAGAGTTCAAGTTGCGTGGGGCATCATTTGCAGGTATGATAATATTTGTAAACATGTCTAAATATACCGGGACCACCAAAATGTTCCATAAATTGTCGGTCAGTTATGAAAGTTTCATTGAATTTTCTTTGCCAAGTTATTGTTATGATTTGATTTTATGATTTTGTCTTCATGTATTTTTGTGGCTTGTGTACATTTGAATTTGATTCATTGTGTGTGGATATTGTAGCGCAAACTGACAAAGAATGTGAATCCTGGGTCAAAGGATTGAGGTACCTTATGGAAGAAGCCATGACAGCCTCATATCCTCTTCAAATTGAAGTTTGGCTGAGGAAGGAATTCTACGCCATTGAGAATGATAATGAGACGTAAGTTTTATAAGAATTTGCTTTTTTGGTCTTTTTTCTAACATATTGTACACTAAAGAAGAATTTATATTTTTCTGACATGCTATATTTATGTACTCCGTGTAGTGACGAATTAAGGATACATAATGGCACCACCCCATCTCAACCTGTAGATGTTGTAAAAGGGAACTAAGGGAGTAACTTTTTAAGGAGACAAGAGCACCATGAGAAAAGGAAAATTCGAAACCAACCCTATAAGTACCAACCGTCTGGTCAGTGTGGTATAATAGGCTAAATTGCCTCCACATTCTTTGGAGGAGACCCGTGCCCAGCAGTGGTACATTTGTGGGTTGAGATGATGAATATCTATGTATTGAAAACATTTTGAATTGTATCATTAGATAAAATACTGTACTAATTTCTGTTGTGACAAATATTACTAACAACAATTTTCATTTTAGCATCACATTGAAAGAGGTAAAGGCATTTCTGCCAAAGATAAACTGCAAGCTCTCAACAAGCAAACTGAGAGACCTGTTCCAAGAAGTAGATACCAGCAGAAGAGGGGAGATAGGCTTTGATGATTTCTCTATTCTCTACCAGAAGATCATTTTTGACGCGAATGTAAGTTATATCTTTGTTTTATTCATGTCTTATTTTTCAGTGCTCTACACCATTGTTTTACTTTTTTATTGCATCTTCTGTTTGCCTGAAAAGTCTTTATTTATTTTCAATATTATTATTTCATATTGAAAATAATTATAGACATATTCATCTCAATAAACGGATGAGATGAGGCATATAATGTTGAACATTGGACTGCTACACTAAGGATTATAATGATAATAGTTATTATGGTTTTATAGTAACTTGATTTCGGAAGGTGAAATCTTATAATATGCAATAAAAGTCTTGTTTTATACTCTTTAAAGTCCTAAAACAAAATCCACTAAAACATAATTCTTAGCAACAATAAAAGAATTTAATACCTTTATTCACACATAACTTTCAAACATATTTATCATCAACATAGGTTTGTATTGGTAAAGATAACAATAGTAGGTTCCAATTCTAACATACATCTTTTACTTTGTTTAGATGCAATACCTTTGTGAATTTACCTTTGTGAAATGAAGACGGCACATTAAACAATAAAAAATCAATATGATGATATATATTGAACAGCCTTGTTAAAAACATCTTTTGTCACAGCTTTTGGAAGCTAAATCAATAAAGCTACCTGAAGGAAGGTTCCTACACTGACCTAGATACAATCTAGGTCAGTGCTAAGCAATGCCGGTATTATAATTGACATAACAATTATTGATATCTTACCTGGCATGGCAATTTAATCTATTAAATCATATAAAATGCACCTCATGCAGTAGGTATATACAGTCGTTTCTTTCCTAGACTGTTAAAGTAAAATAAATATGCTTTCAAATAAGTCATTTTGTTTGACATATTATTATGACTATGTTTTGCAAATCAGCTAAGTCATCATATAGACATTTAAAGTGCAGAAATATACATCTTCCCCTATTATGTTTCGTTGTTCTCATATTAACTTCATATTACAATACATAATGTATTGGTTCTTTACCAGCTCAGTCTTTTCATGATCATGAGTTGAATTAAAATATTTTTTTTTAGAATGTGGATGAGATCTTTGATAAACACTCGTTATACAGCCAGAATGGCTCTACTATCAGTCTACGCGAGTTCCAATGCTTCTTACGAATTGAGCAACACGACAGACTTGGTGATGATGAAGCTAAAGCTTCACAGTTCATCAGAGATTATCTCAGAGACCCCCAAAGAGATATTCATGAGCCCTACTTCACTTTACATGAGGTAAGTATATTTTATTGCGGAAATTTCTTTTCATTTGAGGAGTATTGATTAAATCACAGCTCTCACACAATGTGTGGGTTGTGACTTCTATCTTCAATGCTAGAAGTCACAACCCACACATTGTCTGAGAGCTAGACTAAAAATAGTCTACACCTTCTTTCTTTGTTTGTGTATTTCTGTAAAACGATATTGATTTCTGTACGATATTATTTATTATTATATTATAGAATATTTTTATAACTTCTTTTTAGTTATAAAAAAATCTTTTTTGATTGTCTCAGGTGATGTTAAGCGTGGGTGATAGTTTTTTATCTTTCTGATATTGTATTGTGATTTGCAGTTTATTGAGCACCTTTTCTCAAAACAAAATACCATATGGGATAGCAAGTATAACGTAGTCAGTCAAAACATGACTAGACCTTTATCTCATTACTGGATTTCATCTTCCCACAATACGTAAGTATTTCAATCAACGATCGTCTTGTGTAATCAACCTTTTAACAAAGAATATAATTATAAACAACTGTCCCTTAAAATTGTAGGTATCTGACCGGCGATCAATTTTCGAGCGAGTCTTCTCTAGAAGCTTATGTAAGGTGTCTTAGGTCTGGTTGTCGTTGCATTGAGCTTGACTGCTGGGATGGGCCTGATGGCACACCATTCATCTACCACGGCCATACTCTTACTACAAAAATAAGATTTATGGACGTTTTGCGCACGATAAAAGAACACGCCTTCGTTGCTTCTGAATATCCTCTTATTCTTTCTATTGAGGACAACTGTTCGTTACCCCAACAAAGACGCATGGCGTCCGCCTTTCAAGATATCTTTGGGGATATGTTGGTAACACAACCATTCGAAAAGAATGAAACTTGTCTCCCGTCGCCACAAGATCTGCGTCGGAAAATTATTTTGAAACATAAAAGGCTCCCAGACGGTGCCGAGGAGAATTTTTTTTCCGTGCGCCAGGAGGAAGGAAAAGATTTGGATTTAAGAAATTCTATCAAAAATGGAATACTCTTATTAGAAGATCCCGTAGATAAAGAATGGAATCCTCACGCGTTTGTATTAACCGAAAATAAGCTTTATTACACCGAACATTATAGTACTCCGAGTGAAAATGACGCAGAGAGCGATGGAGAGCCCGAATCCGACGCCTCGAATATCCCTCAAGATGAATTACATTTTGCCGAATGTTGGTTCCACGGCAAGCTCGCCGGCAATAGACAAGAAGCTGAAGAACTGTTAAGGTCTCATGCACACCTTGGGGACGGAACATTCTTAGTCCGAGAAAGCGTCACTTTCGTAGGCGACTATTGCCTGTCCTTCTGGCGTCAGGGAAAAGTGAACCACTGTCGTATCAAGTTGAAGCAAGAAAGAGGTGTGATAAAGTATTATCTGATCGACACCGTATGCTTTGATAGTCTGTATAGCCTGATAACGCATTATAGGCAACATCCCTTGCGAAGCCAGGTGAGTACCCACCAACTACGACGTGGCATTCACATGTGATGTGGACGTGTTGACCAATGGACTATCATTAATATATGCGATATTTTTTAGGAATTTCTTATTACCCTAAAAGAACCAGTACCGCAACCCAAGAACCATGAAGATAAAGAATGGTTTCACCCGTTCTGCACTCGCTCTCAAGCCGAAGAGTTACTTCGTAAAGCCAATACTGACGGAGCATTTTTAGTAAGACCTAGTGAGAAAGACTCGTCTTCTTTCGCCATTAGCTTCAGGTATGTAGTTTAGTATGTCTTGTAGGATGGAAGCGAAACACAAACTTATTTCCCAATTGTAACGCATGTTACTTGTTCGTCTGCACTTGATCCAAACTTGATCAAAGAAAAAAAATTGTAAAGTAACTACAGTTGTGATCTTCAAAACAAACTGTTTCGATCATCTTGCTTTATTCCACGTTAGTGTAAAAACATTTTCTGTCAAGTGTCATAATCATCTTATGTAAACCTTCAGAACGTCTCTGTTATAAATATCTGAAAATGTAATCTGACTGTGACTGTTGAAATTGTGTTCTTATTGCTTTGACAATACGACGCCTTTTCTTTAACCGATAGTGGTAGGTTTTATGTTAATGTCACTTTACATACGAGTATCTCGACACAAGAGTTAAGACTAGCACTCTGTTAGCACGTTTGCCAAACAGTCCGCTGCAGGGTTTTATATCGCGTGTGTTTAAAGTTAGTTACTTATATTTAAATTGGTTATTATAAAAACTACATTCATCTGGTTATCTATCTCGTGGCTGATAGTGCATAGGTTTTTACTTATTGATCGCAGGTATGTTACTTTTAATTTCTTTCAAGTATTTAAGTTAGCTATTGAACTCTAGACAGTAATAAATTATAACTACTACTAGTTAAGGTTATAATTTACCGAAGTTAAGAGAATTTTGTAAAATAATAATTTGTATCAGCAAAGCAAAGTCTTAGATAATAATATTTATTTAATAATTATGTCATTGAACTAGGTTCGAATTACAAGTTCATGGGCACTAAGTGTTTACGTTTCACTGGCACCTGTCGTCAAATATATTGATGTCAGCGTAAGTCGTCTCATAATAGAAACACGATTTTGCTTACGAATTAACTTACTGCTTTATAAACTGTTTTTTTGAAGTTGATGTAGGTAATGGTTTATATAAGTAGAATTGCCGATAGATTCGTGATTAATTTAAATATTTGTACATAAGTGCTTGTGTAGGAAGAGCCGTTCGTGATAAATGAATTTTTTCTCTCTACTTATCTGTCAATACTTTCTCAAGTAATGATAGTCATATGGGTGATTAAGTAAATTAATATATGATAGGTACAAATTTATGGTCCATTATCTAAAGTCGATTCCACAAAATGTGGGTAGCAGTGAGTGAGTCTTAAATATTTCCTGCTATTCCAATACAGATAATAATATTTCAAAGAATAAAACATACTTTTTCATCGTTTTTTTTGTGTAACATGTATTTTTAATGAACATTCATTGAACATTCTTTATTGCCACCTCGTATTACCCTGGATGATAACAATGGTAAGATATTACAAATAATTATGTGAATATTCCATACCTGCTTTAATTGTTTGTTATTTTGAAATGTATTGTAATTATTCCGCTACGAGTGCGAGTTAAACTTTACATAATTAAGCTGTCCATGTATTACAAGAATACATGAAAGAAATAGAGGTTATGATATGTCATCATTATAATACTTGTCACACAAATATTTGTCTCGTGTTGGAAAATTATTAGTTGATCGAACATATACGATAAAAGGTCACCATATTTATCTCTGTGCAAAAGAAAGGGTATAAAAGGTAAAGGTATTAAAATATGCTTGTTACTGTTGCAAAACTATATTACGTGTAGTGATTTTAAATTACGAATCTTGTTTCAGAACTGAGAAAGAAATAAAACATTGCAGGATTAAATTAGAAGGCAGGTTGTACACAATTGGCACAGTAAAGTTTGAGAGCTTGGTGGAACTCGTGTCTTATTACGAGAAAAATCCTCTATACAAGAAGGCCAAGCTTTGGTACGCTATCAGCGAAGATATTATGAGGAGAATCATTAGTGTGAGTATCCGAATTTATAGTGCCTTAATACAACATAACTTAGCATCACGCCATAAGTTTATCACACCCACATTTGTCCAGCCATGTTTTAGTACGCAAGCTTACTGCCATTAACGGGATACTTTTTCAGACTCTAGCCTGATACTAACAATTTTGAGACAGACAAACCTAATACCAGTTTTACCCTACCCGGGGATTGAAGCTGGAATCCCTTGCGCAGTTAGTCATACATACTCTCCGAAGCCCATCATCATTACTTAACGAAATTTTTTATAAATAATTTGAATTTCTTCCTAGGAGCCGGATGATATCTGCGTTTACGCCACTCCGGGCTACATGGATCCTTCATCTTTTCTATCGAGGGTATTATATTAAGTTAAATAGCTTCTTAATTGAAAAGCAAAATATTAATTAAGTAGTCCTTCAAATCCGTCTGACTACCGGCCCGTTGGTCAAGATCATAGTAATATTGTATCTTTAAAATCGATAAATTTTAAGACATGAGCACAACTTACCAAACGGCGGATAGAGGTACTTCCGCAATTTGGTCTGATCAGACCGAGCTAGCTCTCGAACCTTCTGTAAAGATATCTGTTATACCTTTATACTAATTATGATTTGGTGTTAGGTAACGGTGAAGGCGTTGTATGACTATCGCGCTCGCCAGGAGGACGAATTGTCTTTCTGCAAACATTCGATTATAATCAACGTGGACAAGCCCGATGAAGGGTGGTGGAGGGGAGACTATGGCGGCAAGAGACATCATTGGTTCCCAGCTAACTACGTGCAGGAAATTGAAGTTCCGCATATATCTGATGCCGCTGTTAGTATTTGTTTTGGTTCGATAAACGTCCACGAATATACCAACGTTAGAAAATTGTATATATTATTAAACGTGGTTTATTTTTCACAGGGACTCGAGAACGAATCCGCAGCTCTAGGCTCATTGCAGAAAGGCGTAGTAGACGTGTTGGGCGCTGTCGTGGAACTGGTCGTGGGCGAAGAGACCGGCAGAGCTAGATGGCTGGTGCGTATACAGAGCCCCTCTATGGTGGCGCCCTTTGATATGGCCGCACCGAACCGTGAAGTTGCACTTGAGTGGCTGTCCGCTATCAAGGAAGCCGCCTATAGCGCCAGCGCTCGCTCCCTTCAACACCGAAAGATGGAGCGCACCTGGAGAATCGCTAAAGAAATGTCAGACTTGATAGTCTACTGCCGCTCCATCACATTTACTCAAGATAAAATGCGCTCCAAAGTCTTCACTTTCAATGAGATGTCATCCTTCCCTGAGACGAAGGCGGAGAAGCTTATGTGCCAGCAGGAGACGGCTTTCTTCATGAAGTACCACAACATCCAGATGAGCCGTATTTATCCGAAGGGTCAGAGGATTGACTCTTCTAATTATAATCCTGTTCCTTTCTGGAACGCGGGCTCTCAGATGGTGGCGCTGAATTATCAAACGCCTGATAAGCCAATGCAGATTAATATGGGGAAATTCAAGGAGAATGGTGGATGTGGTTATGTCCTGAAGCCTGAATACATGTTTGAGGAGAATTACAATCCCTATGATAAGAAGTGCATTGAGAAGAAAGTTAAGCCGATGACGGTGATACTGCGCGTGATTGGTGGGAGGCACTTGATTAAGTCAGGCCGCGGCACCGCGAGCCCCTCGGTTGAGGTTGAGATCATGGGAGCTGATTATGACAGCGGCATTAAGCTTGCCACCAAGACTGTTGGTAAGTATTACTATGATATACGTTTTGTGTAAAAGTACAGTCATGTTTTGCCAAACAAGAACGATGTGGTTGTACTATATAAAACCCATGTAAGATTTAAAACTAGACGTATTTTTCTATGAACATCAGTTGTATCGTTCTTGGATAGCAAGGCATTTTGTTCAAATATTGTCAGTACGGTCACTTTTCAACTATTTAGAGATGAACTGAGAAAGTTAGCTGTCTTGCAATATTTTGAGAGTCCTTCATTAAATTAAGCCAAATCATATTCTTATGTATTAATGAGACTTTATATTTTTGTAGTGAACATCCTGACAATAATCTTTTTAAGGTCGGACTCTTTCAAAGCGGAAATATTTTATACACAACCATTAATCATACGCCGGTGAAAACCGTGCGATATAAAACATTGAAATACTATTGGTTGTTTACAATAAATATCCCCCTTATGTCTCTGCTTTGTTAGAGTTCGAGCCTGAAAAAAAATAACTAGCATGATTCTTAACGCTTTTTTTATATCTTAAGCTATGTCGTAACTATACCATCTGAAGCCCATGGCTAATTCATCAAATGGGATCATCCCCTTTCCCTTCCCCTTTCTATTGAGATTGGGTTACATTTTAATGAATCACTTAATTAAATTGGTTCTAAATAAGTGTTAATAAAATAAAAAATAAAAGCCTATAAACCTTCTTAGCGGTGTCTTCTTCGAATTCATTGCTTTAAATTGTCTGTCAAAGGCTATTATTAGGCAGTCGGGTTTATTGGTTTTTAAAATTAATACTTGTTTAAATTGACTCTCAGTGAAAAAAGTCGTTAGATGCTATACAAAAGACGTTAATGATTTTTAATTTATGAACCAATATTGTAATCTTGCGTGCTTTTTCACTGAGAGTGAAAAAATGACTATTTAAAGATTAAGTCAGTGTAACTACACTTTTGATGTTTATTCAATATGGATGTTGGCTTTGACACAAGTTTGATTTTTTGTATCAATATAAGAATTTATGTTGCTTATTACTTAAGGAACTTTTATATTCTTTTGTTATTTTAGGCATTTGTTTGCATGTATGCTTTTTAATATAAAGTAGGGCATCATCATAAAAAACCTCCAGTCCGTAGCTCTAGCCTGGTAAACTAAAAATGTTGATAACATAACAGCGTCACGCCTTTTTCTCCGAAGAGGAAAGTAGAGGTGTATCACATTCACATCCGCTTTTCACCAATACACCAAAAAGTAATAGGCGCGATACTATTGCTTAAACAGGGTATATTTTCCAAACCTCCAGCTGTTAATAAGAAAACATTATAATAATTTTGTCCCACCCGTGAATCGAACGCAGTGAGTAAGAACTGTTGCTACATTTAAGTAGCGTTCGTGACCAGATATTATGGTGAACCTATTCAATTAGATAAACTATATAAAAAATATTTGATACCCACCGACCAAGTTGGTAAATATTAAACAGTGGACGCACTTAGAGCGCGCTGACAAGTCCGAAAGTTTAAAAAAAGGAGTGAATTTCATGATAGAAAAACCGAATGCTGTTTTTTCCCAACTCCACAATATCTACTTTATACTGTTTTTTTATCATATCTATTGAATCAGGTGTCACCAAAACTACCAATAGCTTATAGGCGCGGATTCCTTCATAATAATCAGTAGACGTACAAAACAATTTTATGTGTCTTTGTTGTGCTTATTATTATTTTGCCACACACGCGTGTGGGGTACATTTTCGTTCAAGCTATATTTTGTTACACAAGTGTTTCTTATTTTAATAGTTAATGCGCGCCTAGTAGAACTTGTATTTTATTTTGGTATTTTTTTTTTGTTGAAATTAGAATTTGTTGTTGCTTTTATTCGTCGTCGTAAGACTTATATCTGTTTAGCGTCAGTACTTTCTACAAATGTTGTTTTAAGCCTTGTTTGCAAGGTCCCAAAGGTTAAATCCTTGTTAGCGATGTCATAACGGCTTTCAGATAAGACTCGCCCATGGCAAAGCCGGGTATTAGGTTTGTGACCCGCGTTCCGAATGTTCCGTAACGTCGTACGAGAACTTAGGCCAATCGGCCGACTGGCGAGCACCGCAGTGCAGCTCTGCCTGCCTGTAACCGAAAACGCGAAAACTGAAGATGAAGAATGCGAACATAAGAAAGAAGGTAAAAATATGAGTTAACAGGAAAATATCGCAACAGACTTACGACTACCGCTATCCATTTTATGTATAAATACTCGTTTATAATGATACAAACTTTCATGGTTTTGAAGTAGCAATTTTTTTTTCAATTTATTAGATAAGTTTCTCGATTTTTGTTTTAGATTTTTGTCGGATTTATTAACCTAGTGTGTTTCTAGGCAAAGGTTACATTCCAAGATGTCTAATATCTTTCTATCTTTTGTTAGTTGTTGCCTGTCTTCCGGCCCAGGCTGTATCCGAGGTTAGAGTTCGGGCTTCGGATCTCCTTCTCTGATCAAATTCGACCTATTCGATCGACTTTATAGTTCTCGCAGTGAAAAAGAGTTAAAAAATAAGAAACGCCGCTTTTGAACACGTACGACAGTACGGCATAAGCCTCCCATCTCCCCACCAACACTATTGTGTTACCGTGTTATTATGACCTTTAATAGATTGCTATCTTTATACAGAAGTATTGAGGCCACCGCTTTCTAGTCAATAATGCCCTCACACCCCTGATGGTAACTCTCTACCTGTAATCATTTTAAAATAAAATAAAGTTTTAAATCTTATAATTTCGTTTAGTATAATTTGAGAAAGCTCCAATTGATCTTGCTCTCAGCATTTTTCAGTACTGGTAGTTTCTAAGAGAACTATATAATCTCATTGATAACTCAACTAAGCTAATGATCCCTAAGCAATGAGATTAAGAAAAGTATATTAGTAGGCACCACAGGCGGTTTGCTGTGGATTAGAAAACGCGTAGTTTCTCATTAAAAATTTACCAAAATCGTGTATTTGAAGTCTAGTAACATCTATAGTTATATTAAACTGGTTTAGATCTGTAATATAATATATGATAAATGCCCAATGAGTATGATAAATGCCCAATGCCCACAAAAAACATGTATAACAACTTGTCAAAATCGTAGATTGAAATTTCACTTTAGATTTACAAGAATCTTTTTATATAGACACACTTTTTAATATATATTACTAATGATAACATATTCCATATGTTTCTTACTGTAAATACAATAATGCATGGTTTTTCTTAATTAATTTAAATTATTATTAATTAATTATTATTATATCCTATTGTATATTATTAAAAAGATGTTATTGATCTGGTGAATCTCTGTATACTATAATAAATACCTTACTTTTACAGCTGATAATGGAATCAACCCAATCTGGAATGACATCTGCGAGTTTGAGCTGACCAATCCGGACATCGCATTGATACGCTTCCTCGTACAAGATGAGGATATGTTCGGGGACCGGAACTTCATAGGGCAGGCTACATTCCCTGTCAAATGCCTCCGCAGTGGCTACAGGAGTGTACCGCTTACCAACGGACATTCTGAGGAGCTGGAACTATCCTCTCTTCTCGTCCATATTTCGTTCATTAACAATCGTTAATGTTATTAATTAATATAAATATTTCCCTACAGCTGGGCTATGCTATTTCTAACCAAAAATTAATAATAAAAGAACTCGGCAGAGAATATTTGAATTTAGTCAATGTAACGAGGCAAAATTTCAATATTCTATGATGAGTTCTTTACATATAATATTATGAATATCTGTAATCGATTAAATTCTTATATGTATACATGTTAACTAGCTTGTAAGGTGTTATACAATCTGATATGTATATTTGTATCTTACAGTCCTCTTTACTTGAAGTTGAGATCTATATATATATTATTATTATTATTATATTGATCTGAATATTAGAGGCAGCTCATTACATATATAAATTCTGTAACAATGGTGCTTGTTAGTGAGTCATCTCCAACGGGAAAGTGAGAGTCAGGAATTGACTGCTTTAAATCGAGTGCTCTTAAATCTCGATCGTAGGTAAAGAAAAGGAATGTTATTGTTACTATATTTATGAAACAAAATTTTAACGACAAGAAAAAAAATAATATACATTCTTTAATTATTTCTAATTCCATATATATGGGATAAAATAATCATCACATTGAAGTTAATATTACTAATAAGAATTCTCTTGAATACTTTTTGAAGTCATAATAGACTGGAAAATATTGGATTTGCATTATGATGAAAGGCGTTGAAAGCCGAGCACATACATTTATTTATTATTATATTATTATATAGTGTATATGAATTTGAGAAATCACTTTCTTAGTAAGTAATTTATCTATATTTATAACCTGTTGCTTGTCGACAGACGTCAAAATGAGGATTGACAATTTTCTTTTGTTGCCAAAAAGTGGCGAATATGTTAATCTAGAGTAATTATACGTGCAATGTAACCCCGAATCACAATGGTATATTTTATAGTCATTATTGAGCGCGTTGTTTTATTGAGAGCAAGTTTTGGTATACGGTAAACGATGGTTTTTATAAGTCATTGTCTTTGGATTTATTCGTCTTTAAAGATTTTAGGTATTGATTGGCTTGAAAGCAATTTTAAGATAACATTCATGATTCTGTATAGAAGGTATAATAATGTCTTGAACCCATAAAGTTGAATTTCTATATTTAAACTAAGTATCAGTTTTCTGGATTATCCAAATAATTACACTCTATTATAACAGTTTATAACCTATTTACTTATTGGTAACACTTTTTGTTTTCTACGTTCGTAATAAAATCATAATAAAAGATGTATTAAATTTTGATACATTTTCTGATAAAATCCGTATTTTTAATACAGAAAGCTGGATTACCAAAGTCAATCAGTATCCCGAAGTATCATGTTTCATTGAAAAACGTTCAATAAGTAGTTTATTTCGATAGTCAAGTGCTCAGAAGGCGCCTCATGTGTTCAATACCTATAAACTTATATGCCAAAACCTAGCCAAATTGATAACAATGCACGATCTATTTTTTTTAAACCAGTGAAAAATGCATTTTGTACCTTATACTTATTATCACAAGTCATTAATTGACAATCACACATATTTTAATCTTAGTCCTTTTACTGTTGGAAGTGCAATTCACTTTTCTTTTTTTATATACCCTTGACAATTTTTTTCAATTTACATTTTTTTTTATTATAGATATGTAAGTGCGTTATTGTTAAGTTATATATTATAATTATATATTTAAGAATGACAACGGTTTACTTGGTAAAATAGCTAGTAATTGTTGCTGACTTCTTCTGTAATATACTTGTAAATTGTTCGGCCAAGAGCACCTATCTCATTCAAAAATATCCTATTTTTCAAGCTGAAACCTACTGAACAGTGTTCATTGAAATCGGTTGGGTGATTTTCGAATTTAAGCGTGTACAAGCACCGTTATTTAAAATATGTATTAATATTGGAAAAACATAGGCAATGTTGCAGGACGCCATCTATCGGTTTAAATTAAAAACTTTTACGTGTTAGAATATCTAATCTCTAAAACCACCCTAATGATTTCAATTACATTTTGTGAAATGTTTTGGCTAGATCCAATTAGAAAGATAGGATAGTTTTAGACCCTTTTTGTGCGCTGTTGGTTGATCAACATGTAGACCATTTCCTAAAAATTCCAAGCTACATTTCACTTCACTACAATTTCATTTAAACTTATTCAGGTATTTAGCCCTCATGTACCAAACATACATAATATTCATTTCTGTTCTACTTTGTATCACTAGTGTGGAATTTTGGATGTCAAAATATTATGCGAGATAAAATGCAATTTTAATGTACCCGCATACACTGTGTAATGCAATTCAGAACCCCCATATTATGCATGGAGCATAACTCCATATATAATATAAATGAAATACTTACGGAAATATTCCATTATAATACGGGCTAGATAACAGGTACATATCCTGTATATAATTAAGATTTAACATTATGTTCAGTTACATTGTAACAAATATGGAAATTAAAAGATTAAAATTCATATAGATTCATTGACAAGGAACGCATTCCCAAAAATATCAGTAAAATGAAATGTATTTAAGTTTATTGATATTTTTGGGAATGTGTCGCTTACCTTACACATTATATAAACAAATAACGTGCTTATAATAAAGTATAATAATTTGGACTATTCGTTATTAGGATAACCTTTAACAGTTTAGTGTTCTTTGTTCTCAGATGACATAGAATATTAATTTTTATTTTGGCAACATTTCTATGTATATTGTATTTTATCCAATTAATCCTCTTTTGTATAGGTAAATACATTGAATTAAATAACTCTTTCGTTATAAAGTCGTAATAATCACTAAATGCGAAAAATAATAACAAAAGCCAGGTCTCAACCTACATATAAGTAAAAATAAACAGAATTGTATTTAAGATGCATTCAAAAACATTCTAATGTTTCAAAATATGTGAAATTTTATTCTTTTAATTTTTAACTTGTTATATCAAAGTAACATGTAACACCCAACCTCGATGGCACATTAGCGTACACACATCAGTAACAACATTCTTGAAATTAGCATCCTCTTTACAATGACCCAGAAGATTAGTCGAAATTTAACTGAAAAATTCATTCATTCATTTAGTTTCTACAGATTAAAATATCGATATGAATAATTTATTCAATGAAATGATAAGTTAATGTATTTTTCTTTTAATTTGATATAAATTAATATATATTTACATTTATATAGGAAAGGGTTACATTGTTGTCTACAATTATATTTTAGTATTTAAGGACAAAAATATTTTAGCATTAATAATATTCCCTATAATTAAAATTATCCCAAAAATTATAAAATTAAATATACAACATTGTAGTTGCCGCACGTATGTGCTATATTAAGAATATAATATGTCTTATTCTATACTTAAGTGAAGAGAGAGATAAGAGTTGGGACTGTATCTAACTCTGTAGATACAATCCAAACTCGTAACCGGTCAAAATTACTTTTGACCGATACTCTTAGTTAAAACCAGTTTTGACTGTTTTTACATTCAAAAACAGTTTTGACTGTAACATAATATAATATTATAATAACATACCTTAACGGGACCTGATTCTGAACTGTGGTGAAGTTACCGTCCGGAAACGTCAGTTTATTTAAACTTTAAAATCATAAATATTTAAAAATATTAAATGGTTTAAAATTGTTTGGAAAAAACCTAAGTACTTACTACAATTTTCAAAATTAAAAAAAACGTTAATGCGGGAGCTTTCTGACGGTTCAGAATCATGGCTCAATTATAATGTAACTTGATGGTTTTGCAGCAGTGGCGTGGCTAGTTCCAAATCGGCCATGTATCAATATTCGTATATACCCCATTCTATTCGATTGTAGTGATGTTCTTTAGGGCTGTTTCTTTTAAAATTGAAGAAAATATTATGGTATTGATACAAATGGTATGGTAAACATATCCATTAAATGGTTGATATAGAGGTTGATACGCTCCTGCTTTACACACAAATCGCTCACGTATTGCAATATTGACATCTTGTTTTTTAGTGGTCATACCATTAACTCTTCTAAATCCCATCAAGCATTTTTGCACTAAGTCAAAATTTTAATAATAGTCTCATACAATATGTGAGCGAAATGTTCGTAAGGGCCTTTTATATATTATGTAAGCGTTAATAAGAGCAAAGCTCTAGATGATAATTCTTTTTTAGTTAGATTCAATGCATTAACAGTGGCCTAACTGATAAATGACACTTCTCGCCACTTTGTCTTGCACTGTGATGCTGCAGTTGCAGTGGTATGAAAATCTAAGAGATACCATTATTTCAAATCATCACCACCTGGCAACCAAAATTACTTAAATTTAATTCTAATTTTAGTTGATACTCGACTCGACTTGATAGTCGATTAACAAAGTAATTATTTGTATGGTTACACCTATACAACAATCTTTAAATATGCCTTTTGAAATCCGTAACAATTTAATGCTTATGCACTCAGAGAAGTTAAGTTTTCTCACTTTATAAACGTCTATTATTCTGCTTACATAATACTTAAAATGACCCCATCTAACTTAACCCTCGAAATTGAACATACTTTAAATATTTGAACTTTTACGACGTAACTTATTAGTGAGATTTTAATAATTGACTAATGTATTCAAAAACATGATTTTATGATAGAGAATAAAGTGAAAATACGCACATTCGATAATGAAATTATAATAATCTGTGTTAAAAATATTGAAATCGACTAAGTTGATGATGTAGAAATAACTTGTGTAGTAAAATATAAGTAATTTTTTCTATTTATATTATTTTTTGTAATTTTTGGTTTAACTTACATCGCTTTTATTGTTTGCGAGCTACTTATATTATTTTCATTGTCATCATTCATAAGACAGATGCGCGCAGTAGCCGCTACCTATACAATTGCCAAAAAATTCAAGCACTTATAATGAGTTTATATTTACGGACAACTAGCGCCCTGAAGTATCAGAGAGCAGTAGAGTCAGTGTAATAATTATCCAGTTTAAATTTGCCCGATATACTGCCGCCCTTACTAATTTAATACGCTAAATCATCACAATTACTAGTGTACCTATTGTCTTAATTTTGTGAATAATTGTTGTTCCATAATAACATAACATCTACTATTACTCGTATCTTAAATTAAATATATTTTACAAAACAACGTTATTCGTAAATGTTAAAAAGGTGTGATAAATGTTTTATTTATCACACTAGTCGCTATCTATGATTATGTTATCATTTATTCGTATTGATCTTATCTAATATTTATTAAAAATATAATAAATATCACACCCTCAGGCAAAAACACATAATGTCTGTTCAGCATCATTTAGCCTTTTTGTGCTCATAAACGTGGGTAAAACTGTCGGGCATTTCTGATTTTTTTTTTTTTTTTTTGCTCAATGTTGATATCACAATTCAAGAAAAAGTATGCTTTAAATTAATAAAATGCTGCATAATATTTTTATATTTAATTAGCGTATTTTTACGATTTTTTTAGTTGTGGTTAAGATTTTTTATATATATTTTATTGGTATCTGTTACTTTTACTGTAATTTGAACAAGTTTTTATAGCTTGTCCTGTGTGCTATGTTTATTTAGCTATATTATTAAAATGATTACATTATTATTATTATATTCGCATTGATACAAATACATAAGGAATTGATTTATATTATGTTAAATAACCGCTAAATTCTATTAGTTTACTCTCTGTTTCCAAGTATAAGAGTACCATAATTACATTAAAATAGAAGTACAGACACACAATTTACGTAATTCATTAAATCGCCTGTAGGTGTCACTACCCCAGCTCATGGTGTGGTCACGGAACGTTCGGACGTTCGGGAAAGTCAGCAAAAACTGTAAAAGTATAGCAAAATCGACCATGAGCCCAATATAATCAAAATAATTATTTAAATATTTAATTGAAACAGCGAGTAAATTATATAGCGGTTGTAACCTTTATGTAATACCTATTCTTACAATTTTTTGCATGCCTTATTTTTAATTACATTACATTGTAATATGCATAGCTATTATTCATGTTTTATTGGAAATAAAATTATTAATTAAATGATGATTGTTTAATTTCTTTCCAAACATAACATCCAAATCGGTAAGATGAAAGAGAATCCTATTTTTTAACTACACTTACCAATACATATTATAGGTAATTAAATATTATTATTTATCTACTTCAATGCTAAATAATCTGTGGTACAGTTCACTCAAGTTCACTCCCATCACTCACTTGAAGCTATTTACACTATCGAGACATTGAGTACACTGTTCCAGTTGCGCTAGGTACCTGATTATTACACTTTTTATAGTTATAATTTTATGTAACGCTTACATTTACTTTTATTCAATCATATTAAATATAAATAAGTGTACATGTAAAGAAATAGGAACCGCCCGTAATAAGCAATAGTTTAATTATGTCTTAATATGTTCCTGAAATTCTCTAATGGCCGTACTATTAGAGTGTCAATAATAAATGTTTTGCTGTTCTGGAACTATAGATAAACATGATTGTATCAAGGAATGTGATAATGAATAGTTTTCAATGGCGAAAATGGTTTCTTTTTTTGCTTTTCGCCATATGTCGGAGGTTAGACACCGTCGATGGTAAGTATACGAATAATCTATCGCATCTTATTTTATTGTTTACATCAGAAACAATAATTTATTTTCTTAGTTGTTATGTACTGTGAGGATTATAAAATATGTCACTAGCAAAAACAATACTTTCATGTCCTTGCATTCAAGAAACTAATGTTTTTAATGAACATCAATAAAATATCTGCAGTGCTGATAAGACTATTGTTACTATTTATATACTTATAGTGGTAATAGTTTCATGCAAAACATGGAACAGCTCCCGTCAGTATATATTTTTTAGTTAGAGCTATATACATTGAGTTCAAACTGTGTCAAAGCGTTATAGGGGTCTTGGCCTAAGATAACTCGTGCATCCAACTTATTTAATTATCATGGATATCTTAGACATGAAATTGAGGAGTTGTTATAAACCTATGCACAGCTGTTGTTATTAAGTGTTAAAATTAAACAATGTCCTACATAAAATTATTAAAATTTGTTTCATATTTGTAATAGAGTCAAATTCTATTCTTTTGTACATATATTAAATTGTATTGTGCAGGTTTGAAATGTTTCTGCAACAGTGAAAGATGTCCAAATTCAACATGTGAGACTGACGGATACTGTTTTGCTTCCGCTAGCTTCGAGCATGGTGTGAAGAAACTAACATACCAGTGAGTATTCATTTACTGGATACTTTACATATTTCACACAGTACAAAAATATGTTAAAATTATTTTTTCCAAATTAAATTTGTATGTCAAGGTATTACTAATTTCAATTCCTTGATTAGATACAAAAAGGTACATATTTTTACCCTGTTAAACCCCATATTTGTAATGTTGGCTACCAATAAATAATTGAAACAATTGGCAAACTCAAATCAACACAAACAAAACTGCTATTGTGCCGTGATCCAGAGGCATAATTCTAACCTATTTTTATCAAATGGTTGACCTGTGTAGTGAGGTGGTATTAAGCTGTCTGAAATTGAAATTGGCATTCCCTCCCGACAACCCACTAGAATGCAAAAAACCAACAATGTATTGCTGTAAATATGATTACTGCAATTCTGCTGACATTTACCAAGAAAAATTGTCCAAAGTGCTTCACACCTCAGTTATGGGTAAGCTGTTCTGTGCACTTGTGGGCGTGTGATATCTATTTTGAGTTTGTTTGATGTACTATTAGAATCAATATAATTGCATTGCCCTTTCCTATAAGTTTTGTGTTGAGATGCCAATACTCTAACAATATCGCTTTTGAATTAGTGATTTGAATATGTACCTACTAAGCAAACTGAACGAGCGGCCACAGCAGCCATCAGATATAATTAGTATGAGTTGAATGATGTGCTGTACTCCTTAACAAACTCTATTTCCGAGTGTGTGTTGTTTGCTTTAACCTACTAAAAATGTCTATGGTGGTTCCACTTGCGGCGCAGCTGTATCGAGAAAAAATCACTGATTCCCATCGAGCATCCCTTCAGTTGCTCCACAACGAAAACTAAAAATGAATCGGTGGTGATAAAATGTTGTAAGTCACGTGACATGTGCAATGAAGGCCTGCCCCTGGACCTGCAACCGAAGCCACCAGGTAGGAGCGACGTGGAGGTAGTGCCCTCGTTGTGTCCCGCTAACTACTGCACACTAGCTTCCTGCTGTTGACACTCGCCGCTCGCGCTCGCCAGACCCTACTCCTTGCGTTAACGAGGCGTCGATATTGCCTTGGTATATGGTGCGAGACTGCATGGCTACGAGTTTTTTTCCTTGGTTTGATTAACCAAGTTTTCTTTTCTTTGACCGGCATTGATCACCGTGTAGGGCCGTATAGCACTTTTCGATTCTAATTAAATCAATTGTGAATGTAGATGTTGGGACCAGAAAAACATGTTCCCTCCTGGGGACCAGCCTATTTGGTGCCGTGAAAACGATCGTCCCGATAATTTAACGTGCTGCGCCACGGACTACTGTAACCGTGAACTGTTTACAGGTACAGTATTAATTCGGAATGTGTCATCGGGGCGCGCTGTTTGGGTAGCTTACATTGTGATGTCCACATCAGATGTATTGTTGAGTCTTACCATGTAAAAGTAATGCTCACAAGAGCTTCAAAATATCCTAAAAGTTAATTTTCATTTGCTCGGCAACAACCGTGCATGCTAATGTATTGAATTATGCGCATAATTCTCTTCCCAGTCGGGACGTTTTCCGGTCGTCCTTGATACAGCCGGCATGTGTTTCTACATTTATGAAACACTAGCCTCGCAGATAATTAATTTCTTTCGGGATACATTGGATTATGCATATAAAGTACGTTTATAATGCCGAATGGGACATCAATCATTATAGGGGCAGTTAATTAAAATTTGGGAACTATTGCAAGTCGGCATGACGGGGTTGCATACAAATTTTGGTGCCATAATGCGACCTTATTTATGAAATCTTGATTACAGAGAATAAAGATGAATGTGTAGACATATTACCACAGGCGGTTTATAATTCTGTAAGTGATCATGGCCCGGTTTTTCACTTGATTTGAGCATTGTTTTTTACTAATAGCATGTTAGTAACCATAATCATATTATTTTCTCTAACAAACATTTAGCACATGAAGTCTACTGACAATTAGGTACGGTTATGCATACTAACAACATAAAAAAACGTATTATATTGTAAGATGGAGTATGTAGGCTCCTAATTTACACATTTTAGAGACGAAGCGACGACGAGAGTGTTTTTGTTTTCCTTTGTTCGAGAGCCGTGCTCTGTGGTGTTTAAACAAATGGAATTCTGTATGCTTTCATTAGAGACGGCGGGTTATCGTCTAAATTTAGTATTAACTGAAAAATTGCTTGGTGACCGTTCACCTGTACTGGATACAAACAATTTAAGTTAATCAATATTCTATCCAACTGTGTTTACGATCCGAATAAAGCGAATTAAGTTATTAGAGCTCATTACGAGTTATTTTTTATATTTATTAGCTCCATTGAAAATGTAATACGTCCAATTTAATAATATTCATTTTTGTTAGACAATTATGCATGTCCTGGTTTTTGCTTTTGGTTCATATGTGGTTGTTTGTTCGTATTTTTATACATTCTAAGTTGGACGCTTTTGCTGATTTTTTATTCAATATTTTCAGTTTTGTGTAATGGGTTAAGGTATTTACGCAAATTGAAAATAACGAACATGCTTACTGCAGTTTTTTGTTACACTTAATGTAAGGTATTGTACGTTACATTAAGATACAAGGAAGGAAATATATAAATGGACTATTGTGTATATTGTTCAGTGCATTTATATGATATCTAGGTCGTTGCACTATAAATATTCTGTATTCGCAGCTTAGAAACAATTGACGATCATAACCTGAAGTTGTACCATACGATTTCATCACTTATTCCTAGAAAAACCAGTGACACTAAACCAATACTTAAGTAGGTTGTGCAAGTTTTGTAAGAAATGTTTATGGTACCTTTGTCGAATATAAACAGAGCAAAAAAAAGGGGAAATAAATTTAAATATTATACCTACCGCTTTATTTTCTCCATGCCGTGTAGTCTTTGTAATTTAGTAATTGTAAAATTTTACTCCCAATAAAGTGACAAAAGGGCTTTAGGCTTTCCACATTTGCTAATTTTTACCTTATGTAAATTGTATAAGGGTGACAATAGATTGATTATATTGACAGTGTTTTCCACTAGCACTGCGATCTTTTCTATTGTTTTACCAGGAACTGCAAACTGGAATAGACTCGGAATTATAAATCGATTCTTTAACATACTCCCCTTGTGGAGACACGTGCCAAACTTATCATTTATGTATTCAAATTGATTCAAAATGTCCCTCTGGTATAATATTAGCGATGAGCACTAGGAACATTTCATGCTGGAATACGTAATACCTTTACTTTATAGAACGGTTATAATGTGATAGTAACAATTTGGATTTCCTTATTACGATTAATATAACTGTGCTTGAACTATCATTGTTATTGCTAAAGGATATCGTTGAGTGTAAACCGATATTATAACATTGGTGTTGGTGTCTATAAATATTCTTAAATTTAGTATTACGATATAACATACTCGTATTAGAGATGGTTTACCTCTATTCAATACAATTTTATGGGTAACGTAACTTATGCCCACAACTTCGTACTTTTCTATATTTACACAGATATTTATGACTACTATGTTTTAAGTGCAAGTCTTTAAATTCCGGGTGTCACTAATTCACTACACTGCAGGGGTTAAATTTTATTGATGTGCTCTGTCCAATGTCTTACATTTTTACCTTATGTAATCAACGTCCCTGAAAACCTCGCAAATCAACCTTATCAATTTTTCCCCACTTTTCACAACCCACAGGGTTGGCTGTTCCAAACCACGATGTACCCGTTTTCTTGTTCCTAACTGGAGTGCGATTTATGTGATAATTTGTGTATTAACTGTCGACGTGTTTCTGAGCACATGTGCAAAGTTTCTAAGTAAAAAGACCCTTCAATACAATAACAAACAACTTGACCCTGCGTTTCATCTCTTTAGGGGTACCTAACGAATTTATTCTTCTATTTATATTTTAACCCAGGTTTCTAAGTGGTATGGTTTGGGCTGTAAGTACGTTGTCTGTTAGTCAAATCATAGAACTGGTTTATTTAAATAGATGGTGGAGTCTTCTTTCTATGCATCGTTAGGTCCTTTTCAGCCTCTAAAGTCTTAAATCATGCTTTTCTTATGTTTAATAAATAATGAAAATCAAATACTAATATGTGTCTTCTGCATAAAGAAATTGGCACAACAGCGGCGGCATGGAAGGTTATGCCGTGGTTGATGGGACTAATGGTCCTTGGAGTGTGTGCCGCGACCAGTTTCTGGTGGGCTAAACGTTCAAGCCAGGATGGCAAGGGTCTCAAACGAGCCCTGTCGAGGACACCCTACCCTGCTGACGACTCTGTCTGTGAGACAAGACACCCTATGATGAGGACCACAACTATAAGAGACATGATTGAATTGACCACTTCAGGATCTGGGTCTGGTAAGTTATTTTTTTATCATATATATCGTCCCACTGCTGGGCAGAGGTTTCCCCCATGGGCCACTCCGGCAGTATTCTTGCATAAAACATTGGCTGGCTGTTTTTTGACTCCCTATTAAGTTTATTCTTTCTTTTTTCTTTATTTCCAACGAATTTATACTAAAAATAATATTCATCATCATCATCATTTCAACCCATAAACGTCCCACTGCTGAGCTAGGCTTTCCTCCACAGAATATGGAGGGAATTTAGCCTACTATGCCATGCTGGCCAGACGGGTTGGTATAGGATTTGTTTCGAATTTTCCTTTTTTTGCAGTGCTCTTGTCTGCATAAGTTTACTCCCTTAGTCGCCTTTTACGACACCCGGCTATTTAACATCACGCTACGTCTAATAGGCGCTGAGTAGTGCCCAAACAAAGATTTATTGGCCCGGGCAACAGCTAGTTATTGATATGTGCATTCAAATCTACGTACTAAAAAGTGTCCAACAATATAATTTCCTTTGTAAAGCATCACAAAGAACTTTTATCAAATGTTTTCAAGTCTTTATTGCTTAATACCGAAGTACGAGTAGGAGCAATCATTTCTGCAAGTCAATTTGCATTGATGCATCACGTGGATTGTGTTTAGCTTTGGGACACAAATATATTTGGGTATCAACTCATAAGCGGGTCCTTGAATCATGAAGTTATATTTTTTATAATTTATTTGGTTGACGCCATATAGTTACTCCCTAATTACTTCGTAATCGTTTTTAGGGTTCCGTACCTCAAAAGAAAAAAACGGAACCCTTATAGGTTCACTCCGTTGTCGTTATACGTAGGTCTGTCAAGAATATTTTTCTCAAGAACGCGTAGAGGTATCAAGCTGAAATTATTATCAAATACTCGGGTCTGCAATCCCTTGGCGCTATAAAAAAATCACGAGTTCTAAAGGCAATCAAAAGATACAGCCATTTATGCTCCATTTTGTCGCATATGTTGACGATCAAAAATGTCAAAAACTAGCTATTGGGTACTTCCCGTTGACCTAGAATAATGAAATTTGCCAAAACGCAATATCAAGTTGCACAAGTAAAGGAAAAAATCCGAAAACCTTGTGTACTTATATCACTGAATATTAGTACTTACTACATATTAGGTATAAGATGATAAGCCTAAATAATTTGAGTACTAGTAAGAGTTTATTCCAGACTGACGTTACATAAAGAGGGTGCACCTATATTTACGTGAATATTTATTCTAACTTATGGCTATCCTATATTACCTACTAATAACTAATATCTTAAATTAAATTACAAAAAAATATAAAAAATTGCATCGTATGGAACTCTCGGTGCGCGTTTTTTATACCTTGACGGTGATAAACAGGCGTCCTGACGGAACTACTAACTGTAAACGGTTAACAATATGGACGCCTGCAAGTCCTAGAGCATCACATAGGTGTTGCCAATCGCTGCGGTCTTCTGTACGGAGATACTTCCCCAGACAAGCGGATTAGCTTGAACGTCAGTTCTTACTTAGTAAGAGTAATTACCCATGTTTGTTTGGAGCCTATAATGTATGCCGTAAAAATTTGTTTAGGCTTGCCTCTACTCGTGCAGCGGTCCATTGCCCGTCAGATTCAACTTGCGGACATAATCGGGAAGGGTAGATTCGGCGAAGTGTGGCGTGGCCGTTGGCGCGGTGAGAATGTCGCCATCAAAATATTCTCTTCCCGTGAAGAATCGTCGTGGTTCCGCGAAGCTGAGATATATCAGACCGTGATGTTGCGCCATGAGAACATATTGGGATTCATTGCAGCCGACAACAAGGGTAAGAAATGTTTAAACTAAATGTTATATTATACTAGTTCCTGACAAGCGAACCATCGCTTGTTACTCCGTTGATCACTTATCCGCTTACCAATGAAAGTACAACCAGCTTTTATAAGACTATACAATACCATCAAGGTATTTGTATCATGGATTTACGATTTCTTTCATGCATCGTTCAAGATAGATGCAAATTTTTGAATATATTGTATACAAAATCAGGATCAGTCATTGTATTATTTTCGGAGATGGCCTACGTTCAATAGATGATGAATAAATTGAATTTGATACCTTGAACCGAAGTAACTAAAACAGAATATTAAGTACGGAAAAAAATCAAGGTTGTTTGTCGCATTTTGGCACGAGTAAGACCAATTTTTGTTTACTCTTGTTACCTTTTCCGTAAAGACAATCGATCGTTCACTATGTTATCCTATGGTTCAGCTGTTTACATTAAGTTCTGGGAATGTAAGTTGATACTCGGCCGATGGATATAGGTCGTCATGGTGCTTACACTCGATATAACCTTTTGTTATATGCTCCAGTACTGACGATAATAAGCAATCACTTTCGCATGCTTTCGACGTCAATCACATTTTAGTAAGAGACAAATTATTTGCAGCATTGCGTTTGCCGTTGTGAAAGGATCCAACTTTGTCAAATCAGGGACTTCATCCATTTGAGGGGAAAATGTTGTCCTAGGCTATTAAAGTATTTAGGAAAAAGATAAATTAGCCAGTACTGGTTTTAAAATCAATGAAACAAACCAGTTGAAACTTTTTCTTGACTATGCCAACAAAGCTGTTTTTCAGCCGTTCTCTTTCCAAAACGTCAATTAGCAAGTTTATATATTTAAAAAATAAATCTAGGGTATGACAATGTATGTATTCATCTTTTGTGCAGATAACGGCACTTGGACACAGCTGTGGTTGATCACAGATTTTCACGAGAACGGGTCTTTATACGACTTTTTGAGCGTGCGGACTATCGACTGCAACACCTTGGTCAAAATGTCTTTGTCTATTGCCACTGGACTTGCACATCTGCATATGGACATTGTCGGCACTAAAGGTAAACTATTTATGTTCTTCTATTAATTAACTGCTCATACCTTTCATCGTCATCGTCATATTAACCCAATATCCTCCACTGCTTGATGTAGGCCTCACCTAATTTTCGCCACAGTGAGGTGAGGCCATATCTTAATAGATATAATATTATAGTTTTACTTTACAGCTAAACGTTACTAATCGCTTTTGTCGTAATCTCCGTAGTCGTAATCGGGATTTATTCATAAAACTAGTACGTAACGAATATGAAAAAGTAAGCTTTAAATGAGTTATAAATATATACAGTTGGGGAGGCAACGATGCTAAATGAGGATTTACTGGAGTGCCTGACTTTGGTAAGCTGGGTTAATAACTAGTTGAAAGTTTACATTGCAATAATCTGACAATTTGAGCGTAACTTAAGAAATCTCTTAAATACAACTTTGCCTGGACTTTATCAAAGGACGATTCGGTTGATGTTCGTTTTTTTTTTTTATAAATGCTATACGGTAAAAGTATAATTTGCCAACTACTAAAAGCAAAAGTAACAAAAATCGTTTAGTAAAATTAGTGCGCCTAGCTTAAAGTAAAGCATGTGTCAGCGATTGACAGTCATAAACCTAGTTTAATTACTACATATTTTTGTGTAGGCGCTACGGCTATGACGGACTTAGTTTGAGACTTTAATTATTTTTATATTACAATTCGCAACAAATCACGGCTAAATATAGCTCTGTTGGTACTGGTATCTGGTTGGACATTGGAGCACCTTAATTATCCCAATAACCTGATACGCTCAGTTATATCCATCTAACCGTTATTTTTAGAATACTGAAAATCTGTAGCCTCTTTCTCCACCGCTGAAAGGCGAAACATTGTAAACATTTTCTTCTTCCTATCATCTAAATTATTCATATCCAATGGTCCCCTAGACGCTCGAGTAAATCCACATTACCATCGTTGCCACCCCTACTAATATACACGGGGTGATCCAAAACGAATGATAAAAGGTATGATAAACAACAAATCTGTCTAAAAGTTAAATTTACCTATTTCAATTATTTCTGAATATAAGTACACTAACATCACGTCCTTAATTTTTCACATAATATAGCAATATATACTAGTATATATTATATTTTCTGTACAGTAAACATGAATTCAATAAAATATTAACACCATACCGTTAGGTACTATATAATTTTACGTTCTATCTTTTGGGTTTTTGCACAAATAATTCAGTCATAATATACACATGGTATTCCGTCGTTGTTAGGATCTCGTGTTCATTTTTCTTCAGACCCCGGACCCCGAAAGTAACGGGTGTCCGAGTTGCAAGTTAAATCTTATTATTTAAGTCCGAAAACAAATGTCCTGGGATTCCATGGCCATATTATGTTTCTGGTTATTTAATTATAAGACCTTGTTACTATTAATTTCTGAATTGTTGACTATTGTCAGGAAAGTTGAAAAAGACCAGTCTGAACGATTTTTTTTAGAAAGTTATCATTTTACAAAAATACCCGTTTATCATTACTAATGTCTTATGGATCACCTCTTGCATATATCTAGGTATAATGATATATTCGAAAAAATTATAAAAAAATATTATTTAAGTTCAAACTCTTTAATGACATAATATTATAAGTACTTAACAGATAGGTACTTGACCTAAAAATGACCTAACGCCTGCACTAGTAACAACTGTGTTGGAGGAGTTAGCGTCTTCATCTTTCGACTGATCTGTCATCCCTTTCTGTGTGTGTGTGTGTGTGTGTGTGTGTGTGTTGAGTGTGGTGTTATGTTTGTGCGTGTGTTTGTTAGTGTGTGTATATGTGTGCGTGCATGCGTGTGGTGGTTGTATAATATCAACCCATTAAGGCAAACTTTGTGTTTTATTTTTTATTTTATTTGTACTACATAGCACGGATTCAAATTTTGCAAAAAATATATGATATTTTTCACTCTAATATCGAGGGCCGATTCGGCTCTGATTCTCGAATTATTACCGTTATCTGCATCTTATAAAATCGCAAAGTTATGTCTAAATCGTACTTTTAAATCAGATTTATTTAAATTGCATTAGCATTTGTATAATGAAACTTATACTCAATTAATTATCATCGCAAATAGTCCCGTGCCGTGTTGGAGGTCGGACTTGCTACCACATTCGCAGGATATTTTTTTGTATTCACATGAAAGTTTGTTTTTATTGTATAGGATATATACCTAGTTGTAAAGTTAATTTTAGTTCTGTTCTATTTTAATTAAATTATAAATAGTATTAATTTGTAAACGTACCAAATCAAATATGGGCAACAAAAAAAAAAACAAAATAAAGAACCACGAAATTGTCATCGTTATTCTGTTATACTGTGTCGCGGATTCACAGGAGACCTCACATTCACAAACAATAAACTCGCCATCCATGCCTACGGCCCATTTTGGACGACTTGCAGAAAATCTAAATAATTAATATATTCGCTCTCCAACTCGTCTCAAACGCAACTGTACCAAACATCAATC
Source organism: Laspeyria flexula (assembly GCA_905147015.1). NCBI lineage: Eukaryota > Metazoa > Arthropoda > Insecta > Lepidoptera > Erebidae > Laspeyria > Laspeyria flexula. The sequence goes on along the minus strand of LR989949.1, from coordinate 7,559,110 downwards.
AAATTTAAGGTTCCACACAAAGAACAGAAGTGGGACCGTGGGACGAGTTACAGAGTGAAAATAATATTTATTTTGATTTTCTCGTAGTCGTCCAAAATGGGCCAAAGCATGTCGGACGAGTTGATGAATTATACCAAATTAACGGAAAATCACATAAAAAGGTACACCCAAACGACAACTACGTATAAATTCCACAAAGCGACATTTACACTGGTACAGTCGAGTTCATTAATATATTGGCACCATCATTAGTTATTTTTGTTGAAAAGGGTAACTACAACTTATTGCATAATGTACAGCATATTTTATTGAACCGTTCACATGAGGACATATATTTGATGTATAGGTTCTATAGTATTTATTAAGCTTTTCATCGCTCACAATATTTTGAATCCTTAATGGTGCCAATATATTAATGAACTCGACTGTACTACTAGTTAGAATCGAACTAGGGCCGCATGATTTGTATGCTGGTCACTTATGTATTCGGCCACCATCTATTCGTTGTATATACCTTAAATATATTATATGTTTAAAGCTTACTTTTTCATATCCGTTACGTGACACATTTTTATGAATCATTACTGCTTTACAACGTAAATATGATATATCTATTTTAAAAAAAAATACGCTGCCATTGTCGCTGAGCAATCGCCACTGTTTTCATAATTCGTTTTCACATCGTTATTAATTTGGGCCGCTCTGACGCCGCCATTTTGGCTGACGTTGAATGACAGGACTATTCTTGTTTACTATTAGAGAAATAATACACAATATAATGAGAAGGGATAAACTAGGCACAATATAACATGTTCATATTGTTGTGAAGATCGTTTTAACGTAAGTAGGTATACTATATTTATATAAAGCAGTAGGAAATTCCATTTATAAAGGCTGTTTTTTTTGGAGGTATACAAATTTAATGTGAAATAATACCCGAGAAAATTTAATGTTGACTTCCAAATGTTCCAATGTCTTTGATTTGTCGGCACAGACTAGTGGCTTAACATACACCCTAAGAAAATAGTCTTAAAGAGTGAGATCAAATGACCGTGAATCGTGAAGTCCTGTTAAAAGATCCAGTGAAATTTTAGGCTCAGTATATATTACGCGCAATAAATTGATTGTATCGCACACTTCTTGTTAATCAAAAGCCAAGCTCTGTCACATCAATGTCGTTCAACTGAGGAACTAACAAGTAGGTATCAGTTGTTTAGTACCCAAAACGCGCTGTGTGAATGTGCCAGAATTTAAAAAAATAAAGTATTTGGGTGAACTTCAATAATATGTATAACGTATAAATTATCATGTTAAATAGAAGTACGTAGAATAGTAGTTTTGTAGCAATTTTATGACAAACTAGTTGTAACCGCGACTTCGCTCGCGTCCGATTTCATTAGATTTTTTTCACGGAACTCTGATGTTTTTTTAACAAAATCAAAGTATCCTAAATTGCTACTTGGCCCTATCCGCCAGTAAAAGTCCTGTTCAAATCGAATCAGTAGTTTTGGAGTTTACCTCCAACAAATACATATCATCATCATCATATCAGCCGCAGGAAGTCCACTGCCGAACATAGGCCTCCTCAAGATATTTCCAATAGGGCTGGTTGTGCAATGCTCGGTGTCTCTCTGCGTGATCGACAAACAGAATATATCTATTATATTTCTGTTACTTCCTGAAGAGTTACTTTACCTAGATGAATAAACGAGTTATAATTTCATTTTATTTCTTCTAAAGCGAAAGTGCTTTGTCATGGCTTCAGGATCGCAAATTATAGGTACTAACCAACAGATTGTTATTTGGCTAATAATTATTAGTTTCGAGCATTTCATAACATAATCGTATATAGGCTTCAACAAACTTCACATACTTATACGTTCTAAAATTCTAGACATTAATGTTAAGTATACTCCTTGTTATATTCTCAGAATTTAACATTCGTAAGGTATCGTCAACAAGTTCGGTTATTGAAGGACACGTATTATGTACTTACATCCCATTAAATTAATGAGCTATTCATCTATTCATATTATAGTCTACGTCTATCGAATTCCAAATCCAATTACTGGCATGTTGTTATTATACTGTATATTGATATGAAAACTCGGTAATTTAAAAGAAAATTGATGTTGTTGAAGCCCCATGGCTTTGGCGTCTCATTTTCTGATTCAATTAACTGTATCCCCTGTGAACGTGTTTCTAGAAGATAGAATGATCGCCGTATAATCGTGTTATGTGAAATATCTACTTATACGAATATCCTCGTAACTCAGAGCCATAGACAGCGAACGGTATGAAACTATTGTTTGAAAAAAATGCAAACACACAACTAATAAAACTCGTTTAAAGGAGTCAGGCCCGGCTCGTCACCATAAAAAACATATCCCGACTCGTCCCCGTATCATTTATTTTAATTTTCATAATTTTTTTTTTTATTAATTCTATAAAGGATCATATCAATTATAGAAATATTTTGCTATTAATACTGTTTATTATAGTAAGTGTCTTACTGGCGTTTGCTGATTATTATTATTGTACATTTCAAGATATAGTAGGTATTTGTAGAAATTAATATAAATTTTAATATCCTCAATTATAAGTTATGAACCTCTTTAATAAAGAATATGTTAATTTATTCGACGTTTAAGCTATACTACTAAAACTATATAATATTATAATGATGCAACATCATCATCATCATCATCATCATCATCATATCAGCCTAAAGACATCCACTGCTGGACATAGGCCTCACCTATTTTCCGCCATAGCGAGTGACTTACGCCCGTAAGTCACCATAGGCTACCCGCAACCTAATCAGATGATGATACATATAGAATGTAAATAAGAATTATTATTATTTTTAATTGTGGCATACGAGCTAGCGGCCTACCTATGGTAATGGTTATCGCTGCCTATGGACACAAGTCACTGTGTTTTCTTAGCATTCACTAAATAATGTGAAGAAAAAACAAGCAAGCCGCTGCCAGGCGCTCCACACTCATAGGAACTCTCTCACTCCGCACAAAAAACAGCATATTTACTGCTCCTTAGCGTAGATATTCTGTGTGAGGGTAGTATTTCCCTGGACTTGCCGACCCATTCATGCTGGCATGCGTGCTCTATTGCTACTACTAAAGGCTGATTTACACTTAGATTAGTGCGAGTGCAGGTGTTTACTGTTTAGCTGCTGCGCTTAGTAAAACTCAGTTGTTAGCCGTTAAACAACAAGTATGGAACGAACAAACTCAACAAATACAATTACAAAAAGTGTCTGACACTGAAGAACTTGCAAGTAGACTAGGCCCGAAATCCTCACTTGGTGCAAGCTACCTAACCAGAAAAAAAATGGAATAAAGGCAAGCTGTCAGGTAACGGGGAAGGAAAGGTGTGCAGGACGGGGCTACTCGCAAAAAACTAGCACATGCTTCTATTCACTTTACTACGCTATTTAGGTACTAATCACTCGCACTATTCAATTGTGATCCAAACGTGTTTTGTACTAATCACTGCATGCACCTGCAATAATCACCTCACTCGCACTAATCAAAGTGTGAAGTAGCCTTAAAAACTAAATATCAAATATTAAAATTATGTATTGACCCAAAAAAGAAATGGTTTAAGTTTCGTAATACTTATCAGCATCACTGTCAACCGGACACGTGCCCAGAGGACTGGCGGTAAACACGCCAGCCCGCTGGTCACGCGAAGCGTCGACCAGTCTTTTCACCAAGTCTTTATACAAAGACAGTGCACTAGGATCCCATGTACCTAATGTTTCGACCCCAAACGGCTCAAAATTATAATTACCAATTAAATTTTGGTATTTGCGCCGTTTGTGGAACTCTACAGCTGCTGCACCAGTGCCAGCACAGCCCACCGAGCCTGGAACATGTGATGCCGCAAGGGTGTCGACACCTGTTGCGCCCCGCACCAGAGGCCCCATCTTCGAAGGTAACAATGACATACCATCAGGTCTCCCATCATCACGGGCCAAATCATTTGGTTCAAGTATAGCTGGCGGTGATAAGATCTCGGTAGATAATATCATTCAGTTGGTCAAACCGAGGTATGTATACGACCTGTACTTTTGCTGCAGGACAGGCCATAGTGTCCGAATCTATGTCCCACGACTTCTCCATAGTAACCATGATGCTGATCACCTGGTGCACCGAAACTTAGGTAAGTGGTGAGACGAAATGTTATGTCAACATAGTACCTATGGACGGACGCCGTGAGTGCCTGAGACCAGATTCCCATTCACCCATAGAATGCAGAGGAAATGAGATACTTTCTTGTCATGCTGCTGAACGGGTCATCACATTGCTTCTGGGAAAGTAGGTTGGTTGGCAAATTAGTATCTGGACAAGCATTTTTTCCAAGTTTTTAAGACCTCGGTTCAAAAATTTTCCTGACTGATTCTTCTGTGCTGTAGGCCAAGGACAAAAGTGCTGGTAAACTAATCTCTATTCTGAAATTTTGTGAACCCCCAAAGCGAGTAGGAAGGGACAACTGGAGTCTGACTCGGGGCCACATTTCATACCTTACTATACTTTAGTAAGGTATGAATTTTAATTTAATTATGTGCATATTGCGAGCGTGTGTTGTTTTTAGATTAAAAAGACAGTATCTAATAATAGTATAAGCTTTATATTTTAACTCGTAAAAGGCGATCCGAAACATCTTTTAAATTTTACATTTTTCATGTACAAAAGTAATAAAATAGATAGAATATTAATTAAGACAAAGTAACACATCCGTTTATCATTCGCATGTCAACTAACTGTCTAATAAATAAACATGTAATATAGGGTAGAAGACGGATAGTTGTCTCAGTAGGATACTTGCCCCGATTTTGAATACACTATGTTACAAACGTTACTTGCGTTAGCGCTTTACTGTAATTGTAAGCGCCCATCCTGCAGATTTGAGTATCATTTATGTAAACGTGTATCGTCGGAAATTTTCCGCGGTGAAACCTTGACGGGCAGGCGGGCGTCGAAATTATATAGGTAGGTAAGTAATTTATGATATTTTAGGTTTCAGTCAACTTTTTATTCTTCGCATGCATGAGTTTAAATTACACTGTTTATAAAGGTGCATTTACATCTTTTCAACATCAGGCGGACCGTACGTCTGTTTGCCACCGTCGTGGTATATAAAAAAAAAACGGGCGGTTTTGTGGAAAGCAACATGTTGAAAACAACACTGTTGGCGTTTGTGGCGTGTGTGGAAACCCTTATACGACTTGTTGAAACTTGTTGCTTTTGTACCCACATTTAATGGGTTCATTTAAAAATATTGTTTCTACAACTCATGTATTTATTCATTTATTAACAAACTACTGCTCTTCATTTTTAAAATTTTGTTGAACAGATGTAAATGCACCTTTACGTTTTATTGTTGAATGGATTTATTTATTTTACAAATAAAAAGGCAAGTATCCGTATCACAAAAGATAGTCGTTCTAGTTAATTTTTCCGGACAGTCGCAACTATCTGTAACTATTAAGGCTGCCATACAGGGACAGATTAGAGCAGTCACTGTCGGTAGCTTCAAGGGGTCGCTTTTGGGCGATCTGCAGTTTCAATACGAAATTGATATTCGGCATACACGGACCGCTCGAAGCTGTTCGCTCCGACTGCTTGCCGCTTCCTCTGGAATGGGAGCAGTCCGTGTATGGCGGACTAAGTTTTGAATGAACAAAGACTGATTACAGTCATAGAACTCGTTGTGACGGTAACTTAGCTTATACACAATAAATAATTTACTGTTTTATTTATTTATTTTAGGTGAGCAAAATGACTCGCAATTATCAGCGTAAATCCGACGTGACCCCGCGCCACATACGCGGGAATGAAAATAGTTTAACACTTGTAATCAAAAGAATTGGATAAAAAACAAAAACAAATCAACAAAAATACCTATTGTTCTTTGACTTGACCTTTAAGATAATAATAATATTTTTTGATATTTTTATGGTTTTATAATATATTGTTCAGTACTATAGTATAATAGTAGGGGAGCCCAAGAGGCTAAATAGAGCTTTACTCGAGCGTCGTGGTAATCTCCGGTTTGTATTTAGGGTTTGCCGTACAAAGGGGTAGAAAACAGGAAATAAAATCGAGCTCGGTCTCTCGGAAATCGATCGGATATTGAAAATTGATGTTAAATGAACCCTCAAGTAGCTCCTATTCAAAAGACGGATGATTTGGAAGCGTCCAAAAGTAATCCCCACATTTTTTTAAATGCATAAAAAATATCGTGACCTTGAAATACTCGAGCGATTCAAATTTATTATACAGATGCTTCTTCTTGATCTTGATGTTCTCTTACTGAAATCTGACAATTATGTGAAGGACATTGAATTGAATCGGTTACAAAAAAGCAATAAGCACTTTTATTTTAATTACTGAATGTAATATATACGTAAACAGATAAAATTATATCTTGTATTTAGCAAAAAAAATTGATTTTAGCTACTCCGGCTTGTGCAAATCGGCAGATTATGTTATTTCCGTGATACGTGACTTGCTTTCGAAAATGTCCAGTTGATGTATTTTTTGCAACTTTGTGACAATCCCATTTCCATATGTCATGCTCAAATTGTCAGATTATTGGAATATGTACTCACTTATTTATTATAGCTGCCAAATAAAGGGCTCAGGTATAGCAGGATTATCCTACAAGGTGCAAGGTTATCCCCCTTATGTTATTCAGCCGCACTCGTGTAAACTCAAAATCTCCGTTTGGGCTCCCCTATCATAATAAAAGATAAATAATAAAGACTGATTTGTTAATTGATAAAAAATTGTTTTAATTTAACAAAAATACAGTGATCCACACAGAAGGCAAGTATCCTTCGAAGCATTTTTGACGTTAGACTACTGGCTAGAGGAGGCAACTATTCCCTTTTTTGAGAGGTCATATAAAAAAGGGTTAATTCAAAACAAAATAATAGACGAAAGACCTATGTTTTTATATATGTCTATGTTGCATTTTTCTTAATGTTTTTTTTTTATAATAGAGCTTTTTTAAGTGTGTAATTATCCGGATTTTACCCTAGTAGGTATTTGTATGGAATAGGTCATAAAAAAGTATATTTTTTAGTCCAATTGTCAATCCCTATGCTTGCTCGCTACAGTCAGAAGTATATGGTACGCACAATCAATGCACCAAAGTCTTTTGTAAATGTACCACATTAAGACACTGTTTCACCACAGGCCGACAATAAATGTCTGATAACCTAATTCTAATCATCTCATATTATGAATTATATTGCATTTTGTGATATTTTAGGTAATTTATTAAAACTATCCTTTATAAAACTTCAGAAAATAACATAATAATATATAAATTTTATTTTAATCCAAAATTTATTGATTTTGTAACATTTTTCTGTGTTGGATAGTTTATCAGACTCTTTATCAGCCAGTAGTGAAACAGGGCCTTACCATTAATGAGAAAGTTAAACTAATGACTAAATACTTGTCGACAGGCAAGCCAGCCATAGCTCATAGGGACTTGAAGACAAAAAACATCCTGGTGAAGGGTAACTTGTCGTGCGTGATCGGTGACCTGGGTCTCGCCGTGCGACACAATGTGGCCAGCGACTCCGTGGACGTTCCTTCCACCAACAGAGTCGGCACCAAACGATACATGGCACCTGAGGTAAGTGCCACTATAATATAACATTTTTTATCATTCATCGATTTTTATTTTTAATGTCAGGCGTTGAAAGTTTTTTTTTTATACCACGACGGTGTCAATCAGACGTACCTACGGCCCGCCTGATGATAATTTACCCCTACTGTGTCCATTTTACTCTACTGACTTCATTAATATCCCTTCTTTGGAATAAAAATTTGACCTTTGTCCTGGAATAAGTTTTATAGTAGGCATTGGATCGGTAGGGACTTTTGGCTCTTTATTTCTAATGGTGTACCCATGGTCTACGCAAGAGTTCAAGTCTCTAGGATTTTTTGTTATTTCACCACTACTTTAAAGTCTAATTTGACTGGACTAGATAATATTACATACCATTCCATGCAAAGCAATAAGTGACAACGTCTCGCAAAATAATTCATAGGTGACAAAAACTGTTCTGTGAAAATCGCTTCATCATCATCATCATATCAGCCCAACGACGTGCACTGCTGAACATAGGCCTCACCTAATTTACGCCACTGCGAACGGTCCTGTGCCGCCTGCAACCAACGGCCAAAAAAATCGCTTACACTAAACAATTATATTTTAGGTATTGGATGAGACAATGGATACTCGGCAGTTCGATCCTTACAAACGTTCTGACGTGTATTCCTTCGGGCTAGTGTTATGGGAGATCGCCCGCCGCTCTGGTGCGATGCCCGATGAATACCAGCCCCCTTACCATGAATGGGTGCCATCAGACCCGTCTGTTGACGACATGAAGCATGCGGTCTGCACTGAGAAGCGAAGGCCCAGTGTACCGAATAGGTGGCATTCTGACCCGGTGAGTAATTTAGTTAAAGCGATACATTTCTCTCCAACTTCTTCTCGAACTCCTAGACTATCTCTATGTGAAATTTCATGTTCTTTTTGTGTTTTTATCGGGACATGGTTTATATGTAAGAAAATCTATAAGAAATTGCACCATGGCATTAAAAAAAAAAAGATATACCAAGATTTTGTAAAAAAAATATAAAAGTTGGTTCCCAAAATCATAACTTTCTCTGGTTAAAAAGATAAAATGTTTGAACGTGGCCGTTAATTCAGAAAATAGTCTTTCAGAACTTTCGATAATATAGGTACACGAAAAATAAAATATGGCGGGTACGAAGTTCACTGGGTCAGCTACTTTCTCTGTCTATAGAAATAATATAATATATATTATTTTATATTAAGAGATTGTCTGTATAAATTTTCAGTTGCATCGTCTGATTTGAATGAAGCTCAGAGCAATTATACGGGAATAGCCAAGCGCACACTTTCCCCTCTGCCAAATTACATGAACAATCGGTTCGTGTCCCTTTATTTGTGTGATGATTTTATTTTGGTGTGCATTTATTTCCTCATGAATGTAAACTAGCGCAAAGGCAACTTCCGTCTAATTGCTCTGTGGTTATTTGCTTCTGATTGATAGTTTTTAATTATATTAAAGAAAATTAAACTTTTATTTGCCCATTTTTAGCTTTGTTTCTTACTTTTTATAGCAATCCATTAATGTCCCACAGCTGGACTCGAGTCTCCTCTCCTCTATCTAGAGAACTCAGAGAGTTTAGGCCATAAACCATACTCGCGGGCCTAGTGCGAGTTGGTAGATCAGTCATACACATAGAATTTCTTTTAGGGTTTCCTCACGATGTTTTCCTTCATCGTTAGCAGATGATAAGTCACTAGACTACTATCGTATAAATTCCACAAAGTGTAATACACATTGGTACTGCCCGGTCGGATTCGAAGTCGGACCAAATGATTTGCATGCGGGTCATCCATTCGGCCACCATTGCCTTCTTACTTTGACTAATAGATAAAACTAAACTTGGCTATTATGTCGTCCTTGTGAGATCTCAGAGATCTGCTAACCACCTTCGAACAAATAGCCATTAGCCATATATTGTTTTTATTTCATTTATTTCCAAAGCGCTTATTAATTTATTTAACATTGATGTAAATAATGTACCTAAACAAAAAAGGTGTGTCTTGATAACAAGTGTAATCTAATCTATGATAATGATGCTTACTTTATACGTAAATGAATTGCACCGTGACAGTCGACTGAATCGATTGATAATATTATCACGCCTGTGTACCTAAGGGGTAGGCAAACATAATACTAGAACTAATTCCTCTGCCACTTCGCTAATATCCCTGTATCATTAGTCCATTGTATGGAAAATATCTCTACATAATATTTTCCAATAACCAGCCTTGGAAAAAAAGATAAGTTGTTCGGCAGTATCAGATAATTCCTCCCACACTCATCTCAGATTAACATCACACAGAGGACTTTGATTAACTGTGATGAACGCTTGCAAACAACGAGTTATGACGGGAACACGGACGGGAAGCCCAGGGAAGGCCTAATCTACTGTCTTGGATACCGCGACGCATTTAATCCACTTCCCTCCATTCTGTTCAAAGCAGCAATTTATGATAATTTTATTCGTCCAGGTGCTGTCAGCGATATCGAAAGTGATGAAAGAGTGCTGGTATCAGAACCCAGCGGCACGCCTTACAGCGCTCCGCATCAAGAAGACGCTTGCTAATATTGGCACGCCCGAATACATCAAGTTGTAAGTGAAACGCTACCAGTTTAACCGCCTTATTTAATTAACATTCGATCTACATGACTTTCCTAATATTAGTTTTAATAGCATCATGTAATCTCATGCCGTCTCGTTCTCTCTCTATCCTCTCTCTCTCTTACCTTGAGATGTATCGAATATGGATGGTTTAAAGCGTGCTAAATGGAACTCAGATAACGAGTTTTAATTTCGTGTGCATTATTTGTTTCTTTTCAAATATCTGTTAGTGTAAAACTAAAATATAACTTTTAAAATATATTGTAGTCATACTAGATTATGTACCTACCTAGTGTAATATAATTTTATAAGTAGCAAACGCAATAATAGAATAGACATTTCCTATTTAAAAAAAATTACAGCTCATTCATCAATAAAAATATTTGAATGATTATTGTAGGTATGTATGTTCGGTACATTAATCGAATACTGAATTTCGATACTGTCGGATATGGAAAGAATTTCTCCATCTCTTAATGCAATGAGACGACATAATATTCATGTTTTAGAAATGTGAAGGTCGGTTATCATAATATTATTAATTACTAAAATTAATTGTTCTATTTGTACCTATATGGTTATGGTTTATAGTAACGATTTACTATTCGATTTAGTCATGAGTATCGATACCAGCGTTTGTTGCTAAGACATGCTTTATTTGATTAATTAATGTAACTCATATTATTGTATTTTTATCGACATCATTGCAGCTAAGTCCTTTAACTTTATATAAGTTTTCTTTTTATTAATACCATTGGCATTGCTCTAAATCCATTAACGCTTTTCATTTGGCTAATCGTTTTGTTGTTTATTTTTTATCCATAGCGATGTTTAAACGCGTCGTTATTGTTTTCTTATGTTTTATATGTGTTGATATTTAGTTTATTATTTGTTTATACGTGTATAATGTTTAGGGATGTCGAACTGGATGAAATAAGGACTTGAAAGTCGGACATTCGCGTCGACATAACGGAGTAGTTCTACACTGTCACTGTACACAAGCCAATCGAGCATGTCTCCTATCCAACCCTACCTCTTAGATTATATTCGTGTAATATCTGATGAAAGGAGCATTTATGTATGGACTTGAAGTTGTAGTGATATTTGTTCGTTACCAACTACGTAAGTTTAAATTTTTGTTATGTGTTCTGATTCCGTTTATTGTGCATAATAAATATAGAGCAGCTTATTTTTGTAAACTATGTTCTCTGTGATATGAAACGAAATCGCAGCTATTGTTTAAGTGTGTTTGTTCATTATTTTAATCGTCTAGTTGTTAATACGTTTACGCCGCCAACATGGGACTATTTCCCCCTTATTACAAAATATAGACTAAGTATTAAACCAGGTTTAAATTGACACAAGCCATTGTTTTAGTGTCAAAGTTGTCAATTTAAACCTGGTTTAATGCTTAGTCCGTATTTTGTATTAAGGGGGTTTATGTTTAAGCTCTGTTTATTGTAATTATTGTTCATTTCTTCCCGATAGACGCTATATCATAACTGTTGCTATATTGTACGAGATTAGCGACGTTTTTACTGTGTTTACACTGGGAGATAAGTGCTAGGATAGCGTATCTGAAACCAAATGACAGATTTTTTATATTTTCATATAAAATCTGTGACTTAAGTCTCAATTTACAGGGCACTTATCATCCAGTGATAAATCAGGGCCTTAGGGCCATAGCACACACACTAAGTATCGGCGATCGGCGACTTTGCGAGTGCATTGTTGTTGCATCGCGTTTTGGTGACTATTAAAATCACGCGTTTTAGATATTCTGTCGCTGCATTTAGCTTCTTAAAAGCGACTTAACCCAGATGTTACTGAAATATTATTGTGTTAGAATTTACTACATTTTTTGGATGCGCCGTTAAAACTTTTTTTAATAAATATATTCCTAGTGTAAAACCGGAAAATTGTGTATTGTTGTTTAAAAACACCAGTTGTTAATAAAAAAAGAAAAGTGAAAACCACCCACATTTTCTTCAATATATAAAATTCAAAGCGTTGTTTTAAAACGACAGTAGTAACGAGCGCCGATGTTTAAAGTAGCGTGTGTGCCTTGACCCTTAGAGACAGTTTGAAACCGTAACCCGTGGCCGGATACTTAGTAGATGCGGAACATGGTCACGTGTCGAGTCCCGTACCTTCGATTAACTGTAGATACAAGCACGTGCTCAGACGTCCCATACATGAACGTTATGAAACATTTTATAGTTAAATAACGATAAGTGTTGTGTGTAGAGGACGTGTGCTCTAGGCTAAGTATTGAGAGAGTGAACTAATATAATATTGAAGCATCAGTAAAGCACCTATTTTCTTACATATATGAAATCCTAAGACGTTAAGATATTTGGAATTTGTATATAATGAATGTGGTGTTTACACCCACTTAATGCTGATATCTACATATTAATATATATAATAAGTACTTTATACACGCTAAGGTTTTTGATATACTAAGCAGGTAGATTTCATACTTTTGTGTAATGTTACATATTATGTATTAGAGTTAATATTTTATTTATTGTGTTTTTGTTGTAGTCGTCATTAGCCAGTGACATTTTAGACAGTCTTGAGATGTATCTTGTATTTTGAAATTATGTACAAATTGTTTGTTGTTTATAAAAGTTATATTTATCATTCGGTATCGTGCGTCGTACACATAGATATTTAGTTGTTAAATATATAATATTATTACTTGTGGAAAAACTAAATAGTGTAAGCTTAACTAGATTCGTCTTTATTTATAAACTTAGAGACTGAGTATAGCTCCAGTATACATTTTAAATTGCCTTTTGGTGAATTTTGTTAAACAAGACATAGCTTCATAATAATATGCCATTTATACCCGACCGCCTACATAACGGAGGGTAATGTGTTCTTATTTTGTCCCCAGCACTTAATAGCAAAGTGACCCTTATAAGCCATTGAGACTTAGATTTAAAATATATTTATTTTGTTAGATATAAACGCCATAGCCCTAGTTTTTAGTATTGTGCCTATGAATCTAAAGAGGTTTTATATCGAACAAAATAATGTACCTACCTTTGTGGCAATAAGTCGCTCCTCGCAAGTTTATCCGACGAACGGATAAACTCTGTTATAGTTAAGACCGGTTAGTAGAATTTGTATAATATAATAGAGTTTTGACAACAAATATTAAAATTTGCTGGGCTACGGGTCTCATATACGGTTTTATATTGGGTGTCCACACAAATAGGACACATTTTAATGGGAACAAAAACATCATATTCTGGGATTACTTAGGTTCAAAGATTTTATTAAAATACCGTTCATATATAGTATATCAGTTATTTAGTACGACCCATAACACAAACAAATATAATTGCTTAATTTGAGACTAGATGCCGTTGTATGGATGTGTAAATCTATTAATATGTCCCATTTGTCTGGACGTGTGTCCATGTATCCGTATAGAGACCTGAGAAGATTGATGTCATATTTTCTTGTTACGTGAAAAGGAAATTAGACATTCATTTTACGTAGCAGCAGCCAGTAATCCTCTAAATAATTAATTTCTTACTTTGGTGGATTCGTTTTTTTTATTAAACAAAATATATTTTATCACTGTAAGCTCTTGCCATAGCAAGACCCTGTCTAAACCCAATGTTTTCAAATACTCTAGAGATTGTGCATCGGAACAGGCACTTAATATAACGCTCAAAAAATGCACTAAATACTGCCACTAAATTACCTCATGTAGTTTCGTGATTATGACTTCGACTAAGTACTAACTAGACAAACTAAATATTTCTTTAGGGCAAACTAAGTCTTATAAATAGGAATACTTATCTAAAAATAGGACGTGTATAACAAATTAAAACCGCACTCCCAGTTGAAAAAGTCTTAAGTCTAATCTTTTGCCAAAAGCATATGATTGGTTAATTAGTAACGGGAACAAATATTTTGTTCACCAAAATAAGTTATGTCTACCAATTAACTTTACCCAAAAAAAAAGAATACAACATATACCAAAAAAAGAAACGTGTACCAAAAACTGAATATCTAAAATAGTAAACTCGCATATCAATTAAATAAGTATGTGTATCTTATTAAGTGATGCGTGAACTTTAAAGTGTAAACGGAAGCCAAATTGTGTGAATGTTCACCAAATAAATGCTAATACAATTAATTATAATAAATAAACTATATTGCTTACACTAACTTTTTGGCGTCAAAAATCGGTATAAAATGTCTCAATTTTAATGGAAAAAGATGAACTTTGGCTTTTTACCCTCTCAGCTCTCTAGATAGAGGAGAGGAGACCCGAGCCCAGCAGTGGGACATTAATGATGAGGGCGGATCAGAAATGGACAACTTACGTTAGATACATAAAATATATTATCATAGATTACATTATATAGTAGTTTAAAATAGGGTAACCGATTTTGCTGAACATATACCCATTTTGGGTTGCAAAATGTATTTTTGGGGTTCCATACCTCAAAAGGAAATAATCGGAACCCTTATAATAGGATCACTCATTCACTCCTTTGCGTTTTCCGTTGTCGTCTGTCTTTCTGTCTGCTAAGAATATTTTTCTCAAGAACTCATAGAGGTATCAAGCTGAAATTAATATCAAAACTCGAGTCTGTCATCCCTTGGCGCAATAACAAAATCAGAGTTCTAAGCAAACTCAATCAAAAGATAGTACCGTTTAAAGTCTATTTTTGTCGCATATCTTGACGATCAAAAAGGTTAAATCCTATAGGGTACTTCCCGTTGACCTAGAATCATAAAATTTGGCAAGAACCAACAACCAGTCGCACGAGTAAAGGAAAAATTTCAAAAACCGTACTCGTGTAGTTATATCGCTGAATCATCATCATCATCTCAACCCATAAATGTCCCACTACTGGGCACGGGTCTCCACCAAAAAAATGTGGAGGGATAGATATCACTGAATATTAGAACTATATTGGAAGGGTGTATAATGATGGGGTATATAATGATACTAGTTTCCGCCCGCGTGATATGTATTTTATACCTATAAACCTTCCTCTTGAATCAGTCTATCTATTAAAAAAAACCGCATCAAAATCCGTTGCGTAGTTTTAAAGATTTAAGCATACATAGGGATATAAGGACAGAGAAAGCGACTTTGTTTTATACTAAGTAGTGATAGTGAAGCGTAAAAAATTAAAGTAAGGGTGAGAGTTCATTCCGGACTGGCGTTATCTAAAGATGGTGCACCTACCTACCTTTACGTTAATATTTATTGTAACTTATAGCTATCCTGTTACCTACTAATATCTTACATTTCGATCACAAAAAAAAATGCATAGATGGCCGTACAGAACCCTTAGTGCGCGAGTCCGACTCGCACTTGGCTGGTTTTTTTATTAAAGTACTTCATTTGACTAACAAAACTTTAATTATAATTAATGTCGTTGTCGGGTAACGTCTTAGTACAAGTATATAATTGGGTGACCGATTTTGGTGAACATTTACCTTTTTTGTGTTGCAAATGTATTTTTTTGGGTATCACTTTTACTAAATATATTAGTAACTACCTAAAGCTTAGGACTTTATTCTACTGAGAGTGTACAACAAGATTTTTCTTGTTTTCTAATTGTAGAACGTGACAAATAGAGGGTTAGTAATGGCCCCAAGAAATAACGGGTCCTTCTATAGTTAATACTGTGTCGAATCGTATTAGAAGCGTAATTTTGTTCCACAAACGAAATCGAAACGGTTTATACACTTGTAGCCGGTTTAAATTTGTACTAACAAAGTGTCCCTATTCATCGTGTTTAAACGAAATTTGTGTGTTTATTAGAGTAATGTGAACTTCCGACGCGACGTTGTCGGTCGCGCAGTTTGCAGAATTAAGACATTATTCTGAATGCTATTAGATTATGACGCAACTAAGATATGTAGATGTTATTTTTATGAAAGAAAATTTTGTACCTTGGCAGAAACGAAGCAATAATAGTTATAAAATATAAGATGGACAAAAAATACATTTTAATTGTAATTGACAGACTGCATATTCATGGGTACTATTACTAGTATTTTTAAGTAAACTAAATGCATGTGCACTCAATGGAACAGGCTACTTACTCTGCAAAGCTAGGCCGGTAACTAATATATTTTTTTATTCCTGGCTAACAAATTTCGAAGACTAAGTATATGTTACGATCATTGTGACAGCAAAATAATGCATATAGCATTTTTATTACAAGGACATTTATTTTTATAAACATTTTTATTTTATCTACAGTGCATTGGAATTCTGTATGGATGCCAATTTATTTTCTGAGAAATTATTTTGCAAAGTAAGAGTATTTTCAAACTGGCATTTTTTCTAAACTTATATTTGGTATGACGTATAGAGCGCATGCTAAATACGGGCGTAAAAAAGTGCCAATGTGAGAACACTGTAAGGAAACAGAGCCATTGTATTGTACGTGCTTGTTTTGTGACTGTTTATTTATAGTTGTACCCGTTTTAAATTAAAGCAGTTAAGTAAGGTGTCAGTGTGCATCTTGCTTTTAAGGACACAGTTATCTGACAATTAACCTATTTTTAATAAACGGTTCTCTGGTTGATAGGTAATATAACAAGAAATTGGTTGTTTACCGTCTTATGAATTGATTTCTAATGAGTGACGCAGAAAGTCTCTAGGTCTAAAAAGACATTATTTTAATTTACTTAAAAATCTTATACAACATTTAACTGTTAAATTTAAAATATTTATAATAAACAGATATATTTTATCTTATTTGGCGCTTTATGAACAATATACCTATATTTCTAAAATTACATTAAAACATGTAACATTATCAGTGCCTGTAATACCAACATGAAGAAGTGCCTGACATCATTTTCATGATGCAGATAAGACCTTTTTTAAAAAGGTAATGCGCTATAATTTAAATATACTATCTTTTTCTATTAAGCTTTATCTCATTAGACCATAATTGTATATTGTTATATTTGTTATCAACCAATAAAAATTGTTAAACTTTCCATAGTAACATAAGCAAATAAACGAGATCAAAGCGTGAAGATTTTATAAAAGGCAATTGCATTAGCACAGCAGTTTAAACGATGCTAGTTTTACTGGGCAAGTTTCTTACCATCTTTGTTTTAGACATGTTAAACAAGGACGAGATATTGAAACTCGTCTAAAAACTAGTATTGTCTGAATGGGCTATTGTATATATTAAGATTAGAAACAGTTTAAGATTATAATACGTTATACCACATTATATGATATTAATATCGGTATAGTTCGCCAATGCTCCGGACCAATTTGTCTACAAGTGTGTATTATATACCTACACAAATATTGCTTTACTATAGGAAAATGCATGCATGTTAATTTGGGGAACATGCGTTTTATCTTACAGGCATTTATTCCATATCTTGAGTATTGCAAATAGCTATTTCTGAGTTCGTTCCCGATATTAGCATCGCAATGTGGATAAGCTCTTAAATCTATATCATCCGACAGTTATAATAACGACGCTAACAGACTTCCAAAGATAAACATAAAAAAATTGTAAAAACCATTTAAATTATAATTAGTGTTTGCAATTCTGTATTAACATCGTATTCGTCATGTGTTGTTTTTTTTCAAAAATAATTCCATTGTGTTTGTTATGGATTGGAAAATTAACATTTACTTAGTGTATTGTTCTTAGAATTAGTTATTGTAAAGCACTTCGTATGTTCTACGAGTAGCGGTTGAGAATATGCTACTGTATTATACATCAGAATTCAGTAAAAACATGAAGTCACACTTAGTACTTAGTAGCGAGCGAACAAGTTTATCTGTTCGTATCACTAGCTGGATTAGCTTGGCTACTTGTGTTGACACAACTATAAGACTCACGACAACACCAGAAGGCTCAACTAGCGGACCTTTGTTGCATAGCTTGTGACATTTATTACTCACGCACATAACTGGTGAAATGTGTGGTATGCACTTCTATCTTCCCCTTTGGGGAAAAAGGCGTGATGCTATGAACCATATATAATAGGTTGGGGAAAAAGTTTCTTCGTATTTTTTAAGAAAATTCAAAACATTTTTTAATATTGTTTATTTACATTTAACTAAAGTATGTAGGTACCATTTTGTTCGATAACTTTTTGCCATCTTGTAGGTAGGAACATGATCCCATTACTATAGAAATTTTGGGACTTCTGATCAAAATACCGTGACAAGTGGTTTTGGCAGTCCTCTCGTGATGTTAACCTGACACTGCCTAAAGAATTCTGAAGAGACCAAAACAGGTGGAAATCTGAAGGTGCAAGGTCAGGACACACCTCCCAACCAAACTCTCTTAATTTTTGCTGAGTGGCTAAAGATGTGTGAGGTCTAGCGTTATCATGATGAAAAACCATACCCCTTCTGTTGATTAATTCCGGCCGCTTTCTATCAACTTCTTGCTTTAATCTCATCAGTTGTTCGTAGTAGAGTTTAGAAACGATGAACCTGCCTGGTGGTAGCAGCTCATAATGAATAATGCCCTTCCAATCCCACCACACACACAACATCACCTTGTTGCGAGTTAAGCCGGGTTTCGCCAGAGTCTGTGAAGCCTGACCGGCCTTTGACCACGACCTTTTTCGCACGTTCTTGTCGTACGTGATCCACTTTTCATCACCAGTTATCAGCTTCTTCAAAAATGGTTCGGTTTCATTACGTCGTAATAAATAATCACAAATGGGAATACGGTTCATTAGGTTTCTTTCAATGAGCTCGTGAGGTACCCAAACATCGAGCTTTTTTGTGTACCCAGTTTTTTTAAAATGCGCCAAAACTGTTTTGTGGTCAATTCCCAGTTCTTCAGCTACGTCGAAACTACTGATATGCCGATCTTGCTCTAGTTTTTCAAAAATGGCATCCATTTTATCCGTAATAGGGCGACCAGAGCGACGTGCATCTTCGACATCAAAATTTCCGGATTGAAAACGCTTAAACTAAATTTGTGCTACTCTCACAGACACTGCACTAGGTCCATAAACAACGCGTTGCATTTTTACCTTTTTTGTAGTAAAATTTCAAAATGTATCGAATTTCTTCATTAGATTCACTCTTCTAGATCTTAACAGTACGAAAAACAAATGAAAATCACACATTTTCCTAATTTGAATTTGGAATTATATTCTTTAAAATTTAAACTTTCAATGATACCAAAACCGGCCAGATACACATAGTATAGCCAAAGAGATTTTATTACATACATACTAAAATGCGAAAAGACTTTTTCCCCAACCTAATATAATAGCAGTATTTCTGAAATTTATTTAACTTTAATAATGAGTATGCTATTATTAATTCAAGATTAAGAAATAATTATTTTACAAATGTACATACCTTACATTATCTCTAAGCTCAGTTCAATTGTCACTTCAGTTTCTGGCGCTCGTAGCATTGTGGTACTGAGATGTTCGTTACGATCATCGAAGTTAAGCAACACTCGGCAAGGTCAGAAGATTGTCACTTCTGTGTTCATAAACCAAGAGGGAACGCGATCTGCGAGGAATTTGAAAGATAGGTATTCAGAAATCTATTGTCGCGCTTCGCTCTTACGGCTTACCTCAAGTATTTAACCGTAGAGTGTGATAAAAACAACTGCAGCTCAGACAAATTATTATAGATAAAAATAATTTTCGAGATTGACGTTTCATATCCGCCTCGAAAACAGCAGATTCAATAAATTTTTACATCAAAATTTTCAGAAAAAGTATGGCTAGGTTCCTCTTATTTTTTATTATGTAAATAGCTCTTCGAATTAAAATAGGGCAATTTTGCAATAGGTATATTTCTGAAGCCTTGTTTCAACAGTGGCAGATTTTGAGCATATTTTTCATATATAATAATTTAAGTAACAGATAGTTTATCAAACATTATTATCTGCCAGTGATGAAACGGGTCTAAGCATTTCCTATTCTCTATCTCAAAAGCTCCAGAACTACAAGTCCGCTAATTAAGCCTTATATTATGTTGTCTGTGCTATCAGGTTGATGTTGTGATAGGTACGTATCATTAAAGATACGAAAATATTTTAGAAATTTTAGATTTAGGACGACAACGTCATGTTCAAATTATTGTCTTTAAAGAGAAATGTACAAGGATCAAACTGAATGGTTTGAGATAATTGATGAGCAATACCAAGAGAGTACAACAAGTAATGTTTTACTGAAGTGCAATAACTAAACGTGGATAAAATGTAGCATCATATCACATGAGCATACGAAATGGATGACCTATTCCAAATATAAATGTTTTATGTAAAAATAACTATTTAATTATCCCACTGCGTAAGTTTAATTATTGTTTATGGAGTGGACTAATTAATTTAATATGATAAATAAAACAAGTGTTTTTATATTTATTTGTGTTTTATTACAATTTTATGAAGTCACAGCCAGAGCACAACATCGAACTAACGAGGATGGGGAGTAGGGTTCACGCTACAAGTGAACGTGGATTAACTATTACAACATAGAAACACTTATCAATTACGATGATACACATAATTAATAACGATAACAAGATACACAACAATATTATTATGATGAAATTATCTAACAATCAGTGAATTTCGTTGACAATATAAAAGTTTAAGTAGATTTTTCCAAAACAGTTAAAAAAGTTTGTTAAAATAAGTCTATAATCTCTAAAGCTAGTTTCACCATTCACCATGGTAGAATAAAGTTTAGTAAAAATATAATATTAATTAGAATAAAATTACTACTACTAGGCAGTACTGGGGGGTTATAAAGCAATAGCTTGACTAAAACAATAAACTAAACTTAGTAATAGTTTTACATAATTATTAACAGTTCTGAAATATAAGTTTAGGTATTTAATAATACAATCAACATACATTATGAAGAGCCTACAAAAGTTTGAGTTTCCTATTGGACAGTTAATAAATTAAACATTTACATAAGCTTAAAACACGTCTTATTTATCTAAGGGTAACTGGTGTAAGTCAAGGTAACATAATGCTGCATAATTTGGTGCCTATAGTACGATTGAAACTTTATGGCGGCTTAGAACATCGCGATGTGCAGAACACAATATCGGGAATCAGAGGGACGACCATGACGCAGGGGCGGGGCACACTCCTGCGCGCCCTTTCCTTCATCTGCAATCGCCACACACACAGAACCAATAAAAGGATCAGTGTGAGAGTAGGTATATAACTATATAAGTCACGTTTGTGTTCTGCACGCACGCGCACGACATAACCACCTGCGCGTTCACATGTTTGCAGCTAATATCCGAGCCGCCATTAAGTTTAAATAATACATTCAGTGTATAGTTATACACTGATTGTATTTATTTGCAATTGTTTAGGATGGCTAAAGAGTAGTAAAATTATAATGTTCATTAGAATCAGAAACAGTAGGGGTCACAAACAAAAGCTCGACTAAAAATCTAGCCAAAACAATAAGCTAAACTTTAAAATAACAGTTAAACATAATATAATTAATATCAGTTCTGAAATATAATTTCTGTAGGTATTTAATGTCAAAAATGATATACTAATAACATTAAATATACAATAAGAAGAGCCTATAAAAGCTTGAGTTTCCTAATAGACAATTATTATATTAAACATTCACTTATGCTTAAAACAAGTCATAAATAACTAAGGGTAACTGGTGTAAGTCAAGGTAACATATTGCTACACAGTTTGGTATACTGAGGGTATTTATTATTGTTTTCGATACTGTGACAATTTTCCGAAAAATTGCATCGGCCTTAACGGTTTTCTCATTCTTATTCGAAGAATGGCGGTCTACTTGTGTGGCCTAAGATGGTAATCTGGTTACTTATGAGGCCTAGGTCCATATTTATAAGGTATGTTGAGGCTTGAGACGGTAATAGATACTTTGCGGACGCCTATGGTGATAATATCTTCACTAGATGTTAATAGATAGATTCTTCCGAGGTGATACGGTGATAGAAGGTGCTTTTGAGAGGTCTAGGTTGTTTCAATGCGCTGGTAGATATTTTCAATTACGTATGCGCAATCGGTATGAATATTTTCTTTCCCGCAAATATGCGTATAAATACGAAAGCAATTAACTTTGAAAGTGTAGCCGTTTCAATGGAGTAGGTACTACGATCGGTGTCTGCGGACTGTTACTATAAATAGTTAATAAAAACCATCTGGTACCTAAGTTACCGTTAAGACCGCATCAACAGAATGGCGTAAAGTACTTAAGCTTGTACACTCGAGCTGAATGGGTTTACTACAAAGAAAACTGTCCTATTGATTGGTAACATGTAAAACATTAAAATAGATCCATGAGAACATTCAGTATAAGTATAATATTACCTACGTTGAATCTACACATTTAATTTGACACTGAACAATGAACATTTATATTCTATAGAAATATGACTAACCACTATTTGCTTGACTTGAGTTTTGAAAAATATTGAAAAAATAAAAAAAGAAATTGAAATCAGTTGTAAGTTTTCGGCAATTGATTTCGCGAAGTTCCCAGTTAATTGATAGTATAGGTACACATTTAAGTTTTATTTGATCTGTCTGAAAAAATATGATTTCATAATATTTTTATTTTTAAAGTTCTTGGAACACAAGATTCGAATTTGTTTTATTTTTATTATAAATCATGAAATTATACCTGGTAATAGATACCATATGTCTAATGTAAGTCAAGCTTATTAGAAATATAAAGAACAATATTAACAAAACGATTAATTTCATTTCGAATAACTCCAATTAACCGCGTTTCGTATTGACTTTTTACTGTGGGCGTGGCGGGTTTATTTGTACCATAGCGAGAACTTCACGGTGTCGCACTTCCTCTGGCACGACGAACTGGTTGGCTCGACGACGATTCATCAATCGGTACGCCACGATCAAGTAGATAATGATACACTGAATAAAGAAAGCACAGCCGAACAGGAGCAGAAACCGAACGGTCAGTACGTTTGAGTCGCAATCCTTAAAAATGTAGCTGCCCGGTCCAGTTAGGCCGCCGCCACCGTCGATAGTGAGAGCTTTGTCCATAGCGTCGTCATCGGGAAACCCATTATCCGTTAAGTCCGGTACTTCCGTTATGTTAGTTATTCTCATTTTGTTGCTTTTCGACAATTTAGATTAATTTGACTTTCTCACCGAACTGAGACAACAGCTCTCTGAAAAAAAAAAGCACTAATATATACAAACTTACTGGCGGCCATTTTTTTAAGGTAGGCATTATTTGTGTGCGTTCGTCCAGCAAAAAGTACTCGCCTTTCAAGAATTGAATGCTACAGATAATTAGTGCCCTATCTCGCGTAAAAGTGCATGAAATTTGCAATTTGTGCGTCTAACGGCTGAAGCCGTTTTTTTTTTAATTGATGGATCTAGCTGGAAATAAAATATGCAGAAAGGTAGCTTATTATACCAGTATAAATGTGCCGTGAAAGCCAAATTAGTGCGTCCTAAGATTTCAGAGATATTTCATTTTCTGCTGGGCGAAAGTTTTGGTCATTGCTATAATATCGGAAACGGTTGGCCGCACTGACATGATTATTTTTTTATGCGGATACAGTAGTGCTTATTTGTGCCCAAATGTTTACTAACATGACTAGCATGGTTCATGAGTTATTACACTTTTTCCTAAAAAATCGAAAACACCTCTGGCTCTCCAATTATGAAGACCACGGACTTCGCGTTAGTGCTGTCTAGTATCTGTTATATATGCACACGATCCTGTAAAGTTTCGCCGGCCTACTGCTTATCATTAGCGAGTTTTTAACATTTTATTGCCTTTTTAAGGTTATCTTTAAGTAAATTATTTCGAGTCCGTAAAAAGTATTTTTCTGTGAGCTGGCTTATTACATGCTTCAACAATAATAAGTGCTCTATTGAATTGAATAAGAATGCGTATGCAAAAAATAAACTATGTTCACCCGTTGATTTAGATGATAATGATAAAAATCCAATCGAAATCTTTTTTGTAGATTAACCGACTCAATTCGAATGAACATTAAAAAGCAGCCGCAAGATACTTCAAGCTATCCTTCCTCACTTGTCGGTGTTGTAATGAAATGTATAGTACAGATGCGTGCATGCGTTGGACGCACAAATTTTAAATTTTACACGAGATAAGGCACTAATTATCTGTAGCATTCAATTCTTGAAAGGCGAGATCTTTTTGCTGGACGAACGCAAACGCATTATTGATCAATATGGGAGTTTGGTGTAGGTACTTTTGTTAATAAGTAGTTGCTGCAATATGTGTAAATAATTCTGAACCGTAGTCAAACATTACCTAGTTGTAGGATTTACTGATTGCTTGTCTACTTTGTTAGGATACCATGAAAAGAAAAAAGAAAGAAGAGTAGAGGGGGGTTACAACTTTATTTTTAATTCCTAACGTTGCGAAAATCTGTTCCTATTGAACAAGGGAACAAATTCAGGTATCAAAATCGTTTTTGTGACACACATACACTTCCACTGGTATGCTTTGTTTATGGTACAGGTTCTCAAAACGATAGATAGCCCATCTTAACTGCCCGAAAATAGATTGTAAATTTTTTCACGTAGGTAACAGAAACTTTGATTAGGTATTGTTTTAAACTTACATGAGAACAATGAAGTCCTTTTCTGAAATAGGTATATTTTGAGGTAACACACGACTTTCTCGATTAATACACTGATTGCAACTGAGCCCTGCATGCAGATGCGCAATCAACCTTATGTCAATTACTCACAAACAACCAATATCGACCTACATTATCTTCTCTCTCTTAACCTGATAAAAGATGCAAATAACTGCTTCTAACTGACCGACAAGCACACAATTAAGACTTTTGTTCACTAAGGAAGTGATTGCAATCCTAAAACTGCAGTTACGCCTAACATTAGGCTGTTATCAGAGTGATAAACAATCAAAAAGCATTAATGCCATCTCTGTCTTTCGTAATAGCAATATTGATTCTACCTCCCTGTTCAACACCCACCTCCCTTCGCGCTCGTTTCTAGTGCATACGACACGATCTAGAAGTTCCGATTTTGATTCGACAGCAACATACATTAAATCTGCCGCGGATGACGTTAGCGGCGTCGCTGTGTGGTCTCATATAACATCGTGAAAGTACATACCTACAGTAAGTACGACCAACGTACAAGACCGGCAACATCAGCGCCAAGAGAATATAATCACTACGTTTGGGTCAGCGTAGGAGGAAATAAATTAAGCTTAGTACAGGCACTTAAGGTTATTTTATTTTTAAGGTTCCGTACCTCAAAGAAGAAAAAGGAACCCCTATAGGATCACTCCGTTGTCCCTGTCTGTTCGTCTGTCAAGAATATATATTATTTCATAAGAACGAAGAAGAGTTATCAAGCTGAAATTAATATGAAATAGGGGGGTTGCAATCCCTTGGTGCAATAAAATAATCAGATTTTTAAGTTAACGCAAACAATATGAGGGTGCAGCCGTTTATGTTCCATTTTTGTCGCATATCTTGACGATCAAAAAATAAATTTGGCAAGAAGCAATATCAAGTTTTTTTTTTATACCACGACGGTGGCAAACAGACGTACGGTCCGCCTGATGGTAAGCGGTTACCGTAGTCTATGGGCGCCTGCAACACCAGGGGCATCACGAGCGCTTTGCCGACCCTTAAGAAACATATTCACTCCTTTTTTGAAGAACCCCATACTGTAGTCCCTTGGGAAAACCTATATCAAGATGCAAAAGTACAGAAAAAAAGCCAAAAAGCGTACTCGTGTAATTAAATATATCACTAAATATTAGTACTTGGAAGGGGTATAAAAATTAGCTTAAAATATTAGGGTACCTAAGAGTGAGAGTTTACGAGTATTCCGGACTGACGTTACATAAAGATGGTGCACCTTTACGTGAATAATTATTCTAACTTATAGCTATCCTGTTACCGATTACTAACTTACCAACATTGGAATTACAAAAAAAAAATCCATATTCGTACAAAAACCTCAGTGCGCGAGTCCTACTTGATCTTGGCCGGTTTTTTTACTAATCCTTAGCCACTGGACATTCCTCTTCCGGCCTTTCGCTTCGACTAATAATGTTATGACTATTCAACAGGTTTCTGAAGGTATATAAATACGTAGTTGATAAGCTTATGCCCGCGACTGTCCACAAAGATTTCGATTTTCACACAGATTTTTGTTTTAAGTGCAAATCTTGAAATTATGTATATCACCACCCTACTATACTCGTAACAGATGTTGAATTACTTTTTTAAACGACTTCAAAAAAGGAGGAGGTTATTGATATCCGCTGTCAAGACATTGGTCTGAATGTCAAAATAGCTATCATTCTCGTTATCATGTTCCTGAAAACCTCGAAAATGACATCTACCTATAACGATTTTTAGTAAGTTTCAACCAAGGAACTTAAATGTTATATGTTCCTTGGTTTCACCCCTATCTCATCCCTCACCTCTGGATTGGCCTTACAAACACTGCGATGTACCCATTTACTATATAAATGCTAAACAAGTAATGGAAATATTCAAACCCACAACGGGACTTGAACCCGCAACCCTGGCATTCCGTGTCCAGTGCTCTTCCAACTGAGCTATGCGTGCGGACGTCCTTGAGATCGAATTTATCCATTATGTGCTAACTTGATGACGTGTTGCGATCCCAGGGACGCAGGTTCAAGTCCTGTTGTGGGTTTGAATTTTTCCATTGTTTAACATTTAATATAAAATGTTAAAACAAAGCAAAGGAAATTGCTGAATATTTAATCTACCCATTTACTCGTTTATCGTTTTAACCACCCATAAAAACCTACAAAATGACAACCGCCCAGTTTTGATACGTCTTTAATTTCATCAATAATTTTCATCCCTTTGGAGGTTGAATTTTCAAAAACCAAGAAACACGTGTTTATTTATTTGTGCTTTTGAGCACATTACATTTTTTTGCATACAAACTTTGATACCCCGTTTCATCCCCTTAAAGGTTTGAATTTCGAAAAACCTTTTTTAATGGAAACAGTACACATTACAAAGAACACACCCTCCAAATTTCATGTCACTAGGATCAGCGGTTTAGCTGTGCGTTAATGTAGGTATAGGTCAGGAGTTCAGGACTTAGAATTTTATAAACTAACAGAGTGAGTCATCTTGTCATGTCGTAACACCTGCATCGGCTAAATACGATCGTGTCGTGTCATTTGCAACAGATTCCCAGGCACTCTCACATAAATATGACGCAGGCAGGTTCGGACAGGCGCACTTATGACTGGAAAAAGCTTATGCGCGATTTCTAGAACTAGGGCGCCTAGTACGCGCCGATGTCCGAACCAATCCTGTTGCAGCTTTATAGACTTCCTTCACGGATGTCTAGAGTGCGCGTGTCAAAACAATCAGGTATTGATTAACTTTGTGGTCGCTATTCGCCATGTTTGAAACTATATTTTCGCAATAAAGCCATTATGCATACGCCACCCGATTATCGCCTACCAAACTTCTGTCATGAGTCCAAATCGGTTCCTAATATTGTTTATGGTCTTTAATAGATTCAATTCTTTGTTTACCTATGTAAAATCTGCAATGAACTTTCTATTGTTACGAATGCAAAATAATTACACGCTGCAATAAGGAAATTTTATTACTAACGCCTGGTGTCTGAACCATCAACTGGACTGCTTGGTAGTACTATGGGAAGAAAAAAATAAATTTCCCGTGGTACTACTGGTAGTAGGTACCACTGGTAGTACTACGGGAAAAAAAGGCAGAATTCATCTAATAAAGTTTAACCTGAGTGAATATAAAAGTAAAACAATAGAAGAGTGTATTCATACAGCTGTAATTTTTAATGTTTTTATTATTTTTAGGGTATCATTCCTCTATTATATTATAAGATCACTTGGTCATACTCATAATCATGGATTTAGAAAAAAATACCTATCCATTTATAGGTAATGCCAATGAGTACCGTAAGTTGAAGAATTTCTACAAAATTTGGCATAATTTACATTTAATAATGAAAGAGCTTAAAAAATTTAATATCAATGCACTTCCATTTCACTAAAACGTTTTCTGATTTCCAAAATGTTTAAATTAGGTAATAAAAAAATAAAATTAAAAAACATGGAAAATGACATGACATGTGATGTACGCAGAGTACTAAACCAATGTTATTTAAATATAAAAGTCGCCCGGGGTTTCGATGACGACTTCATGACGGTTGTGACGATGACGGTGGTGTAATGTTTTGCGGCATTATTTATCTGGATACATTTTTCAGTCCAGAAATCCGACATGGGAAACTTTTGACATATAGATGACATTAATTGTGGCAAAAGTTCCAGCCAACAATTTTGCGCCGGATACAACTTCCGAGGAACATTATGTTGAAATAAAGAGCTTATGAGTCGTCCTCGTGCAAGGTCTCCGTGAACCTACATGAAACTAAATAGTACTATTAAAATTTACACAATCAATCCCGATAAAAACAATAAGAAACATTTAAAAAAAGAAATATGTTACAGTACTTACAGTCATAATTATTCTTTTGAATTAATAAAAGGTTTTTCAATAAGTAAAAGTCACACTCACACAAGTCACACACAAATAGTGTATAATCTATGTGTCTAACTTTGATTTTTGTTTTTAATTTCAAAACTAACGCACCAAATATTTACTTCGTTGACGTTTGCCAAGCAGTGTTTACAAAGTTACCTACTATAAAACATTAGTCTAAGAAAAATAAATGTTTTATATGAAATGGTTTATGGTTTAAGATCTTTATTTCTCATAAGAATACACAATGATTCACTTACTGAAAAACAATATTAACACAATAACATAATAATATTGAGAGTATATACAGAGACTTAATTTACTATCACTTAATTAGAAGTAAACTACCACAGAACAATGAAAGTAGTCCTCTAAAAAACCTATCTCTGTTCTGTGTAAACTACAGACTAGACTTAGAAGACTAGGAGTAATAATAAAGGGTAACAAGCAACTAATAAGGGATACTACGTATTACTGGATGTGGCACTCACGGCTACGCATAGATTTAACAATATTATTACATATTTTATTTTAAGATTTGTTTTTTTTTTATGATTTGATATTTGTTTTTAAAGTATTTTATTTTTATTTTTTATAAATATAATATTTATTTATTAGTTAATTATTTATTATATCCTTTGTCACATATGTAGGATTTGAGCCTTTTTTTGAAAACAGACATCCTAGTAGATTCCTTTATTACCAAAGGCAGCGCGTTATACATTTTAACACCTTCGTAGGTATTCTATGTTTTTTTTGCCGTAATTTGTTCTGGGTGGACGTGTTAGTAAGTAGTTAGAATTACGTACCTAGGTTTTTTTTTGGGATTCTTGTTTTTTTGTAAATGACAAAGTTGTGCGAATTTCTTTATTCAATAGGTATTTTACGTATTAGTATGCATGTAAGGTATATGTAGGTTTGTTTAATATTCATTATCTTTGTATCATTATATATTTTTTGTGTGGAAGTACGGTATTTATAGTTAAATAAAATTTTTATTAGTCTGTTTAAAGCCCTCTGAATGTGTTCAAGATTAGTTGTATGTAGCCGCCGTCCCCCAGACCTCTATTAAATATTCAATGTGGGGTTTTAATAGCGAATTATATATTAAGAATCGTACTTTATGGGGGAGACATCTTTTTATATTGTGGAGAGACCCCGTGAGTGATAATAATCTAGATCTGACATCTAGAAACAACAGTACAACTAAAACAATAGTAAATACTAATTAACGTTTTGCTCTTATTAGGTCATAGCCATACATACATTTATTTATAAAAAGAAATAAATACATATTTTTTATTTGATACTAATAGCTTTCTACTACCTACTTTAGTATATTTTCTACCATTTTGTAACGTTATCTTTAAACACATCCCTTCCGAGGAGTATTCGTTCGGATCTATGAATAGCATTTTTGTTTCCGTTGGATCGAGTTCCTTCCTGCCTTGTGTCGAGCTATCAGTTTCCGATCGTAAAACTTTCGGACGGCTTAGAATCAGGGGGCTGATGATGATAATGATTTCGTGTTGTGAAGGAATATGAATACAGAATGGAGATGGGATAGTACCCATATCTCCACCCTTGCGTTTCGTAAAATGCAACTAAGGTAGTAACCTTAATATTACAGACAAGAGCACTGCAAAAAAAGGAAAAATCGAAACAAACCCTATACCATACCAACCTGTATGGCCAGCGAGTTAGTAGTGGTAGTAGTACCTAGGCTAAATTCCCTCCACTTTCTTAGGAAGAGATCCGTGCCCAACAATGGGCCGTTTATGGCTTAAAATGATTTGACTGGCCTGTTGGTCTAGTGGTTAACCTTTTGAGCGCCACATCAAATCGGTATCGCCGTGTCCTGTGCGCCAAGCTTTTAAAATATAGTACATTTTTGACGTGCCATGCCGTCATTGCCGACAAATCTTTGTGTGATGAGCATGATTGTTTGTGTGTGCGTTCGTCCAGCAAAAAGTACTCGCCTTTCAAGAATTGAATGCTACAGATAATTAGTGCCTTATCTCGTGTAAAAGTGTATGAAATTTGCAATTTGTGCGTCCAACGCTGCAACGGCTTCAGTCTTCAGAGTTATTTATGGAAGACTGATTCTGCTGAACGAACGTTCGCCCAGCAATTTTTTTTAAATTTATGTAGGTATATAGCTGGAAATGAAATATGCAGAAAGGTAGTTTATTATTCCAGTATAAATGTGCCGTGCAAGCCAAATTTGTGTGTCTTAAGATTTCAGAGATATTTCATTTTCTGCTGGGCGAACGTTACGAACGATATCCTACTTGCCATCCTATCCTATGTCGTGGTCTCCTCTGAAGCTCTGGAATGGTTCTCAAGTTATCTTCGAGGTCGCCAGCAATCGGTTCGTTGCAATGAGTTGTCATCTAGATGGTGTGACATTGACTCTGGTGTTCCTCAAGGCGGTATTCTTTCTCCATTACTTTTCTCAATTTTCATTAATCTCATTACCAAGAATCTTCAGTGTCCGTATCACCTATACGCCGATGATTTGCAGATATACTCTCAGGCAAGCATTGACTCTGTGTCGTCAGCAATTGACATGGTCAATAAGGATCTTGCGTACATCAAAGATTGGTCTTCCAGGTTTGGCTTAATGGTCAATCCCTCGAAGTGTCAAGCAATCGTCGTAGGTAGCCAACGGCTTCTGACCAGGTTGGACACTGACACTCTTCCTCCTATTGTTTTTGATGGTTCCGTCATAAAACTGTCTCCAACCGTCAGAAATCTTGGTTTACACATAGACTCCACCTTATGCTGGCAAGCCCAAGTTACTCATGTAAGCCAAAAGGTCACCGGTACCCTACGTGCTCTCTATCGTTTCAAAAACTTCTTTCCCTACAAAACCAAGGTGATGCTTGTGCAGACTTTAATTTTTCCTCAAATCGACTATGGTGATGTGTGTTATTTTGACCTGAATGCAGACCTTCTCAACAAACTTGACCGTCTTCTAAATAACTGCATTCGATTTATTTTCAATCTTCGCAAGTATGACCATGTGTCTACGTATCGCTCTCAATTAAAATGGTTGCCTATTATTCAACGCCGTAAGATGCGTGCTCTCACCACACTCTACTCTATCCTAACATCTCCCACTCCACCTTCCTACTTAATCCATGACTTTCCCTATCTCTGCTCTATTAATGATCGAAATCTTCGTTCTTCTAATAACCTCCTTCTTGCATGTCCTTCTCACACGTCTGATTTTATTCACTCTTCTTTTTCTATACAATCCATCCTTCTATGGAACGCCCTTCCTCTTGAAATCAGGATGTCCACTAACCGTTATGCGTTTAAGAAGAGGATTCATGAACTCCTTCGTTGTGAATAGTCTGGCAGTTTCATCTCTGTAACTAGTTTATTCACCTCTACCGTATTATAATATAGATATATATATATATATTTTATTATTATTATTATTGTATTTACACTTAATTATATTATTTACTTATATATATTTATATATTATAAATTTAATTATTTATCAATCTATGATTTTTTGCTTAATTTCCTCGTTACGTTTATTTATGCGCCTACTTCAACTAACTCTCTGCATCACCCAAATGGTTGACTGGTAGAGAATGCCTAATGGCATTAAGTCCGCCTGTACATATTATGTATGAAGTGTTAAATAAATAAATAAAACGTTTTGGTGATTGCTATATATCAGAAGTATTTTTCTGTGAGCTGGCTTATTAAGTACATGCTTCAACAATAATAAGTGCTCTATTTTAAGAATGCGTACTTATGCAAAAAATAAGCTATGTACACCCGTTAATTTAGATGATAATGATAAAAATCCATTCGAAATCTTTTTGTAGATTAACCGATTCAATTCGAATGAACATTAAAAAGCGGCCGCATGATACTTCAAGCAATCCTACTTCACTTGTCGGTGTTGTAATGAAATGTATAGTACAGATGCGTACAGAATTGTTATGGTGTGTTGTTTAAAAAAAACCAATATGGCGGACGTAAACTGTCAAAACATACGTTTTTTTGGTGCTATCGCAATATGGGTGTCAGATGAAAGCTAATTAATAGCCTCTGCCGTTCCGCAAGCTAATTAATAGCCTAATTCAACTTGCACTTACTATTGCCCGTGGCTCCACTTGTCTCTTGTAACCTAAATAGCTTGACCGTTTTTGAAGTGCAAGGTGTTGTTATATTCGTATTCATCATCGAATATTTAAGCCTATAGACCTTTTACCAGTGTATTTTTCGAATTCTTTGCTTTAAATTGACTATCGAAGGCTTCATTTAGGCAGTCGGGTTATTTGGTTTTTTAAATTAACTCTTGTTAATTTTCTATACGGTAAACTAATTTCTAACACTTAAATAACTTAAGGGAGCATTCCGACGGCTCAGAATCAGCGTCCTGGGCCCCTATTCTGACTCATCGGATTGCTCCTGGATCGTAAACTTTTTCGAATCTTAGAACGACGTATTTTTACAGCTTATGTTATTTAATGTTGGAAAATAGTCTAACATATAGAAAATTAAAAGCTGATTAACTGATTACCTTTTTGGATAGCTTATGAAACCGACTAATATTTATAGTAATTTGTACGTTCAGTGTCATAGCATTTTTTTAAACTACGCGACTTTTACTGTCGTATAATGTAAATTTTTTCAATAAAATAAAATACGTTATTAGCTCTAGCAAACAAATTTCAGATGTTTTTAGTTATTTTATTGTTTCTCAAGATATGTTTCGGGTTTATCTACAAATAAAAAATTATTCGAACGAAATCCTATTTACCAATTTTTTTTTATTTAGCCAGTAACAGGTAAAACTGGGTATTTAAAAAAAAAATGCTATTTCTATAATAGCTCAAAAACTATTAACTTTCGGCCATACATTGGGGGGCCTAAATTTGTTGCATTTGGACTGCCCTACCTCGTCATGCCCGGAATACATCGAATTACCAACAACCCTGTATATCTACGTATTTATAGATACGTTTTGTAGGTACACATAATATATCAAAGATTAAAATCGTCAAGACATAAAATACGTTAAGCTAACATTGAAAGACTTTTCTTTGAATTTCCTTGAATTTTCAGTCTATAAAAATAAATAAAATGTTTGTTAACATTTTAAAAACGAAATCCACTATGCACTTATAAAATAAAACGTTATCTCTGTTATCTGTGCCGTGTTGCCGTTAAGTTTTCTTACATAGCAACACTGCGCATCGAGCGCTAAAGTGAATCAAGGTTTTATAATTTTATCATTCGGTCGTGTTTTACTTAGCGTATTAATTTAATTTTAAAATCAAAATTATCAACAAGTCTTTTTAAAAATATCAAGTGCTGTAAAATTTTCTGTTTTTGTCATTGCTTGGACCTCCCTCCAAGCGTTTCTTTGACACATTTTAAAGACGCCATGTTTGTCACGTTTTTGCCAGTTGTGAATTTATATAGCCATAAAATTTATTTGCAGTAGCAGAATTGTATGTAATTAGTAACTAGTGGTGATAATCGGATCTACAATGAGTAAAGATTTTCCAAAAAATAAGAAGAAGCGACCACGTACGTCTTCAAATGAAACTAACATGGTAAGTAGCCAATAAATTCCCGCTCTCCGCGACAATGTCGTTGCATTTTCAGCAAATGTGTGGCCTCACGCGTAGTTGGGTTTTTTTTATAAAATGTGTGGCAAATGCTAGTTTAAAACTTGAATATCAAAGTAATGAAGTCCATGAAATATAACTGGGCGTCAAAGGTTTTGCCTTTGCGAACTTTTCACATTATCTTGTTTAAGTCCATGCCTTGAATATAACAGGTTCTTTTCAACCCTGCCTCAAGAAGTTTATCTTGTTTTCTTATGTATGTTAAAGTAATGTATAGACTAACTACACGCAAGGTCTGTTGATATAAGGATAAGATAATGAATAAATGTTATAGTTTTCTCTTCCAACATAATTTACTGAGGTTGCATGATTACTAAGACACATTTTGGAAGTGGATATGTACCATAATAAACAGGTACCTGCTATATAACAACATGACCACATGGCATTGGTTACTCACTGCATAAAATTGTCCAATAATATTTAATTTTCTAATTAATGAAATAATACACTAATCCATCAATTTCTACTATAAACACCTGACACATTATTGGTACACTTTGATAATTTACAGTCAAGAAGAAAATGAAAATAAAACCCGTCAATTTGATAAGAGGTGATGTCACTAAGAATTAGTCGTATTTATGTTTTGACAATTTTAAAACACTAACTATTGAAACTTCTTGGAACAGTAATGAGAATATGCTGATTATTAAATTTGGTATACCAATAAATTGTGTAATATATACCATATTACTATACTTAACAGTGATCATCATTACAACATATAAATGTCCCACTGCTGGGCGTGGGTCTCGTCCAAACATTGTGGAGAGCATTTAGCCTACTAGACATTGGCCAAATGGGTTTGTATAAGGATTTGTTTCCTTTTCTCCCAGTGCTCTTGTCTGCTTATAGATTGAGATACCGGAGCTTCCAGACGTTACTTATGTTCTGAGAAACAAAATGTAGACAAGAAGGTAGTGTTAGAATGTACTATGAATGTAGACATACTCGGTAGCTTGTGCCAACAGCCTATTTTTAGGTACCCAGTACTAAAAGTACGTAAAATTATTACAACTTTTCTAAGTGCTGACTTAGAAAATAAGAAAAGTTGTAATAATTTATTATATAATTATATTTTACAGAATAATGTTAATAATCAACACTCCCAGATGCATCCTAGGAGTGGTTATTTCAGCCAGATGCTTCGATGTTTGCAAAAATATACAAACCCACTTTTGGGCTTAAGATTTCTGAATATTGATAAACTGATCGCTAAATAAAAAAAATATGTTAGCAAACCAATCATATTTTTTAAAGACCTATTAACGACACACCACTTGCTATGGGGCACATAAAAGAAAAAAAAATCTCATTTGACATGTAGGAGAGGTAGGCTTAAATAATATTATTTTCAAGATTTTTTCTTAATACTTTGTTGGTATGGCTAATAAAAATATCCATGCCCAATAACGGCTCTCTGGTACTAAAAGTATTTGAGCTAAGCTATACATAAACTGTTTCCCACTATGAATTAGCTGAGTAGTGCACCTGAAAACTGATATATATATCAGATATTTATTTATGTGCATAATAAGAAAAGAATAAGCGCTTGAGTTGCAATGAGGTGACATATATGTCTAATGTGATGAATGAATAATACCAGGACTCTCAAGTGTCGCGGGACACTGGGATTGGAGTGATTTATAACAATCAAATATGCTGATTGATACAAGTACTGGATACTTGTCATATAACTTTTGTAAGGAGAAACAATTTAAGAGTCTATCAATATGAATTTTGAAGTAGGTAATCATTGTTATTCATTTTGGTAGTTAGGTATATAAATAAATGTGAACATTATATTAGGTCAGGGCTAATGAAGAATATGATAAATTTTGTTATTACTTTAAGAAAGAATAGTGCTATTTTGTAAATATCACAGTCATCATCGTTAATTCAATATAAACAAATATATTATTTATTTTAATATAGTATTGGACTATATAATAATATGACTCTTCCAGTAATATTTCATGGACATATAAAATCAAATAATAGTAAATATTATACAATATTCTACTAATCACACAATTTATTGTATATTTATTAGCCAAGTTTAAATCTTTAAGAGAGGAGACCTGAGCCGACCAGTGGGACATTAATGGGTTGCTGATGATGATGATGAAATATTTAAGTTTGTTATTAAATCTCAATATTATGTTATCTGCTTTTGTAGAATATTATAATTATTAAGCTAAAGGCTAATGAAATATGGCTTACACAGCAAGTTCTGTGCCTAGCAAAAGTGCAATAATTAAATGGTAATAGACTAGCTAGCGAGATGTGGGTGTGCAGCAATAGGATACCTCTGCCAATGCTCCACATAAAATCCTGGGTTTTTGTTTCACGGCCAAGCAAATACCATATTCCATTTGTCCAACTTGATATTTTAGCTCGGAATATGAAAATGTGAAATGTGCCTTGACGAGGCCTATGTCCAATAGTGGACGTCCTGCGGCTGAGATTGATAATGATGAATGAAATATTCTTTATACGGAACTTAACACGGCTTGCTAATTGTGCTTGTGAATCAACTCTGGCTACCCCTTCAGGAAGGAAGGCGTTATGCTATGTTTTGCTTATTTACTTTTACTTTAAAATATACTTTAGTTACTTTTACCAAGTGACTGTTGTGAGTTCAATCACCATATGAGACAAATATCTCTCTAATACGAACCTGCTCCTTGTGGCGGAAATTAGTTGCCTATATTCAGCAATGGGCGTCATTGGGCTAATATGATGATGATCATAATAATCTTACCTTTCTTCCTCTTTTTGTAAAGTTCTCTTTGTAAATACAGGAATTGTTTCCTAGTGTTACAGACTAGATTTTTTAAAGAAAGCTTTTCAATTCATAGTTTGTATTTAAAATGTGCTGAGTATTATAGTTCTAGCTTTCATTGATTTAAAAGTTATTGCATATTATATATAATGGCCATATTGCAAATACTGTTTACATGATGTTTAGGCTCGCCCAAAGCGATTTACTTGCTATGTTCTAACTTTAGACAAAGCAAATAGGTCTCAAAAGGTTATGGGATATTTTTAAAAACCTTTAACCTGTTACTTTCCTCTTGTAAAACGTAAAGTCTTGGTCAAGTGAAATATGTTATTCATGAGTTTACAGTGATAATTTGTCTGCATGCACCTTATTAAATTTGAAGTGGTGTGGCTAACATTAATAAAATTTTGCAGTCATTTGTTAAGAATGTAACATCAAGAGTATCGGGCCTGCTGCCGTCCACTATCACTAAGTGGTTCAGCAGCCCAAGTTCTTCAAATGCCAATGGTTCGACTGCAACAGCAGAAGCCACAGATTCTTCAACAGAGGATGAAGCGCCAGAGGACCCCGTAATAACGCAGCCTCCATCAAAACGACTACGTTACAACACACCCGGCAAATACAACCACTACGGGCCCTCCGATGTATGATATTATCTTTATTAAGTTCCTAGTACTTGGCCCTCAGCCAAATTTCAACTTCAATATTGACTCACAGTGATTGCACACTTTTCAAAGATCATTGCTATCAATCAATATGACTGTTTGTATATATCATCTTAGGGTTAGACCACATCTTTTATTTTTTTTTTTTTTTTTTTTTTTTTTAATTTTTCTTATTTGCGATCAGTCTCTAAGACTATGAGCAAATGTGTTGGGTGAATTCCAGACCACATCTAGCACTTTCCTAAGTTTCTATCACTTTCTGTCACTTAAAACTTCACTATTTATTTATACATTTATTAGACCTGAAACGAGAGCGGGAGTGCGACCGCACACGGTGAAATCTACGATATGCGCTCGATTCTCACTCTTTATCTCGCTCTAGTAGTTACAGGGTTCTAAGTGACAAAAAATGTTTGAAGCATAGGAAAGTGTAATAGGTTGGTGCTGCTAGATGTGGTGCAACCCTTATGTTTTCTGTATAGACACTAGAAAATAATTATTAATGGTGGTGGTTATTCCTTCCACTCTGCTGTTTTTTTAAGATTACAGTTATACTATTTATTCCATTTAATAAAATTTAGAGTATTTATATATATAATTTATAATTAGAAAAATTATATCTAGCATTTATTATACTTTTACAGGGTAATTGTTTGACAAGTCATCATGAGAACACAGAAATCCCAGTCAATCCATTTTCTGGTGTGCAGTTCCATGGTACTAGTCAGAACAACATTACTCTAACTCCAATACGGACTAGAAATGAGACAATCACTAATGATACTCTTAAAGATAAGAGTGAGAGAGAAGCATCACGGTATAAGCTTCAACACACATTATCTGGCATCAGTCAATCAGTTGCCAGTAAGAGGAAATCAATATTTGATAGAACCAGCGAAGATACAACCAAAGCAAGCAGTAAGTTTATTGTAAATATTCTATTAAATTCATATAAGTCACTATTAAAATTTAATGGATTCTAATTTTGGTAGTAGATAGTCAACTAATCTATTAGCAATAGGCTCCCATGGAATTAAGGACACATGAAAAGAGAGAAAGAAAATAAAATTTATTTATTTGATGCAACCATTAAAACCCCGATATGGAGTGAGAGTTACATAGTAACAAATATAAATAAAAAGATATATCAACTGAAGATTCTAAAATAATTTAAGTAATTTCAATCCAATATGTGCCTCACGGTTGCGTCAAATTGGTGACCTGAGAGTTCTGCCTGAGACAGGCGCTGGTGTTCAACTGGCACCTATTGGTATGCAACATATGGATGTAAACATAGTCATGTGTGTGTGTGTGTGCTCATGTTATTGTAGGTATGTGACTATGTGCCTATAGACTACATATGAAAAATATAATAAATGATAGAATAGTATAACAATAATATAGAATGATAATGTAATTACTCTGTGACTTATGTGGATACAACCATGGTTTATTGAATGAGATTGTGAAATCAATCAATTGACATGTGCTCATAACTACTAACCTTTGGCATATTAAAACCAACTCAATTTTTTTATTACAGCCAAAACATCACCAAATTCTGCAAAAAAGCCTTGCTTTAAGCCCAGTCTTTTGGGCTCACCATTCTATCCTGGCCGAACAATGTATGGTGGGTCAGCATCATCATATGTAAACCAACCTAATATACAACAACAGACAGTGGCATTGGTGAATGAGACTAATAGCAGTGAAGACAGCGTAATGAGCAGTTCTGCGCGGCGTATTATGGATTTGTTAGAGGCTTATTCTTCACCCCTCCGGGAGGCCAGTAGAATTCCTCAATACACAAGGCCGAAATCTGATAGTTTCAATATATCAACGGAACGGTTCACGCCATACAGCAATAAGAATACGTGTTAGTATTATCTTATTGTTCATACAAATTTCCCATATTCCTTATGACTTTGTTCTCTGTAACATATTTGAGTGACCAATTTTTTTCAAATGTTAAAAATTCCTCTTGATTTTGAGTTGACCCAAGTATAGGATGTGATATATTCCAAAATTTAGTTTTCCACTGTTGTATTTATTTGGAACCTGTTTGTAATTGTTTTTGTTAATGGTCCACCCAAATTCGTTGCTCTTTATTGGTAGCTCTTCAATAAGGACTCGTAACATACCTGAGTTCTCAACTCTAAATTTCTGTCATCTGCAAATCTTAAATTATTGATCTTTTCTCCATCTTAATTGATGCCACATTCATCCAAGTACAGGTTTCTGAGGGCGTCTTCAAGAGCAGTAATGATTATTTTGGGTGAGAATGGGTCTTCTGTCTGACTCTTCTTGTTTCGCCCAATTAGATTTATTATGTGAGATAGACTTTTTATATGAAAATAAGTTAATGCTTTATTGACATAGGCAGTACATTCACGTATTTTTTAAATGGTCATTAATATTTTATACATTTTTTAGTTTTTTTTTTAATCAAAATTGGTTACTTTTATTCAATAAAAGATTTACACATAGTTTTAGTCCATTAATTAATATTTTTCGTATTTTCTCAATATAGTCTACAAGACACAGGAGCTCTATGTACCAAGCATTGCGTCTATACTGCGGCTAAAACAGAGGTCGCGCCTTATGGACACTACAAAAACAGCTCGGCAAATTATAGCGTCGCATAGCAGTGCTACAAACTATCCTCTGACATATCCACCGACACCCAGTACTGTTGATACAAGCCCTTCGAGTCAGCCAAGCCAACCAGTTATAGAAAGGTATTTATTTTTGCGATTATTTGCCATTTTTTACTGAATTATAATATTTTGTATTTATTGTATTAATCACTTGCAGGCAAGATTCGGAGTTGCAGAACATACAAAACAACAAAATGACCACCAAAGTCAAAGCAAGAGTTACACGGACTAATAGAGGAAGCCAAGATCCGCCTGACATGGTTACTCCATTGAAACTTCCATCTGCCACTTTACAGATAGACCAAAACAAATTGCCAAACTTCTCCTTTGACACATCAGCTAATTTAAAATTATCTACCACTTCCACCGCTAAGATATCTATCCCAGCTCCCAAATCTATCGAAATTAAGAAGAATATCGAAATTAAGGAGAATATCGAAATTACTACAAGTAAGCAAGAAACAGTTATTAGTAGTAGTGCTTTCAAATTTTCTAATCCAGTTAGAATATCAAGTGAAACCCCAGATGTCAACATCACACCTCCAAAATTCAAGTTTGACAGTCCCGAGAGACAAATAGATCAGAAATTTAACAGCAATAGTGATGTTTCCTCTGTTGTAGGTAATGTAAACGAAACCGATAAATATCCTACTGCTATTGTAACTACTAAACCAAAAGATTGGCAATGTCCCGAATGTTGGGTTAACAACAAAGCAGAGGCTAGCGAATGCGTTTGTTGTCGCTATAAGCATGTGAAGCCCACCAAATGTTCCGTGTGTAAGATTGCTGATTGTCAGGCACAAAAAGACAAATGTGCACTGTGCGTCAAAATGGCCAGTCCACCCTCGGCCAAAACCAGTCCATCATCGAAGTGGAAGTGCGGCTCCTGCTGGATAATGAACGAAGACAGCGCGGAGAAGTGTGTATGCTGTAGCCAAGAAAAGCCGAATGAAGCGACGAAGGCAAAGGCGTTAGCGGCAGATTTTAAAGCTAAGCCTAAGGTCAAACCATACCCATGTGGAGGTTGCTTTACAGTATATGGTTCTGAAAGAGCTCCGACACCACCTATGCTAGCCCAGCTCCCGGCCATCACGACTAACTTTTTTGGATCCAGTGACAAAGTTGACTCTGGATTTATAACTCTGGCTAAAACTCAAAAATCTGATAAATGGGAATGTTCCAGTTGTTTAGTAAGAAACGAAAGTGATAAATCAGCATGCGTATGCTGTGGTGCAGAGAAGGAACCTAAAAGTAAACTACCTGACTCTAAATTTAATTTTGGTACTAATGCAAACACTTCCTTCAAATTTGGTATTGATCCCAAAGTGCAGGAAGCTAAGATAAGAACAGATATGATAATAACACCAGAGCCCCTCATAAAAGAAAAATCAGAGGCCAATAACAATGTGTTGGCTGCAACACCAACATACACATTCACTTTACCTACCAAGAAGATAGAAACAAAACCTGATGCTGTACTAGCTATACCTGAAACAGCTGTAACATTTAGCTTTGGTGTGCCGAGAGGTGAAAATGCGCCACTAAAGAAAACAGAAACTACTAAAGTGTCAGATGAAGAACGGCCACAAGAAGTTCCTCAGGTGAATTTTGCATCACCAATACAAGAAACTGCAAAGCCTTTAGGAGGATTGTTTTCGTCTTCATTGACGCAACAAGCTGAAAAAGAAAAGCCTTCTATGATTACATCAAATTTGTTCACTCTTCCTACCACTGAAGCACAGAAAGACACTATCAGCAATGCAATGACATTACAGCCAGCAACGAGCGCTGAGAAGCCCCAAACTCAGACCACTTTCTTGAAAATAGCAACTAATTTGTTTGCTGCGCCGACTACTATCAGTAGTCCTGCGAATCCTTTCTCACAGAACACTACAGTGACGACTAGTGGCTCGAACATACCTCTAATGCTACCAGTAGCATCTGTTCAGAAGACCGAGACGACAAGCACTTTAGCTCCGGTACAAGCAGCGCCAATGTTTAGTTTTGGAACCAATAGCGCAAGTAACTCTGTGCAACCGGCGGCGCCCACCATATCCTCCGTAGCCCCCGCCGAAACATTCCAGTTCACATTCGGCAGTAATAATTCTACTAAAACAGAGCCTGCACCGTCATTACTAACTGTCTCTAATGCCCAAGCTGCATTCAAGTCACCGTTTGGATCTACAGGCGACTCCGTTACAAACAACACATTTAACCTTACACCAGGTAATGCATTTGGGAGCAGTGCCTTAGCTACGAATACGAATGGTCCTTCCGCTACCAATGGACTACCTGGAAATGGCATTGGCACATTGGGTAGCAACACTTTGTCTGGGAACCCGCTGGG
This sequence comes from Laspeyria flexula, assembly GCA_905147015.1. Lineage (NCBI taxonomy): Eukaryota > Metazoa > Arthropoda > Insecta > Lepidoptera > Erebidae > Laspeyria > Laspeyria flexula. The sequence continues at coordinate 7,516,166 of LR989949.1, read as the reverse complement.
CGGTAATACAATGACTGGCAACAATCTATCTGGCAATATACTTGGAGTTAATACATTTGGAGCTAATAATCTAACAGGTGGAAATAGTGTAACATCTGCGAACGCTTTAGGTGGTTCCAATGGATTGCCTGGAAACACAGGTGGAAGTGTTTTACATTCTAATAATACTAGTAACCCATTATCAAATAATCCATTGACAAGCGGCAATTCGAATATATTCGGGAATACCGTACAAAAGGAAAATATGTGGAACACCGCCAGCGCTCCACCATCTACGAACATGTTTGTTTCAAATGCGACGACTAACAATCTGCAGAACCCACCAACGTTCCAGTTCGGCGCGACGAGTCCGCCACCGGCTTTCGGCAGCAATGCGCAACCTGCGCAGAATATATTTGGATTAGCTAACCAGACTAATAATAGCCAGCCATCGCTTTTCTCGAACCCTGCACAGAATCAGAGTCCAGCAGCATCTTTATTTGGCTCACCTCAGCCGCCTAGCAACCCACCACCACAAATGGGAATGTTCGGGACGACAAACATGAACGCGACTCCAACGTTTGGTGCACCTAATCCCTCGATCCCTAACTTCGAGGCTCCTACAATGGCGTCGCAACCGCAGTCTTTTAATTTTGGCGCTCCAAATCAATCAGCTATCTTCGGATTTGGACAACAGGTAAATATATTTATTATCAAAGCTCTCAGTAAAAACAAAACATAATTACCTTATAATTAATGCTGTAATATGAGTTTTATGAATGGTAATTTCACAGGTAACATTATAGTTTTCAACATACTGTTACCTAATTATATTGGTAAATCCATAATATGACTAATAGATACAAATGAAGTAGTCTAACATTGAATAAAATGATATAGCTGCTTTGAAAGAATATAAAAAAACATGTTTAATCTTTTCAGCAACAACCACAGCAGCCACCTCAACAGCCAGGCGTGTACAGCTTTGGTGGACCTCCGCAAGGTACTCCGCAGGTTCAATTCAACATGGGCACGGCTCCAAACCCCGGTGGTCGCCGCTTACGCAAGGCTGTTCGCAGGACCACACCTCGATGAATAAGGTTTTAAGTATTACACTTTTCTCAGGGATTCCGTCGAGACCCGAGAGAGTAAGTGTAATATGATAATTAAACTGTTTTGTGTGTGGAACTACGAGGATGTTAGGAGTGCATTCTTCACAGTGGGACTAAACTTTAAGTTAGCTAATTTATAATTATCTTTTGTTAGGTGTTATAACAGTAACGAAATGGTTCAAGTGTGTGGTTGTGTATTATTTTCAAATTACTTGTAGCCCAGGCCAATAAAGATACAATTCTTAATATTATAGTGTTTAGTTCCACATTTCGACTCAAAATTCTCATAATCCTATGGCCGCGTCTTCATAAATTCAAGATGCTACTATGACGCTGATGTCAAATGCGTGCTGCTTATGTTAGCGCTTCTTCCCAGAGATTTTATGTTAATATAAAATATAAATTTTGATATGAAAATGCATATTTATCTTTTGCTAAATCAACCAAGCTGATCAAATCTGTTAAAGAGTTCGCGGTCTTTGACATTAAATATATATTATGCTAGTTATTAATTTGAAGTGGCTATTATTCATTTTAGTTTATTCTGTGAGGGGAACACAAGGTCACATACCCATGCAGTGGTTACACTAAAAGAGGGCTGATGTTGTGTATAACTAATTTTAAATTTTGTTAAGTCTTTTTACTGTTCATTTAATATTAAAAAATAACGCTAATAGAAAAATAATATTATGAATTAAGAAAAAAATTAAATAATACACAAGTTACGCTCGAACTTCTGTAACTTTGTGATTATTTTATATTATCACGTCCCTAGCAAAAGCTGTTAATTTTTGTTTAAAGTAGTTACATTAGACATCTTTAATTCTGAATTTTTGTAAAACAACGGTCGCGCGATGAACAATGATCATTGTAATAGTTATAAATTAAATAGGATAGCTCGATTAATGGCTGGTTATCGATATATACAGGAGTTTGTTGTTATAAACACAAATCTTAACTATATAGACAAATATCAAATTTTAGTACTTATAACAGTTAACTATTATGATGCCTTTCACCTTCAGTGGTTTTATATGTACCAATAGACTTATCCAATGCCTTTAGATGACATGTACCTATCGATATAATTATATTTATACTCTATGGCTTAATACATTTGTATAATTGTTTTAAGATCAAATCTGTAAGCCTATTATCAGCATATATACACATACAATATAAACCGCTTTGCATATTGCATTTGATGTTAGTTTCTACAAAAGCTAAATGAATATACAATAATTTTAAAGAATACGTAAATAATTTTTGTTTGTAAATTTCACACATGCCTCTAAATTAAAGGTCTAAATTAACTTTAAAACTGTTACGCAATATAAATAATAAAAAAATATTTGCAATATTATGGTACAGAAATAGGTGTTAGATTAAATAGTTGTCATCATATTTAGATGTTTCGCGCAAATGATTAAACAATCAGGATTTAACTTAAATTAAATTATTGAAAAATACTAATATTATTTACACATTTCTTTTAAAACTTCTTTACGTACTATAAACAAGCATGCCGTATAAGTTACAATTTATTTGTTACAATATAATCAGTACTCTTTTCATTTTTATTGAATATATTTCTCATACTTAGGTAACAGCTATTTTTATATACTATTTAATTATATATCATCTGCAGAAGGCATAAGGTATATGGTATTATTGTCGGTTGGTCTTAATTATATGTTGAACAGTATTGGACTGAGCGCACTACCTTGTGGCACACCGATTTTAACATAACCATAATAAGTATACCTGCATGGCGTTAAAAAAATATTATTCTTGTAATTATATAGAATATCTTTGTATCCACTGTAGTGTATTACCCCTACTCCTATATTTTTCTAATTTCTCTAAAAATTACAAAGCTCATGTAATCAAAGGCCTTAGACTAGAGTTTTACTTGAATCTATTATGGTTTATGTCATTTGTCTAGTGCCCCAAGACTAACGTATCCTAATTATATGTATATTGATAAAAAATTTCAAAAAGGATCGTTTCAATTTCGATACCAGAAAAACTGCCAGTAGCCGACTATTGTGTATGTTTATTAGGCATAGTATTGTATTATATCGGTATTTTTAGAATAGGGAAGCGTAAAATTTCCACGTAAGATATTTCATCTTCTTTTTTTTAAACGCTAAAGGTTAATTTACTACTATATACCACTGGGTTACAGAAACCCTCGTAAAACGAAAACGTCATAAGTTGGTGGTTTGTAAGGCCGAGTTAATTTATCTGATTGATTGGATTTAATTTATCAATTCTACAACTATAAAAAATATTTAGCAAACTCTCCTCGTACATGGTATGGGTAATTTGATTGAGTCATAAGTTAGTGCATTTGATTGAGTCATAACATCATCATCATCATATCAGCCCAATGACGTCCACTGCTGAACATAGGCCTCACCTAATTTCCGCCACAACGAGCGATTTTGTGGCGCCCGCATCCAACGGCCACCCGCAACCCTTACCAGGTCGTCGGTCCATCTGGTGGGGGGCCGCCCTACGCTGCGCTTTCCAATACGTGGCCGCCACTCGAGAACTTTTTTGCCCCATCGGCCATCAGTTCCCACTGCCACTTCAGCGATGCGATTCGGTGAGCATTGTCGGCAACTTTAGTTCTCCTGCGGGTCTCCTCATTTCTGATTCGATCACGCAGGGAAACTCCAAGCATAGCCCTTTCCATGGCTCGCTGAGCGACAGTGAGCTTTCTAATGAGCCCCATAGTTAGCGGCCATGTCTCAGTACCATAAGTCATCACTGGCAACACACATTGGTTGAAGACTTTTGTCTTCAAACATTGGGGTATTGTGGATGAGTAAATAGCGCGTAGTTTCCCGAACGCTGCCCATCCGAGTTGGATTCGGCGGTTAACCTCTTTCTCGAAGTTGGACCTACCTAACCGGACCGTTTGTCCTAGGTATACAGGGTGTATACGACGATACGACATTAAATGAAACCACGTGTAGCATGTGATGTTAGAAGGCTATACCAAAAAAATTAAACAGAAATTTGCAATAGTTTAGACGCAAATGTACTTTCTTTATGTCACAGTTGTTCACAGTTTTAAACAACCTGTAGGTATTTACGTTGATCGTATGTTGTCATTATGTCATTCAATTCATTTAACTATCTCTGACTCTTTCATATTATCTTATCTCTTACTCTGTTCCGCACTTTTGTTGTCGTCATGTCGAAAACGTCATGATAGAAAAATAATGTGTAGTTTTATATTCTTAAATTTTTCGACTTTAAATAATGTGTTTTTTTTTTTTTTTTTTTTTTTTTTTTAATTTTTTTCTTTTTTTTTTTAATAATTTTTATTAGAATATGTTTATAAGGGTTAACACTGGCTGCCTTTTCATTTAATGTCGTATCGTCGTATACACCCTGTATATATTCGTCAACAACTTCGAGATTAGAGCTCCCCACAGTAATAGGGGCGGGCGCTACATGGCGGTTAGACATAATTTTCGTCTTGTCCATGTTCATTTTGAGGCCCACCCGTTGAGAAGCTCTATCGTGGTTACCGAGCATTGTGCTTAGGTCCTCCAGTGATTCTGCCATGACCACGATATCGTCGGCAAACCGAAGGTGGGTGATGTACTCGCCATTAATGTTGATGCCAAATCCGTCCCAGTCCAGAAGCTTGAAGACATCTTCCAACGCAGCTGTGAGCAGTTTCGGATATCTTCGGTATAGTGCCGAGTCAGTCCAACTCTTGGGTTTTTCGCTGGACTGCCAACGGGTTTCGATGTCGACGTGTATAACAGCCCGTACAACTTCTCTATCTCCCTTAAGACCTCTGGTTTGGACGAGACGATGCTACCGTCTTCGGTCTTCAGCCTTGTCAACCGGCTCTGCCCAATAGACAGATCTTTCGCGAACACTTTGGAGCCTTGGTTCCGCTCTATTGTCTCTTTAATAATAATAATAATTTATTTATTAATTCAGACAATTACATCCATTACAAACAATTTAAAAGCATAACAATTAAATAAATAAAAATAATAATAAATAGGAACAGGACATCACAATTCAAATAAATTAATACATTACAATTACAATAATAAGGTATAAAAATTACATAAGATAGGAAAGTACCGGCCGCGGGTGATTGGCAGAGTCACACAGTTTAAGCACGAATGTGTAACTCTGTGAACCTGCCTAACACAGCACCATCCAACCGTTGAGCAAACATACTCAGAATGCTGTCGGTGCTGCCCCACAGCCTGTGCACCAGGGAGGCTACTTTCTTGCGCATCAGAGCAAAGAAATCATCTGTGCGCGCCTCAGAGAACATGCCTGATGCACTACAGTAGCGGGACAGCCCCAGCAACACTCTAAAGGCATTGTTATATTGAATGCGTAGGGTGTCATAAGCTCTCTGGGTAAAGTTGGACCACAGGCTGCCAGTATATAGTGTTTGACAAAAAGCTTTAAATAAAGTTATCTTCACAGGTATAGAACATTTAGCAAACCTGCGGGCCAACATGTTTCCCCTGATCGCCAACGCCCTCCGCTCCCTTTCTATATCACAATCATCTTTGAGATCCTCGGTCACAACATGTCCCAAGTATTTAAACTTACTAACCCTGGTCAAGGGCGACCCGCCAAGTGTAACAGGGGGAACACAAGATGGACTTTTGTTCTTGCCCTTAAACACCAGCAGCTCACTCTTGCCAGAGTTATATCCATGTTGGGTAGCATATCTCTCACATATATTAATTAAATATCTAAGACCACTGATTGAAGGACTCAGCAACACCATGTCATCAGCGTAACTAATGTTATTGACGCAAACATCATCAATGTGACAGCCTACATGTGTGCTGCTGAGTTCCTCAATCAGGGCATTAACATAGACATTAAACAGCCTGGGCGAGGTTAAATAATACGCTGAGTATTAAAGAAACGTCTGTCGCGTGTTAGTGATTTCGAGATCTGTCTATTGAGCCCTCGGTATGCCAATGCACACGTGTGGTGACGGGACTAAGAATACATATGTCACCACTCCCTTTCGTTCCCGGGATGTCGTAGGAGGCGACTAAGGGAAAATCGCGCCATGACAACTGCGCTAGAGAAGGAAAACTCGAACAAAACCCTGTACCAACCCGTCTGGCCAGCGTGGTAACAGTAGGCCAACAACCACCTAAAATGAACGGCACAACAAAAAAACGGCCCCCAGTACCCGGCAGCCCCGCCAGCCCAGGCCAAGGTAGCGGCGTGGGTTATGGCGGGGCAGAGGGTGCTAAGAATCCCCGGCACGGATATGGCTACCACCACCGACGACGTTGTTGGTACGTTTGTGGAAACTGTCCATACGGTTGGGTCCAAATTCTTTAAGACCCGCCGTACAAATAGAACCAAAATATTCTCAGATTCGACCTTAAGGCTCATGAAAAAGCGATGGGACCTTAGGCTGCAGTCTTCGAGTGACGCATTGGAATACCGAGGGCTCAATAGACAGATCTCGAGTCATAACATGAGGGATTAATATTTTTTAGTAGTTTTGACAAAATGTCGTTCACCGATTTATATTGAGGAGAAGTTACTCGTGCCCAACACTGCGATATTAATGGTTTCATGACGTTGATAAAGTCAGTACCAGCATTATTACCGTTTTGCGAGTGTGACTTTAACATAGTATTTCATAAATTACCTTTATGTAGTACAAATATTATATTAATAATGAAATTAGAAATTTTATTAAACCAAGGCGTCATGAAATAAAATAACGCTGTGATGTTATTCGATTTCAACACAAACAAAACACAAAACAAACTAGAAGCAATGGAATCAAATCACTTTTTCTTTTTTTGGTCTGACTTCTATCTAGCCCTGTATGTGTATTTAATGTTTGGCTACTTATTCAAATTTGGGTGCTCTTCTTCTATGTGAATCGACTAGTCTGGGGATATCACTTCGTTTTAACCGCATGTGACGTAGCCTTCTCCGCGTAATGCTATTGCAAGTTCATTTTCATGTTTGGATAACCGATTTTGATAAGAATAGCTGTATGGACTTATTTCCTGTTTGACCGTTCTTATGTTAAGATCCAGGTACAGAATATATATTTGTTGCTTATACAGTTCAGAATGTTAAACATGTTCCTAAAGGCCTTACTCTGAAATCTTTCTAAAATTTCGATGTTGGTATTGCTAGCAGTGCTCCACAGTTGGATACCATAAGTCCAAATTGGTTTTATGATTATTTTATACATCAACTTCTTGCTACTATTGTTTAGCTGACAGTGTCTACCAGTTAACCAGTAAAGGTTGCGAAGTTTATAGTAGAGTTGTTTTCGTTTGATCCAGATGTGTTTTTGCCATGTAAGTTTTCTATCCAAATGCATATGGTCATGTTGCGGAATCGCTTGATCATACAATGTTACTGGAGGACAAGTCTCTTTATTTAGGGTGTAGGTTACATGGGTAGATATGCTTTGGTTGACTCTTATTCTCCACAGTTTGAACCATCAACTTCGTTTAGATGGGCTTGTATTTGGAGAGATGCGCTTTCTGGGTTAGTGCTTGTAGACAACAGAGCAGTATCATCCGCGTAGGTTGCAGTTATTGTTTATGGTTTGTAGGAAGATCTGCCGTACTGTACCTCATTTATAATGAGGTACAGTACTGGACCAAGATGCTGCCCTGTGGAACACCTGAGGCAACGTCATACGGTACAGTTTTGTGCATTTAAAAAACAACTAACTTAGTTGTTAATTTTAACCTGGAAACTAATTTTGTTTAGGTATGATGTGAGTATGTGCAAGAATGAGTGGGGTAGTGACTTCTGCTACGCCACCGAAGAAGTAGCTCTAATAAATAACGCAACTCAGTACCTACACAATATTACACTAGTCTAATAGTTGTTTCACCTTTAACCTCATATAAAATATCCTCATTCTTCCTTAATAGTAGCAGTAACTTACAATGTCTGTTCTTCTAAATTTATGTATTCTGTGATACTCACTATATATATACTTAGGACTTAAGACAATATCTTTGCGTTTTCCCTGTCTAACTTCTATGATTCCATTCTTAACAGATTGAAGTTATTTTATCCATTACTCCATCCTAGTTTATATACAAAAAATATTGTATATATAATAGGACGTTATGATGACAGTCAAATTATTTTACATGAAATATGTTAAAGCACTTGCAAAAGATGAAAGGAAGAAATGTGCGTTATAGATACATTACACCCAGAAACAGAACAAACAGTCATGCTCATCACACAAAGATTTGTCCTGGGTGGGAATCGAACCCACGACCTCTGTCTCAGCAGTCGGGGTCGCAAATTTTTGTGCAGAGACAAAATACTAATACTTGTAACTACGCCGCGGACTGAAAAATGTTGGAAACTGCTGCTTTATGCAACATATCGGAAACACCTTAAATGATTTTCCGTAGTGATTTACCAATGCCTAGTAAGCATATTATACTATACTATAAATATAATAATATTATTATTATATGCAACGTTATTGTTGCCGCTTTGTCGATATTGGTATAGCTTGCCATAATAACGAATAGATTATACCAGAAAAAGAAGATTCACATTAAGTAATAAAACACCTAATTCGTCTTTTGTTGTGCTTTAGCATAAAACCTGAGCGTAAAATATTCCATATAACTTAAACAATTTGTTTAACACTGATTGTATAGCAAAATAAATATATTTTTCAATGTTAGATCAATACTTAAAAATAGCAAAGTATAAGAAACTAGAGAATAGTTGACCCTGCAGTCAAGACTAATTCTACTTACTCCAGATATTTGTATGTTCCTTGTAAATAGTGTTGCTCTTATCAAATAATTCGATAGGTCATTTATTGTTTTACATCCTATTTCCTACTTTAATATTATAAATGCGAAATTAAGAAAGTTCGTTACTTAATCACACCAGAACGGATCAATAAGAAATTTGGCAGGAGAGATAGATTGTAGTCTTTTTTTCGACATACCACGCGAGCGGAAGCTTAAGCTTAGGTTTCATATGCTCAGGCCACACTGGACGACCCATTATGTATCAGCACTCCGTGAACCACAATCTATTATCACGAACAAACTCGTTCTTTGCATGAGGCACGTCCACACCGACCATGTTTTTGAAGTGCGGTGGATCGTCCGATGTGGACCCAGCTATTCGTGCTCCGTTTGGATGGCGTGTCTTATCGAATGATTGATTAGATTAGGTCCTCAGAATAGGTTATAGAGAAAGTACTATGACACCGAAAGCAATAAAGTAATACAATACATATTTCCTACGTCTTAGCGTTTAGTTATATGAATGCGATAACGATGCGAACAATAAATTAAATTTATAGCAATCCTGAAATACCACAATATAAATAGTAAGTCGATAATATTATTAGGGTCTTGGCTAGTATCAAGCAGAATAGTTAGATAATACACACTCACAGCTATTTGACTAAAGCCTCCTTTTTTATCCCAGAATTATATGGGGTTATGTATGGGGTTGCAAGATATTAAATTCTTGAAATCATGTAATAATTGGTAAAATACACACTGGTCTTAGTTGCAAATGCGAGCAACTGATGTATTGTATAAAAAGCTCAATTTATTTCTTTTATGAGGAAAATGACAAAAATCATTTAAAATGTAGCCTTTGACAACCCTGCTTACAACCCTTGGCGATATAACACTACTTTACAATTTTTGTTTTCTTTAACCCAAAGACATCGAATTTGTATTCCATTAAGAATATATACCTAACATAAATTTTATAACACTTCAAGTTTTTGTGATATACTCCATTCGAAATATTAAAATCTAACTACTCAAACCTTGATAAATATTCTAAGAGTGGTAAGTGACAATTGTCGAAGTATATTAACGAATTGAGCTGCAAGAAATAAAAAAAAAATTTGAAATTTAGAGTTCCGGTGTTGTCAACAAAATTTTTTGAGTAGCAAGAATAAAACAGAGGATTATTATTTCCAATTTATTGAATAATTTATAAAACATGGGTGTCGACCATGTTTTATTCAATAAATTCCTGTCATGTCATCATGTCACACATGTAGTTGAAAAACGCTTATTACATTACTTAGATTTTTTTTCTGAAAACTGGGATATTGTCGCGTCAGTGTTGAACATTTTGAGTTTTTATCAAGATTTTAGCTCATATAGAGAGAGATATCAAGGTTATTGGGATAAAAATATGTTAGCCGATTACTGTTTTAAGAGAAATTGATAAAAATCAGTATAAAAGAAAGAGATATATGTGCCTTTTTAGATTTTTTAATACTTACATATTATTTAAATTTGTGAAATATAAAATAATACATATTATATAAATTCTAAACAAGTAATGGAAAAATTCATACCCAAGACGCTGCGTAGCTCAGTAGTCAAAGCACTGCACATGGAATGGCAGGGTCGCGGGTTCAAGTCCCGTCGTGGGTTTAAATTTTCCATTACTTGTTTAGCATTTATATAAAATGTCAAACCAAAGCAAAGAAAATTACTTAATATTTAATGTAAAAATAATACATATCTAAAAAACTTGATGTGCTTAATTGCTTAATTTTTTTCACTTCACTACCCAACAGATGGTTGAGTATACCTATCAATACATAATAAGTTGCATTCGTGCGTAAAAAATGCTGTAAAGTAGTGTAATCTGGGTTTTATTTCTAAATCGAGTGATTGAACTGGTATAGTTGTTTTTATTGAGCAATACTCAGAATTAACTTGGAGCCTGATATTTAATGTAATGCATAGCTATCGAAGTGTGGGGTTTTATACACCTCACTATTGACTTGAAAGAAAGACATGATACTTTATAATGTTATGTACTGTGTGTTAGTTACAAGATGTCTTTAGAACAGTATTAGATCTCCTTTTTGCACGTATAACAACAGTTTTACTATCATAGGCGAAACTCTCGCGCACTTAACGTCGTGGTTAGTTAGTTTACAATAATATCTGTAGCAATAACGATTGAATACAAAAAAAGCTGAAGGATCATATTATGTCATAGTTATTTGCGAAATTTGCTATATTTTTGTATATTTGCTATAAAATCTATTTATTGAAAGTGTAAGCACAACTTTTCAGTTTTTAGTTCAAAATGATCACACAGTCATTCAATCAAGAACCTAGTAGGTTCCTTACAAGCTTGCTTCACTTTCTAAGTGCACTTGTGCATGCTAAGAACTTTCACCGATTCTACGGAAGATACGAGCAATTAATCATGTATACGGCTAGAATGAAGTCGAATCTAGCCACGAACTTTTAACGAAACGACAAGAATTCTTGCGTAGACTTTGCGACTTTTCTTAGCGTGTACGAGTAGTGTTAACACTCGTATTCACGAACCTTACTTAGTTAAGTATGTTCGTTCTCATGGCAAAGTGGCGGCATTCTCACACTAGCGAAGATATCATTAGAATCGTTTCATGACGACACATTTATTGGCTCAGTGAACGCATAGGTAACGATCCGGCATTTTGATTATTTGGTCTCAGTGATAGCTTCATGTTGTTACCGGTTGGTGAATTTTTGACTGTCACCGTAGCATAGCGGTTATGGAGGTCGCCTCGCTACTAACACCGCTGTGCCGAGTGACGTGGGTTCGATTCCCACAGAAATATTTGTCAACAATTTTTATGTGATTTTTTAAAAACAAAAAAGCTATAAAATTTAGTCATAATGTAGTAATAAGTTTTTCAAAATAAGTAATAAGTTTTTAAAAATGTCTTGTATGTATGTATGTATGTTTATGAAGTGTAAGTAAGTATGCTCACTTTGGGTTAAACCCTCTATGCGTTTCCACAGTGAAGTTCTTGAATACGAGTGTTAATGTTTAAATTTCATTATATCAAGTTAAAATAATCGAAATACTTGTCTATTTCGATTATTTTAACTTAATATAATGAATATTATGGGTGGAAAATATTTTTGTTAACACTTTCGGTAAATAATTGTAAAATGAAGTAAGTACATATAATAGTTTTGAATCTATAATGACATAAAGGATGGATAATATGTAACAACTCTATTATTATTACAATTTCACTGAAACAGAATGTTTAATTATTTAATTGAAATAACACCTTTTACTTTTAACTACTTCAATACGAGTAGGCTAGTTTTTATTATTACAACTCTAGTTTGCCAATCTAAATCGAAATGTTTTTATACTAGGTATTAATGAATAATAAAATGAAATTGCAATAATTATTTGATCGTGTGGCTGACACTGGCTTGGCCACCTACGTGGATTCTGATGATGCAAAAAATTAGTCTATAATTGTTCGAAATTGGTCATCAAATATCAGAATTGGTCGGTCAATGGTTCAAAAGTTATAAGCGTTCAATCCAAATCTAAATCAAAATCCACGATGGTGGCCAAGCCAGTGTCAGCCACACGATTTGATCCCGAATCTCAATTTTAAAACTGTAACTAGATACGTTTTGCTTGAGTTTTAAGGATAATCACTTTATTTCGTGTATTTTAACACTACCTGATCCTATAAATATTGAGAAAATATGTGCATGTAGGTTTATTAAGCTCTGTCCTCAAAACGCACACCCCCCACATTTACGCATGCACACCCTTGAATAATTATATTATTATATTATTACTTATCGAATTTTCCTGTAAATAGTGAATGTCAAACCTCCCTAAGATGTCATCATCATCATCATATCAGCCCAATGACGTCCACTGTTGAACATAGGCCTCACCTAATTTCCGCCACAGCGAGCGATTTTGTGCCGCCCGCATCCAACGGCCACCCGCAATCTTTACTAGGTCGATGGTCCATCTTGCGGGGGGCCGCAAGCTGTTTCAGAGCCATACTAATCTCGTATAGGCTGACGTCCGGGATATCTTAGGTTTAGTGCCGAGTCAGTCCAGCTCTTGAGTCTTTCGCTGGACTACCAACGGGTTTTACAACTTCTCTATCTCCTTTAAGACCTCTGGTTTGGACGAGACGATGCTACAATCTTCGGTCTTCAGCTTTGTCAACCGGCTCTGCCCAATAGACAGATCTTTCGCGAGCACTTCCGGTTCCGCTCTATTGTCTCTTTAATACGCTGGATATTAAAGAAACGTCTGTCGCGTGTTAGTGATTTCGAGATCTGTCTATTGAGCTCTCTGTATGACACTGCGTCACTCGAAGATTGCCGAGTGCCGGGTATTCTTAGCACCTCCTGCCCCGCCATATCCCACGCTGCTACCTTGGCATGGGCTGGCGGGGCTGCCGAGTACTGGGGGCCGTTTTTTTGTTGTGCCGTTAATTTTTAGGTGGTTATTGGCCTACTGTTACCACGCTGGCCAGACGGGTTGGTACAGGGTTTTGTTTCGAGTTTTCCTTCTCTAGCACAGTTGTCATGGCGCGATTTTCCCTTAGTCGCCACTTACAACATCCCGGGAACGAAAGGGAGTGGTGACATAATTGTATTCTTAGTCCCGTCACTACACGGACCACGGCGGGCTCTAAAGATGTATTGCCATATAATCACTACTATCAGAGGACAGAGCTTTATAGTCTCTCTATCCTTACGAGACTATTATCATTTATTTTTGTACAAATTAATTGATACCAACCTATTCCTACCAGGATTGTTTATTAAGACACGTATATATAAACAGACTGTAGGTGTATTTAAATTCACTTAATAAATATCTTCATTTATATTTTTATTCTATTTCGTTTACGTTTAATAAGTTATATAAAGAAACGTATCAATACACCATGCCTACAATTTAATGAGAAATTTGAATTATGAATTCTAATTGGATTTTAGATATGTCATGATGGACACAAATAATTTTAAACGTAAAGGTACAATCAGCAGTACTTTTTTAAAAAAAAGCATGTATTAAGATATTCATTTTGTCTCTTATATTATGAAATTGATAATTGATATAGTCTGACACAAATTGCTGTGCAGTGGAGTTGAGTGGAATTAGATGCTGTCCTATTGTTATAATGTCATATTTGAAAGCATTCAAGTGCTGTGGCGCCCTACTGGTGACGTCATTACTGCTCAGAAAGATCTGTCAGACATTAGTAGATAATTGTCTAATATGTAATAGACAATTATCTTCTATATAAATTATTAATTTAAGTTCTAAGAATTTTAGATGATTGTAAACTATTTTGTGTATGTCTTCTGGCATCCTAGTGTTTCTTAGTAATATGTTCACCTTTAACGTGTCATTCCGCATATTATGAGAAACAAAAGGATGTTATCTAAAATAATGAAAGCTGGTCTTTCAAATAAAAAATCGTAATACCAAATTTTAATTAATTGTTGATGAAATTTTTATACTTTCAAAATGTTATATTTAATCGTTCTCTTGAAAAAGAGCATGTTAGCATGTTTTACTTACTGGTTACCGTGCAATTTGTTCGTGTAGCAACTTATAGCTTGTAAATGTCTTGTATGTAAAGATGATGACACGTTTTGATATGAGATAATAAAGGAACTGCTACGAGTAAAAGTGTTTCAGATACTCGTAAAAATGTGTGCGCAGAACGCCATATTGAGTTTAACCTTATCTTAAACATTATTAAGGTGAAATTCACTAAAATTATAAAGTCTCTAAACTCTTTTTTCAACTTTACAGCGACTTACGCTTATACTGAGTTGGTTGAATTTGTTTTGTGAAAGTATTTTAATTATATTTTAATTACCAAGTCTCGATTCTGTAATTTAAGATTAAGTATTGCCTTATTTGTTAATTCATAAACAATTCTAAATAATGATTATCAGCATTGCGGCTTTGTAACTTTTCAGATGGGCTGTGAAATAGTGTACTGGCGTTCCTACGTAACGTGTCATTATCTACAGGGTGGAATTTTGTAATGCCACTTGGAGAGAAAGTACTTTAAATACTGGAGATCATTATATTAAAAAAAAAATTTCTTTATACTTTTAAATAAACAGAACTGCATTTAAAGATTTCCGGAAATTCGCTTGCCATACCCAGGAATCGAACCAGCTAAAATTTTAAAAATAACACCTTGTTCTTTTATGGCTTTAACCGATGGGGTCAATCATAAGGATCGAATCTCTCTAACAAACGTGGTAAATGATATAAAACAAAACCATAAAATATTAACTTATGAATTCAATGAGACTAGGTAAACCAGTTTTACTCAATGGTCCGTAATTTTTACTTAATTAAATTTGTAATTAATAATTATCTTTGTTGTCATTTATTAGCTAAAATAGGAGAACAACTATTTAGTTAAGAAGATTACGATATGCACATATGTTTGTTATGCTGGTCAAATGAAAAAAACCGGTTAAGAGCATGTCGGATCATGCTCAATGTAGGGTTTCGCAGCAAAATAGCTACGATGTTCATATACACTAGTATTTGAAAATAATCCAACCAATTTTAATGAAGTTTCAAGAGTCTATTAAATTGTTTAAAGATTGGATCATTTCGAGAGAGATAGGTGGCGCTGTTGGTAGGATAACGACCACATACAGAGTGGAATGTTGGTTTTGTTCTTGTTTATTTCAACACATTTGTAAGATAATTCAATCCTTATGATTGAACCTATAGGTTCAATCATAAGGATTGAAAAACGTAAAATAAAAGTACAGGATTATTTTTTTTTGGATTTTAGCTGGTTCAATTCCCGGGTGTGGCAAGCGAATTTCCGAAAAATTTTGAATGCAGTTTTGTTTCTTATTAAAAACAAAGGAATGTCTCCTTTGAGTAAAATTGTCTATCTCTGGTATTAAGAGTACTTGCCAGGTGGCATTACAACATTCCACCCTGTATATGATGCTGTTGGGGCTGGCATGATTGCATGACACCTAATCATCCGCTTTACTAGGAAGCTTGGGTGCAAGTCAAGTCACGTGACTCGACGTGAACTTTCTTTAAGGCGCATACATTAACGCATCTCGCTTTTATGTAATGTTTGATATAATATACATATATATTACAATTATATGTTTAGTGTCGCAGTTGATCATGTACAAACGTATCTAGGAATAATATTTAGTAAATTAATTTGTATTTGTTCTGTGGTTCGTACTTTTAAGTGCCAATTTCAATAAGTGCAATGTGTACGCAATATGTATATCACTTTTAAGTTACGTCGTTTTTTGCTCTTTATAGAATGTTAGCCAAATTATCATGAAACGTTGTGTTTCTATAAACGTAATTATTAGTGAATAATTATTTCATATCAATTGATATATACAAATTGTCTCAAAACGAGTCCAGTTAGTTCCACGAGTTCAGTTTAAGTTCATGCTGCGAATAATTTGATTAACAACCGCGGGATTTAACCTTTTGACCGCCACGTCAAATCGGTATCGCCGTGCCTTGAGCGCCAAGCTTACTGTACATTTTTGACGTGCCATGCCGTCATTGGCGTGGTCAGCACATTTTCATTTTACGTGTATAGACGTCTCTGGCGTTCAAAGGGTTAATTATCAGTTAAATCATAAAACTAGTTTTTAATTATTTACTATAAGTTTAGGTGTATGTCTTCGATTAACAGCAACTTAGGCAAAACATTGTAACAGCGGGGAGAGTAATTTGTATATTGAAAATATTGTGAATGTTGGCAACGCGTCGGTGGTCCCAGTCTGACTGCTACGATATTTTGCTTCAGATTCATGTTGTTGAATGTATATATAGTTAATAATGAAATTTGGCGTGTAGTCGCATTTGGAACTGATTTACTATTACATATTTTTTTAGCACTGAATAAATTTGACGAGTCCAAATGCTCACTACATTAGTCATTATAATGTAAAAATATATTATCTACTGTATTTAACAACAGTGTCAGTGGAAATTACAATAAACGAGTAATGGAAGATTGGGGAGCAAAACTAACCGTATACACGACTGTGTCCTTGATATTATGTAATAATGTTGATAAATGATGAAATTAATAATCGTTGATTTATAAAATGCCTTTAGATTTGTTCCTCAATTAAAACAGCCATTAAAAAACAATACATGCTTTTAATTTACATATACCCTGCCAAGACAATTTTGTGTGGCTGACACTGGCTTGGCCACCATCGTGGATTTTATATGTTTTCTTCCAGAATTAGTCGCTAATTGGTCGGTCAATGGTCCAAAAGTTATAAGCATTTTTATTTGGCCGATCCGGGGAGAGTCGCCCCAGCTTGGCTACATTTGTATCTCAAAAACTAGGACACCTAGCGAAGATCTGTTTTCTCCCAGAATTAGCCGCTAATTGGTCACCAAATATCAGAATTGGTCGGGTCTTAATTTAAAAGATAGGTACGAGGAGTTGAATAATACGAGGTACAGTCTAGGAGGTAGATCAAAGAGTTTTTAACCTATAACGTTACCCTCTAAAGTAAGGATAGAATAAAAAACTCGGTTCGAAATATAAAATGATTTATTATTGTACTTATGGTTAGGTACCTACTATAAAATGTTAACAATACCTACTTAATCTAACATATAGGTAGGTGTTTAGAACCTCTGGCAGATAACTACAGACGTTACAAAGACATAATTATGTCGATGTAAATGATAGTGTCTCCAATGTTGAGAGCATGCCTGCAGCAGCAGATATGATTGGAGTTGGTATTTGAGCGTCTGGAACACGGCGCTGCGACCGGAGCTCCGTCTGTCATTGTGATTGAGTGAAATATTTTTGTAAACAAGAAATACATGAATTTTAAATGTTTTGAGACATTTAATTAATATCAAAGTAGTAAGTAAGTACCTACGGATTCTCCGTGTAGTGTAACAAAGTACTAGGCTAGCATAAGCTTGTAGGAGGTTGTTATAAAAGTAAATACCTACATAATTTTATAAATGTTTAGAAATCTCTTGCACGCTTTTGATATCCTAGTACTTACTATATTATATCGCGGGCTTCATCGATAAGCGAGGAAAACAGAAGTGTGCAAGAGATTTCTCGCTCGATTGCGGGCTTATTGACATATGAACGTCGATACGCGATATAATATGGTAGGTACTAGGATAACAGAAGTGAACATCAGGATGACGGGTGTACGTCAATAAATAGTGATTCTATACACATGAAAGTAATGTTCTAGCAATGTGAGGAATGTGCGTAAAATTTGAAGCAATGTGCTTTTAAAAAACCAGAGTTATTTCAGAAAGTTAGTGAGCCGCCAGCCTGATATCAGAATGACGGGTGAATTTTTAAGACGAGCAAATTGCTTACTATCTAAAGATAAAAACATTACCGTAGCAATGTGCAAGAGCAATGTGCAATGTGCAAGCGTGCAAGAGATTTCTAAACATTTATAAATTTATGTATATACTTTTTTATGTATTTGCTTTCCGTGGCAACCTATAATTAAGGCAGCACCATCATATGTTTCCATCGTCTGAATATTTCTTAGCTTTTAAGGTGTATGTTCTTGTTGGTTGTTCTAATAATAAATAAAATAAAATAAAAAATAACAACCTAAGTACTGCCTACACTATTATACAGTCCGTTACCGACAAGTGGGCATATATTATAACTGATAATAATAATATGTTCCATTATCATCGTATTGTTGACGCACGCGTACCGCGTACTACACCGGAGCCCTACAAACATCAATGTGCATCCACTCGCGGCGCGCTATAACCACAGAGTACATTTTGTATTAGTACATTTTATATACGTCCGTGTAGTGACGGATTAAGAATACATAATGTCACTACCGCAATTCAACCCGTGGGTGTCGTACAAGGCGACTAAGAGAGTAACCAAAAGCAGAAAAGAGCACTGCGAGAAAAGGAAAATTCGAAACAAAACCCTTTACCAACCCGTCTAGCCAGCGTGGTATGGTAGGCTATATACCCTACAACATTTTTGGAGGAGACCCGTGCCCAGCAGTGGGGCATTAATGGGTTGTAATGATGATGATGATGACATTTTATATTAGGAGATAGAGACGTCACTTGCGTCATTTTGCGGGAAGTATGGCTTATAGCGCCATCTGGTGTTTTGTTCAAAGTACTTTTGCACTAAGCCTATTAAATATTACTAAATGATTTTTTTAAGTGATTGGAAATTAAATAAAACCAAGTAGTTATTACAAAACACTATTTTTTTTTATCTTTTACAGTAGGTACTACTACGTACCTAAGATAATTTCTGATTATCATCTTGTACATCATAATCAGTTCTGGACACATTATGTTATTTGTGTTTTTAAACCAGTTATAATAAAAATAAATTAATTGAAATTTGCTAAATTTTTAAGATAAGCTCTTTTTTATGCTCGTTGCTAATAAAACTGTAGTCAATTACGGTTGATAATATAGTTTTACTGTATTTTTTTTTAATCAACCTGTGTTGTCCCACTGCTGGGCAAAGGTCTCCCCCAAGCTCTCCCATTCTTTTCTATTGGATGTTTTGATCCTCCAGTCCTTGTCAAATGAGTCCAGATCGTCTCGCCAGCACTTTCGTGTTTTTAATGTATTGCATTAGATTATTTAAATCGGATTTTTTTGTTACTATACCCATGACCACATCTTGAATATTTGAAAAACAATTTATCAATATAAGTGAAGGATATGTGAGGCAAATTTTATTATTGAAATATCCCTAACCTTTATTGCACTTTCACTAATGTCTTGGTTATATAAAGAAATTCTACATACACTGAACTTGATTTTTAACTTGCGCAGCACATATCCAGTCACATAATAGATTTGTGCTCTTATTCTTGGATCACTCCTTTTAATTTATAAATCTTTAAAGATGTGGTCAGTATCAATGTCTTCAAAATCTACTTACGTTGTATAAGCTGACATCTCTCTTGTCTTAAAAAACAAGGTGATTTAAATATGGTGCAAGAATCCACTTCACAATTGGACCCTGGAGAATGTATACTACTCATATTATTAATTAGCAGTGAGGCAAATGGGGTATCGAAGGAAGCACAGGAAGGAAAATTATTTCGGTATCCATGGCTTTTTATACTTCCGAAAAAGTTTTCTAAAGGGTCCTGGCTGAAGTGGCGCATCCAAAGAGATGTCAGTTTATTTTTATTTTTGTAATACATTTACAAGATATTCTATACTACCAATAGTGTGTAACCAGTTTTTAATTGAGGGTACAGTAACAGATTTCCCATCTTTTTTTTGAAAAGTCATTGAGGATAAATCTTTTTTAGATAGAGACCATAATTTATTATGGTTTGATCTTGGCGTTACTGGGCCTAGCAGTAGTTTGACTCTTATTTTATTAAAGTTATCATAACTACCATTCATGGAGTCAAACAATTCGTCAAAGAACTTATTTCGCTTACAACGCTGTTCGCTCCTCGCATTCTTGAGGGAGTACTCCTTGACCTGAAATAACATTGCTGTTGTTAAAATGAGTTATATTGCTCAAATGCATGCATTTCGTTAAACTTAGCATATAAAAATATGCATTCCTCTTCCAATTAACAAGCTTTCCCCCGCGGCCTCATTTGCGTGAGTATATTGTATGTCATTTAATTTATCCCTTTTTAAGATTCAGAACTGCCATTAAATTTAAGTAGGTACTATCTATATTTCCTAATATCAGTAGTTTTGACTCTCGTTCCTTATGTCCGCACCGGACGGCTCGATTTTTTTTAGACCAGTGACCAGTTAGATCAGTTTTTGTAAACTAAAATTCTGAATTAACAGACATTTTGTATGCATTATCAGATAAGAAATATCTAGGGGTGAAATCCAAACACAAAGCGCTCTCCGGCAAAAAAAAGAGTCATAACATGTAATAATTAGGGTGTCCAATCATTTGACAAAAAAACAAATGACAAATTTTCATTAACAAAACAATGTTTGAAAAAATTATACTTGATAAATTTATTATTTTACAAACTATTGTTTAACAAACTACTCATTTGACAAATTATTTACCAGACAAAATTTTGTTATGTTAAAACTTCATTTCATATAATGGATTATTTTTTAAACATGTAGTAGGCAAAACAACGTATGGCATAAATAACATTTGACAAAAAAGGCTAGGTTAGGTTAGAACTGCGATCACAACGCCAGAACCGAATTCTACTTATTTCGCTTAGTTAAAGCAGTGTGATTTTTTTTTAATTGACATACTCCAATAAAATTATCCAAAATACCTCCTTTTGTAACATACAAAAAGCGTTTGTTTTTTACTAATATGTTATCTTCTGTCATTTTGTAAAAACACCAATTAGGCAAACGAATTATTTAGTCAAATGAATATTTAACAAGTGGAATATTTGTGAAGTAAAACATTTGCGAGACCTGTATTTTGTCAAACGATTGTTTTTAAAGTAATATGTTTTAGAAATGAAAGTTTGTCAAAAGATTAGTTTTTCTAACGTTGTTTTTAAAATTATAATTTGTCATACATTTTTTGTCAAACAATAGTAAACCAATAATTATATTTGACATTATGACTCTTTTTTGCTGAATAAAAAAAGAGACAAAATAAAAAAAACTAATTATTATATGTTATGACTCTTTTGCCGGAGAGCGAAGAAAAGAACCAAGTACTTTCAGTTTACAAGAAAACTGGGAAATTCTTTTATATGAGATTTAAGTGTAGGGAGGCCATATTATATAAACAAAAGATATACTACTATACTCACACACAAATGATCCCATGTAATCATCGACAGTCCGGCTGAATATTTGAGTTGCACATTTTACTTTCATTTTTGAATTTTTTTTGTGAGATCACGTCTATCTGTTAATTTCGATATTATCTAATGCCATCATTCGTGTCATCTTTTCGATATAATTCGACAATGTGATCCCACTTTCCAGTAACATTTCTCCCATTCAATTTGGGTTTTAAATCTGCCTGCAATAAATTATTTCTTATGCCTTTTAAGAGGTGAGGGGGATCATATAAAGGCACTTCTACATTGCCATCTATTAATATAATAAAAAAAATTATTTCAATTTCTTCACCTTTTCTTAAATACTCCATTCTTGTCTCATTTATTAGCAAGTTTATGGCACTAACATTGGTTGCGACTTGGTCACAAACCATTGCCAAGACTTCTAACCATATGGACAGTAGTTTTCTAATAATACTTTTTAGTTGAGTCACTAATTCCATGGCTGATGTTGTTGAGGCACAAAATGTATAACACCAAATGCTGTTTATAATTTCTGTAGATCCCCCTAATCTTAAAAACTGAAGCATGGTCAGCTATATTTCTCTTCTTGTGTTCCCCATTGTTGATAACTAAACGCCGCCGGCTGCATCGGAACAACGAAACGCCGGGCGACCGCGGGTTGGCGGCCGTCGCGGAGAGGAGGGGGCGCGCCGGGCGCGCTGTCATCGGAGTGACAGAACTCAACTACAACTACTGCGTCATCGTCCATCGCCATAAACTCACGCGCATAATTGAATTATTGTCACCTTTAAATTATAATATACAGTCCACTTATTAATATCGGAGTTTCTATTACGCCATCCTATTAACAGCTTTAGGATAGGACACTCCATTACACCATTGTCAACAAATCCAATTATACAGTCTCGTCTCTTACTATAGTCGAAGTGTGGTGCAAGTGCTACTTCATCAAAAAGTAGAATGCATCATTTGTCATTGTCCTTCATTTTATTCACTTTTGTCTTTAGATGTGGAAACAAATTTTCATTCAGCCCTGGCTTGAGTGGCTGCTCTTGTTATTAGAGTTAAAGGTGAAGGCAAAACAAAAAATCTTCTAAGCCAGCAATCTCGGACCCTGTTTATAAAGGGCTAGGCCATAACTTTTTCATTTTTAGTAAATCGTCTACCCAATTTCTCTAAATTGAAGGAGAGTAAAGATGGTTACCGTAGACGTAAAGCGCTTTATGGCCTTTTGAAAAGATGTATTTTCAGATAAAATTAAAGCTATTTTCATCTTTTCTGCCATAGTAGCTTTGGATTTTTGAAGATTTTTTATTTTCTTGCTCAATGCATCAGCTTCAGGATTATACAAAGTAGACATCTTCAACTTAACTGAAAAAAAAAAAATTATGTTTTAAACACTTAAACAAGTGATAGTTTTAAACTTCAGGGTGTCATCTTATCACTATGATCCCTCTGTCTGGCCAATCTCTACACAGCATGGAGCAATTTTCATATTTCCATGTGAAAAAACAATGTTAAATTTAATTAGTTAGTGAAACTTATCAGATATCAAGATTCATAATTTCAAGTAATAGCTGATCATTATTCTAATGCGCGAATGGCGATGGAAGTGGCCTGGTAATTTCCTCAGTATTTTTTTAGGATTAACTCTGAAATGGTGCAACATAGAGCTATGTTGCTCATAGTGCCCCTAAACATATACTACAACTCTACCTAAGTGAGACCCACTGATAAAACAAACAATGTACTTGCGCCTTGGCAATGAAGTCACACGTTAGGTTGTTGATTGAGCATGTTGATCAGTCAAACCCAGTGATGGGTTTACGCCTGGGCAGAAAAGGCGGAAAAAATAAGCGCCCGATATCCGCCCATTTCCGACCAATAAACGCCCAATGACAGGGCATTTACTTTTCTTTATAAAATTATACATTTTTATATTTTTTGTAACAAAATAACATAAGAATAAGTACCTGATTACTTTAAAAACACTACTTTTATTTATTCATGATAATTCGTAATTAAAATAATAAATGTATCTTTTAACTTTATGCAAATTTCTTATAGAAATACTCTATAAACTTCATTTAAATAACTTGCAATACGATTTATATGAAAACTGACTAGGAAAGAGATGTAAAATGACTGATAATGGTCACTATTGTCAAAAAGGATAAATTACCGGTCATGTATATCAAATTGACAAAATGTTTTTTATTTATTAATTTTAACTTTTATTACTAGATAACATTATTCATGAAAAATATTTATCAATTAAAAAAATCTACGGATATTTATTTATGTACCTTATTATATTATATATTATTATATATTAATACGTGACTTAGATCGCTACTACAAGCAGGTACTATTATTTACCTTATTTCTGAATGCCCGTTATTTATAATTTTGCCGTTTTTGAGCCGATTATCTCCGAAATCGATATTAGACTATCCCCCTCCGTATAGTGTATAATCTATGGGCTCACAGACCTAATAGTAGAACAACCGTCTCTCATCAACCGTTTCTCATCAACCGCCTCTCATCAACCGTCTCTCATAAACCGTCTCTCATCAACCTTCTCTCATCAACCGTCTCTCATCAACCGTCTCTCATCAACCGTCTCTCATAAACCTTCTTTCATCAACCGTCTCTCATAAACCGTCTCTCATAAACCGTCTCTCATCAACCGTCTCTCATCAACCGTCTCTCATCAACCGCCTCTCATCAACCGTCTCTCATAAACCGTCTCTCATCAACCGCCTCTCATCAACCGTCTCTCATCAACCGTCTCTCATCAACCTTCTCTCATCAACCGCCTCTCATCAACCGTCTCTCATCAACCGTCTCTCATCAACCGCCTCTCATCAACCGTCTCACATCAACCGTCTCTCATAAACCGTCTCTCATCAACCGCCTCTCATCAACCGTCTCTCATCAACCGTCTCTCATCAACCGTCTCTCATCAACCGCCTCTCATCAACCGTCTCTCATCAACCGTCTCTCATCAACCGTCTCTCATCAACCACCTCTCATCAACCGTCTCACATCAACCGTCTCTCATAAACCGTCTCTCATCAACCGTCTCTCATCAACCTTCTCTCATCAACCGCCTCTCATCAACCGTCTCTCATCAACCGTCTCTCATAAACCGTCTCTCATCAACCGTCTCTCATCAACCGTCTCTCATCAACCTTCTCTCATCAACCGCCTCTCATCAACACAGTCCTAAAACAACAAAATTCAAGATTTGGCCTTGTTGCAACTTTGATTTCAGAACTACTTATGACTTTTTCGTTTGATATATTTGCTAAAAAATGATACCCATTGATTATTACTAAAAAAATTCATGGACGCCATCTCGGATCCCGAAATACTCTTCATATTCGTAATTACTGCCGTCGAAAAACCCCGAAAACGATGTCATCATCATCATCATATCGTGTGATCCTACCCAACACGACCACGGATGATAACCTTAATTCTAATGTGGTACATATTCATGAAAAAAAGTGTACTTAATTGTACTTATGAGTTTAAAATTTGTACTCACATATTTTCGCTGTTATAACATATAGGTCGTGGTCGTGCTAGGTAGTACCTTCTTGGCACGACCACTATAAATTTTAGGTATTTTTGTAAACTTTAAGATGCAGAATAATGGAAATAAATTGTACTGAATTGTACTCCATTTTATAGATAATTTTGAGTAGTCTTTATACCGTTTTAAACGTTTTTTTTCTGCGGTACATCAATCGGCACAATGTTACGCCATTCCTATTTCTAAGTACGTAAAATCATATAACATTACATTTCATAAACATAATTCGAAAAAAGGGATATAAATTTGGTTAAAAATATAAATATATAATCGTAATATATAATAATATATTAACTACGCGTCGCGTTGTTTGTCCGCTATGAATTCCTAAACTATTGAACCGATTTTAATCAAATTTGCACACCGCGTGCAGTTTTATCCAACTTGAAAGATAGGATAGGATATATCTTAATTTATAGTCGCTACATTATTTTATTGTAAATCATAGGTAAACAAGAACCTTAGCTACAGCAGCGCGTGGCCGGGACAGCTAGTAATATATAATGATTACGTATATTAATTCCCTTGGGCTGTCTCGAGTGAGTTTAAAAATCGATATATCCTATATATTGCTTTCGTATTTGTTGTTTGCATTTCTATAATATGGCAAGCATGATATATTATGACAGCGCCATCTATTATCGACTAATGGTATTACTCACTTGTGTTACCTACGTCGCTAGTTTTAAGTTTATTAATTAATTAATTCTAATAATTTCTACAATTGTTTTCAATAATAACACTTATTTTAGTTACACTTGGCTTGATATAACTTGATCACTGAGCAGCCATATCCGCTTAGGTATTTTTGCAAACTACCCACCTTAGACTAATAATACTTGATAATTTTTCTCGTTTTATTAATGTTATAATTGACAAGTATGAAGCGGGGAAAACGTTTATCTGTCGCTTTAGATGAGCAAAAATTAAGTTTTGTAGAATATAAAGAACATTTTAATAACGAAAATGATTTGCCGTCATGTGGAAGTGATGTGTATAAGAAAAAAGCAAAAAAATTGTCATTGCGTATGACTCCAAAGGCGTTGTACTTATCAGTTCAAAGAAATTTTAACTATTTTTTTCGGAATAGTGGTAATGTTGACAAAGATATATGATCATCTCGCTTAAAAATTTACCCCTTCAACTTATAGTACACTCCAAAAAATATGCAGTTTTTGCCATTGTTGAACATATTCCGGGCCATTTTAGGGTCCACTGTAAGCAATCGCATCAGTGGAACACTTACGATGATTTAGAAAAGAAAGTCATAAAATCCAGTGATATTAAGAACATAAATGTGGTTTTATTAATGTATGCCGCTATTTAATAATTATTATTACAAGATTGCAATACTTACGTGCCTATCGTATAATAAAACGTTATATGTAACCATACAAAATGTAATTTTATTCAGCTTTCCCTACTTACCTCAGAAAAAAACGTTTAAAACGGTATAAAGACTGCTCAAAATTATCTATAAAATGGAGTACAATTCAGTACAATTTATTTCCATTATTCTGCATCTTAAAGTTTACAAAAATACCTAAAATTTATAGTGGTCGTGCCAAGAAGGTACTACCTAGCACGACCACGACCTATATGTTATAACAGCGAAAATATGTGAGTACAAATTTTAAACTCATAAGTACAATTAAGTACACTTTTTTTCATGAATATGTACCACATTAGAATTAAGGTTATCATCCGTGGTCGTGTTGGGTAGGATCACACATCATATCAGCCCAATGACGTCCACTGTTGAACATAGGCCTCACCTAACTTCCGCCACTGCGAGCGTTTTATGCCGCCCGCATCCAACGGCCACCCGCAATCTTTACTAGGTCGTGGGTCTATCTGTCGGAGGGCCGTCCCACGCTGCACTTTCCAATACATGGCCGCTACTCGAGAACTTTTTTGCTCCATGGGCCATCAGTTCTGCGGGCTATATGGCCTGCCCACTGCCATCAGCGATGCAATTCGGTAAGCTATGTCGGCAACTTTACTTCTCCTGCGGATCTCCTCATTTCTGATTCGATCACGCAGGGAAACTCTGAGCATAGCTCTTTCCATGGCTTGCTGAGCGACAGTGAGCTTTCTAATGAGCCCCATAGTTAGCGGCCATGTCTCAGTACCATAAGTCATCACTGGCAACACATATTTTTCGAAGACTTTTGTCTTCAAACATTGGGGTATTGTGGACGAGAAAGCAGTGTGTAGCTTCCCGAACGCTACCCAGCCGAGTTGGATTCGGCGGTTAACCTCTTTCTCGAAGTTGGACCTACCTAACCGGACCGTTTGTCCTAGGTATATATATTCGTCAACAACTTCGAGATTAGAGCTCCCCACAGTAATAGGGGTGGGTGCTACATGGTGATTAGACATAACTTTCGTGTTATCCATGATCATTTTAAGCCCACCCGTTGGGAAGCTCTATCGAGGCTACCGAGCATTGTGCTTAGGTCCTCCAGTGATTCTGCCATGACCACAATATCGTCGGCAAACCGAAGGTGGGCGATATACTCGCCATTGATGTTGATGCCAAAATCCATCCCAGTCCTGAAGCTTGAAGACATCTTTCAACGCAGCTGTGAACAGTTTCGGAGATATCACATCTCCCTGCCTCGAAAACGATGTACCCGTATATTATTCAAAAATTTGCAGGCGATGTCCTGGATCCCAAAATAGACGTCATATTCGTAATCATCACCCCCGAAAACGATACCCATATTGAATCTATGTACAATGTACATCAATACGAAATTGTATCAAATTTATCTGTATTTTTTACCATTTCTACTTAAAACACATATTAAAACGTTTACGCCCAGCAATTGGGCGCTTATTCGGACGTAAATTAGTTTTTGCCCTATTTGCCCAGTTTATGCCATTTATGCCTTTTTGCCCTCGCCCATCACTAGTCAAACCAGATGTCAATGGTAAATGGATTTTGTCAATCGTGGATTTTGATGGGTGAGTCAAAGTCAAATCTTTTTATTTCATTTGGATCACATACATGATACTTATGAACGTCATACAAAGCCAGAAAAAGTGTCAGTAAATTTGCCTACGGCCAGTTCACAGACAAGGTTGAGCTCTGAGAAGAACTTGGCAAGAAACTCAGGCCACTCTTTTCAATCGCCATAGTTGTTACAATTTTAATTGGTTACAGTTTGAAATATCACAGAAAGTACAGAACCAAAACACCATACTAAATCAAATTCAATAAAATTTGGATATGAATAAATAATAATAGTAATAATGAGCAATCAAACTTTAATTTGTTTTCGTCAAGAAGTATGGTATGTGGGATCATCACTTGGTACCAACTATGTATTAGAAAACGGTAAAAACATTTTGTGAACACATTGTTTAGCAATATTAGCTTAAAAAAAAAAGGAATTCGAATAATTTAGTAGCGCTAAAGCACAGCATACGACGACTGACCAGTCACCCCAAGTAGCGCCCGTTCACGGGCATGACGCACAGACCAGCCATCATTCTCTTCAACCATATTTGAGGGAAGAGAATGACCCGGCCAATACGACACCACAAGTGTGAACAGTCATTAAATCAAGTTTAGTGAGCATGACAATCGAAGACACTTGCTTAATAGGAAAGAAAAAAAAATAAATGATCTCAATATGCTTGCAAAATTTTGACTGCTCGATGATGATAGTTGGCTGCTAGATGTTGATGGTTGTGCCTTTGATGTTGATGATTGAGCTTAAGAGTATTACTGGTTAGATATTTCTTGCAAAGGATTCTTGCTATAGAAGTTTGAAAACTTGTAAGGCATAGATATAAGATAACCTTAGTGTACAAACTTCATACAACAACATACAATCATTCCTGTATTTCACAAAAATTTACGCAATATGTACTGCTGTACAGTACGGTATGTATTTAGTAAAATTTACAAGAATAAAGGCTGTTTATAGACAGTTAAGAAACTATATCCATTATTATTTCTTCATTATTTTATTTTAACCTAGTTCATTTCATATAATTAATTTCTCTTACTTTGTCATCATCAGCAACCCATTAAGTCTCCTCTATCTAGAGAGCTGAGGGGGTTTAGGCCATAATCCACTCACGCTGGCCTAGTGCGGGTTGGTGGATCATACATACTCATAGAATTTTTTCTATGTTCCTCAAAATCACAAATTTTCGTTCACCGGTAGCAGGTGGTAAGTCACTTGACTAGTACATATAAATTCCACAAAGTGGAATCCACATTGGTACTGCCGGTTAGGATCTAACTCGGACCGTGTTATTTGCACGCCGGTCCCTGATCTTTTCAGACACCATCGCTTCTCT
Source organism: Laspeyria flexula (assembly GCA_905147015.1). Lineage (NCBI taxonomy): Eukaryota > Metazoa > Arthropoda > Insecta > Lepidoptera > Erebidae > Laspeyria > Laspeyria flexula. The sequence goes on along the minus strand of LR989949.1, from coordinate 7,486,545 downwards.
TTCTTACTTGATAAAAATTGTGATCAAATATTTGTGTTATGAACGTAAGTGTTTGTGTTGGTCTGGGTGTTTCCTTTGTATTGTATGTATGTATTTACAAAAAAAAAGAAAGTATATAAGTATTATATCCATTATCTAGTACCCATAGTACAAGCTCTGCTAAGTTTGGGACTAGATGGTGCTGTGTAAAAAATGTTCCAATAAATTGTATTCTCAGAAGGGTTCAGCAGAGGTGTATCGTACACCTTCATTTCACCAGTTACGTTTAAGTCCCATGTAATAGGGGGCGAGCCTATTGCCAATAACTGGGCACAAATCCAGACTCCGGGCTGCTACTGAGAAATTCCTAATGGAAAAAGCCAATAACACTGCCAGACCTGGGGATCGAACACAGGACCTCATGCTCAGCAGTCGTGTTTGTGACCACTAGACCAACGAGACAGACTACGGATTGTGGTGCAACTTAAACAGAGCCCCAAACATTACTCTGCTAACTATGTTTAATGTACCTAATTATATCACATAGAACCAAAATTAACTAATACAATGATTGTAATTATAAATGCACTTACGGGTTTTACTGCAGGCACAACATCTTTTCATAGGTATGGTCGACAAAATCCAATTCACAAAGGAAAACAGTAAGGACCTTACTGTTCACAGGTTAGTGGATGATAGCGGTAATATCGGAATCCAAGTAAAAGCCAGGTCATTCGAGAACAGAATCAGTGTAACAATCTAGGTCGTCTTTGAAAATCCACAGAATACAATAAACGCAACCATTCACCATTGCTTTCAATTACACAACGTTTCATTCCTCGACGAATCACTATTATATACCTATATATATTTATTAATTATATTTATTAAAATAAATATTTATGTTTTCTATTTAATGGTTATCAAATACTAGTTATCTATTTTTTGAGTGATATTATAAAACTATAAAATTATTTATTCTTATTTCCTATTTTAAATATTTTTAAGGGTCTGCGTGTAATGAAATTATCACATGACAATGGTGTTGCGATGTAGCCATAACAAAAAAAAACAGTGATACCAGCATAATAAATATTTTATTTTTAAATAGAACCATCTAGGCATAAGTGCAATCAACTTTAAGACGATTTTGAAGTGATGACATGATAATAATTTTACCGCTTAGGCCACGCATCTTGCGGAGTAGTTGGTTAGGTTTTGAATCGCCGAGCTCTAGGCCACTTAGTAGCTTTTGCAGCTGGCGATGATCTGATTCTTGGAACGTAAATATAAGCCTATTCTTTAGTGTGATGTAAGTATTTACCGGAAGCAGGTAGGTCTAATATGATGTCAGCGATTTGTTCAAGTTTGCTGCAACCGAGTAGTGACCCTAAGGATTAATACGGACGGGAAGTATTAAGCCCGACAGCTGAGTACTAGAGAGAGGACAGTTCACTGTATAGCTGTACCAACCAGCCAGGCTGGGTAGCCCTTGAACCGTAGAAAAGTAATGCTGAACTAGGTAGCTAGGTAGGAAGAGAGCGAAGCAAACGCACAAAATGATTGAACCGTTATATTGAGAAATATGATCTATTAATATTTACATTTTTAGTCACGCAACTACATGGTCATACACAAACTTATATTTAGAATGACCAATCAGAGACTAGAGTAGGTATTACATTTTATAATAATTATTTCGTCCACTCGACACCAGGGGGCATGGTTCATCATCAGCAACCCATGAAGTCCCACTGCTGGGCTCGGGTCTCCTCTCCTCTAACTAGAGAGCTGAGAGGGTTTAGGCCATAATCCACTCACGCTGGCCTAGTGCGGCTTGGTGGATGGGTGAGAGGGCATGGTTGCCCCTACGTAAATATAGCACACAAATAATTAGCGCTGGGAGTTCGGCTCGTACTACGAGCGCGCTACAACGCCCGACTACGAGGCTCGTAGTCGGGCGTTCTGGCGCGCTGCGAGCACATTGATGTTTGTAGGGCTCCGGTGTAGTACGCGGTACTCGTGCGCCGCAGTATGTATTAGCAATACATAATTATATGTGAAATAACTGCACAATTAAATTGTCTGAATCCAAAAATTCAAAGTAGCTAAGTAGATACTAGGCATGTCGTAGTACCGGGGTAGGTACTAACTTACTAAACTGTGAAAACTATCACAAAATGATTACTTGTAAAATTACTGTGCTGTGGCAATTTAAATTTTGTTAAAAAGTTGAGGAAGTCTGAATTTTAGTTCATTAATAATTATTTATATATTTATTATATATACATATCAACACAAAAATAATGAAAATAATTAAATTAAACATCTACTTACATATTAAAACTATATATACAATTAATTACAAACACAAAAAAAGAAACTAAAACGTAAACTTAAACAATAAAAAAAAACAAATAACCCAAAGAAAACTTGTTTAGGCATCGTAATATTCGTCAGCATCATTGTCAACCGGAAACTGTCAATTAATTAAGTTTAGGTCATGTAAAGTTAAAGAACCATGATACTTTACTTTTAAAGAATCCTACTTGCCGGTAACAGACTGTATAAGAGGATAGTGGTATAGCATCATCTTCAAATTGTCACTACTGTTTAAATGGATAGATACTTACCTACTATGCCCACAAATCTGGCTAGAAATCCCTCGACATCTCGATCGATCAATCGAGTGACTTCATTGTAACATTGCAGGGAATGTTAGCAGAGCTGCCCCCTGATTCTGAGCTGTCGGAAAATTTTCGGCCAGAAATGTCAGTGTAATTAAAGTTAAAAAACATAATGTTAAAGAAATAAATGGTTATAGGAAAAATTCATCTGATCGATTTCACAGCCTTCCATCACATCCTCATTTATACCAATCAACTATCGCGAATAACAGTAGCAAACCATTTAATCTTAAGTTATTATACAGTATACTTACTATCTATTGACATTATTGCAAATATTGACATTATAATTTTTGACATTTTTCTCTAGACATTATATTGACTACTAATACATATTATGATAATTTTACAATTTTATTTTGTCCAATCAAGTGATTTGAATTAATTTATAACTATCCATTTAATGTCAATACATGTAATTTAATCAATATAATTTAATAAATGTATTTTTTTCTATTGCATGCAAGTCAGTGCCAGTGAAATTATTATAACACTTATATTTGCATGGCTTGAAAGAGACAGAACATATTGAAACTATCATTATATTATATAACACCATCATGTACATATGTTGTGACAAATAAATTGATCTTATCTTATACGTCTTGAGACTTTAGATCGCCTCATGTAGCAGTCAAATGATCTGCTGGTTGTTTTCAAGTGGCTCCTACACAATCATTCTGCACTCTTTCCATGGCATTTCACACTCGTATTTAAGTACCATGTTTTGTAGTTAGCAGCAAGTCACAGGATCATCATAGAAAAAGTGAATGTTTTGATTACCTATTTGTTGGTATTCATACCAATACTGTAGATAGGCCCAAATTGTTATGAGATAAATTTTAATTAGATGATTCATCAGCAACCCATTAATGTCCCACTGCTGAGCTCGGGTCTCCTCTCCTCTATATCTAGAGAGCTGAGAGGGTTTTTAGGCCATAATCCACACACGCTGGCCTAATGCGGGTTGGTGGATCAGACATACACTTAGAATTTCTTCTAGGGTATGTGGGTTTCCTCACGATGTTTTTCTTCACCGTTAGCAGATGTAAAATCATATGACAAGTACATATAAATTCCACAAAGTGAAATCCACATTGGTACTGCTGGTCGGAATCGAACTCGGACCGCGTGTTTAGTACGCCGGTCTCTTATCCATTCAGCCACCATCGCTTTTGTTACTTCATGCGATTAGGTATTCTTTCATAGGATCACACATAGCGGGCATCAATCGTAATCTTGTCAATTCTAAAACCACTAAATAAATATACAACAGCGCAACACTACGAGCCGCGCAGAACTGCTGCCTAGATCGGAATCACTGCCACAAGCAGCACTGCTGCGCAGCATTGCTCCGCAGCAGTGCTGCCAAGATCAGTAGGGTACCTTAAAGCTCAAATTACAAGGAAATAACATTCACCGCAGTACTGAAATTTTGACTGGATCAGCACGTGTATAAATGATAACCACATATACTCGTATTATCTAGATGTCAAATGACGCGGTCTGCAGCCAGCTTTAGTATCGATGTTATTGTTAACATTTAACAGGGATTTAAACTTGAGTCAAGTTGAGTCGGTGATGTCGCGATTTTCAACTTTAAATTATCACACAACGGACTGACGAATGAAATTCTGAACACAATGTTTCTACACAAAAGTGAGGCTTGGATTGGATAGTCATACATACATAACTTATGAATGGATAGATAGTTTCAAAATAACTTTAAACAGTTAAGTGTATCAAAAACGCGTTATAACGATACGTTATTTTTAAACGACTTCAAAAAAGGAGGAGGTTATATGTTCGACTGTATGTATTTTTTTTTTTTTTTATGTATGTTCATCGATTACTCGGAGATGCCTGAACCGATTTAAAAAATTCTTTTTTTGTTTGAAAGGGTATACTTCCGAATTGGTCCCCTATTCATCACGTCAAGTTCTGATGATGGAATCTCAGGAAAATCGAAGGCAACCCTTAAATTTTATAGGCACATGTTACGTATTTCATATATTTTTTAAAGTTATTCAAGTATTTACGTCTGATAGTCAACATCTCATGTTGATGAGCTGGTGATGGAAGGTATAACTCCTTAACTGTTAGGAGTTGGAGGATAATTCTTTCGACATTATAGGTTCTTATAAACCAATAGTTGTATTCTTGTAGGTTATTTAGGTGAGCTGATACTGGAAGGTATAACTCCTTAACTATTAGGAGTTGGTGGATAATTCTTTCAATATTATAGGTACTTATAAACCTATAGTTGTATTCTTGTAGGTTATTCAGGTGAGCTGTCAGTGGAAGGTATAACTCCTTGACTCTTAGGAGTTGGAGGATAATTCTTTCGACATTATAGGTACTTATAAACCTATAGTTGTATTCTTGTAGGTTATTCAGGTGAGCTGTCAGTGGAAGGTATAACTCCTTAACTTTTAGGAGTTGGAGGATAATTCTTTCAACATTATAGGTAGGTACTTATAAACCTATAGTTGTATTCTTGTAGGTTATTTAGGTGAGCTGTCACTGGAAGGGAAACTTCTTAATGTTTACGAGTAAGAAGATGATTTCTTTAAATATCACATCCATGTATAAACCTTAAGTTGTGTTATTTCAAGTGTCTGAGGTGAGAGTTCTTGATGGAAGATAAAGTTGTATAATTCAAAGGAATTCTTAGATGATATTTTAAGTTTTCGATATAGTATCTAACCTGCATTGTATACCTATACTTGTTACCTGTCGCATTTTATAGGAAAAAAGAAAGACATAAAAAGCTGAGAGTTTTGAGATTCCTCTATTCTACAATCAGGTTGTGTTGTTAGAATATTTAAATAGATGTTCCCTTCTATCGATTTTCCGTCTTAGTTTGCCCGCCAGTATTATTAAATCTGCTAGATAAAAAGTACACTAAAAATGGAAAAATAAACTATTTTTAAATAAAAAATATTAAAACGACTTCAAATCAGTACTAAACAGCGAAAAATAAACTGAATTAGATATTTAATTCCAAGTTAAAAAATACCTACCTACCTGATTAAAGTATAATACCCTATTACTAATCTGTTTGAAGTCGGTGCCAGCCTAATGAGGTTGTATCACTCAGTTTGAGCCGTCCACTAGGTAGGTACACGCAAGTGCAAGGTGGTGTGAAGTAGCGAGCGGTAACAGATGTACGTACTAAGTAGTAGGTACGTAGCTTAACAAACTCTTTAGGCTTGGCACCGACTTCAAACAGATTAGTAATAGGGTATTATACTTTAATCAGGTAGGTAGGTATTTTTTAGCTTGGAATTAAATATCTAATTCAGTTTATTTTTCGCTGTTTAGTACTGATTTGAAGTCGTTTTAATATTTTTTTGTTAAAAATAGTTTATTATAACGCCTATTAGTTTTACAGCTTTATTTTAATATTCTGTCTAAGATATTAGATGTTTATCAGATAGTTAAGCTACGCGTTTTTTCAACGATGTGGTGCTGTCACAATAAACATCACACATTTTCCCCGAAGGAGTAGGCAGAGGTGTACCATACTACTATTTCGTCAGCTATATTTGGTCCTATTTATTAGAGGGCGAGCCTACTGTCAATAATCGGGCACATTTCTGTGGGCTATTACTGATAACGCGTGCTATGACTAATATATAGATGGAAATAAATCATTCGAAATATAAAAAGTGTCTAGGTCATAAGCAGAAAATATTACATAAAAATATAGTTTTTCGCCCGATTTAACCCCGTTATACTATTTCATAAGGGATAAAGTTAAGGATGAAGTGTACAAAATGAACTACAACACTATTGAAGACCTAATAGCAGCCATAGAGTCGATAAAATTCGAAGATTTACCTACTATTTTAGATATCATGTTTCATAATAACTGTGACTGGCCTGTTGGTCTAGTGGTTAGTGACCCTGACTACTAAGCCGGAGGTCGTGGGTTCGATCCCCACCCAGGACAAATCTTTGTGTGAGCATGATTGTTTGTTCTGTGTCTGAGTGTAATTTATCTATAATATTATGTACGTATTTATAAAAAAAAAATAAGTTATTTTATCAGTTGTTTAGTACCACTGACATGTAATACTTGGACTGGCTGTCCTATAGGGAGCGTGCACGAACTATAGGTGGCAGCACTAAACGACAACAGCACTACTAGCGGATAGAAACGAAATCATAATATACAGATCTGTCATTTTATATATAACTAGCGGACCCGACAGACGTTGTCCTGCATGATATATCAATCGATTGCATTTTTTTTAATTTGTGAATCTAAACCCTCCTCGAGTCCACTTGAATACATACACAAAAATTCATTCAAATCGATTCAGCCGTTTAGGAGGAGTTCACTGTCAACACACGTACAGAAGAATTATATATATAAAGATTACATATAATCATTTTCATAATGATTAAAATTATAAAATATGGTTTCCGGCATATAAATAACGATTTTCAGCGTGGCCAAAATATATATAAATGGCCAAAAGCTTTTCGAGGCCGGCAAAGTGTTGGAGGTGGAAGAGAAGATAAATGATATTATTGACGCTGCGATACCTGGATGAATTTTCGCACATACAAACATATCAAATGTTTATGAAGTAAACATAATGGTAAAATATTTTCCGATTCAAAGTAATCCCTGACCTGTAAAATAAAAAACCTCGCCATGTTACTAATTTTATTACGTTAAAAAGTCACCTGTCGTTATGTCAAAAGTTGTTGTTATTACTGTGTACCTCTTTGTGTGTACAAAAAATTACGTATTAAAGTATACTTAATTATGTGTAACTTCATTTACAAGGCAAAGAAATATATTCCAAATTTTAACGTTCTAGGTATCGAAAAACATCAGCTAGGGGGCTGCCAGGAAATGAAAATGTTTTAGTTCCCAAATAATTAATTTCTACTCTTTAATGTCGCACTGTTTTTTGATGTACCTACTAGTTCATCCAAAAATGCAACAATGCATTAGGTTCATTATTATAAAAAATATTTCTGTTTACTCGATATAATGGCAGATAATACATAACTAACACAACACAATATAAGTTTTGGCTTTTCAGTGCCAGTGGCTGTCAGTGGCAGCACCATCGAAGCGCACGTTCCCTATTTAATAGGTTTTGTAAACAAAGTGTTGGTGATGTCCATATCGTCATATCGATAAACATGATCACTGTCTGATGTGATTTATGGTTGCAAACAAAATTTTTATTTATTCATAGAAGTAAATGAAATAAAAGCTGAATGCCCATTTTTTTTCAGACATTATCTAGTTCCCTATGTTTTTATAATAATAGATTTCCAACTGATCCAGCGTTTCAAAAATCATGGCTAGCCAACATGAAAGGGCCCCTTAATTGGACTCCAAATGCAAACAGTCGTCTTTGTTCGAAATATTTGACGAATAAGTCCTCTAAAAGCTGTTGTTTTGATATTGCAAACAGACAGTTCAATTTTATTTATTTGAATAGTTAATGATATTAAAATTAGGGCCTTCAAAATCAATTCACGTCACTTATTAATTTTGTAATGGATTATTAAAAAATATTATCCCTTTTTCAGAATATGTTTATATCAAATAATAAAATGAAATCTATCGATAGGTACGTGTTAAATCTAGAAAGTTTGTCACATCACTAATTGCTGACCCTGCCGAGCGAGTTCGTTTGCTGGCTGTGGGAGAGTGGGAATCAGGTTTGTGGCTTCAAGCACTACTTCAAAACAACTTTCCGCCTCGCTACCTGCCTCCGTTTAGGTACGCCGTCTGTTTCTCCGCATCGGTGCTGCTGTGGTGAAGTGCCAACAGCCTTGGACATCATAGCCTCTCCTGCAGCAGAAGTGCTGGCCGCATATCACGACACGCAAACCTGAATGACATACTTCGTCGCGCTCTTGTCACCGCTGGTGTACCAGCTGTACTGGAACCTAATGGATTGGTACGTGACGATGGTAAGAGACCTGACGATATGTCTTTACTGCCATGGAAAATGGGTAGGCCTTTGTGTGAGACGCAACGTGCGTCGATACCATTGCACCATCTAATCTTCCATGCACAGCAGGTGCTGCTGGCGCTTCTGCTGCTTCAGCCGAGACTTTCAAACGGCGCAAATACAGCAATCTAATCGGTAATTACGTATTTGAGCCGTTTGGAGTCGAAACGCTTGGACCATGGGGTCCATGTGCTCGGGCTCTTTATAAAGAGCTCTCTAAACGCTTGACAGAAACGTCACGTGACCAGCGGGCTGGCTTTTTCTTGGCGCAAAGAATAAGCATTGCCATCCAACGTGTCAATGCTGAAATGCTGCCAGTTTAAGTTATTTTCGTATTTTTGTTTTGTTTAGTACTTAGTTCTAGCTGTAAATTTTATTTTATTGTAAGTAGATATAATATGTAAATATTATTAAGCATTTTATGGTATTAAATAACATCAACGATAATTGTAGGAAAAAATCTTATATTAATCAGTTTTTAATTTTCTATACGGTAGACAACTTTATAACATTAAATAGGTAACTTAAGCCGTAAAAATACGTCATACTAAGATTCGAAAAATTTTACGACCCGCGAGCAATCCGAAGAGTCAGAATCAGGGGGCAGTACTTGGCTCGAACTTACCTCTTTGTGAATGATTAAATTATGTGATGAATGCAGTGGCAAGGCTGATACATAAGTAATAATCCGATTCCTTGGTATCGTTTGAAAAAATATAATTTAGCAGTTTAGAATAAGGTCAATAAAAAAATAATCAATCAAATCAATTTTATTTTGCGAAATATAGGTTACATACCTAAGTTCTCATTGCAAATAATAGAAACAGAACAGTTTCACCATATTTAGCTTTTCAGCATGCAAAAATGTTCATGATGCTAATATTAGTAATAATGATTATATGAATATATTTAAATGTCTAGTTAATACAATGTCATTGAGTGTAAAATTCAATAAAAAGGTAATGTCAAATCATAATATAGTCAAGAAAGTTTGTCATCAAAATATTCCTTGTAATAGGTTTTTTTTTACAAGAAATTCCTTAACAATATATTTATATGTAATAATATGTAATTTAATTCTAAAAAAAACATTTTCAACCCTTAAACGTCCGACCACTGGACACGGGTCTCCTCCAAAGAATCTGGAGGGAATAAATCAGGGAATTTGCCTACTTATTATTATTTCTCATTCAATTTAGAAATTTTGTGTTAAATCGAAGGTATTGTTGGTTCGCAGAGTTCTGTGACTTAAATATTACAGACTTACAGGAATCATACCGATCTAAATTAAATTTAGCTCGAATACCTACCTACATTTCTTCTGAGTAATAAAATCTCTTGATATTTCAGGAGGAATGCTCCAAATCCCTATGAGTACGAGTATAACATTTCGAATATTAGAACAGACGAGAACGATTAAACCATTACCCCCTCATTACAAAATACGGACTAAGTATTAACAACCAGGTTTAAATTGACAAAAGCCATTGTATTAGTGTCAAAGTTGTCATTTTAAACCTGGTTTAATACTTAGTCCATATTTGTAATAAGGGGGTAAGAGAACGTATGTTTATTTTTTTCAGCGTGGGACATAAATGTAAATTTACACCTTGAAAAATTAATAATGATTTGAAATGTCTTGGTACTCTTGGTGTTATAATAAACAATTTTGTTACCTACCTACTGAAAGTCTAGCTGACTATCAAAATAATCGACTCAATAAGATTATATTTTAAACCTTTTTACAATTCGCGAGGACAGGTGGTGCGGCTTTGTTGTGGCGAATTAAATTGCACGCATGCTCCGAACTCCGTCGGAACTTTATATGCGCGAATGTAGCCCTAGATGGCGTTAGTAGAGTTCTATCCCCTGCGGACGGCAGAGCTCTCCCCATCGCAGTGTTCGAAACTTGTTGAGTAACCCGACGCGACGCGACGCGCGCTTGCTTGCGTTTTTTGTTTCGGTATCGAGACAGTTTCGAGGTAGGTAATTATTTAATTATTAATTTAATTTTGTTAGGTATGTTTATTATTTATTACACATTTTAAACCAAATTTAAAGCTGTCTATATTTTTAAACAAGAAACATTGCAAAATTTCAAACATTCGCGGCCGTTTTTAAATTTTTTACAATGTAATTATACATATACAATGTAATATTGGTATAATTAAATAGGAATGAAATGCTATTATGAAAGAAAATAAACTTAGTCTTGATGTAACTAGTGAAAAAAAAGGGAATACCTGATTAAATCGCTGTAGAAATCAATTTTTTATTATTTATCAATACATAACAAAGATAATTAAAATATATACGTAAATAACATTAGTTTTTTTTTTTATTGTAGGTAATAAAATTGTGAGCCGAAGAAGCGTTTTTTGTATTCATGATCTTGTTTTTAAAATGGAATTGGTACTTTGCCTTTAAATAAAATAGTGATCTATACTCTTGTAGGGTTCCGTAATAATTTAATGGTTATATCTTGCTACGTAGCACTAAGTAAATTATATATTTCTGCCCATCTTTGTCCTGCATACCTACGCCGCGCGTCGGGTTAATGATATTAGGTACTTTGACTATTTCCGTACAGTTTTAGAGTATTTTAATCGTTATAAAGCTGCTGCAAACATTATTTCTTTTTATTGGCTTAATTTTTTTTATGTTTATATAATCGATATTATTTAAAACAGTCAACCATCTGTGTTATTCACATAAGTGTATTAATCGCGACCCCGCCCGGGTGGTTTATTTGTTCGCAATCTTCATACCATTTTAGAAGTTAGAGGTCCTACGTACATTTTATTATTTATGTGTATTCTTAAGTACGTTTTTAATTTAATATGCAGAAGGATTAATAAATGTAGAGAATTACGATTCATCCGTTAAATGATTTATACATATTACTATATTTTCTTATGATTCTTCATAATCAGCATATCTTTGACGGTTGTGTGCCAAATAATAATTATATTAATTTGGTAAATTCTGACAACACACGGTTAAAGCTTTTCATGTTGTGCTGCACATTTCCGCGCTAGGTACCTTATTGATAAGTTTTTATGTCTGAGTTTATAACTGTAAGCTTTCCTATTAAAATATAAAATAAAATTTATTTTAACGACGTTAGTGCTAATGGCAATTCAGTTTGTTCAATTAAAAATAAATATATACAGCCTTATCACTTGATAAATGTAAAGAAATTGTAATGGGATGTCTGTGCATTATAGATATTAAAGAAAATAAAAAAGAACACCCGATTTTTTAGAGTCACACAGGTCATAACACTAATTGTTATATTTTTTGGCTGTCTGTTGGTCTGTCTGTTTGAATGCGCATTACGCAAAAACGAATGCATGGAATTGAATGCAGTTTTCGTCAATTAAAATATACATAAGAGGTCCAAATTAAAATATAGCTCTATGTATTTTACCGCAGTGTTTTTTGAATACCGGAAAGATAGGGCTGGTATCCGAGCAACGAAAACACTTAGGAGATTCGTTTTTTAAATACAATAGTTTAATATAACGTACGGCTACGACTTTCGGTACTTTTAATTGAACTGATATTTCCTGCCGAAAATTTTCCGACAGCTTAGAATCAGGGAAGGGTCTGATGATGACCAGAAAGATAAAAAAGATACTTACGGGATCTTAGCAACGGGAAAACTTAGGAGATTCATTCCTAGATTTAATAGCTAATTATAACTTACAACTCCTTGACTCGGTACTTTCAGGGTCCGATGATGACCAGAAAAATAGGCACGGGATATTAGCAAAGGAAACAACGAACAGATTTGTTCTTAGACATAAACTGGCTATCAATGTTTAACCCTCAAGAGGATGTTGAAATTGTGATAAAAATGTTACAATACTATGTGGATGTTATTTTATAGATTTTCATGGATGTTTAGTAATTAAGCCCTAAGGGATGTAAGTCAACCCCTGTAGTGGGGGACTCACTTTGAACAAAATATTTATAAAGGTTCATGTCAACATCAAAATCTACGCGAACGAAGTCGCGGGTATAAGATAAAATAAGATAAAATAATATAAAATAAAATCAGTTGATTTGAGAAAGCCTTCAGCTTTCAATGAATGCAATATTAAAATATCAACTTGAACGACGCGGACGGGGCCGTGATCGATATGCAATTAATAAAACCCTAGTGTTTGTTTTCTTTTATGTTGTGTTTTATATTAATAATCTTATTTCTTATTCCAAAAGGCAACACACCTTTCACACGTGCGACACGTGTGAAGGTAGGTCCTATGATTGTGCTTATTTTGTTTGTAAAATTTAACTAATGTGTAATTATGTAGTTCTTGAGTTTAACGCGTTCAACCAAAAAAAAAACTTTTCAGCTTTATAATATTTGTACGGATATCGTTCTATTCCACACAAAGTTTTTATGAGTGAATGAGTATTTATTTATCAGGCGTACTAATGATACATTTAATTAGTTTTTATTTGTAAATATTATTGTTTAAATTTAGTTTAAAATATTGTATATATTATCAATAAAACTTTTTTAGTATTCAAGCTTACTTATCTTTAGAGACCTGATAAATGTATCTCCAAGTTACTAATAGATAATAAATCAATAGATTTATACGGTAATGATATTTATACGGTTAATTTCATACGTGAATTACAAAAAGGTATTAGCAGTACATGTAAATACCTTTCAGATGAAAAGTTTGAGGAGCAATCTAATAGCGTCTATTTCACCCTGTCTCGAATCGATTTATGTGAATACTTTTCAGACGAGACCTGTCTGCTTTAACTTATGGTTGAAAAGTTTTTACTACTTTGAAATATGATATAATTTGCTTCTGCGGGCCACCGTACCACCATCATAGTTGTGCTGTTGAATGTTAGGCTGTTTGCCAGTATATATAGTAAAAATACTCATTTAATGAAACTAAGATATATATAACATTTTAATTTATTTTGAAATGATATAGATACAGATTATAATATTTTTAGAGCTTAAACTATAAAATAAGAATATCTAAAACATTCATAAGCCTATTTTGCCAATGCCTTCTCTTCTATATATTTTAAGGGAAAGGATGTAATAGCTATGAAGCTTTTTCCTTGGAACAAGGACAGCATCGATCATCATCGATTTCAATGATTCTGGTTTTTAAAGTTTAGTTTTTTAATGTTTTTTATAATCAGAAACCTCATGGAGCGGGGAAACTGTTCCTGAGGACTTTCAAAGATTTCCTGTTTTACGTATTCATTGACGCGATTAATAATTCGAATTTCAATGAACTGTGAATTAATGGATTAGTTATGTCTGACTGCGTTAATATCAACAGACATTGAGCGCGTTAGACACTTGCCTTGTAAGACACAAATGCTTCTGTACAGAGTGTATTAACCCTTTTATAACAGGGATGTTGCGGATGCAGATTTTATTACATCCATATGCTGAAGCGGATATTTAAAGTTTCACGTCCGGATACGGATATTATATAAGAACTAGTTTAGTTTCGCGACTCGCGCGAACAATTTCATAGAAACCTGTTTTTCTGATACAAATTTGTCTGAGGTTTAACCGTCGCAAAAGAAGTCGGGTTGACATGGTTTTCGAGTGTTGTGCGTTCAAGCAGGCAGACAGACAACTGTTTAGTAGTATGTAATGGCTATATAGGTGGAGAAATAAAATAATAAGATAATTGTACTACATCTACATCCATATAAAAATCTGCATTTATTATTGCGGATGCGGTTGCAGATACAGATGCTTAAATCAATGCGGAATCTCCGCATTTCCGTATGCAGATGCGAATATTCGTAACATGCCTATTTGCCTAATTTATGTATGTTAATTTAATATGGGCGCACAGACGCCGCGCCGGCAGACACGGGCAGTCAAATTATATAATATGAATAAGACATATATAAGAAGAAATAATGCGGAAAAAAGCGTGTTGGAAGGGGCCTATGTCCTGCAATAGGCTGAGATGATGATGATGATGATTTTTTTAGAAACACTATTTTCTAAAAATGTAATTAAATTTGACAGTGTATCAGCGACAGATTTGACTTTAGTACGTGCGTGCATTTAGGGGAGAGTCGAGGGAGACGACGAATATTTGTTGATCAATGGAAAAATATTATTTAGACTTTCACGGCACGTGTATGACGTGTTCAGTTCCTGTAGATATAAACGGTAGATAGACATTTACAGGTGTTTGTGTGTTCAGTCTAGCGTGTGATATTATGTTTGGTTAATTAAGTTAATTAACTTATTAGTAATCTTACGAACTATATATGTCTTTTATAAAGGCGAAGTATGATTAGTGTATAGAAATTTATTAGTAACGATGGCCTCAGTGATGTCTGACTGCTGTGCGATAGATCTACGGTTCGTTCCCGAGTCGGTCAAAAAATGGGTTTTTCTGTTTTGAATTTCTTGTTCTCCTTGTCCTTCGTATCCATAACAGTTTAAATCTAGTTGAGTTGTACTGGTGCTCAGCACTGGATTAGAAAAAGGAATAAAATATCTTGGGATGATACTAACACAATACACCAAGTGAAATTAAAGAAAACCCGAATGAGGGCAAAATACGACTCCAATATTAATTAACGTTTTACTGGAACACCGCGCTGATTTCCGTAAGGCATTTACTACGTAGCGTACAATACGTTATTATTACTGACTGGCCTCTTGGTCTAGTGATAAGTGACCCTGACTGCTAAGCCGGAGGTCGTGGGTTCGATTCCCACCCAGGACAAATCTTTGTGTGATGAGCATGATTGTTTGTTCTGTGTCTGAATGTAATTTGTCTGTAAAATGTATTTATTAAAAAAAATGTATATAAGTAGTAGGTATATCAGTTGTTTAGTACCCATAACACAAGCAAATATAATTGCTTAATTTAGGACTAGATGGCGCTATTATATTATTCCTCTTTATTACAATAAATTCTCAAAAAATTACATTTTTAAATATATCAATATAAAAAATACATTTAAATTTAGAGATCCACCAGTAGATATCGGGTTCAGGGACCAAGCTACCTAGGCTAGGCTCTTGGCAATTAGTCCATTGACTGAGACGACTATCGGAACAATGATTATTATTTCCTTAAGAATAAAAAAACATTAGTGGAAAGTTTCTAGGGGTAAACTTTTTACTCTCTAGTATAAGCAATTCAAATAATAAATTCAGTACAACGGGCTTCCGAGATATAAACCTTATTGCACTTGACTAAAAGTATAACCTGACCGAATATAAAAGTAAAACAATAGAAGTAGTTTATTCATACAACTTTTATTTAATGGTTCAGAAACTGGACATAACTCAGTTAAATATGTTGTCCAGTGCCTTCGGGTGAACATAGAGGCTATATAATTCAATCAACTAGTTTGTGGCCAAGCGATACGATACATCCTTATTTTATTTCATTGGGAAACCAACAGCTAAATGTACAAGCAAATAAAGAGCAGTGAGTTTCTTGCCAGTTCTTATCAAGATTTATTAGCTTGTCAGGTTTTAGGAAAATTTTACTGATCCATTTTTTAGCTTTGTAGGTATGATGATAATAAGTATCATGTATTTGATCTAAATTTATTAACTTATATAAACCCAAGACGCATACTCAACGATGAAAAAGAGTCACTATTTGTCACAGAATTTATTGTTTCGCTGTCGTGAGGTGTGAACGTCAATAAGTTTTATTGTCTCATACGTAATGTTTTTTGAAGCAATTGAATGTGTACATTGATTTTACATTGGAACTTTTAGTGCTTATGTGAGGTTCAGACTACTATTGCCGTGGGCCCTTCTGTCGCGAGGATTTCATGGAATAAAAGTTTTCAGGTGAAACACTTTTCATTTACACGATACTTTTGCCTAAATGCGAATTCGCTCTTTTGAGAAATTGTCTTTATGGGAAATTGCCATTCTGAGAAGTTGCCCTTATGCGAACAAGAGAACCATTTTCTAAAAATGTAATTATAATTAATTTGACAGTATATTAGTAACGGTTTTGAGTGTGACTTTAGTACGAGATTATGCATCTTGGGAGGGGACGCCGAAGTTTTGTATGTCAATGTTTAAACATTGACATACAAAACTTCGGCGTCCCCTCCCAAATGCATTAAAATGCAAAATAAATTATTGACTAGCAACATGCCTTTTTACAACGCAGTGTGCAATCTAAGCTAGCTCCTTCCGTGGGTATATAAGTAATTATATTCCTCATGAATCACTATCTATTGGTGATAACCGCACCAACATCTATTGCGTAGTTTAGAACATCTAAGCGTGCATAAGCGTGAGCGATTTAATTTTACCTCGTCCGCGTCATATGTCGGCCTTTGTTTGTCAGTGGTATTATTATTATTAGTTGGGCCAGAAGCCATTAGTGGCCTCGTTGCTACCTCGACTAAAGTTGATCTATTGTAGCGCCCCTTATTGTTTTCTAGTTCTCTGCTTAGTCCTATAGAGGCTAGGAACTTCGAGATTGTCTGAGCAGAGACAGACTGTATCTCCTCTGGTTGCATCTGGTGCTATCCTAAAAGGATGCTTCTTTTGTGCATAAGTGGCCCACATGAGCATAGGACATTGCAGTCTCATCTGATTCTTGGCAAAATCTGCACCTTTTGGACCGGCTTAGGTTGAGTTTATACATATAGTAGTTTAATATAAGTGCCCGGTTTAATTGTCAGTAGAATTTCAGTGGTGAAAGATTTCTTTAAATCTGAAGAGTATTTCGAAAATTACCCGTATATATAAACTCACGTACTTTATCTATATAATATTCGTATAGATAAATGATATAGGAATGTTATAAACGGTAGTATATTAAAGCTTTACAAATACCTTCCCTGTCCGACGTTTGCTACACTGGAGTGAGCTTGTGGCCACGGTTCGTGCATTCAACTAGAAAGCCCCAAAGGAATTGGAAATGTATTTATATTATAAACCTTTAACAATAGTGCGCGACATGGACGGGCAGTCGATTGGTAGGTACCTAACTGTATTCAAGGATTATAAGATCTTAATGTAGTGAGCATATTAGCTCTTCTATTGTCAAGGCTTTCATAATTGTAAAAATATATATAT
The DNA here is from genome assembly GCA_905147015.1 of Laspeyria flexula. Classification (NCBI taxonomy): domain Eukaryota; kingdom Metazoa; phylum Arthropoda; class Insecta; order Lepidoptera; family Erebidae; genus Laspeyria; species Laspeyria flexula. The sequence goes on along the minus strand of LR989949.1, from coordinate 7,468,807 downwards.
AAATTTGCTTTTTGATAGTTAAAGGCAAATCAACAACCACAGAAGAGAAAGTCACTGAATTATGTAGTATTTGTGATTATCTACATTATTTATGAAATGTGAATATGATGCATCTCTGCCTACCCCTTCTGGGAAAAACGCGTGATTGTACATTATGATTATATCATCATTTCAACCCATAAACGTTCCACTACTGAGTACGGTTCTACTCACCACCACGTTGGCCAGACGGGTTGGTATAGGGTTTATTTCGAATTTTCTAGCAGTGCTCTTGTCTCAGTAATTTTACTCCCTTAGTCGCCTTTTACGACACCCAAGGGTTGAGATGGGGTAGTGACATTATGTATTCTTAATCCGTCACTACACAGATATGATAATATTATGATTACACAAAAGTATAATTTTATATAATTATACTTAGTTTCTTTTAGATAGAAAGTAGCAAAAGTCGAAAAGTCTATAGTACAAAATTATTTTTATGAGATTAGATTGACTGTCAGTTTATCCTTTTATATAGTAATAACTATCTGACGTTGAGCAAATAATGCAACATAATGTTTTACTGACGGAAAGACTAATCGATAAAGACAAAGAGAATTTTAATGGTAAACAACGAGCTACGAATCGTAGCACTGGTCACGACGTAGCTATGTGGCTACGATATCGTAGCACATTGTTTGTGGTAACCATCAAATGGGAATTAATCAAGATAGGCGAAGTTCAGTACCAGGCGACGCTAATTGGCAATATCAAACATAACATCTCTGTTCTCTGACAGAATAGATCTTTTGTGTAACCTATACTATGCAAGCCTAGGGATACTAATATTATAAAGAGGTAAAATTTGTGAGTTGGTGATTTTGTAGGGGGTAAGCTCGATATCTACTGAACCGTTTTTCAAAATTCTTTTATTGTTGGATAGCCTATTTTTTGGGGTAGGTTAAAGGCTATAACATCACGCTACACCCAATGGGAGCTGAGCAGTGGCCAAATAAAGGACGACGGGAGTGAAGCCCCGCGCGACGTTTATACAAAATAAAACTAATTTCTACCGTAACTGTCTCTGTACCATTACACTTTGTGTATATGTATGATATTTATGACTAAAGTTATTTGTTTTAAAATTATGTATTCAACCTTAATGAATGTTTGCGGTTGTTTTTTTTGTTTGCTAGAAACCGATACTTTGAAAAGAGATCTTATTATTTTAAATTTTTTTTTATATTTTTATTTACTGGCTGTGGTAGCTGATGTTCGAAAATTTAAAAGCGGCTAATAGCACAGAGGGAACGGTGAAATCGCGCGCTGTTTTTCTTTTTCTTTTTTTGCAATAGTCTACCGAGTTTTGCAACATACCAGCCAGTAGCGAATAAATATTATTTAGGCACATTCGATCTTTTTGGTTAGTAACGATATTTACATTTCGATTTCACAACATCTTGAAGAGTTCTGTAAAAGTTTTTACTTCCCGAAAAAAACCTTTGCCAAGCTTGTTGTTTATTTAAGTCTTCATTGCGTAAGCTCTTATTGGATGTTTATAAATTTCCTAAGATTCTGGCGAACAATTCCGGGAACAGAATTAAGCCACGTTTTATAAATACCACGTGTTTTTGTATTTGTTTACTTCTTCTTATAAATTCACTTGAGTTTGATCGGCTTATGTCACTCAAACAATATTGCATTTCGAAGCGTGACACGGGCTTAAATTAATACATACAATAAAAATATGTTTTTTTATCGTTTTAGAAACGTACATCCGGTAAATAAACAAGACATTAATTAATCATTTAAATATAATACGTGACGTAGACCAGTTTAATATAATAAAACATATTTGGTAGTGGCGAAAGTATTCTTGACCCTTCAGCGGGGTGAAAGTCCCTCCATGGATTTATTATTATTCGTTCATATTGGATATCTTGCAACTATAATCTTCTGAAATCTTTATCAAGGGCATTCAGATAAGCAAATCGGCGATTTAGGCTTACCTTAACGCCGATGACGTTTATTCACAAAAAATATTGTAATAGTATAATACTACAGTAATTTATATTATTATATTACTAGAAGTCACGCGGGACTTTGTTCTCGTCGCTTTTGTTTAGCTACTGCTCAGCTCCTATTGGCCATAGCGAGATGTTATATAGCCTATAGCTTTCCTCGGTAAATGGGCTATCTGACACTAAAAGATTTTTTTAAATCGGATCAGTAGTTCCTGAGATCCTAGCGTTCAAACAAACAAGCTCTTTAGCTTTGTAATATTAGTATAGATAACTTATCATTCATGCAAGATTTAAATATTATTTAATTTTCCGTAACTAATTAAAAACCTTTCTCTGTTCTGTGATAATACAGGCTAACATCAACAACATAGATAGCTGAGATTATATACAAATACAAGACAAAGACTATTATTGAAATAAAATACAAATTGATTTTTATTATTACGGATTTCGCAAAATATATAAAATCGAAAAAATATTGCTTCAGATATAAAATAATATTGCTGCCAATATTGTATAAATAAAAAGAGTATATAAGGGTAAATGTACAAAAGAGAATTATTGAAAAGAAAATAAAGCAAACAGTGTCGTTGAAATGGTTGGTTATTTGCTATAAGCATTTTATAGTTGTGTCAACACAATATTCTCTAAGGATGTACAATTTTAAATCGAAGAGTGATTTATTAAACAGTATCTGCAGTTATGCGGCATTTTTTTAAACTTTAAGTATACTGTCCATACCTACATAAACTAAAAACGCTAAGATTTTATTTTTTCTACGATATTTCACCAATAAGTCAAGTCAAGTCAAGTCAAGTCAAGTCAAGTCAAGTCTGTTCTATAGTCGCCATTGCACTGTGGTTAGAAGTGAAAGAAAATACAAACTATTGACTTTGATATTATTAAATATTGACACTGTACTGGGTAATGCACTTTAATTGTACACTGGCTGACTCGGCGAACTTCATATCGCGATCAATAAATCGCCGTGTCATTTGTCATACTTCTATCATCTTTCTATATGAATATAATTGTTTTTAAATAATATTAATTCTCAAAATGAATTATCCGTATTAGGTGACCCTCTCCATTGGTGGCGCCATAACTTGAGAATGGCTGGACCAATTCGTTTTATTCCTTTTTTTATTATTCTTTGAAATCAGTCGCATTGAGCCATTTTTAATAATTAGAAAAAAAAGTTAAAGGTGGGTATCGAATTCCACGCGTGCAGGGCCGTGGGGAACAACTAATATTCCATAAAATTTTCATTTAACCCGTGTTTTGATTTTGATATCAGAGATGGTCTCTGATTATTTGATTGTGATTTTCTAAAAAAGTTCAAAAGCGTAAACTGTTTGTAGAAATATTGAAACGAAGAACAATAAAGAATAGTCATCAGCAACCCATTAAGTCCCACTGCTGGGCTCGAGTCTCCTCTCCTCTAACTAAAGAACTGAGAGGGTTTAGGCCATAATCCTCACACGCTGGCCTAGTGCGGGTTGGTAGAAGAAATAATAGTGTGTTTCTTAGTGAGCTAATCCATTTTCCAAAATTTGCTCTATACGATCAAATATTTACTTATAATGTTCTTTATTATGCTTGTTTACAAAAGTCCTCGCATATTGCGGAAATTGCAAAAAATCTAAGATCGTAAAATTCGGTATGGCCGTTCTTTAGTTATACGAGTAAATGGTGTAACTAACCAGACTTTCTTTTATATCTTTATATATATATAATTCTTCTGTACGTGTGTTGACAGTGAACTCCTCCTAAACGGCTGAACCGATTTGAATGAATTTTTGTGTATGTTTTTAAGTGGATTCGAGGATGGTTTAGAACTTTATATTCACAAAAAAAAAAATAAAAAAATGCAATCGATTGGTATATCATACAGGACAACATCTGTCGGGTTCGCTAGTATTAAACATATTTCGACCTCACACCCACGTAATTAGCAGTTACTTTGACTACTAGACTAAGGAGGTGGTCTACAGCATTAATAATATCGATTGCGAGATATTATATAACATAACATAGCATCACGCCTTTTTCCCCGAAGGGGTAGGCAGAGGTGTTTCACACCCACATTTCGCCAGCTGTTTGGTCCCATGAAAAAGGGGGTGAGCCTATTGTCAACAACCGGTAAGACCACAACAACTCCGGGAAAATCTCAAAACTGGAGTTTCATGTTAGAAAAGCCCAATACCATTTTCACCCTACCCATTTTCACAGGGAATTAAACCCGGGAGCTCTTGCACAGCAGTCGATATTATATAACAAGCATAATATCTACATATTATTATGCTTTGTTACAATACCGAATATCTCTATACCGCTAAACACGCCTATTCCCTAATTAATACGTAGGCCCAATACATCGGAATTCAATGCAACGGTTACAATATTGATAGAAACCCTTTGAATTCGACCACAATATAATCATATACATAATATTGGTAAACGGACCATGATAAGAATTGAACCCAACAACGAGCGCCGCGTGAACAGACCAAAATTATTCCGGATGAACTTAGAGATTTCAGCTATATTATGTTTACACTGTCAGTTGCCATTGAATAATACGACGAAAAATAAGACATTAAAGGCGTTACGCCCTTTCCTAGTCAAAGGAAGAATAAATACAGCCAATTTACGCTCTTCCTAGTACAAATAAAATTAAAAAGTGCCAATACATAAACATTTTTTTTTATACCAGGACCGTTCGCAGTGGCGTAAATTAGGTGAGGCCTATATTCAGCAGTGGACGTCGTTGGGCTGATATGATGATGATGATGATGATACCACGACGGTGGTAAACAGACGTACGGTCCGCCTGATGGTAAGCGGTTACCGTAGCCTATGGGCGCCTGCAACACCAGGGGCATCACGAGCGCGTTGCCTATCGCCACTATCGCTGGTCGTAGACCAGCGCGAGCGGTTTAGGCTGTGCGTTGTCTGTTTCTGGACAAAGGCTTTTTTGTAGGGATAAAGATATTTATTTCCAAACTGAGTTATAAACTTGCTTGTAAAGTTTCTTGTGACACAGGGATTCTTTTAAAAGTCGAAGTTGCTTTTAAAATCTTTTCAATTGACGAACTAAACATTGGAAGTTAACATTTTTGCGGATAATGCACAGTTTTCAGAAAACCGACTCTGAAGCTAGACATTCCATTTAGTCACAATTTAGTCCACTTTCATTTGGTTGTCATAGTTTGAAACTGACAGACAGACACCACCATAATTTATAATTTTCAGCGATGACAAAGATGTCGAAATGGACTAAATCAAATGTCAACGCAACAGCAATTATTCGACGGAGATTTACCAAGAAACAAGGTTTGATACACGTTAGTTTCTAACTTATGGCGGGCGGCGGAGGTGACGCGAAAAATAAGACCATCGCGACGTGACGTAACGGAATCAAATTTCCGGTAATTACGTCACAATTTCACTTTAAATAAGGAATTGGGAAATGAAAAGGAAAACGCTTGGAAGCTTCCGTGGCTCAGTGCTTTCTGACCCTGACTGCTGAGTCAGACTAGGTCGTGGGTTCCATTCCCACCCAGGGCAAATCTTTATTTGATTAGCACAATTATTTGTTCTGTTTCTGGGTGTAATGTATAAATATGTATTTACAAAAAATAAAACAGTATCAGTTGTCTAGAATCCATTATACAAGCATTAGATAAGTTTGCAACTAGATAGCGCTGTGTGTGAATGTCCAAACATTATTATTATTATTAAGAAACAGTAGCATGAATGTCTAGCGCAATGTCTCACCTTTAAAACGGATTTGTTTAATTGGAACTTTCTAGTACCTGAATACTTTTATATCTTAGGGATATTTTTTATGACAGGCTGGTGCAATGCCTCACAGTGATCCTTAAAAAGTGTTATAATATATATCCACTCATAGCCAACCACACAGCTACAGCTACTCTTAAACATTTCAGTTTAAAATAAATAAATTACTTATTGCAATTTGCATTTTATTACGAAATATAATGTGGTAATATCAATAAGAACATCAAAATAACAATATTACTAAAGAAAATGTATGAATATTATTCTAGCATTTTTAAATTGATAACTTTTAGAGTTAATTATTCAAATCAGGCATCTAATGATAAAAAGACAGAAGATGTAAATTAGAATGTGTTCATTGGCTCTGGTAAATATGCGCCCATAGTCCTGGGTATTTTGCACAGGAATACATGCTTGTGCCCATGTCCTGGTATGGTGGGAGGTTTTTTAATAGTGTACCGACCGACCCCCGGCCATACAATCACTCGTTGGTACCCGGGCGGCCTGTCGTATGAACTATTAAAACCGTGTCGGTATTGCTTGAACTCGGTCTGACGGCGCAAGTTGTAGTGGGCGGGACCAGGGTCCTTAGGTCTACGGTAACACATTGCTGTATCTACTAATATGTTACGACCTCTATGTAGCTTATCTCTGCCAGTTTTATTCATGACTCCAAATCTAGACTTTTTGTATGTATCTAAAGATCCTCCTGGTATAGCAATCGGCCACGTGGCGGCGAACACTCGCAACGATGTGTTGAAACAATTCATTGTGGGCCCACTTCGTGAGCCTGTAAACAGATCGTAGGGGCCCCTGATCGAAACTAATTTGTTAGACTTTTCTGCTATACAATCCTTGTCAATTATTTTGTATCGATCTGGAGCCAGTGACCACTTAGGAACTGTATCTTTGAATCTGCAAGGCTCTTCTCTTTCAAACGTTTGACGCGTCGAATGAGGGCCATACGGAGCTTTGAAAGGTTTTGCTTGGTAATACGTCCCTGGCCCAGGTAAAAGGTTCTTATTACGCGGTGTCCTAGATGTTCTACCGAAGCCAACATTCTTGCAAGCAGGCTCGTACTTGGACGGTTCGGAGACAGAGTGCCACGCGGGCCCTAACAAGGACCGGTCCCATCTTCGTCGTTCTAGTACCTTTTGGTTTCTGTAGCCCAAATTTTGTGCCCACTGTTCCAGTTCACTTTTGAAACACCAAGGATCTTTGTCAATCACCCTAGGATGTGTTTGTTCGCATAAATCACTTATACGTATAGGGTTATACCGGCAGGGGTCACTACCATATTCTGGTCTGGTCAAGTACAGTCCAGTGGGGTCTAAACTTGGATGTAACGTATTTCTTCCAAATCTTTTGGTTGAAGTGTTAAAAGGTGCACCGATTATTTTAGGTGCCATTATTAATAAGAAATAAATAAAACGCTCACACAAGAGTAAAAAACAGCAAATATCAATATCTAAACATCAATTAAAAAGCTTCATTTTGACATGTGTTATTTTTTTTTATTTTTGTGTCTACAGTGTATTACTGACCTCTAATAATACATTAATTTTTAAATTTGTAGGTACTCATTTCTTCTAAGCACGTGTAAAGGTGAATGGAAAGCCGGTTCCGGTATTTCCAGTATATTACAACCTCTTCTTCAAACAACGTTTAAATAGTCAATACATATAATATATAATTATGTTAACGGAAATGTATGTAATCCGTCATTGTATACATATTTACATCATTATAGAATTACATACATATATATATATATATGTATGTAATTCCTATAATCGCACGGAAATGTGTGAAATAAATTATATTAGACACATTTCCTAGTATATTTTACGGTATCATTGTTACCTATCAGATTGTCTCAATTTAACAACGTGTTTTATTACAGAAAGCATTATTTTAATACATTTCCTAAATAGCTTCGGATTTGTATACATTTCCTAGGATTTGTATACAATTCGTAGATTTCATACATTTCCGGTAACATATATATAATGAGTTAATGCTAATGCTAAATACACATGATCCTTTTATATATAAAAAGCACGTTACTGGCATTCGATTCATCATCATCATATTATATAAGCCTAATAACGTCCACTGGACATAGGCCTCACCTAAATCTCCACCACTCAATTAGTTCAGTATAACTTCACCACCCATTTGTATGGTTCTGTATCTAACAACGAGATTGTAGAAACCTACAATATTCTTGAATACGAAAATATGTCATTAATGACCACAAAACTGCCAGACATTAATCCCAACCGGATTATAAATTAGCCAAAATGACATAAAAAAGAAGGTTACGTATTGTCTCCCATAATAATGCATGAATTTTCGCCATTTTCTCTATACCTTTATGCTACAAATAGCGATAATACTATTAATTGTGTATGTTTGAAACAATGGCATATTGTCTTCAGTTGTACATTGTTGATTTCATTCGAGCAAATTGTTGATGCAGTCCCGGATTGCGTTCTACTACCAGATTTAATTAAGCTCGCTATTGTACCTTTACTTGTTCTGGTACAATTTAATGTTACTGAAATAAAGGGCACACCGTTTCTATCGCGAGGGTAAAGAGGTTGTTGTGTGTATAAATAAAGCTGATCCATCTTCTGCCAGCACAGTGAGTGACTGGCTGCCGCCCGCGTTACTTATGTCGACACGTTAATGAGACCCTCGTCGCGTTGTGGTATTGAGATATTATGACTAGACATCGGATTATATGTACTATCAAAATGCCAACATATGCAACAATACAACAATCTTAAACTATTAATTATTTATCAGAATTTATGCTGATTTTCACATATTATGCATAGATTATACATACCTATATTAATATTAGTTATAATACTATATATACTACATATAATACTAGTATACAAACAATAACATAAATAATCTATAAATTTATACACAAGAAATATAACTTTCCCGCCAACGACTAGCGAGCGCCGACCTCTGTGAGCCAGTCGATCGGATGCAGTGCCAGACGGCATAATACAAGACGCCTAAAACTATTTTAACTACTGAAATAAGCACGATCAATGAAAATGTACCAAAATTAGCAATAACGCTATAAAAATAATATGCATTTGCATATTTTCCTCTTTGTTGGTTCATTTTTGCTCTTGGAGCTACACCATCAATAGCCATAAAAAACAATTTCTTAGGCTTTATGATTTGAAACAGAATACTAAGGTAGTGAAATCATAGATCGGTAGCGCGCGGATCCTAGGTCTATGAGTGAAATATATCTTGAAATATCTTCTCTTCTGTAATTCGGAAGTGAGGGTTGAAGTCATCAGGGTGAGAACAGTTGTGTATTATACCTATTGTGTAATAGAAGTATTAGAATATTTTTTATGTTTTATTTACCTATATGGGTCCGCGGATAAAAATATTACATTAGGGGTTCAAATTAGAGAAAAGAGTTGGTAGTTCCTGGCCTAATTTTCGATCTCGCATAGGTTCGGAATTCATCCTATGATGCACTTCTGCCTATCCCCTTTGATAAAAAAGAGTGACAGTAAATTACATTCGCATTTTTAATATTACTAACGATAAAAAATAATATGACACATGTTTCATCACTTTTATTATTATTATATATATATGTACATATTATATTTTAGAACTTCAACAAAATTAATTTTAATCCGTCACAGGTCTAAAAATAACCTACGAAATAAATACATAATAATAAAATAAGTTTTTCTAATACATAGTTGGTACCAAGTGATGATCCCACATACCATACTTCTTGACGAAAACAAATTAAAGTTTGATTGCTCATTATTATTTTCTCATATCCAAATTTTATTGAATTTGATTTAGTATGGTGTATTGGTTCTGTACTTTCTGTGATATTTCAAACTGTAACCAATTAAAATTGTAACAACTATGGCGATTGAAAAGAGTGGCCTGAGTTTCTTGCCAAGTTCTTCTCAGAGCTCAACCTTGTCAGTGAACTGGCCGTAGGCAAATTTACTGACACTTTTTCTGGCTTTGTATGACGTTCATAAGTATCATGTATGTGATCCAAATGAAATAAAAAGATTTGACTTTGACTTTGACATTCTTAACAATCATTGAGTTGTCAAATTGCAGTTAGCCAACAAAATTGGGAAGTAAACACGGTTAGTACATTCGTTCAGGGCGACTATACATCTTCATTTGGTCAGGTCAACCAGTGACAGGTCCCTAGTTTACGATGGTTGATGCAAGGAACTTATAGTTAGGAGATATAAGTTCCTTGGGTTGATGACTTTAGTTCAAGAAATTTCGTCATCAATCTATTACTGAAAGTTGACGTCTAAGAAGATATTTTAAGTGATGTAGTATTATCTATGGTCGGGTTAGTTACACCATTTATGCAGAAGTAGCTTCCACCCACAGTTTCACACGTGTGTTATGTCGGTAAAAAGTTGCCATATTCTGTATTCTAGAAGAGTTTTATAAAACCTGAATTTCATTTTCATTTCAAATTTGAATATGCCAAATTTGAAGTTATTAACAACCATGATTAATAGAGCCACTTTAACGCAAAATATAAAACCTGTTAATACACCGTGGGAATAAAAAAAATAAATCCATTCTTAGTTTGCGCCTATGCTATTTAAGAAATCAATGAACGAAATATCAGGATTTCTAAACTCAGGGTTTTGATTGTGCATTGAATGCGTTGATATATCAGTCAGTCAGTTTCTCCAGATATTTAGGTAATAAGTAAAAGTTTTAGCATCAAATAATACAAATACAAATCATTTTGTTTGCAATATAGGTAGTACAAATATGTTGTTAGAATGGGGTTAGTAGGTATCTCTATATTTCGCCAAATCAAGGCATGCAAATATTTAATACAATGTCATAATTATATAAAATTCAGTGGAAAATGTCAATAAAATTACTCATATCAATATTATCTGTATGGAAATCATTAATTGTATAATAACATTAGTCAACCAAAAATTTGTTAATACATTTTTTAAATTGAGTTATATTTAATTTTTTTATGTCATCTGGTAATTTATTTAAGATTTTTTGTGCCATGCAAAGAAAAATGTTACTCAGCAGAGCTGTCCCGATCAAAATAATTAATATGTATAGGTACCATTCTTATTGTTGCTTTTGGCTAAGAAGCAAGCCCTGTATCGAGGGAGAGTTTACAAACATACATTTTAATGGTAGAACACACAAATATTTGTTGGCATATCAATATTAGTGGCAAGTTGACCACCTTAACTAGTAACTTTTTTTTTTTTTACTTGGGGAAATGCCTGACACATACCCCTCGGTCTTGGGGAAGAAGCGAGGGGTTATGTGGGGCTCGCACCCACTAAAACCCCAAGGTGTTCCTCTCGTCGCGCTCTGCTGTGGTCACGGGAGCGCAGGAACATTCGTCCGCGACACCTTAACCAGTACCTAGACCAAGGTAGTACATTAAGGAGCGACTTTTTGATTAGGTACTTCGAGCATTCGGACAGTAAGAAAAATTAAAAAGCGATACATGCGGGAAACAAAACAACCACACTAATAAATTCTGAGTTAGGTATCATTTTATTAAATAATGAAATAAAATAATGCAAATGCCCATTCTATATTTCTAAAACGTAAACTTTTATTCAGTATCTAAATACATGAGGGTCAAGTGTGAACGCTATGGAATCACATAAATTTAAAATGCTGAGTGTCTCTATTAATAATAATATAGTTACTTAAATATTGCAATAAAGAAAATTCACCGATACTAAATAAAAAAATAAAGCTTGATTTCTCTCAATTTTTTTGACATAATCACCGTTTGAAAATTTTCATTCAATAGAATAATGAAAGCGTTTGTGGGCAATAAGCCGCTTTGATTCCCTTTCCATTGAATAAATATACGTATATTTATTCTGTATATTTAATTACTGCAAAATATTTTGTATCGACGAACATTTAAAAGATACATCGGAGAATGAAAATGAGATAATGTAAATAATTTTATTTGAAAAATGAATTTCAATGAATTTATGAATCAGTTACGTAAACATAACACGAAGTGTTTATGATATTGAATAGATTATTTGGTATTAGTCACCAGCGCCTCCTTTTTCAGTAGCATAGGTGGACTTTCCGTTTTGAATTCTAAATACAATATTATAGTTATCATAAGTTTTATTTGACTTTGTTCAAGATAGATAATACCATTCAATTGTTTTTGTTTTTCCCTAGTATTGCCAAGAAGTTGACAGATCGATTGGCTACGTTGACTTCGTTGCACTAGTTTGCAGTGAGGCAATCGGCCGGTCGATCTGCGAAGAATTTATCGCTTCCTTTCTGAACTAGAAGAGAGGTAAGATCTACTACTTTTTTTTATAAACCAGCGCCTCCTCTTTCAGTAGCATAGGTGGACTTTCCATTTTGAATTCTAAATGCAATATTGTAGATATCATAAGTTTTATTTAACTTTGTTCAGGACAGATAATATCATTCAATTGTTTTTGTTTTTCCCTAGTATTGCCAAGAAGTTGACAGATCGATTGGCTACGTTGACTTCGCTGCACTAGTTTGCCGTGAGGCAATCGGCCGGTCAATCTGCGAAGAATTTATCACTTCCTTACTGAACCAAAAGAGAGGTAAGATCTACTACTTTTTTATAAACCAGCGCCTCCTCTTTCAGTAGCATAGGTGGACTTTTCGTGTTGAATTCTGAATGTAACATGGTTTATTTCATAAGTTTTACTTAAGTTTTTTCGGGATAGATAATATCATTCAATAGTTTTTGTTTTTCCCTAGTTTTACTAAGAAGCTGACAGATCAATTGGCTACGTTGACTTCGCTGCACTAGTTTGCAGTGAGTTGATCCACCGGTCGATCTGCGAAGAATTTTTTCACTTCCTTACTGAACCAGAAGAGAGGTAAGATTTACTACTATTTTTTTAAGCCAACACTTCCTCTTTTACTGTCATAGGTGGACTTTCCGTTTTGAATTCAAAATGTAACATTGTAGATTTCATAAGTTTTATATAAGTTTGTTCTGGATAGATAAAATCATTCAATAGTTTTTGTTTTTCCTTAGTTTCACCAAGAAGCTAACAGATCGATTGGCTACGTTGACTTAACTGCACTAGTTTGCAGTGAGTTGATCCACCGGTCGATCTGCGAATTTATCACTTCCTTACTGAACCAGAAAAGAGGTAAGATTTACTACTACGCCTCTTCTTTCACTAACATAGATGGAATTTCCCTTTTTAAATTCTAAATGTAACATGGTTGATTTCATAAGTTTTAGTTAAGTTTGTTCAGGATAAATGATATCATTCAATTGTTTTTTCCTAGTTTCACCAAGAAGCTGACAGATCGATTGGCTAGGTTGTCTTGGCTGCACTAGTTTGCAGTGAGTTGATCTGCCGGTCGATCTGCGAAGAATTTATCGCTTTCTTACTCAACCAGAAGAGAGGTAAGATCAACTATTTTTTTTTTATAAGCCAGCGCCTCCTCTTTCAGTAGCATAGGTGGACTTTCCGTTTTGAATTCTGAATGTAACATGGTTGATTTCATAAGTTTTATATAAGTTTGTTCAGGATAGATAAAATCATTCAATAGTTTTTGTTTTTCCCTAGTTTTACCAAGAAGCTGACAGATCGATTGGCTACGTTGACTTAGCTGCACTAGTTTGCAGTGAGTTGATTCACCGGTCGAGCTGCGAAGAATTTATCACTTCCTTACTGAACCAGAAAAGAGGTAAGATTTACTACTATGCCTCCTCTTTCACTAACATAGGTGGATTTTTTTAAAATTCTAAATGTAACATGGTTTATTTCATAAGTTTTATTTAAGTTTGTTCAGGATAGGTAATATCATTCAATTGTTTTTGTTTTTTCCTAGTTTTACCAAGAAGCTGACAGATCGATTGGCTACGTTGACTTCGCTGCACTAGTTTGCAGTGAGTTGATTCGCCGGTCGACCTGCAAAGAATTTATCGCTTCCTTACTAAACCAGAAGAGAGGTAAGATTTACTAATTTTTTTTTAAGCCCTCACTTCCTCTTTTACTATCACAGATGGACTTTCCGTTTTAAATTCAAAATGTAACATTGTAGATTTCATAAGTTTTATATAAGTTTGTTCAGGATAGATAATATCATTCAATATTTTTTGTTTTTCCCTAGTTTTACTAAGAAGCTGACAGATCAATTGGCTACGTTGACTTCGCTGCACTAGTTTGCAGTGAGCTGATCGGCTGATCGATCTGCGAAGAATTTATCCCTTCCTTACTTAACCAGAAGAGACGTAAGTTGTACTATTATTTCTTTTTATAGTAACACCTTCTCACGCCACTCTTTTTATTGCTGTCATACGGGGTACTTTACTAATTTACAATTAACGGACACAATCAAACAAAATAGAAGTATTTGTACAACGTACAAATGTATCTTAATGTATGGCAAAATGGAACTTACTGTCTCGTGTTTAGTCTCATGTTACGGCAATTAGTTAAACGTGCCAGTCCTTAGGGTGCGTACTATTTTCACATAGATTATGCCTGCAAAAAATGTGTTTTAGTTACATAACCAAGTGAAGGTAGTAATCTACTTATTTAATAATTACTCAAACCTATATAAGTAGTAAGTAGGTACTATTTTTCATTTCAATTGCAAGATAACATCTAACTTTCTTGTTTTGGTGATGGTAGGACCATTTTCTGTAGCTAAGTATATTCTTTAGATTCAAGATCATGGATAGCGAAACCCCAGACCATCGCACTTCATTTTGGGACCGCACATCTTGAAATGAAAACTTGATCTCAACTTCAACAAAAGTAAATTAGTTGATTGACTAACTTAAATGGATCCCTATGCGTGGAAAGGAATATTCAAACTTAACTGAAGAAGCTAGACACCCTCATAATATCCCATCAGAAGAATATTTTACTCAACTAATAATTGAAAAACCATAACTTTAACTAACACAAATTAATAGTAAACGTTACTTGGTTTTCACTTTTATTTAAATTATAACAATGTCGATAATAGTTTGACAGTGAAAATTTTATGTGCTGCGCTTCGCCATACGCAGACAAGATACATTTTTAAAATATTTTTCAAATAAAATCTGTCACTTAATTTTTGGATAGATTATATTACCAGACACTTAACAGCAAGTGGTGAAACATGATCTAAGGCTGCCTGTCCATTAACGCGACGCGAAGCGGAGAAACCTAGATATATTCACCAATATGATTATTACTTAAAATCCACGGAGCGAAGGTTACAATTTCTTAGAAATATGTAGTGTATTATAAACAAATGCTTTTTCTGTTTGCAACCTTTATTTAAAAAAATAATTATTATCAGCTAAAGATTTAATAACAAATTTTAATTTTTATTTCAATAAAGCGTTAAATATTGACATCTAGTATGCCATTTAGATGTAATTATATTTAATAGCTGAATGCTCTATTTCGGTAACTCATTATTATCTGGGCATAAACTGAACACCAATATAATTACGTACCTACAGTTTACAAATGTTAATTACGTATGGTTTACGATAATACACTTTATTCGTTTTCAAGTAATTTGTAAAAAGTTCGATGTGAAAAATTAATTAAAACATGTCTATATTATACTTTTCTTTCGTATCTACAAAGTTTATAAGATAAAAACTTGGATGTTTACATTCTCTTAAACTGCGAACTAGGAGCGAAGAACATTGTTTTTTGTTCAAACTTTTTTCATCACACTAGTCCAAAGAAGTTATTATTGAACATAGAAAATCAGTGGTTTATACATAATAAGAAGAACTCTGTTTTCGGTTGGTTGAATTTGAAAGTTATTGTGTGCGTTTAATTGCGATGGAGATTAATTTTATCTGTTTCTACCGTATATTTGTGTGTTCTTCTTTCTACGAATATAGATTACTATGTACCTACGAGTATTATATTCGTTTGCATGAATGGCGTAAAGTAGTAGTTTTTAAAGGTGAGCCATTTTGTGAGTGAAATAATAAATACCAGTACGAAATATAAGTATTGAGCGTAGTTTTTGTGTAGTTGGTTTATTACATTTTACTAGGTTTTTGAGTTCCATATTTGCATTTTCCGTATGATAATTTTCTAAGACACCTTAAACATACTAATTTTAATACAACTATAAATATAGGTAGCATTTAAAAGGGGTGCATAATCGGGGCTTTGACCTGAACTCGCCCTCTTTCACATTTATATTTCATATTGGTGGGAGCCAACACAAGTCGCTCTGTTGCATCACCGTGTTTATTTTAAAATGTGAATAAACTTTAAACTTAAAATATTTGTCTGTTTACTTTTCTGTGTTGGAAATCGTATTTAAAATACTATTTTTTTTAAATGAGACATAAAATTTTATAACTTCGGAAATGTTATATTTTGAATATTTTGTGAATGATGGCGATGAATATATGAGTTTAAAGTGGTGTCAGTGAAAAGTTTTATTTATTTATTGTGTATATGCGCGCATGCTGGAGAGGGTGGGTGGCGGCGGCGGCGGCAGAGCGAGCGCGCTGCGGCGCGAGTACCCCTCGGGTTGCGGCGTCGATCTGTTGTGTCTTATGGGACAGTGCTTCTTCTAAATAAGGGAAAAGTGTTATTAAGGGGAACCCGAATATTTCTCTGCATCAGTAAATATCGCACCTAAGCCAGAACTATTGAAAATCATTGGGAGGGGTACCCAAGAAATACTGTGCGCGTGCGTAGAAATTGACACACCCGCGTGTCGCATCAGAACCGCCGCCGTCACATACCCGTGACTTGTGCTACTCAAATCTTAACATGTTGCAAACTCCACCTGTTAACTAAATGGACGAGCCGTGAACCTCAGGTAAGTTTCTTACCACACATTACTTCCCTCCGAACATAAATGAAATATTTAGAAGCATTCTAGAGTAGCAAAAAGTTTGGTCTGCGCGGCGGTAAAGCCGCGAGTGTTTCAGCGCGTGTGTTCCCATCGAGAGTCGGGTCTGTACGAGCGTCGAGCGGAGCGGCGTGCGGCTCGAGCTATACCGCTCAAGTTCACCTTACACTACTATAATATTGTAAATACCGAATTATTTCACGGACAGCTAGCGAACCAATGTTTTCATTACATTTAAAAGTTGGTAGCCATAGAAACAATGTTTACTATTTCAGATTTCATTGTATTTAAACGTATTCTTTGTTGGAGCTCACATAAACGCGTTTACGAGATGCCGGCATTTCTAGGGATTCTGTATCGGATCGGTAGCGGTGTTAAGGTCATGAATATTTTTATACTTCATTATAAATTAACTACTTACATTAGCGAAATGTGAACGTATGCTGCCATTACGTTCAATCATACGCATGCTCGCGAGCTATACCTACATACATTTTAATTGCCTAAACATTTCTTTATACTAAATACCATAATACCTATTAGGTACGCAATTTACGTATTGGCTATGTTTAAATATTAGTAAAAATGTGTATTTTTTAAAACCTACTAAATTATTTCAGGGTTGAGAAGGTTCTTTGTAACGTTTGGGGTAGGATATTGATTTCTGAACGTGGGTTTCGCAAGTTATAAAGAATGTAAAGCTATCTACTGTTTCCTGCATAATATGAAACAGTAGTCAGTACGCAATTTAATTAATATTTAGTTGTGAGGTGTTTGTGTGTTATTACTACCTAATACAGTATCATACAAAAATATATAAAAAAAAGGAACTGAATTTCTTAATTTAGGAAATTCATTTCCTCACCAGAGAAAAAAATAAAATAGGTACAATGATAATAATATAGCTATTTCTATATAACTATATTATTTTATATACAATATATTATGTAAATAAACGAACGGCTCGACCGATTTGGCTAATCCTTTTTTTATTGTATTTGCTATTGTTGCGGCAAGGTTTTAGGATTTTAAAATCATATTATAAAAATTTCATAATGCAATATGGCAATGATAACTCCTTAGATATAATGTAAAAAGAATACAAATTTAAAAAGATATTATATAACTATGCTAAACTATGCTCGACCGATTTGGCTAATTTTTTTTTGTTATATTTCCTATTGCGGGGCAAGGTTTTTATGTAAGAAAATATACAAAAAATTTAGTGAAAAATTTTAACTTTTGGGTTTTAAAAATCTCATTTCAAAATAGAACATGACAACTCCTTAGATAAAACAAGTAAATATATTTAAAATATTAAAATAACCCGACTGCGAAAATCAACAGAAAGCAACGCACTAAAAAGGCCGAAAACTTGTTGTTACTATTATTCCTAAATTTAAATATATAACATATGTATATATTTTTTACAAACATACAAGATACGCGCGAAAAACAATAACAGTCCTGTCAGTCGGGTAATTTAAAAGTAATATACAATAGCTGTGTTTGTAAGGATTGATTAAAATATGGTTGACATGCACGTAGTTCAATTAAAGGTCAATAATTCGGAAATTAATTAATAAAAAGTAACATCATAATTATTGACAGTATGGATCAGGGTTATTGCGAATATTCGCATCCGCATCCGTAAATGCAGAGCTTCTGTATCTGCATTCACATTCGCAATAATAAATGCAGATTTTCATGCGGATGCAGATGCAGCACAATACTGTCTTATTATTATATTTCTCCACCTATATAAATATACAGTTGTCTGTTTGTTTGCCTGATTGCACAACACACAAAAACGATTTCAACGCGACTTCTTTTGCAACGGTTAAACACATTTTTTTCTGGCAACTGGTTTTTATGAAATAGTTAGCGGGAGCGGAAGTTAGTTCTTATAAAATATGTTACAATTCGCATCCGTATCCATCGCATATGCGGATGTGAGCCTTCAAATGTCCTCATCCTCATATGCATCCGCAACATCCCTGGTATGGATTAAAACATAGTGGTTATTATTATCTCTGGTATGTATAGATTGCCATTATATTCGATTACCGTTAATGGGTGTATTGTAAACGGAAGATTTTGTGTGAAGCCGAGGCGGACATAAATAGTAAACCACGTCTCTCAGAATTATTGAAAAATATTCACAAAAAATAAAATTTGGCGGTACTAAGTTCGCCGGGTCAGCTAGTAATTAATAAAAACAAATTATATAACAATTTTAGGCATCTAAATTTACTTCAGCATTAATATTTAAGATATAAGTGGTATTATATATGTTAACGGAAATGTATGTAATTCGTCATTATATACAATTCCTAGGAAATTAGTGTAATTCCTAAAATCGCACGGACATGTGTGAAATAAATTATATTAGACACATTTCCTAGGAAATCTATACATGTCCTAAATAGCAATCGGAAATGTAAATCATTTGAGATATCAATGGGTATGCGGTTAGAGCGGGGCGAGGAGAGGGTTTAAACTTAACACCCCCCAATACAGAGCAATCCGACTCGGACTGGTTAGGTTACGGTTCTTTTTTTTTCAAACCACCCAGAAGTAGGAGCCCCGCTCCGCAGGGCTCCGGCGACTTATGCGCGGTAGCTAAACTTACCACCCCCCGATTCAGAGCAATCTGAGTCATCAGTGGGACTTAATGGGTCGCTGATCATGACGATGAACAACGTGTTTTATTACAGAAAGCATTATTTTATACATTTTCTAATACGATATTGGAATTATATACAATTCCTAGGATATGTACACACGTCCCAGGATATTTATGTATTAAATAGTTTTTGGAACAAAATTTTATACATTTCCTAAATTCGGAATTGTACCTATACATCAATCATTAGCCGTCCCACTCTCTCCAAAAATATAATGTTAATCTGTCTTACTTTTATTCCTATCTTGTGCTCTATCTCACTTTTTCATATTCATTCTATCTCACTTGCACTACGGTAAAACCAAAATGTGTGTACATTGTACTTAGAGGAATTATGCATGGTAACTTCTTTTTACACATGACCCTTTTGCAAACAATGAATATAGTATTCTTCAAAAAACTGGTTAAGTGCGAGTCGGGCTCTCGCACCGACGGTTCTCTACGATTAGGTATATATTTCTTTTTACCCGACTGTCAGGACGGGTATTGTTTTTCGCCAGTATCTTGTATGTTAGTAAATTTCTTTATTTCCACGAATCTTCCAAATGGCTGGATGGATTTTGACAATTAGAGTATCGTTAGATTTGTCTAGAAAACCCAAGTGTCCTTAGATAGGTTTTAAGAATAAAAATACTTAAACGGCGGGCTTTTGACGCCAAATTGTAAGAAGTTCAATTTTTTTTAAACAAACTTATCGAGTACAGTATTAAAATAATGGAGAAATAAATGGAGATTACAAATATACACATTGTTATGTATTAAAATTTAATCAGGTGTAATAATATTATATATAATATAATTTTACGATCTTTTTAAGGCGTTGCTCTCTGTTGATTTTTTGCAGTCAGGTTATACATTTTTTTAAATTATATTTACTTGTTTGTGATTGAAATGTAAGATATTTGAAGATAAAGGATAGTTATAAGTAGCGTTTGAAATAAACTCTCACTCATGCCCAAATTTGTTAAGCTTATCACTTTATACCCCTTTCAATATAGTATTAATATTCAGTAAAATCTAAACAAACATAGTTTTCAGGGAATTTCCTATGACTTTTTTGATCGTCAAGATAAGTGACAAAAATGAAGCGGCTGTATCTTTTGATATCGTTTACTTATAAACTCGCGCCAAGGGATTGTAGCCGCGAATATTTTATATTAATTTCAGCTCGATATCTATACGCGATCTTTAGAAAAATATTCTTGACAGACGGACAACGGAGTGATCCTAAAAGAAGTGAATAGGTTTCTTAAGGGTCGGCAAAGCGTTCGTGATGCTCCTGGTGTGGCAGACGCCCATAGGCTACGGTAACTGATTACTATCAAGCGGGTCGTATGTCTGTTTGCCACCGTCGTGGTAATAAAAAAGGTTTATTTGTAAAATAAAATAAGTCTTTCATTTTAGTTTTTACTGAAAAAACGCCTTGTCAGTACAAAATCTAATGTGCCCAAACTCGGCGCGTCGTTTTGTGACACAGTTCTTAGGGTCACTTTTGGATACCATCATCAGATGAGTTCCATGCATCAAATTTACATATACGTGCAAAGTTTCAGCTCCAAAAGACAAGGGAAATTCAGCTTCTAAAATTCGACCTAAACATGCATACATAGGTACATATATTTCAAGTTAATGAAAAGCTTGTAAAATGTTTCGTACATTTCACTACCAGACATCCTTTGTAAAACATGTCAACATAAAAAACAAACTTTAAAAATTGCACCCAGCTCAAAGGTCAATGGAAATTAATGGAATTCTTTTGCCGGCTGCAACTTTAATTTTTCGAGAAATTTTAAATCCGTATCAGAAAAGTAAAAAAACTAAACCATGAACCTTGTCACCTTGTCAGCTGAAAATTGGACAGTGCTGTGTGTGTATCAGAAAAGTCCATTTGTCCAGTTCTTTTTTTATTCAGTCAACTACATGCTAGTAACAAAAGATTTTATATTACTGCGCTCAGTCAAACGAAAGGGGTAGCGCTTGTTCGCACATTTTATTTTTAAATTCCAGCTTTGTATTGGTTCCGTAGCCGAAGTAAAATTAAAAAAAAGCGTTCATCAAATTCGTGTTCCCTTTTGTACTACTGTAACTTGTATGTGGGTGTTTGTTATTTATAGCTTTATCTCATTCTTTTATAAAAGTACCATTATACACGAGTACCAAAATGTCAACAAATTAACTGAAATTACTGCCTACGCTAATGGAATACCCATGCATTTATCATGTATTGTGATTAACGTACGACACACATTGATTGATTTATTCAAAGTGATGGGTTGATATATCAGCGCCGTGACACGGACAGACATGGTGAATATTGATCGAACAGGGGTGTAGCCATGCACTGTAATCGAAGTACCACAGTGCACACATCACCCTACCTCCGTGCACAATTAAAGCAACATGAAGCACCCTATATTGCATAGCGACGTGCTTGACTTTTTCTGTTTTAAATTACAAACCAGTCGTTTTCGTTTTGCAGTTTCGACGTTGCTATCCATTTGCACAGTATCGGGATGTAGTTACTTTGTATTTATTATTTTGATATAACATAAGGTATGAAAGATTTTTAAAGAGATTGTTTGGAACGTAATTCGTGGAGTTAACGACCCTAAGCAATGGGGCAAACGATAATAGTATATAAGCCGAGATAGAGATCTCTAGATAGAGGAGAGGAGACCCGAGCCCAGCAGTGGGACTTAATGGGTTGCTGATGATATAAGCCGAGGCGGACGTAGTAAAACACGTCTTTCAGGATTTTCGAAAAAATTCACGAAAAATAAAATATTGCGGTACGTAGTTCACCGGGTCAATAGTTTATAATATAATTTTAAAATGCAATGGTTAATAATATCCCTTTTTTTGGATTTACCTTAAATGTAAGATGCCAATGAATAACATCACTCCATTTGTAATCCGCTTTGCAACCGACCTATGTGAAAATGGACTACTAACTCTTTGAATATTGCAGACTCACATAAATGGATTAAGATCCAGTTGTTACCAAAAGCTAAAACGTACTGGTTATAATATTCTCTTTGCCAACGGCAGTGTCTCTAGAAGAATATATAATCACTACGTTTTATTGTGTGTATGCAATCCAGGCAGTGTCATCCTTTTTTAATCTGATTTGTTCTTTTTTCAAATATTCGAAAAAGTGTCATACCTGAGGGTATGGTTTTATTCAAACATTACAGAACTTTAAAAAGGAAAAATAAAAATTATAAAATAATTTAAATATCAGTGTATAAAAAGAGTTTAATATAGAATAATTTCGAAGCACAGAAATTAACTTATTCACACCAAATTAATGATGCTTTGTTTTAAAATCAATGAAAACATGTTTAGTACTATAATGTAAATTATATCATAATATACATACATATATAGATATATATATATATATATATATATTGTATTATAATAGTACGTACGTACTTCATCATCATCATATCAGCCCAATGACGTCCACTGTTGAACATACGCCTCACCTAATTTCCGCCACAGGGAGCGATTACGTACTTACGCTTTATTTTCTCTATATTTTAAAATAAGTTGATTTCACTTATCATATTTTATGAGTGTTTTTTTACACTTTTAGTGTTTTTTTATGGAATCTGTGGATACGAACGGACTAATTAAAAATGATAGAAGTATTTTTTTAAATAAATAATTGTTAGAATTTTACATTAATAAAATATTTCATTAAACTTTTAACATTACCAATCTGTTTAATTGCACATTCATTCAATTTATAAGCGTGAACCAAATGAATGACTCGAGTGAATGTGTCACAATATACCGTTAGTAGCCTTTCATATGCAAATTGTGGAAGGAGAGCCGTGACGTTAATCAGCCTGGAGCAAAACTTAATTAAAAGCATAGGTGTATGTGTATTAGACTGGCTGGCACGTGACGTGCGAACCAATATAAAAGCCCAATAATTTAAGTCTTTTTTAGTTTCTTTTTTTTTTTAATATCATGGCGGCAAACTTCTTACGTCTCGCCCGATGGTAACCGGTTACCGTAGCCTATAAACGCCGGCCCTTTAGAAACTAGAAACCCTTACCTACCTCCCCAATGAACTAACCATTTAAATTTTGAACAGGCAACTAAATAAACCTATAAATCTCAGTTTTGAGTATGTATTGTGGTCTTGTTACATCCAAATTGGCAACGTCGTAATTTAGGGTCATATTTCGTGGTTTTAAATTTTTAATAATTAATTGGAGCTATATTTCAAAATATGTTTGCAAAATTTTTTAGAATTAATCTAATAAAATAAAATAAATCAAAAAAATGAATCTACTGACAATAACTTTAATTTCAGAGACAAAAACAGTTTCGTTAAATCATTTCGCAAATGCGTTTTGTTCCCTCACAACCACATTACCGTGTATCTGTATACACGGTAATGTGGTTAGAACGAATGTATTAATTAACCTCTAGACTTTAATTTCACTTTGTCTATGCCCAGCGGTGCGGTGATGTTATTGGCTTTTGAGTTCGTTGTGGCGGGAAAAGGTTGATTGTGTAAAAGCGAGTTATTCGGTCCACGTTGTTTAAAGAGCTGTATATGAGTTTTCGCCAGAATATTCGACGATTTATTGGATTATATTTTGTATATGTAATGAAGTGCTAATTTGTTAATTGATATTATATAATGAGAATGAAAAACTAGAACCTGTTAATAATGTTTTATTAACAAGTTCTTCATTTTCATTTTCAGTGAAGTAAGTAAGTATCAAGTTACTTAAGATTGCCTATATAATACCCATGCGAGAAAATAGTAAGATATTTGAACCGATGCATGCATATTATTACATTGGTAAACTATATTCCAATTATTATATTTAGGAAATAACACAGAAATAGTTAATTATAACGCATGCATAAAGTTAAAAACTATTAGTAAAACTAAAAGTACTCGAATTATTTTTTCAGTTGCAATTGGCTCGATAAAAACCAGAGACTACATTTAAAAAATAAAAAATGAATGCAGACTCCCTCAATTTTAACAGCACGTAGGCAAATATACCAAAATTCGGCGCGCAAAGCTTTCGCTGTAGTTATTATCCATGGTTACCATAGTGACGCTTTTGCGTTGCTCTGGTAACCAGACAAAGAGATTCCCCTTTCCGTAGCTTCAACCCCTCCGTTACTTTACTATAGGGAAATAAATATATATAGATGAATCTGTATCACGTTTCTAAAAATTCTTCTTCGTAAAATTGGGATTGAAAAAATCGTGTCCTTTCGGTTTGTGAAAATTGTTTCATTTACATACTCTTACATTAAAAGCTTTATGTATGATAGCTTATTTGTGTATTTTATTACATAATTATAACTTCTCTTTAATGTAGAGAATGCGATTATAGATAAAATTGAGTAAAGTTTTCCCATGTTTACCAAAAATCTAAACTAGTAAACTTATATACTTATCTATTTATTAGTCCATTACATTCCTCTACTACACACGAGTCTCTCCTTTCTTTTATGATACCTCGTTGGTGGTAAACATGATAGGTTCTTGAGAAAAAAATTGAAAAAAAAAAGAAACTGGCCAAGTGCGTGTCGGGCCACGCACAGTGAAGGGTTCCGTAGTAGCCCGTTATCACAATATAGTATAATTCTGTTGTTCTTCATTCTGAATATAATAGTCCGGGATCCCTGGTCCAATTTTTTTTTATTACTATCAAGCAAATTTTTCGTGAGTAGCTTCATTTCGATGAGACGCCCAACAATTTCGTATTCCAAAATTTTGATTGTGGTATCTAACAGACGTAGCAAGGGTATACCGGACCGGGATGGAAATACCGGGATAACGTACCACGCAATTTGTAGGACAATATGACTGTTCAATTACATAAATATTAAGTAAGTAAAAATAAAAAAAATCAGCTGGTTATCGATACAAGTAGGAAGGGTCCCCTCCTTCGATCAAACCATTGATTTTGTAGGCCCATTTTTTTTTTTGACCTGGAGGACGGCCTACTGTAACAATAATTTGCTCTTTAAAGTTTAATATTTCGTAAATGGACCATTAAATCGAAAAATAATTCAACGATAACCCACACGATGGGGTAGACGACAAAAAAAAATATTCATCCTCACTTTATATGTATGGGAGCTACCCTAAAAAAATATATTTTCCAAAATTATATTTTGTGACTTTGTCGATGTCGATGTAATTGATATACACACTCTTACAAAATTACAGCTTTCTAGTACTAACGGTCTCTTAGCAAAACCTCGGACAGACAGACAGACAGACGGACATAACGAAACTATAAGGGTTCCTAGTCAGAACTACGGAACCGTAAAAATAAAATGTAAAGGGGTACTATTTTTGTGAGCATAGGAATTGATTTTTTCCGGGCAGGGCCGCGGGCAAGATCAACATCATAAACATCTCTTTGTATATAAAGTATTTAATTAAAAACGTCTGACATTAAAAACTCTCGACTTTTGTGGGCGGAACGTTACTGTATAAAGTATGCACGCACTTGCTGGTTTGCGTTGGAAACATTGAAAACGTAGCTTCTATTTTTGTTTGTCGTGTTTATTCTTTCTCTTCTGATGTATGAATTATAAACGAAACGATATTCCTGCAACATATTAAATTTAGGGTTCCGTACCGGTCCGTTTGTCAAGAATATTTTTCTCCAGAACGCGTAGAGGTATACTCGTAAAGCTGAAATTAATATCATATACTCGGGTCTGCAAACCCTGGACGTAAAAAAATAAAAATTCTAAGTTAACTCAATCAAACGATGATGCTCCATTTTTGTCTAATTATCTTGACGATCAAAAAAGTCAAAACCTATAGGGTACTTCCCGTTGACCTAGAATCATGAAATTTGGCAAGCAACAATAACTATCAAGTTGCACAAGTTAAGATCTGAAAACCGATCTCGTGTAGTCATCACTGAATATTGGTACTGGGGTATACAATGATAAGCCTAAAAAATTTACTTACAGTGAGAGTTTATTCCGGACTGACATTATATAAATAGTTACCTACCTTATTTATTCTAACTTTTAGCTATCCCGTGGTCAGGGTGTAGCCAAATATTCATTATTTTTGAGATAGTACGCACCGTTTACGACATACGAGTTAGCGTATGTCGTAGTAGGCGGGGGCAGTCAGGCTCTTTCGACCTATGTGCGATAGTTAAATTTAACATCAGAGCAATCCGATTCGGACTGATTAGGTTAGGGTTATTTTCTTTTTCAAACCACCTAGAAGTAGGAGCCCCGCAAAGTGGGGCTCCGGCGACCTATGTGCGACAACAGAGCACACAAGTCAACAAAAAATATA
Source organism: Laspeyria flexula (assembly GCA_905147015.1). Classification (NCBI taxonomy): domain Eukaryota; kingdom Metazoa; phylum Arthropoda; class Insecta; order Lepidoptera; family Erebidae; genus Laspeyria; species Laspeyria flexula. The sequence goes on along the minus strand of LR989949.1, from coordinate 7,442,097 downwards.
AATATATAGTCGAAGCAATGTACAAATTTTGTCCCAAAAAAACAACTTAAACCTCAGTCTTTTTTTAAACCTATTTTATTCGTTATGTTGATAACAAAAATGTGTCATTTTTAACCTATCCCCTTACCTACTCATTTCTTAATTTAATCACAATAAAATATATAAAAATATTGCATAATCGTCCGGAACCCTCGGTGCGCGACTCCGACTCGCACTTGACCGGTTATTTAAAGTATATTTTAGTGAAAATCTCGACGTAAATAACGCGAACGACTTAATGCTTGTGAATCTTTTATTAGTCTACCATTTTGATGTACAAATAGAATAAGAGCTACTCTGTACTTATAAATATTTTTTATTGAATATACTTTCTTTCTGGTTATGTGATATTTGTAATGTTAGAGAAATAAATGATTTATATATCCCAAATATATTTAGTTCTGATAGAGAAAGACCTATTCACATTCCCATTAAAGCTCTTTATCACAAGTTTTAGTTAAGTATTTCCCAAGCACTTCCATACGAGTATTTGTTAACGTCAGAGAGTGCCTCCTAAGAATTTTCCCATGCAATGCTAAATTAATTACCTATTTTACTTTAATGTATAGATGCGGATATATTCCTATGTCCGCAGACACAGTGTTATTGCTTAACACTAACCTTCACACTACTATGTTATGAGTAAAATTTTAGCTCTATATATAGCAACAAAGTCTGCTCTGCTACTTTTGCTAAACAAAAATCCAAAAACATGTGATATCAAAGGGTTTCGACAACCCTTTACATATGGCGCCCAGGGCGCTTGCCACCCCTAAACTGGCACGGCATAGACGTTACTTGTAATACAAATTCACTGTTTTATTCATCAAAGAAGATGATGACGGTCCGTAGAATCTTTAACAACGTCGAAATAAAAAAGTGCTAAGAGCAAAGTCATGTCTCATAAGAATCAATGTCAATTAGGAACCGAATTTCTTCGCAACTGAAAATAAATGGTTATAAAAATATTTATTTTTGTCCGTAGAAGGGACGTTCAACGAAAAATATCTGTCTATCAATTTAGAGCATTGCTTTTTCAATTTAAAATATTCTCAGTCTTATAAATATAATTATATATATTATAATATAAATTATATTTATTAACCATTATAGCCACTGCTTAAAGTCATCAGTCAGTCAAAATATGTCTGATTGCGAATAGGGTGAATTTTCGTTTTCCGTCTGTGGTAGAAATTGATTTTTTTAATTGTATAATTAATTAATAATAATCAATTTATTATCTACTTATTTCTGGGATACAAATATTTTGTTTAAACAGTAGACTAACTTTGTGAGAGACTGGTGTCTATAATAGGTTAATAAATTATTATTATTGAAAAAAAAAATATTATTGAACCGGAAAATTTACATAATATATACTTATTGTAAATAGTTTGAAAAATCAAATTATATTCTAGGACTAGCTTCTAACTGTTTGTGTATTTCCCTAAAAAGTAGTCTGTATTTTAAGTGAGTCTTATAGCAATACATTGGTGAAAACTGCGTAGAATTCCATTAGGAGATTTTGCGTCATACGCTTACAAAAATACAGATAGACAAAAATACTAAAAAAAATTGTTTTTTGTTCCTGGGGCTCTAAAAAAGACCCTTCACACAAATTTTGCTTCAAAATCTATAATGCATAGGCAGGTATAGCCCCGTTAAAATTTTATTATATGTATAGATAAACAACCTGAGAGATTAGGTACCATTCTAAATTATACGATACTATTTAAGTCTTAAAGTTAGTTTTTGTTTCTTCGCCTAGAATATAGTACATCTATGTTTCAAGTAGTGTTGTGCTATTAAGAATTTGCAGCTTCGCATTTTGAGCTAAAAGTATACAATAGGTACCTATATTTGTTTCAGTTAACACTCTCAGTTAATTTAATATTGATCCGACCAGTGCAGCAGTGGGTCTTCCGGAAATTTCCTTTGAAGTTTCATCTCACTAACTAATGATTGATACTAAAGAGTTTTTATCCAATACCTCTAATTCAAATTATTGTCTCTTGTTTATTAACTACTACTACTACTCATTACTGGCTTGACTGGCCTGTTGGTCTAGTGGTTAGTGACCCTGACTGCTAAGCCGGAGGTCGTGGGTTCGATCCCCACCCAGGACAAATCTTTGTGTGATGAACATAAAGGTTTGTTCTGTGTCTGGGTGTAATTTATCTATAATATGTATGTATTTACAAAAAAAAAATGTATTTAAGTAGTATATCAGTTGTTTAGTACCCATAACACAAGCAAATATAATTTCTTACTTTGGGATAGATGGCGCTGTGTGAATGTGGTAGAATATTAAAAAAAATATTATTAAAAATTACTCAGTCAACAGGCATGTGCTATCGTGTGGAAGCTTGACACGTTATGGATAATACATGAAGTAGTAACAAACATAAAAGGGCGCCCCCACCTTCACCTCCAAGCTGGGTAGACATAAGTACCATTTTATAGGCGACCTGTTGATGAACCTTATCTTCAACTTTACTGGCTTACTCTACTAACACCAATTCGTTGAATATGCGTTGACTGCTGTTAACCTTAATAGCTTTTGTGTTAGTTCTATTTTGTGCTCACTTATAACTTTTTATTTAATATTGGCACATATAAAATAATTATACTAAATGATAAAAATATATTTTAACTTTACCTTCAATTTAAGTAATTTATGTTTTTAATTTTGAGGAGCTATAGCTAAAACAAAAAAGAAATTTCTTAATTTAATCTAAACATAATTCGATTTCGAGACTCTTGCCCAGCAGTGGGACGTTTATGGGTTGAAATGATGATGATGATGATAATTAGATTATATTATAAAATAATTTAGTTTTTGATCCTGACCCCTTCAACTCTAGCAAAAACAAACATAGGTATAAAAACAGCCGTAGCTTCCATTTCTTTCATCTTATAATACAGAACAATCCACAATACAAATAGAAGCATCATCAAAAAAACATCTTGTTATACATTAACTACAAAGGTTTTGGATAACCAACGAGTAGATTTTAATATTTTTTGTACGTTATAACAATAAAATTCAGTGATAAGATTCACATTATCATCCAGATCAGATTTGACCAACCTTTTCTACACTAAAGCCACGGACTATAGACCATATGTTTTAAGAAAAATAACCCGTTAATATGTCTCTATTCTTTGGAAACAAATTGTGGACACTATTCAGCCAAATAGCGAATAATCCACTTCACAAATATCACAAACAAAGTTCCATTGCATATTATTAACACAGGTTGCTGTCCTTTAGTTAGTACTTAGTTTCCACTTCATATACAATTTAACAGATGCAGTTGGAGTTATTACTCTAGTACAGTTTCAGATACCCTTTAACAGCTTTCAGTTTCCAAACACCTCGAGAATTTAATTCAGTTTGAAATTAACAAATTTCTATTACAACTTTCTGAACTGTTATTAGTAGTGATCGGATATTCCAGTGCATATTTACCTAAACTGCGAGGAAGTAAGTAACATAGAGAGGATAATACCGTCTCTAAAGAACCGGTATGTATGTTACTTACTTCCGCGCTGTTTAGGTAAATATGCACTGGAATATCCGATCTCTAGTTATTAGTTACGAACAGTTCAGAAATTTGTAGTTTTCGTAGTTTAGAAATTTGTATTTACGAGTATAAAATGGGATGTAGACTGCACTAGTAGATTATTTAACTTTTGGTTTCAGTGACTGTTATAATATATTACTATTTTTCCGATAGTTATTTAAATGTAATTAAAAAACGAAAAAACACACACTCGGACATCAATTTAATTTATTGGGTTAGTTTAGGGTTTATAAATGTCTGGCCAACGTGTACAGGCTGACGGCTGAGTTCCGCAGCCGAGGGCAAGAGCCCTCACCGGAGGAACTGCGCCACCTGCGGGGCCGATCTCGAGAGGCCCTGTTTCACGGGTGGCAGCAGCGGCTTGCGGAACCGAGCGCCGGTCACCGCACGATCGAGGCCATTCGGCCCGTTCTCAGAGAATGGGCCGAAAGAAGGCGCGGGGCGCTGACCTTTCGCCTGGCGCAGGTGCTCTCGGGGCATGGTTGCTTCGGGAGGTACCTGTGCCGGGTCGCGAGGAGGGAGCCGCAATGTATTTGTCATCATTGCGGCTCCCCGGAGGACACAGCCCAGCACACCCTCGAGGTGTGCGGGGCGTGGGCGGGTCAGCGCGCTGCACTGGCCTCGATCATAGGCGAGGATCTCTCGCTCCCAGCAGTGGTGAAGGCCATGCTGGAGAGCGAGACGAACTGGGGAGCAGTGCTCTCCTTCTGCGAAGAGGTGATGAGGCAGAAGGAGGAGGCGGAACGGCAGAGGGAAGACGATGCCCTCAGTGACCCGATCCGCCATCGAAGGGTAGGCGGGAGAAGGCGGGCATACGCCCGCGACCTCCCGCCGTAAAAGCCCGAGAAGAGGACGCGCCCGGCTGAGCGCGTCCGCCACGCCAGGACCGGTCGACTTTGGGGAAAGTCGACCGCGAGCGTTTTCTGGTGACGTGTGCGTGTTCCCGCACGTCACCGCCGGAGCTGAGCTCCGGCAGAGAGGGGGCCCGTAGCGGGCCATCGTCGCTGTGGTCGCGGATGAATGTTCCTGCGCTCCCGTGACCACAGCAGAGCGCGACGAGAGGAACACCTTGGGGTTTTAGTGGGTGCGAGCCCCACATAACCCCTCGGTTCTTTCCCCAAGACTGAGGGGTATGCGTCAGGCATTTCCCCAAGTAAAAAAAAAAAAAAAAGGGTTTATAAATGTAAACATCCCTTTCAGATTAATATAATACTTTGAGGCTGGCTTTTATAAATACTTGACGCAAAGAATCTTACTTTAGTCTGCTTGTCCAGCCCTTTGATTCTGACCTGTTGGATAATAATTTTCAGATAAAAACTTATTGTTAAAAAGATAAATGGTTCTAGAAAAAAAAACTTGTTTTAATCAGTTTTTAATTTTCTACACGGGTAACTATTTTCTAACATACCTACATACATACATAGCATCACACCCACATTTCGCCAGCTATGTTTGGTCCCATGAAATAGGGGGCGAGCCTGTTGTCATCAACCGGGAGCATTTGTTTACCAAACTCCGGGAAAATCTTAATACTGGAATTTCATGATAGAAAAACCCAATATCATTTATACCCGACCCGGGAATCGAACCCAGGACCTCTTGCATAGCAGTCGTATACACTTCCCGCTGCGCCACCGAGGCAGTCTATTTAATATATATTATCTATAATTTTCTAACATTAAATAACATAAGTCGTAAAAATTTTGTAAAGAAAAAAATCAGGCGAAGAAGAGCCGTTATGAGCTACTTAAAAAAAATCTAGATTCGTGAACTATATAAACCATAGCTTATTTAATAAACTGTTGCCTGAGGATGCGGAGCTAATTACCAGATATTTACTTGAAGGTTCCATTTGCCGGCAGCGGCAAATTAAATTCAGCCAATGACGCGGCTTTTAACACTGTTTTCATGTCTAGGTTATTTGATTTAAAAGCAATCGTGAATATTCAACTGCAATTTTAAAAGAAATTTGTTTTCAAAGATTTGATTTAAATTATAGGTACTTAGTTTCTTAGATTTTGATGTGTCTAACATCAAAAGTAAACAGCCAATGCCTACTATTGAGACGTGTATTCAGGTTGCCTTTTTTTAAGACTTGACATTCGATTTAGTCGATTTTTAAATCGTTATGAAAATGACAGCCGTATTCGAAATTTTAAAAGTACGAGCACAAATGATGATAGTTGAAATTTATTTTCAAATAAGATGAGATAGGTTGAGTTCAACTTCATCTTCATCATCATTTCAGCTTAGTGCAGTTCAACTTAGTACAAAATAACAAAGTTATCGCACGTTGTCATCAAGAACTAGTTAGGAAGGTTCGAGAAACTGTTCCGTCACTTGTTATACTTGTTTCGTGGTTCTACATACATTTGTGTATAGCAGGCGTCGCGTCGCGGGGTCCGTGTCGTCGGTTGTTCGTCTCAGTCGAGAAATTCGAGCACAGTTAAGCGTCAACTACCCTACGGTGGGCAGTTGAGGCTATTGTGTTGAGTTGAGCTCTATTTATTAATACAAACTTCTGGTTTGTAATTACAAACCTAATAGTTATTGATTTGATGTTTAAATATGAATGGTTTATGTTTGTTTTATCAGCAACCCATTAATGTCCCACTGTTGGGCTCGGGTCTCCTCTCCTCTATCTAGAGAGCTGAGAGGGTTTAGGCCATAATCCACATACGCTGGCCTAGTGCGGGTTGGTGGATCAGACATACCCATAGAATTTCTTCTAGAGTATGTGGGTTTCCTCACGATGTTTTCCTTCACCGTTAGCAGATGGTAAGTCACATGAATATTACATATAAATTACACAAAGTGAAATCCACATTGGTACTGCTGGTCGGAATCGAACTCGGTCTCTTATCCATTTAGCCACCATCGCTTTATACTATAATGTAATATAATGAGTGTTTGCGGAATGTTAATAATATAAATTTAATTCAGAAGAGAATTTAGAATATGTGTGTTACATTTGTGAAATTACTGGTTTGGTTTATATTTAATGAACGTGGTCATAGATTTTATATTAACGTTCTTCTTTTAATAATATTAGAAACAACTATTAGACTTTGGAATTTCTATATCTATACTAATATTATAAGGTTGAAGAGTGTATTTGTTTGTAGACTATATAACGGCTATACATATACGGCGTGCAGGGCTTCGCTCCCAGCCAATGATATTGTATGTTTTTAACATACAATATCATTCTTATTTACAACCAAGTGTTATGTGTACTCAAATATGTACATTGCACAATTGCGCAATTCAAGTTTTCTCGCATGGGCATGTCGGGTTTTTTAAATGAATTAAACTTGTTTTTAATTAATGGATAATACTGCTCAAACCTTGCAGGTCATAAATATAAAATATATAAAATCGCGGAACGATTTCGCCAGCAATTTGTTTGATCCTTCCAATTAGTGTAAAAATAAGCCCCTCCCCACCAGGTAGCAATTGAGGTATTAAAGCCCGGTCTGTATCAAAATTGTAAGCAGCTTACAATTTATCGAAAACTGTAGAAAAGTAAGTGAGATTCTCAAATTATCCATAACAATGACGTTGAAAATTATATTGGATGTTATTTTTAATTAATTGATTATAATTATTTTTGCTTATTATAAAATTAACTATGTAAGCCTGTACAAAGAATAGCAATATGGGTGAAATTTGTCATTTGTGTATAATGTAACTCGACCCTGGATTCCAAAAAGTGAAGACATTGGAGTTAGAAACAAACAACCCATGGAAAATACCCCGTGCTGCCGCGGCCACCGCTCACCGCACGCGGCGATTCATTCCTCTAAAAACTTATTTCTCTGTTCTGTAAATTGCTTTTTAATTCAATATGTATTCTTTAACTGTTCTCTTCTCGTCGTTTTTGTTTTGGAGGCGTCAGAACTTGGCCTTAAAATTTTGAGACCCCTTGCAAATATTTTCTCTGACAGAAATTGTTCACATCTTTATAATAACTATCAGAAGCGGTCACAGTTAGGTTTCGGTAGTTTTAACCATGTTTTATGTCAATAAAAAGTAGCCTATCCTTAAGTCTTAGACCATCTGTATATCAAATATAATTAAGATCTGGGTGGTTTATCGATGTAGTAGAAATAAACTCAATTTTGCATTCATAATATTAGTTAGAATGCAATGAAATGAAAATAAATAGACATCAAAGAAGAGACAGGTCTCACAACTTATTTATTCGTAAACATACGTTAGTCTACCTGACGTATAATTTATTATGGGGAAGTACAGATGGTTGAATAACCTACAACAGAGGGTAAAGTTTGTTATAAATAAGCGATCGAATACAAAACTGTTTTCGATCGATTAGTATTTAGAATTTCGTTTGTGGTTTTACCATGTGTCATTGTTATAAGTTTTAGAAGTTAATTTTATTACAGATAGCTACATGTTTAAAAAGAAATGCAAGTATTGTTGATTTCAAATGCCGCATCAAAACAATATATTATGTTGATATTTTTATACAACTCTTTAGAAGAAGAACTTTAGAGTATCTTGCCATTTTATCCGAAGGAGACAGTTTTATATTGTTAGTTCGAATAAGAATTGTAACACCAGAACAAAATAGATGCCGAAGGGAATTGACCTAAGTATACTTTGTTGCCGAAAACAATCCCGTCCAACATAATATTGGTTAATTAGACATTCTTCCTTATCATTTAACGAAATTTAGAGCTATTATTAAACAACTGTAAATCTAATCTATACTATTTTGTATTTACATACATACATACCATCATGGCTGTCTTCCATTAAAGTAGGCAGAGCACAGAAGGCAAGTAATAATCTATCCAAAAAGCTCTTTCCTTTGACATGTGCATTTATATGGTCTTGCAAGTAATAACGGTATCGGGACTCAAAGGAGTTTTGAGACATTCTACTTCAAACATATCAGGTTTCTCTGTTTATCTGTGTTCGTTTGGCTTGATTAAAAAGGTAATACAATTTGTTCTGACAAACAAAGGCAAGTTTGCAATAGAAAGTTTACATTTAGCAACTGCAGTTACAGAAATTATTAAGGTACTTGTGTGTACCTGTGTCGCATGTGATACAAAATTGATTGTTACATTAACGATGCGATATGAATTCCGAGTGTACCGTGTTTTAGAAGGATAGTTTAGTCGGTAGATATAATAGCACTACAAAGGTTGAGTTGCGGTGAATAAATAATAGTGTCTTTATATTTCATGTGTAAGAAAGGGACTGTACTGTAATTATCGGAGTAGAGACAAGCGGGCCTAGACAAATGGCAATCTATTCCCGTTACTCGTATCTATTCTATCAATATGTCAAATTCACTTGCTGGCCTGATGGTGTAGTGGTTAATGACCCTGACTGCTAAACCGGAGGTCGTGGGTTCGATCCCCACCCAGAACAAATCTTTGTGTGATGAGCATAAAGGTTTGTTCTGTGTCTGGGTGTAATTTATCTATAATATGTATGTATTTACAAAAAAAAAAATGTATTTAAGTAGTATATCAGTTGTTTAGTACCCATAACACAAGCAAATATAATTGCTTACTTTGGGACTAGATGGCGCTGTGTAAATGTGGTAGAATATTATTATTATTATTATATTATTATTATATGATAATTATGTCAGAGATGTGTTCAAATGTATTGAAGTGTGATTTAAATATTTCGATTAGAATAAGCGATTTTCCACTTGTCTAGGGCTGAAGAAGAGAAATTAGTCAGGGGCGTACGCATTATATCATAGACCATCTTTATGAAAGATTATACACTACCCCATCTCAACCCGTGGGTGTCGTAAAAGGCGACTAAGACGTTAAGCATATAAGAGCACTGCGGGAAAAGGAAAATTCGAAACAAACCATATACCAACCTGTCTGACCAGCGTGGTGTAGTAAGCTTAATTCCCTTCACAATATTTGGAGAAGACCCGTGCCTAGCAGAGTGGAACGTGTATGGGTTGAAATGATGTACGCATTATAATTTTTTTTATTTATTTATTTATAAGCATACTAACAGTACAATTATACAACATTTGAGATATAATAATAACTTAAAAATAATCTTAAAAGTAATTATACAAAAAATATATATTAGCTTCCATCCGCGGCTCCGCGTGGTATCTCGATAAAAAGGTTTTATGTGCTATTCTAAACTATAAACTTTATACAGATCCTTTGAGCCGTCCTGGGGTGATTGTAGTAAATATCATTCATCCATCCTAAATTTCGCATTAATAGGATTGTAAATATATCAATTTTATTGGTTACTTACAAGTACAACACAGTCATAATTAAGCTCGCTTTGACCGCACTTTTAGTCTATCAGCACAGTGATTTCATCTTTTGTTTATGTACCTTTGACTGCAAAAACCAACACCGTACATACCGCTTTAAGCTATATGAAAACGTACTTAATACCCGCGGTAGATAATAAATCCGTTGAACATAAGGCACATATTCCCATGAAAGTTAACTTTTTTGTTTCTATTCAGTTTACGGAACAAAAACGTCAAGTTGTTCGCTCGGCGTGTCGGGTGTTGTTTGCAAGAGTGTAAGCCTCTATTCGCTGATGAGGACTGACATACTGTTATAAACTTGTCTGTTGTCGGCAGCACGAACTTGTTTCCCCTTATTACAAAATATGGACTAAGTATTAAACCAGGTTTAAATTGACATAAACCAATGTTTTAGTGTGAAAGTTGTGAATTGAGAAAGTGTTTTGTTATAAGGGGGTTTGTTACTTACACTTTTCTATTGTACGGATAGTATTCGGCTATTTGTCTTTCGTTTTAATGTTCGATTCGTAGTTATTTCTTATTAGTTTTAGTACGTTTTATTCATAAAAATTCATTCCACTATTGGAAACGGCTCTATCCGTCTTTACTTTATAAAAATAAGTAATATGAACATATATACAATAGCAAACTGTTTTCACGTTGGGTAGAAGGATTAGAAAATGTTTTTTTTTGTGTTTTCCCTCTTCCGTGTCTTGTGATTTGTTCTTTCTTGTGTGAAAAGAAGCGAAACGTCGCTATTGTCAGGAGATGAAAAGAAATTGTATACAGTAAGTATGTACTTATTAATTTAATAACAGTTGGAAAGTATAAAAAAGTTATACTTTGGTAGTTTATGTTTGAATTTCATAAGCAAAAATTCACGATGAAACCTATTTGAAAGATCGTAACGTCTTTACTGCGGCAGAAACTACAATCTAAAATATGCCTATTTATAAAAGAATTATGACTTTAATTATCCGTTATTTTTAATGAAAAATATTATAGAGAGAGTATCTGAAAATATTTCTTCTAGAAGGTGGACATGATAGAAACGACGACAAAGCGACATAAAATATGCACCGAGATGTTGTAAATTTTGTGGTGCACTTAATTATTTTTATAATGGTTTCCCTATTATTAGATGAGACTGTAAACATTATTACCGTCGTTCATATTGGACAGTAGGCTTATCCGGGTTTATTTAAATTAATGCACGTGCCACGTGCGCGCACGTGCCTGCTACAGCGCGCTGCGCTCACGCACGCGTGGCGTACGCTCAACACGTTGGCTCTCACTGTGGATCTCTTCGTGTGCACTGAATTATAATTTTATACAGGCCACTTATTGTGCAATTTGCTTAATTTAGTTTTTAATAATTATGTACATAGGCTATTATTGCATTAGGTTATACCTGTAATAATAGTTGTATGTGTGTTTTTATAAATAAATAAAATAAATCAACTTATAGTTTCAAAGTATGCTAATGAAATCAGTTCTTCTGTTGATATAATGAAGAGAGCTTTACAGAGAATGCTATTAAAAATTGACTGATACGTCACAAATAAGTTCCGAGATCAACTGCGGCGAAATTGAGTTCATTTGTACTAGGGTATATCGATATCACATTAAATGGTTAAGCAAAATACCGTAAGAAGCCCACATATCCTGCCAATACCAAGGGCACGTCTGATAAACCAACATGTATTGGATTAATACCTATACGTTCATTAATTATATCTCCTCTCAATTATCAAAAGTGCTAGGGAATAGGTGTCTCCTATTTTTTATCACTTTTGGTAATTGAGGCTAGTAGTGGAACAATAATGTGTTGCTAATTATAAATATAAAAACAATATAATAGTATTCTAAAGAGGAATAAGGCATAAAATTCGTATTTTAATGATTTTGATGTTTTAAAAAAACACTTCTCATCTACTTAGTCGACAACTTATTTGTCGATCTATAAATTTATTTATGTGCCATCAATAATTATCAGCCGAATGACGTCTACTGCTGGAAATACTCGTAGGCCTTACCTAATTATTACCGCCACAGCGAGCAACTGTGGGCTATCAAGTTCAAGTAATTATTACACAACAGTTTTTTTTTAATTGCTTAAAATTGTTTCCTGCCCATTTAATTGCACAATAAATCGAGTGACATTGTCCATAGAAATAAACTCACGGATGCGAATAGCAGTCAAACTGAAAATTGAAAAACATTTTCAATTATTATTGGTTATTTTTTAACAATAGCTCGAATTTCCGATTGATTGACACGGTAAATTTACTGGAGGCAAACAAAGAATTGAGAACCTCTTCCTTTTTTGAAGCCAGGTAAAAGTGACAAATATACTTTTTTTGTGTTTTATCTTTATTCATACGCGCCTAAACTTTTCGCTCAAACTGGAACTTTTAAAAAACTCTAATGCCATTTTTGCAAGACCCGGTAGAATCGAACCCGGGACCTCTTGCTTAGTAGTCATATACACCACTCGCTGCGCCACTGAGGCAGTTAACAATTACTCATATTATTCAGCTAACGGTATAAATATATGAAGAAAAATATTAAATAAATTATATCACTTCACATACATGTCTCTTCTTTTGAAAGCCTTCCGCAATGTATTGGTGATAACGAATTCCAGATGTCATTAGCTGTACTCTTTGCATTCGAAAAATAAAAGATAAGCGTGTCGTCTCTACATATTATTTGGATATATTATATAAAAGAGTGCCTCAGCATCGACTGTTAAGCTAGAGATCTCAGATTATATTGCCGGTAAAAAACGGTAGTATACACTCCAGTCTTGCAATTGACAGTATTAGCCCGGCGCAGCGTCAGAAAGTGTGTCTATGGCAATAGCCTCACCCCATATTCTATGGGACAAGACATAGCTGGCAAAATGTGGGCGTCAAGCACCTTTACACAAAGCTTGCACAGAGAACAAGCTGTCAAGTGTCGCTGGGGACTTTTACAAAAATGTGTGTGGTATTTGAACCCACGTCTGGCCACACGTCGCACATGGATGCCGACCACCTTAAACACAAAACTGCGAACGGTTCGATGTGAATTCGCAACGCATGCGATACAAATTGCTACGATGCGTTTCCGTGCGGCAAGGCGTCTCCACGAGTGGGGTGACCTTTCCTTTTTAGCTAGTTTTTGCTCGATATTGATAACAGCAACAGGTAGATGCTTGAAATATTCACAGAATATTTATCTAAATATTCACTTTAAAAATAAATAATAAAACTAATATTTAAGGAGGGCTTTATTGATAATGGTACGGAACCCTTTGTGCGCGTGTCACTCTCGCACTTGGCTGGTTTTTTCAAAGTAATACCTAAACATATTTTTCAAATAAACATTTTAAAAGTAATTTTCCTTTTTATCGTGTAGTTTACAAGTACAAGGTACAAGAGCAGTGCCACTTATAGTAAGTATTAATAATGTATGTATTCATATACTCTTTATATTTATTGTTATAAATAGTTTATAGTATTTATATATCTTTATTCTATTTATAGATATATAATTATATCTATGTATATAAATATTCATCTATATTTACTTGAGGAATTGTATATATTGTTATATTTGCCTAATTCTCTCGTTACGTTTATTTATGGCACCTACTTCATTCATTTCTCTGCATCACCCTATGGTTGACTGGTAGAAAATGCCCAAAGGCATTAAGTCCAGATTTACAATTTTTTTTTGTATGAAGTTATAAATAAATAACAACTTCGCGACTCACTTTACAAACTCTTTTCTACAAAACTTTTAGAATAAAATTATTTTCTCTTGGTCAATGTTGAATGAGTTTCTTCTGGCTTGTATTTATTAAATCATATAGTATTATTTATACAAAAGTACGGTATGTCCGGTGAGGAACCGGCAACTGGATAGAATGGGTTGGGATCGTAACGATTACCTATATTTTCAAAACGACTAAACCATCATAAGGCTTACATCTTAGAAAGATATACATCTCTATAGATAGCCCATATCTCTGAATGAATAGGGAGCTAAACGACTAGTTCTTGAAAAGACCACATCGTTAATAAGTCCACATATCACAAAGACCAGGGAGCAAAACGACTAGTTTGTGAAAATACTATTTCGGGCGGAATTTAAATGATTGAATTAGAATGAAGATGAATAAAAGAAAATCGGTGACGTTAATTACAAATTTTTAAGAGATGTTAATTGGATCATAGATTATAATTATTAATTGGATGATTGTGAAATTCATCGCGATACAATAGGGCCTACTCGGAATCTGGACAATCGATTTCGAGCAATAATTAAGTCAAATGAAAAGAATGTAAGCCTTCTGGTCTGTTGCCTAATTTATAGTATCTACATATAATACACTTATTTAGTTACGATTCAAACACCATTTATTTTATGATGACAAGCATATAAAATAGATGTTGGGAACTTCAGTAAGCCTACGTTAGAAATCCAATTACTTAGGGTGTCCGTGAAATAAGTGCCTCCATCAGCTCGTACCTTAACAAACTGAAAGTGAAGCGCACAAAATAGCTAACTCCTGTCGTCTGCTCGCTTGATAGGCGACCATACGTCAGGCTATGAACGCTTACGATACAACAGCCACAACTATCGTCCACCCATCAATCGATTCAACCAGATACCCGTTCGGAAGCCGACAAATAAAATTCAATTTTGAATTCGTGTACTGTGAATCAAACTTGTTGTCTGGAGAGAGAGGAAAGATTTTATTGAAAGTTTTTTGACCCTGCGAACATAGTACCGTATCAGTTGACTTCAGTGATTAAAATTTAGGTTTTTTATTAAAATAACGTGTACCTATACCTAAGTACTTATAATGAATTAAGTTTAATAAAGAGGAAACTTCTATAGGCCAAGACGATAAAAAATACATCCAAATCAGTCAATCCGTTCTCGAGATTACTTATAAAAACCGTTGCATGATTTTTTTCTGTCGTTCTATTCTGTTAATAGGGCGAAGACAAAAAAATCAATCATCAAATCATTCCCGCAGTTCTTGAGTTATCTATCATGACAAATAGTAACATAATATCCTTTATTCGGTCTTTTATGATTGTCACAAAAATATAACGGCCATTGTTATGAGCAATTTCTTTCTGACATGCTGTATCAGTTAGTATTTTAAACGCTCAGATATTATCAAATATATGAAGATCAAACGAGACATTGGAGAATGAATCAACCCTTCATGGGGGGACTTTAATTATTATGAACGTCAGTCAGACGCACGCGTTTGTTAACAACACACATGCGTATGTCGGACTATTGCTTTTGTACGGTTAGCAAAAAATCTTTATTATTTTTGTGTTTACAGCCATACTCAGAAACACAAAATGATTACATAAGCAACCACTAATTTATATTTCTGAAATCTTTACTTTCTGCAAGTGAATTAAAGTTGATATTTCAATACTCATGAAGAATATGTACCTAACTCTGTGTACGGCAGTTTGCCATCTTTATGTTGTTTCAGTTCAGAAATAGTCAGGTTTTTCTATTTTTCTTTGTCTTTGATTGAATTCCCGGTCTGACAAAAACACTTGGCTTGTAACCGGTGAATTTAGATAGCTCCTAAGCTGTTACATGGATATTACAAATTATATAGCTGGCAAAATCTGGGTGTGATGCATAGAGATATGCCTTGAAATAAATCGAGTGCTTTTTTATTACCATTAAAATATCATTTCATTTCTTTTGCTGACGTTTCAACATAGATTTCAATTACATTATGTCCAGTGAGCCCGCTGATTGAACCCGAATTTGAGTAGGTACTGTAGGTAGGTACATGTGTTTCGCTTTGTGTGCACTAATTGCGAAATTGTACCTACAATTTGCCTTTGTACCATCATGTTATTGAGTGTAGGTATATTAGCAAATAAGCCTCTGATTAAAAGGGTTGGTGAAATATCATCACAGTGTTTAAGTATTTTAGTAATAAACTGTTGTTTACTTAATTATTTGCATTGGATAGTAATTGACGATAATGGATTTCTTTTGAGACCATAATGCAGCATAGTATAAAAAGGAGCAGTAATTTCTTGTGTTTTTACCCGACTGCCGAAGAAAGGAGAGGTTTTAATTTAAAAACTACTAAATAAAAATCGGTTTTTAAAGTACCTAATATGCTCTCGTTATATCAAAATCGACTGGTCTTTTTACTCCATATATTATAACGCTTAATATTAACAACAAAAGAAAATCAATACACGTGGAATCAAAACACGTACACATCCCTCCTCACAACAGGATAATAGCCCCCCTGATGCAATTATGCGACTGTACCTATACTGTATTAACAACGGGGGTCATAATCTTCAATCGTCTCAATTGAGGGAGGAGGAAACAGTATGTAATATAAAACATGAATACTTAATCAAATTAATAACAGAATTTTGTTATTTATTGTGAAATGAAATCTCGTTTATTCATAAAGATAAATAATAAAGTAACTGCTATAAAATAATAATAATAATAATATTTATTAGCACCAATGACAGTTATTACAATAAGGTACAAGGTAGAACATAAATTAGGCACTCAAATACTAAATAATATTGCAATACATACATGAAATCATATATCTTTAGCAGCCGTGCTAGGTTAAAAAACCTGTGTTACAGCTGCTAGTGTAGTATAAAAGGGACATAGGATTCTTTTTTACAAAATCCACTTATAAAAAATACCTATCGAAAGATCTTGTCATTTTGATCAATAGTTGTTATTACACATTTTCTCTAAAAGTAATAGTTTGCCCGAAAAAAAATATTTTCTCTATTAGTTGTATGGAATGAATCAAAAAGTCCTAAAATTTGACAGTCTTGAGAGGTCTTCCTCTCAAGACTTTGCCAAATTTTAAGACTAATTTGTTTTAGAGAAAAACGTCTAATAACAACTATTGATCAGAATGACAAGATCTTTCGATAGGTATTTTTTTAAGTGGATTTTGTTAAAAAGGATAGTATGTCCCGTTTATAGCAGTTTCGACCCACTGTGCACCGGTGCGGCGCAGGGCGCAGGTAACGCAAATGCTGGCAATTCTAAATTTAAAATAAACTCAATGAAGGGATTATAATTTGAATAGCGAATTATTAAAGTATAATACCTCTAATTGGCTCGTATTATATCAAAGCGGCAAAGTCTTCGTTCACATAGACCGGCTTGGAGAGCAGAGGATTTCCTCTGCTCTCTCTCATTTGATAAAAGTATACAAAATAAAACTTTAGGACATTTGAATTACGGTCTATTCTTAAATTGCACATATTTTAACAAAATTTCTTGAGTTGAAGTTCTTCTGAAATTTATAATAATATAATATGTAATAGCCTAAAAGGTACTAAACAAATCGGCCTTACTCTTTAAGATGGTCTTTGTGAAAGAACACTTAAGATGTATGTATTTAAGTACGGAAATGTTTTGTAAACAAAGTAATTTATTTTCAATAAGTATCTAAAAATACTTGGAACTAGCTGAGCAGTTGATTATTTTTTATAATATTTGCATAAGTCGGAGGAAGGTTTTTATGAAAATAAAATTGGGATAATAATTACTGTATCCGTGGCGTAGCGCTAAAGGTTTAAACCTTGCCACAAACATCGCCGTGACGAGTGGGCGTGGACGTGGGACGTGGGTTCAATTTCCGCAAGAAAAAAAATACTTGTGCGGTTCATAGATTTTTATTTCGAGCCTGGTTGTCCTTTGTCTCATATTTTTTTTTTTGATTAATAAAAAAGTCCCCCGCGACAGAGGGCACGTTTCCTAGTGTGGGCGGCGTCTTTTTTAGGGTTTCGTAGTCAACAGGAACGAGAAACCCTTATAGTTTCGTCATGTTCGTGTTCGTCCGCCGCTTAACTCAGAGGCGCATAGTACCAGAAAGCTGTAATTTGGCATGGATATATAATAAATATCCGTGTCATGACAGATTATTCGTGTAGTGATGAATTAAGAATTCATAATGTCACAACCCTATCTCAACCCATGGGTGGCGATAAAGGGAAGTAACCATAAGCAGAAAAAACACTGCAAAAAAAGGAAAATTCGAAACAAACCCTATACCAACCCGTCTGGCCAGCGAGGTATAGTAGGATAAATTCCGTGCACATTCTTTGGAGGAGACCAGTGCCCAGCAGTGTGACGTTTATGGGTTAAAATGATGATGATGAACATTCCCGTGGCGCCACGAGGCAGCTTTGTGTGTACTCTATTTTTTTTATTTCGTGGAGTATCACACTGCAATAAGGCTAGTGCCGTGAAGCATACTTAGTGTCTGTAAAATACTATGCACCTAGAGAACGTACGTATGTATTACAATCCGTTACCAAAGACATACGAAACACAAGAACTACACCTTTTAATACCATAAATAAGAAACAAAATTTACAAAAGAAGCAATTCTATTTGCTTGTGTTATGGGTACTAAACAACTGACATACTACTTCAATATTTTTTTTTTTTGTAAATACATACATATTATAGATAAATTACACCTAGACACAGAACAAACCTTTATGCTCATCACACAAAGATTTGTCCTGGGTGGGGATCGAACCCACGACCTCCGGCTTAGCAGTCAGCGTCACTAACCACTAGACCAACAGGCCATTCTTTTTTTTGTTTGTTGGCCAGTTTGTCACGGTGTAGATAGCACACTGACTACTGCAAAGAGTTCTTTCACTTTCCTCGCTAGAATCTGGAATAACGTACACGTACGGCAAGCTCTAGAGTTGTAGTAGACTTGAACGTGTACACTTCAAGTGTCATCTATTGAGTCCATTTCAGTTCAAATGCAGCAGCTCTGATATCAAAGCATTTGTGTAGTTGGATTTGTACGAGATATTGACAGAATAGTTCCACTTGGTCTATTCATGAGATACGTGAACACCGCGGCTGTGCCATTTCAATATTTTATTCTAGAAAGAACAACTTTAGTGTGACACTTATTTTATGTACCGACATAAACCACTAAAATAGAAAATTGTATCCTCTGGTCGGTCTATTAACAGATATTTCAGCAAACCAATTAGTGGAGAAAACGTTGGACGACGTGCAATGAAAACCTATATTCTGCTTTCATCTGTAAATAGAATCTTAGTCATTGGGTTAAGTGTTATTTAATTGAATTGTGCATTTATTTCGATTGCAGTATAAATAAGACCCAGACTGGTGTGTGTGTTAGTTACAAACAACTTATAAACTGTATTAGAAGCTTTATCAAATACTAGAAGTCGTACGGGGCTTCACTCCCGTCACTCTTGTTTGGCCACTGCTTAGCTCCTATTAGGCGTAGCCTGATATTATATAGCCTATAACCTTCCTCGATAAATGGGCTATCTGACACCAAAAAAAAATATTTTTCAAATCAGATCCTGAGATCCTAGTGTTCAAATAAAAACAAACAAATTCTTTAGCTTTGTAATATTAGTATAGATTGACCGTTGTCAATTTTTCAAACTAATTACCATTTTGTTGGTAATTTATTTTCTGTAACGGTTACTATTATACTGATTAAACACTAATTTCAGCAGTTATCATTATCATTACATGTCTCTTATATGTCCCACTGCTGGGCAGGGGTCGCCTCCAAACATTTTGGAGGAAATTTAGCCAGACGGGTTGGTATAGGGTTTTGTATCGAATTTTCCTTTTCTCGCAGTGCTCTTGTCTGCTTAGTCAGACAAGAGCACTGCAAGGCTAATGCGTTGCCCTAGGAATAGGCCAGCCTTTGGGTCACGTGATACCTCACATTAAATTTCGCGGTAAATTTTGTGAGGATTTGGTTCCCAAGGTTCTAGAGATTCAATCCTAAAAGTCTAAAAGAGGTACATAAGTCTCAACAAGACTTTCATATTTACGTCGCTTAAGACACTCTGCAGAATTGGCAGCAGAAACTGCTTTATTATCAGACAATGATAGATGCCGCCAGTGTGTCAACGCAAGTAGCATCCCATACCAAGGACTTACGTATAATTTAAAATAATATTAAAACTGATATTATAATTGTATAATCAGGTGTCACTCACATAAAAATAATGCACATTCTTCGCCCTTGCTTTGGTGAAGTTTGTGCCTAACTGAGGCTAGTTGACCTATATTTCTTGTAGCATTCATCATGTTCAAATTTCCGGTGTTTTTGATCGAACAGCCGACGGCGACGTCACGGCCGCCCGGCCGGTGAGTGCTTACGTCCAGTCGTTTAATAATTACTTCAGTGTTAGTACATCACTGTCGATGTCACATCTGGGTTTTGTGTCTAAATAGGGATTCGGACTTGATTTTAGTTTCAGAAAGGTGTTATGTTCAGCTATTAACTGATAGGCTGATGGTCAGTAACAGGTAACAGCGTTCAAAATTTTTAGTAAGTTAGTCAATCATTCAATTATTTATTTGTAATAATACGTGAATAGTCTTTAATAATTGAATAGTGTCCGTATATTCTGCACGCGTTATGGCGTACAAACATTTTAGATTACAATAAAAATAATTGTACTTAAAATAGTAAATAAGAGAATTGATATAAAACAATCAAAATAACAATCAAGAAATATTGAGAAGTAAGTTTATTTTGTTTTATTATTCTTTCTGCTATCAGAATAATTAGATTGAACAACATTTATCGGTATTTGAGTAGGCATTTACACGAAAACAAATTCAATTATAATATATTATGAACGAAATAATAATAAACAGACAAATGCCAGTTTGATGAGAATTCATATTTTAATCATATTTTTCAAGATTAAAATAAAGAAATATATAAAAAACCTACTAGCCAAACACATGAATGCATAAAAAGCATAACATGTTATATCTGTTGGAATTTACTGAATACTAAAACTAAATCCAGAACGACTTTGAATTTGAATGGTATCTTGTGCCCTGTCAAAGGCCTGCATTAAGACTAAAATGCACGAGTGAGCCCGACTCTATTCACACAGCCTTTAGTTTCTTGTCATAGAGAGCCAGACATGGCAGTTATCTAGACATACTATTGAAATAGTTTCATTCATCTCATATTTGGTAAGGTATACCTATAGCTTGAGAAACGGCAGTTGGCTATATCTTTGTGATAGAAGATTTTCGATAAAGTTGGCAAGTTTTTTTACTGTTTGAAGAAACCGGGAACATTTCTGTAATTAACTCGTTTTCCTATGAAAAAATAATTAAACAGTATACAAAAGTTTATTTTTAATTTAATTTATTAAAAAATCCATAATATTTATAACTACGCCATGGATTTACATTTTTTGATATGTTCGCTGTAATTTTCAAACCACTGACTACAATGTCAAAATTGACGCAGTCGATTATCTAGTTAGAGTAGGACTTCAGTTATTAAATTCGGTTTGTTATCGCAAAATAACTGTTACTAAAATAAATATAAGGGTATATTGTTGCCACACTATTGCGTTAAAAATCTGATTCGTATGGAAAAATTAAATATCATGATCGATACATTGAAACGTTTTAACGTTGAAATATTGAAATATTTTGTCCGTTAAAATTAAAATTATAACGGGTACTCATGCTTGGCATTATACTGAAACGGTGCCTATTTGGTGCAGTCATGAGACATCTGTTATATATTTATTGTGTCTTGTTCTATGGTCCTTTTTCTCATGTTTGTACCAATAAATGTTTTATATTTCTATTCTATTCTATTTCTAAAATATTGTTGGTATAGTATTTTTTATTTCCTCAGGAATCTCAATCAGATATTTTATGTATAGGAAATTTCTGTCCATAGAGTATTTGGTTCTTTTTTTAAATAGGTTACTTGTGTATATACTTGTGTATTTTAAGATATGAGGTAAATATTTTTTTGAGTGAATATTTTAATTTATGTGCTACATCATTCATCAGATGATGCGAAAGCCGTTTTTCAGCCAAATTAGCTATAAATTAATACAAAACTGAACTGTTGTCTTTATAGAAAATAATTATGTATAATATCTCATTAATCACGATAAATTTCACGGCTGGAAACAAGTATATCTGCCCAATCAAATTTACCTAATCAGACATTAATTAAGTAGACGTTTTTGTTATAAAGCGTTTGAAGTTAAATTAATCATTTCAACATATAAACGTCCCATTGCTGGGCACGGGTCTCCTAAAAAGAGTGTGGAGGGAATATAGGGAAATTAAATTCATAACTTTTAAAAATTTACTTGCATATTTACGACGGGTCATGGCCTATAAAACCTTAAATTACAGTACGTAGTAGATCGCTGCATACATTTAAACCTCTTGTTACTATCGTTTAATAAAAGGATCATCTTCCTTATCTCTGTAGGTATGTTTCTGATTAGTACACCGTTTAGGATAGTACCCGTTTACTAGCGTTCTTTTTATCAAAGATCATTTTCCGGGGATTTTAAACTTCAGAATTACTCATAAATTTGTTGGGTCATAATTATTCTAGTATATACAAAAAATTCGAATGATCCGTCACTAAAAGATATGTGTAATAACTGGGTTATATAAGTTCTCCTAAATAGGTTATTCTAACTCCCTCCAGTTTACAGACATAGCAACACGCAAAGATACACCTACATTTCGCCAGCCAAATTTGGTCTCATGTAATAAGGGGGGAGCCTCATGCCATTTTTTCCAAAATTTTGAAATATCCCTAGCTTAGCTTTTAGTAGGTGTATGTAATTATAGTAGGTACGTCTCAACAATATAATTAAAATTTCGAACAGTTTATTAAAATCGATTTCAAATAAATTGTTACATAAACTACACCGATTCATATATAATTGGGCACATCAGAGCGCGCTATAATATATTATATTAATATAACATTACGGTATATTTTCTATACAAATCCGCGAGTGCCCACAGACGCAGCTTTAACTTATATTTTTGTTACGTCACCGAAATATGCCGACAGATATAGCACGATATATTATGCCACTGCACACTGCTAATGAGTGCAATAATATATATATTAAAGTATAGCCACCGTGTGTGACAGCTTGTTAAACCGTAATATATATTTTTCTATATTAATATAAACGCCGTCTGTTTGAAATGATATGAAATTATTTATTTCACATAAAATAGAGTGAATACATTTGGTGTTAGGTTTCATACAATCTCCTTCTATTTCGTCGTTAAGTGACATGTGAAAATTACAATTATAAATAATCAAAAATATAATATGTTACGTGCTTTAAGCTTAAATCAATTAATTGTAAGAGCTCACGATACTCGTACCTGACTTAAAAATAAATGACAGTCTTTATTGTATTCACCTTTAACTTGTTTCTCAACAGCTCTTTAGCGACTCGATATCCTATTAAACTTAACGTCACGTCGTGCGTCGTCTTCAACTACAACCTAACTTCCTACTGCAACTTTACAAAGACCTCCGTAATTATACTGCATCTTGTATTTGATAGCTAGTACTTTACAAAGCATGTAGATGTAACCAAAAGATATGTAGTTCCTAGAGACAAACACAGGCTCTGTCTACCCTTTTTTTTTACTTGGGGAAATGCCTGACGCATACCCCTCGGTCTTGGGGAAAGAACCGAGGGCTTATGTGGGGCTCGCACCCACTAAAACCCCAAGGTGTCGTCGTCGCGCTCTGCTGTGGTCACGGGAGCGCAGGAACATTTGTCCGCGACCACAGCGACTGGCTCTGTCTACCCTAATGTAAGCTTGAATTATATAGAAGAAACTGTTAAGTAAATGCAATTAGGGTATATAACAAATTACCACAGTTTATAAAAGATTTAGCTTTAAATAGATTTAAAATGAAACTAACAGAATGGTTAAGAGAAAAATCTTTTTATGATCTTAATGAATTTATGACATATCGGAAATTTTAAGTAAACTGACATTATTATGATACCTATTGATATATTTGACTAAAATTGACTTCACATTGACATATAATTCTAATTTCATTAAAATTCTCAATATTTTATTTTTCAATTTATTGTTATTATTACTAATTTGACACTGTGAGGTTAATAATAATTATTATATAAGTAGTTAGTTGGTGATAATGTTTGCACACCAAATACTGGTAGAATGTAAATGGACTGTAGTTAAACGTCATACTTTGTATACATACATTCTGGCAAATAAATGATTTTGACTTTGACGTTTTTAGATAAAATGGTGGTACGGCAGAATTACAGTATCTCGTTAACTCGTCCTCTAGTTTTCTATTTAACAAAAAGGTTGGCAATATTGTATCGTGTTTATCTGAGAACTGAATAGGGGCTCTGATGTCACAAGAGTGTCTCAAACGCTTCAGAAATGCAACAATACAATCTTTAGTGCAAAATAGAAGGAAGAAACATTTTCTAACGCACCATATATTTAGATGACACATTTAATAACTACACCCACACAAAAACAACCCACAAGCATGGACGAATTCTTCAATTAAGTATACATGCTCTATTATCTATTACATTTTGTAATAAGTGCGATATTAACCGTACGTATAAAACTTAGGTTTATCTGAAAAACATGCAACCCGTTCGCTCTTATGTTGCTACTGTGTTTCCTCACATGCACGTTTTCAAAAAATATGACAGCAAAAAATAAGCATAAATTACAATCCCTTGTCAACGCTGAATGATCGTACTGAATGGCATTTTTGGGTACCACCCTAAGTATATTCTGAAATTGAGTTTTGAGCTTCCCCAATGTTTTGTAGCTGCAGGGTTAAAGCGTAGCCTAAAAATACTCGACGTAATTTGAGCTCACTTGACACTTTATTGCTTATTTAACTACACTGATACGTCACTGTTACTGTTTATTCTTGCTCCGAAAAGAGCACAATGCATGATGCAAATCTTATGTCAGTGTGTTGTTTTTCTTTCATTAAGTTCGCTACGACTGCGACGGGAACTAAAAAGAAATCAAAAGAGAACTTATTCATAGAAAATTTAAGTTTTGCGATTCAGAGAAATGTTAACAAGCTTATGACAGACTTTTAATGAGTTTATGTTACAAGCATGATAAAAGAAAATGTTGTTTTAGTTGCTATCTCTTTGCAACTATTGGCAACTGCCGCTCAAGATCTTTGCCCGGTTTCTGAACCATCGAATAAAAGTAATTATTGATAGGATAAAATGTAACTTCTAGAAATTAAATGGTGTAGAAACCGGGCATTGGTTTTCTTTCCTACTTCGATGTACGGAAACAACTATTCTATTCGACACACGTTATACTTACTTTAGTTAGTTAGTCTATTATTTTAGAAAGCACCTAATCTCTATTTATTGTGGATGAAATCGCAAATTTATGTACCTTAAGTTTCATACGTTCAATAATAAAAACATGTCAGGAATATTGCTCGTAGAAACGAATGTCAGATTTGACATCGAATGAAAGTTTATTTGGAGGTTGATTTATCGTTTGTTTTTATTATTAGCTTTATTTAGAAAGCCTAAAATAAAATTTCTTTAGAAAGCCAATAATAAATTCTAAAAAACACAACGCTTGCTTTATAGAATTGGTATTGTCGCAAACAATAAATACAATTAACAATACAAGAATACAATTAACAAATACAAAGTACCTAGATCTAACAAATATTTGCGGCCTAATAAAATTATGTCTTCACTAAGTATCAAAATTATAAACACCTGTTTAACAGTCTCTTCACTCGTCAAATCCAATCTGAAAGGTTAGAATAATTAAATGGATTCAAATACCTATTAAATATTCATCAATAATTCACGAATTAATTGATGGAGGTTTGACTTTTATTAATGGGAGTTGACGGTTCGGTCATTATGAAATCATTTATTATACAATAATCTGGTAACCTCAGTACAAATGAATGTACTCGGTATACCCAATATTTCTAACAATATTGTTATGATACTAAAATAATGTAAATTGTATTATAGTCTAATTTTAATAATGTATAATTGTTTAATGTGAATTATTTAATTGTGTAACTTATTAATATGAATTTTGTAAAATTTCGTCTGCCACTAGTGGCCAAAGATGCTGGTCCAAGCTGACATTAGGCACACAATTATGTACCATGTTTATAAGAAATATATTATTTCATTTCATTTTATTTCTAGAATATTAATATTATTAATATATAAATAATAAAATCTAGAATATTAAAATATTAATAATAAATTGCAGATTAATTGCCAATAGCAATGCCAATTTTTGGGAGATTTGCGGTTCCTATAACTAGGTTATTTGAACGAACTTTGATGGTAAAGTCAGTCTTATGTGTCTTATCTTTGATGAGTAGTGAAAATGGCTATGGTGGCCGATGGGATATGTGCAAATTATCCAAATCATGCGATCTGGAATCGATTCCTACCGTCTTTTCAAACGTACTTAGAATCAATAATTCATTTTTGTTTAAAAGAACTTCTTTATTAGGTTTAATCAAGAGTTTTTGCAATCGGCTGATACTGAGGATTTTCTTAGATATTTTTTTGTGAGAACTTATAAATATAAGAGAAATATGCAGACAGATTTTAATTTATATCTATTTATTCTGGCGGCGAGTAGCGTGGAATGTATTGTCTGTGTCTGTCCACATAATCAAATGTAATATATCTGGTAAAGCTCTGTATTATGTAGGTATTAGATTTTTTGTTATATGGGAACTTAGTGTCGTATATGAGCACAACATGATAAAAAAGGTATGAGATGTTTTAAGTATACTTCACCGAAGCGCAGACGATCTGTTATATGAATACTGCCATAAGGCTAACGTAGGCGAGGGGAGATTTTATGCAATCCTATTGGTTAATATTTCTCTTTTTCTCCGCTCCGCCAGCTCGCTCCCCATCAACCGAGAGCTTTTGATTTGCGATGAACTGTCTCTTGCAATGCAGGCTCCATACGTTGGCCAAACATGCGCCAATATCGACAACAGTATAACCACATTACCGAAAATAAGCTTATACAATTGTACTGTAGTACAATGTTTTAAATATAGTTTTAGTATACTATGGCTTACATTGGCTTAAGTTGGCCCAACGATGTCGAAAATCAAAGAACGGTCTTTGGACCTTGGATTTTTATTCTGCGGAAGTAATGTTAGAAAATACAAAACACTTTTTGTTTGTCTTAGACAATTTACTTTTTTTATTACTGTTTTAGACTAATCATATGCAATTTTCGCTCGTTACATTGCAATAATGTTTTGTGAGAGACTTACTGTAGACACAAAAAATCGTTTAAAACTTTGGGATATGCTTTATGATCTGCTATTACTAGATCTAATTCAATACTTAGTGGCAACTTTATAGTATTATAAAGGCTGCCACGACGTATTGAAGTGAACTAATAGTAAATATGGGTTCAAATATTAATTTCACGGTATCCTAATTGGTTATCTTCCAATAAAATTGCCTTGACCAAGGAAAACGAATTTGTATTCGACCCGATTGAGATTGCCCCCGTACACATGGCTGCACATACGCAGGGATTGCTCGCAGAAAATCTGAAAAATTTCAAAGCTAAACTCAATGTGGAAAACTCACACTCAATATTGGTTGTCGAATCGTGACATATTCATATGTACGAGGATTTACGACCGTACCTTTTATAATCCACGAATATATATGGATAGCTAACTACTATTTCTGGGCCACACTGAGCTGGATTAGTTTATAATGCAAGAGCAGTATTCATGTCTATATGAGAGTCCTTTGTAGACTACGCCAAATCTTTCGACTTTATATAACAGAAGAGCATGTGGAAAGCTCTAAATGAATGCGAAGTACCAAAGGACACAAGAGTAAAAGTCGTGTGAAGTTAGAGAGACAAGGTCCTGAGATAAACATTTGTAGAGGTAACACCCTGTCTTTTAAAATTTTTATCGCTGTACTGCAAAGTATAATGTCAACTCTAGACTGGGAAAAAAAAGGAATTAATATAAATGGGAAACTCCTCACAAATCTCCGATTTGCAGATGACATCATACTCATCTCAGAAACAGCATCACATAACATAGCATCACGCCTTTTTCCCCGAAGGGGTAGGCAGAGGTGTTTCACACCCACATTTCGCCAGCTATGTTTGGTCCCATGAAATAGGGGGCGAGCCTATTGTCATCAACCGGGAACATTTGTTTACCAAACTCCGGAAAAATCTTAATACTGGAATTTCATGATAGAAAAACCCAATACCATTTTCACCCGACCCGGGAATCGGACCCGGGACCTCTTGCACAGCAGTCGTATACACTTCCCGCTGCGCCACCGAGGCAGAACAGCATCACAAGTACAATAAATAATTATAGAAATTAATGATGTAAGCAATACAATTGGTCTCGAACTAAACACAACCAAAACAAAAGTAATAACGAACTACAATACTATACCAATAAGGGTCAATGACATTACTTTTACAACAAATCCATCCAAAGGTTGCCTGGAAGAGATCGCTCTTAGCGATAAGGCCGCCCATTGTATCTACATTTACTTAATTTTGTGATTTCTGCTATTAATATCTAATTGGTGTATGTACAATAAAGAATAAATAAATAAATAACAACACACTAGAATATGTTAAAAGCCTAAAATATTAATGTAAAAAAATACCTGGGACTACAAGTATCTTTCTCTAAGACAAGACACGATTAGGTATTGCAAGGTATTGCAGTAAGTCCCTCCCCAATAAGATCTTTAAAGTACATCAACCTCAAGAATTCTTGAGAGCTCTTCATCTGCTTTCTTTTTGAGCTATTCTCTTTTATATAAATACTATTTCCGTTTTAAATATAACTTTTAGAGTTTGTGTGTTTTTAACCTGTAATAAATTAATTCTGTCTGTTAAAATATTTAAACTTTCGCGATATAATACAAATATTTAAAAGTTCAGGAATGAGTCTACATTACGTATGAAATTTGGCACACAGATAGTTGTAGTCAGCAATATGCTTATTATTGACATACCACGGCGGTGGAACCAACGTCTGAAGCTAGTAACATATTATAACATCCAAGTATGATTGAAATAAACAAACCTCTATTTCTGCAAGCAGACTAATTAGTTAACATAAATATAAATATTTTATATTTAACGTTTGCCCACAAATTGGCTTGACATTTTTGCTGAAGCGTGAACAGCGACCGTCGAAAATGGTGAGCTGCACTAATTGGCATACGAGGATCTGAGCTTGCAATGACACAGTGCATCACGGCAGTCGCTCGCACTTTGTAAGGCCCTTCGTCCACAAGGATACGCAAGTCGCCGATACTAATGTTGGATACTTTAGTCGCGAGACTCTTGTCGCGTACGATCCGTACACAAGGAGACGTGAGTCGCCTGACACCCACGCAAGGAGACTCGAGTCGCCTGATCCACACATGGGGCGACGCGACGCAAGTCGTACGATCTGCACGTATGCGCGAGTCGTCTGTTTGGCCAGTATAGGGTATAGTATAGGTGTTGCGGCTACACGGCTCACAGACGTTTAAAAAATGTCGGACACAAGTGACGACGAAACAGTAATTTTAGCTTATTATTACCGAAAGCGAAAAAATCTTCATACTCTTAATAGAAGATACTGGGTGCACCCCTATATAGAAAAAAAATATTAATTGCAGACTGTTTGTTGCTGCAAAGGAATTGCAACAAACAGATGCAAAGTTTTTATCGCTTTACAGAATGTCGAAGGAGAGTTATAAATTATTCTTCCATGTCAATATAATTGGAGTTCAACGGTAGCTTTTAAAAACGTTTTCTGATACTAGAAAAATAAAACTTGCTACTCGCACCGACATTGTCACTAAAACGTAGTGGACATTTCTCTGTGATTGTCGCCTCGCGTTCTAATAAGCCCTATTATGGCATGAGGTAAGATGAAACATATCTTAATTAGAATATTCACATAGTCAAAAAAACAAAAAACGGACGGACGGATGGATGGACGGACATAACGCAACTATAAGAATTCTGTTTGCCATTTTGGCTACGGACCCCTAAAAATGCTAATTAATATTAAGTGCCAGTGAGTGATACTTATGTGATAATAACTGTACTTTTGATTTCAATTACTGTACTTTTCGAAACATTTTTGAATTTTTTTGTTCATAAAACCATGATCACCAGATTAAATACGTTTTTATTTTAAAATAAAGGAATACTTAATTAAAATGTTCTACGAAGATTGCATTAAAATCTGACAACTACTTAAATTTTTGGTGGTGCCAATCATTATACAGTCTACCCCTGTCTATTAAAAATAAAACACGAAATTAAACTATTCAAATAGGTTTGTATCAGGATCAGAAGGAAGGATCAGGAAATAAATAGTAATAAGGTCTTTTTTTGAAGTTTTCAAGGACGCCGATTACGAAAATGTTATTTATTTTGACTAATTCAACAAAACAAATTCAACCCTTAAAGAGGTGAAAGAGGGCACAATAAGTTTGTAAGGAGAAATTGTATTGAGTGTCTTTTTACTTCGGAACTTTATACCTACATGTGATCAAAAACACAAATACGTGTTCCTTGCTTTTTTTTTAAATTCTATCCCAAAGGGGATGCAATTGTGATAGACGTTTGAAAACGACGTACCTACTTAATCGTTATTTTTTAGGTTTTTATGGACGGATAATACGCAATTAGAACTTCAGTTATGAAGTGAGTTAGCTTTTTGGTGTTTGAAAAACTTACGATTACTGATGAAATAGGTGTGAAAATTATTAGAAATTGATATGGATGTCATTTTCAAGGTTTTCAGGGACGCCGATTACGAAAATATTATCTATATTGACGTAAAATGAAATTCAACTTCTGTAGTGGGGTGTTGTGGAATTCATGAATTGTACTTAAAACAAAGATCTATATAATATCGAAATCTACGCGGACGAAGTCGCGGGCAAAAGCTAGTTTTAAGTATATAAAAGAAAGTTAAAATTGGTCCAGACCAATTTTAAAAATTCTTCTTATGCTCGTAAAATGCTACAATAACACTGAGTATTAACGTAGAGTATATTTTACTGTTAAGAGGGTTCATACAGAAATACATGAAATCACGAGATTTCCACGTTCGCTACAGAATATGTCTTTATATGTAGCTAAGTAATAAGTAAATAAAAATTGTATTAAGAAAAACAGACTATTTATTATTAGTATTTTAGTTAGAACAGTTCTTTCGCTCAGCGTTTTAAGAAATTTTTTAATGGATAAAGTAGTGTATGAAATTGCCCATAATTTAGTCTTAAAACATTCGTGTGATGCGAGGTATAAAAACTAACACTCGTTATTTAAGAACCCTGATTAAGCAGTAGTTTCATATTTATCAACTATTATCAACTTATAGTCTGACAACGCTCTGTTCCTACAATAATAGCGTTAGTTCCTAGTGTGTAACTGTGTACTTCCTACTTTTAAATTGCACGACATGTCTTGTCGGACTATACGTACGAAATAGGCGCTGTACGAAATATCATTTTCCTCAATGACGATATGATTAGTGTCCGTTCGCATAGATCGGGTCGAAGAGCAAAGCAAATTTCTATAGTACTTGTTCAAAATTTTTAATTGCATATCAGTTTTATTTTTAATACTATACAAAATTGGCTCTGCTGTGAACGGACATTTACCTACGTTTTAATGCTGGGGACTGTGTTCCAGTCATTATTAGCTTTTGAAAAAAGGAAGTCTATCGGATTACCAAGAAAAATTACCAACCTGTTATATTGAATGCCTTTCCTACTGACATCCAAGCCTTTTCTGTAAATTCTTTTTTAGAATATTCTTTCATTTTATAATTATAAAGGCAAGGGTATTTTTCTACCTCAAAAACAAATTTTATATTAATTAATTGCTCTGTCATCTTCGAAATCGCGGACAGATAGATTTTCGCGCTCTTTGCGCTCCCTATTAAAATACCAACTAAATAAATAAAACTATTAAAAAAAAATCAAGCAAGAAGAGCACTATAGAGTATTTAATACCTAAGTGTTTTTATGTTAACCACTGACCTCTATTATAATACGCGCATTATAATGGAGGCATTGAGCATGCGGCGCACGCCATATACAGATATATTTTTCTCTTCATAAACAAAATGTAATATTCAATAATAAATTGCTCCGCCATCTTTAAAGTCGCGGCAACATTAGTATCGGCGATCTTTGCAGGCAGGTAGCGCGCGACTTGCGTCGCCGACTATGAATTTCTATTACAGGGATCGCGTAGATACTAAAGTCGTGAGGTATCGGCGACTTGAGTATTCTTGTGTACGAGTGACACTAGCGACGCGCGACTTTTTTTTTTTTACATACTGTAGAAAAAAAATTAACTATAGAGTAAAACCAGGATAGACGCCACACTTTTTGTAATGGTGTATTTAAAATACGAGTTTATCAGAAATAATTTATTCTTCTTTTATTTATTTAACCTAACTATAACGTTTGGCAGAAATTTACTTCTTTGCAAAACAATTTATTATACGACTGCCCAAAGAAGGAGTGTTATTTGACTATAAATAAATGCCCCGCTATGAATAGATAATGCTAAGTACGATAGATGCCCTATCAACTAAAATAAATAAAATTTGAATTTTAAAATATTTAATTTGTAATCCTGCGAAGACAATTAGTGAAAATAATTATTAAGAACTTTAATTAATTAAACTTAAGCATTTGTATTACAAAAATGTTAGTCGATGAGGTTTATCGTGGCGATTATATCTATTACAACATAAAGAAATTTAGAACTTTAAGGATGACCTTAAAGTTCTAAATTTCTCACCTCTCATTCATCACCATGAGGTGATCTCATTAGAAATTGTTACTTTCATGTTTTTAATATCATAGTCGATTTCAAAGTTTTATATGATATAAATATAATAACAAAATTATATGTAATTCATTTCTGACAGAGCCTAGAAAAAACTATGCCCAACTACCCCGGACTTACCCTATTCAATAATAAATTGCTCCGCCATCTTTAAAATCGCGGCGACATTAGTATCGGAGACATTGGCCGGCAGGTAGCGCGCGACTTACGTCGTACGATGAAAGTCGCGACGCGACCTGTGTACGGAAGTATACGAGTTTGTATTGCCGAAGTCGCGAAGAGACTAAAGTCGTAAGGTATCGGCGACTTGAGTATCCTTGTGGACGAAGGGCCTAACTAGCCTTTTGTCGCGTATGTTTGTAAAGTGACGAATGTGTTTGTAAAGTATAATACGTTTATTAATGCAATATTTGCATCTTAATGGAAATAAATAAATACTATATAATACATACATACAATTCACGCCTCTTTCCCAGCAGAGGGGTACGCAGAGACTATTTCCTTCCACCTGCATCTTTCGCTTCTTCAACATTCATCAATCTTTTCACACATTCTGGCCAGTTTAGGGTACTCCTGATTTGTCCTTTCATTAGAACGTCCGCTATTATGGACAAATGGTCATGGCACGTTCTTCTAGGTCTTCCCCTTCAAACGTTACCCTTCACATTCGCATCATATTTGTTTTGTCGCCCTTCCATCATTCATTTTCTCGACATGTTCAAACTTAACATTCCTTTTTCTAATTGCGTCACATCTATTTTTATGCCACAACTATAATTATATACAAAAGCAAAACTAATTTTCTATTAATTTCTAGTTTAAGAAAAAATATCTGATAATAATCTGAATCTAAGGAACAGTTATAGGTATATAAACATATAATTACAGAAATAAATAATTCTATGTTGTTATCGTGGTGCTCATTGCGTAAACAAATAATTAAAGAAAAAAATATGCGTATGCAATGTTACTTCTGCCTGAACTATCGCCATCTAGTCCCGAAGTAAGCAAATATATTTGCTTGTGTTATAGGTGCTAAACAATTGACATACCTACTACTTAAATACATTTTTTTTTGTAAATTCATACATTTTATAGATAAATTACACCCAGACACATAACAAACCTTTATGCTCATCACACAAAGATTTGTCCTGGGTGGGGATCGAACCCTCGGTTTTCGGCTTAGCAGTCAGGGTCACTAACCACTAGACCAACAGGCCAGTCGAAATGTTTGTGACAAATGTCGAATGTAATCCAAACCATGACATGTCACTCGTCAGCTATGTCGTTAGTGATGAAGGTTAGAGTCATAATAAACAAGTATTAATTTAAAAACCAAAAAACCCGTCTGCTTAAAAGTAGCCTTCGGCACTCAATTTAGAGCAATGAATTCGAAGAATACACTGGTAACAACATATTGCATTTCAAAATCGGTCAAGCTATTAAGGTTACAAGAGACATGTGGACCTGCGGGCAATAGTTAGTGCATATATTAGCTTTCATCTGATACCGATATTGCGATAGCACTATAAAAACGTCTGTTTTGACATTTTACGTCCGCCATATTGGTTTTTTGTTGACGTCACATAGCCTATGACACTCGGGGGAAAAATACAAATCTAATGACACCTTGACACTTCCCACTTTAAAATCAGCCAAGCCGTTTAGGCTACAAAAAGTCACAATGGAACATTAACAACAACATTAACAACAAGAACAACACATACATACATATATACATACATAGATACGCGCGAAAAACATTACCCTCCTTTTTGGCAGTCGGGTAAAAAATATTTTACATAGAGGCGTCCCGGTGCCTTGGCTTGGTATTAAATCGTTGTGGCTCGAGGCGAAAATCTTTGTTGATAAAGTAGACGGAAAATACTCTCGCGGCATTTGATATTATTTCCTGTTTTATCCAGAGTAATAATGTTGTGTCCTGTCTAGACTCTAGTTTAAGGGTAAAAACATTTAGTAAGTTTGCGACGTTGATGTTTAAGCCTCTTATTAGAGAGATATGTTGCAGAGTTTATAAGAGTAGTTTAAAGATGAAAAGAATATTATGATAAAAAGATAAAAAGAAAGATTCCGTTTAGAAAATAATTTAATGTAATGTTTAGGTGAACGTGAGAAATATTGCGTTTTCTTAGAGAATCAAATAAAGCTTTAAGTTTTTGATTACATGATCTAGGCAAAGAAAATATAAAAAGCGGTTCTCTATATTATTGGGTCTTTAGTTAATTGTATTTACTACCACGCAATCATTTCATAAAGAATATTGAATATTTCTTGGATGTAATAGTAATCAGTGCAGGGAAGGTTCCAATAAAATAGATCGTCCCATTAATAGAGAGATATTCATTTAGATTTTTCCAGGGTTTTGCTCTAAATTATAATAAATTGGAGTGAGATCTAGTTGAGTCAGTGGTCAGTGAATACTTTTCTGAGAAGTTTAAACTACTGGTAATATAATTAATTAAAATAAGGTAAGGAGAAACTTTTACATTAAATAAAATTTCTCTATCTCTGTTACTGAGAATTATCTAACCTTTATAATTGAGATTTAACACGAATGGGTCACAGTTATCCGGTGCCTGATAAATTATATTATGTCAGTATATTTCAGCACCTAATTTACGCCACTGCGAACTGTCCTGTGCCGCCTGCAACCAACGGCCGCCCGCCACCCTGACCAGGTCGTCGGCCTATGTTCAGCAGTGGACGTCGTTGGGCTGATATGATGATGATGATGATGATATTTCAGCGCTGTATTAAAATATATAAACCAGTAAATGAAATAATACTACCGAAATTAACAGTAAAAGTGCTTTACGAGCAGGAGTAAGTTTTCAATTTTTTTTAATATATAATTATGTTATATTGAAAGCACTTTAAAAAACTAACCTTTTTGTATTTCTATTTGAACAAGTGTTGCTTGCTTTACATTATTATTAATATTATTATTTTGAAATTGTTCCAATTTTTGCCATCGCGGCTACTCCAACTTCCCTCATATCAATTACTAGAAGTCTGGCGGGATTTCGCTCCCGTCGTTTTTTATTAACTCACTGCCCAGCTCCTATTAGGCGTAGCGTGATGTTATATAGCCTATAACCTTTCTCGATAAATGGGCCAACTAAAAAAAATTTTCAATTGGACTTCTAGTTCCTGAGATCATAGCGTTCAACCAAACAAACTCTATAGCTTTAGAATATTCGTAAACTAATGAAGATTTATATCACATTCGAATGAAATAATGCCTTTTAACATTTATGATATGAATTTTATTAAAGCTAACAATCTATATTTGATAACATGCCGACCGCTCGCTCCAGTCTTGTGAATATCACAGTTAGCCTATTAATTATTATAAGATTGTATGACATTCATCGGAATATGTGCAATATTAATTAACTTTCAACTTTGTAGACAGACAGTATTGAATTTGCTCTCTAGTTTGAATATCAGGTTCGAAATTACGCGGAGCATTGTGGGGAGGATGGGGAGAGGGAGGTTTACCCTCTTTAAACTGCCCAGTTATTATACAATTCATAGGTGTGTGTATGTGTGTGTCAGTATCGGACAGAGGGTGCGTAATTTGAGGGTGGAATTCCTGTCTACGCAAAATCTGATTCAAATGATGTTACGGTCGCAACTTGTCACTGGTTATTAAGGTGAAAATTGCTTGTACCGAATGTAAAAACCAGTGATGCAGTGGCGAAGGGTGGTTTTTTGTGAAAGTTAAGCCGGAGCTAAAATGCGTCACTTGCGACAGCCGTAACGTATTGATTGCAATGCTGTATTAAATCATTTTGAATATAGAATAATCAGAAAGCATGGAATTTTGAACATTGTTCGTCCATTACTATAATTATCATATTTGCATATTGTGTCAATATAATAACCACGATTATCTGTAGTTTGACTGTAATGGCCGCGAAAAGCTAAT
This sequence comes from Laspeyria flexula, assembly GCA_905147015.1. Classification (NCBI taxonomy): domain Eukaryota; kingdom Metazoa; phylum Arthropoda; class Insecta; order Lepidoptera; family Erebidae; genus Laspeyria; species Laspeyria flexula. The sequence continues at coordinate 7,405,439 of LR989949.1, read as the reverse complement.
TTTATTGTTAACAAAATATCAGTATCAATAAAGCGTTTCATTAAGTTTCTATTACGATCTACTTTCCTATTATGAATGTGTATTGCCTGTGAGCAATTGGTATGTATCCCACCCACGACCCACGATGATGATGATGAACCCACGACCTCCGGCTTAGCAGTCAGGGTTACTAACCACTAGACCAACAGGCACAATCACAATAATATAAACGTTTTTTCTATATTTCTTCTTCATTTTACATTGTAAACTTCTATTTTAAAATACAGAAGCTATTCTCTATTGTGAGTGAACTGAATTGTCTGTAGCCAACTTAACGCAAAGCATTATTTCAAGGCTATTAGCAACTGTTTGTATTGTTTTACGCTTGTGTAGGCAGCTTACACACGTTTATTGTTTATTCAGGTTCCTAATAAACTAGACGGTAAACAAAGGGTTAGACTATATTGTGGCTATAATTATCATTGTAATACAGTCTGTATGGAGTGTTATGTAACCATTAATAAAGTACTGGCTACTCGCTCAGGTACGACACTTAAATGGAAAAATGTGCTTATATTGTTACTCTATGTTAGTTATTGTTCTGATGATAGGTATCGGCAGAACTGTTGCGCAGGAAACTTTCATACAACAATAGATACTTGTACAACTAGCTGACACTCGCGGTAGGACTCGCGTGTTAGCTCGACGAAGCTTAGGTAGCCTATAATACGAGTATATTCCAGATCTATACGCGTACAACATTTATTCATACAGCCGTTTTGGTTTTACAAACATCCATCCATGTATTCATTCATATATCCATTCTATTACTATAGTCGATAGTTTGGATTCGAAAAAAAACTGAGAGAGACTTTGAGACTGTCTCCATACCCATCCTTGTATTAAAATTGGAAAGGCTTGGTATTAGAGGCGTAACACTAGAACTTTTCAAAAGCAAAAGCAAATCTCACAAACAGAACTCAAAAGCATGCAACCTTAAGTATCCATCAACAATAAGCGTCGATCAGATAGAGTTTGTCTGCCAATACAATATAGAACGACATTGGCTAAACGTCATAAGGTCATTAGTATCCATAATACATTATTATTTTTATTTATTGGTGGATCAGACATACCCATAGAATTTCTTCTAGAATATGTGGGTTTCCTCACGATGTTTTCCTTCACCGTTAGCAGATGGTAAGTCAGTTGAATAGTACATATAAATTCCACAAAGTAGAATCCACATTGGTACTGCCGGTCGGGATCGAACTCGGACCGCGTGATTTGCACGCCGGTCACTTATCCATTCAGCCACCATCGCATAGAATATTATTATTATTATTACTATGCCCATGCCCACTACAATAAGTAGGTACGCCTACTTGTGGCTTACATTGAAAACTCTAAAGTCTAGATAGAGTGTCGCTGTGACGGGAAATGCACTACCTGTAACAGAAGGTTATTTCCTGTTATCTCACCGCTGTGGGTGAGTTTCCCTGTAGCGGTGACGTGATCACACAACTCCATATATATTTGCAGTTGTATAACAGTTACACTCATAGCATGTTCATCCTACATGAATGCAACTTTCACATTTATAAAATTAGCAAAGTACATTCCACAGCCACGTTGCTGCTAAATCTAAAAAAATATCTTTTGCTTTAATTGCCAGTTTACGATTTAAACTGGCAATTAACCATGACGATCGTGAAAGTGCAGTCTTTAAAATATAACTTGTCTAAAATGACCAAAAGTGATCTTAATGTAGTAGGTATAATTATATAGGCACGGCAAATCATTTAAATTGGTATGTCAATATTTTAATAGTTATAGGCTTCACATATAAAAATTGAGAATGATTCATGAAATCGGCTTTAACACCAAAATAATCATAATCACACTAATTTAAAGTCAACTAAAGAAAATGAATCTTATTATTTACGACGTCCTTACAAGTTTTAGGAGACGTATTTTTTTAGATGTGGTACAAAATTAAAAAAAAAATTCAAAATATTTATTTTGCAAATATGGGTAAATACATAGGTGTTAGCTTACATAAGTTTGTCCAGTCCATATTTTACCATTTCGGTGTACAACTATTACATTAAAATTATTAGGTATAAGTATTAAATTAGAATGTCAAAAGATTTTTTGATTATTTAAATTCACATGTCAACAAATAATTATAATACAATTTACATGAAATACATGCATATTAATTGATTATAATAATTTTATTCATAATATTAACTAATAAACATTAATTTTTATTGTATTAGACACAACTCAACAGACAATATCAGAAGTGGAAAATTCATTTAAGTGTCTTATCATCAAAATATTCTTGGACCGAGTAATAGCATTTATTTGCAAGAAATTAATGGAGCTCTTTTTTAAATTACATATTTGTTTAACTGTTTACTTTATAAATTTAATCATCATCATATCAGCCCCATAACCTACACTGCTGTCCGTTGAAGACTTTGAAACCGTCCAAACGATATGCCCCAAACCAGTTCCATTAATGAAACCTCGGGTAACAGTTAATTTATAGGTACTAAATAATAAATACATTTTTAATTATTATTCATTTGAAAATAGAACAATTGAAATATAAATTCAATATGGCTTCAATTATTATGGCCATTGATTGTATTGTTTTTGTAGTTCCTTGACTTGTTTACTTGTAATGGTGTGCTACTTATTTATTTCTATTTACTGTGGTGCCTGGAAAATTACTAAGTGTTTTTATAGTTATTTAAGTCTATGTATTATATATTCATGAATAAAGTTTGAAAGTATATCAATAGCAATAATAATTGAAACCGGTTCAATAATTCAGTGAATTTTACTAAATTAAAGGACAGAAATATCTCATTTTCGTTGCTAAAATATCATTAGTAGGCCAATTATTATTTTTTGAATTTTTGGATCGCTTTTAGGGTTCCGTAACTTAAGGGAAAAAACTAAAGGGAAAACAAAACCCTTACAGGATTATTCACACAAGAACGCGTAGAGGTATCAAGATGAAATTATTGTTAAATACACGGGTCTGCAATTCCTTGTTGCAATAAATAAAATAAGAGTTCTAAGTAAACATAATAAATAGTTTTTTTTTTATGTTTATGCTTTTCTGGCGGATAGCTAGTGACACAAGACGTAACTTAGCCTAAGTTTGTTTTTGGAAAAAAGTATCGTGGATTCTGTGAAAAACAAAGTAAATCGCACCCCATCGAAGTTTTTGAGCATAGCTAATATAAAACAGAATGTATGATGTAATCTTCAGATTGCTTCGTTTCGTTTACCAGTAGCGCTATCTTGTTCTATCTCCACAAACATCGTTTAAAAGCGTTAATGCTTAGTCACGGAATCCGTTCGTTAATTTTGAGCCGTGTGATCTTTATACAAACAAGTATACAGATTGCCTGTTGCGAACAATTATCAACAGAAGGGCTGTGCTATCCCCGAGCATGATTATGCGTCGTAATTAGGTTTTTAAATACAATTTTTCATTCAGTTGCTAAATTAAATTTAGTGTTTTGTATTTCTTCAACAAATAAAGTGCTAAAAGTTTGAGCCTCTTTTTAATACAACATATATATCGTGTTATAATGAAAACTTAGCAATATTAGTAGTTGTGCACATAACGAAGTCACGGGTATAGCAAGTTACTCACAAATTTTATTCGTAACACTATTTTTGAAAGGTACATGACAGAAACAAAACACGGACAAAATGAAGCTTTACTGACGGTACGGAACTCGCCAGGTTTGCCTTGTTACAAAAAAAGCCGGTAAAAGATAAATTATAATTACCTAAATATAAAACCTTAATAGTAAAAACTTGATCTTTGTTCTTTGCCAATGTATGCGCAGTTTCTTTAAATTATATCAAAAACGTCTTATAAATAGATACTTTCTAAATGTCAATAGTCACTCGTGTACACTTAAAAACTTGATAGAAATCACGCTGTCCATAAAATTCGTAGCATGATCTACGTCTGCTACGAAAACTTCGAAATGCTACGCCTGCCTGTTACGAAGCGTAGATAGAGTAGTACACAGCTACAAGCATTTAGTTTGTGACAACGTTCATTCCGACCACTATGGGCTAACTATGGGCCTCATTAGAAATCTCATTGTTGCTCAGCGAGCCATGGAAAGAGCTATGCTCGGGGTTTCCCTGCGTGATCGAATCAGAAATGAGGAGATCCGCAGGAGAACTAAAGTTGTCGACATAGCTCACCGAATCGCATCACTTAATATATTTAATTATTGAAAATTTTATTCTCTATACAGCGTCTAATAAAAATTAATAATGAAATAAATTTTAAAGTTCTGATACCTTGGTGCCACATGGGGAGTTGCAAGAGATCCCAGGTTCAATTCCCGGGTCGGGTAGAACGGTATTCGATTTTTCGGTATTGAAATTCGCGTATCGGTCTTTAAACGAGCTTGGTTACTGGTAATAAGCTCGCCCTTAGTGCGTAATTTTGGTGCAATGTACCACTAGTTACTTACTCTTTCGGGGAAAAGGACTGACACTATAAATGATGATGATAAAATTCTGTTGGTAATTATAACGCATCTCCCCTCATTTCCATTTTGGCGGAGTCCGAACCTAAAGTGAGGCAATTTGTATTGGTATACTTGGTTACCATTTACTACTCACCAGTGTTTGATTACACAGAGTAGATGAAAACTATCAAAATTTAATAATAATAATTTTAAATAAACTAAAAAACGCGCTTTGTCTATTAAACCTAACTAAAAAGGTGAAAAATATTTTAAATTAGTTTTACAATAAAAACATTCTGTTCTAAAAAAGAGTGGTATGTTTTTTTAAAATACTTTCTAATTTAAATAAAACTATTCTTATAATAAAGCTTTAGTTTGTTTTTTTTGTTTGGTTAAACGCTAGGATCTCAGGTCCGTTTTGAAAAACTATTTTATTGTTGCATAGCCCATTTATCGATGAAGGTTATAGGGTATATAAAATCACGCTATGGACAATAGAAGCTGAGGAGAGGCAAAATAAAGAGCGACGGGAACGAAGCCCTGCGTGACTCCTTTTTTTTACTATAATAGTAGACACAGGATCACCTAGAGACATGTCTAGATGTAGATGTAGAAAAACGCTCTATTTTATTAGCAATAATTACGAAATAAGTTTGAAAATGCAAAACGTATTTTTCCTGCAAAATCTGCTAATGACCTTTTACAAGCTAATGTAGCATAAACGGGAATACATAATAGATTTGCATTATTCATTAGGTCACTATGAGAGCCTCCATATTTAATACGCCATATAAACTTGTACGGAATTTGCAACAATTTTAAAAAGTCATCAAACACTGTATTCGTTTTTGCGATTCAGAATTGTTTGGCATGTTTGTGTTTGAAAGATTAAATGTAATTTAACTAAGCGTTGAAACTTTTTGTTACGCTTTAGAAAAGTCTATTTCATTTAAAAGTTACGTGTATTTGTGTTCAGTATGTGATTAGAAAGGGACAAAATTTACTTATATTCAACGGTAACAATGACTAAATTCAAACAGTTTCTGCATTGGAAATATTATTTGGTATAATAAAATAAACATCGTAAGCAGTAGTAAGTAGGATTTGAAAACACCATAAACAAACTGTAAGTCATACTGCGTTTTGTGAGATTAAATTATGTACGTGTAAGAGTAAATTATGTATTACGAGGAACTTAGTCAATTTTGATATTGTTATAACCACAGAACAGAGATAGGTTTTGATATAACACTATACTTACTTATTATTTTAAATTTAACATTGATATCGGAATAGACTTAGTCGAATGCTGAGATTTAGAGTTGACCCTTTGGTCGCGTCACATTAAAATATCTCACCTTCTTTACGCAGCACAACGATGTCATACATTGTAATGCACACAATGTCACGCAAAAACATATCTAAAATATTTAACTTTAGACACAATTTGAACTAAACTGTATATGCAGTTACTACATTCTTTGTTATCAAGGATATCTTTTTTTTTCGAAAGCTGGTTGTTGGAAAGCCAATCAAAAGGTTTTCTAGGTATATTGACGACCTTATATCGAAAATGACCTTTAATAAGAACACTCTTTGTTCTCTCATTTTTGTTTACAACAATAACTATTATGGTATGACATAATTCCCCCAAATACCTAGCCTGTTTGTGTCTATGGAACAAGATACTATAAAAGCGGCGGTGTCGGTGCCTGACGCATGGCGGACCCAAACAAAGAAGGGATTTGCTATTGATACGAAATAACATGATTGAAATGTACAGTCAGATTCAAAATTAGATATATAAATAATAATAATAATCCATTAAAGTGTCTTTGCCAGGTACCGCATCTATTGAGAGAGTTAATAATGATTAATAATCCATCAGGCGAAATGGATGGATCAGATTTTCGCACATTGTTTTCACTGTACATTACAGTTAATTAATATACATATATAAATAAATTTAACTATCAAAATATTAATAACACGTTTATCAATTTCATTCGTACAATATGTATTATAACATACAGTGATATTATCCACATTGATATTACACGTCGAAACTATTTTTTTTCTTATGCATTTTGCTTTTTTATCTATTTGAGATAGTAAATATTAAAATATAGAAGCAAATAATATCCCTCAATTAGTACAATCTTTCGCAATCAGTGGCTTTCAAAGCATAAAAAATTTCTGTTTTGCTGAACTTCGGCAGTATTAACAACTGATTGTTAATAAGGTCGGAGAGAATTTTAATGTAATTAAGTAATTTTTCATTCTTGACCTGTTCCACCATTTATAACTTATTGTCCAAGTTTAAATTAAATTAATATTCTCTCATCCTCTTCATAACCTTCTGCCATTTAAATGTAGGTTCGGCTGTTCTGAATAATTTTCTAAATTTCTAAATTATTTTTTTGTAATATTATGTGTTAAAAATTATTAATAATTTAGAAAAAATTGTCTTTCTATTCCTTATAAGACTCATAGAAGTTATAAATTATACAATTGACCAAGTTGAGTTGGTTTCGGCGCTGACTGTACCTGTCTATTAGTAACTATTAGCAACAGCAGAGGGGGCTGCGCGTTGCCCCGGGCAGCATCACGAGTGATCTCCTGTTTAATGGAGAGTAAGGGTACGGGCCTCGATATTACATTTTATTTGCTGTGCTATTCAATTGATTATTATATGTTGATATGCGAGTTGTCACTCCTCTAAAAACATATTTATTCCCTTATAGTTGGAATACAAATTATACAGTAGATATTTACTAGGGAAATATTTAAAATAGCTTAATTATATCGAGGAGACCCTTGCCTAGTAGTGGGACGTTTATGGGTTGAAATTATGATATAGGCAGAAACTAGGCCCTCTAAACGCTAACTATCAAGTTTTATCGCTATTGTGCCATTTGGTGGCTTCTATGGTTCTTTCATTTAAACATTAAGTATCATAATAATAATAATATTTTCACACAGCGCCATCTAGTCCCAAATTAAGCAATTGTATTTGCTTGTGTTATAGGTACTAAACAACTGATATAACTGTCTGATACTTAATTTTTTTTTGTAATACATACATATTATAGATAAATTACATCCAGACACTGAACAAACCATCATGCTCATCACACAAAGATTTTTCCTGAGTGGGAATCGAACCCACGGCCTCCAGCTTAGCAGTCAGGGTCACTAACCACTAGACCAACAGGCCAGTTTAAGATATTTTTAAGTCAGTAAGCTATTTTTGCACATAATTTGTACAATATAGAAAATAGGTCTTACATAGGCGCGGCACATTGGAATCACAAATGAGTTCGGTTTATAAGTGGCCTTAGTCCCTATTTACCACTGACAGAGAAGTGTCTGAAAAACTATCTGAGACATAAGTGTCAGTATTAATATGAAAAAACTCTTATCTAACTTTCAGATAGGCTATCTGATACTTATACTAGTAGTAGAACAGGGTATTTGTATCATAAAACACACGTACACAAAATACTTCAAATATTTTATCAGATGTTCTCGGCCGTTTGTAAATATTCTCGGTCGATCCCAGCTTAACTATTGCTACATTTTTTGCTTTATATTAAGTAGATCAGTAATCTTACATAACATCTTAATTGCTTAATTTTGGACTAGATGGCGCTGTGTGAATCTGGTAAAAATATTATTATTATTAAATACTAAACCTTCTGTGTACGGATTAAAGAAAAAAATGCAATTTCTTTTTTTAAATTCAAAGTGCATAAAATTATTTTTAGACAACAAAATTAAATATGCGATCATATTATATTTTGTATGAAACCGTTTCCACAAGAGAACAAACATTACGTTTCAAGGGTTTTTTAAACACGTACTTACTACAACCCAACTCAGAATAACTATATATTCACCGCAAAATACTTTTGACATTCATATTTACGATTTCATAATAAAATACTCCATTGAACTGTTTAACACCTACTCTCAATCAACAATTTTATCGATATAAATCGAACATGAACTGAAGTTTATTCAAACCGGCTGAATTTGTTTCGAAATATTGTATTTAAATAGAGCTCTACTAATTGAAATATAAACATCGTTAATTTAATGTACCTACATAACTAAAGTGAAGTATAAATTTACATTTCAACATTGAAATAATGTATGGGTATTTTTGAATTCATAATATAATAATATCAAACTTTATTGATATAAAAGAGAATACCCATTTTTGTATGGGCCGCGGTTGTGTGTCAAATAATTTGTATGATAACGAAAATTGGACGTAGAAAAGAAGTTTTAACATACTTTCAGAAAAAAACAGACTTATTCTTTTGTAATGTGGGGATTTTCAATAATCTTAACTTTTATCTTGAATTTATAGGTTATGGTACAGTATAAATAAACAAAAAAGTATTCATTAACTAATTAACCAGTAAGTATAGATTTGTTATAATAATAAGAATGATGATTACATCCGAATATAAACAATAATTAATAAAATAAGTACACAGAGTAAGGTTTTTCAACTTTAGTTTTTGTGTCAGTGTTAGTCTACTAGTTGGAGGCCTTAATTGGGCGACTTGCAAAACTCTTAATGATCCCTAGGGCACTGACCTACTTTCCCCAATGCACTATTATGTAGGCGTGATTCCTTCATTATTCGCTCAAATAATTTTTATTCGAACCTACTCCCGCATCAGGTTACAAGCCCTGTTCTCGCGGGGTACTATACAAACATACAATTAAGGGACACAAAGTACAACCAGACACGGAAAAACAAGTTTATGGATACTACAAATAAATTATTGTCCTGTGTGTACAATTTTAAAGAAACGAAAGTAAACAAGTAACTGACAAGATACTGAATACCTACTGATGTAAATTTGACATTGAATTTGACAGTAAGTGTTTTTTTTTAAATATATTTGACAGTAAGTGTTTTTTTTTAATTTATTTAACGGCCATGGATACAAGTCCTTTAAGCGACAGTAAGTGTTAGTGTTGAGTGTTGCCAATAGAGGCATTTTAAATACCACTGAGTGTATTGTTAACTTAAACAAAAATTAACTACAATGTGTATGTATGTTATACGAAATGATATTTTCGTTTTGCACATATTTCTCTATAAAAATTAAAACAAAACGGAGGCACATTTGAGTAGATTACAATAATTTTTCACGTTGGGACGTTTATGGGTTTATATGATGAACCGCAAATAGACATTAAACACTGACTTTTAAACTTTATAATAATGATATACCAACGGATAAAACCCCTATCATCTCTGTTATTAATAATGACAATGCGATATTTTTTAGAAAATGTTTTAAACTTTAATCTCTTTTCCAGTAATTAATATCTATAAAAGTAAACAATATTTCTTCACAAACACTAAATGTTAAATACTGCTGGTTACTATTAAAAAATATATGATGCCAATAGAAATTAAATTCAAGATTGCATCTATAATTACTACGAAAATTAAATTTATATACAGTAGCATAATTACTGTAAGGTACTTGGGGTGAACTTCCTACAGCGATGTTTCCGGAGCGCTATTATCATTATATCCTTCTTCAAACGATGCCGACGTTTAAATCCACCACTTATCACTTACCACGTTGCTCGTCTGTCACTTCAGGAAATAAGAAAAGAAAATGATATTAATTTTGATATATGTATATATATACATAAATTACATTAATAATATTATTTGTAAAAACATCGATGCAATGTTGATATTAACTTCGACTTCAACCCCCTTAAAACAAAATATGGACTAAGTATTAAACCAGGTTTAAATTGACATAATTTGTTTTAGTGTCAAAGTTGTCAATTTAAACCTGGTTTAATGCTTAGTCTGTATTTTGTAGTAAGGGGCAAAAGACGTAAGTATTTGCCTTTCCAAGTCTTTTAGGTACCTTTACCTTAGGCAGTCTTTTAGGTATCTTTCATAGGGAATCAGATCTCAATCAGATATTCTGTTTATAAAATAAATCTATGAATACAATAAAATAATTTTTATAATTTTGTGAACAGTTTAACAGCATTTATTTATTTGAAATAACACTTTAACAGCGAGCAATTAAGTATGTCTGCACTAATAAATCTGGTACGCGGGGCTTTTTAGCTTAATTCATAAAGGCGCGGCGACGCGATGACTTGTGCTACCGTTTTTTTAGCCTAACCATATTAGAAGCCTTTTCATTCGCCGATCACGCATTAGTGACGAAATTTTTCGATAATACTCGTATATAGGAATGCAGCAAATACTGACGCGTGACTATTACAAACGCAAGCGTCAATTTATAAATATATTATTTAATGAAAATAAATTTCGAAAAGACTTATCGATATCAGTTGAAAAACCAGCGCCAGGTTCTGTACATACTGAACTGGGCACCCGTTTGGTGCTATTGCGAGGTATTTGTAGTCTAAAGGCATTTATTTATACTTACTTTTCTATTATTTATTTTATTTGATCACTGTCGTCCAATAAATGTTTCACTCATTCTTTCTAAAGCCGATCTGTTATGGTATAGTTATACCACCGGGTACGTTTATGTCCCAGGTGGAATTAACCAATCAATAACTGATACTTTCCACTAAGAGTCGCGAGTCTCTCCTCACAGAGGGATTATATTCCTCCTCTGTGAAGAGGGAAACAATGAAAATTTATTTTTAATAAAGAAATTTTCATTGTTGCTTGAGCTGGACTTGATATTGAAAATGCAATGGTAACGCTCTACAATTAAGTCACTTATTGCTTTGATAGCAAATATTCTTCTCTAAGATTAAAATCGTTGCTTTGTTCAAAACTTAGTACAGCCAACTCAATACCAAGATACTTATTTACTTATAAGTCAATAACCGTTTGAAGCTGTAGTATATATTAGCCGTCGCTTGTGTCTTATTAAAATCAAAAAAGTTGGGCATGGAATTAAATATTACGTTTCTAAGGTTGTTGACCTAAAAAAGGTCGCTGGGTCTGACTGGATGCGGAAGGCGGAGAACAGAGTGTTATCACGCGTGTTAGAAGAGGCTTATGTCCAGCAGTGGACTGCAATAGGCTGAAATGATGATAATGAAGATGTAGGTTGTTCTGAGTCCTACTCAGAATTTCGATTTTAATATTAGTGTTGCAACGGTTGCACTCAACTCTTTTACTTTTTTCCACATCTTTCGATAGCTTCTTCTCTATTTACATTTAATTATTTAAAATTCTAAATTATATTTCTAAATTCGTAATTACCGAGTCGTGGACAGGTCGCCTGTCGAAGGCCCCGGCGGACTCTTTGCTTTGCACACATATTGTCATTCCTAAACAAATATAAGTTTAGTAATTACGGGCCTCCACGCCCCTGCATACTCCTGACTCTTTTGTCTAGCGCCCCGCCTGAGAGGAAGGTGGAGACCGCTAGACTGTCATATATTTCAATATTAAAATTTGCTTACGGATACATCAAAAATTTGAAAATGCATTGATATGGACTAATTCGAATGTCACTATCGAATGGGCTCTCTGTAAACCGATCTAGATATTATGGATAACGTGTTTTTTGATTCTCTATTATTTCGACGTAATTGTAGGCTAGATACAAAAGTATTTAGTTTAATTGTCTTATATTACGGATGCCATTCTATTTTTGATGCGTCTATGCGTAACTTATTGACATCCATTAGTCCAAAACAACGCAAGTGCAGAACTTTAGGTCAACGTTTGGGAGGTTTAAGAACATAGGATAGGAAGATTAGGTCATGATGGGAGAAGCCAGGAGCAAGATATTGGCCATAGGAAGTGGCATGAGATGGGTCTGAGGTTAGGATGAAGTCGAGCCAGGTGTCTACACTGTCTTTGTTGTGGTGAGTAGGTTGTAAAGGAAGGACGTGAAGACTGGTCGACTTAATGAGATGAAGGAGTTTACAGGATCTTGGTGATTGAGGGGTAAGGAGATTGGTATTGAAATCGCTCATGATGATATGATGTGCATAGTCTGACCCTAAAGATTTAGTATCAATTCGATACTGGAGAAATAGTCAATAGAAGGAGGACAGTAAACAACCCCCAGCACGGTTTTAGCTCCTCTGACAGCAACCTCTAAAAAAAGGAATTCTGCAGAAGCAGAGTAATTAGGTGAAGAAGAAGCAATGACTTTGTACGGTAGGTTACAACGAAGGTATATAGCTAACCCACCCCCCTTTTATCGACTCGATCATTCCTAATAAGATAGAAATAGAAGGGATGGTTTAAGCCAACTCTCTGATGTCAGGATGGCGTGAGCATTGGTATAATTAAAAGTGTCATAAAGATCTGTATCATATCATATCATCATATGAGGCCTATGTTCAGCAGTGGACGTCATTGGGCTGATATGATGATGATGATGATGAAATAAATATAATATATATAATATAAAATAAATAAAATAATCTATAATATTACTAAAATAATAGGAAAACTAAAAAATGCAAAGTTTTATCTCTGCACCACCCGCCAGCCAACCCCAATGCATAAAACTAAAAGAAAAAAACCTTATCAAATGTAAGAACAAAAGATCACGAAACAAATAAATTATAAATTGTAACTATAATCCTATACATATTACAATATAATATTATAGCACAAAATTTTATGTAAATAAATGAGTCTACAATGTTTCGAAACGTTCGCCCAACAGTAATAAGGAAGCGGCGACAACGGTTGTAAGAAAACACAACAAAAGTGGGTAAATAAAGAAAAAAATAGTCAATCGTATGAGGTTGAACATAATGTAATAACATAAACATACAGCTAATAGTTGTAATAGTGCAGTGAGATGGATTAGACATTAATAAGTGTATTTATAGTGTACATTATTTTAAGAAAAGCGGAATTTATACAATGTTAATTTAAATTAATACTAGCACTTTGAAAAACGTCCTGATAAATTAGAAAAGGTAGGAATAAAAATCTAACACAAAACGTTGAGCTAATAAGAAACCAAAAGGAGTTTAATTAAAGTCATCAATTTTTATTACGGGTTGCACTTTTACCGTTCTGAGGCAATGCCGCCGGATTGCCAGATTTAGGATATTTAGTCGTCAGTGGATCTAATTCATATAAGGACGTAATTTTATGATGTTGTCCATCCGGGGATTTTATGACGATAATCCCATCTTGAGTCCAGCAAGACCGCATACCGAAGTGCTGCCTAGCTCTCGAGAAGACTGCCTGCCGGGTTTTGGTTAGGAATTATTAATCCTTTAACTTGGACTTCGCCTTCCATGCCGAAGATTTAATGTCAGTGCTGGAGAACTTCAACAGGATTGGTCGATGATGCTCTTTACTTGGTGTTCCGAGCCTATGACAAGATGTGATGACCAAGGCGGGATTATGTATTAGCTCCAGTTTACTAGAGATTATGTCTGCAATGATGGAAGTGCAAGACTCCTTCTCCGATTCGGCGATGCCCAGAAAGAGAACAGCTTTTCGCCGGTCCCTCGTTTCCATAACGTCGATCATTCTTGAACATTCTTCAACCTGTTTGCGAAGAATGCCGAGCATGCTGTACATTAACTCCCGGAAGGTACGAAACTCGTCCGCTACCTTGGCCACAGTGTCCTTGGCGGGTCCACCGGCCTGGATCTGTGCTGCGAGATCAGTCAGTCCATTCTTGAACAGTTCCTCGAGTGACTTTAGTGCCCCCTGAACTTCAAGCGGAGTCTTTGCAATTTGTGCCATTGTATAAGGTTTATGTCTATATATGTAATGTACGTACTTGAAATGTGTGTGAGTGCACGAGTGTTACGCTGGCAGGTGGTATTTTGGTATACTTTGCTTACATCCGGTGTTGCTAATGTAAGTACTTCTTAATTATATAGTTTTTCACTATTTTGTGTACAAATATCACCGAAAATATTGTCAGTAATTACATAAAAATTTTGAAAATTTCGACACGTCTATACTTTTTCGACTCATACCGGCCTTTTTTTTCTTATATTTTAATTATTTTTTTACCTCAAAATATCATAATGAAAATAGTTTCATTTAGGATTTATATTAAAATGCTGCATTTTGTCATGGGTGAATTTCCCAAGCACGATTTTGGAGCGGCGTCGCTGAAAATCGATGTGTAAAATTTAACTAGCGTATAATAAATAATTCTATAATATAGTTCACATTGTTATCTACACGGTGCCAAAGCTTTTTAGCAATTAACTATTTATTTTCATATTTAAAAAAAATCTTAAAGGGCCAATTTCTAATTACGGTGGAGTGTCCCGATTCCATTTTTACGCACGAATTGCTTTATTTCGAGTTTTTGATAAACTTAATCTAAGATATAGTGAATTATTCTTAAAATACATTAGATAACGACATTCAAAATATTTAGTTCGTTTAATTTATCTAATATTTTAGTATTTAAAACTGCCCTCCAAAAATGTCCCGAGGAAAAAAGCAATTACGCTGGCGCAATTTGAACACTCCATAACTTGTGGCAACATTACATATGAGTCATCGAACTATAGTCGCCCTCACCCCGCAGTTGCCCTCTTGCGAGCGGGATAGATGGTTGTGTGTTGTGCTGTACGAGGGTCACACCAAACATGCAAGTACGTGTTACGCTGGCATTGGAATACATTTTTTTACAATTACTGTGGCATCATTATTGTTAAAACTATAAGGTAGATTAATACGAAATTTCTTATACAAATTAAGATTAAAGCACATTACCTTTATTATAGACTAAATCTTATGTAGCAACAATAGAATTTTTAATAATCTTAGTTTTGTCTCTTTATCTAAGTACGGTGGCGCAATTCCAGTGGCTCCAGTGGCGAAAAGTCGTGCCACCGTAATTGATCAGTACCACCGTAATTGATTTAATGGTGTTTTTATCGATTTTTATGGGTTTTATATAATTTTATTAACCAAATTATATCTTTTATCAGAGTCATTTTTATAGAGATACAGACCATATCAGAGAATGTCAATATGCCTTTATAATAAAGGCAATGCCTAAAGGTAATGCCTAAGCATTACCTGTAGAACTAGCTTCTTTACGTATTAGCCTAGAAAAGAAGCTAGTTCTGTACACACGAAGCCAGAGATACTAGCTTGTTAACTTACTAACACTAGCAAAGTAAGCTACTAACTCTGACTTCGTGTGTACGGAACTAATACTAGCTTATTGGGCTTGAATAGAAGCTAGTTCTTGTCACGTATAGATTACTGCACTAACTTGCCATCCTGTATATCACGGAAATGACACTAGCTTACTATTCTAGGTTTGGAAACTAGCTCAATGCCTATGGTACACGAGGCTAGTTTTTCAGGCTAGGATAAGAAGCTAGTAACTTTGGCTTTGTGTATACAGAATTATCTTCTTTTCTAGGCTAGTAATAGTTCCTTGTACACGAAGCCAGAATTATTAGCTTACTGGCACTGACTTGCTATCATAGCTTCGTGTGTCTCAGGCATTAGCATGCCTAGACTGTCTAGTCCCCGCGCAGCAACTGCAAAGTCAAGTCAGGTGTATATAAAATTATGTGGTGTACATATAATTTTATATAAATTCAAGCCATTTTTTATTCTTTTCTTGTATTAGCATTTATGGCCATCTAAATATCTATTGTTTTAGCATGGCGCCCCAAAAATAACAGATTAGAGAAGAAAGGTTGGAAAAAAAGCGAATAGCAGAAAGAAGAAGAAAAGAGAAAATAACGAGAGATCCTTTATTATATGCTGCTTTGAAAGAAAAAGACAAACAAAGATACATTAGACTTAAGGAAGAAAAAAAAATTATACCTATGGCAGAAATGACACCGCGCTCTCGTAGAAATCGCCAAAAGCGAAATCGGATTAATTTAAAAAAAAATTACGACCTTAAGAAATCACTAAACGTGATTTCTTATGTATTTCTTATATGGCTTAGTAGGCCACAGGTATAATTTTTTTTTCTTCCTTAAGTCTAATGTATCTTTGTTTGTCTTTTCCTTTCAAAGCAGCATATAATAAAGGATCGTTCTTTATTTTCTCTTTTCTTCTTCTGTCTGCTATTCGCTTTTTTTCCAACCTTTCTTCTCTAATCTGTTTTTTTTGGGGCGCCATGCTAAAACAATAGATATTTAGATGGCCATAAATGCTAATACAAGAAAAGAAAAAAAAATAGGTTGAATTTATATAAAATTATATGTACACCACATATAATTTTATATACACCTGACTTGACTTTACAGTTGCTGCGCGGGGACTAGACAGTCTAGGCATGCTAATGCCTGAGACACACGAAGCTATGATAGCAAGTCAGTGCCAGTAAGCTAATAATTCTGGCTTCGTGTACAAGGAACTATTACTAGCCTAGAAAAGAAGATAATTCTGTATACACAAAGCCAAAATTACTAGCTTCTTATCCTAGCTTGAAAAACTAGCCTCGTGTACACTAGGCAATGAGCTAGTTTCTCTACCTAGAATAGTAAGCTAGTGTCTTTCTTTGCTAATAAGTAGATATATGTAGAAAAAACATGTGATAACAATATTATTTATACAGGAATTTGTTTGTTACCGAGTTTATTTTGATATAATAAAAAGATTTTTTAAATAAAGTTGATTTGAAATACATTGTATTTTAAATATTTCTAATTCCACTGGCATTATGCAATTTCGGTGGAATGGTTTTCAATTTCGGTGGGCCAAATCTAATTACGGTGGCGTTTGAAGATTTCAAATTCAAATATCTCAAAAACTAAACATATTTTTTTGATCTCTACCATAGTACTCAAAATGTTATTTATTCAGCTACCTGTTAACATAAAAAAATCTTTTGAAAACAAGCAAATAAAATTCGCCACCGGAATTAGGCAAAAATCGAAGTTGTTGAAATTCACCCTCATACAAAGTTAAAACGTGTCACTTTGTCGTGGTAAAGTGATAAAATGTTTTACCTGACTTTTGTCGACCGCGAGAGTTGTATAGTTTCAAACTTTAATATTAATCCAACATGGCAATTTAATTGTACACCCCTCTTTTATATGGTAGGTATTTTATAAACTTTATTATTTTATGAACGATTTCCAAATTTTCCTTTACTCATAAGTAAAGCAGAATGCTCAGAATATGTCTTTGAATAATCAAATTTTAATGCTCCTTTGTCTGGGATCTATCTTAAAGGATATTGTTATAGAAAATGGCCCTTTTTAAACGACTTCAAAAAAGGAGGAGGTTATATGTTCGACTGTATGTATTTTTTTTTTTATGTATGTTCAACGATTACTCGGAGATGCCTGAACCGATTATATCTATTCTATCATCTATTTAAATCGACTTCAAACAGATTAGTAATAGGGTATTATACTTTAAACAGGTAGGTAGGTATTTTTTAGCTTGGAATTAAATATCTAATTCAGTTTATTTTTCGCTTTTTAGTACTGATTTGAAGTCGTTTTAATATTTTTTTGTTAAAAATAGTTTATTACAAGCATAAAAACTATTAAATGGTTTCGTCACAGACGAGTATTTAGTTCTTTAACAAACATATTAAGTTACTGACAATAACTACCAACTAACTCTGACTATATTTTTGATCACCTGATAGGTGGTAATATAGTTGTAATTTGCAGAAATTACAATTAAAGTTGTAGGTATATAAACAAACATGGAAGCCTCAACAAGGATGTAATATAATGTTAACGGTATGTTGTGTTCTCTTTAACTTCCTCGTATATATGTAACCTATAACGTTACGTACATATTGGAAATAAATATGAGAGCGAAAAAGAGTCAAAAAATTTTGTTTCATATTGAGGCTTTGTAATGATTAATCTCTTTAAACTCTTTGCAGCCTTTGAAACGAGTTTCAATTATATTAGTTCACCAATAAAATGAACGTCGCGCTGCCGAGAGCCTGAAGCAATACTATCCGGTTTCACTTATTTGTACTTACACGCGTGGTTCACAAAGGTTTTACAAAAGGTAAAAACTACTCAATGGTGCTTTTAATACTTTTACCTGTACTTACGAACCAGAAAAATGCCAAAGGGGATGTCTTTACCCTTCGATTTATTGCAGAACATCAGCATTCATAAAAATATTCTAACATAAGTGAATAGCGAATTCAGTATCACTACGCAGTACCTGGATTTTGTTCGTGAATTGTGCACCTTTTCAATTCGTATTTTATTGTTTGAAAACAACATACCTCGACTATTTCTGCTATTGAAATTTTGAACTCCAGTTTTGAACTTTTACAAGCCTAATGAAAATCCATTGACAAAGTGGAAAACTGAAACTTCACGAGGCCCGACTCGACGTGAAATTTGCATTGACATTCAACATATTCCGATGCAAATATAGACACAAAAATGGCTTGATTACTGAAGGCCTTATCCTCGGAATATTTAAACGAGCTTTTTTAAATTTTAATTTGCCGCACAGGCTTACCAATCACCTGGCAAACTGCCTGCGTCTGCTTGTTTATTTTTTAATTCTGAATACAAACTAATGTTTACGAATATCTAGGTTAAAGTTATTTATGTTAATTTCAATATCTGCTCAAAGTATGACAGTCATAATTAAGTTATTACGATTATACGACGAGTATTACAGCGACTACACGCACTGTTGCTTTCACGTTTCACTCCGGACACTAAAAAACTGAAGACTTGGAAGTCTGAGCCGCTTAGAAAAAAAAAAGTACTTCAGGGTACTGAAGAAATATGTATACATCTTGTTATCTTGTGGGCTATTATAATTTGTAACTATTATACTTTGTATGCGTGTACAAAACTTCGTCTTTGCATTCGCCATGATAGTCTTAATATAAAGGTTTGAATGACGAATTCGGTATATCGTAACTCTGTTAGAAGAATCAATTAAATGAGACCGTTAAGCAATTGCTATCAAATACAAATTCTTTATTTGCTATATAAGGGGTGGGTACATAATGTGATGTTACAAAAGTGTCCAGAAAGTTCGATCCCATTTAGCCAGAGTACATAGCAAATTTAATAATATATGTATCTAATAATAATAACAACAATGTCCATAATAAATATAACCATTTCCTAACCTAGACTTAGATTTTTAAGTCAATGTCTTTTAATTTAAATTAAAATAAATACAATATCAATGTCAATACCCCGTTGTCCTAGGTGAGCGACGTACGTGATAAAGAGACGCGATGCGTAAATGTAAAATACTTGCCGTATGTACTTGTATCCCGTGGTCGCGTATGACGTAACGCGATAAAAGCGATATTGATTAATTCTTTAAAAACAATATTAATAAATTATTATTGTGATAAATCGAACATTATTATTAGTTTAATGTCAGTTTATGTATCGATTACTTTAACTGTATGTTAATCGTCCTACTCCTTGTGATCCAAAAATTCTTTTATTGAGTAATAAGATCTTTTTATTAGCCAATTCTTTAACGCCGAGTTAAATTTATGTGTATATATACATCAGGGATTATATCGCAAAATGATATTATGCACCTTTTTTGTGCAATAAAGACTTTAATTATGTCATTGCCATTTCCCCAGACCGATAAACCCATAAAACATATTCCTAATAGGGATTCAACATACGCAAAGTACATATATTAGCTTTTTTTTAATCTGCTACTTATGCAAATTTGCAAAATGCAAAAGAAAACCCCTTAATTTTATTTGCTACCTTCTCAATGTATGCTTTCCAATTGAGTTTATTATTGATTTATTATACAAACAAATGTCGTATGCGGTATTACCAGTCATCGTTGAAAGTTGTCCTTCATGATTAATATATAAGTATTCAATCAATACTTAGTATAAAGGCGAAGTGGTCATTTTACGCGTATCTACTAAGCGTGCGATTTGATTATAGTTAGGTAAAGTTAGCTTTGCTTTGGCTAAATATTATACATAAATATTCTAACCCGTATATACCTACAGAACTATACTATACCTACAGAATTACGACAATATTTGTCCCTATCAACATTTTATGGTTTTTATTGTAGTTCTATATATGCGAGGCAAACTTAGTCCGTTCGTATTTGGTATGAGCACGGCATGCAGATTAACAAAATCGTGGATTCAATGCTCGCCGGAGGATTACATTTTGCCATTGTTTTTAAGCATAAAAAAATTCGTTTTCATTTCCACACGTAATACTGGATTCTGTTTTGCATTGTTTTGTTAGGTAAACCGCAATTTCATTTTATACTTTGGAAATCATTTTGTGATAAGCGATGCTCTTTGGAGGTGTATTACTCGCCATCAGTGAATCACTAGTTGGTCTGACAACTTCTGCTTACACACATACCTACATAGCGCCTTCTATCCCTGAATGGGTATGCAGAGGTGCATCACACCCATATTTTGCCAGCAATATTACGGGCGAGCCTAAAGATCCAAATTTTGTTACCAATATGCTTCTTGAAAATCGAACTTATAAAGCTAACTTCGAATGAGTCGATTGCGATGTCGCAGTCAAATTTTGGTAATATAATTTGAAATGGTCGTTGTCATTATCAAGCATTTGACAACGACATTAAAATCGACTTATGCCCGGTTTCTGCACCCACATTAAAGTTATTCTTCGATTAAAGTATAAACTGACCGAATACAAAAGTAAAACAATAGAACTAGTTTATTCATAGAACTGTCATTTTTAAATTTGTTTAATTTATATTTTATTATTTATTTTATTATTAATAACCCCCAATCGACGGTTCAGAAACCGCGCATTAGTTGAATGTCGAGTTTCCGAGTAGGCCACATCGGTGTAGCAGTTGTAAACACTCCCGTTAGGCCTAAGTGGCAATTATATTACACATCATTGTTAAAAAGGAATGACAATATATTAAGAATGGAAAGGGTTTGTAGTCGTAGATTAACCATGAGAACAAATTAATGATCTTACCCATAAACGGCCCACTGCTGGGCACGGATCTCCTCCAAACATTGTGGAGGGAATTCAGCCTACTATTCCACGCTGGCCAGACGGGTTGGTATACGGTTTTGTTGCGAATTTTTCTTTTCTCGCAGAGCTCTTGTCTCTCTTCCCTTAGTCGCCTTTTATGACACCCACGTGTTGAAATGGGGTACTGACATAACGTATTCTTAATTCTAACACTCATCATCATCATCGCAGTCCAACAGTATGGCAGTGAGGAATTTCAAATTTATGCACCACAGCATAGGATTAAGAGAAATAGGAACCGCTATTTTGAAGTACCTAAATGTAATAACTACTTTGGGCAAAGGAGCCGAAAATATATGGTCCCAACTATATTTAATAATATGCCAAATGAATTAAAGCATCCAAAAATTGATACTATATCCAGACAGTTTAATAAACAGTTTAACAGAAAGTAGACAGATACAGAAGTAAACAGTTTAATAAAATGGTGAAAATCTTATTGTTAGAGGAATTTTCTAATTATATAACGATTAATAACAATAATTCTTCAAATGTATAACTAGATTTTATTTATTGGGTATAATGTTTAATGTTGAATAACATAATATAAAATCATATATATGTAAGACAAAAATTTAATAGGAGCTTTCATCTGCCAACAAACTGCTGTGCAGTTTAGCAGACGATTAAACAATTATGTAAATTTTTTAAACTCTAAATAAATGCTTTTTTCTTTCTTTCTTTTCTTTCTTTTCATCATCATCATATCAGCCCAATGACGTCCACTGTTGAACATAGGCCTTACCTAATTTCCGCAACAACGAGCGATTTTGTGCCACCCGCATCCAAAGGCCTCCCGCAACCTTTAAATTCTAACACTACACGAACTAAATCTTACAATCATCATCAGCAGCCCATTAAGTGCCACTGCTGGGCTCGGGTCTTCAGATTATTCCAATCTTACAATGAGATTTTGTAAATTACATTGTGAGGAAAATATTCAACATGCTTAACCATTCTGATGGTTCTCTTCTCTACTCTACTGCAAGGAGTACAAGATTTCCTTGTATGACCTTCGAGCGCCTGTAGCACAGGTTATCTACCTAGTACAGGCTAATCATCAATTTTGTTCTCTACATTAAGTTATCTTTAAGAGTTCTGTTTATATGTACATATTTACCTTCATTATCATCATCATCTCAGCCTATTGCAGTCCACTGCTTACACCTTAGTCTACTTGCACCTTACCTATTACTTTAATAAATTTAACTTTACACACACACACACACTTTACTATACATATTCATGCTCACCTGTATTAATTTAAATGCAAGGCCCTGACTGCAGGCTCGGTGTAATTAATAATAATTAAACTTTGATATTTGAATAGCACTCCAAACACCGCCATTTTCTCATTAACAGTTTGTAAACACAACTGTTAGTACATTTAATTTTGAAAAGCTTTACTTGTTAAACAATTATGTTCAACTTATTATTATTTATCGTCACAGAATAGAAGTATATATTATGATTTTATGATGAATCTAAATAATTTGTTTAATATTAATTTTTAATATATCTAAGAATTTATTCGACATGTTCTCTTTTTTTAAATATCTGATACGAAAGAAAATGATGACGTTTCGTAAAAAATAAATTTAATTAATGTTAGCGATCCGCGGCTGATAGTGTGCATTTTTGCTGCGATTTTCATTAAAAAATTAATGACTTTTTCGATGGAATCTTCCTCACACATCACTGTGACTTCTATATGCAAGGATTCACAATGAACCCTTGCCAACACCGAGCTGTGTCACTCGGGAATACCAGGGAAATACTCGTACCTATACCTATGTATGGTGTATGTCCAGCAGTGGACGTCGTTGGGCTGATACGATGATAATGACGATATATACTTAGAGTTTTTCGGTGAAATCTTGATATTTACGAATACACGATAGAAATAACTAATTGTTTAGGAAAATCTTAAATGATTTAGTGTTAGACAAACCGAATTGATCTTTATCCGGGTCCTTTATAGATTAGGTTAGATAATTAAAACAGGATTGTAACAGTATTTTATTACATTGTCCACAGCGTTGGCCGCAATGCCGCGCTGTTATATGGTAAAGAAAGGATTCTACAGATACAATCGATGCTCTCCACCATACAGCCCCACAGAAGCCAGCGACGCTCCACCCAGCTACAATCCATCAGCACACTCCGAGCTCACAGGTAACTAAAAAACTATTATTTATATTGTGCTAATATTTTTATCATCGTATGGGTTTGAGATAGACTATCACATTAAGTCATAATCGGGACCATCGGGTTCACGTGCCTTTTGAAGCACTGAGACGCTCGAGAATGGAAGCACCAGAAAAGGTCATCCATCTATGGATTGATCTTGCTGCACATTGCTTAACCTCGATTATCGTAACGGACA
This sequence comes from Laspeyria flexula, assembly GCA_905147015.1. Classification (NCBI taxonomy): domain Eukaryota; kingdom Metazoa; phylum Arthropoda; class Insecta; order Lepidoptera; family Erebidae; genus Laspeyria; species Laspeyria flexula. The sequence goes on along the minus strand of LR989949.1, from coordinate 7,381,613 downwards.
TCTCGTCCCATTAGAAGAATAATGTCTTATCTTCAGATAAAACAAAAATGAAATTATTATAAATTTGGCATTAAAAACCGTAAACTATCAATTGATCAAATTTGTATTTTGTAAAATACTGACTAAAGAATAAAATAAAAATTTGATCAATCGATAGTTTACAGTTTTAATGCCGAATTTTTCAATAATTTAATTTTTGTTTTATGTGAAGATAAAAGATTATTCTTCTAATGGAACGATCTGAGCACTTCTTTATACTAAGGGCTAGTTGCAGACTTAATTTCAGCACAAGTTTTATGTTACGATTGGTTTGAAATTATCTGCAACATTACAATATTGTTTTGACTGATTTAGGTACCATAGATTTCAAAATCATCTGATATTTAGAAACGTGTTTTATGTAATTGACTACTAACTAGCATTACACTACGGAATCTATAATATCGTAACAACAACACAGTATATCTTCTTATATAGCTAGCTGTACTGAACTCATGGTTTCCAAGTACAGGCTTAAAATTATTACACTGTAGATATCCAGAAGAAAAAGAAATGAATGAGCAAAAAAGCTATCTATATAAATATTATTATAGAATGAAGGTTTAAATTGTTTCTTAGATGTGTATAGATATGCATGCCTATGAAACATAAAACACACTAATGATCAACTTGGAATGCTTAAAAATATATTTATTTTTACGCCTAAGTACAATTTTAATTTATAATATAAAAAGAACACAGAATGGGCATTAACTACATATTTACGTAGGCTAACTGCCTCGAATGCTTTCATCTATTGACAAAAACGATAAATACCTACTAATTTTGATGAAAGGTGTTAGAAGTTTCGAAATAGGAAATCAGGCAAACAACAATTTCTATATTGGAGAAATCTACAATTAGTTGTGACTGTTTTTCATTTGTGTAGTCTGTTTGTTTTTTAATCATCTTCGTGGGGAAAAAATAACTACGCTCAAAGAAGATAATTTTCACCGACAGCAAACTGACATTAATTTGTTTTCATTTTACTACGCGCGCTTTTGTAAGCAATTTTCTTTGAATTCTTTAATTCATCAGTTGATATTTAGAGACAAGAAAAGTAGAAAATGAAGGAAATAGAGTCATTATAAAAATTGTAAAATGTTTTAATAGAAAATAAAGTAATTGGTTTTATTAACTCTACACAAGTTACAGTCGGATGCTGTGATATTTTTTATATCAAACTGTTATATTGTTTTCAAAATAACTTTCTTTTGGTAACTTACATTTGTGATGGTTCTTCTTTCACGAGGCTTATGCTACTGAAAGAATACATCCAATTTTAATAAAATTTCGAGTCTGTTTGGTTAGTTCCAGTTTGAAAGTTAGTATAATTTTGGACCCGATATGTGGAGCTTATAGCAGGATACTAAATAAAATGCCAGATGTCCTTAAATTCTTACAATCACGTTTACAGTCACGTTTAACTTAGTTCTAGAATCGTGTCTCGGTATTAACTTTAAAATAACGTTCTGACTAAGTTTCGAAACTCTAAAAACATGTGCATTTCCTCCACGTGATGGTCCACGTTGACGTCGTCAAACCTTACAAAAACTCACTGTTGCGAAACTTTGTATTAAGTATTTGAAGGGCGTAGAAAAAATACATTAAACCTTGCTGAGTAATAAATATAAATTAGAAATTTTGGGACATATTTTTTTTCACAGCGCCATATAGCCCGAAGTTAGCTAATTTAAACATACATATATGTTTCTAAATATGTACATAGAAAAAACCCAAACTCCGAAACAAACATTTGCAGTTCATACAAATATATGTTCCTACCCTGGGATTGAACCTAAGACCTCAGAAACCGCAACCCATACACCAGCGCTGCGCCACCGATGTAGTCAAACATATTACGCAGATTATGTGATGAATTGTAATCGATTATACACGATAACGTTCGTAGAATCTATAAAATTGGTGAATATGCAAAAACTTTCTTTGAAATTATCTTTGCTGTCGCGCAGCAAGAGCAGTTTTCTAGTTACGACCACGAGTGTCTGTGGATCACACAAGTACATTTTTGTCCAATTTGGGCTCCAGCCTTCCTCCTAAATCTGGATTTTTAGCAGACGCATCTTACGATGAGTGCAGACCACTAGATGTACTATGCGGTTAAATAAATCAAAATAAATATTTATAAAGTTACAATTCTAATGTAAATAGTAATTGTTACCCCGCTCAAATGACCGGGCGGTGTTGAACATAAGAACTTTATACAAAGGTGTTGTTCAGCTTCCGCTTCGAGAAGTTTGCGGCGCAGTATTTACTCCTTCAACTGTTACCGCAACACTTCGTTTTATTCGAAATGTTAGAGGTATTTATTACCATGAAGTCTAAGGTACGTTTCTCCTTCAGTTTCACCCATATCTACTGTTGCAGTTCCATTAAAACTCAAAATGAGTTTATAATGGAAATTCTATTACTAAAAGGCAGATTCTGATAAAAAAATTAAATCTTCAGATTGGAATAGGAGTATATTTTTATTACGTTTGTCATAATTCATTTATGAGATGTTGCCAGACTAGAATTTAAGAGCTTCACCCTTAGTGGTAATTGGCAAACCTTTCTTCTAGACTCAGACTTTAATCAATCAGATATTTATTCATAGGAAAAATCAATCGGTTTAGCTGTAAATATTTTAAGTTATTTTATACCTTTGTATGTAAATGCGAATTTAATTTATTTCGAATGAAAGCAAAGACAATATTTACGAGTAAATATAAATCAAATTGTCTATGTCGTGGAAACAAAATTAGAGTAAAGTGGACTCAAATTATCAAAGCATTGTATTGTGACCGGTTTATTATACCTTTCATATTAATATGAAAATTCTGTCTGGTTTCTCTGCCTTCCCGAATACTCTGTTGTGTTTTATAATTCGCAAGCAAAATACATTAAGGTTCGGTCAACCATAATTTAATTATCTTGTGATAAACGTAATGTTGGAGTATGAATTTGCTAATCATTTCACAGAAACACAACATACAAAGAACGTTGAACCGTTACTGGAATACTGAGAAATGTTGACAAGTGATTACTATATTCAATAAATAAAAGAAATATGCCTTGTATATACGAAATTCCAAATGTATCGTGAGAAATATTGATTTGATTAGACTGTTTGTCTTGGCTTTGAAGTACCTAAGCTGGTTGAGGGGATTAAATATTTATTCATTTTGATATTAAATCTTGAAGAAGGTTGTCTATTGAAGCGCACAGCCGCGGTCGTTGTAACTCAATATAACAAGCGAATACCAGATAATATTTAAAAGTGAATAATACCCTCAAAGTTCATGTTACATATCAGACTGAATTTTATTCATAAAAGAGGTGAATATGAAAGGCGTTACCTTGGAAACCGGAGGCACTACGTCTTGAATTTATTAAGTTAGTCGGATTGGAAGTCGGATGGGAAGTCTCATCTTTTATCGAATATTATGCTCGCACCGTCACGTGTGCGAACCTGAAAACGGTGAATTATTGCTAATATTTGCTACATTCACTTTGAGAAACAATATTAAAGAATTATGGCTATTGTGGCATAGGATCGCTCGCGATGGCGTAAATTAGATGAGGTCTATGTCCAGCAGTGGACGTTGTTGGGCTGATATGATGATGATGATAATGATGGTTATCGTGGACGTTACTAGCTGTGATTATAAAATCCTACTGTTGCCCGGGGCTTCACTCCGATCGTTCTTTGTTCATAACGCTCCTATTTTCCATAACGTGATATACTATAGTCTATAGCCTTCCTGGATAAATAAATATTTAATGGGGAATCCAACACTAAAAGAATTTTACAAATAGGACCAGTAGTTTCTGAGTTTAGCGCGTTCAACCAAACAAACAAACTATTCAGCTTTGTTTGTCGCGACGGCGTTTTATAAACTCTTGTATAAATATGTGAATTGTAAATCTTTCTTTTTACATCTACATGACATAGCATCACGCTTTTTCCTCAAAGGGGTAAACAGAGCATCTCACCAACATTTCGCCAGCCATGTTTGGCTCGAGCCTTTTTTAATCGGTCATATTTCCAAACTCCGAGCTTATAATGAAAATTTTTAGACAGATAAAACTAATAGGTACTATTTTTGACCATCCCGGGGATCGCACACACTCCCGGGGTCCCTCTGTGGCTCTCTGCCTTACCCGTCAGGGAAAAAAGCGTGATGTTATCTTATGTTTCATTATCATCATCATTTCAACCCATAAACTTCCGACTGCTGGGCACGGTTCTCCTCCAAAGATTGGGGATATATGTTTATGGTTAACCCCTTAGTCGCTTTTTACGACACTTACGGGTTGAGATGGGGTAGAGACTTTAGGTATGTATTCTTAATCCGTCACAACACGGATAATCTTATGTTTAATACTGAACATATAAAATAGGCCGTTATTTTCAATTTATCGGTATAAAAGTTAAATGAATAATTACTAATAACAACAACTTATAATAAGATATATGTACCTACTTTAATTTGACAAATTAAATTTAAAGTCATTGATTTATTTATTCATTTATTCAAATTCATATAGAACCAAAAATAATCTTAAAAAATGAATTTACAGCTCTCTTATGTATATTTTTGTTAGTTAGGAGTAGTTAATCTGCAACAACAAATTGGATTGTTGGAAATAAATATTGCCTATACAAACAAATTTAACATTCCATTTAATTGTACAATACATGTAGCTACACTATAAAAACTAGAAATATCTGTAAACCTCGGTCGAAGTTGAAGTGTAGAGACAGAGTGTAGTGTTTCAACAAAGTATCTCAGTGAAAAGACAAACATTTGAACATTTTGCTCTCGTAGACAGACACTACTTGACAGACCAACTGGGACACTTTTGTACAAGTGTTTGTATTATATCGACTATGTCTGGAGATACTGTGTTTTTGATTTTATATTTTTAATTTAGGTATACTTAAACTGATCTCTTTCTCATATGTTGTATATGCAATTGCGCCACTTGAACAATAAACTTCTTAAGTTATTATACAAGCCATTTGGAGCTGACGGTAATTCTCATGTACCACCACAAATGTTTTTGTCTTTGTTTAGTGAAGAACAATAGAAAGAAACAACTTTATTTATGAAACATTTTATTTATTATAACAAAATCTTTGGTCTACATAAGTAAGTGTGTTTTGATTAGTTCAAGAATCGTGCCCAACTGTCAATTTACCACCGCGCCACATAGGCAGTCAATCCAATAATTGAAATAACTAAGTAGGTATAAGCACAGTTTATTGACAAAACAACGCATGATTCGGCTTCTTAATATATATTTAGGATACTTTTGTCAATGTAGTACTTTTCCAACTGTTTGTATCATACGCGAGTTCTTACACTTCCCTATTTGCTCTTAAGTACTTTCATTTTTTTTTGTCATATAACTACAGCCTTCTTCGGAACTCGACTTTCAACTTGATCAATTTTGATATAGTTTTCAGCTTGTAGACAATTTTTTTCATCATTTAACAGTGACATTGAAATAGACTTAGTCATAAGGCCAGATTTCAATTAGGCTGTTTTGCACGGTGCATTTCCTTATTCCCATCTATCTTCCTTCTATAACTCCTAATAAACATAAACCTATTGACGAATAATAATTTTCACACGAAGTACATGCTTTTAATGTCTCAAATATTTCATATTTCATTATAATTTATTCGTCTAACCGTAATAATCTTGTCACATAACGTAACAAGAGTAATTAGTGTAATTTATACAAACCGAAGCCTGTTAACGCATGATTAATATTGAAATTATTACAAAATATATTCACCAATTTGTAAACACCCGGTTTTAATGGATATCATAATATTCTACTAATAATAGACATATTTCGCTGATGTTAATACTCTTTGACGCAAAAACTACTTTCAGTACACACATGAACTGCTTCGTTGGCGCGGTGTGAACTTGCTGTTGCACACGAGGACTAGAGTTTTTAAAACAAATGTTCCCGGTTTATGGCTATTAGCTCGCCCCCTACAACATAGGACCTAAGTAACTCTGGCGAAACGTGGGTGTGAGTGCACCCCTGCCTACTTTTTCGGGGGAAAAGAAATGATAATTACTATGTCATGTTTGTGTCACATAGGATAGTATAATTTCATCCCGGTAATGTGTTCCCATGGGTCATGCGGGTGGGCCGCGGGGGAAATCTATTCATAAATATCTACTATCGGTGATCAGCGGGCTGGCTTTTTCTTGGCGTAAAGAATAATCAATGCCATCCAACATGACGCTACAGCGAATAGGTGTTAAACAGTGGCAAAATGACAGGAGAGAAGCCCCGCAGGACTTCTATGTAATTATAATTAATATTAATATTTTTTTCCATTTGTTTTAACATTATAAAAGTTTAGTTAGATACCTACATATATTGAGGTCGAAATAGTATTCGAAAAACCAATAGCATCATAATAAACCTATTATGATGCTATACATAAGAATTCCCCGTTAAAACAATTTGTACCTACATTATAAGCTTGATTTTAGTACGTGATTGACGTTCACACCTCACGACAGCTAAAGAATCTTGTGACAATGAAACTCTTTTTGAGCACCGTTTTTTTTTTCGGTGAGTGTGTGTGTTGGGTTTTTTATAAGTCAATGTAAACATCTTAATTTTATTTGCCCGAAATTTCGGTCGTATTTCACCGACCGCGGTCACGGGCGGGTTTTTACAATACGTGACGTAGCCTCTTTTTATAACAATTAGGTAAACATGCATCCTAGTTGTAACAATTTAATCAATTTCATCCAGATATCCACTGAAACACACAAGAATGTTGATTAAAATCAGAACAGGCTATTATGAGCTTGCGGTTGCCGTGACCATTTTCATCATGTTGTTGGTCTCTGGTTGGTATTGTATTATTTAAATCTATGAAAGGTATTTAATGTACTCATCTTTAGGATTGTATCAGTTTAATAGAGTTTGTATTAAATACCATTGAGCACTGTTTGACACCAATATCGAATACATTCCATGCGAATAATTAATCTCCGTAAAATGGTTCGCATTCCCAAATAACAAAGCTTATTTAAGTACGTATCGCTAGATAGAATAAAGGAGACCCATATGGTTAGTGAGATATCCAAAGAATATATTTTAAACAATTTCAAAAGTACATTATAGACTGGGCACTGCTGCTGTTTTAAACAAAATATTATTATGAGGGCCGTAAGCCTAGTGTTAATTGTTTTAAATTCCGAGAAGCTTGCTTAATATCATTGTGGATTTTGTCGGAAAGTTTGTTGCTCCATTTGTTTGAAGCCACACTTTAAAAAAATTATGAACTATATGTAGAAGTATAGATCAGAAAAATATACATGTTGTCACAAGAGCATTGACAATCATTATACATAATTATTTAATCGATTTATATCGTTAATCGATTTATATCGTTAATCGATTTATATCGTTAATCGATTTACTCGGCATAAAAGGTTTTGGGGCTGGAGAAAGTTATATTATTTATTATCATAAATTACAAGATAACAATCACAAGATATACATTTCAAATTCACATTATTATACAATTTCATAATAAAATACTCCATTGCACTATATAATACCTACCTACTCTCACATAATATTATTTATATATATACAATTATATCGATATAAATCGAACATTAACCGGAGATTATTTAAAACGGCTGGATACAATCATGTTGTTTCGAAATATGTATTTATTAAATTGAGCTCTACTAATTGAAATTGTATTACAGCTAAAATGAAGTAAAGGTATTAACGAACTACGTTTAAGTGCTCAATTAATTTCCGTTTCATCAATGAAATAATTATATTTTCGTAATCCAAATAATATATTAACAATATAATGATATACATTTATGAAAATGTGTGGTTTTTGTCTGTGTACTAACGGATAATGAATACATAATGTCACTACCCCATTTCAACCCGTAGTTGTCATAAAAGGCGACTATAGCCTTATAGGCGAGTATAATCTTAAGCAGACTAGAGCAAGAAAAGGAAAATTCGAAATAAAACCATGCCAGCGTGATATAGTAAGCTAAATACCATTCACAATCTTTGGTGGAGACTCGTGTCCAGCAGTAGGAAGATTATGGGTTGTAAAGATGAAGACGAGAAAAGTGTGGTTTTTAATTTTTAATTTTAAAATAATGTGGGTAAGCAAGCAAGTTTTCCTCGTTACAGTTATGTAGAGTTGCATCTCACCTACATTTCTCCAGATCAGTTAGGTCTCGTATCATTATCATCATCACCTCAGGGTCTCCTCTTCTCTATCTAGAGAGCTGAGAGGGTTTAGGCCATAATTCACGCACGCTGTCCTAATGCACATCTCTGCCTACGTGTTCGTGGAATAAAGCGTGATGCTACGATATGGCATGTTATTATAATAAAACAAATAAACGGTAAAAACAATTTAATGTGAAATCTATCAAATACAGCAAACTAAATATTTATAAATGTCGTAAGATATAAAATTATATGAAACATCTTGATCTAGCTAAGTAGTAAACTGATCTATAAGTCTATGGGATAAAGTGCAAAATCTGTTGTTATTAACTATCCCGGTTATATCCCAGGGAGTGCACTTAAGACGATAAAAGGGCAACATTGTCCTCTGGGAGAACTTTTCATCGGATGTTCAAAGTAAACTTTGAGTATTCTTAAACTGTTTTCGGATGTTATTTGAAGCGTCTTTTTGAATTACGATATTGAGATTTCTATATTTTATTGGGTGTTGTTTAGTTGGATGGAAAACGACTAAATTTAAATTCTCAGAAGATATGCGGGCTCGTGGATTATTTTCAATACCAATACAAAATATAATTATTTTGCTGACTGTGTAGTAGAAAAATATGTTGTTTGGTTCCATGAAATAGGGGGACACACAAAACTCGAGAGACTTCCCACTGCGCGTCTGAGGCAGTTCCCTAAATGAATTCTTCGTTCACCATATTTTAAATTTTACTAATGTGCTCAGCAGACCTACTTTGTCAAATACCTTCTTCTACGTAAATGAATTTATATATTTACGTAGATTTTTTTTTTCATAGAATTCAGACCCTTTCGTTTCCTACTGGCATTACGTACCAATGTGGATTTGACTTACTACTATCTGCTAACGGTGAAGGAAAACATCGTGAACAAACCCACATACCCTAGAAAAAATTCTAAGTGTATGTATGTAACTCGCACTAGGCCAGCGTGTGTGGATTAGAGCATTAACCCTATCAGCTCTCTACATAAAGGAGAAGAGACACGAGGCCAGGAGTGGGACGATATTGGGTTACTACAATTCGATCGAAACGTCGCGCAAAAAAAAAGTAGTTACAGATAAACGTCAGGTTACGGTTGCCTAGCTACAGCTATTGGAAACATCGGAATATCCTTTGAGATAGAATTAATGCTGAGCTATAGCTATAGCTGAATTTTCGGTGCACTTTAATGTAGTTATATAGAATGTAGGTCAATCAAATAATTTACTGTTCAAAGGATTGGATTGGACAGGTAAATCTTGGTTACTGTAGAGAAAAGAGTTAACTAATATGAACGTTATTTTATCAATAATATACAGTCTATTATCAAGTGAACATTGAATGAAAACTATTATTATGGTCATTGTCAATTGTTTGCATGTATTAGCAATTTATAATTATGTGAAACAATAACTGCACAATTAATTTTCCTAAATCCGCACATTCAAAATTATATGAATAATGATATATTATTCATATGGGGATACAAAACTGTGTCAACTGTCACAAAATGACTATTTGTCAATTTACTGTGCCGTAGGATGTGCACAGTAAATTGACTGTAAATTAAAATTTTGTTAGAAAGATAATAAAGTCAGAATTATTGTTCATTAATTAATTTAAGGTCATGGTTAAGTTAAAGTTTTGACTGTCACCGTGGCGCAGTGGTTAAGGTGGTCGCCTCGCCACTACATCGCCGTGCTGGGTGACGTGGGTTCGATTCCGACAGGAGACAAATATTTGTGTGATTCATAGATATTTGTTTCTAGTCTGGGTGTACTTTGTGTCCGTTAGTTTCATGTTTGTAAAGCTCCCCGCGACACGGGGCTTGTTCCCTAGTGCGGGCGTTGTCTTTAAAAAAAAAAAAGTACCTTCCAAACCAATCAAGGCTTTACTCTACTTTTAAAATAATGCCCACTTGCCGGTAACAGACTGTATAATATTACTAATAAGTTTATCATTTTGCCGTGGATTTCGTTAAAAAAGATAAAGATAACATAATTTTTATCAATAAACAGGCTAGCTTGTAAATATTTTCTAGATTAGTAACTTTGCTCAGCTTAAGCTTCGCTTCATAGCTTAAAGTTGGTATAGATTTAAAAATTCAGCTGTACGATAATGTCCACTGTTGGACGCAGGACATCAAGAGATTTTCAATATGTTATAGGCGGCTTGAATAAAATTCTATAGAATAAAATATTCAGGCGCCGTGTTTCTAATATCAAACGAGAGAAAAATGTACTTATTTAAAAACATCTGGTAGCTATTCAATCAATTTCTTACCGTTTTTTTAGAGGCTTTCCCGAGTAAATACATTCAAAGAATACCTCGGAAAGCTGCAAATAATAAGCAAAAATATAAAAATTCGCTTTGAGTACTTTCAAGTCACGCCAATACTTTATTTTTCTTATTATATTCTTCAGTATGTTTTAATTTATAAACTGGACTGGAAATTGTGGTTTAAAACCAGATAACTTTTGAGTTTTATTCAGTGCACTACACTTTTAGAGTTAGTGACTGACTTTAGGTATAATTTTTTTGAGAGAGTAAATGCATTAACGCATACCAGACACCAGAACACCCACTCAAACCGTCTGTGTAACTATAACACATCGCTGCGTAGGGTAGGTCGTTGGAATCTAATATGACATCAGCGACTAACATATTAGAAACACTGTAACAACCAATCAAGCTAGCCGGGTAACATACCTCTCAAAAACTTTCAACTTTAACTCTTCAAACATTTGAAATCGATATCTTAATCGACTAATCATATTATTATGACAAAATTCTGAGTAGTCTATCAGCAGAAGTGATGAATGCGTTATTAACGCATCTATTAATATTTTTGCGATAAAGTATCAACCATCACTCATTATAATAATTTATTAAATATGTGTGTGTTGTTTGTTTATTTATTTACCATGTATCCAATTTTATAAAATATTATAAAACTAATAACTAAGTCAGATTTTTAAAATTCTATTGCAATTCGTCGTCAACAATGAATTAACAAAAAATAAATTAAATAGCATAAATTCTCTTTTGAATAAATTACTAATACAAGCTACAAAAAAATAAAAAATATATCTTTGTCACAGTGACACATTTACATACGTACAAGTAGAGTACAGCCAAGGAACTTTTATATCTCGTAAGATATAAGGTCCTTGAGTACAGCAGTCTAGCTAGGGCAAGGAACTTTGGAGATATAAGTTCCTTGAGCTAGGTTAGGTACTATCGATATAGATACCATAGACACTATAAACCATGTATTATAATAAGCCAGACAGATAAAAACACAAAGGTTTTCATATAACTTGCAAAAAAGTCTTAATTTGCTTTTGATACAATTCAGTTTTTAACATTTTGCTTGCTGCAATATAGAGTAGAATGCCAATACTGGATTTAAAATAAAATTAAAGTCGACATCAAAGTAAAAACAGTCCTTCCGTTATTGTTTTATTTGGAATGATGAACAACGTTGGAATTTCATAATGGAAAGGCCAATTAAAAATACGATTACGGCATACCTATAACTGTGAATAAAAAATAATGATTGCAATGAACTGCTAGTTAAATTTATTTTAAATACGTTGCCTTTGGTAATATCCTGCCTATCTTACTTCGAAGTAGACGGAAGTGAGTGTATTTTATTAGGTATAGATTTGTAAAATGGTTTTATACATTTTCATAGTTTGTAAAGTAGAAATAAATGGAATGATAACACCTCTGCACAAATGTAGCATGACTTAACACGTTATATAAGTACATTTAAATGGTTTTACCATATTAAACTTTTATGGGTAAGGGAAATTCGTGTTTATCTCTTGAGCGGGTTTTGAAGTTAATATTAAACTTGATGTCCCAGAAAAAATATATCAGTGGAAAGATATTTAACTGAATTATTTTGAAAGTCTACTATTATCATGGAACTAATTTGTAAAACTTTAGTGTGTCTATTTATTTGTTCCAGCTAGGACATGAGACTTATTAAATAGCGTGGGTCTGTGTGTAGACCCGAGTATTGGCCGTAGCGTGATGTTATATAGTATATTTTTTTTATTTTTTTATTACCTGAAGTGGCAGACGTGCTAGCGGCCCACCTGATGGTTAGTGGTTACCGCTGCTCATGGACGTTGGCAATGTTAGGGGCACAGCCAAGGATTCCTCGAGCCATCCTCGATAAATGGGCTAACACTAAAAAAAATTTTCATCAGTAAAATTGCACCAGCAGTTCCTGAGATCCTAGTGTTCAACCAAACAAATAAGCTCCACAGATTTATAATATTACTCCATATTATTATATATACCTACTGCCCTCACCATCACGTCAATTACTTTTATACGAAATTATTAACCTTTTCGATGTCATTAATTAATAGTTGCCTTCCCGTTTTGTTTCTTGATGAAAACATATTTTTATTCAAACTAAGTTCCCTTTCATGTATATTTTGTATGATGCTGAATTTATTTTAAACTTTTCTAAAGACATCCCATTAACTAATTAACTTTGTGGCTAATCTTCGTTCATCAGTGCAAGTAAGCTAAGCAGTAGAAAGGTGCACTAGACATACCTATGTGAAATCAATTTTCTTTTGTTTGAGGTAGACAGAAACAGTTTGAGAAAGGAAACTTAATTACTTAGTGTGAACTTTCGTCTCGCCTTGTTGTTAGCGTACACATATCATCTTAAAGGGAAATCGGAGGCATGTGTGCAATGTTAATTTCTTGCTCAATTACTATAAGCTGTGGCTATAAATACTCTATTTAATCTTGCGAGGTATAATGGGTTATTTCATCATCATCGTTTCAACCCCTAAACGTCTAAACGTGGGCACGGATCTCCTCCAAATATTATGGAGGGAATTTAGCCTACTATACCACGCTGGCCAGACGGGTTGGTATAGGGTTTGTTTCGAATTTTCCTTTTCTCGCAGTGCTCTTGTCTGCATAAGGTCCCTTAGTCGCCTTTTGCGAGTCCCACGGGTTGAGATGGGGTAATGACATTATGTATTCTTAATCCGTCACTACACAGAGAATGAGAATGGATTATTTATTAAATGTTTATTGGGTATTATTTTTATATATTTGTTTACTATTTTTGGGTTAGATAATTTGAGCTTCTATACTACATAAGCCCACAGCACTTCTAATTTATTCTAGAGTATGTGGGTTTCCTCACGATGTTTTCCTTCACCGTCAGCAAATGGTACGTCACTTGACTAGTACATATAAATTCCACAAAGTGAAATCCACATTGGTACTGTTAATGCCAGAGGGGGACCGTGAATTTGTGGGGCCCCGGACTGATACTACTTGGGGCCCCCTAGAGGGCTTGTCTAAATTACCAATTTACCGCCATTTAAAAAAAAACCGGCTAAAAGTGAGGGTTCCGTACGTTAAAAACAGAAACCTTAGTTTCGTTACGTTCATCCGTCCGTCCGTATGTCATAGGCATTTTAGAAGACATTACGAGAATTTGGTCTTGTGTGGGCCGCTAAGTAATATTGAGATTTTGCTGCGGAACCCTACATGGAGTATGGTCCAACATGCTATTAACAGATTTTTTTAAATTCACAATGTCTTCTATGTGGGCCCCTTATATCCGGGGGCCTCGAGCTGCAGCCCCTATAGCCCCTACATAGATCTGTTCCTGGTTAATGCCCTAAGAAACTGGCGGCGAAATCGAACCCAGACCCCGTGATTTGCTTGTCGGTAACTTATCCATTCGGCCACTTTCGATTCTTAAAAGCGTTCAGCTCTCACTCTCTTTCGCTCGATGTTTCTAAGTGACACAAAGCATACAAACATAGGATATTATGGTTCAATATGGCTAGATCTGCCGTGCTAAACAAGAACCTCGTAATTGCATTTCACAAGTCTTTGGAAAATGGTTCTAAGATTGATGTATTTAGACACATTTTTCTCTAAACTTAAGCACGCAGTTCAACTGTTTTTAATTGGTAAGGCAGAGATGTAGTCCAATCCTAAATAAGTATTATTTTTGTACATAAGAAGACAAAAGAAAATAAAAATCTCTTCTGCCTCGCTGGTTTAACTCCCGTTCACGAGTGACATGATCACTAAAGTGTACCCTACCCTACCTACTTTGTGTCAGGTAATTGTGTTTTTTATGTTCCTCACAACACAACACAGAGGGGTTCCTTATGCAGGCGTTGTACTTTAAAAAAACAGGCCAAGTGCGAATCGGACTTGCGCATCGAAGGTTCCGTAGGATTATGCATTTTTTTTGTGATTGAATTGTAAGATATTAGTAGGTAACGGGATAGCTATAAATTAGAATAAATGTTTACGTAAAGGTAGACAGTTGCACCATTTTTATTTAACGTCAGTCCGGAATAAACTCTCACACTAACTCAATTTTTTTGGGCTTATGATTAACCCATCCCGTTTTAATATAGTACTAATATTCAGTGATATCTACACGAGTACGGTTTTCGGATTTTTCCCTTCTTTTACATCTTGATATTGCTTCTTGCCACATTTCATGATTCTAGGTCAACGGGAAGTAACCCATAGGATATATATATAATATACCCTATACATATAGAAATACCCCATTTTTTATGGTCAAGATTTGCGGCAAAAATGGAGTACGACTGTATCTTTTCATTGCGTTTACTAAGAACTCTGATTTTTTATTGCGCAAAGGGATTGCAGACTCGGTACCTATTTAAAATTAATTTCAGCCTGATACCTTTACGCGTTCTTGAGAAAACTATTATTGACAGACAGACAGACGGACAACGGAGTGATTTTTTATGGATTCCGTTTTTTTCTTATGATGTACGGAACCCTAAAACATCAGTATTATCACAAAAAGACGTCACTAACAAAACGAGTACAAAAATAACTTACTTCCCATTAATCAATAAAGAAAAGGAACAAATATTCCAAGCCCTCGCTTTACCTTTAATTAAATTCATCGGCTTCGTAAATTTTTGCTTTTATCTACCGTTTGATTCTGACATCTTTTATTTTATCTCTCTTCATCGTACACTACCATTCACGATTAGAGCTATTCATTATTCAATCAGCGTTCATTCAATTTGCTTTTTCAAATAAAGCTAGACTTTGTTCCAAGACTTCACTTTATGTGGAAAGAGAGAACAGGTATGGTAGCAGAAAGAGAGATTTTGCAAACCTCTTTGAAAGAGAAGAAGAACTCTTTGAGAAAAATATTCTTGACAGACGGACAGAGAGATGGACAGCGGAGGGATCCTATAAGGGTGACTTTTTTTCCTTTTGAGGTACAGAACCCTAAATGGGACCTTCTCGACAAATAATCTATACCACATCACAAATGTATTAACAATCATAAAATTATATAATTTAGGTACACATATCACGGCAGATAGGTACTTTTACAATCTAGACATCACAGACTACACGCTGCATTTACTTGGTTATAACCAGTAAATGTAGTAAATACCAGCTTAAAAGCTGAGAAAAAATATCTTTTCCAAATAATAGTAATATTTTACCACATTCACACAGATGTAAATCAATAATAATATTTTTTTTTTTTAAATGTAAGATATTGTGAGAATCTAATGAAATAAAGGAAATAATAATAATTTATTTTCTCTCATAAGGTACAAGAAATTCACAGCCGAAAAATACAAATTAAAAAATTATATTATCTAATATTGATCTAAACAACCTAAGATATGATGAAATTGACACACTTTTATACAATCATCTGTCATCTAGCCCATGACCAATCCACTTAATACGAGCCTCTTGAGCTGGCGATGGAGGCTCTTCAATCAGTCCATTAAATGAGACGACTATCGGAACAATGATCGTCGATTTCACATCCCACATGTCCACAACCTCTTAAGCATGGTCCAAAAGCGACAAGAGATGTGTTAAATATGTGTTTCAACAAATAATACAATTCATATATGACTATTTTTGGGAAAGGTACTTTATATTGTACCCTTAGTATTGTACACAAAATATTAATATTGCAATGAAAACATACCAATGACGTAGCTGATTTTTCATTTTTATAACTAAATATTTTGTACCTATGTACCTACGTATTATTCTCACCAAAACGCGTCAAACTGTTAAATGACGTAATAAACACGAGGCCAGTAAACATTGTATTGTTGTGTCAACTATTGTTTCGGAAAATGTAGCAATCATAAAAAGTTTGTAATTTTACAAAATACGTGTGACTCGGGGTCTGCCGCGGTAAAGCTATTGTATAGCATTTTTTATTGTATACAACAACTATTATGCAATTATAATATTTTTATATTATAATTAGAGAAGAAGGAATGTGAAGCAAACACTTATTGTATGGTTAAATGAAATAGTCTTTTCTGTTGTTAACTTTTTTAACTACTACCCGCACTGGGTTAATGTTTTATTTTATATTACATTTTGTTATTTCATGTAAGTGACAAATGTCTGAATGAAAATAAAGTTCTTTAAACCGAAGTTAACGTTTTGCAAATTAGTATTGGGATAGGAACTTAAAATGTTGTTTTTAATATTTTTGATAGGGATGAGTTCAGGGGGTGAAATATTAAATAGATAGTTCTTTGTTTTTCAAGTTATATGTTTGGTCTTACTTAGTCTTTATTTTTTAGGTTTTTATAGACGGATAATACGCAATCAGAACTTTAGTTAAGAAGTGAGTTGATGGGTTGTTTTTGGTGTTTGAAAAACTTACCCTAAGGGATGAAATAGGTGTGAAAATTATTAGAAATTGATATGGATGTCGTTTTCAAGGTTTTCAGGGACGCTGATTACGAAAATGTTATCTATATTGACGTAAAATGAAATTCAACTCCTGCAGTGGGGTATTGTGGAGTTCATGAATTCCACTTAAAACAAAGATCTATGTAACATCGAAATCTACGCGGACGAAGTCGCGGGCAAAAGCTAGTCTGAAATAATTATTCAATGTGTACGTACATTCAATTATTATTTCAGATTGTTTTTAAAACTTCCACAAGCACTGCACTGGTGACATACTTATATTTTATTTCCTTTCACTATACGAGTTGAAATATTTTCCATTATTTTGAACAAAACATAATTTTACTCGGAAATTTAATCGGTATGGTTTCCGATAATTGTTTTGTTACTTATAATAAAGACTTCCAAAGGTAAGTCCAATTAAACAGTTTTGTTACATTTGAAACGAAACCTTACACTCTTTTATCATTATTATTAGCTGTTAAAAGTAATAATTACGTTTGGTATAATTTACCTACTCTTCCGAATAGCCTTTCAATCATTTGGCCACTTTAGTACATTCTTTGTTTCCACCGCTTCAATTTGTGTGAAAAAAACATTCATATTTAGTTCAATAAAACCCCTTACAAAATACGGACTAAGCATTAAACCAGGTTTAAATTAACAACTTTGACACTAAAACAATGGTTTAAATCAATTTTAACCTGGTTTAATACTCAGTCCACATTTTGTAATAAGGGGGCTTTCCTTTATAGTTAAGCGACATTGTACCTATTCACAAACATAAGTACAAGTGGTTTTAGGTCTGTTCTCAATCAAAGCGTAGAGTAGGGAAAATGATTTTATTAAAAGAAACACCGCTCACGTCCTCTAACTGGTTTAATAATAATTTAAAAAATATTTAGATTTTTACAAAGCACCATCTGTCCCAAAGTAAGTTAATATGCTTGTTTTATGCGATCTTGACAACTGATAAAAATAGGTACATACTTATACATAGAAAAACACCCAAACTCCGAAACAAACATTTGCAGAAGATACAAATATTTCTTTCGACCCGGAAATCGAAACCGAGACCTCAGAAACCGCAGCCGTATCACTAGCACTGAGCCACCGAGACATTCAGAGGTTGTTAAAACACATCTCCTCTTGTCACCACTTTGGTAGGTCTATCCTTATTGGTGGGTTTGAAAGTTTTGAAACACCAAGGTTAGGTACGTGCCGCAACTTTTGTTAAAACCTGAAGCCACTCCGATGTTTTCAAGGTCAAGGTCAAACATAAACCATGTCATCTAAATTTTATCTCTTTTTACAGATTACTATTCTCATCACAATAATAATTAGGAGTTGCAATTTAGGTACGCGACTAAAAAAATTCGTTCGAATAAAAATTTGTTCTATGTAAAGTTTTTCAATTTTATACTTATGTTACGTACTTACGTATGTTGTATTTAATGCGATCCATTCGCATGTTTATAAATACTTACCTAAATGGCCTTTTTTGTGTTTTAATGTCTACATTGACCTCGGTAAAAACCTAAGGGCTGTGACTCCTGTAAGACAGGATTAACAATGATGAACTCTTGCAAACAGCTGTAGCTGTAGCAAACTATACACTTGGTACTCCCAGGGAAAGTCTAACCTACTGTCTTGGAACGTGCAGTCGCGCAACGTAAATGTATCATTCCGATCGGCAGCACGCGCCGCGGTAGCAGTGCTGCACAGCACCACTGGTCCCAATATATTCTCCACCTATATGATAGGTTCATATGAGATTACATACGGAGCACAGCAGCACTGCTGCCGAGCCACAGTATAATTATCTATATAGTAATGTAACTCAGCCATGTCTTTGAAATAATTATCTACAGCTGCACAGGACGTAAACATGCGAAAGGACTGCCCGCCTACAATATTTTAATTTCTGTTTCTACTTCAGTTTCTTTCTAGTTACTTATGTGATTTTAAATACTATATTAATTTACATCTTTTTAAATAGGTACCTGCTGTTATTTTGTAGGTAAATAAACAAGAATTTAAATGTTGTTAAATTTAAGAAAATAAGATACAGCAATGGACTAGCCCTTAGAACAAAGTTTGTCAATACGAAATCACGTGTTTCCTAATCATTCTAGCGATATAAATGTTATAATACATCATTATACAATATCTATCATTAATTACTCTCATTATCATTTCGTAATAATATTTTTCTTTTAGGTAATTCAATAATAAAAGTAAGTAGCTATATGTAGATAGCCTAGCATAAGAAACTACCTAAGTACTAGCTTTTATAAACGCGAGTGTAGTTATGTCATTAGCAGAGGCCAGAGCAAGTAGATTGATTATATGTACTTGCATTTGAATTGAAAAAAATCATGAAATCATAACATTGACACGCTCGGCTCGTGCAATTTTGGTCACGACTCATAATACTAACCTTACCTACTCGTAATAGATAAAATAAAATAAAACCTTTTATGTTAGTAGGTACTCTAAGCGTAAAAATAACGTGTTTTTCGTCCCCCTTTGCAACCCTTATAGACCCCATTCACCACGAATATTATATTATTATCAATTTACGCATTATCTTAAGTAAAATTATTAGAGTTAAGCATTGATGTAATATTTGTACCTTAGATTTAAGTATCGTATTGTCACATTAGGTTTCCTGTAAGGACAATATGTATTAGGATTAAATAAATAAATAAATAAACGATTAAAAGTCGATGTTTTGATATGAAAGTCCACTTTGTCATAATTTATTATTAAAAGTAAGTAAATTTATTTCAATAAAATATTTATTCACAAACGCACGCGTATTTCTTACAAAACCATCACATCAACCGTTCGTCATTGCGGCGCATTCGCGACATATGTAAATACTCTGTTCGCGACTGATTGCATACCGAGTGGATACCATAATATAGATGTGCGTAGGCATGAATCGCGTTCCGACCGTGCTTCATTTGTATGAAGATGGAATACTGTAGGTATGTATATACTGTGGCCGAACCGCCGCCCGGGTAGGTAGAGACGCAGCACGCATGCGTCTGCCGCCAGTCTAGTGATGGGTTACTCGCCAGTCAAATTGAGTCTGACATTGCCGTTTAATTAAAAATGGCATTTTGATCAATTATATATTAATAAATACACAGTACTTATAATTTTGATCTACGTCTATCTTATTTTTCTGTTCTGTGACGACTTATATTTATTTAGATTGGTATGCAAGTTGGAAAGCAACTATTAGTTTATCTTAGCTATTATGTGTAACATTATAGTTATTCAAAATAGTTTTCGGATATCTATTATTTTTTTATTTTTCCACGTTTTAGTCTTCGAGACTTAGTGCGCGCGCGTTTTTTCACCTCCCTTGGTAATTTGTTTATCTAAATAACTTTATGCATATAAAACCATAGGTACGTGGGCGGACTTAGTGCCAATGGTATTCTCTACCACTCAACCTTTGGGCGATGCAGAGATGATTGTAGTAGGTGCAAACTTAAAAAAACGTGTAGGTACCTTAGTAAGTAATTTGAAAATGATAGAAATTACTTAGTTCACTTTTTATACAAAGTTGCGCAACTGAATTTCTGCCGCGTATGTGTGCCATATCCCATCAACCGAATACGTCGGAACGTCAAATCAGCCGCGGACCTTCGCTCGCGTTACCCTCGGCATAGTGTATTCAGGCACTAAGGGTTCTGTTTTGCCATTTTTGGCTACTGGAACCCTAAAAAGCAGTGCAATAGAAAAAAAAATAAGAAAAATTTTACCTCTAAATTTTTGTCTTAAGTAATGGTTATAAAACGTTGTAAACCAAACGACAGCCGATAATTTTCCATACTGCTCTCACCACTTAACATCGTGGATTTAAATTAAAATTGTGATTTTTTATAGTAAATGTTACGTTATTATAAAAGTAAGACAGATTATTAATAAAGACAACATTCTAAATCAATTTGAGTGAATTTGACAATAAATGACATGACGCACATTTATCTTTTTTGACAGTTCAATAGTAACCGGTCAGAATCGGTCATTTCCATTTCACATCTCTAGTTAGGGGTGAATATTTTTGAGAGTTGGTAACACTGCCTTACGCAAATTCGAGATCGAGATTCGAGACGTCAACTTGACAATATTAAAACGTAAAGCTTAAATAAGCTTAAAGCTTAAAATATTCAATATTCTCTTTGCACAACTAAAGTTTAATGAAACAAGAAAATTACAGAACCTAGATGTGAGTAACTAATAAAAAAATATATCTTATATTATAGTGGAGCTGGAGCACAATCAATAAAAACAACATTTTGTGTAGTGCCTATGTTCAGAACAGTCATTGATTATTCAGGCAGCACTGCTGGAGGTCTTAGAGTGCTTCTTCATTGATGGTTCCAGCTCATCCATGGATGTGTTTTAATGGCGGTTGCCATCAGATGTCTTAACTACTATCATGCCATCTTGGGTCCAAGCCGACCTTAGTCCGAAGTGAAGAAGAGACTGGACCTGTCCTTGAGATCACAAAACTGCACTAGTATATACCCCATGAATGATCCTTCTTTTGGGCTCCAATCCGATGACACATTCAAACATTGTTGGCAGACATATTACTCATTCCCAATTTTTGTTGAATAATACCTAGAATTATCAGAGTGCAGTCGTCCTTGTCAAGTTCATAGCCTTCCGTTTTCGTCTGGTCTCAAGAATCAGCTTCTCTAATGCTTGTGGAGAATGCCCAACATACCAAACATTAACTTGCTGAACACTCGGAATTCCTCTGTAACTCGGGCAACTGTGTTCTTGGCAGATCCTCCAGTGTTAATCTGTTGTTCACTCTGCCTCTGCTAGCTCTAGCTCTACCAATTTAGTTTTAAAGTAGTCCTCTAAGCTGTCCGTTCTTGTCTCGATCTTAAGTTGAGACATACTTGTGTGTGTGAACTTAGTGAAGTTTAAAAACCTTTACGTTAGATGCTGGCAGGTGGTGATATAAAGACTTCAATGTCACATGTATAGCTGTACTACAATTTAGTGACTCTTTTCCAAAACTTTTAATGTAGATTTATGGTAAGTTTTAATTTAAATTACCTAGTTTTTTATTTTTTTACAAAACCCTGATATTTTTTTCCAAAATCCAAGTAGCCTAAGTTAGTTGCCCTTTGTAACTTTAGCTATCTGCCAGTAAAATTCCTATCAAAGAGACAAAGAGAGTTCATTAATATATTGGCCCATTCAGGCTAAAAAAGCAAATGACGACAATATTATGAAAAAAGTTCATAATATTGTGTCAACTATAAGCATCATTAAATGGTGGTCAAGATTTTTATTCATTAATATGTGTCTGCTTTTTATGTATACAGCCAAAGGCACATTCTAGGAACAACTATTATGATCACATTATTGAACAGAGTAGGATTCATAATTTTGCATGCACACAGGAATACAATAATATCTACAATAAAAGGGTGATCACAAATTGTAGACTTACTGCTTAATGCACAGCATATTATATTATAGAACCATTCACATGAGGACCTATTTTTGATCCATAGGATCTATAAAATTTATTGAGCTTTTCAAAGCAATATATTTGAATCCTTGATAGTGCCAATAAATTAATGAAATCGTTTATACCTCAAACAAACAGACAGACATAAATATTACCAAGTGTGTTTTTTTTATATATTTAGAAAAAACTTCAATTTTATTTATTTTTATTTGTCCTTTGGTGGTGGGCATCTAAAGACATCTTGTAAACTCAAAAGCCACTGAATAAATATATTATATAACAGTGAATCACTATGACACTACTGTGCAGCAGTACTGCCGAGATTGGAATGATACTTTTACTTTAGTTATTCATATAAAGTAGACGAGTGAACATAAACATAACTTAATTTATATGGTGGCATTTAATGTACTGTTACCTACTAGGTGTAACCTTGGAACATATCTGATTGTGGCTATAGAGCCGATTGTAGATTAAGAAAAGGAAAAAAATAAAATAAAGTAGAAATAATTTCCTCCTGTGTAGTACCACTGCTGGGCAAAGGTCTCCTCCTAGCTCTCCCATACTTTTCTATTTGATTAAGTAAACAAGGTGCTAAACATGCGATCTAACTAAGATTCTGGCCGACATATCATTTTGGATTTTACATACCATACTCTGCTTAATGTTAAGAAAAACATCGTGAGAAAGTCCACGTACCCTACAAGAAATTCTAAAGGTATGTCAGATCCACCAACCTGCATTAGGCCAGTGTATGTGTGGATTATAGCCTAAACCCATTTATCTCTCTAGATAGAGGAGACAAGACTCGAGTACAGCAGTGGACATTAATTGATTGCTATTATAAAATTAAAATAACGAATGTTTAAAAATCTTTGTGTATCATAAAGGTTGGTTGAGTGATTAAACATGTAAGCATAATAATAATATTCTTCCACATTCACACAGCGCCATCTAGTCCCAAAGAAAGCAATTATATTTGCTTGTGTTAGAGGTACTTGTACGGTCCAATTACCGTACATGTTTGTTGACGTAGCACAACGTGCTACTGAATGACGTCAATTACACAAGTATTTTTATTATAAGGCATTATTTATGTAAGACAGACAAAAACACGACACTGTTGAGGAAAGACTGGCCACTCCATATTTGTTGTATATTAATTCAATTGCTAATTAAACTAGTACATCAAGAATATTGGGCTATCCTTCAAACAACTACAAACCAAACCTGGTGCAAATGTGCATGGTCTACTGACTTGTACATTTATTGGTCCTTCGATACTCCTTGGACTGGAATTTTGGTGACTTGTTGACTTTTGGCGGTAGCGAATCGGCTCACTGGCCTCCTACAGGCGCCAGTTGAATTGAGACAAGACGCACATATCGTCATTTTGTGTACGAGAAGCCAAATACCGAGAAGAGAACCTTACAACTCTGTGGATACTTACGGCGGCGGAGTTCGACGATTGGATCTGAACACTGAGGATACTTTTGTTGTCTTCGTGCTGCATCTTCACTGCTCTACATAGCCTGCACTGTCAACTACGTGTCGGGTACATTGTGAGCTACAAAAACGACTACTTACTTACTTACCTACTTGTTACGGTGGATCCAGTTCTGAAGACTACTGAAACTTTTGTTGTCTTCGTGCGGAACCTTCACTGCTCTACATAGCCTGCACTGTCAACTACGTGTCGGGTAAACTGTGAACTACAAAACTACGTGCTTAATTGTTTTTTACGGTGACTACAACTTATAACTAAACAACAACAAATACTTACCATGCTTAAACTACAGCAAGAGTGTTTTGAAAAGATCAAATCCCTGTGTTCTAATTACAAAAAGGATGGTGCGCAAAGGAAAACTGAAGACTATTTGTGTAAGCGTTTGGAATC
Organism: Laspeyria flexula; assembly: GCA_905147015.1. Classification (NCBI taxonomy): domain Eukaryota; kingdom Metazoa; phylum Arthropoda; class Insecta; order Lepidoptera; family Erebidae; genus Laspeyria; species Laspeyria flexula. The sequence continues at coordinate 7,357,141 of LR989949.1, read as the reverse complement.
TCTGAATGCTTATTGGCAAGATTTCGAAGAGCGGCATATGTTACTGTTGAATGAAATTGAAGATCAAAATATCAATTACTTCACTGACAATGTCTACGAAAACACAAAATTGCTTTATCAATCTACCAAGCAACATATGGAAGGCTTACTACAGAAGACGCGTGAACGAAAATCGGTAGCCTTCGATCTTACTGGGATGCTGGAAGAAATCACCGACAGCAACATACAAGCGCTTTTAAGTAAACAAGAGTGCAACTTTAGGGCATTGGATCGTGCTATGTCCAAAGTGGACGTTACTACTATTACTGAGAAATGGGAAATGGAAGACAGTCTCAACATCTTAAAACCAAAATGGGAGAGTATTGATAAGCTTCACTGGGAGATTGATAGCATATTGAAAGGGTCTGAAGAGAGCTATTACTGCATGTTCGTTGATATGGAGTCCAAATACGACGAAATACGTAAACAACTTAACACCAAGATCTGGACAACTGCACACTACCAACAATCCGCACCAAGGATCGAAATCCCTGTTTTTTCAGGCAGTTATACTCAATGGATTTCATTCAAGGATCTTTTTATAGAGACAGTGCACAATAACCCAACCATCAACAAAGCCCAAAAGATGCATCACCTGAAAACTAACTTAAAGGGAGAAGCAGAGAGAGCTGTCAGACATCTGCCTATTAGCGCGAAGAACTATGACTCTTGTTGGGGTATACTCAGCCAGCGCTACGATAATCGCCGTCAACAATTTCTATCTTTCATGCGCAACATGGTAAACTTACCCAACATCCAACAGCCTGATGCTCACAATATGAAGAAGATGCATGACGTCATATCTGAATCATTAAGCGGATTGTCTAATATGGGCCTAGATGTGTCTACATGGGGTCCTATGATCGAATTTGTAATGTCACAGAAATTGGATCCCAACACTAGTAATGACTACGTTATGGAAGTGTCCGATCAACGGGAAGTTCCTGTTTTAAATGAATTCCTGTGCTTCCTGGAGAGCAAATTCTTGGCCTACGGAAGTATGAGACGCCCTAAGAAAGATAGCAACATTCAACAGAAAACATCTCATGACAAATCATTCAACAAAGAAAGTTCGTCTAATTTCCAAAAACCACATGGAAAAACATATCACGCCACATTTGGAAAATGCCCACATTGCGAAGGCGGTCATGTGCTGATGCAATGCCCCACGTTTATTGACATGGACGCAATTCAGCGTAATAATACAGTTACAAAATTGCATTTATGCAAAAATTGTTTATATACTCACAAGAATAACGAGTGCAATTCTACAAAAACTTGTAAGGAATGTAACATGAAACACCACACAATGTTGCACAATTTTACAAAGAAAACTTCGCCTACAAATAACGGAAAGAATCAAGGAAATTCAAAACCGTCAACATCATCTTCACCAAGCTCCAATCATCTCGCAAACAATGAGATGGAGGTCTTGTTAACTACGGTACAGTTACAGCTAAAGACAGTGAGCGGGTCTTATGTCACTCTACGGGCATTATTAGACCAAGGGTCACAAGTCAACCTTATTACTGAAAACGCTGCCCAATTACTACGACTTCCACGAAAACGACTGAACGCTACAATCTCTGGCATTGGAGCTGTGTCCGGAGACTGCAAGGGGCGTGTACAACTTAACTGCAAGTCCATCCACTCGGACTTCACATTCGAAACTCAAGCACTTATAATGACTAAACTAACTCAAAACTTACCAAACATGTCTTTTAACAAAACATGGAAACACTTGGAAAACTTAAAACTTGCTGATCCTCATTATAATGTATCGCGGCCCGTGGACTTACTGCTGGGGGCCGAGGTATACTCGGAAGTTATTCTTGATGGTGTCCTGAAAGGAAGTCAACAAGCTCCTATTGCACAACAAACCCACCTGGGTTGGATCCTGTGTGGGAAATTACAAACATTCAGTTGTCACATGACTTTAATAAACATCAATGAACTAAACAAATTTTGGGAGACTGAGGATATACAGAATACCCAGGACATCTCTAAGAATGACTACTGCGAGGAGTACTATGCTAAAACTGTACAGAGAACACCGGAAGGAAAGTACATTGTGAAAATGCCTCTCATCTCTAATTGTGATGAAAATTTGGGCAAATCAAAATCTATAGCAGTTTCCCAATTCCTACAACTAGAGAAACGACTCGAACGAAACAATAAACTTGCAATCTTGTATCGAGATTTCATAAAAGAATACATAGATTTACAACACATGAAACCGGTGACTCATAATTCAATAGGGAGCTCCTATTACTTACCTCATCATGGCGTTTTACGTGAAGACGCCGCTACAACTAAGTTGAGAGTAGTGTTCAACGCTTCACAAAAAACTACGAGTGGCTACAGTCTCAACGAACTACAACACAAGGGTCCTAATTTACAACAGGATATCCAAGCTCTCATTCTGAAGTGGAGATCGTACAGATATGCCTATACTGCGGACATCGAAAAAATGTACCGCTGCATTGGACTTGCAGAAGAACAACAACACCTACAAAAGATAATATGGCGAGACTCGCCCATAAAGAAGCTAGAAGAATTTCAACTGTGCACCGTAACCTACGGAATGAAGTGTGCGCCCTGGCTTGCTATGAGAACACTCAAACAAGCAGCTATAGATGACTGTAGCAAGTATCCAGAAGCAGCTTCAGTGCTCCAGAATGAGATGTACGTCGACGATTTGGTCTCCGGGGAAAATTTGATACCTTCTGCCAAAAAACTGCAAGCATCGCTCATTAAATTACTGAAAGGATGCGGTATGAACTTACGCAAATGGTCGGCGAATCATCCCGCTTTACTGGAAGATTTATCTAAAGATCAGATTTCAAAACAAGCTAGTTTTGATTTCAAGCACGAGGAATCAATGAAAACGCTCGGTCTCGGATGGAACCCGAGCACAGACATGTTTACATTCAATTGGAAACTTGATACCAAAAACAGACAATTGACAAAAAGGAGCCTATTGTCCCAAATTTCAAAGTTTTATGACCCGCTGGGATGGCTATCACCGGTCACTGTAGCCGCAAAACTATTATTCCAAAGAGTCTGGACGAGTAAACTAGCATGGGATGACGTTCTGTCAAACGACATTCAAGAAGAATGGTTAAAGTTGAAAAATGAACTATCTGAAATAAAAAACCTCAGATTGAACCGGTGGCTTGGCGGTACGCAGCAAGACATACATCTACTGGGCTTTTGCGATGCTAGCGAAAAGGCATACTCGTGTGTTGTTTATAGTTGTATTATAAAGAAACACGAGTCGCCGACTATAACATTACTAGCCGCTAAGACTAGGGTTGCCCCCTTAGCACAAAAAATTACACTGCCAAAATTGGAACTCTGCGGTGCGCTACTACTTTCACAACTAGTGGAGAAAATAAAGAAAGCATATGCAGGATATGATATAACCATACAGGCCTGGTGTGACTCTCAAGTCGTGCTGGCATGGTTACAAGGTGACGTGACCCGATGGGACACTTATGTGGCTAACAGAGTCACTAGGATTAGAAGAGTTATCCTGCCGGAGAACTGGACCTACATTAAATCGGAAAACAACCCTGCAGATTGCGCTTCCAGGGGGTTGTATCCTTCCAAATTATGCAACTTTAGTCTCTGGTGGAACGGGCCTGACTTTCTACAAACATATGTGCAACATGACATCCCGGAGAATACAAGGTGTCTACATACAACTGACGCTGGGTTAAGAAACAGCGAAAACAAAACAGTGACAACCCTAAGCTCAAATCAAGACGAACATTTTATTTATAAATTACTACATAAAAGTAGTTCATTACGCCGTGTAATAAGAATTATTGCCTGGATGTTACGTTTCGGTTCAAAGGCCCACATCAGCAAGAAAAGGAGTACTGCATACCTCACTGCAAGCGAACTGACTATGGCTACTACAAAAATAGTCAAATGCGTACAAGAAACTGAATTTTCTTCAGAATATAAACAACTTTTAAAAGATGGAACTGTTTCGCCAAAAAGTTGTATTTACAAGCTCAATCCATTTTTGGATCAATCAGGACTTATACGGGTCGGCGGTCGTCTGAATAACTCCAGCCTTCCGTCGCGTATGAAAAACCCCATTATACTGCCTAAAGGTGGTAGATTTACACAGTTACTCGTCGATCAAGCACACTCTATGACACTTCATGGCGGAGCAAGATTAACATTGATCTATATTAGACAAAGATATTGGATCGTCGGTGGCAATAGAATAGTGAAGGCGTTATTACGTCACTGCATTAAGTGTCATCGTCACAAGCCTACTGAACATTATCAACTGATGGGTGATCTACCATACCAAAGAGCCACACCGTCAAGACCTTTCACGCATACTGGAGTGGACTTTACTGGCCACGTGGAGGTCAAGGCTAACAGAGGAAGGGGAATTAAGACTACAAAAGGGTACATCGCTATCTTTGTGTGTATGGCTACCAAAGCTGTACATATAGAGCTTGTATCAGACCTTAGTACTGAACTTTTCATCGCTGCGTTTCAACGAATGTGTGCGCGTCGCGGCACACCCAAGCACGTCTATTCCGATTGCGGAACTAACTTTATTGGAGCTTCCAAAATGTTACGAAATGAGTTCGAAGACTTCCAACAATCTCTGGCACCGGAATTCTTTGATGAAATTAGTAAGTTGGAGGTGGAATGGCACTTCAACGCTCCTGCATGGCCAAGCGCGGGTGGCTTATGGGAAGCTGCGGTCAAATCTATGAAACATCATCTTCGTCGTGTGTTAGGTGAACAGAAACTGACGTACGAAGAATTTTTAACTTTACTTGCGAAGATCGAAGCATGTATGAACTCAAGACCATTGTGTCCCTTAACTGAAGACCCGGAAGAATTTTATAACTGTTTAACACCGGGGCACTTTCTAACTGGAGGGCCATTGATGTCTTTACCACTGTCCGATTACAGTGACATCAGATCTATCGACATACGTAGCCGTTGGCAATTAACAGAAAACATGCTTCAGCAGTTTTGGAAATCGTGGTCTAACGAATATTTGACACAACTACAGAGCCGCAGTAAATGGAATAAACCTACCAAAAACATAGAAAAAGATGACATAGTTCTAATTCGAGACAACAACTTGCCACCAGGGCGGTGGGCATTAGGGCGCGTCTTAGAGATCCACGCTGGCTCGGACGGTTTGGTTCGAGTTACTACTGTGAAGACCCAATCAGGCATCATAAAACGTCCTATAGTCAAATTATCGCCACTCCCAATTTTGAAACCTGAAATAGAAAATATGATTGAAACTACAACCAAGTTAGACACGACGATGTCTCCTCAACAGCCTTCAAAAGAAGAAAAAGCAACAACAAAAAAGAAAAAAATTACTACAAACTATCTTTCAACATTATTTACAACTCTATTTATAATGTTTACATTGATAACAAACGTACGGAGCACTGATATCGGAATGTCGGCGCGAGCTCACGTTACAAGTCTGGAACCCGAGCGCCCGATATATTACGACACACTCGGCAAACTACAGATGATACATGACGAATGGAATTTAATTATTTATTATAATTTAACCAATTACTGGAACAACGTGCAAAGTATAGAAAGCTACCTACTTAATCTGACTGAGTTGTGTGATAAAACTGACCCAAGATACTGCAAGCCAACTTTGGCACAGCTATCACACGAGATGGACATCGTACACCATTACAATAGCATACTTCTGGCACCACACAAGCATATGTCTGTACGCACGAAGCGAGGTTTAATTAATGGAATTGGCTACGTCGCAAACGAACTGTTTGGTATTCTGGATCAGAACTTCGCCGAGAAATATCAAAAGGATATTGCAGCCATCCAAACCAACGAAAACTACTTGCTCGAGCTCACAAAAAATCAGACATCTATAATTGAGTTAGAGAACAAGGTGTTAAAGAAAACAGAAGATAACATTAACCGACAAGTTCAGATGATTGACACCTTTATAAACGAAACAAATACTAACCTTAATAAAGTCGAATCTGCCATGCAGGTCATGATGGCCACAAGTTTCTTCAACTCAGCATCACTCGCTATGTCTTTATTACTGAGCAATTTAAAATCAATGCAAGAAATGCTATTTAATACTTTAACGAATGTATACAAAGGTCATGTGGATATACACCTTTTAACTCCTGTGGATTTGATCAAACAGCTTAACGTCATCTCAGGAATGCTTCCGAAGTCCTTAACTTTACCATTGGATAACGTCAGAAAAGATATTAGAGACATCTATAAATTATTGTACATGAAGGCACGCGTGACTACTGATTACTTTCTTTTCGAAGTTCACTTACCGTTGACCTCGGATGACGACTTCCTTCTCTACAAACCTTTGGCACTCCCTGTGAAAAGAAATACAACAGTAACGACCGTACAGATACAGTCGCAATATGTCGCTGTAAACTTTAAAAAGAACACATATATATCATTAAGAGAAAATGAGGTGCAGTCATGTGTTCAATTGAAGCCCGATGTACTTATCTGCAATAAAAACATGCCTGTATACAACTTAAACAACGCCAACGCACCGTGTGAAGCCAAGTTGCTAAGTCATCACTCTAGTAGTCCGTGTGACGTCAGGGGGACTGCGTGTATAGAGTCGTGGGTCGCATTACATGCGCCTAACAGCTGGCTGGCGGTGTGTTGCGGAGCATGCACTTTGCGTACAATATGTGACACCGAAGTGACGTCATACACAATGACGTCGTCAAGCGTTATTATTTTAGCGCAAGGCTGTGTGCTACAGTCACAGGACTTAGTCATCCATTCACACAATGAATATAATTCCAACATAAAAATCAACTACCAGTTCGATTTTCCTATTGTGAATTACACCGTGAATAATATTGTGAACTTAAGTCACCACAATATAACATGGACAAATACACAATCGTCTGAAAAGGATTTCCAAGAAATCAGCAACCGATTACTTTTGCAAAGAAACTATGAGATACTTCCAGAGACGATTACTACTCACGACCTGCATCAATATATCCTGTGTTATACGCTATTGGGGATATCTATGATCGCTACTATCACATGGGTCCTAAGAAAGCGGTCCTGTACCAGAAATAAACGCACAGAAAGACCTGTATACGAGGACGTTATACTAAGGTCATTGAGCCAAGCGCGGCATCAAACATCAGCCACCACAACTACAGCTACAGCGGCGGACAATGTGGCATTTAATTTTGATTAATTAAGTAATTTTTTGCTTTGTACTGGCCTATCTTTTCTCAACCTTTGTTCTTTTGGGGTTGCCAATATGTACGGTCCAATTACCGTACATGTTTGTTGACGTAGCACAACGTGCTACTGAATGACGTCAATTACACAAGTATTTTTATTATAAGGCATTATTTATGTAAGACAGACAAAAACACGACACTGTTGAGGAAAGACTGGCCACTCCATATTTGTTGTATATTAATTCAATTGCTAATTAAACTAGTACATCAAGAATATTGGGCTATCCTTCAAACAACTACAAACCAAACCTGGTGCAAATGTGCATGGTCTACTGACTTGTACAGTACTAAACAACTGATATACTACTTAAATACATTTTTTTTTGTAAATACATATACATATACATACATATTATAGATAGATTACACCCAGACACAGAAAAAACCTTTATGCTCATCACACAAAGATTTGTCCTGGGTGGGGATCGAACCCACGACCTGCGGCTTAGCAGTCAGGGTCACTAACCACTAGACCAACAGGCCAGTCAAATAATATTAAGTTAGGATGAAAAGGACTTATTGAAATATGTTACTTTTGAGCTGATTTTACAACTACGATGCCATTGTTTTTGGTTTTCCTATTGTATGGAGTAAGCAGATTGAAATTATTGTAAATTATTTGAATGCATGAGATTTTCCAGTTTCAATGCAGGTCTTTGCTTGTCAATATGATTTGTAAATATTTTCCAAAAGCTTTTAATGTAAAAATTTTGTTTCAATTGACATAATGAACTAAATCTTCGCAATTGATAAAAACTTAACACAACAAAAGTAAACTATCACAATATATTTTTATATTAAAACTAACTTTAAAATATAGAATACTACACTGAACCTAAAAAAATCATTTTAATCCCTTTACTTATTTTTTTCTTGTCGGTCCACCTGCGATCGGTCAATAGACCATAGGCTAGTCTTTTTTAATGATACGGCTTTATGATGGAGCGGCCACTGCTGAACCTCCCAAACTAAATTACGTGCCCAGAAACTTAGCGGGGTGGGGGTTTTGATGTAGCGACAGTTGTGTAATAAAGGGCTTTACCTTTATTACCCGTGGTCCACGATCGTTGGGAGTGCCAAGCTGCTTGTGGATTTCATTTTTGTGAACCATGGAGCATTACTAATTACCCTTAGTATGCACTATGCTACTCTGTGCTCTCTGAAGACGACGCACATTGGTCTTGGACCCCTATACTTAGCAAACTGTAGTAGGTACCTACCGTAATAATATTGCAGTTATTTATACCTAGTTCGATTAATCGTTCTTCATTGCATTGAGTTTAACTGTCTGATTAGGAATGAAGATTGTCAGTGATCTTCTCTCAGGGGTGACAGGTTTTATTTAATTGGGTCATAGAATTTGTGTAAACTAGGGTTGATCGGGATCAAGTAAGATGTTTGAAGAGGATTGAACTACAAACAGAAAATGAATTGATTTCTTGTTCCGACTATGGAATGGGAACATTTAATTTTTCTGCTCTTGATTTGATTTTAGATGTCTGTTGCAGTTTAAGTTAAGTCCTGTTCAGTTTTCAGTCTTATTGAAATGCTATAAATATTTGATATACTGGGTGTAAGAACAGACGTTTCAGTACTTACCGAAAAATTAAGATTGTTTTAGTGATAACGAACATAATTAAGTAAAAATAACAAAGCCTTGTGTTAAAGTGCTTTATGTTGTCCCATTGAATTTATAAGTTAAGATTTTATGATACCTCCAGTATTTGCAGTACTTTCCCTCCAGGTAATTTATTACAAAATACCATGCTTTATTAAAAAGGAAAAACTGATTGACATACTCAAATATCAAGTCTAGAAACTTAAAATTTCGTTCACAGATTCCCTAACTAATATAGACGAGCACTAAGAAAGGACTTTTCAAAATTCCTCACTTCACCTTTGAATAATTATAAATACCTAATTATTTTTTTACTTTTTATATTTGATTTATCATGCAATCAGTCCTTCTGACTATAAGCAGATGTGATATCGGAAGATTTTATGTGTGAAGATACTTCTCATCAGAAATATGTTCTAATTTATATATTATATTCAGTTGGTCAGGCTGAAATCAAGGGTTCTGTGTCGATTTAGTCTGTTTATGCAGTCTGGCAATGTTAATTGAATACCTAGCTGGTTTGGGATGGTTTTCCAGTCTAGAGTTATACATTTCAGAACATAACTTTATTTTATCCTTTATTGTTGGTATGGCTAGAGGCTCATGAATCTTCAAGTACATTCATAATTAATTTGTTTCATAATATAGTTTTGAGCTCTTTGGATTATATTCTCGATTCACAGGTGGCTCCCCATAATTGGATTGCATAGGTCCGGACTGGCTTGATAATTAACTATAGATAAGGAGTTGTCAACTGAGTCTAGAATTTCTTCCCATCAACCATTGGAGCCTTTTGTATTTCAGGTAAATTTCGGCCGTTTTAATTCGACATGTTTCTGCCATTTTAGCCTTCACTTGGACCGTTCCAAGTGAAGCCTGAGATATTTCACTGAGTCGCTATGTGGCAACTCCCTGTCTCCCAATTTCACTTTAGGACAAGTGTTTCTTCGCAGAGTGAATGTCACATGCACAGATTTGTTATTCGGTTTTGTGCTACTTTATTAACTAGTGCTGTCAAGAGCTGCATGATGTTGCTCATTTATTGTAAGATGATATCTATTTTCTTTTTTGATTTGTGAAAATTTCTTCTACCCCTCTTGTTTTGTAGTAATTATTACCAGTACCAGTAATTATTCTTGGCTGGATTGTTGGGAATTTCAGTATACTTTGGTTCAGCATTTTTGGTAGTGGGCGGATTTGTTGGTTGTTCAGACTGGATTTGGTCTTAGACAACCAGTACTAGGTTGAGCTGTAGGTTTATTTGAACCCAGAAAAGTAAACTTAAGGACAATTTTTGGTCAGGTGAGACTGCGCATAAAAGGCATCGGCTAAGTCTCATGCAGTAGTTTTTAATATGTCCATATAGTTGGCACCTCTGGCACTGCACCACAGTGGTTCTTTTTTTTAGGGTATTCAATGGTAACAATCGGATGGTAGATATTATACTTTATTTTTTAATACCATGACGGTGGCAAATAGACGTATGGATATTATACCTGATTTGCTTAGCTGCTTGATTTTTTGGTCTTGATTGCATGTTTACAAAAAAATCGAAGTAGGCAGTTGTCGGGGCAAAATCTAGCATTGATAATATCACCAGCTACTGTGTTCCCTATTTCTTCAAGAGCTGCTTTTATGTGCTCGATGGGGGTTGTATGGTGCAGGTTTCTTACCACGACCCGACAACTTATCTCATCTTTTCTGTTAAAGGTGTAATCCCTTTTCTCTAACAGCCATTATAAGTTTTTTGTATGCTTCAATGTTTTCACTCATGATTCTAATTTGATTTTTCTTATTATCTTGTATTTGAAGGCGATCTTTCAGCTGCTGTTTCAAGAAATTCTGTGAGTTTATTTACGTCATCTACTCCATATAATATGATCGGTGGTGCTTTTCTTTAGTCTGGTCAAGAAAGCGAGTCTGGTCTATTATTGGTAGTAATGCAAAACTGTTTGATGTGGATACACTTTCAGGGGATAGTGAGTTAGAGATTTTCCTTTTTTTATTTCTATTGACCCTAGGGACTCTTTGCCAATCAGATAAGTCATTATTAGTTTTTGTCTCTGTTCCTAAACTTATATTTTCTCTTGATATTTTCTGTCCGTCTCCTAGTGAGGTACTGCGCGTGCGTAGTAAAAACAAGCTGGGATGGAAAGCTTGTTGTATTAACTTTCTTTCGGTATCACTTAGTAGTATTGCCTACACTTTATAGTGCATTTTTTAAATGCCATTGTATCAGATAGGTGATATTTAGCACAATTATCAGCTTTCGGTACCGAAAGGGATTACGCCTTACACACAGTATTCACATAAAATATACCTAGTGAAAAGAAAATTGAATATTTTTTATTTGGCTGGGGGTTATATGATGGTCAATTTTAATATATAGACCGCACAACTTAGTATAGAAGCAGGTGACGTTGCAGTCGGGCGCACGCCATGTTTGACAATGTTTCATTGAGTTGAGAGATTTCTAGTCCGATAGTCTTACATTAAAGACCCAAGTTTACCTTAGTAAAGTGCTACAATATTGTTGTCTTTCTCTATTTTAGTTATATGTGTAAACATGCCAAAACTAAGAACTACTTTTTGGGTTGCTTTGGCAAATAAAAAATACCTATATCTAATAAAAAATATCAGTAAATACGGCTTATTTGTATAAGGAGATAATATCAATGTGTGTTTTTTCACAGAGACGCGGTCTTCAGTATACATTGAGCCGTGGACCCTTCAATATGGAACGCTGCGAAAGACATACAATGACCCATCGAGCCCGGAGTATGGAATATTACGTCCGGAATATGGAGATATACTTGCTACGTATTGTAAGGAGCCGAGTGTTACGAACTCTGCAGCTCGTTCACCAGAGTGCACAGAACCGCATACAGAACATGAGAAACCGCCGACACCTGAATGTTCAGCCCCGCGACCCGACAATTCGGACCCACCACCCGCCGAGCACGATGAGCCGCGCTCTACCAATGAGGAACAATGCGACGGGACTGAGATTCCGCGAGCTGGGCTTACGGAGCCGAGTACAGCCGAGCATGCTGAACCACCGACATCTGAGTGTGCAGAGCCAGATGCGCAATGTGGCGAGCCCCATGCGGATCGCACAGAACTCAGCCCGGAGTGTCGGGAACCGCGTGTTGAATACGTCGAACCGCACACGAAATGTGCCGCCCCACATCCAGGTTTTGCGGCACCGCGAGTCGAACACAATGAGCCACGATGTGAATATAAGGAGCCTAAGACGCCTTATGGCGATCCGCGAGCAGAGTTCTTGGAGCACCGCCCACAATTTGAGTATGCGTGTGTGGAATACGCGGAGGCGCCGCCAGAATATGAGGAACCACGTCCAGAGAACAGTGAACCACGAACAGAGCTCAGAGAGGTCCGATCAGAGTTCAGAGAACCAGGACCAGAATTCAGAGAACCCCGACCAGAATTTAGACATCCACGACCAGAGTACCGCGGGCTCCTTCCAGAGTTTAGAAGACCACGATCAGAGTACACAGAGTTCCGACCAGAGTTCAGAGTACCACGACCAGAGTACGTTGAATCTCAGGCAGAATACTTGGAGCCGCAGTTTGAATACAGAGAGTCTTGTCCAGACCTCGGGGAGCCCCGACGGGAATCTGATGTATCGCACCCAGAGTACCGAGAACCACTTGCGGAGTATAGTGAACCGTGCCCAGAATACGGCGAACCGCGCCCAGCATACAGAGAACCGCATTCAGAGTATGGCGAACTGCGTACAGAGTACCTCGTCCTGTATCCAGAGTACAGTGAACCTCATCCTGAATACAGGAAATTGCGCCCAGAGTACAGCGGCCAACGCCCAGAGTACAGTGGGCTACGCCCAGAGTACAGTGGCCCACGCTCAGAGTACAGCGGCCCACGCCCAGAGTACAGCGGACTACGCCCAGAGTATAGCAGCCTACGCTCAGAGTACAGCGGATTGCGCCCAGAGTACAGTGATCCACGCCCAGAGTACAACGGCCCACGCCCACAGTACAGTGACCCACGCCCAGAGTACAGCGGTCCACGCCCAGAGTACAGTGGCCCATGCCCCGAGTACGGTGGCCTACGCCCCGAGTACAGCGGCCCACATCCAGAGTACAGCGGCCTATACCCAGAGTACAGCGGCCCACGCCCCGAGTACATTGGCCCACGCCCAGAGTACAGTGGTCTACGCCCAGGGTATAGAGGCCCGCGTCCAGAGTACATTGTTCCACGCCCAGCGTACAGTATTCCACGCCCAGAGTACAGCGGCCAACGCCCAGAGTACAGAGGCCAACGCCCAGAGTACAGCGGCCCACGCCCAGGGTACAGTGGCCCAGGCCCAGAGTACAGTGAATTGTGCCCAGTGTACCGTGACCCGCGCACAGAATACAGTGAGCCGCGCCCAGATTACACCCACCTACGCCTTGGGTTCAGCGACCTACGCCTTGGGTTCAGCGACCTACGCCTTGGGTTCAGTGAGCCGCGTCCAGAATACAGTGAGTTACGCCTTGGGTACAGTGAGCCGCGTCCGGAGTTCAGAGAACCACGACCAGAGTACATTGAACGACGCCCAGAATACATTCAACCACGGCCAGAGTATATTGAACCACGGCCAGAATATATTCAACCACAATCAGAGTATATTGACCCACGTCCAGAATACATTCAACCGCCCCCAGCGTACATTGCATCGCACCCAGAATACAGAGAGTCCCATTCAGAGTACAGTGCACCGCGCCCACAGTACAATGAACCGCGCCCAGAATACAATGAACCGCGCCCAGAATACAATGAACAGCGCCCAGAATACAATGAACCGCGCCCAGAGTACGGTGAACCGCGTCGGGAGTATACGGAACGCCATCTGGAGTACAGAAAATCGCTCTCGGAATACGTTGAACAATCCACAGAATACGTCAGGTCACGCTCGGAGCTTGAGAAACCTTGCTCACCCGAATACGCGGAGCCGCGTACATCCAATTATACAGAACCGCGTGCTGAACGCGGAGAACCGCGTGCTGAACGCGGAGAACCGCGTACGGACTATGCCAAGCCGCATTCAGAATGCAGGGCTGCGCATGTCGCATTCCCAGAGGCGTGCACTGTCGAATATCCCGAGCCATGCCCGCCTGAGTATGTGGTATCGCGCTCAAACTGTAAGGAGTCGCCGCCGACAGATAAACTTTCGGAGTCAGGAATATCGCTAATCGTAGAGCATTCAGAGGCTGACACCGAGGCTGCACATGACCTCTTATCTCTTGCACTGAGTTCGCTGAATCGCAACTTGCCAACACCTACTCCCGCCTCTCCCACGGTCGTCCCTCCCAGTGTCGTCCCTGCCACGAGCGTCCCTGCCACTGTCGTCCCTCCCACTGTCGTACCTCCCACTGTCGTCCCTCCCACTGTCGTCCCTTCCACTGTTGTCCCTCCCACAGTCGTCCCTCCCACAGTCGTCCCTCCCACAGTCGTCCCTCCCACAGTCGTCCCTCCCACAGTCGTCCCTACCACTGTCGTTCCTCCCACTGTCGTCCCTCACGCTGTCGTCCCTCCCACGATCGTCCCGCTTACTGTCGTCGCTCCTACGGTGGATCCTTGCACGGACGTCTCTCCCACGGACGTTTGTCCCTCGGTGATACCTCCCACGATGGTCCCTACCGCGGTAGTCTCTCCCACGATGGTCCCTCCCACTGTGGTCCCCCCCACGGTGGTACCACCCACGGTGGACCCTCCCACGGTGGAACCTCCCACGGTGGTCCCTCCCACGGTGGTCCCATCCACGGTAGTCCCCCCCACGATGGTCCCTCCTACAATGGTACCTTCCACGATGGTCCCTACCATGATGGTCCAACCCACGGTCGTCCCTCCCACAGCCGTCCCTCCCACAGCCGTCCCTCCCACCGCTGTCCCTCCCACGGTTGTCACTGTACTAGGCGCACCTGAGCCTAGGCCACTCCTTCCACTTTACACCTACACTCTTCAACCTACGAACATCTTCATCTTAGCTGATGAGGCTCGTCAGCCTATTTTACATACGATGCAAACAATTGCTCCTATGCAGCATGTTGAATTCGTAGATAGGCAAATCAGTTACGTTGACTACAGTGAAGCTCCACCGCCAGCTGTCCACGTTGAGTACAGTGAAGCTCCACCGCCAGCTGTCCACGTCGAGTACAGTGAAGCTCCACCGCCAGCTATCCACGTCGAGTACAGTGAAGCTCCACCGCCAGCTGTCCACATCGAGTACAGTGAAGCTCCACCGCCAGCTGTCCACGTCGAGTATAGTGAAGCTCCACCACCAGCTGTCCACGTCGAGTACCAAGCACAGTACAAAGAGCCTGAGCCGGTACCGAAGCCTGGGTCTGTGGCTGCGCCCGAGACTGTGCCTAGAGCTGAGCCAGAGGCAACCGCCGCGTCTGCTGTACCAACACCAACAGTTTCGACAGCAGAGCCCCCCGTCAGACAACCAACAACAACAATGCCCTCCGTAACATTAACATCAGCTCTATCACCAGTACCGCGAACATCTAAGACAAATTTGGAGCCAGAAACAGAACAGGAATCAAAGCCACGTAGAAAGTCTGCTAAATCACGGTCGCGCGGTAAGGTGCCGGGTGTTACTCACGACTGTGAAGTGTGCGGCAAACATTACGCGACATCATCGAACTTGTCGCGCCACAAGCAGACGCATCGCAGTCTAGACTCCGATTTAGCAAAGCGCTGCAGCGAATGCGGCAAGACGTACGTGTCGATGCCGGCGCTTGCCATGCACGTATTGACGCACCGTATGAATAACGTGTGCACCGTTTGCGGCAAGCAGTTCTCGCGGCCGTGGCTGCTGCACGGCCACCTGCGCTCGCACAGGGGCGAGAAGCCCTTCAACTGCAAGCTGTGCAACAAAACCTTCGGGGACCGCTCCAATCTGCGTGCGCACTTGCAAACGCACTCCACTGAAAAGAAGTACGAGTGTCCGCGCTGCCACAAGTTGTTCGCGCTCAAGAGCTACCTCAGCAAGCACCAGGAGGCTTACTGCGCACGCAGTGAGGATGATAGCGATTGAAGCGACCCACAACCACATTGCAACGAACGATTTCTCTATAAACTTCTTTACACCTTTACTTATAATATATTATTCAAATGGAAATTATTTTATAGTGTAGATGCTCGTAGTTTCGGCGTCGAACAAATAAGCAATAATAATGTACCTAATGTCGATAAGGCTCTTTCATATTTTTCTTTTCATAATTCTAAAATTAACAAAATTAATTAAAAACTAATCGTATTTTTCAATTATTAGTCCGGCAATGACGGAAGCAATCGTGTCAATTTATGGCAAGAGCCTGCAAATTACAGCGTAGGGTAATGTTAACATAGTACCTCGTTTAAGTAAATCAATAGTGTAACACGGGAGAAGTGTGGCGACATTAGTTGTAGTTACGGTGATACGTAGAGACTTAATGAAACCCTCGAGCTGTGGTACGAAGAGAGCAATAAAGTAACGAACGTAGAGTGACAGTGTTACGCGCACGAGTAGCGTGCGAGTAGCCGAGCGCGCGCCCACGCCGGGAGGACCAATCTGTAGCCCGGCCGCCGGCCGTCGCGCCTTGTCCGTGCTAACCCCACCCGATGCGCGACGTAGTAGCGGCGCGGCGCCGAGCACACTCCATACATTCATACCATACGTCCTTTGATCATACTCATTTGTTTTACATAATTATAAACAACGGGCCTCGAACAAGCTTGCATTAAAATAATTACCTATTTTGCAATATTTTAACAGCAATAACAAGCAACACAAAATCTAGTGGTTGATTTATTATTTGTCTGTAGGTACATTTATCACATATTGACATTGTTAATTTATTTTCAATCAAAATTTTATTAAATTATATAAATAATATACACGATAATAATTATATTTCCGCGCCCAGTTTCCAAATCAATTTACTAATGTAATTAAACCGATTAAGTTTTATCAAAGGCGAGTTTCAATTGATAATGTAAAAGTCCGCTCAGCTCTGTTCCGCTTACCGCTATTGAGGCATTCACAAAATAAGTACCTATGAAAACGTAACGCACGTACTTAGGTATCTACTCAGTTGAATACCTATTGTGATCTTTTACAAAAGTAATTTGTTAATTTAAGTAGAGTTAAATTATGACCAAGTGATATACCTAATTGGACTGTAAGTGAATTCTCTTATACGTAAACAACTACGTGCGAAAATATCCGCTTAATTTATTCTAGTCAAACATAACATTTCGAAGTTAGGTTTTCTTAAAAATGGTTTGTAATAAAATAGCTGCGACATTTTTAAACAAAGTACCTACAGTGATATTCAAAAGTATTCTACTGATAAATTACAAATAAAGTAGATGAAATACAATCTACGATCTCTCTTTATCATAGGTATATTTTACAACAAAAAATATTGTTGAAATCAAAAGTAGTGTAGGTATATCATTAAAATATAAAACTAAAACTTAATCGTTTCGAACGAAATGATGTCGCCATACAGTTTTATGTAAGGCTAACATACATTTGTCGCGACTAAGAATTTAAACAAATTTCAGATGCAGTAAATATTGTTATAAGTTTAATATGTAGGTAATATAGGGTACGGTTTACATCTTAGACACTGTATATATTTGAAGGAACAAGCACTAAATGAGAACGCTAAAACTACGCAATTACAAGTAATTACTTATAACATCTCGGTTCAAACACACTACTTTCTTATACACCAGAAAAACGTGACTCCAGCTTTTTTATAGTTAATTTCATAGTTGATCCTTGTATTCTGGCATGTCACATATACATTGCTAAACACTGCTTTATGTAACATGTAAATAACTATACAGTAATGTTAAATTTGAAGGTTAACTCCGTTTACTGATGTAATCGTAAAATACAAAATTTACTTTATACTACGCAAATAAATTAGTATAAGTCTCAGTGGCTATATGATATTATTAAAATATACGAACACAATACTATGATTTGTCTATGTAATTTTTGAACTGAATGTACGATACAATAAAAAAACATTTCATTTAGAAAAGAATTAGAAACATAGGTACATTGGGCACACAATAATTCCTATAAGTATCGTACACTCAACAGCTTAAATAATTCACGTGTTTAAGTAAGTAATTATTAATAGTAAGTGTTATTTGTTTATGGGTTGGTAGTGACTCGTCATGAGTTGGAACGGTTATGTACCTACTGAAAGCCAGTTCTTGAAAAGAGATCTTATTTTTATAGAGTTACATTTTAATGTGAATATTTGATGTGTCAGGATATCTTTCCATTATACTCATAATTATTAAATAAGCTCATTGTAGATACATATTAAAAGCATTGTCTGTAAATACATAATTTTGTTAAGTATAAGGTATTACGTTCAGCTGCATTGCAAACAAAATTGCCTATTTTTTAGATTTGCTTATTTTACGGCACTATAGTTTTACTTAAAATGATCTCATTATTATAATTTATAAGTATAGGTATGTTTGTCGTGTAAGCTGAATGTTTGTGTTCTAGTCTAAAGGAAACGCATAACTGTGTTATTATAATATAATTTTATCTGTAAGGTTCAACTATTGTAATTAATTAGTTAAGAATCATGTGATAGTGTGATATTATATTTATCTCACATTATCTTACTTGATAAGGTGAGATTCGTATACATTTCTTGGTCAGATGACGTGTTTTAAATTAGTTTTGATTCAAACACAAAATTGCCAATGAATTATACACTCAAAAGGTTTCACGTATTTAGTTTATTAGTTAGGGAATTTGCGTGATTTCATTATTTTTAATAATTTTAAATTAAAGTATCTTCTTTAAACGCTGTGCCCCATTTTTATCCATTTTAAGGCAAATTTAAAATAAAATAAACTACATTCAACTTACGAGATTTCAATGAAAAACATGAGTAATACAAAAAAATATTCAGTTTAGACAAGATTTGATAAAATTAAAAAAATATAAACACTAAAATATTATTATGTATGGTCAAAGTAATTATTTACCCAATTGGTTCAATTTAGGCCTAAGTATTGACGACAAAATTTTGCAGAAAACGATTTAAAATGTTTCAAAAAATATTTCTACCAAAGTAGGTCCATTTCTAATGAAATCAAGGTTATAATGGTAATGTCTTCCAAAGTGTTTCTCTCAACGTTTCGTTGATCTCTGTCTCTGCCAAATTACATTACTCTTTGGCACATTTCTGCATACGCAATATTTATATTATCCATAAAGCAGTAGGTACAGAAAAGTGATTTTCATTCTTAAAGAAAAAAAACAGCGAGGAAATATACCTATACTTAGCTATTTCTATCTTATAGATTGATAATTGCGAAAGGAAATTGATAATCTTATATTTTCTTTGCTGACTGATGGTGCAATATAAAATGATTCTTCGCTAATTGAAACCATTTTGTACTTAGATTTCCGAAACCTTGCATGTATTCTGAACCGGCGAAAACCGGATTATATTTTCATTGTATAACATAATACATTTATTTACGAATCACTCTCTGTACCGTTAGTTGTTCTGTGTTATAATAAGCTGTAATTTTAAAATAGTGTGTTTCAATTGACGATGACTGTATCTATATAATGTAAATAATTGGATTGTTGGTAATAAGACAATTTGCATGTTTATTAATCATTAGTTAATTTAGAATGATCGGCATTTGTTAGTGATACACAATCCCATGAGTTCTAAACCCTATGCATGCCTTTGCAAATGATTATACTCGTATATTAATTACCTACTTTCAATTAATTAATTATTTATGTTGTCAATTATAATAACATGTAAAAATTTAAATTGTAAATTAATTGAATAAGTTTATAGAATGATATTAATATTTTATGATAAATTGAATGTCTGAATTTTGCTAAAACTGTCAGGCCTACACTGCCGTCGAAGTAATTTCGGAAACTTTATTATTTTTATTATATTTTCCTTATATATTCTGTTAGCTTGATTTAATATAGAAACTTTTATTAATATTAATTACATTGATGTTGGTATGTCTTGTTCAGCCAAATATTTCGACTGCAGTTACTAAATTAAGTAGATATATCAGTCTATAAGTAACTAGTGTTAACTTGCTATATGTCCAAATTGTTGATATGACATAAATAAATACAAATTGAAGTAAATCAGAAAGCAATACGATTCGTACAATTTAAAATTACTGTATAAGGCTAAAATTTTTACCAATATTTAAACATTTTATCCAGTTATTGGGATAAAAAATATTAATTAGAAATATGAATTAAATACATATTTACCATAAAACTTACATTAAAATAATACTAATTTTGTAATTATATGTCTGTAGTAACATTCAAACTATGGCGTCATACATAAATAATAATACCTAGATATCTATCTAACAGGTTAACCACAAACCAATTGACTACCTAATATTTTATTATACAAAAATGTTACACAACTTTATATAAAGTTTTCTAGTCAACTTTATTTTTCAGATAATTCGAAATAAAAACTGCAAAATACAAACCAAATAGCATACGTACCCACAAACTACTCTTAGGCATAAATATATTAAAAATGAGTAAAATGATTCGATATTTAGTATATATACTCCTGAAGTGATCGTTCAGATTGATGAAAATTCAAATTATTACAGAAAAATTAAGGTTTTAATTGACGATGGCTACAGACTCAAATTTCACAGTCGATCACACGATATCTCACTATTTAGTCAAAGCTGTGATGGGCCATCCGTAAATCAGAAGACAATGGCCGAGATTTAGCCTATGATAGCTATCTCCACCAAGGCGACCACACAATAGAAACTAGAGGTACTTACTCAGCCATGGGAATGCTTAATAATAAATGCGATAATTTAATAATTTGCAATCGTTTGCAATCTCTTGTACCTATTATGGAAACGTACAAAGGGCTATCGGTGTTGCGACATCAATAGCTCTCTGTATTCCTTTTTGGACAGACATGAATCCGAATTTCAAATTAAACGCAAACACGTTGCACCCACAGCGAACGTGCCTCCGTGTGATTGACAAAAAACACTACATACCAGGATTTTAATTAGGTTCTTTTTTCACCTTTTCTGTGTATATAAAACACAGTTTTCGGAAATAATTATTGCAGACAAACGATAGTTGCTAACGTCTTCATTTTCTATTTTTATGTAAGCACAAACCATATTTGTTGATAAAACTTCCGCATATGAAAACTGCGCGGATTGCATGATGCGGCTTCGAGTTTTTGCTATATTGATGCTTATGTAGTGTTGTGTCAGACCTAACGCAAATTAGGGACTCACGCACTGTTCAAACGTGAAAAAAAAATCATTGAAAGAATTTTCGCTCAGTTTCTAAAATAAAGTTATACCGATAGTTCCACAGCATATTTTACATGACGTACCGTTTACGAAGAAAACATTGTTGACATGTTCTCGGATTCGTTCGAAATTGTCCGATCATAATGAAACCGCTCGTTAACTTCGTGACACGTATTCATACAAACTGACCAATGTGTAACTATCTTAACGTATTTTTACAACGGCGGTATTTTTAAAAAATTTTGAATTAGAAATTAAGCTTTTGTAATTAGTAAACGACCTAGTTTTAATGTTAAACCCTTTAATGGTTTAATGTTGTCTAATGTATTGTGTAAATTGTTCGTTAAATCGGTATAAAAGAACAAGATTTAGGTATAATGATAAGTATATGTGAATTGCCAAAATGTGATGTTTTCGGCTGAACTGTGGTTTGTAGATTAAATTTATATGGCGACAGTTGTATAACATTAATAACTATTGACGTATTCATTGTGATTTAATTAAACCCAAGCACAAATAAGTAAATCCATATTTAATGAGAAAATTCGTCTCAACTATGTTAGTCAATAAAAAAAACGTATCTAAATACATAAATTTATTACTTAATTTATTTTTTAAATAAATTATTCCTTCGTAAAATATTTATCCAATTGTATTTTGTAAATAAATTAAATCTCATAATATTTGATTACGACTGCAAGTATTTCTCATTAAAATAAAGAAATATGACTTATCAAATGTAAGCATTAAGAAATTCAATTTTAATCTAAAAAAATAATATTCACTGTCTATGGTAACTATAATATACAATAAATAATAATAAATTTATTTTTACAAAACTCAAGTATTAAAAATATTTCACTTTCTGTTAAATTCCCATAACTCAATTTTTCTAATTCTTTATTTGTTTCTTCATACAACGAAAAACTATTTAAAATAAAATACTATAAAATTCATATTGAATTATGTACCATAAACCCAAAATTAACGGTGAATTTACTGTACAACGACTGTTTAACAAAAAATTAATAATACTTAATAAAAAGAAACAATTAAAAAGCAAAATGTAAATTAAAATTCATCACCAGCAATAGAAAAAGAGAAATATAGAAAATAATAGAAAAATTCATTTTTAATATTTCCCACTCAAAATATATTATTATTATTTTCAAGAGAAATAGGTTTAATTTTGTAAAATAGTTTAAGTTCCAAATTGAAACATCAGTATTAAAATTATTTATTCTAATTTTAATGATTGTCAAATTAATATTAATATGTAAGCGATTAATACATACATTGGTCTATTAAGGCGTGCTTCACTTACACGTAATGTGCCTGGCACGCAATATCTTAGATTATAAGAACTACATGTTAAACGAAAGTTTATTCCAAAATGTAATTGATGTTATTGCAAGTTTCAAATACTACATCATAATTTTTTATTACACGCTAATAACGTACCTAAAAGTTTAAGATGTAATTTTACATTTGCAGCTTGCATAATAGATATTTCGATTGTAATATAAACGTATGTTTAAATATCACTCATTTACTTACGACTCTTATTGGGATAGAGTTAATTGTAAATAACTCTTGGTATCCCATAACAGAATTTAATTAACAGATATTGAGGAAAATGGCCGAACGACGAAAAATCAAATCAAAATAAAATTATTCAATTTACTTTTTGTGTATTTAATGTTGAAGTTTAACATTTCCGTTATGTCCGGTCATTTTGGAACCGTTATTTCTGGCATTATGATTGTCATCCAGCATCCATAGTGTTAATACCACAGTACTGCTTATAGTCGTAGGTGAACATGTAGTATGTAAATCGATAAAATAAACTTGTAGTAAATAAATACGTTGGTTTTATTTAAATTCTTAGTCTGAATACGATTCGGACTAGGGCAGCACAAAATTAAATGTAGTATTGCACAAATTCATGATCTACTAAATGTTTGTTTCGGGGTTGGTATTTTTGTATATATATATATATTATTATTATGTATGTAATTAGAAATATATAATATGTAGGTATGCGCGACTTCGTTCTAAATAAAACCCACATGGGTACCTACTGTATTTTTTTATTTACTGTAAATAATTCAATTACAATTATTCTGCCATGACCTATATACTCATAATACTCGCCATTTATGTTGATGCCAAATCCGTCCCAGGCAAGAAGCTTAAAAACATCTTCCAACGCAGCTGTATGCTATATATTATCATCATCATCATATCAGCCCAATGACGTCCACTGTTGAACATAGGCCTCACCTATGCTATATACTCGTATATGTATATATAACTAATTAAATCAATTATCTCACATCAATATACCATTGGATCGTTTTTGTGAAATTAAAAAATGAACATACATTAATTAAAACTTACATTTAGCAAAAAGGATCCAATCCTCTGTTTGTTGAAATATTTCAAAAAATATAAGCTTGTACTAAATAATTCTTCACACTATAACATTAATATAAATATATACACATATTACCCAAAGAAACAAAGACGGTATAATAGTACATCAATGTGCAAATACCACAAACTTCAAACTTCAATATCTCAAAAGTCACATTTTGTGGGTTGGATCCTTTTTGTGTGACACCTTCCAATTTATCAGTGAGTAAAGTTTTGAAACGTGTTATAACTATTTTTAAACATTTATGTACTTATAGAATGTATGTAAAAACAATATTAATAATATTTAACATGTTTTATATTAGTTATTAGAGCAATAAATGGCATAAATTCATATCAAAATATTTTCTCAAGTTTCACATTGTGAACCGCCAGGTGGCGTCCTTCCATTTTGTTGTTAAATTATAGGCTCAATTTGTTATAAATCATGCCAATATAATATTCTTAACGTAATTAAATTAGTTTCCAATAATTTATGCATATTATTTCAAGAAAAATAACCAATTAATACGCTGATAAAAAAATATATAAACTATTATTAACAAAAAAAAATTAAAACGACTTCAAAACAGTACCTACTAAAAAGCGAAAAATAAACTGATATTTATTTCCAAGAAAAAAATACCTACCTACCTGTTTAAAGTATAATACCTTACTGTACTGTACATAGTTCTAGCTGCTATAGCGGCTCCTTCACAGTTCATGCAGTGAGGCTATGGAATTCTCTTCCACACAATGTGCGTGATAGCTCTTCTATTGCTATATTTTTTCTATTATATATGTAGGTGTATGTATTAATATATATATTTACAATGTATTTACTTATAAGTAAAATATTTTTATCTATTTATTTAGTTATAATTTGATGGTATACATTATGGTATACCTAACCTTTCTTCAATTTTCTTTACTTCATATTTCTTCAGTTCCTTAAATCTCTTCCTTTTCTCGTTGTACACTTCTTTTGCTCCCATGCTATACTTTTTGTATTTCCTCTGCACTCCTGGGTTTGCTGGTAGAAAACTCATATTTGAGTTAAGCTCGCCTATGTACATTTAGTTTTCTTTTGTTAATTGTAATTTGTTTTGTGTGTACATTAAAGAATTAAAGAACCTTATATATTTTATTTTACCATTTTTAGTGTACTTTTATCTAGCTGGTTTATTTTAGTTTACTGACTGGCAAACTAAGACGGTATAAAATGCGACAGGTAACAAGTATACAGGTATATACCTAATACAGGTTAGATACTAGGTATATCTAAAACTTAAAATATCATCTAACCTTTGAATTAAACAACTTTATCTTCCATCAAGAGCTCCCACCTCAGACACTTGAAATAATACAACTTAAGGTTTATTATACATGGATGTGATATTTAAAGACATCATCTTCTTTCTCCTAAACGTTAAGAAGTTAACCTTCCAGTGACAGCTCACCTGAATAACCTACAAGAATACAACTATAGGTTTATAAGAACGTATAATGTTGAAATCCTCCAACTCCTAACAGTTAAAGAGTTATACCTTCCATCACAAGCTCATCAACACGAGATGATGACTATCCGACGTAAATACTTAAATAACTTAAAAAAATATATGAAACACGTAACATGTGCCTATAAAATTTGAGGGTTGCCTTCGATTTCCCTGAGATTCCATCATCAGAACTTGACGTGGTGAATAGGGGACCAATTCGGAAGTATACCCTTTCAAACAAAAAAAAGAATTATTTAAATCGGATCAGGCATCTGCGAGAAATCGTTGAACATACATAAAAAAAAAATACATAGGTAGGTACAGTCAAACATATTATAACCTCCTCCTTTTTTGAAGTCGTTTAAAAAGGCGCGCGTATTTAATTCAATGACATTACTACTATCGAACAGGGTAGTGTGCCCAGTGTACCGGCTGCAATAAATGCCTTCATAATATTTTTAGTCAAGCCAAAAATATTAAAAAAATGGCAGCATAAGCATCCTAAATTGCCAATTTTTCTCAAGCCAAAAATATTAATAAATTGCAAGCTTAAGCATACTAAATTAATTAATAACTATTGTATATATATATTTACGGTTTCATTACACTTTATATACTTTTTTTTAACGCCGACAACTACTGGGCATGTTTACCTAAATACCTAACGTCAAGGTATCGACAAATTCAAGCTCTCGGTAGTCGATAGTATGTGGTTCGTGATACCAACTCACTTAAATGTATCGAGCTCTCGATACGATAACATTACGATTACGCATATACTACGGTCATGAAACGTGAACTTTCGGTCGAATGTCACACCCAAATCTTTTGTTAAAGTGGATTTTGATATACTATACCTAATAGTATATCAAAGTCCACTTCATCAAAAGATGCAATATTTGCAACTTAACTTACTTATATTGAAAGTCGATTGGGTGTCTCATTTTACCGAAAGTCATCTGGACACATTTGCTGATGTTGAAATCCTGTTCGTTTTCTATAATAATAATATAATATAATATTCTACCACATTTACCCAGCGCCATCTAGTCCCAAATTAAGCAATTATATTTGCTTGTGTTATGGGTACTAAACAACTGATATACTACTTAAATACATGTTTTTTTTTGTAAATATACATACATATTATAGATAAATTACACCCAGACACAGAACAAACATTTATGCTCATCACACAAATATTTGTCCTGGGTGGGGATCGAACCCACGACCTTCGGCTTAGCAGTCAGGGACACTAACTACTAGACCAACAGGCCAGTCGATTTCTATGCTCCATTTATACACGGGCGGCGGGCGTCGATGTCTTGCTGAAATAGTAGGTAAACAATCTTCTTCACTCTTTATTTCCATAAATATTTTTTTAGTAGGAGCAATTCTAAGAGGTTACTCATTTAACTAAGAACTCGAATACTATATACACAACTGCAATGCATTAGATCTTGGGTTCGATTCCTGGTCGGACAGAAACATTATTTTTTAAATGATATTATTAAAAGTAGGTATTTTATTTCTCACTACAGATTTATAGATAGGTATAATGATATTGTGGGAGACTGGTGCCTGCCTAAACTAGGTATAGCCTGTAAGTCAGAACACCTGGCCCCTGATTCTGAATTGAGAGAATTCTAGAAATTAAAAATTGATTAATATTAGATTTTTCTACAAACATTTATTTTTTAACATTATGTTTTTTTTTTTATGCGGGCGGCACAATATCGCTCGCTGTGGCGGAAATTAGGTGAGGCCTATGTTCAGCAGTGGACGTCATTGGGCTGATATGATGATGATGATGATGATGTTTTTTTAACTTTATGTAAACTGATATTTCCGGCCGAATACATTTCGACAGCTTAGAATCAGGGCGAAGGTCTCCATTAAGACAAATACATTATTGGAAAAAATGATTAGGTACAGTTAAAATAAATGAAAAGCTAAATCAATTTGTTATTAATTGGACAATATTAGATTAGGCACAATACCAAAATAAAAATGGAAATATTTATAGTATAGTATAGTTATTGGATTATTATATTGCAAAATCCTCAAAATTCGTTTAGTGACGGATTCCATCTCAACCTTAAGCAGACAAGAGCACTCCAACAAAAGGGAATTCGCAACAAACCCTTTTTTTTTTTACCATACCAACCCGTCTGGCCAGCGTGGTATAGTACGCTAAATTCCCACCACATTTTTTGGAGGAGACCCGTGCCCAGCAGTAAGACGTTTTTGGGTTTGAAATTTTATTATGATGATGAAAAGCCTTAGTATCAGTCCAAAGTCTTTCAATAGGTTGTTCTAACCTACTCTACTCTCTCTGTTATCTCGACCTAACTTAATTATCTAAGTACCTAAATGCGTGTGTAATAGTCCTTCAGGGAAGTAAGTGTTGCTTTTAACTTTACGAGCGAAACAGAGAGTGATCGATTGACAGAAACGGCTAGAAATTTAACCATAAGAACTCCTTATTATTAATAATTTAAAGGCGGAGACACATTACTGTGGCTTGGCGAGGCGTGGCGCTCCTGGCGCATATCGGACTATAGGGCCTGCCTCAAGCCCACACGATAAGAAGAAGATAGACTACCTATGTAACATCACGCTACAGCCAATAGGAGCTGAGCAGTGGCCAAATAAAGAGTGACGGGAGTGAAGCCCCGCGCAACTTCTAGTTGTTTATATTAGGTAGTTAGTTCATCATCATAATAGCACGTTCACGTTAGACATAGGCCTCCCCATAAGATTTCCTATAAGACCTGTCGTATGCGGCTTATCCCAGGACGATCCTGTGGCACGTAAAGAGTGGTTAGTGAGCTAGTTTAAGTCTGATTTAGGTATTCCATTGTGAAACAATTTAAGTATTGTATATTGGGTAATACGTCGTAGATTGATCTGACAATTTGAATAAGTATTCACGAAATTCTTGAGGATGTTCTGTCATGTTAAGAAACTATAACCCCTTACCGTCAACATAGCATAGTCGACTTCCTTATTGAAATGTAGAAATTATTACTACTTACTAGCAAAATTATGTTATGAGATTTTCACACCATTACAGATTGCTGAGCTTTTTTTAGGTTATAAAAAAGGTGTCAGATGAAAAAGTCTCTATGTTCTTACTTGAAAAGAAGAAAAAAAGAATATTCAATTTATTACTACTTACATTATATACACACATGATTATACTTATTTATATAATTATTATATATGTACACATTATACATCATTATATATTATATTTTACTATTATATTATTTTTTTTTTTGTTTTTCATGATACTGCCAATTGTTAAAATACACTTGTACAAAATAAGTTATGTACCTACAAATGTAAAAATTATATTGTCAATGTCGACCGAGCAAACAATTTTAACAAATTTGTAAATCGCAAATGTATAGGTTAGGTTAGGTTAGGTTAGGTTACCCACAGGACAGGCTTAGCCTAGTGTGGGGCTTATGGACAACATCAAAATTGTAATATGTTTGGCAATAAATGATTTTGTTTTATTTATTAATTTATCTTTCTTTATTATCCAGCAGACACAACACTTCATCATCATCATCATCATCAGCCTGTACTAGTCCACTGCTGGACATAGGCCTCTCCAATTGCACGCCATTGAGTACGATTTGCAGCTACTCTCATCCAGCGTTCCCTCGTTACAACACTTCCTATTTATTAATTGCTTCACAAAAATAGCTACTAACCAAAATTTCCGAATGAATTATCTCCTAATATTTCTACAAATATAGACTGTAGCTCACGCCAATAAAGTAGGTACATGTTCGTGATGTTCCATAATTATAATAATAATAATAAATAATTATTTATTTCAATTCTTCGCTTTGTACAGCATTTTTATTTGATACCATTGTTTACACTCGAAAAATACGTGACATCGGCTATCCGATATTTGCGTTACAATAAATTAATAGCTAAGTATTTACGGCACTTAATTGGAAACATTTATCGGATCAATCAACTAATTTAATGAATTACCTACCTAATATGTTAAACTGAAGTAATTAAAAATTCTAATAATATAATAATGTTCTAAACATTAAAGTATGATCAATAAAACGTAATGCAATTAATAACAAATTGAATTTCATATTGTTTCACTACGATATTTACCGTTGAGAATCTTAATTAGAATACCTACTTGAAAGTAATTTAAAATCATCCTCTAAATGCTAACAAGTTTAAAACAGCTATCACAAAGTAGAAAATTGGAATAACAACGGAACAAAAAGGACAAAAATGCACAACGTTCGGTGACTAATTTAAATGGAAGAATATTTCTGTTACGCCACTTTGTACAGCAAAAACTGAAGTTATTAAATTAGTCTTATTGCGAACCCAGCCTAACACGTAAATAAAAACAATTTAAAATTGTTAAATACTTACTTGTCTAACAGTATCCACGTTCATTTTATTTTTGGACAGCTAGCAGCTGTCTGAAATCGCAACTATTGAAACTTTTAAATTGTCCACATTTCTAGCAACATGTTAAATTTAGAACTGTTTTCTATTGCTGTCAAAACGTCTTAGATATTATTATTTTGCTGCGTCACGACTCATCTTTTCCTTCTCTACCAATCAAAATATATCAAAAATTATTAAAAGGATCATTTATTTAAAGGTAATGCAAATGATAGTGTTGTAAGAAAATTGCAACATGTAAAAGACTCATTGCACTTGCATAGTTTGAAGCTAGTCGATATCACTGACGGTCCTTTTTCTTTATACGGCCACCAACAAAAGAAGCTGAACATAATCAAAAATTTCAAGACGCATGTATATCTTAGCATACATAAACTACCTAACAAGGCAAGCAGAGGTACAAAAAAGCACATTTCCCAGACTACCCTTCCAAATGACCCTCCCAGACCAGAGTAACTTAGTAAGATGGGGGAAACATAGCATCACGTCTTTTTCCCCGAAGGGGTTGGCCGAGGTGTTTCACACCCACATCTCGCCAGCTATGTTTGGTCCCATGAAATAGGGGGCGAGCCTATTGTCACCAACCGGGTACATTTGTTTACCAAACTCCAGGAAAATCTCAATATTGGAATTTCATGATAGATAAAAAAACCCAATACTCTTTTCACCCGTCCCGGTAATTGAACCCGGGACCTCTTGCACAGCAGTCGTATATACTTCCCTCTGCACCACCGAGGCAGTGCACGAAAATATCTGAAAAATCTTGTCATACATGTGGAAGGGCAATAGACTGACTGACAGCTGTGAGAATAGTATACCTAAAGACCACAAAATAAATATTAAAGAAGGCTGGCACCCGCACAGTCGATCACAGTGGTCTCTATTCATTATTTTACTAAACTTATACATATTGGTTCAAAAAGGCATTCAATTCCAACAGGTACCTTTTTTTTTTTTTACTACGACGGTGGCAATCAGACGTACGGTCCGCCTGATGGTAAGCGGTTACCGTAGCCTATGGGCGCCTGCAACACCAGGGGCATCACGAGCGCGTTGCCGACCTATTCACTTAGAACCTATTCACTCCTTTTTTGAAGAACCCCATACTGTAGTCCTTTGGGAAAACCTCGTTAGGGAGTTTTTTGTTTTATAAAAAGACAACGCCCGCACTAGGGAACAAGCCCTGTGTCGTGGGGTGCTTTACAAACATGGAACTAACTGACACAAAGTACACCCAGACTAGAAACAAATATCTATGAATCACACAAATATTTGTCTCGTGTGGGAATCGAACCTACATCACCCAGCACGGCGATGTAGTGGCGACGTGACCACCTTAACCACTGCGCCACGGTGACAGTCATTCGTCACGACAGTAATTAGTTCATTCCACAACCTGTCTATAAAACTGTATGCATTTGACTACACAAACAATTAAAGTACATATACATAATAATATTTAATTTATATCACGGCAAAGCAAAATACAGTAGAATCCGTTTAATATGACTCCACCTATTGGCAAACTACGTCGGTTTTTCTCTTCGTCTTTACCGCAATGCCTGAAGACCAAAGTCTTCGACCAATCGTCCTACCTGTCATGACTTACGGTGCCGAGACGTGGACACTCACTGTAGGACTAGCCCACAAACTTAAAGTCGCTCAACGAGCTATGGAACGAGCTATGCTCGGCGTCTCTTTGAAGGACAAACTTCGTAACGAGGTAATCCAACAAAGGACCAAAGTTAACGACATAGCTCGTAGAATAAGCAAGTTGAAGTGGTAGTGGGCTGGTCATATCTGCAGAAGGACCGATCCACGATGGAGCAAGCGTGTCCTAGATTGGAGACCGCGACTCGGCAAGCGTAGAGTAGGACGCCCTCCAGCTAGATGGTCCAACGACCTAAAAAAGGTCGCTGGGTCTGACTGAATGCGGAAGGCGGAGGACAGAGTGCTATGGCGCGTGTTAGGAGAGGCCTACGTCCAGCAGTGGACTGCAATAGGCTGAAATGATGATGACTCCACCTATATTGACCAACCGCATATGAAGTAAATTTATTACACAGTGAAGTTTGGTCTTCATATAAAATTCTTTATAACTAAGTCGGATATAATGGCTTCGCTTAGTGACATGTGGCTTATTGTGACCCATTTTTAATAAATTGCACCCTGATAGAGTGACCGACTTGATTCATAACATCTTCGGCAGTGTGCGGGAGAGTAACGTGATACTCGACGACGTTCAGGACGTGCTTGGGCTTTTTTGCCTGACTGCTAAGCCGGCAGTCGTGGGTTCGATCCCCACCCAGGAGAAATCTTTGTGTGATGAGCATAAAGGTTTGTTCTGTGTCTGGGTGTAATTTATCTATAATACGTATGTATTTACAAAAAAAAATGTATTTAAGTAGTATATCAGTTGTTTAGTACCCATAACACAAGCAAATATAATTGCTTACTTTGGGACTAGATGGCGCTGTGTGAATGTGGTAGAATATTATATTATTATTATATATTATATTATATTATATTATATTATATTATATTATATTATATTATATTATATTATATTATATTATATTATATTATATTATATTATATTATATTATATTATATTATATTATATTATATTATATTATATTATATTATATTATATTATATTATATTATATTATATTATATTATATTATATTATATTATATTATATTATATTATATTATATTATATTATATTATATTATACATACATACATAATAATATGTATGTACTAGGGCTTACTATGAATTTTGACATTCGATTAGTCTGTCAAATGTTTGAAAGTGACAGCGACCATATCAAAATTTCCTTACATTTGACAGAGACATCAAAACCGACCAATCGAATGTCAAATTCAGAGTAATACCCCTTACTCGTATTACTTATAATTTCTATTCTGTTTTTCTCTATTAAAACAAATACATACCTACTAACATGAGCCAGACATTATTTTGATCAGGGCTTAAATACTAATCCCTCATAATTTGCAATGCTTCATCGCTACGGTATTACTACGAACTGCTACAGAGAGCTACGAGGGTGCTACGTAATCTATCCAAATGTTGATGCCTACGGCCATGTTTAATATTCGAATAACATTGTTATGGACAGCCACATTTTGATTTTATTCGTCGAAGGACTAAATATTTTTTTAGCTTTTATTTTAATTTTGATTCAATGAAAAACAAAGGTGCGACGTGTGTCAAAATCAAAAGTTAAAAAACTATCAGTTACCGAATTTCGAAATAAAATCAAATCGTATTTTTTTAATAAACAAAGGCACTAACTGCCCGAAAGTAAAAATAAAAGAATAGGCAATTGAATTTTGAAATACGAATGGAAGCTTTATTTTCGCGGTACTTTCATTGCGGAATAGTTCCAGTGACTGTGAAAGGTATTTTAAACGTCAGTCTCACAATTTCCGTTTTATTGAAAAAGCGTCGCGTATAAACGGTTTGTTAGAGCAATTACAGCGCGGTGATAAAAATGTGTAGAGCTAGTAGCTACACCCTTTTTTCTCGAAATAAAAACTGCAATATTTTATATATTTGTGAGGTTTGCTTTGATTACTAGAGACTACTAAAATTTAAAAAGATAAATAACTATTTAATTATTGACATCATATATTATTGAATTTCGTATTATAAACGAATTGATTAAAGTATCATAGTAATTAAGATACTTCAGTCGATTCGTTGAAGTGAGTGGGCAAACTTGGCTTTGTTAGGTTAAAGTCAAATTAAACTGGCGACAGTACTGCCTTACTAATGAAAAACAGTTCAACTGCGTGCTTAAGTTTAGAAAAAAATGTGTCTAAATACATCAATCTTAGAACCATTTTCCAAAGATTTGTGAAATGCAATTACGACGTTCTTGTTTAGCACGACAGAGTAAAGAGCGCTTTCTAATATTTTTTTTTTATGAGCGTCGAACAGAGTTTTTGATCTTAGGTGAAGTCTGTGGAAATCTGCAGCACCTACCAAATTATAGTTAAAATAAGTTAAGATACTTACATGTTTATTTAAATTATTTCATTCTACAATTAGCATTAATTACAACGATATAAACTATATTAAACTAAGGTTATCAACTAACTTAAATTAAAAAGAAAAATAAACAATATTTACAACCTAACACAAAAAAAAACAAAAATTAAAAAGTGGTGAAATAATTAAAAAATGGCATCATAAAATACTTCCGCATCGCGGCCACTGTCTACCGGAAAAGTGCAGGCTGGCAGCATTGCCACGTTACGTGCCAATTAATGCTAATTGTAGAATGAAATAATTTAATTAAACAAGTAAGATACTTACATAACTTATTTTATTTTGAACCAAATCAAAAATGCCGTGTGAAACATCAATTCAACGAGGATTTAGACTATAGACTAGTTCTAGTGACTGTTGCTAGCGATTAGTGGCACTGAGAAGTTTTAGCAACTAGTGCTAGAGATAAGTAAAAAAAGAAAAAAAAAAAAGTTAAAAATAAAGTTTGTAAATTAAAATGTTCAATGTTTTCTTTTCAGGTACGAAAACTCCTTCATATTCATGTAAGTCGGGAACGGTTGAATGTCAATAACTTTTTATACCCAGCTAGCTTGATGGCCCAAAGCGTAAAGCGTGGTGTTAAGGTATTTATTTTTTTGAATATTTAAGCCGATGAAAAGAAGTTTAGTGCACAAACTAGTTAACTGCACTTGCTCGCTTTGACCGAACCAATAAAAAATGAGGAGCAAAACTTCAAACAGAGAAGAGAATTTTTAACAAAATTTTTAATGAAAAATTTAGATAAAATAAATTTTGGTCTAGAAAGTAGACTAGCCGATTTATTGGAATATCAAAAACAAGATGATTAAATTCATCATATCAGCCCAACGACGTCCACTGCTGAACATAGGCCTCACCTTATTAACGCCACTGCGAACGGTCCTGTGCCGCCAGCAACCAACGGCCGCCCGCAACCCTGACCAGTTATTAAATTAATAATTATATAAATTAACTAGCTTTTGCCCGCGACTTCGTCCGCATAGATTTCGATATTACATAGGTCTTTGATTTAAGTGCAATTCATTAGTTCCACAACAGCCTACTACGGGAGTTGAATTTCATTTTACGTCATTAAAGATAAAACCTCCTGAAAATCGAAATGACATCCATATCAATTTCTAATAATTTCACAACTATTTCATCCCCCTATTTCATTGGACTAAACATAGCTGTCGAAATGTGGGTGCGAAACACCTCTGCAAAGGGGTAGCCTTCGGGAAAAAGGCGTGATACTATGTATGTATTTCATACCTTAGGGTAAGTTTTTATTATTATATTTCACCCCCTGAACCCATCCCTATCAAAATTAAAAACAACATTTTAAGTTCCTATCCCAATACTAATTTGCAAAACGTTAACTTCAAAACAAAGATCTTTTCATACAACGTTTCATCCCCAATTTCACCCTTCCAAAGCCATTCTTGTCTTTTGAAAGCAGTACCCCAAAACATATTTATAAGTAAAAAAAAAAAGAATCGTTTTTACAATCGTTTTTATCCCTTTTCACTCCCTTAGGGGTTGAATTTTAAAAAACCCTTCTTAGTACACCTCTAGACTTTAGGATAAACACACCCTCCAAATTTCAAGTTGCTACGACCAGCGGTTTAGGCTGTGCGTTCTCAGTCAGTCAGTCAGGACAAAGCCTTTTATAATATGTATGGATAAAAAACGAATTACACATTGCCTGAAAAAACTATTTTCTATATTTTGGAAAAGAAAAACCATAATAAAAATACTATGATACACTCTTAAATTTAAGTTTTACTTTTGATCTCCAAGCAGTTTCACACATCTCATGAAATACTCCTTATTACTCGTATTTATGATAAACAGATTGATGAAAAAAAAATTGGTTCAGGAACGTGTAAAAAAATTTAATCAACCTATTGATCACATTCTATTTTCACTGTTATTTGAAAATACAATAGGTATGAAATATAAAATCTCCGCACAAAGATTTTAAATGCATTCCTATTGGTTAATATTTCTCTGTTTCTCCGCCCCACGACCTCCGCGTCAATCGACAGGCAGTCAGGCTGTCAGGTAAAACAATAACCTGTTTGACCTGCATAATACCGTTCTAAATTTAAACATCGTGTTAAATAGTTCGATGCAAATTGAATATTTACACATTTTAGTTAAGTTTGTGATAAATTTTATAATGCTACTATTTTCGAAAATGTTAAACTCGACCACTGGTTGATAAATTATTAATTAGCTTAAATAAACTCGTTAGTGCCTGAGTTAATTAATGTGCTACATGAATCCTGCATCAGGGCGCAGTGTGTGTCAGGGATGTTATGGAGTTCCGTAACTATCGGATATCCGAAATAAAAATCTATTCTCGGATATCGATATCGGATAGAGACGCAGTCGTGTTCGGAATAACGATCCCAGCTGTAACCAGGTAACGACTCCATCAAGTAACGTTGAGATCTGTACCTGGGTGTTATTCTATCTCACTTGCTCACGAGAGGTAGTTCTAGTGAACGGTGGAATTAAGTAATGGTTTGGTAATTAGATTTACGCGCACAAGACTTTATGACACCATGAGTTGAAAAAAAAATTTCAGTCACACCAATTTCAAAATCGATCTATCGAATGTCGAGATTGCAATCAATGACCTCATAATTTTAGAGATAATTTGTCATTGACACATTCTTCGTTACAACGTCAAGTGACTCATGCGTTCCGAGTTCAATTCCGACCGACGTCGATTTCACTTTGTGGAATTATATGTACTAGTTAAGTGATTTACCATAATATGCTAACGGTGAAGAAATCATCGTGAGAAAACCCACATACCCTCAGAGCTTCTTCTAGGTAGAAGAAATTCTAAGGATATGAGTGCAATCAGTATTTGTGGACAACGGAGTGATCCTTTAGGAGTTCCGTTTTTCATTTCGAAGTACGGAACCCTAAAAAACACTCAAACACAAAACATTTTCAGATCATACAAATATTAGTTCCGACAGATACTGCATATGTTTCCTTTTTTATAAATTTAGTACCATTTTAATCATCAATAATTCAAATATATACAGCACACATACAAAGTATTATAAAATCTAACTTAGTTGTTCTGTTCTATGAAGGCCAAGTATCTAATTACAGTGAATTAGAACTAGCTAACTAACTAAAACTTTAATTATATTTCTTATAAAATTATACATACGGACTGTTGGTCAACTTCACATTCATTTGTATCACTAGATCCTGGACGAATCGCCTAATGAATCAACCACTGTTAGATACTGTTAAGATCAATTACTTATAGTTACATAAACTACACTCGTATTTTATAACTACTACAAGATAATACTTGAATTACCGCTAACCTTTATTTGCAATAACTAATTTAATATTAATAATTTTACAAAAAGTTTTCAAACTCAACAAAATCAAGCCTACGTATCTACTTTATTATATTTATTTATTAAAAAAAAAACCAAAGCAAAAACCAAAGCTGTTATATGTTATACTAATTATAAATATAAATTAATTATGGATAAATTATAGATAGGATTAATAAATTATTCTATGTCAACAAATTAAACTAATTAAATGCATTGAAATAATCACTAATAATAATTTAACTTAAACTAATAATATTTAGGGTCTGTTCCACAACATTTTAATTTAATTTAATTCAATTCAACTTAATTTAATTCAATTCAACTCAATTTAATTCAATTTAATTCAATTTAATTCAATTTAATCCAATTTAATTCTTATTCAGTTTAAATTTTATTTTATTATTTTATTATATTTGCATGCTATCTAAGATGGCTGGATGGGCTAGAGCTAATATTCTTACCTTTAATGTAACACCTATATGTACCCTATTTAAAGCAATAAAGATTATGATTATGATTATTTAAGTGTCTAATAAACTACCCGAGATTTTTTGTCAGATTTTATATAAAAAATACGTCAAAAATCTGCCAAGTAAGTTTTATATAGGCTATCTAGCATTTATTTGCCAGGTGAAACAGGCGCTGAGTGTTTTAAAATAATATTTAAAAAAGTTATATTTATGCACAACGTTATCAAAGTTTTTAAAGTGCTCTAAAACTTTTTTGAAGTGAGTTGAAGGTCAAACTTGAATATAACCTTGTTCAGACACTTCTTAAGATGAATATAGCAAAGAGTTTATAACTCTAAAGTATCGTATATAGTGAATAAAAAATAAAACGTGAAGGTACAAAGAATTTGTCTTAATTCTAGCAGCAGTTGTCAATAATAATATATACTATAAATACATATTTATATATAATAGTGTATTCGATGAAGAGTAAGTGTGTTACAGGGGTTCGCTATCTTGTCCCAGGGGAGTAGACGGCGTAACCCCGCGACTATTCATCTTAGCCAACTCGCGCTATCTTACAATATACGTCACTTGCTATTAACTCGACCTTGCGATCTTATACTTGCCATACAACATCAATATCTTATTAAGGTATATACTTTCTATATTCTTAAAAGTTTTGAGCCTCTAAAAAGTTTTACAAACTTTTAAATTTAAAAGTTTTGTTAAATTTCAGTCACCAGCCGCCGCAGGTGTTATTTAATTAAGCAGTTAATGGTTGTCAACAAAAAACAACTGTTAGTTTAATTTTATGTTGCCTTTATTGGAAAATTCTAGGAAATTTAAATGAACATTTCATTTTACGGCTATCCCGTGCGCTGTGGAATTCTCGGAAGCTTCCGATCATATTGCAAACCGGCGCAAGTGAGCGTGCTGTGATTCAGTTAGGACTCGAGTCCACTGGTTGATCGTATGAGGTTCGGTTCTCGTGCTGTCAAGTGTCGCTCCAAGTTGGCGCGATTTGCAAAGTTTGTGTGGCGTTGTGCGGAGGACCCTCCGCCCCCATCGATCGAAGAGGTGGCGCGCGCAACTCCCCGCTTTCTATATAAGCAGCGCCCCCCACACCATATCCCCACAACCGCAAGAGGACGCGCGCGATCACTCGCTAGCCGCTCGCCCGGGGCGCCGCTCTTTCTCTTTTCTCTCTTTTTCTCCGTTCGTCTGTCTCTCGCTGATGCGGCCGCGCTGAGGCCGATGCGGGCGCCGCCATGCCGCGCTGCCTCATGGCCAAGAAGTGGAAGGCGGCCCCGGCGGCGGAGCTGGCCGACGAGTCGGACGAGGAGATCGACGTGGTCGGTGAGGGGCGCGGCCGAAGTCCCGCACCTGCCGCCACCGCCCCGGGGCCTTCGCCTAGAGACCCCGAGCCGACGCTCCTCTACAACGGTAAGTCGCCCGCAGGTGCCGCTGTTAGCCACTGACGGCCGCCTTTGGCCGTCGTGTCAAGGCCCAGGTCATAGCGGAGGCAAGGTCCCGACACGACGCCACTCCACGCGACGCCGACCCTCCACGCGTACTCTACATAAATAGCCTTTACTACTACGTAAAACTTAGTATAACTTTTAAGCATTTTGCGATTGGCGCCAGAATTATGTTGCGAATTCTTTACGAGCTTACGAGCTATGCGTAATGCGATATTGTGTTGGTTTTTTTACTTTATTTACATCACGGTTTGATGGTAAACATTGATACACACATTGAGAAATACTTTCACATACAAGTTTGTGGTTCATAAGGAGCAACCCTGAGTTTAATAAAGTAATGAAGCACGCAACACGTTCGTATAGAGCACATGTTGTGCAGACACAGTTGAGCAACAGTTGCTGTGTGTGACAAAGGCTCATCGTTCTTGGCACCATGCCACATCGAACGCCGGCGCCCGGGAGGCCATACACTCGTCCGTTTAATATATATGACGTAGATACTCCTCTTTTTACTCGGTCTCATTAATGTTGCCATAACTGGCTCGGTTCCATACCCTCAATTTGGTAGCAAATGCTACACTCTTGGTTGATATTCTATAGATAAATAACAACAGTTTGAACACTCAATAAATCTCACAACCATAAAACCTTACCTATGGGACCTATGTTGTCCAAACTTTCACTTGTCTTTATTTCCTGCGTCTGCTTTCATCTTGGAGATATATATTTCAACAACAAATAAACAACATTTCTTTAACCCAGATCTCTAACAATGTCAACAGATATATTTCTGTTATGATATATTGGAACAATGCTCACAAACTCAGCGGTTTGAAAGTTCCATAGTGATCCTTGCTTAGTTTGGTTGTTATTGGTCATTGAAATTGAACAAATGCGACTGCACCCAATATATGCCTGTGAAACGTGAAATGTTTCACAGGCAGATAAACATTTATTTTTCACAAACCTTCCCGCTCTCCTACAATTGCATCACTATATTATTTCAAACTATAAGTTACATTTCATCTTGATTATTTAAAACTATTCAAACAATCACAATAATCCAAAAAATAAAATATTATCTCACGGTCTTATTATTGTTGATATTATTAAAACCACCATCCAAATAAATAAAGATTTAAAAATTAGAAGCTTTACTAAAGAACAAATTTTATTTTATGAAATAACAATAAGAAACAGAACTTATAACTGTCACCAAAATAATAGAAGCATAATAATAATTTGGCATTCATTTAATGATATGTGGGTAGGTACTTCACTAAACAATTACATAATGTCTAAAATTGAAGTATTCAATTTCAATGAAAATATAGGTAGGAGTTGATAATATACCTAGGTACTAATTTCAAATCAAATTATAGTCTTCAATATTTCAATAATTAATTGTTACAAAATTTGTTGCATTATATATATTTTATTTATTTATTTCTTTAATATAAAATATACCTACTATGTATTTGAAAAACATTTACAATAAAAAACCGTTTTATATCATAAAATCTAGACATTTTTAACTTATTTATAACTTTTGGAACTATTCATATATCTGATTGAGGTTCCTAAACTAAAAAAAAAAAAATTACAATGATTTATAAGAGACAATATATTTTTTTTTCGATAAACTTACATAATATGAAGTTAAATCCATAAATTAATTAAAAAAAAATACAATTGAAATAAAAAATTACCGCCGAATTCTTTACTAAATAGACTACAAATAACAATAAA
This sequence comes from Laspeyria flexula, assembly GCA_905147015.1. Lineage (NCBI taxonomy): Eukaryota > Metazoa > Arthropoda > Insecta > Lepidoptera > Erebidae > Laspeyria > Laspeyria flexula. Next base: position 7,316,347 of record LR989949.1, on the reverse strand, counting down.
CATCATAAAAACATGACTCCTTACATTAAAAATACGTAAAATTAAATCCAATACAATCTCAAACATCATCATCATTTCAGCCTATTGCAGTCCACTGCAATAGGCTGAAGATATAATAATAATATATATCTCTACATAATTTAACTAAACTACATTCACAAGTTTCACCGAAAGCTTCAGATTGCTCACAGTCAAGGACTTACTACGTAACTAGTAACTGAAGTGTCCAACTTAAACTTTAAAATTTACTTCACCTGCTAGTTTGATAGCTTAAATAACGAATCATTGGGATTCACTCGACGAATACATTTGTTGGAGTTAAATGTAAACCAGAAGTTTTGGGCTGAGAAATAGAATACACTAGCTTTCACCCTAGATTTAACTCATCATTCTCATCATCATCATATCAGCCCAACGACGTCCACTGCTGGACATTTGAAGGCCTCATCTAATTTCCACCATAGCGAGCGATTTTGTGCCACCAGCAACCAATGGCCCCCTGCAACCTTGACCAGGTCGTCGGTCCATCTGGTGGGAGCCATCCTACGCTGCTCTTTCCAAAACGTGGCCGCCATTGTAGAATTTTTCCCCCATCGGCCATCAGTTCTACGAGCTATGTGGCCTGCCCACTGCCACTTTAGCGATGCGATTCGGTGAGCTATGTCAGCAACTTTAGTTCTCCTGCGGATCATCTCATTTCTGATTCGATCACGCAGGAAAACCCCGAGCATAGCACTTTCGCTCGCTGAGCGACAATGAGGTTTCTAATGAGGCCCATAGTTAGCCACTAACACTAACTATGTGGATGTAATTATAGCCAATGTCACTCTTCAGCGCTTCAACTATGTCCAAACAAAACATGGTGTCGATCTGTTGATTTTTGAAGGAAAAACAAACACACTATCGCAATTATAATATAAAAGGCTGGTCTAGTTGCAAACTGTTTATTCAGTTTATTAAGTGCTTCTAGTAAGTAAATCGAACTGCTTACCCAATAATCTGCGTCACATCGTTAATTATTAATGTGAAAGTTAGGTTGGATGGATGTACGACCAACCATATATCCATCCAACCATCCGAACTTTCACATAGTATGTCGTAAAAAGAAGCCTACATAGGCTTCTGTGATAGATTGTTATCTGGAAAAGCATATTATGATATATGTATATTTCCAGATAACAATCTGTCTTAGTACCAAATTTCATATTTAATGTTCTGATCCTTTTAGCCGTTTTAACTTGATTCAGTAACAAACATCATGTTTGTACATTTAAATTCCAATGCAGTGGCATTGGAACTTAAATGTTCAGTGGAACGAGGTACTTTTTAAGTGGGCATAGTTTAACCTCCACCTTAGAATTAAGGGCACATTGTTGCATACATGTTTGGGTGGCCCAAGTTACCTAGCAACCGCCACTAAAACTTGAAGGAGTATAGATTAATAAAATCCATATATTTTTTGTTAATCTGCATGACTCCGTGGTCGTTCAAATGAATTTACCCGAGATAGTTCCCTTTTTAAAAAGTATGTAAGTGAATTGCAAAAATTTTTTTTCAAATTAAAAATACGCATTCATTTTACAAACTAACTATTAAAATTTCTTTTTCTATTCGTAGGTATGTAGGAATGCTAGAAATAACTATTCAGAAAAGTTACTTTATTATTTTTGTATTTCTAGCTTTTTGTATTTCAATATGTCAGGCCGTTTCTTTTATGTAACGCTAGTATCATTTTTCAGATTTATGAATTTGATATGAAATATAGGGATTCAATCATCTCTATTTATAGCGTCATAAATATAGTTTGTTCTAACCTAACTATTTTACCTACGTTTATATTTAGTAACTATAATGGATATACGCTGCTTGTGAGGTAGGTACTTGTACACAGATAAACCCCAAGGTAAGTATTGTACAATTTTATTAAAACACGAATTCGCGCGGGGCTTCGCTCCTGTCGTTCTTAATTTGGCCTCTGCTCAGCTTGTATTGGCCGTAGCGTCGCTCGTTACTCAGTGATAATGGGCTTTCTAACGGCAAAAGAATTTTTGAAATCAGTCTACTAGTTGTTTTTTTTTTTACAAAAATACAAATGTTTCCTCTTTATAATAGAATATGAAATTATATTTAAAAAAAACTTTAACGCAAATAAAGTAGGTATTGTTTTATTTACTTGTTCGCTGTGGCGGAAATTATGCAAGACCTATGTCAGTCCAGAGCTCAGTTAAATATTTATATTTAGAAAACAGTTCTTACGTATATACTTCGTCAGTATAATAAAATTATAAACTAGCATTATAACCAAAGTTTGATCTTTCTTCTAAACTTAACTGTTTCATCTAAGTATTATACTAAAACTTTCCGCAATAAAGTATCGTTTTATTCAACAGCAATTACAAGGAAATTGGATTAAAAACAAAGAGCTTAATGGATTGCCAATCCACCCTTTACAGTTCAATGGATACGGACTTGTAACAAACAGAATAAACAATGGCGACTAGTTGGATATCCGATTTGATTGGGCTGGTCTAGCCTCTCGTTTTTACGGAATAATTATTTACATTTAAGAAAAAAATAAAATATGGTTTCGGGATGTAACATGCAAATAAATAATTTAAACATTTTGTAATGGGTCGACGTCACGTATCTATTATTTTAAAGAATATTATATTAACTGAGAATTACATTTATTCAATAAAATATTTACACATAACTTAAAATATACACAGCTAACCTATTTAAAAAAAAAAAGAACCAGATACTCTATTTACAGAAAATTCCTATAAATAAAATATCTGATTGAGATCAGATTCCTGAGGAAACGTACCCAAAAGGCTAGCCACATTACCGCGTTATATTAACTTATTTTTGCCCGATGTTTTGATTGAATTGCACCGATTATGGTCAGTCGACTATGTGTCATCAGACTCCGACCGAGTAAGGTATTTAAAATTCTTTAAATGACTTAGTTAACATGACGTAGCTCTTTACATATTAATTAAATATATCAACGAATACTACTACTAATTACGAGAGTTTAAAAGTTACACATAATTATTAACATACCTTCGTACCGCTAATATTCAAATGAAGTATGTAATTCGAATGAAAATACTATTACTTTTTTTTATTTATGATTTTATAGCAGTCGTGTTTTAGCGAGTTAGTTTTAGTAAACATTCACTTCATCATAGTAAAATACAGTATCATATTTTCGTATAAAATAAAATCCAATATCTTTTTAATAATAACTGAAGAAAAACATCATAACGTAAAACATTTTTCCAAAGCAAAGTAACTAAACACGTTAATATACACATTCATAAACTGGCGTTTATTTTCCACATGAATAACAACGTATCAGATGTAATAAAAAGAGCTTCCAACTAAGCGTTGAAAACGGGGCTCGTTACACAACTCGGGAAGCTCATTTAATAAAAATCGATGTTGAATAGGTGCGACTGTACCGGTGTTACTGAGGGGAACATGCACGCATGCATAGACACATACATACGAGACACGTACGTATAATCCAACCCTTCTATAAGCTTTACAGGCATATACCTATGTCTATGAGTGAAAAACGGACATGAGCATTTTGTTCGTGTGCACCAGACGATATAAGCTTTGGATTTAGCCGAAATGAATTATCACTCGCCTTTGCACTGGAAAGCGTACTCGTAGATTTACTTTTGTTTTAAAAAATGGAATAACAGATTTTAGGTTATTACGGCTTCACAATTGGAATTTTTAGATTACCTGAATCTCGACATCGACTTGATTAGGAGTCGGTATCGCTGTCAAATGTTTAAAAGTGATAAATATTTAAATTTTTTAACATATTTTCGATATCGAGATTCATAGTACTCTGTTCCTTTCCCAACTTATGACTTACATCAGTGTAACTTTGTAACATTTAAATTAGCAGTGTTCATATTAGTGATGTTGCTAGTCCATAATGGGCCCTAAAACAAAATTAATTACGGTCTATTTTTATTCATCCGAGTAGTGTGGGTGAGACCCGAAACATTCAAACGCGGTGACACTTGGATCACTCAGGTTATGCGTAGAGGTGATGATTCACTACTATCGGCGACATAGTCAACCAAGTCCAAATCAGAGCGTTACCATCAGGGCCGGATTCTGGAAAGAGAGGTAGCTAAGTATGTTATTTATGGGATCCAGCAAATGAAAAATAAACATTTGTGAATTAGCTAATCCCTGAAAAAAGAACACTGGATTAGCTAGTTTACCCTTTTTTGGCTAACTACAGAACGTATCTTAATTATTATTTATTTTTAGTCTGGAACAAGTTCTGTGTCACGAGGTACTTTATAAATATACAGATATCGGATACAAAGTACACCCAAATTCGAAACAAATATCAGGAATCTGATCTTAATCAGATATTCTATTTATAGGAATTTCCTGTAAATAGAGTATCTGGTTCTTTTTTCTTTTAATAGGTTAGCTGTGTATGTTTTTAAGTTATGTGTAAATATTTTATTATTAAAATTATCTCTTTAGTAAACAAAAATAAATTGCTATGAATCATAAAAAAATAATATTAGTCTCGTGTGGTAATCGATACCACGTCACTCGGTACGGCGGCGATGTTAGTAGGAGACGACCACCTAACCAAATACGCCATGGTGACAGTCAATCGAACAGCCCCCTGATTCTGAGCTGTCGGAATATTTCCGGCCAGAACTGTCAGTTTATTTAAAGTTAAAAAACAGAATGTTAAACAAATAGATGGATGTAGAAAAAAATCCTATATTAATCAGTTTTTAATTTTCTATACCGTAAACTAATTTCTAACACTTAATAACTTAGGCTTTAAAAATACGTCGTTCTAATATTCAAAAAAGTTTACGATCCGGGAGCAATCCGATGAGTCAGAATCAGGGCCCTGATCTTAAAATTAAGTATCGAAATTTGACCAAGTGATACCTACTCCTTAACTTTAGATTAAGACTATTTTTATCAACGCATTACACAGAAGCCTCGTACACAATATAATTATAATAAAAAAATTAACGTGACAAATAAAACTAAAAGAGAATTTATTAAAATGTTAAACAAAGTTGTGTACGCTTCACACGCCTGCAATATTAGCTTGTCAACTTCCTCGTGTACATATTTATCTGTACAAACTGAGAGAGTTATGTCCACTAAGTTATTGTTAATTCAGTTTTTACTAAGAACCTGTACATACGAGTATATTATTTTTATCTTAATTCTGCATTTAAAATTGCCCTATTTAAATTTTATTTTAGTTTTACTCATTTTAAAGTAAGTATTCGCAAATTATGACATTTATATGTTATCTATCTAGTTAAGTATTTTATTTAGAAATAAAGCTAAATAAATAAAAAAAATAATCAAATTGTATTAAATGAATTATTCGAACTCGTAATAAATAAAGTTTAACCAAAATGAAAAAATAACTATTCGTTTCAGAATCCAATGAAATTTTCATCAAATTAATTAATTATTCGAAACCATGACAATGTCTGAATAAACTTGGTTCAACAAATTACATAATATAATATTTAAGTAACCCTTAGTAGTTATATCAATGGCAGCCCCATTTCATTTTACATATTTAATGAGGTCAACAAGCTAACCGGGCCTCACGCTACGAAAACACTATTATCGTTCAAATATTCTTACACAGTAATTAGTACTTATCCCTTTTTTTATTCAAGAAATCTTGTTTTTGTAATCAATTAAAAATTTAAAATTACAGCTTCTCGCAAGTGGTATGTCGATAAAAAGTAATCCATGTATGTTTATCTAAGTCCAATTTTGTAACCTATGTCAATTAATTGGAGCCGTTAAATGGTTTAACCGTGAATACAAAACAAAAACCTGGCTTCCGCATTTAAATTATTAAGTTTTTTTAAGAATTCGGATGTCAGTAGGTACATTTTACTTTTTGAATAAACAGAAAACATATCTCACATAATTCACACGACTTTTCTGACATATTCCATATTCGAATTGAATTTTATATTTATTAAAACTTGTCAGTTAAACTGCAAGCTTACAAAAAGCAACGAAATAAAATGGTTGAGCAAATTACGCCAATATTAAAACATATTTTAAAAACTGTTCGTTCATAAAAAAATGATGATTTTATTCAATGGGCATCCCTATTTCTCAATGCAAAGAGATTATCACTTCGGTAGGTTAACTCTGACTGGACAGCGACAAAATGAGTGATTTATTGGAATCGGTTGATGCCAGGTCATCGATACGGCCATTTATCAATTTTATTATACTTAACTTACTACTAACTGATAATAATTTTATCTTAATAATATTTAATTGTGATAAAATATGGTGATTACCTTCATGAGATGTTACTAGTATTAGAAAAGAGAGCAATACATTTTCTAATATGAAAGGTATGCAGTAGAAATATTATTAATAAACCGGTTAAGAACATGTCGGACCATGCTCAATGTACGGTCCCGCAGCAAAGAACGTAAACTGTAAATAAAACCTTCAGCACGTAAAGTGAAACCCGTCATAATCTATCACAAACTTTATTTCCATATAGATACCTATACACTTTATATACCATACGTGTAGCTGTTCGCCATTTTGTATACCCTTACTTCGTTCGACAAGTGGCACACTCGTTTTCACCATTTATCACTGAAAACTTATAAAAGGCCCATTCGCTGGCGATTTGATTGATAGAAAGCCTCTGCGGGAATGTACGTTTTGACGACATTTCTTCCTTTTTTTAAAGTCCCGTTATTTATTTTTCGGTTTAAATTCTCCCATATTATAAGCATTTTGGGACTTAGGACGTTATTTGCATGAGCTTAATTTAAATTAAGTTTGTTCAACAAGTTGGAGACAATCAAGTAGAGCGGAATTTCACTTCTCTAAATTAAGCAGCTCAGTGGAAAAGTATTTGTAAAAATAATAAAGACTAAAGACTGATTATATTATGTACAAACTACGGGTGCGTTAGGTTTTTAGAGTTTCTTCGCACTATATATGCCTTGTTTTTACACTAGTACAATGGTATAGTAGAACATTTCTAATTTCAAAAACCAGCAAATCGACGCAACTATCTAGTATTTAACAAAATTATATTAACTATTATAACTATAAACAATTAATTACCAACTAAAATAAATTCCCACCGCTTCCCAGGTCTTATACATCATACAAGTATGTGTGACCATAATATAGCCTTACAATGCTACAGAAACACAGTCATGAGGAAACGTCCATTATCCAACACATTAGTCCAGCATAACCTGGCCTGTGAGAATTATATCCGACTCTATAACTCGAGGGGCTACACAGCTAATAAATCGGTTGCGTAATATCAAAATCCATTCTGACGCACGTTAAATCTAGTCACTATAGATACTAAGTAAAGGTTGGGTTTTGAATAAGCTGGACTAGTTAGGCATGCATTTTAAGCCGATTAAATTTGAATGCTGGCATTTACGCTCGTTCAAACGTGCGGATAAATTTAAGCTATATTGGTGGTGTACATATTATATAAATTTGTATAGGTTTGCTGCAGGGTACTGTGCAGGTAAACAGAGTAGGTATGTGGGTAGACAAAATCAAAAGAAGAAATCAAAGTATACATACACACGCTTTGTACCATGTAGTACTTACGGGTATACCTACAGTTTCGGATAAACCTGAGAAAAATTAGTTCATTTTAACTTATAAGAAATTCCATACACAAAGTGATACGGTACAGAAAGTTAACCGTGGTAAACCCAGACCACGTTGGTGTTTACCACGGTTAACTTTCTGTACCGTATCACTTTGTGTACGGGTCAGAAAGGGAATTTAAGTGAGTCTTTTTTAAACAGCGCCATCAATCTCAAAGTAAGCTAATATAAGCTTGTGTTATCGGATCTAGACAACTGAAAAACATACATACATATACAGGGTGGCATTTTGTAATGCCACCTATAGGAAAAATACTTTAAATACTGGAGATAGATCATTTTATTCAAAATCAACATTCCTTTATTTTTAAAAAGAAACTGCATTTAACGATTTCCGGAAATTCGCTTGCCATACCAAGGAATCGAACCAGCTGAAATTCCAAAAAATAACATCCTGTTATTTTATGGCGTTCACCGATAGGGTCAATCGTAAGAATCGAATCTCTATAACGTGGGTAAATTAAATATAAACAAAATCATAAAATGTTAACTTATAAATTCAATGAGACTAGTAAAGCATCATCAGCAACCCATTAAGTCCCACTGCTGGGCTCGGGTCTCCTCTCCTCTAACTAGAGAGCTGAGAGGGTTTAGGCCATAATCCACTCATGCTGGCCTAGTGCGAGTTGGTGGATCAGACATACTCATAGAATTTCTTCTAGGGTATGTGGGTTTAATCACAATGTTTTTCTTTACCGTTAGCAGATGGTAAGACACTTGACTAGTATATTACAAATTCCATAAAGTGGAATTCACATTGGTATGCTCGTATAAAACTCACCATTCTCGATTTTACACAACCATGTTATGTTTTTTTGAAAGCCTTTAATTTAAAGTCCTAACTTGCTTAAAAGAATAAATATTTTACTGGAAATATTAAATTGGAATATGTCAAGTTTGAAATGAAATTCATGTGACGTAGTCGACGCTAAATTCTTTTGAATGCCTGGCTTCCGAACACTACGTAACCAAACAAATTAAATTAGGAAACTGTATTTGTACGTGTTGTCGACCAACTCCCTGAATGAGGCTTAATTAATTTTTATTTAGTGGTAGTCCGGGATAGATATGTCCTTCAACATAGCCCATGTTTATCGCCATACCACGTGGACGAAACAGTGAGCAGAAGCTAGTTTTTACTAAAATATATTTTAGTGTTTGCCTCCATCTTCAAGGCATGTCAAATCAAAATAGCATCAAGCCTCTTCCCCAAAGACACATTTTACCAGCTAAATTTAGTCCCTTAAGAATTTCAAGACAAATATTGATACTATTTTTGCAAACGTCAGGGTTCTAACCCGAGATATCTTCAGCGTCGTACATACTCCTCTGGGCCATAGACGCAGTTCATACATGGCATTTTATTTTATCATTATTTTCAATATCACTTACTTACTCATACACCTAAGTATTATTTTATAAGCTTACATGAATTCCATATCACACACTCCTTGAACAGCATTGTAAGATAAACAGTTCTACCACACAATTATCAATCTTATCTCTATTAATTTAAAATAGAAATCACCGTGTGGACTCATTTTTACTTGATGCCTATGTCCAAAATGGCTTCTATATAGAAATAGCCGAAAATAAGTTTAGTGTGGTATGTTTCGACAACGGTTTCCGTGGTCACCTATATCGATTCGACGCACAGCCGAATAACACCAATTTACTTGGCTGTTCAGTCAGCTCAACTAACGATGTTATTTAATTCTGCGTTGAAAACGTTTTGTGAGTTTATAAACGAAAACAAATGGAAGATAAGTTTGAAGGCTTTTTTTACTCAAGGTATAGAATAAACAATTAAAAAAATCATATTGTTTGCTAATTAAATCAATTGACCTACCTGCTTTTGAAAGATTACCATATTCTACCATTCTACCGTATGTCTGTTTCCCACCGTGTCGTGGTATAAAAAAAAGTATAACAATTATGAAAAAAATGTTTTCTGATTCGTACCACTCTGCGCATTACTATCTATCCACCACTAATCAAAAATTAAGTAGGCTGAATAAACGCAACAAAAATTTGATTAATACCTACATGACATTCTATTACATACAGAAACTTCCCTCTTCTAAGCTAATAATAATAATAATGACGTCATAATTGAGATTATAAATTATTAAAATAAAAGCACTATGTATATAACATGTTCGTCAGAACATTCAGCCGTGCACAAGGGTAGCCATTAGGGGTAGCAATCTCTCGTATTTATCGATTGCAGTGGCCTACACACAACCCTCATGCCAATCCCTCGAGATACAAGGGATTACCTAATAAACATAGTTCTCTATAGCTATGGAAGGTTTATAGTTATGAAAGCGTATTCTGAGCTGCATTAGCGCTGTATAGTGGTAGAATTTACACTTCGCTTTGAATGTGTGATAGTGAACATACAATGTAACATTGTTTATGAAATCGATTTAAAAAAATATTTTCTATTAAAACATTACATAGTTCACTTAACATGAGAAACTAGACCAGGTTAAATAAATTGAAAATGATAAAAACATGATTAATTATAAGAGATGCGCTAGCTTTCTCCGAGTTTTAGAATAGCATGGAAAATCTTACCTTTTTACATTAGAAAAAAGTTTGTCATACATCCTTGATGCTAGCAGATAGGTGGCAGATAGGTGGCAGCTTGGCTGTCTCTGATAATCCCACGAGCGGCAGTTTCCATCTTACAGATAGGCCGTGGCTACGTAACCAAAATTTTTTTGTATTACTCTTTTATAAATTCAAAATTTAACCTCGATAAAATCTTTGAACCCGATAACATTTTTCATATTAACAGTGTAACGGTTTCGTTCAAATCACAAATTGTAATCAGAAACGTTTGGCGACGTAATTGAAATTTATAAAATAAAACACTCTAACCAAATACTAAATTGAGCCCTTATCGTCAATACCAAAAAGTTGCAGGAAAGTTTACCTTTGTCTATTCGCAAATGGTTATAAAATGCACCGTGTTTAGAATTAAAATCGGTTGGAAAAAATTAAATAGCTGGCAACCGCTTTCGAAACTTAAAGGTTTTTTTTTGCAATGAAACATTTGATCTGTTATCGACAATTAAAACATCAAACTGTACCTCAGCAAGCGTGGAATTTAAAAACTCAGGCGTGTGTTTTTATTTATAGTGAGAACAAGCCGTTTGTATTACACACTCTGTTACATTACAGTACCTTTTTCTTTTTTGTACATTGTAACATAATAGTCATAATTTAAATAATTTGTTGGCAGATATTAGAAACTTAGTTAAAAAAATTTCATATGTCATTGTTAAAATCATTATCGTTCAGTAATGAAACAGATCCTTAATATCGTTTCTACTTTTTTTCAAAAATACCCTGATATCAAATTGATTTTACAATCAAACGATTAAAAGTTGATGCATGCATTCCGATCAGTTACAACCGCAAACTTCTTCTTAATTTTCCTCTGTTCAGACAATTCTCTATCTCGAACCAATCAGAATGGTTCACCAACTGTATAAAATGCAGAATCGAATATTATATAGATGAATGTTTGGTAAAATGGATAGCTATACGAGAATCCACATAGTTGGTTACCCTCGCTCTCTCGACTACAGCCGAGTGAGCGCTAGAACAGAAAGGATCACAATTTGCCGATCGGGTAAACCTATTGAAATAGTAAACTGAACGTGAACGTGTAGCTTTTGAAGTAAACGAACGGAAGGCAAAGCCAATTTGGTTACCGACAACAACAGTGATAAATTTGAGGCCGAAATTTGCTGCAAAGACGCATTGTTTTGCTCATGTGTTGATTTCTTTAGAAGTCCATCCAATTGTTAAATTGCATTTATTTTTGTTTTTAGTCGTTAAGTCAAGACAAGATAAATTCTAACACTAGGGTCTGCTTCAAGCCCATACAATAAGAAGAAGATTGTGGTAATTAAGCGAGACGTTGCACTAAATCTGCATCTTTGTAGGTATTTTAAATGCACTATAACTGTAAATTCGAGGCAATTAAGTGCATTTAATTTTGAACTTTTCGGAGTTTTGACCAGCATTCTTTGTAGATTTAGTATGACGTAAACATAATATGTCTTTTTCCTACACAATATTTCACTCTACACATTTTTCCTACCTGATAAGAACTTTTGTTTAAACAAATGTAATTTGCAGTTCATCATTCATCATGCATTCATTGTTTGCCAAACAACAATCGTTCAAATCGATGCATTTAAGGACTATCACTAACGTTTTCAAAACACAGACATTACTAATGCATGTTTTAAAACTAAACCGTTTATTGCAATAATCAATTAATTTCACTTAAAAGGAACAGACTTAAAGTTGTTCAATGAATAGTTAAGTTGCTACATTACAGAATGTTTACCTTCCAATCAAACCACTCAAGTTTAAAAGACTTTGATTGGAGGTATTTTAAGATAATTACTTTACTTTAAAGGTTTCACTTAGTTCTAACATTCAACATATAGTATATCGTTATATATGCTCTGTTATTAAATAAAATAGATATGTTTGAAGATTAATATCGTGGTCTAATCTAAATAGTGCGATAAGATAACTTGATTACAAAGTTGTTAAAATGTTTAGTTGTCAATCATTTAGCAATTTCATAATTATACTAACTAGTAAAATAATTTGTAACCAATAAAACCTTAATCATATATTCTGTATATACAGTATATTTTAATATTAGGTAGGTATATGGTTTTAACTTTTGTTGTGAATATTTATTTGAATAAATGTGTTGCTACGTAGGTATCTATTTATTGTGTAAAACTAAATCAGAATAACGTGAATTTTTTAACAATTGGTTTAGAATTGAGACTTACTAGCAGTCCTAAAAATTGTGATCGAATTTCTCTAGAACCGTAATGTTCATATCTACGCGTAAAGTACTTCTTTGTCTGATAAATTATTAATTTAAAAAAGCTCAAAATCTTCTTCTAACTTAAAAAAAAATTATAAGTTTTGGTTTCACATTTTAATAGTCACAAACGTCTCACTGCTAGGCACGGATCTCCTTCAAAGGATGTGGAGGGAATTTAGCCTACTATACGCTGGCCAGACGGGTTGGTATAGGGTTTGTTTTGTATTTTCCTTTTCTGCAGTGCTCTTTTCTGCATAAGTTTAGCCCTTAGCCACCTTTTAATAATCTGTTAAGTTATTAACATATTGTAACAAACCATATTTAGGTAAATTAAACTTCAATTGACCTAGCAACCAAAGTTAATAACGTGGACGATAGATCAATTATTTGGCAAAGCTCGTCAGTAATGTCGTCGGTAAACGTTGGAATTTCGCCGCAAGGTGTATCGTTATATCGTCGTATAGATATTGTGTTGTTTGCAACGTAACCACAGACTAATTAGATAACAAGTTAACGTAACTCATCCATGAAACTACCTTTTATAGAAGCAAAAATAAACACTGTTATAAAGGATAAAGGATTTATAATAGAACAGCGTAAACTTGTATTGAAAACGAATGCCGCTTTTAGTTTCAGAGTGTATTAAATGTTTTTTGTAACACATACATTTTGTTTGTAATGCTACATTTAAGTATACCATTTCAAACTAATTCTACAATAAGAAATCGTGCATCTCATGAGGTTGTGGAATATATCAATATCAACATGTTCGACTAATTTTATATAATTATGTTCACAGCACAAACAGACATAGGCCTCTTCAAGAGATTTCCAATCGGACTGTACCTATTATTGTATGCGACCTACATCTAAAAATAATTTTACTACTAAGTTTAAAATAAAAGTTGAGCTCGACTCGAGGCTAAAGTAGTCTAATTCATAAAACGGGACAATGTCAGCACTACGTTCATTCACCGTTCATCCATTCACTGACCAACAAAGTACTATTTAGAGATCCGTACGATTTTCATTTACTGGATATTTAAATTTACCGTATTTCTGATTCAATAGTAGAATATTATTGTCTCAAATCGATTGTATGAGGAAAGTTATACTCAAAAACCGGTCAAGTGCGAGTCGGACTCGCGCACCCAGGGATCCGGACGATTATACAATTTTTTTATTTTTTTTATGATGAAAATGTAAGATTTGAGTAAGTAGTATAAGTCAAGGTGCACCAAAGGGGGTGCACTAAAATAACACACTTTTTTCCCAAAATAGGAGTAATTAATAATAATTATAAAAAAAAAACGTTTAAAAAGAATGACATTAAAAATTATTCTTTTTGGCCGGAATTTGCATGGAGCTTCGACTATATATATTTTATTTTTTATTGACTTCTGTGCTCAGCTGCCGCACAAAGGTCGCTGGAGCCCAGCATCGCGGGGCTCCTACTTCTTGGTGGTTTGAAAAAAAATCCTAACCTAACCAGTCCGAGTCAAATTGCTCTGAATCGGGGGGTGTTACATTTAGCTGTTGCATATAGGTCGTCGTCGGCGTCACTAGGCTTAGAGCCAGATTGATTGTTACTTATACTTTTTTGGATAAATAAAAATAGATGTATACCTTGACACCGACTCGATGCACAACTGTTTAATTTCTATAATCGTATAAGTACAAATCCGTAGAATACGGCGTCAAACATCGGCAGTTTATCAACAGAATGATCATTACAACCCATGAACGTTCACCTGTTGGGCACGGTCTCTCAGGCTGAATATAGTTTGCACTCTCAACCAATAGTGTTAAATCTGGTACCAACAGTATTCTGTGCAAACAAATGTTTCTTTTTTTCTTTCTCCAACGATTTTGGAGGGAATTTGGCTAACTATACCACGCTGTGGGTTGGTTTTGTTTCGAATTTTCCTTTTAGTTAAAATTTCCATAATCGCCTTTTACGACACCCACGGGTTGATACAGGGCAATGACATTATGTATTCTAAATCACTACACGTACAGAATGATAAATCAATTAAATACTGACTGAATCTGATGTAAGTAATCAAACTAATTTCAATACCTACTTAATAGAACTTTACATTGGCTTAATAACAGAAAGTTTAGCTGGGTAGTACGAGGTTCAACCCGCCCCGGTCCCGTAGACCGCAGCGCACGGAGAAACGATCGCCTCATCGTGCGAGTGAGACAGTCAACGTACAGAGTGAGGAGACAGTGTTATAAGCTTATAGCTACATGTAGTATGCTCGTTCGTGTTGCAGAGAGAATTGATCAGTTTGGAAACTAAGGTATTCACAAAAAATATTATTATTATTATTAAAATTATTTGGACATAGAAAGTCCTTACATTTACTATTGGGTAAAAAAATGATATTGCATCGAAGTCACTGTAGGTTATAAACAGGGATACTCAAAAAGACAAAACTAATTCCAATGCTAGTATATCTTTGTATTAGATCCTAAAAAAGCACATTTTTGTGGATTAAAAATAAAAATCTAAATTATTATTATCTACTTTTTACAAATTAGAATTATGAAGTACCTACGTAGGTACTTAAATTTCCAGGGCGATTAACCATAGTGCAAAGAAATAAATTGAATCCCGTAAGTAATTAAATGTCGACCAAAAAAAATTTGTATATCTGGCGCAAAATTTCCTTTAATATTTTAATCGATGCATAAAATTCATTAGACAATTAATTAATTAATAAAGCGGGTTGCGATAGACAAAGCACGGCTGGCTGCGTTAAATTAGCGCAGTGAGTTTGTGGCCAAGCGTCCAGACTATTGCATTCAGCCTGCGGCGCTTTAGCGGTTAATTTTCTAGCGGTCTCCACTGTCCCCTTCAGTGGGCGCTAGGCAAGAGTAGTGGAGTAAATTCGGCTATATGGGTAGGGCGTGGGGCCCGTAAAATAAACACAGAACTCACTTTCGATTGTAATAATCGAGTTACTATAAACTGTTACAGACTTATAATATTAATTAAAATAACATAGTCTTTACTATTATTGAATTTAGATATAAATGGCCAGCCACCATTTATTTGAAAGAAAGAAAGAAAACACATTTATTTGGTATACTCACAAGAGGAAAGCGTATAAAGTATAACAAAAGGTAGGTCATAAAAGTAAAAACTTGAACCGGAAACAGAAATATTTATGTATTACTAAAACAAAAAAAAATTAAAAGATATGTAGATTAAAAAAAATTACAAAAAATAATAAAGTTTACTAATTAAATTAAATTTATTCCCTCCCGTGTGCCCTATCGCACCAAAAGGGTGTTCAGCTCAGCATGTGCTAGGTTGATGAAACCTAGCGCTGGTTTTCTGCTGGATCCCAGACATAGGGATGTCAAGCAAAGCACAATTTGTTTATGTGTAGTGTGGTAGTGTAGTGTGCCGATGATGAATGCGGTGCAGGATAAAATCATAAATAAAATAAGATTAAAATTAAATGTGTACCTGTATTATAATTTATTGTATATATATATTAACTGGTTAAGTGCGAGTCAGACTCGCACACCGAGGTTACGTTCTATCAGGGATTATGGCAGAGTAGGTATATAGTATTATTATGACAAAAAAGGAATATCGAACATAATTAAACAAATACTTAAATTAAGTTATGCAGTCGGGCTTCTTTGACGATTACAAACAAAAAAAAAATTAAATGAGGTAGTGACAGCTTTATACCTGGCGAAAAAAAGCCATTTCCAGATCCCACAGAGAACACTATCAAAGGGTTTCAACACGTCATCCACACAAGACCAACGCGACGCCGCCGTGCGGCAGTTCCATGTATTGTTTCGTAACACATGCTGAATAAAACTTGGAACTATTGTGGTTAAACACAGGATGAAACGCCACTTGGCGTTGCCCTTTGTACTACTACTTGGCGACTCCCAAGTGGGAGTCATCTAGGACATTCAAATTAAACGTTTTAGTACTCTTACAATGTAATAAATAACGGAACCATTACTGTTAAACAACGACCGACGACGAGGAACTTGAATCATTGTTTAAATTAAAATTGTCATATTCTTACATTGATAGATACTAGGGTATTTAAAAACAATACTTTTAAAGGTAAAATAGATAATTTTCAATATAAAATGTAGGTATATACCTAACTGTTTTTATTTCTTATTCTCTGAACTTTAGAACCTATAACTTATTTTTTAATAATAATAATAATTCATTTATTGCAGAAATAATTCCATACATTGGGTTAATACAAATACAAAATAATAATAAAATAAAACAAAATAATAAAACAAAATGAAACAAAATAAGACCGCTTTAATTTATGTATAGGTAATGATAAAATAATAGTTTTAATCGATTTTGCATTTAGTTTATTTTTTGCAAAAATAAGATCTTATAAAATGATCTAAATTTTTCAGCCTCAGTTCATAACAACAATATAACATTGATAAACACATGTACTTATGAATAAAACCTCCACCAGTTTCTAAAACCGGTTAATTATTCAAATTGGTTCATTGAGTATTCAGAGATACCTACATAAATATCTCTTTAAATTTTGGTTAAAACATAAAACTTTCCAGACGGGTAAAAAATTACACGTTCGTCCCTAAAAACGTTTACGCAGCTTTTATACATTATATTTTGAATAAAAAACCCAATGAAAACCTAATTTCTCGTAATAGTCTGAGTAGGGCGTACATTCGGTACTAAAGTCCTTTACTTTAATGTTTTCCATTTAACCCCACTAAGGTAGAAAGCTCCTTTAAACTAGTTGTAAACCTGTATGTTACCTCTTTAGAGAATACTTACCTCATTTTGTGAACATTACTAAGGTACATCGCTCTTTTCGTGGTTTAACCCGAATAACTCAAATTCCATTCTTCTCTCGGATGAAATTTCCCAACTTTACTTTTCAAGAACACACTTTTATTGAAGCCTTTTTTGAGGCTGTATTATGGTAGCTTTGATGTTAATTGGAGCGGGTTTCAAAAATATTTTCGTAAATTCTTTTCGGTGTTACAGGCTACATCGCATTGAATACCTACTTAGTCGTGCTAAAGAATGCAAGCTATGGAATAAACGCACCTATGATTTTCACCTCTCTATCCATAACGACAAGTAAATTTAAATGCAAGTAAGTAATTTTCGCATTGAGAGCTACTTTGTGCAGAATTTTTAATTATTTATTTATTTCTTGCGGTCTACATTAACTAATTACAATAGGAAAACAAATAGTTTCTAGAAATGTCAATAATTATATCTCGTAAATGTAGGTAGCTATTGCATTTTTCGAGGGATAATAAATTCCGTGTTCTAAGCATAATAACTATTGGACTTAACTTCATTTCAGCAGTCAAAACTTTAAATTAAGTATAACGCTGTAAAATTATTTGGTATTCTGATTCTACAAACTAAACAAAGTTACCGCAATTTATAATACCTACTTAAATGATATTTAAGACTTAATAACTACTAAGAACACTTATAATTAAGCACCAGAAGTTGAGTAAATGAAAGTTCCTGTAAGCAAGTAATAAAACTTTTCTTCAAAAAGATGAAAATAACATTTTACCAGCACTCAGATTCCGCCATAATACATAATTATTATTTAGTGTTCAAAGGTTCAACCAGAATATTGTAAACTTAAGCTCCCTGAGTGTCATATTTTATTACGAGAGCTACCCGAGACAGGAGCTAATTTCTACAGATTTTGAGAACAATAGCCGCTAATATCTTAAAAGGTTTTGGGAGGAAGCTTCGCGTCTCGATAGAACCAACAGCGTCTGAAATATGCAATTTCGTTCTCGCGCCAGCCACCGGCTTTCATTTAGGAATTCATTTACTCACTATTCAATCTAAATTTGTATTTAATTTAATCTCACTTTAAGCCTTACGAAGCTTCTTTGGTTATAAAAGATCAGTGTAATGCATAACGGAAAAACACTTAGCGATGCGTTAAGTATAATAAAATATAAGTCATCCCTTTTTTATTTTAATAGTAAATGTTTATAATTAGTTAAGATGTTTTTTTATTATATTAAAATAATCGGATATGGTAAATAACCTAAAAAGACCTTACCTATTTATTTAATTTATCTTATAAACATAATATATTGTTAATATTGATTTTCTCTTAATAATTATAACAAATTATGGCATAAACAAAAGAAGACCGAATTGTGTTTGGATTAGAATCGGATTTGTTATTCTTGTTAAATATAATTTTCCGTTATTTCTTATATACCTGAGCTTCCATACTCAATTTAAAAACTTAAAAAAAAAAGAGTGGTACTAATCTAAATAAGTACCAATTCAGAATAACTAAACATTAATATTAAATTGGAGAGAATAAAATAAATACCTATTACATTTAAACGTAAATCCGTATTTCAAAGCTACAATATGATTCAAAGGAACCGGCGCATAGTCGATTTAATTTTAATAGAGTAAGATGCTGAGAGCTAAAATCTTTTTAAATAAAATCTCTATACCGGAGACTTGAGACACGGACGGACTGGCTAGCAGGAAATACGGTTCTATTCAGTGGAGTCGCATTAATGCAATATTGTTCGCTAGGTATTTGTGAACACATACGTTAACATAACAAGGTAAGTTATTTTACAATAAACCCAACTTGAAATCCAACTATACTGGTTAGTTCAAAATGCCAAAGCAAGACAACATGCAAGTGCATACAATTTGATTATGAAACAGTTTGTAAGTTTTTGTTACTTGACCCTATACTTCTTGTCAGCGGGGAATAGTAGGCCTAAATTCCCTCCACATTCTTTGGAAGAGACCCTTGCCCAGAAGTGGGCCGTTTATGGGTTGAAATGTTGATTCGAACGATTGTCAAAAACAATACAAACGAAAGGGATAACAACAACCTTTTGTACCGTAATCGTTATTTGGAGTAGGCAGCGCGACTAATTCTTTAAATCGCATTATACATTTATTATGTAGTATTTTAAATTTATTGTTTTAAAACTCTACTTACCTGTTAAATTAGTCACTTAACATTACATATTTTTTAAGAACTATAATTCATAATCGTCATTTCAATCCATAAATGTCCCACTGCTGGGCATGATCTATAATTAATGAGTAATAAATTATAAAAATTGTAAGCTGTCGCGACTAATAAATTTTTTTTCTACATCGGGACTACATCACCTTATACGACAAGGTTAAAAAAGAAATTACTTATAAGTACCTTAACCCTCTTTTTACAAAATATGGGCTAAGTATTAAACCAGGTTTAAATTGACATAATCCATTGTTTTAGTGTCAAAGTTGTCAATTTAAACTTGGTTTAATGCTTAGTCCGTATTTTGTAATAAGTTATTATTTATTATTTCCATCGTTTCTATAAAATTGCACCGATCACGGTAAGGGGTCTGTGCCACTTATGACATCTAGACACTGGCCTACCTTATCACATACTCGTATCTTTGTATACGAGTACACGAGGATATTTTACATTTAAAGTAATGAAAGTAGTAGAGTTAATATTGATAAAAGTCTGTAGGTATGAGATGTGCAACGAATTAAGTACATTGGAGCACAACGAAGCGTGTTTTATATGTAATACGAATAAAGTAATTGGGTGTCTGTTTTAGAAATTCAGATCTGCAGTTGGCAGCAAGTCTGTTTACATAAATATGCAGTATAGCCTGTATAGCTCAAGCGGCAATTGTTAATAAAATATAGTTCTCTCTTCTTTAGGAGTAGGCCTCGTCGTATCGCACTCTACACCAGCTATATTGAGTCCCATATTATAGAGTAATAGACTCACCTATTAATAAAAAATTATGATATAGTTTTGACTGACTATATCAAACAAAACTCTTAAAAAAGTAAAGAGGTCGGTACTAAACGAGTTTTCTAAACTGGTTGTGTTAGGTTAGGTTAGTTTTTATAATTATTATAAAAAACCAACCCAACCTTAATAGTTAGTTCCAACCTAAAAAAATTGATGATTTTTATAGCTTCAGATTAGATTCAGATAGTATATAGATTGGCCTGTGAACGCTTTAATAAGATATATTCTATTCCTATTCTATATTTTCTATTAGGGTATTCTAACGATCACCTACGTGTCTGAAATCGTGAGTGTTATCTTTAAACCAATAGCAGTCTCGTTATTCTGAGCTCCTTCAGAATAGATATATACATAAAAATATTGTGATATATGATATAGTATAAAATCAAATGAAAATATATGTAAATAGCGCAACTGCAGCCATTAGAGTGGTGCAATCGATAAAAGATGGGTATTGGCACGACGCCGTGCTCGCAACGAAATCCGATAATACTTCGTACACTGCCCCCGTACATCTACTTAAGCACTAACATTACTTACGCTTACACTGATATTTATAAATTACCTTATAGCTATTCGTATATGATACATTTTGCATTGAATTTTATGATTGAGATGTAAATAGGTGTTAATAGTAGGATAAAAGACAACCGCACTTAGAAATACAGCCTTGTGTCGTGAACTTACAAACTCACAATTTTTTAACGAACTTAAATGAATTTTCTCAGGGACTTTGTGGTATTTTATAGGATATATTATCCTGTGTAGAATATTAATACCAGTA
Source organism: Laspeyria flexula (assembly GCA_905147015.1). Lineage (NCBI taxonomy): Eukaryota > Metazoa > Arthropoda > Insecta > Lepidoptera > Erebidae > Laspeyria > Laspeyria flexula. The sequence continues at coordinate 7,295,146 of LR989949.1, read as the reverse complement.
CCTCGTGATAGGGTCGCATATGACATTAAGATATTGAAGATTTTCTTTTATGTTTGAGAAAACAACAACTGTGACGTTTGGGTTCCCTGAATGTCCTTTGAGTTTTATTTTTAGTTGTAAGCCCAAACTTTATAGCACTTAAGGGACGGACTCAGGTTTTAATAGGATTTCTATCTATTCCCTAATTCAGAAATTAGAAATTTTAGATAGGAACCTACATAGATTTCCCAAGAGTCGGTCAACTTGATAATATTGTAGTTCTTATGTATTAAAAATTATCGTATTACTTCTTATCGTATTTTCTTGAAGCATACTCTAGTGTTAGAATTTAGCAAGTCGCCCAGAAGGCTTCTTCCAACATGACTTAACGACTACCACATTCATTAATAACCGGAACCAAACGGCTTTACGTGCCTTCCGAAACAAGACGACGCTCGAGAATGAACTTGCCACAAACAGTCATCCATCATGTACGGACTTTTCCGAGTATTGCTTAACCTCGATGATCGTAATGAACATCTCAGAATGGTACGAGCGAATCGCCAGCATCGCCAGCACGCCGTCGAGTAAATGTTAGACTTACCCTACCCTAGCCAATATCGCTGCAGTGTTCAGTTTACGTAACAACTTCAGTTCAATGCTCTTCAAGCGAACGTGTATTGAGTTTGCTTCAAGTACACTACAAATAAAAATTACAAATTTGGACTGATAGATAACTTACTGTCGATTTTGCGGCATTTTTAATAACGAAACTTTATATTAAATTTGTTTAAAAGTTTTCTAAATTGTATTATTTTATTGGGTATTTAACGGTATTTTATTCACGATGATTATGCCACCGAGCAAAATAATACGAATAAAAAGCTTAAAATTAATTTACAGCGGCATAGACATAGTGGCATGTCATATAGTTTATACTGGCAATCAGTCTCAAAAAACACTTAGATGCCATTAAGTTTACATTTTTTATTATTTTCTTTTGCAGCTATAATGGCCATAGACCTAGGATCCGCGACTAAATCTATGATAATGGACATATAATGTTTAATAAGCAATAACGGCCAGTAATAATATTTGTTTCGCGGCATTTTATATTATTTTTTACTTCACACCGAATTCAAAAATAACTATTAAATTTCTTACTTTTTTATTATGGTTGTATAATAATTGATAATAAAGTTTGCCTAAAAAACCTATCTCTGTCCTGTGATGTTTGCAGTGAGTATAAAAACGTTTACAGTGTTGTGAGAATGAGAATCATCAACTTTAAAACTTTACGAACTGAGAAAGCTTTGAACTATTGACCTTTGCAGGAACAGTGAATGACCTCAAAAAGCTTTTCACTCGATGTTATTTCTATCTCAGTTATGTAGTTACTCTCGGCGGCTGTTTCAAGTACACACTCAGACTGCATAAAGGTGTTAAGTTATGAACTCATTGTGCAACTGCAACATAGTTCAAAAGAATTGTAAATTTGAAAACCTTCTTTACCCGTGACCGTTCTATTTCAAGTGACATTCACTTATGTATTTAGACTAGCAAAAAAAATATTTCAAGATGAATTGTGGATAAAAAAATTTAAAGGCATTATTTTTGGTATTTTGTTTATATTGGTATTTTGTGACAAGGACGACGAGAGGATGACGAGAAGACCCGAGCCCAGCAGTGGGACTTAATGGGTTGCTGATGATGATGATGATGAAAGGCATTATTTTTGGTATTTTGTTTTAGTAGGTATTATGTTTAGATGTCATTGTCGTTTAATAAACTACTCCTATCTTTAAAGCACCTAGAAATTTGATGTTCTCATGAAGGCTTATCGGATTGCACAGAAACATAATTATCTGCTATTGGACTCGACGATCGCATCAATCCCAGAGGAAAGAGCGATGCAACTCCAATCGCATCCGACCCATTACAATCCATTATTTAATAGAAAAACCATCTATTGTAAAGGCATCTAAAAGTGTATTATACACGCGTTTAAAATTGAATATAATAATAATGTGTTAAATTAATGTAGGAATTTTAACGCTTTGCTGAAATTTAATTATGAAGAAAGTGCGTTTAATTGAAAAGTTTATAATTAATATATTAATAGTTATGTGAGATCTAGTCTACCTAGGTATTTAGAAATCCATTCTAAGGGAAGATTTTGTTTGGACAACACACAGTTATATAATAGATTTAATAAACTACACATAAACTAAAAGCTGTTTCCACTAGTAATTTTAATAAAGCGCCAAACAAGTATTTAAACTACTGCATAATTATAAACCTACGCTATTTCACTATTAAATTACATTAAATTTTCATCAATAGAGTTATACTACACTATGTATAGTCAAACCCGTGACCACGGTCGGTGTAATTCGACCGAAACGTCGGGCAAACAAATAAGGTATTTTCATATTCCTTAAATATAATACGTGACGTAGACCCGTTATATAATAATTTAATATGTGTACAAGTCGCGAAAGTTTAAAAGGTTAATGATTTGTCTACACTGTAATAGTACCTAAAGATGAATGAATACTTAAGTAAGAGTTTGGCGTGAGATTCTTGCTAGTTCTTCTCATAGCTCCACCCCGTCAGCGAACTGGTCGTAGGCAAATTTGCTGACACTACTTTTCGGATAATCTGTTACATTCTTGTGACTTTCATAAGTGTTACCTTGTAACCTAGATGAATAAACGAGATTTCATTTCATTTCAGAAATAATATAATATGTAGGGTTAACAGTCAGGCTCAGACTAACTGAATGTAATTTGAGATGAAAGAGGCCGGGAGTTATGTAAAGGGAGACCTGTCTAGACTGTTCGAACCCCAATAACTGACTATTGTCAATTGTAAATGTGCATGGAAGAGGGGTGAAAATATTTGTAAAGGTTTTAAAATACGAGGATTTCGATCGATATATTGAAAACGTGTAGTACAATGTCCTCTTTTGAATATACTTTTATTATGCAAGCGAAAGTTTGGGTGAATGGATGGATGGATATTTGTAACTCACGATCGACTGGCCTGTTGGTCTAGTGGTTAGTGACCCAGACTACTAAGCCGGAGGTCGTGGGACAGGACAAATCTTTGTGTGATGAGCATGAAGGTTTGTTGTGTGTCTGGGTGTAATTTATCTATATGTAGGTATGTATTTACAAAAAAATATGTATTCAAGTAGTATATCAGTTATTTAGTGCCCATAACACAAGCAAATATAATTGCTTAATTTGGGACTAGATGGCGCTGTGTGAATGTGGTAGAATATTATATTATTACGCCAAAGCGGCTAAAACGGATCTATATGAAGAAAAAAAAACGAATTCTTAATTACTAACCTAAATAAGAAAATATATTTGTGTGTCTATCCTTTTTCCATATTCATCATCATCATCATCATCATCATTTCAACCCATAAACGTCCCACTGGCACGGGTCTCCACCAGAAACGGTGGAGGGAATTTGCAAGATTGAATTAGATTTTTTTTTTTTAATTTCACATTGCAATACACTATTTGAACAACTTGATTTTTGCATAGAAATATGTAGATGGATAAATAAACAGTGGCATAGGCTACTTTTATCGACATAATATGGACCCGATGTCTATTTCACAAGTATTTGGACATCGGTACTTCCACCGGTATTTATACATCCGACTCGAACCAAAAATCGATGATCACACAAATATTTTTCTCGTGTCGGAATCGGACTCACGGCCATACAATCACCTTAACCACTTCGCCTCGATGCCAGTTAATTTCCGAAATATAAAACAATATATATATAGCCTATCACTAGCAACATTGGTATAAATACAAGTGCACTATATTAAATTAACAAACACTCTCCAACACGATGCCATTCAATCATTAATGTATCAGCCATGTAAGGCATGCAGGGCGATGTTCGATTTCAAGCCTCGCGTTAATTATGCAGCTGTCTGTTCGTGTTTTGACAGATGGGAGGTTGTGTATCTAGGTATATAGCGTTATGTCCTAGGTTCATAGTCAAGAGGAGGTTAATTCAAACATTATATTTCGCTTTCTTTTGTCTCTTGATTCTGAAACTGGGACTATTATTACATGGAGATGAGAGATGTCTATAATCAAGTCATTTATATAATTATAATTGATACTTATGAACGTCATAGAAAGCCAAAAAGGTGTCAGCAATTTTTCCTAACACCAGTTCACTGAAAAGGTTATGCTTTGAGGAAGGCTGGCAAACCTCAGACTAACCACCATTTATAAACCTAAATAAGATAATTTGAATCACTTGATAATTTACATACAATGGTACAGAACCGAGACACCATACTAAGTTATGTTAAAAAAAAAAATTAAAACATACCACTTTTCTGACATAACAACTCTTTGCTAAGATTTAAAAAAGTACCGTTCGTTTGTACAAACTTAACGATATATAGATAATACTCGTACTAAAAAAAAGTTAAAATGTGTTTGCATCCATGTGTGTTACCCAACCACACTAGAACGACTCACAGATAGATAATTATAGTGTAGAATAGCACACAGGCATAGGCTTTTTTCACCGGAAAAGTGTACGGTTTCTGCGAGACAGCACTATAATTTTACACAGGAACCGTGTATTAAATATTTATATCGACATGGCTGACGTACCGACAGCTCTAACAGCATGTTTCAACAACAAAGTTAATTAATATTCCAGAATATTCACATCACCGTGAATAGCGACTTATATCACGTTGCGCTGTAATTTTCCATTGAATACATAATGTTCTAGGAAAAGTGCACTTTATATTCCTTGACAAAGGATTAAAATTGTTGGCTACTATAATTAAAGTTACGTCAAAAACATGTTGAAATGCGGACTTTGTATTGCTGCGTGTTGATATTGTGCCACTGGCTTATATTGATTTAGACTTAAACAGGAGTGCTTGTAATATTTACTTCATTCTTCATGGGGATTTTTTTACTGTTACCCTAAAAGTGTAAAACAAACAAAAATTTAACATAAACTCTAAAAATCAATCAGGGATTTACATAGTTTGGTTCCGTTTCCACGTAAAACTCACAAACTCCAGCACCGCAGCGACGCGTGGTATACGAGTATCTACGTATAATTATACTCCTCAAAAATTCATTGTTCACTATAATAGTAGTTTTTATTTAATGAAAAATATACCTTATACTCTATAAAATAGAATCACAAACCACTTCCACATTGTGTAATCTCTCCAATCACCCTATCCCCGTATTTTCCGGGGAACCCTTGTTCCACCATATAAAAATAAGTCGGTGTTACCATACCACAGGGAAACCTAATTAGAGTTGAAGTGGGGTGTGGGCTTACCAGTTGAATGTACGAATAGAACAACATAATCCGTATCGTTCTGAGCCTAGCCTAATATGATACCTATTTTAAGCTTTATTACCTACCTGTAGGCATAAGAAACAAATTCCAAAGTTTTGCACGATTTAACATAAAGTGGGATATCAAATTCACACAAAATTCACATTACTAAACCTACTTTTATTTATTTTTTAACTACACAGTTTTTGAGTTAGGATAAAAAAAAATCTAAAAAATACCATTCCTCCCCCTTTATCTCCAAAGTTTGAGATGAGAAAATGTAAAATAATTCCAGTAAATACATGTATATGTAAAAATTTGAGGCAAAATAAATCAATAATTTGGTTAAAATTTCGAAATACGTCGCCGTTTTAAGGGGTTGTGAGTGGTTGGGGGGAGGGAGGGGAGGGGTCGGTTCCCCCCTCACCATTTTCACCCGCCGGAAATACTTGGTTTCCTTAGAAAAAATCATCATCAACCATCTCAATATGACGACCTACCTATAACAAAAAAAAAAAAATTACCGTTTCCCTTACCAGTACGAGTATAACTATACCGTTACGTTTACTAAACAAAATAGATCAGTTATTTAAAAAAAATATTTAACGAAAACTATAGGTTTTCTACAACAGGCCAAAATCTAATTACATTAATCCCTAGCCGGTAAAACCCACTAAAGAGGTTGTGAGAATTAGTAAAAGTTAGTAATTGATGCAAAAACGTCCCAAATTTATAACGCAGCTCCACACAATTATAAAATAGAAATCTAACGAAACCATGAGGCTTAGCTTAAAGCCCTCTCATTAAAGAAAATGGAGATAATGAGACAACGTAAAGGGACAATAAAATCAGAGATCCGCAGCAAATGGCATAAACCCGCCGTTTTAATTCCACACTCCTCCCATTTTGCTCAGAGCAAGCTTAGATACGTATTTTGTTCATCACTGTTATCTCATTCTGGGTAAAATTAATTTAGTTAGATCGTTTAGCTCGAATAGCTACTCTCATTCGGTTGACGGAACAATACAGCGCAATGACGTCATGGATTGCGCTATCATAGACGCATGGTGTTTCTGTTATCAAGAGTTCATGGCTGCGGCACTTTCCTTGATTGGAAGTTGCGCTGTTTGAAGAAAATGCCGCATCATTCGTAAACTTGGCTTTAATATGTGAACTGCAGCAGATTTTGAATCAAAAAACAGTTAAAAAAAGAACAATTTTCCTTTACACGGCTTATGTTTTTCTTGAGACTCTTGGTAGAATTTTGTTTTTTTTTGTGGTTATTATGGCTAGATGCTAGATTTATTCTATATTTGATTTTTTTACCACTACAAGTGCACAGTGTACAGAAACGTCGATATCCCTCGTTGTAGAACACCATCAGATTCTATGACAAGAATCTCGTGAAGCAACTGTTACTAGTGTTCATTTAAATTTAAGATTTTTAAAAATATATAGAATCAAAAATACACTACCAACTGCCACTTTACGCAATAAAAAAATAAAAATGTACTTCTAAAAAATATCTCGAATTCAACATGACAAGATGCTAAAATGCGCAGTCGGGTGTATGAAAACACGTTATAAATTGCATAGCTGTATTGGTACAAGTCATTCGATCTACCGCGTAAGTATAGGTCGGATTTAGAAAAGTAGTACTTAAATGGTCATTTTCCATCTAAGCTCCTAAGAAAATTCAAAAGCAAATAAAATGGTTGTATGACCCTCTTTCAAGTGCACGTACAAAAGCATTGTTCTCGTAAATCCCTTGAAACAGAACACTAAAGTTCTAACCTAATTAGGTCGTATCCTCTCTGTTCCTGCTTACTCATCACCCACTCATGGAGTGGCTAACAGTAGTTGTTTCTTGCTCGGCCTCATTCTGTCAGCGGCTTTATGTATACGAATACTTTAACCACTTTAGCTGTGGTTCAAAACAGCTACGTAATCCTGTTCAAAGAAAGGGTACCTACACACTTTATATGGGTTATATTCACTCGCCTATTGAATGCTACTTTTTAAGCTTCTTAATTTCCTATTTTTTTGGCAAATTCATTTAATCGGGACAGCTTTAAGGTACGCTTGCTAACGGTGGTTAAGCCTTTTATATTGTGAACACAATTTGGAACCGCGCTTATCTTTGTGTTCATATTGACATTTATGGTGTAAGTGTTAATATATTTTTAACGCTACTTATTAATCCTATTAGAAAAAACAGACCAAAGGAAGGAGCGCAGCAAACAACTTCTATACATTTAGACTATTCGATATGGACTCTGGACTTATAGATTTGGATAAACCTATAATGTTTTATCCGACTCGGGAATTTAGCCTCATGCGCAACACTCCCACTGCGTCACCGAGGCAATTTTGTGTTTATACTTCACCATAATAAAGCCATACACATAAATGTTATTATTGCTTATAGAAAAGTTATAAACCATTGAAGAGAGGTGTTTTAAGCAACACGCTTGCAATCTTAGGCTAACGCTTACCATCAGGCGGGCCGTTAGCTGATATGCTAATATCGTGGTATAAACAAACCGGCCAAGTGCGAGTTGAACTCGCGCACGAGGGTTCCTTACGATTACGCAATTTTTTAAATTCTTTTTGTGATTGAAATGTATATACGTTAGAATAAATATTCGCGTAAACGTATAGGTGCATCATCTTTATGTAACGTCAGTCCGGAATAAACTCTCACTCTTATTTTATTTTTTTAAGTTTATCATATCTTTAATTAATAATAAAAAATTTAAGAGTTTGTTTGTTTGTTTGAACGCTAGGATCTCAGGAACTACTGGTCCGATTTGAAAAAATCTTTTAGTTTTGGATAGCCCATTTATCGAGGAAGGTTATAGGCTATATAAAATCGCTATGGCTAATAAAAGCTGAGCAGTGACCAAATAAAGAAGGACAACAATGAAGCCCCACGCGACTTATAGTGTCTTATATTCCTTCCAATATACTTAGTACTAATATTTAGTGATAAAACTTCACCCCTGTTATTACAAAATATGGACTAAGTATTAAACCAGGTTTAAATTGACATAAGCCATTGTTTTAGTGTCAAAGTTGTCAATTTAAACCTGGTTTAATGATTAGTCCGTATTTTGTAATGACGGGTCACGAGTTCGGTTTTCGGATATTATTTTTTTACTTTGGGCTACTTGTTATTGCTTTTTGCAAAATTTTATAATTCCAGGTCAACGGGAAGTACCTACCCTATAGGTTTTGACTTTTTTGATCGTTAAGAAATGCGACAAAAATGGAGCATAAACGGATGTATCTTTTGATATCGTTTACTAAGAACTCTGATTTTTTTATTGCACTAAGGAATTGCAGATCCGGGTATTTGATATCTTGACAGACGGATATGCAGACACATACGGACAACGGAGTGATTCTATAAGAGCTCCATTTTTCCTTTTGAGATACAGATCCCTATTAAATCTCTGCCAAAGTAATTACTTACGAAGAGATTGCAAAATATGACAAACAAAAATCCACAAAAAAACACCTAGTCTAAAAATAGAACGGTAGTAAAACAAAGGTTCCACAAAAAATCGGAAGTATGCCTAACAATCGTGGCCTGAACGGACCAGTAATGTTTCTCTTCTAGGTCAGATAGTAGCAATGTAGGCCGCACCTTACATGTATCTAACTAGGTATATATAAGTCTCATATAAGAGTGTGATACATCTACTAGTCATGATCCTATTTAACTGTATAACTTGCCGTCTTCCATAGATACTTCGAATACCATATAGATATATATTATAATACTTTGTGGGTGTGTGTGTCTATGCACGTATCCCACACATGTTTTCACTAGCGACGCTTTTCCTCATAACACAATTTATAGACGTAAACATATGGTGCCTCTATTTTATCGTTTTAAGACGGTAAAGAAATAAAATTAGTCATTTTACGGGTTTAAACAGCCTTGAATACAATGATTACATAAAATGTATTAAGAAATTAAATATGAACAAATATACCTATTTACAACCAAAATATTAATAGTAAAAGTAGGCAGAATGAGCAACAAATATATTTCCAAAATATATTTTCGTAATTCTTTACCATAGACACAAATTTAACGAGTGAGAGGAACTGTCTATGCGTGTCTTTCCCACATTGTCGAACGTAATCGTCCGAAATTCAATCTATTTTGTTATTCACTTACTGCCAAAATATTTCCTACACACCTGATGCCTTGTATTTTTATACGGAACAAGCTGTTGCTTGTGTCTATTCTTCATAAATAAATATATCATATTTTAATGAAGTTTTGGTAACACAAGTTTTAGAGAAGGAAAACTTAATACGATTTTTTTTCAATGTCATTACGTAGATTGTGTTACTCCTTGGCCCCAAGTCTGCTAATTAACGAATGGATCAATTGAATCGTAATTGGATCTCAAGCAGTTTTAAACATTTTTAGTATTCTGCTACTAATTTATGACCCATTTAAGAATGAATTAAGAAAATCTATACGAAATATTCGTATAAATTTTCTTAATAAAGCTAAAGAGTTTGTTTGTTTGTTTGAACGCTACGATCTCTGGAACTACTGATCCGATTTGAAATATTATTTTAATACGTAGTAGTAACACTAATAACAAAAGCGACGGTAGCGATGCCCCACCCGTCTTCTAGTATAATATATTAAAAATATATGAATGAATGAAAACTGCTATTGAGATCCAATTAAGAGTACGATTCTATTACTACCCGACTGTCAGGACGGGTATTGTTTTTCGCGCGTATCTTGTATGTTTGTAAATTTCTTTATTCCCACGTTTCTTCCAAACGGCTGGATGGATTTAGAAAATTAAGGTATCGTTAGATTCTTCTCATAAACCCAAGTGTCCTTAGATAGGTATTAATAAAAAAAACAAAATGGCGGACTTTTGGCGCCAAATTGTAAGTAATTAACATTTTTTTTAACCAAACGTATCGAGTAGGGTTTCAAAATAAAGAGAATCAAACGGAGATTACAAATATACTCGTATGTTATGTATTTAAATTTAATCAGGAATAGTAATTACAACCATTTTTCGTCTTTTTAGTGCGTTGCTTATCTGTTGATTTTTTATAGTCAGGTTATTATATTTTTTTAATTATTTACTTGATCCATTAGCAGATTTGGGGCACTGTTCGGCTTCCTGATTCAGCGTTCACCTTTTCACTATATTCGATTGAATATTTTCAACGTTATGACCTAAGAAACAGAGTTCCTTTTACATTTTTAATTATAATCTAACTTCAGCCTACGTTGTATTTGTATGTTGGTATTAGGTAAGTAGCAAGTGTGCTATTTTAGACTAAAATCTGTGTGTTTAATTTTATACAGATCCTTTTTATGCATCCTAACTTTTGCTTTTATAATACCTATTAGTAGAATTTATTAACACAACATTCCTAATCTATAACTATCTTCTATCAATCTAATCAATAATAATAATAATATAATAAAATTCTAACGGGTCGATGTCTGTACATCGAAGATATATGAGATAAATTGTTACTGGGAGTCTTTATAAACGCAATAGAACCCAAAACAATGATTGTTAGAATTTTTGTCTGTTTATCTGTTTGTTTGTTCGCGCTAATCTGCGAAATGGCTCAACCAATTTAAATGCAGTTTCCACTAATATATTGTAGTAAGCTCCACTTAACATTTAAGGTTTGTTTTATTCGAATCGGTTCAATAATAAAAAAGTTACATCGATTAATCACGTGACACGTGGGATATTTTGAAAAAACTATTTGAACGAAGTCGCTGGCATAAGCTAGTTCAAAATAAAATAAATACACGGAACGAATGATTAAAACAAAATTTACAGTAAAATAACTTTATAATCGTTTCTGCACCATCAGAAAAGGCTGCCCTGTCCGCCTTTTAGAGGTGATTTTAAAATTTGTGTTCCATGTCTGTGGGAACACAAAAGCTCGGAACATCTGCGTCAGCTTTGTCCCGGAACATGGGAACGAACTCTCGCTAATATCTCGTCAGAAAAGGAACAATAATAACGACCAGCGAATTGAATTCGCTTTATAAAATAGTAGCAACGGCTTTAAGCTTAATGCTTCGATTTCAGCTTGACTTATTTTTAAACGTTGTTCTTATCTAAAATATAAAATAAAATGTTCTACGCTGGCAAGAGCATCGCTTGAAAGCGTTAAGACCAATTAATTTCTTTTTCTTTTTAACGTTTCAACAAGAACAATAGTAAATTCTGGAAAACAGAACGTAACATTTACTATTTAGCTTTGAATGAATCATTGATAGAACAACCACTTGTAAAAAATACATTTTAGTTTTATTCTATTTGTATACAAACAACGTAATAGAACGAAACGAGTTTAATAAGATAAGGAAATTACCAAAGAAATATTTTTGTTTTTCAGTGTTATTTTCCTAGCTTCACTACAGCTAAAGCTAGGCTAAATGTTATAGTTGCAAACCACAACTAATGTAAAAGAAAGTGTTGGTTTATTTTCAAGTTTCCGCGAGCGTGAAATTGGACTTTCCTTTGGTTGTTGTTTTTGTCTACGTTGAAATTGGCTTTCATTTGTTCACAGTCCGAGTTGAACAAAAACTTTGTGCAATTATACAAGTATAATTTAATTATTTATTTATTTACATTCTTGGTTTTAATTAGTTGCGTGGCGGATGACTATGGAAAGACTTAGGGAATTGCATGACTATGCAAAGCCCTAGATAACTTCTAGTCGGCAATAGATATAGATAATATGGTTTTATATTATCTCAGTTCAAAAAAAGACATTACTATGGATATCTTATGTTTAACTGTCGATTACCGTAAGGTCGGGTTCTACAAGGTTACTTTAACTTCGGAAACTGAAAAAAAGATCAAATGCATCTTTAATTCCTGGCGACTAGTTCAGGTAGGATACCAGAGCTAGCCGCCAGTAATGGTATCTAACAACTTCGGCTTAAAATATATCGATTACTATAATTCTATATACTATAGTCAAACCCTACCTTACTAGTACATGTAGTACTGGTATAGGTACTATGCTACAGAAGCCTTAAGAGGTTTTATCGAGATAAATACATATATTTTTTCACAAATTCAATCGCAATTTTTAATCTACCTAAAACTTTCTGTTAAACTAAAACTTACAAAATATTGGCTGTTCATAAAATATTATACTTGGACACCGTCAAATTTAAAACCCAAACCCAAGTTATGAAAACAAATGAATATCGCGATCAATTTCTAGCACATTTCATTAAATACTTATTATACAATAACTATTACCTGTACCTAAGTCAAAAACAAACTAGCTTATTTCACGACAAAATAAATCATCTAAGATACCTTACCACTATTTTCTACACAGCTTTTAAGAAAGCAACGGTAGAAGCGCCGTTCTCAAAGGAGATATATGTGGAATTGACTTTTCGGAAAATCAATCGGATACGCAGTTCGCATCCCCAAACGAACGAACGTCAACAAGTACCCTATAGTGCCCCTGTAGGGGTGTGAGGGGTGTGCGAGGAGGGTGGCCCGAGAGGGGGGGATCCTGAAGGGTGAGATTCAACTGGTGCAATGCGGTGTCTCCCTACCTCCCTCCCGTTGTTTTTGCTATTGTACTCGCGGCAATAGCACTGCTCGCGTTAGTTTGGTTACTTAATTTTGTTTTGAGTCCTCTCAATGACTACGGAACAATTATTTTATTTTGCAATTTTCCAATGTTCACGAATTATTGTGGATAGAATGAGAGGAAAAAGTGCTGTCGAAGTTTTGAACGCCATAGTACGTAATCTATCTCAAATTGTTGTACCACGCATTAAGTTTTCTTTTTGAGTTGATTTTCTACATACAAATACAAATATATTTATTCTGCATAGATAAGGGTTTACAAAAATGTAGATGGTAATAAGCGTACAATAAACTTAGTTGCTTTAAACCTTAACCTACCTAAAAGGTATGCAAATTTAATACCTACTTAACATAATGCTAACTTAAATATAGATGTAATTTTTAATTATTTAGTATTTACTAGCATATTACCATTTTAGTCTAAGATCAATTTAAACTAAAATAACAAAAAAAAAATAACAAAATCAAAACCAATAAGTACCAACAATATTGCGATACAAATACAAAAAATTTAAGAATTAAGTCTTTTTGTTATCGGTTAAAAAAGATTCTCAGGCTTCAGGGTGTCGGAAATATTATCACATTTTGAATATGTTTGTCGTCTTACATTCAATATGAATTTCTACTACTATCAAAAATCGCACTACATTTTTATATTGTGTAGAAATTATACCTTGTACTTCAAATTTCTTCATAAAACAAGAGAACGAAACACGAATACATTTTCAATAGAATAGGTATGTCACGGCCAACACGCTCATTGGATGTTAACACGCTAAGTCTTGTGACGTCATTCTTAATTTATAACCACGTGATATTCGACACGTCACTTCTAAAATAGTTTTAATTAACATGCATAAGTCTTAATGACGTCACAATGATATGATACTTACGGCTGCACTCAGAGACGTCAATAGCAGTAATCTGTCATTAACACAATTTTTTCATTGAATAATAGTCTTTAGGCGTATAGATTTAAGTATTATACGTTTTTACGAGTATAATACTTAAGTCTATACGCCTAAAGACTGAGTACGGCAGTTATTAGACACGTAATAGCAGTAATAGTCATTATGACGTTATACCACATCATTATTTTCCAACTGTTCATTCTTTTTAGGGTGACGTAGCTACCTCAAAAGGAAAATACGGAAGACAAACTTCGAATAAAACAATTAAAAAACAAAGAAAAAGACTCAACATGACAAACTGCTGAAACGTGTAAAGGCTGTCCCTTTCAGAAAATGTCCTGAAAAAGGGTTGGCTCAGTGATTTATTCGGTCATATGTAAATAAATAAAAATATTAAGTTGCTTATATTATGGGTGCCGCTAATAGTAAATATAAAACATTATTGAAATCATTAAAATAATAGAAAGCCAAATAACATTATTTTTCATGCACTTAAGTATATCACTTAGGTATTAAATGTGAAGAATTAAGATTTTTTTTCTCTTTTTAAGCACAGCATATTGCACGTAAGAAATAACTGATTCTCCAGTATTTTATTGAACTAAAAAAATAAATAAGTATTGGAATACAGAGTTTGAATTACTTATGCTAAAGTTTTCACACTCTATCATCATTATGCTAAAGTTTTCACACTCTATCATCATTCAAATTCTTATGCAACGTATTTTAATATAATCTGAGATAACTGTACAAATCAGACAATTTATTTAAATTTCATTTCATGTTTTTGTCGATTTGTGATCGATTGCATAATAAATAATAATTGGAATGCAAGAGAGGTCAACGTCCTACATCGAATTAGTTTTCGACGCAGCATCACCGCATGCCACGCCATCTATCCACGAGAATAAAAAACAGTAGAGAGAGAGAGCGAGAGAGAGAAAGAGAACAAATTTCCAACTATAATATAAAGTGATTTTGTATGCATAACATGACTACATAGTTTGATGGTTTTGATATGGATAATGTTAATAATTATGCTAATAAATACTGAGAGTAGTCTCTGACTAAGTGGCTACGGATCTTTATCTGGATAATGACAATAGGGAGCCTTTTATATTTATAGCCAAAGGCGCAGCCAGAAGTGGGGATTTAGGGATTCAAACCTCTCAAAATATTAGATATTATTGTGTGTTACTAAAAAGTAGCCTATGTTCTATTCTAGACTATAATCTTTATGTATGACCAAATTTCATATAGATCCTTTTAGCCAGCATTATTGAGTTACAAAAATCCATTCATACATCGATCCTAACCTTCGCATGTGTAATAATTATTAGTAGAATCCTACTAATAATCATAAATATTATATTATTATAAAATTAACAGCCCTTAATAAACAGGTTCAGAGGAATCAAATAAACAAATCATTTTTTAGCGCAAGCAAGCGGCCGAGATTGGACTAAATGGATACAGAGTTCATAGAAATCTATTATTTACAATTTTCTGTAGATTAAGGATTAAAAATAAGTATAAGTATTTAAGTATAAGTTTTTCACAAACAATTAATTAGGAATTGAAACAAGAACCAGAAGAAAAATGTTCATCGTCATCATCATCATCATCATGATACAAGTTCACTAGTACAGCTAGCCAGTGCTAGGGAACTAGTACTATGATATTTTTGGAGAACCTATGTCACGTATCTACGATTAGTACTTGACCTAGGGCTCTCTAAGAATCATCAACAATTATCATCGTGGACCAGTGGAAGGAGTTTCATCATGTCATCAATTGATAGTATCGGGAGGCCACAGTTTGCATGTTTGGAAGTGTGTGCCCAACCCACCTCCAAAATGCAGGCCGTACGCCTCCTGATGCCCTTTCATCATGCATCATCATTTCAATGCTTTTAAATCATCTATATTTTTTTTCATTTCAGAAGACATCAACATTATGCTTGTCATGTTTGTTATTTATAAATATTATATTATTACTTGTGTTCTATTGGGCTGGTTTCACAGTTATCCGGTAGTCCCGTGTGGGCTCCCAGGTGAAAACATAATTTTGTTTGGGCCTAGAACATCGTTTCGGGATAGGTGTACGGGAACCGCTCCGGATAAAGATAATAGAACTAAGGGAAGATTTATATTAGACCGGGCCGTGCCCAGGACGAGCCGTGTCCGTGGCCCGGACGGGCACGGATTTGAAACGTTAACATTACATTTTTCATGAAGCAGTTTATAATACACAGTGCATGATACGTGTCCCGTCCGGGTCTGATTACGCGCTCGTCTACATCACGGACGGCACGGACACGGCCTGGTCTAATACAAATCATCCCCTATGCAACATACTCCCAAGCATAGATGGCCCGTACGATTCTCCAGGACCAGTGTTTTGTGCGTAGACAAAAAGATTCGTTCTTTGGCTACTGAGACTCACTGTATACTAAAATGCTGTTATCTCACCTATATATAAGGTTCATTATACAACTTAGATATTATATATTTTCAATACAATAGGTATGTCACGGTCAACACGCTCATTGGATGTTAACACGCTAAGTCTTGTGACGTCATTCTTAATCTATAACCACCTGATATTCGACACGTCACATCTAAAACAATTTTAATTAACATGCTAAGCCTTAATGACGTTACAATAATATGATACTTAGACACGTAATAGCAGTAATAGTTATTATGACGTTATACCACATCATTATTTTCCAACTGTTCATTCTTTTTAGGGTGACGTAACTCAAAGCAAAATACGGTACCCTTATAGGATCACTATCAAGCTGATATTTCAAAAAAATATCAGAGTTCTAAGTAAACTCAATCAAAAGATACTACCGTTAATGCTCCATGTTTTGTCGCATATCTTGACGATCAGTAAAGTCAAAACCTATGGGGTACTTCCCGTTGACCTAGAGCCATGAAATTTGGCAATAAGCAATATCAAGTTACAGAAGTAAAGGAAAAATTACACTACTACGTGATATCACTGAATGTCACACAAATAAAATCACATTTTTAAATAAATATGAAAAAGGATATATAAAAATAAATGTGTGGGCTCACCGACTTCGGGAACAGAATCCAAATTACCGACGGCTAGGGCTCCAGAGAAAGAACCCTCCTTCCAATACCGTGTCGAGAAGCACTGTCTTCTGTATCAGGCCCTTTATCCATCCACCTAACACAAACTTCTTTAGGTGTTAGTCGAGGCACTTTGTTATTGATACAATTTTTTCGGATTACGTGTATATTCTTTGCATGGCTTTCATATATGAGTTACTTTACGTCCAAACTGTCTGAAACTAGTAAAGACGTGTTAAAAAAGGGTAAAAAAAATATGTTGAGCATTCCCAAAGATACCAAGAAGACGAACTTCGAATAAAACAAATAAAAAACAAAGAAAAAAGACTCAACATGAGGTTCACCGTGTCATCAAAGTTATTGTCTTTATGACGTATGACAAACTGCTGAAACGTGTAAAGGCTGTCACTTTCAGAAAATGTCTTAAAAAAGTATTGGCTCAGTGATTTATTCGGTCATATGTAAATAAATAAAAATGTAAAGCTGCTTATATTATGGGTGCCGCTAATAGTAAATATAAAACATTATTGAAATCATTAAAATAATAGAAAGCAAAATAACATTATTGTTCATGCACTTAGGTATTAAATGTGAAGAATATTGATTTTTCTTTTTTAATCACACCTATTGCACGCGAGAAATATCTGATTCTCCAGTATTTTATTGAACTAAAAAATTAAAAATGTATTGGAATACAGTTTGAATTTTTTTTATACCACCACGGTGGCAAACAGACGTACGTACGTTTGAATTACTTATGCTAGAGTTTTCAAACTCTATCATCATTCAAATTCTTATGCAACGTATTTTAATATAATCTAAGATAACTGTTCAAATCAGACAACTTATTTAAATTTCATTTCATGTTTTTGTCGATTTGAGATCGATTGCATAATAAATAATAATTGGAATGCAAGAGAGGTCAACGTCCTACATCGAATTAGTTTTCGATGCAGCATCACCGCATGCCACGCCATCTATCCACGAGAATAAAAAACAGTAGAGAGAGAGCGAGAGAGAGAAAGAGAACAAATTTCCAACTATAAATAAAGTGATTTTGTATGCATAATATGACTACATAGTTTGATGTTTTTGATATGGATAATGTTAATAATTATGCTAATAAATACTGAGAGTAGTCTCTGACTAAGTGACTACGGATCTTTATCTGGTTAATTTAGACTATTATCTAGATATGTCTGACCAAATTTCATACAGATCCTTTTAGCCAACATTATTGAGTAACAAAAATCCATCAATGCATCCAACCTAACCTTCGCATTTACAATAATTATTAGTAGAATCCTACTAATAATATTATATTATTATAAAATTAACAGCCCTTAATAAATAAATTCAGAGGAATCAAATAAACAAATCATTTTTTAGTGCAAGCAAGGGGCCGAGATTGGACTAAATCGATACTGAGTTCATAGAAATCTATTATTTATAATTTTCTGTAGATTAAGCATTAAAAATAAGTATAAGTATTTAAGTATAAGTTTGTATTTAGTTTCACAAACAATTAATTAGGAATTGAAACAAGACCAAGAAGCGCATGACCAAAATCTGATAAAAATGTTCATCGTCATCATCGTCATCATCATCATCATCATGATACTAGTTCACTAGTACAGCTAGCCAGTGCTAGTGGACTAGTACTATGATATTTTTGGAGAACCTATGTCACGTACCTACGGTTAGTACTTGACGTAGGGCTCTCTAAGAATCGTCAACAATTATCATCGTGGACCAGTGGAAGGAGTTCCATCACGTCATCAATTGATAGTATCGGGAGGCCACAGTTTGCATGTTTGGAAGTGTGTGCCCAACCCACCTCCAAAATGCAGGCCGTACGCCTCCTGATGCCCCTTCATCATGCATCATTAATCATTAGTGAAGACCTCAAGATCATCATTTCAATGCTTTTAAATCATTTTTTTTTTTCATTTCAGGAGACATCCACATTATGCTTGTCATGTTTGTTATTTATAAATATTATATTATTACTTGTGTTCTATTGGGCTGGTTGCACAGTTATCCGGGAGTCCCGTGTGGGCTCCCAGGTGGAAACATAATTTTGTTTGGCACTAGAACATCGTTTCGGGATAGGTGTACGGGAACCTCTCCGGATAAAGACAATAGTTATAACTAAGGGAAGATTTATATTAGACCGGGCCGTGCCCGGGACGTGCCGTGTCCGTGGCCCGGACGGGCATGGATTTGAAACATTAACATTTTGCATGAAGCAGTTTATATAACACAGTGCATGATACGTGTCCCGTCCGGGCCTGATTACGCGCTCGTCTACACCACGGACGGCACAGACACAGCCCGGTCCAATACAAATCATCCCCTATGCAACATACTCCCAAGCATACATGGCCCGTACGATTCTCCATGACAGCTTTGAAACCAGTGTTTTATTCATCGGCAACCCATTAAGTCCCACTGTTGGGCTCGGGTCTCCTCTCCTTTAACTAGAGAGCTGAGAGGGTTTAGGCCATAATCCACTCACGCTGGCCTAGTGCGGGTTGGTGGATCAGACATACTCATAGAATTTCTTGTAGGGAATGTGGGTTTCCTCACGATGTTTTCCTTCACCGTTAGCAGATGGTAAGTCACTTGACTAGTACATATAAATACCACAAAGTGGAATCCACATTGGTACTGCTGGTCGGGATCGAACTCGGACCGCGTGATTTGCGCGCCGGTCCCTTATCCATTCAGCCACCATCGCTTCAGTGTTTTGTGCGTAGATAAAAAGATTCGTTCTTTGGCTACTGAGACTCACTATATACTTAAGATGCTGTTATCTCACCTATACTCGTATATAAGGTTCATTATACAACTTAGATATTATATAAACGTAGGCAAATTTGCTGACACTACTTTTCGGATAACCTGTTACATTCTTGTGACTTTCATAAGTGTTACCTTGTAACCTAGATGAATAAACGAGAATAAACGAGATTTCATTTCATTTCATTTCATATACTTATATTGAATATTGTTATAAACTCATGACAACAGTTCAAGATTGTTAGTGTTTAGAATTTTTATTTTTATTTGTGGAATACTTAATATGTTCATACTTAAAATGTCCGCATTAATATGTATTATGTACCGGCCGTTTTTGTTACAGGCGAAGACACTTACTTACAATATAGATAACTGATAAATTGTATAGACATTGTTTCATTTCAGAAATAAAAGACCCTGTCTTTTATATGAAACCATACCGATGGTTTAGGACAGTTCCACCCTCCCGCTTTTCATAACTCAGTGATTGCCGAGTTTCATCGCTGTTACTGGAATGCCTAGTCAATTGCCTTGAAACCCGCAGCGAAATTAATTAGAAGTAAATGGAAGTGAGGGCAACGACGGTGATGGTCTCAATCTTTTTAAAAATCAAACTGTGTACTTCACCGATAGTGATTTTAAAACCAAGTCTAATCTGTGACCTACCTATGTTTATGTAAAAAAAATCTATACCGAAACTAGTGGATCATAAAATAATGAAATGCTCAATCCCAGCGTTGGATCTGGAATCGTGGTAAATCAATGTGTATACGTTCGTCTATGATGAAAGCCTACCCCACACTACGAGTACACAAAAAAAGTCATGAGTAGGTATGATGATAAAAATCTCCTAAAACAACTTAAATATAGGTACAATACCACCTGGAAAGCTATATTTAATCAATTAAGTCTCAGCCAAAAATAAATAAATTACTTCGCACATAGAGATTCATTATTTAAAAAAGTTCAGCAGTCACGTAAAAGTTTTAATAAACTTTTAATACTTAAAGTTTGTTTTGTACTTACAATAAACTTTACGGCGCATGTTGTGGGCTGGATATTACTAGTTTGATGAATGGGAGGAACCAATAGGAGGCTAATACCTGCGCAGTCTATGTCACCAGTCCAATACAGATAGATTTGGTACCGCCTTCTACAACTGAAAACATACAGGCACAAATTTGATTTCCGAACGCATTTCTCAAAGTCAAAGTTATAACATTTGACAATTTAAAACATGATTTTTAAATTTGGAATTAATATTTTAGTAGCCAAATTATGAGTCGCCATTTTAATTCTGCTCTTTGTTTCTACTTATATTGTATTGTGTGACTTGCATTTTGTTGATGAAATTAATTGTTTGTGTGGCTGCTACTGTGCAATTTGAGGGCGAAGCTTTATTTATAGGCGTTTGGCCGTTACAGAACCTATCATAAAGTATTACTAGGTATCTACTTCTAGGTCACCATACACTTAAAAAGTCGTGGACATGCAGTGCATATTATAAAATTATGTCATTGCTTTACCTTTTTAATCTTTTATGTTTGTAATTGTGTTATAAGTAAGAAGTGATTTAAAATCATTTATTTTTATGTATTTGTTAAACGTTTTAAATTATTACTTATATAAATGTACAAGTAAATATATAAGCAAGACTCATCAAAGTAAACGAGTAGGTAATGTTTAAAGGAAATTTAATTAAAGTAGGTAATTAAATTAAAAAATGAGTCCAAATATTTCTGCTGCAGACTGGTAGCCTTGTCTTGATTGATCGCAAAGTTTGTTCTTTGTACCAAGAAAGTATCAGGCCGCTGGGGGCTTACTCTGAAAGATATGGTGGCTGTCACTTTAAAACATTTGACAGCGACATCAAAACCGAACATTCGAATATCGAAGCCCCCTGGACATTGTGATGTTTTAGATATACGGTTTGAGAAATTTAGAAATTAGAAAAGAAAAAATATTTTTTGGTAACTTACTTTGGTAAATTTGATAATCACCTTATTTTCTTCTGAGACAGAGAGTCTTGGATTTGATAGCTGCCGGGCTGCTACTAATAGAGCTACGACCTTCCTCATAAATGTATGAGAATTAACTAAGATTAACGAATTAAATTAATAACATACGTTGGTTGGTGATTTGGAATAGATAGCTTATAATTTAAAAAAAATACAAAAAGATTGCAGCTTTATTTTCTATTTGGCAAAATAACAAACAACAAAAGTTCAGCTTATTGCAGTCTAGCTGCACATCGGCCTCTCCTAACACTCAGTTCTCCGCCTCCCGTTCCAGTCCGACTCAGCGACCTTTTTCAGGTCGTCGGTGTAGGTACCTAGTTGGGGGCCGTCCTACTTTACGCTTGCCGAATCTATCTAAAGTTCAGGACACGCTTGTTCCATCGTTTAACGTTTGATAATTTTTTATGTATTCTTAAATTATAACTCATGACTCATGATGATGATGATGATGACCACGTTAAGACTAATATATTTTCTTTATGCTAAGGTATTTAGTTTTTCTACAATGGTTTTGCATCTGGCAAACTCAAAAGTGGGGGACCACTTACACGCTGCTGGGAGAATTAGATTGGATAATAGCTGCACTTAGATGGTTAGAAATATCGAGAGAACCATCTTTAGGCGGCTATAAGGCTAAACATATATAACATTTGTTTGCGATGCAATCAGAAGAACGTTAAAAGACTGAAATTATGTTTTTTTTATTTAATAAGTCATGGCCAGTCTTTGTCAGAATATTTCGATTCTCAACACAAATTAATATAAACTCCAAATGTAATTGTGAAGTTGCCACCGCTAGATGTCGCACCTTTAGTTTTAAATGATTCATAGTTTTCTGTATTTGTTTGGTGTAATTTGTACTTAACTCTTATTTAAACCATTAAGTCTAAAAAAATCGATATAAAATATTAACTAAGTATAAAGTAAAATAAAAAATAAAAAAGCCTTGTATTTCTTGATTAAACAATAAAAACAATAAAAAAAAACATGCTTTTAAAATTAATAATTAAATTATAAATTAACTAGTATTAACATAAATTGTCACAGGTATTTCCGTGAATTAGATCACACTCCGGCCCTGTCCGAAAACGCTGTAACATAAATTTGTAGTAGATCTTTACATTACAATCATCTACTAAAACTGAACATTGAAAATAAAAATACAAGTAATACCAAGTTATCTGGTTCTGCAGGTCTGGTAAATAAACTATTCAACGACAGAACCAGGTAAGTTGCATCAACAAACTTTGTTGATGTCTGCTACCTCCAACGGGCAAGCACTCGTCTCTAATGACATGTCAGATTAGTACATTGATCACGTGATATGTCAGGAATGTGTTCAAATGTATTAAAGTGACATGTAAATAATAGTATTTAGAATAGAATCAGTGAATTTGCCACTTATCTAAGGGGGCTGCTTAAAACAATAAAAAGGATTGTTATGCATATAATGTGCATTAATCTATATATTATGTAAGTAGTTGGTAAACAAGCTGGTTAAACAGTGTTTTCCATCCATATACCTACCGATAACTGTGCATACCAATCTCACTCCAACAAAAACAAATTGCATCAGCAATCATTCGTTCAGTAATCATTTAAATAAACAGTATTATAGTGTTTGCTTCAATTTAAATTCTGTTTAAACGAATACAACTGATTGACATATTGTTCGAAATTTAAATTCGATATTAAAGGATCATTTTATTTAGTTTTTATTTAAGTTTAATTTGTTAACGCTTTGCCTCGTTATGGGACACATCCACACACCCATCCCTGTGACTTTTGTAAGCCAGGATTATCAACGATCAGCCCTTGCTAACATTGAGGTAGGTATATTACGCGAGAGTCCGAAAGAAAACCTAATCTACAATTTTGCAACCCGCAACAAATCAGAAGTAAACTGGAGGAATAAGAAAGAAACATTCCACTTTCCTCCATAACAAGGCGGGAGACAACCTTACACAATATGTTGTCCGTCATTTTCATCATGATATACTTGTAAATGTCCACTTTTTCCACAGTACACTTTCATAGCAACCAACACCAAAGACTACTAAGAAAATCCATACATTTTTAGGGTGCCGTACGTCAAAAGGAAAAAAAACGGAACCCTTACAGGATCTTATTGACGATCACTAAAGTCAAAACCTATAGGGTACTTCCTGTTGACCTAGAATCATGAAATTTGGCAAGAAGCATTACCAAGTTGCACAAGTTTAGTAAAGGAAAATTTATGGTAGGTAATCACAAAAAATAATGTAAAAAATTATTTTTAGTTTTTACTAAAGTGGCATCACAAATGACAATAATGTCCTCCATGCCGATTTCGGTTACGGTGACTGCGACTGCGTCTCAATCAATTGAGCGTAGCTGACATTCTCTCATGTGACTAATATAGCCAATTAAGGCAGGAAATGTGCGTGAACAACATGCACAAGGACGCCATTGACGAGATTAAATCACAGATAAGAAGGAGCCTAGTAAGTTATTTTATAACTCTTATTATAAAAAAACTTTTAATATATATAAAGTCAAGTCAAAGTCAAGTTGCTGCCTAACAGTAGGTACCGCGTTTGCATCGAAAGCAGTGTACAAAAATTGTGTAATAGCCTAAAATTATGAAGGCGCGTGCCCTTACACGTTATTTCGGAGCTCCGTAGACCGAGTTTGCGACAATTACATTTTACGTAATTGTCGGAATGCAGGGCTCTACAGGTTGGTACGCGCGGTTAGAGTCAGGGCCGGATTTAAGGCAGGACAGGCGGTATGATGGCCCCGGGGCCTCCACAAGAAAGAGGCCTCCACAAAGGAAAAAAAAAATCGGGTCAACAGTTAACGTGTTATTACTGATAAACGCATAAGTAAATATTATATTGTGCCAAATGGTAGAATATCGAAACAACTACATTCTCAATAAAGGATTTTGTTTTTTAGTTTTTATTCGGAAATTAATTAGGGGCCTCCACTCCATCGTCGTTGCCCCAGGGCCTCCACACCTCTAAATCCGGCCCTGGGTAGAGTGCTACGCCACAGGTGCCGTTCTCGAAGCAGCCGTGATATACGGCTTCTACCTAACAAAGGAGTATTTTGCTACAAGTATTTTCAACGTACGAATTAACATTTCTATTGTACGTTTTCGTGCAAACGTTCACTATTCAATCTTAATAACAGTTAGCAACATCTTGCATTTACAAAGCAATTTTTACTTGAAAATCATGTAAATACCCATTATGCATCTAATGTAGATAACAATCTTAGCTCCGGAATGGCTCTTATGGTGGGCTTACACATAAGGTTATGCATGAAGGTTTGGTAAACCACAAACCAAACATAAATAATATCAATAAATGTATTATTTTTCTGTATAAACGTAATTACTTGTAGTTAATGTAAATAAAATAAATGAATTTTAATTTATAAATCTACATAGGTATTTGAAAGGCAATTGAAAATAATATTATTATTATTTTCTATGTTATTACAGTACATTGTAATTTCTTTACGATAGCGTATTAGAGAAGATATTATTAACATAGCATAGCAACACGCCTTTTTAGTAGGGTAGGGGTAGGCAGAGGTGTTTCACACCCACATTTCACCAGCTATGTTTGGTCCCATGAAATAGGGGGCGAACCTATTGTCATCAACCGGGAACATTTGTTTACCAAACTCCGGGAAAATCTTAATACTGGAATTTCATGATAGAAAAACCCAATATCATTTTAACCCGACCCGGGAATCGAACCCGGGACCTCTTGCACAGCAGTCATACCTATACACTTACCGCTGCGCCACCGAGGCAGAAGTACTACTGATTTGAATAGAAAAAATATTTTAGTGTCATAGCTCATTTATTGAGGAAGGCTATAGTTTACATTATTATATCTTCACACTTCGACCAATAGAACCGTTGCCATACATAGATCAGCTAGTTTGAAATATGTGGTACATACAACGTTACGTAACACCAGAATAGTCATATATAGTCTCTCATATTCCATTATAGTGAGCTCGGAGGCTTAAAATCCTTTAACACAAACCTGAATTTCCCATTCAACACAAAAAGTGTTGATGCGCAAAAGGCATTGTCAAAACGTGATTAAGGTTAGCACAGAACGCTTTATCAAAGTCAAAGCAGAATACTGTATGTGGTATTCTCGTGGCTCTGAGTTAAGCACTTTTTAAGCTTTGCGAATGTGTGTGTGACATTATTAACTTTAGTTGTTTCATTGAAGTTGATTTAAATTCTACGTGGTTTCCGTATGTAGGTTAAACTCGTAATGCTCGTGGAGGATTGGTTAGTGTAGTCGACTAACTATTTTTCTTTAAGAAGATAAATTCTGGTCGTTTTTTATTATGATTAACAACTTAAAATATAATAAGCTTACTTAAAAGTACAAAAATACTTTACTTAAAAAAATCTTGTTCTTACTTAGATTGTTAATAAACTGATTGAATTAAAATTCCATCATGGGTAAATTTATTTAACATTATGTAGGTAGTCGATAACTGAGCGTGTTGTTTGTTCTAGGTTACACCGAGGAGCAGCCTTCCACACAGTTCACCGCGCAGCTGCCGCGCGAGGTGAGCCCGGCCACCGCCGGCGCCGAGCTCGAACCTCAGCCGGCGTCTCAGCCTCTCTCCTATGCCCTTCTGCAACTCTCCGCCTCTGACTCGACAGAATCGCCCTTCATCCAGGTACAGCTCCAGTCTTCGCCTGTCTCCCCCCCTCCGCCACCGGCGAGCGGCAAGTCCATCTCTATGTGCTACACCAGCACTGGTGCTATCCTCTCTCTACCGCCTAAAAAAAAGGACATCTATCGCCCGTATTGCCTAGTCGATCGAGCCGCGCACCTCAATCGCGCAGAGGAAGACTTGAACGCGGCTCATGCCATCCTCGACTTAAGCCACCACGCCGTCTTTCTGAACACCCCGGCGCCGGCGCCCCCGCGAGCCGAGCCCGCGCCCCCTGCGCCACCCGAGCCGACACCCCCGCCGCCGTCACCACCGTCACCACCGCCACCACCACCACCGCCACCACCCGAGTCGCCTGCGCAAGAACCGAATGCTGAGAAACCTCGCGAGACCATCGCGTACACATACGATGCATTCTTTGTCAGCGATGGACGTTCCAAACGTCGAAACTTCGCAAACGCGCCGATTGAAACGGTTCCACCACCGGAACCCAAGTCGAAGTACACCTGCAGCGAGTGTGGGAAACGCTATGCGACTTCCTCCAATCTATCGCGACACAAACAGACTCATCGTAGCCTCGACTCCGTCGCCGCAAAGCGATGCGGAGAGTGCGGCAAAGCGTACGTGTCCATGCCGGCGCTCGCCATGCACGTGCTGACACACCAACTGCAACACGTGTGCGGCGTCTGCGGGAAGCTCTTCTCCAGACCGTGGCTCTTGCAGGGCCACCTACGCTCTCACACCGGCGAGAAGCCTTACGGCTGCGCGCATTGCGGCAAGGCGTTTGCGGATAGATCAAATTTACGCGCACACATGCAAACGCACTCCTCGGATAAAAATTTCGAGTGCACGAGGTGTCATAAGACTTTTGCACTCAAAAGCTACCTCAACAAACATCAGGAGTCAGCGTGCGTGCGCGACGAGAACTGTCTTGACGAGCTGGACGCACCCGTCTCCGAGTCCGGCTAACTGCCGGCCGATGAAGCAACTAGGGACCGTAACGGTTTACACGTAAACGTAAAGTATTAATATGAATTTAGCTTGTTAGCGTAATATTAAATTTTACAATATGAAACCAGGAGCGAGTGCGTCGACGGAGTGGCACTACCACACCGCTGGTTCGACGCGCCGCGACTCAATCAAGCAACGTTTCCCAAACAACGAATTCACGTAAGACCCCGTAGAGCCGCGGCCGCCGCGGTCGCAGGCCGTAGCGTCTCACGTCCCGATAGCGGTTAACTTTAATTAAATATGTATATACTCGTCGATAAAATATACCCTTATATACATAGAAGTATTGAAATATGAATGAAACTAATATCTTTTGTAGGTGATTTTTACAACCGCAAAGTAGGTTAGAGAGTATTACGGTGTAAGTTTAGCGTCGAGATGCGAGAGCCGAGCGCCGAGCTCGTCAGTGGAAGGTCGCAGCCGCGACCTCCGTCTCGGTGAGGAACTTGCCAAAACTTTCCGTCCGAAGCTCCGCACGCGCGCCGCCGCCGGCTGCGCCGCGCCGCACGCTGCCGCGCGCTGGCACGGACAGTGCCTTATGCCTCCTGCCCCGCACCCGCCGCGCCGCTGCCGTCAACACTCGGCGCCCAACTTAATTACAAGTGTACCTTAATTTATATAAAAGTTTAAATATTTGACTGGAAAAAATTAACTTTTTTTATTTTACAAAATATTGATTTGTAAAGCGAATGACACAGTTTATTGTGTTTACTATTATTTAGCAGTAAAATATTCATCAAATAAATATTATTTTATAGTGTAGGTACTCCATCAAATTATTAATTCACTTCGCGTCGACCGCTAATTAAATAACTATCAATCCATTGTCACGTTGAATTGAATATTAATAAATAATTGAGCTAATAGCGAATAGTACGAGTATGTAGGTGGGTGGGTGTGTGTAGGGGAGGTGTGAGCGGGGCGCGGGCGCGGGCAGCGGCGACAGGGGCAGGGCCGCGCTCCACAGCGAACATGCCTTTAGTCGAGCGTGTGTTATTAGGTGACAAGTTAAACGTAACTGGCAATAAACTAACTTAGTATAAGGTAACATTAATGTAGGTTAACGAGGCGAGCACGAGGTGCTCGGTGAGAAATGGGTATTCGAAAAGCAATAATAATGTAGGCACTAAAGTCGCGCACCGCTGTCGAGTAGGCGCAGCAGACTATTAACCCCGTAGCGCTCCGTAGTATTAGAGACCGTCGCGCCGGGCCGCGGACCCGCGGACTCGCGCCCGGCGCCTTCCTCTAGTCTATTAGTTGGTGCCTCGAGTCAATTCGTCATCGATGTTTCTTTTAACCCAGTCAATTAATAGTTTTCATATAAAGTTCCTGTATTTATTGAAGCGAACTTTTTGGGAACGTTGTAATTATGCCTTTTGGAAGTGAGAAAATGTTAGGTGTTGGATATTTTTTGGAACTTAATGTCAATTTTTTTATATCGGACCAGTTGAGTATGTAACGTCGTCGTCGAGTATAAACGATGCGGACGTTCAAATCAACACGAATATAATGATTATTCATTAGTTAAATTCGGCAAATTGGGCATGTTTGTTTTAGAAAGTGTTTTATATAACTATTATGAAGAATATTAAGTTTGAAACTCTTCCTTCGTTTCGTTGTATTTAAACATGTTTGTTTCGTCGTAAATCTTAAAGTCTCGATAGAACCGCCTACTTATAGGGGCACTTAACTGAACTAGTGATTATATTCCCTCTCCAATACTCCCTAGTAATGTAGTGCCACAATTTATCTCTCTAGATACTATAGTCTCTTTTCCCTTCATTATATATTTATCGATTGATCGCCCACTGATTAAGTTAAGATATAACTATAATGTAATAAATGATAATCATAAATATATCTAAATAAATACTGATACTAATATTATAGAGTATAGTGAAGTACATTAAGTACCTACATAGCCGAGGCGATGAGGCGATCGTAGTGTTAAAGAGTATATAATTTTTATAAAATAGGCTATACCAGATGAGGTGACGCGTAAAAAGCAATATGAATGTAAATCGATAAGCAATACTAATGTAGATATATTGTTTATTATATGTAGTTGATATAGTAGATATTTTTGGTGCTTCAGAGTACTTATAGTTATTGTCAACTTGAATGAAACGAAGTGAACATGGACTATTGTGTAATGAGATTGTGATTGCAACTGATAAGTTCGTACTAAGTCGTACTCTGTTCCCGTGTACAAGATTCTTTCGTCTCCTAGAATAGCCTTACTTACTACTAGTATAGTTTACCTATTTATTCTTCTAATACTCCCTTCGAACAAATTCTTTACTCCTTCTAGTACTTCTTACAGATGTTTAGTAGAAAATCGCGAAGTAATGGCTTCTAATGATAAAAAGTAAAATTAAAAACGAAGATATTTTATTCAAATATTTATACTAAAGTTATTATAATTGTAGCGATTATACATATAAGTTAATTAATAAAAACCAACCAACTTATACTATACAAGAATATATAATATACATTGTAATGTAAATATGTCCCTGTGTACCAAATTTCCCTTCTTTACAATTTTTGTAGATGTAGAAATAATGAATAAGCTTTGTAATAAAATAATAATTATACATATTATGAAATAGAGGGCAGTTTGTAGATAAATCAGTCCACGAGTAGATCTCATAGTTTACACTACTATTAAAACCTACCTGTTAAATGAGCACACCTGATCATTTATTATGTAACAAGAGTGATTTTGTAATCCAAAACTCCAAATAATTTAGTCGAATCGAAGTTAATCGAAATACCTACGTCTAATTGATGTAATATAGTCAAACCTAATGCAGGTACACACACAAGTATTCCATAGCTAAGTGAAAATATTTGATAACTTGATAAGTCAGTAAGTTCTATCTATATATACAGTGATACAGATAACATATGTCCAAATTCGTAAAACTAAGCAATAAAATTAAAGTACGTAATAACTAGGATAATTATTGTTGGCTGTAAGCGATGTTAGCATAAAATCTACTAAGGTTAAAATACTGAAAAAATACACCAAAAAACCTAAGCCCTCTAAGCTCTCTAGTTAGAGGAGAGGAGACCAGAACCCAGCAGTGGGACTTAATGGATTGCCGATGATGACACCAAAAAGAAAAGTGTTAAGCTCCAGTTGTGTTGAAAATGAAAATTGAATATAATTATGTATTATAGCACAAACTGATCCCATGCGAAGGCGAATATATTTGAAAAATAAATGAATAATTAATTTATAAGAATTTTAAATGCTATCGATAGATTGAAAGGAAATTGAATACCAAATGTCGGATTATCTAGTTATTTTTTGATAAAATTTATAGGCGTTGACTAAATGTGTTTTAAGTAACTCCAATAAAACTCCAAATAAATCCAATACGTAAATCATATTTAGGTGGACAGGAATTAAGGTATAATGTTCACAAAATAATTCATTTTATAAGTTTGACCTGTCTGTGTATCTGATTGTCTGTGGCATTGTAGCTCCTAAACGAATGAGCCAATTCAGATGTGGTTTTTTTTTAAAGCTGGCGTAATCCATATGGTTCTTAGCTACAATTCACAAAGATTGGATTAGGCAAGTTCATCAGCGTTTTTTAATGATTCAATTCTTTATTTTTGAAAATAATATCTAGTAATTTTCTATTACTTGAACTATTCACGTAGTTGTACATCCGTACATGGCACTTTCATGAAATATTTAAATCGGACATACATAAAATAGTAATCATTATTAGTCAGAAAATAAAATCGTATTGAATGCTACTGAGACCGATTAGATCTAACAAAATACTAAAACGACGTCAAACAATACATAGCAAGATAAATGTTGTCGAGTACAGATTGGTGGATGAATGGATTGATAAGAAAAGGAGGGATAAGGTGTTCAGGTTTTCTTCCACTAGTTTCACCCAGGCGCTAACTAAACGTAGGAAACAGTGTATATTAATCCTAACATCACTTACAGTCAAGATAGCCTTTCGTTAGACAACTTTAGCATTAATGGCAATAATGTGACAATTGTAAGAAAAGCAATAATAAAAGCAATATTACTTAATAGATTTAGTTGGGGATGTGAAAAACAAAACTCGGCTGAAAAAGTAGACTGCAAATCAGGTGATATCATATTTTACATTAAATTCCGTTATTAGTATTGCTTAGGATAAAAAAAGAATTAAGGGGAGTGTTAATTTTAAAATTTGGTTTATTTAATAATAAAACAATTACTATTTTTAGAAGTATATCGTTGTTTTTGATGAAATCGATTTCAAGTCATATTGAAGTGAACGTGACCGGTATAAACCGAACATTTTGATGTCTGGTTATATGAATTGCACTTGATGCAGAAAATTGACAAATTGCGGAGTTAAAGCTACGCGTAATGCATTTTATAGATTGATGCAATTTTGAGATCGTGGCTGACTGGGAAAACTGCTACGATCTTTATATTATTCGGAATTTATGATAAACGTAAAGCCAAGTTTGGATACCCACTAACTATAGACCAAGTTAATGTTATAAAGTCTCAAAGTCATAAAAAAGGAATTGATAATTGAAAACATAAACATCGAATATAGAAGGTAAAACAAACTCTCGATAAGACTTCGGCCTCACAACCAATTGAAAAAATACGATACAACGAAATGGAAATCGAATTAGGGAGATATAAAAACAATGACTGAAGCATACGTTCTGAAAACGAATACAAGAACTTATTGATTATGACAACGATAAAATATAAGTCGATTAAGCGAGGTGACATCGGGCCCCTTATTTTCAACTAAACACATTACGATCAAAGACATCTGGGGTAGGTTATATATTTAACTGTACTAGAATTTGAAACGAATGAATGAACTATGCAATTTAAAAGAAAATAGGAATGGTGAATGATGACGTCATTATGACAGTTAAAAGAAGTTATTAAATCTTGAGCAATGACTGCAAGCAATTTTTGCAAAGTCAACGTTGAGAAACGATTGTACTACTCAAAATATTTGTATTATTGTGTGGGATATCTAAAGTAATAATAATAACGTGTCCAGTTCAGAATTTCTAAATGAAGGTTCAAAAATCTAGTCAACTTTACTCAAAACGAATGCAAAATTAAGATGAATATACTACGTATTTAATTATCTCTGTTGTGGATTGTAATTAATAAGAATGTTATATCATATGGCAACGAAAAGCAATTATATAATATGTGAGTCGAAAAAAAAGCAATACTAAATTTAAGAAAATTATAATAAAACAACGATAAGCAATATTAATCGAAGATTGACAACGAATCGTTTTCATTCGTAATTTATTTGCACAACGAAATTATATTTAAAATTATTTATTAATGCTAGTGATTGATATAAAAATATTCGTATTATAGTTTAGTAAATTAGTCACATTTTATAGTCGATTTTTCAAGACCTTAACTTGATTCAGTTTTGAATTAAGAATAAAAGCAATGTCAAACGTGACCGTTTTGATTTGGCTGCGGGATGGTACACACAGTCATGACATTTGTTTAAATCTAGTTTGTTTAGTCTAGCCCTAGCGTAGTTAGTACTCTAGTCTATAGATATAACATAATAATCTAGTAGTAGAAAGAAAAGTGATTGTTACATGATGTGATGCGTTGTAGAGTATGGATGAATAGCAATGTAGAGTGAGGAAGTATAGTCACGGAGGTGATTGATGTTTGATACTGAGTTTGCCTTATGAATTTTTGTATAAGTGAGCCCTAATGTCACCCATCTACACCCAATAATGTTTGACAAATTACCTTTAATAATATAAAATATAGAATCGGTTCTCTTGATTATGATTTTCTGTTATGGTTGAATCGATTACAAACTAGTCGACTAGTGTTGTAATCACTCACTTATACAATAATTTCAATAAATAATAAAATAAGTATCACTATAAATCAAGGAATTTTGAATGTAACAACGTATTCTTTCTTAGTAATTAACAATTTCAATAAATATACGACCAAATGTCATTTTATGTAATTCAGTGTATGTTTTTTAAGGTTTACTGTTCATGGCATTGTTTGGCGCGTGTATCTAAAGAACAGTGAACCCCGCTAAACGAACTTTTAGTCTTACATAAATATTGGTGATCAGTACCTAACACTTAGATTTGACCAATACCATAAGCCACTAACTTATCGCTTCAATGTTTATTATGCTTTGTCCACATTACAGAATCTCTTACTTAAATTACGCTAAGAGTAGTATGTCAATTTTTTAATTCACATATTCCTTCCTATTATGCAATTATTATATACCAAAAGTACCTACAGAGCTAGTGTAATATTGCATGAAACATATTATTATAGTATAGTATAATAATATTGAGTAAGCGTACGAAAAATTATTCAAATGTTGCATTTGATGAGAAACGACGAATTTAATTTTGGTTTATATTGTTTTAGTTATAGTATTGTCGGGTACAACATAGTTGACGTTTATCTAACCATTGTACTGTCTATGTGTCTAACGTTTGTCGCAATGCTCGAAACTCGTTTGTACGGGAGGTCATAATCGCAACGACTTTGAATTCTATTCCCATCTCTTTAAGGTTCAGTATATCGTATCGTATCAACGTTATTGTTTCATACAAAATAAGCTGTAATGTATTATTAAATAATAATAAATAATTAAATTCGTAGATTCGTAAGTCCAGCAGTTTCGAACTCCCAATGAAACGGGTCATTAATGCTCCTAAAATATACAAAGGAATGCTTTCGATAAGGAATTATGTAAATAAAATAGTTTTATTTTTACATTAAAATAAATATTTTAAACTGACTGTAATTCTTATTAGATACATTTACATAATAGATTACATTTTCTTGTTGTACCGACTTTACAGTTTTAATGTTAGCATACATTTGTTCCTAATTTTGTATTGATGTTATTTTTGTAATTTATGGCTTTTTATTGCGTTTATTTGTAATATAACGCTTTAATATAGTACTAAGTACCTAGGGTCCACTGCGTTACGTCATAATGTAGGTGTTGCCTAGATAAAGTTAAATGTACTGTAATTTTTTTATTTGGAACTGCACAAGGTCTACTTAGGATCTTTACAAATGTAAAAGAATAACAAACTGTATGAACTATTGGCTTTGCTGCTGGATCATGCTGAATATTCAAATGTCATTTAATACGAAACAACTGTGCGAAGAATGTTAAGTCTCTAATTCTAAAATCAAGAAGGTTGTATTTGGTTTCTTGAGTGTTAGCAAAAAGTTTGACAATTTCGAAGAACTTCAGTCATGACCGGCAGGTTAGAAAAG
This sequence comes from Laspeyria flexula, assembly GCA_905147015.1. NCBI lineage: Eukaryota > Metazoa > Arthropoda > Insecta > Lepidoptera > Erebidae > Laspeyria > Laspeyria flexula. The sequence goes on along the minus strand of LR989949.1, from coordinate 7,260,322 downwards.
AAAACTATGATTCGATTTTCAAAAACATATTCTTCCATCTTTAATTAACTGTCTTCCTAGACGAGTGGCAAAAAATGTCTAATCCATTTTTACATGAGAAATCATTCACATGCCATTTTGAATTCAATCCATTGTATTATCTATTCTAATAGATCCATACCAATGCCAAGTTTCTACATCAAAACGATCATTTTTTCAACTTTTACAAGGAATATTTCTATGTCCAATCTTAAATGTTTGTTATTTAGATATAGGAACCAACTATTAGCCACTTGTCTAATTCTCCAGCCGTCAGTAATTGTAGTAAAAAGAAGTACATAACTATATAGAAAGAAAACTGTTTGTAACTTAGTTCCCACTGCACAAATGTGAAGTGACATGGCGAACGCATACTGTTCCATAATGTTATAAGTTGTATTCTGCTGATACAGATATTGTGTTGCAAGTGTGTTATGTACAGATTTGTTTCCATTATACATAAAATAAATTGTATTGTATAATAATTAGTTTTATTTAAATATCATTATATCCGCCACATTACTCCCCATAAGATTTCTAATAAGACCTGAGGGTTAACTATGAATTTCGACATGCGAATGTTCGGCTTTGATGTCTCTGTCAAATGTAAGGAAATTAAATTTATATATGGTCGCTATCGCTTTTAAACATTTGACAGCGACATCAAAAGCAAACATTCGAATGAGGAGATTCATCTAGTAAGCTCCCTGGGCTGGCTTCTGCTAATTTTCGAATGGATCCATTGAATCGTAATTGGATCTCAAGCAGTTTTAAACATTTTGGTATTCTGCTACTAATTTAAAACCAATAAATGAATGAAATATGGAAATATAAAATATATTAATGAAATATAGATAGTGAGATTCAATTGATCCATTCGTCAAAAAGCAGACTTAGAGCCATGTTGTATGCAGCTTACATCCAACACGAATATACGAGTACATGGACCTATTCAACTACAATGGTAGGTATTTAAAAATGTGTTCCAATTCAATATTAACAAGTAATACTTTTTGGAAACATAATTTTTATACTAAATACATTAACAACAATGCAACTGGAAGTTGTATTAAAATCACAACGCCCATTTTGTGATGAAAAAGATGATTTTCGCATTATTTGGTACAGGCAGCCTCAAAACTCATGATATTATCATATTATTTATATAAAAAAAGATATTTACACATAATTTAAAAATAAACTCATGATTGTATATTAGCAAAATGGTAGATCAATTCAAGCATTAGTCTTGTTAAGCTATTTATAATTATGCTACGGTACTAATACATGCGTTTGCAACTTTTGAGGTTGAGGCTGTACAAATCCTAATTACTTGACCAAATTCGTAAGTAGGTACCTATTATAAGTATTCAACTTAGGTATACTGTTGAACTTTGGCTTCCAAGGACTAGTACAGAACCTGGTATGTATCCAATCTTTATATAAGTATATTAGCAGAGTTTTGGAAAGGTGCTAATAAGTGTATATCTAGACATCAAAGTATACAAACTTGGACGCGCCATATAAACTTGAACCTACTGCCACTATAAAAACTTGTTAGATCAGTTCGAAATGATTTCAGTTACATATTAACAGGAATTTTGAATGTTTCAGTTAAAACTTTTGAAAAGATGGTTACAATAAGACACCACCTATTGATAACACTTGCAATGTTTTATAGGCTGATCAAAGAGGATTTCTAGCGAACCTACCTACATTTTCTCAAGAAAAGATTTATCTGAAGCAATCTTCCTGTGTTTCATTTTGAGGATTTATTGTAGACTCATCTACGTACAAACCCATTTTACGACGACTACACATCGAGTTGCCAGATTTTCTTGTACATAAGTAAGTATTCAAGCATAAAATATATTCTCGGAAAGCTGAGCGGATAGTTAAGGTGCTGTGCGATACTTTAACGCAAAATGTTACAACCATTATAAGTTCTTGAACGTGTTGCAAGCGGAACTGCGAAGAAGTACTTGTGTATTATGACGAAATGTATGTTATCTGCCAATTTGAAAATGCCTTTTTGGTTGAAACTCTAGCTAATACTAAAAGTTTTATTAAAAAATAAAAATGTTTTAGGTAGGTATATGCCAGCCCGTGTTTTTTATGCAATCTGGTAGTTTATTATATATTTTTATGGACATTACGAATGTGCTGGTAGAGTGCATGTTAAGTCGTGAATTGGGTAGGTTTAATCTGTTTCTGAAGTGTAATGTTTGTTTTTATATTGTCTTCTCTCGTGGTATAAAGTTCCGGATATTTTCGTGCAAATTTACAAATTTCAAAGATATAGACTGGGTAATGTTAGTATTTTTAATTCTTGGAAGTGTGGTTTACAACTGTCTGTTTCATCAATGTTAACTATTATTCTCATCAGTTTTTTTCTGTAATGTAAATAGTGTAGGTGCATCTATACTGTTGCCCCATAAGATAACGCCGATTTAAATGTAAGGTATCAGTACAGTAGGTAACGGGATAGCCTTATGTTAGAATATATATTCACGTAAATGTAAGTAGACGCACCATCTTTACGTAACGTGAGTCTGGAATAAACTCTTACTATTACTCAACTTTTGGGGTTCCGTACCTTAAAAGGAAAAAACGGAACCCTTATAGGATCACTCCGTTGTCCGTCTGTCTATCTGTCAAGAATATTTCTCAAGAACGCGTAGAGGTATACATACTCGAGTCTACAATCACTTGGAGCGTTAAAAAAAACAGAGTTCTAAGTAAACGCAATCAAAAGATACAGCCGTATACACTCCATTTTTATCACTTATCTTGACGATCAAAAAAAAGTCAATACCTATTTATAAGTTTTTTTTTTATCTCGCATAGAGAATCAGCATTGCCATCCAGCGTGGCAATGCTGCTAGCCTTCTGGGCACTTTCCCTTGTGACAGTGATGCCGACGAATACTTTGACGCCTAGCCCACATTACCATTTGTATTATTATTTATTTACAGTATTGTAAATAGAAGTTGTAGATATGTAAGTAAATAGTTAATAATGTTATAATTATAAATAAATTATAGGGTACTTTCCGTTGACCTAGAATCATGAAATTTGCCAAGAAGCAATATCAAGTTGCACAAGTAAAAGAAAAATGCTGTAAACTGTACTCGTGTAGTTATATCACTAAATATTAGTACTATATTGGAAGGAGTATAAAGGGTATAAAGGTTCCTTTTTTTCTTTTGAGTTACGGAACTCTAAAAATGTCCCAAATCCTATGCATAGAGAACATTAGACAGAACTGCAAATAGCAAAAATAATCTTATAGTTATAATCCGTACTATCAAATCAGTATAAAATTATGCAAGCTAAAGAACCCAAGGCCAAGCGAAGTAGTCCTACTCCAAAAAACAATTTCGATAGAATGAGATCTTTATCCTTTTCTAACAAAACACCAAGAAGGTGTGTGGGACAGCGATAGCACTATATTGTCGTATTGATTAGAGAAACGCGTCAAGACACAAAGTGTTCAAAAATTGTGTTAAAACGCATAATATAGTTATGCTTAGAATAAGTACACAAACTGTTTGTGTTGTATAGACTTGTATTTTTATTTATACGGTGATTTATAGTCAGATGAACAGACAAATGTAGGTTATTACCCACACTAATTTTTATTAAAAATGTCTTTACCAGTAAAGACCTAGTGAGATTTTGGGGCAATAGTCAAACGCGTTTGTGAGGACTTATTTTATATATTTATTATATTTTAAATAAAATAATATAGTAATATAATATTCTACCACATTCACACAACGCCATCTAGTCCCAAATTAAGCAATTATATTTGCTTGTGTTATGGGTACTAAACAACGGATATAGGTACTACTTTTTTGTAAATACAGACATATTATAGATACATTATAGCCAGACACAGAACAAACCTTTATGCTTATCACACAAAGATTTGTCCTGGGTGGGGATCGAACCCACGACCTCCGGCTTAGCAGTCAGGGTCACTAACCACTAGACCAACAGGCCAGTCAAAAAACTAAACTAAATAAAGGGTATTTCGAAAAACTATCTAAAGCAAAATTACACACGGGGTTAAATTTGGAACAAATATTATCATATTTACCTAACCTAACCCGCGACCGGGTTATGATTCCGGGTCAGGTTCGGACTAATCGGCAAATACTCCTGCTGTTCCACTGACAGTCAAGTAAGACTAAAATCAATAACACCAATAATACAGGGTGTATACGACGGTACGACATTAAATGAAACCACGTGTAGCATGTGATGTTAGAAGGCTATACCAAAAATTTAAACAGAAATTTGCAATAGTTTAGACGCAAATGTACTTTCTTTATGTCACAGTTGTTCACAGTTTTAAACAATCTGTAGGTATTTACGTTGATCGTATGTTGTCATTACGTCATTCAATTAATTTAAATATCTCTGACTCTTTCATATTATCTTATCTCTTACTCTTTTGTCGTCGTCATGTCGAAAACGTCATGATAGAAAAATAATGTGTGTATGTAAGTGTGTCTTTTTTTTAAATAATTTTTATTAGAATATGTTTATAAGGGTTAACACTGGCTGCCTTATCATTTAATGTCGTATCGTCGTATACACCCTGTATATTAAACTAACAATTACTCGAAGGTTTCTCTCCATCTTTGCTTGGCCACTACTTAGCTCCTTTAGATTCTAACCTATTGAAGCTATCTAACATCTAATTTTTACAATCATTGGAACCAGTACCTCCTGAGATTAGCGCAAACAACCTTCAACCTAACAAACAAACAAAAAGTCCGCGGTGGAAACTCTTCAGCTTATAGATAAAAATATATATTTACATAATACTAGAACTGTAACTATTATAACAGTGAAGCATGCTATTATTCCTAATGATATTGCCTCTAAGCACTATATTCATGTGAATTTAACATAAGAATAACATTGAAATAAACCATTATAGATATCGACAGGTTTCATTTAAACCATATTTATTAGAAAATATGCAATGTTTTAAAAGCATTGCCTTTGAACCATTATTTCACGAACAAAATCCACGTATACAACTAAAGCCTGCACAATTATCTGAGGATTACACGTGGAGTGCAAACCGTGGGTAAAGCTGACGCTAACGAAGTAAATTTTTCTAGTTTTATGTGTATATTCTACCACATTCACCCAGCGCCAGCTAGTCCCAAATTAAGCAATTATTTTTGCTACTAAACAACTGATATACCTACTAGGTACTTATTTTTTTTTGTAAATTCATATTACATCTAGACACAGAACAAACCATCATGCTTATCACACAAAGTTTTGTCTTGGGGAGTCGATGGGAATCGAACCCATGACCTCCGGCTTAGCTGTCAGGGTCACTAACTACGAGACCAACAGGCCAGTCAAAGTTAGTTTAAGTGCAAGTTTAATAATTTCTAATCTTTACCTTATCCTACTAATATTGTAAGAATGTTTGGATGTTTAGATGTTTGGATGTTTGTTACCAGTAAACGAAAAAACCACTGAATAGATTTCAATGAAACTTTGCAATAATGTACCTTATACATTAGAATAACATATAGGCTATATTTTATACAAATATCGCGTAAATTGGCTAAACCATGAGAACAAATGCAAAGTAAGTCGGAGAAAAATCTGCCATCTTATAGCTATTTCTGCTTCCTCTACCTAAACTGTTAGTTTTACATGAGGATAATGTATGGAGAAATTTTTACTCTTAAATAGTTAAAAAAAAAAGTCCGCGACAGCATATGGCTATCTTTTATGTGGAAGTCGATACAGAGAGAATAGTGAGCCAGAAATACATTTAAATCGGATACTGCATTTAAAGTGAAAAATTTCATGGTATTAAACTAATTCCTAGGAATGCAAATACCTTTATCACTTTTGTCATTTAATGTAGATAAATTTTGTCGTTTACACTAAGTTATTTCGACAAATAGTTTAAAAGTTATTACGATATTAAATGAAATGTATATAATCCCAAAAATATTATAATAATACTGTATGTCACCCGTGACTTCGCTTACCTGTTACTTTGTTCCTGTGACCACAGCAACTTTTCACTTTTAGAGGGGAAATTTCGGCCAATGTTTTCTAAGCACAGATATTACTTCAGATTAAACATAACCAATATTACGTGATTGATTAGAATAGTACTTATCTTTGTGAAACATCCATCCCGTGTCTTTTTGGTTAAAATTATCAAACATCCAAACAAACATTCATCCTTTCAACTTTGTGTGTGTATATTACTATATTTATCAACGTCAGCCCTAATGACATAGATTAAAAAGAAATGAAAGATCTCTATTTTATTTTTGCTCATCACTTGAATATAATATTACTAATCATTGACCAGTAAATTCAAAGAATATATTATGACAATTGCGTAGTAAAATTATAAAATAAAGTAAAATATGAAATAAAATATTTTTCGTAGAAAAGTAAATATATTGCAGTACCAAGGTAGTATAGTAGCAGAATACAAATACCATATACCTAGGATCCGCGCGCCATTTGTTTTCGGTCTATCATTTGACATTAAATTGACAGTGAATTATCATTGTATGTATTCGCGCCATTTATTTTCGGTCTATCATTTGACATTTGACAGTGCATATCATTGTCTATATTTATGGTCCCTAAAGACATAAACTAATAAAAATAAAACAATTGTGGATATTGTAAAATATAGTCTGGCCATCCGTTCTTTGCACAAGAAAAGAGCGGTAAATTCAAAATAACAAGGGGTGACAACACCGACTATAGACTGAAAAAATGCGTTTGATACTATTATCTCAACTTAAGTAAATATCAACTTTCTAACTACGCCTTTGATAGCTTTCGGCATTATTTTTCAATAATTTCAAAAGAATATTGATTGAAAAACACTAAAAAGACAGTGACATGACAGTTCAAAAATATTGCCATGTATAGATTTTAAAAAACAGTCCAGTGCAAAGAACCGGTAGCCAGACTCTATGAAATAAAGTAAAACATGAAATAAAATATTTTTCGTACAAAAGTAAATACATTGCAGTATCAAGGTAGTATAGTAGCAAAATACAAATATCCGCGCGCTTTTTTTTTATTATGATGTTTTTTTTTATAATTAAAACTTAATGGTAACAGTTTGGTGGTCTCAGCATGGTGTTATTCACTATAGCTTTCTCCGATCTGATTAAGCAATGAACTCCGAACAATGATAACAAAACTAGCAGTGAAACAACCCGTACTCATAAATCGATCTTCACCATTATTGCTCCATGCTAACGCGAGACCTCATACAGCACGCGAAACGATTTTAACTCTACAGGAACTGCAATTAGAAACCATTCGTCAACCTCCATATTCGCCGGACCTTGCTCCGACAGACTACCATTTTTTTCGTGATTTGGACAATTTTCTACGTGATAAAAAGTTTTCTTCTCGGGAGGCAGTACAAAATGCTTTCACACAGTTTGTCAAATCTAGATCACCAGAGTTCTATCGCAAAGGCATAAATGACCTTCCTATTAGATGGCAGCAATGTTTAGATAATAATTGTAATTATTTTGATTAAATAAATATGTAAAATTAAACAAAACGAATTTAAATTTTTCAGTACAAATCGGAAATTTTATAGTTTAACCCCTAATAATATCAAAATGGTAAATAAATATTCATTCAGAATTATTTGGGGATAATTATCTGTCATCAAATAATTATGTTGGGTGCCGAAATAATAGAAGTGTCACTAAATTGAATCACCAAGCAATCTAAAGACTAAAAATGTATCGCTGGAAAATATTTAATATTTAAGAACTATTAAATTGTTCACCCAAGCTTTCTAACCTAACCTATTCATGTCAGATCTAAGGATTAAGGAATTTTAAGGCAATAAACAATTTTTAACAAAAAAATATTAAAACGACTTCAAATAAGTACTAAAAAGCGAAAAATAAACTGAATTAGATATTTAATTCCAAGCTAAAAAAATACCTACCTACCTGTTTAAAGTATAATACCCTATTACTAATCTGTCTGAAGTCGGTGCCAGCCTAAATGTCGCAAGAATTATCCTCCAACTCCTAACAGTTAAGGAGTTATACCTTTCATCACCAGCTCATCAACATGAGATGTTGACTATCAGACGTAAATACTTGAATAACTTTAAAAACTATATGAAACACGTAACATGTGCCTATAAAATTTGAGGGTTGCCTTCGATTTCCCTGAGATTCCATCATCAGAACTTGACGTGATGAATAGGGGACCAATTATATAATAATATTAAGTATACCCTTTCAAACAAAAAAAGATTTTTTTAAATCGGTTCAGGCATCTCCGAGTAATCGTTGAACAACATACAAAAAAAAATACATACAGACGAACATATAACCTCCTCCTTTTTTGAAGTCGTTTAAAAATTAGCCACTAAGACTGAGGCGGGAGCGAAGCAAAGCTTCCATTCCAAAAGAATTGTTTGGTGACAAATCTATTATTTAGGTTATAGAACTACTATTTTGGATAGGAATCAATTGTTTCTGATACCTACATATAGTATTATGATGATTGATACTTAGATACCGTTTTGATTAATGTAGTGACAAATATATTTCTTGGGAATAGAAAGGTAGGTAGTACCATAAATAGAGTAGGTATTGCAAATTAGTAACAGATTTAAATTTTTGTGACAACCAATTAGAGGAACTTGAAACAGAAAAACCAAACATCAAATTTGCAATAACATTTATAAAATATATTTTCAAAACTTCAGTACCAGCTACACAAGATAGTTAAAACATAACAGGAGTACCTATAACGAAGTTCCTACCAAACCCGCCTGCAAACCTCCTCCCGCCCATTTGAGCACGTAGGTATGTACTGCTGATAGTACTTATATATAATACCTCCTGAACATATTCACGCCCATCGGAAATATAACAAAATATAGTAGGTACATTTCTACGTCATAAGATTATATTTACTTACCTAAAGTTGATGAATTAGTTATTTATCATGGATATGACAGACGTAATAAATTAAATTATTCCTAATGCCGGCAAAAGCAAATTCCTGTAATTTATATACCTACTTAAGTGTTAAATTATTTGTACATTATATGAAATCATTATCATATCAAATCACGCGGCCCGAGTTCGATCCCGACTGGCAGTACCAATGTGGATTCCACTTTGTGGAATTTATATGTACTAGTCAAGTGACTTACCATCTGCTAACGGTGATGGAAAACATCGTATATCACATACCCTAGAAGAAATTCTAAGATTATGTCTGATCTACCAACCCGCATTAGGCCGAGTAGCGTGAGTGGATTATGGCCTAAACCCTCTTAGCTCTCTAGTTAGTCTAGAGCAGAGGAGACCCGAGCCCAGCAGTGGGACTTAATGGGTCGCTGATGATGTTTATCATCATTTAATCATAAAATACAATTGATGTTACATATTATAAGGATTAGTGATCAACATGCTTGGTCCATTAGTTATAGACATACAAATGGTTTTTGTTTTGTTATATTATTGCTTAGTTATATGTCAATTTAATAATGCGTTCCGGACGGTGGTGACGCTGCCTCGTTTCTGTAGCGCATCAGGGATGTTCACTGAAGCGCGCACAGATTGCTTCCATACACGATGCGTAAGCAATGTGCTTCCCTTTGCGCCAGGTGCGGGCCAGCCCCAATACCGTCTTGGCAAAGATCGCAGCCAGGCTGGATTGTGCTTATATCCGGCAAGGTTGTAACAGGCACATTTCAGTCCCAAAGCACTGTAGAGGTTTGTGAGTGTGACTATACGTAATCGGACTCACAAATTTATATCAAATAATAATTTTATTTTTATTATATTTTAATAATGTATAATTGTAATTTTGAATTGTGGTGCTTGTTATTTTAATTTTAATTGTATACCCACGCATTGACATTTACTATTTTATCTTTTATGTAGAATTATATATTATTATAATGTTACTTATCTATTATTATTTTTTTTGTAAATTTTATGACATCTTATGTATTTATATTATAACATTTTATTTTGTATTATATGTAATATTCAATATATATAATATTCGTGTAAAGTTTTTAAAATAATAAACGCGTTCCAAATTCAAAATAATTAATAAGTAACAAAAAGAAAAGTTTTTATTTACTGAACAGTATTTATGGCCAGACTATTACATATACATACAAGAAGTGGAGACCTCCACCTCACGCCATCTGTAGTCGTCAGATGGAACATTGAAAACGCCATCTATAGAACTGGATTGAAGTGAGTGCCAAAGAGTTTGCAGAATAATTTGTTCACAACTAAACAACTGATAAACTACTTAAATACATTTTTTACATAATATTAATTATATATAAATTACACCCAGACAGAGAACAAACAATTATGCTCATCTCAAATATTAGTCGTGTACATTTAAGTCAAATTATTTCTTACAATAAAGTGGCTACAAAATTTTACTGCATTGTTGTCTCTGGTCTCGATAGATGGCGTTGGGATAGTTAGATCGCGCTATCGTTGTGTTCCGACAGGGGTATAAATACCCCGACTCCCGATCCCGACGTTCATTCTCAGTATTAGATTAAACTTGAACAAGTTACGTATTTTTGTAGAGCCTTCCTGTCGAACAGAGGCTTGTCTAATACCATTTAGTAAGGAATAATTGTGGATAGAAAAGTCGAGAGCAGAAAGTTTGACTTGGTTGGTTCGACTAGTTAGGAAATAAACATACTAAAATTCCTTAGGGGAGGGAGGGGGCACAAAGAAAGTCCCGTTTTTTCATAGCCTGAGGGCGGCTCTAAGAAGGTGCCGTTTTTTGATTTTTTGGTTAGGTACATTTCGAAAATGGTGCGTTGTACCAAATTTTGTTGTAAGTAGGTACATGAAACCTGATCTTTTTATCTATCTCCAATCATTGCATTTCTATGAGCTCCGAAATACAGACGATTTTTGAAAATGTGTTAAATTCTCTAGCACATTTTTTACCCACGACGGAACGGAGACGGTTTATGCGTTTGGGGTGAGAGGCTTTGTGTTTGAGTGTTCCCACATAATGCCATTATCACGGAAACAGTTTGACCGATTTAGATGCGGTTTTCTGTAAAGTGTGTGCGATTCTTGGGGAAAGGTTATTAGATAGATGTTATGTTAATAGCTCGCCAAAGGGCGCTACAATACACTGATTTCCTTGAAACATTTGTGCCCTCATATCTTTAAAACGATTAGACCGATTTCGATACGGTTTTCTGTAATGATTTGTGATTTATCGAGGATAGTTTTTGGATACACGATATTGTATTTTTTCGCCAGGGGCCGCTGCAATAGACTAAGCAAACCTATGTTTACAGTTATCTGTAAAATAATTAGACCTGTTACTGTATATAGGGACACGTAGCATTGTAGTACTGGGATATTGATTACACTCATGAGGTTAAGACACTTCGGATAAGGTCAGTTCATAGATGGGTGACAGTTTATGCAATTTTAGGGTTCTGTACCTCAAAAGGAAAAAACGAAACCCTTATTGGATCACTCCCTTGTCCGTCTGTCTGTCTACAATATTTTTCTCAAGAACGCGTAGAGGTACAAAGCTGAAATTAATATCATATACTTGGGTCTACAAACCCTCGGCGTAAAAATAAATCAAAATTCAAAGTTAACGCAATCAAAAGATACAGCCGTTTATGCTCCATTTTTGTCGATTTATCTTGACGATCATAACCTATAGGGAACTTACCGATGACCTAGAATCATGAAATTTGGCAAGAAGCATAACAAGAGTTACCAGGCTCCAGCAGAATACCAGCGTTAGACTGCTTTATAGTAGTCTGACACAAGCTGAGCTGGGAACCCTTTTTCACTTCAGTAGCTCAAACATGTAGGTTTTGCTGCCTGAAATCAGTGAGCAAAACGCGATTTTGCTCACTGAGTGAGACAAAGTAACTTTTTAATTTTTTTTTTCAGTATGCCGCGAATATCTTATTCAGTCTTGGGTTAATCATACAATTCGAAACATTCACACTCTATCTCTTTCCCGCCATCAGAAAGATATCGATTTTGAATTCGACCCCAAAGACAAACACGTTCGGAATTTCGTACTAACTAAAGAAATTTTGCAATAAGATAATTATGTCTTTTAATGTAATTTATTGAATTTTTAACTTATTGTTGTATTTAAACGAAAATAAGTAGTTATTTACTGCAAATTTGCTCCTAACCAAGAGTTCAGCTTTAACCGGGCAAGAATCTAAGGAGCTGGTTGTGTTTACCGGTATGTTAACAAAAAAGTTATTAAATACTTCAGCTGTATCTATATATTATTATTCGAGATAATGTTATTATTAGTGTTTAATTGAATATTATTATCTCGTTGTTTAGTCAACCAGTTTCACTATTAATTATGTTCTAAGTAGTTTGAATTTTATTGTCGGACTGTTTAATCTTATTACTTAAATATAAGGCCTTGGCGGCAACACAAGTTTTTAAAAGTTTTAGAATAATTTCTAATTATTCAACAAAAGTGGGATTAAAATTATAGCGTTTCATGCCGTAAAGTTCATACAACTTAGCTCTACTTTTGTATATTCCGGATGTTGCCCAGTCACAGAATTGAATTTTAGTACCTACATTTATTGAATATTTTAACTTTAAAAATATTGTTAAAATGCAATTCTATACCTAATACTAAACAAAGACGCGTATAGGTCGTCTGGACTATCCTGGCTAAAGTCAATGTTGGTTATGTCATCAGCAATACTATCACTAAAAAGTTTTAGGCGAGCAGAGGTCATTGGCCTACATGTGATCTTATCCACTTTAGTGGTTGTGCCTAAAGGGAATATTGCTTTTTGTCCATAGTGATCGGATGTTAATTCACTTATGATAACACTATCCAGACATTGACAGTTGCAAAATATGTTGTCTAAACATACTACTATAATATGTCTCTTACTACTAATTAGGCGTTTCAAAACATCTTCCATAACTGATTCAAATAAACTGAAATCACTCTGTGGTGTTCGGTATACGCAAACTATAATATAACGATCAAGCCCTACACAAGATAGTTCGTAAGTGCGCTCGATAGATAGATTCACTATGTCATTACGAACTTTAGAATTTAAATTATTACATACATATATGAGAGAGCCACCATGGATAGCAGTCTTTCTTACGAATGCACTAACGACTGTATAAAATTCATTGTTAAATAATGATAATTGACTCTCCTTTAACCAATGTTCAGTTAAACACAAAACCTACATATTTTTTTTTTTAAATAAATCTACCTCTAAGTCTTTGCTGAATAGGCCCTGAATATTCTGATGAACTAAATTGAATGTATGCCTATCCTTTGTCACACCTATTAGTTTAAACTAACAGATGTATCTAAACTAGTGGTTGTGCTGTCACTACTATGTCCTACCAAGTCCTTCAATACCCTACTGGTACCTGTGTCCGTAAAAACCTTCAATACCCTACTAGTACCTATGTTATTAAATAAATTGTATGCTAACAATTTAACAATAAGTCGCTTAAAGTAAATAGAAAAATAAAGAGTATCTTTTGTTAAATAAAAATTACTAATAAAAATATTAGTGTCAAAAAATAATATATAATCATTATATCGACATGTACAAAGTACGACATGTAAAGTAATAAATTCAATTTCCCTGTGTCTATTCTGTTGCTCGGTTAGTGCATATGAATATGGTAAAGCACAAGTAATAAATCTACATCCTATTCTATTATGAAGCATAACCATAACTTCAGTTAAATCTAATAATATTAGATTTAACTGAAGTTATGGTTATGCTTGCTATTATGTCTCTTTTGGTGACTGAGAAGCAATCACCATACATAAAAACTACTGTTGAATTAGAATCTAGTAATGAACTATTCTTTAAATTATTAACTAAGGTACTGAACTTAACTCCTTAACTTATAGAAATTGGTATTGCAGGGAGTATGACGTTGGTAATCCGACCAAGTTCAGATGAACAAGATGATGAATGCTAGATCCTGAGGCCATTGCTACTTCAGCCAGCCAAGGTTATTGGCCATAGCATATTAATTGTGATACTCTTTCGGAATATACGGGTAAATAAAGTAGGTAAGAGGTAGGTACACAAAAAAACTTCAATATTTTTCAGCATCTTTATTTGCAATTAAAACAGAAAAATTATCAGTAATCAGTTTATTATAATTACATGACATTTTTACGTTTAATATGACTCAAATATAACTGATCATTAATCCTCCCAAGGTAAATACAACAACTAGGAAATAAATAGAAGAAATCTTGAATGAAAACAGGTAGGAAATTGCTATAATCTAGATTTGTAATTCATAATTTCATTACGACTATGATTCTAGAAAAAATTGTCGTGTTTATGCCTTCCTGAGATCTGTTTAATTTCACTCAAAGTACAAAGTTTCATTTGAAAGTTAGCTTTTCAATAAAGTATCTTTACAAAACATACCATCAGAGAATTCATTTTCACGGTTTATTTTGAAGTATATCAATATCATTTTCGGTTAAATTTCCCGTCTACTTTAAAACACATTCACAAAATCCATTACCACATTAAAAATAAAAATAAAATTATTTTATATATATTATGGTGATCTTACATACATGGTATTGTACATTGCCATCGAATTTGCCGATATTAAATAAAAAAAATAAAACTAGACAAGCGACAAACGCTGCATCTGTATTCTAATTTCGACATACCACATCAGTACATTGACAACTCGCACCTCATACATTGATTACGGTGACATGATCAAATGCATTGATATGACACATAGGAGTAGAATAGAACAGACACGGAGCGTTTGCCACTCGTCTAGAAACAGGTGGTAGATAATTTGAAAACTGATTGTACAAAATAAGTACAAATGAATATAACAATGTACGAGTACCAACAACAAGTTTATTATTTTACACTTTCAGTCATATTATACGTTGGATAACGGACAAACACTGTAACTTTTGCATCTATACAGACAATCCAATATTTTAATGCAAGCACCACACCCGGCGTGTTCACTCATATTCAGTGCACCAGGAAAAAATTCCTGTCTCCGAAATACATCCAGACGTTTTTGCACAATACAACAATTTTATTAATATGATATGACTTTTAAAGTTAGGTACAATATTACCATTCGCACAATAAGGCCCCTGAAAAGGTGCTTGCACAAAATTAACATCCATATTCACAAACATTACTACAACTTCAAGTATATGCGTTATTCAGACGCACAGAAAGACAAATGATTATAATTTATTCATATACAAAAAACTACTTTGAAACAATTCAATATAACTATTTATTTTAATATATTTTGAAACAATCTTTTTGTTATGTTCAAATCACACATCAATGTTTACGGAATAGCAACGAAGGGTCATGCATATGCATGACTTCTAATGTACTGAAATGTATAAGAGATGTCACACAGCCGGCATGACGCTATGCTCTAACAACCAACGCGTGTAGTACATTACTACTATTCACGCACTACCGCTTGTAGCGAAAGCTTTACACACTTAGTATTGTTTGGGAATATGGAGATACGTCGTTTATCATTTATACGCACTGACATAAAAAAATAGTTGCAACTTAAAAACGCTACGGAGCATTTTTAAACTATTTTTTGAATATCTTTTGTGGTAGTAGTTCCTCGCTGGCTTGCTTGGGCTGGCACGTTCGGGGAAGTACTACCCTTCCACAGAATAACAACTACAAGTATCAGTATAATATGTT
Organism: Laspeyria flexula; assembly: GCA_905147015.1. Lineage (NCBI taxonomy): Eukaryota > Metazoa > Arthropoda > Insecta > Lepidoptera > Erebidae > Laspeyria > Laspeyria flexula. Next base: position 7,244,511 of record LR989949.1, on the reverse strand, counting down.
GTTGTGTTTCGTGGGTGACCGGGAGACCGGAGGCCCAATGCCTACTCGCAATCCCACTTCCGATCCCCATCGTTTTCCTTCCTAGTCAGCGGCTTGGTTGTTTTCTTTGCAACCAATGCAAAAAGAACACAACCATGTCGATGGACGGCGTTTATCAGTTACCATGAGGTGGGCCGTATGTTCGTCTACCACGTTGGGCAAACAGTTAATGTCATACAGAGAACACACCTTATATCCGTTTAATACAGTGCGAATTATGATCGAACGATGTCTGTCTGTATATTGAGCTTGTACGTATGGATGCAAACATTACCGAATCGCCGGGCCGCGCTGGCAACTACGCGACAAGCGAGTGCGGCGTGATGTATATTTATAACTACGTTAGCAAAACAATGTAAGCCTACCTACATTTATACTATGTCGATATTTTGACTAGCACTTACAGTCAACGATGGTTAAGGATTGAAACTGGCCGATAGAATATTATTCAATAAATTTTATTTCTACCTACACACACTATTATACTTGTCGATTTTTATTTTCATCCTGTCTTTAGCATATTGTCCATTTTGAGCTGAAATTGACCTGATAACTTACATTTCATAACAATAACGCTTACAAATGTTGTCCAATAAAGCGAGAAAGATTGATTATACATGTCTTTACTCTTTCTCAAGCACTTTTAATTCGAAATTATACTTATGAGAAAAAGTAAATAATAAAATAATCGAAAATGAAAATAGTCAGGTGTAGTTCAGCTCTCAAGCATGATCATTATATATATAATAATACGATACGTAATATATATAAATTTGAAAACATGCTTTGTGTGGGTTAACCATTAAACCGTGCACATTACTAACAAAGTTGAACCACAGTTTATTAATAAACAGCTAGCTACCATCTACAGGAACAAACGTATCAATAGATACTAGTAAACTTTGTAGTGTAACTAGCTAGTTTAAGCAAACTGTGTCTGCAAAATAGATATCTTAGATGTTAATAGTTATTGAATGTAGCATAACTGATTTTATATTAGTATTCAATAAGACTTCACGTTTTTACTCTGCTAAAGTAAAGCAACTGTTGTATAAGCGCTACAGAAAAAACGTATCTATGTCTTCAGCATTAGAGATGCCTTTTTCACATTAATTAGTAGAGCAATTATGATCTTAGAAGAGCAATTTATGTCAGGTTCTATTTTATTAATGAAACAATACATCTTCGTTGTATGTAAATTAGTTTTATAATTTATAACTTGTGACATATTTATGTGGGTAGTTTATTTTAATATTTATTTATTATGTATTGAAATCAAGGACAATACATGTCAATTGTATAATAATAATTGATGTATAAAAGTGTATAATTGTGAATTATTGTATAATTAATGTTTAGTGTAGATTGCACGCTAATAATGATAATTAAAGACTTGCAAGCATATTCTTATAATATATATTCAAAACATGTGATTGTATGAGTACCTACTGAAAGTACAGTCAACAGTATAACTATGAAGTCACTTTTGATTTTATACGATTTACTTTGTACGTAGATGGATAACCGAGTTTTCATCTTTCATTTGTCTTCAGCAACATTACTTGTAAGAAAGCTAACTTTGTGGAAACGTGTTTATGCAACGTAGTACAAGATATTAACGTAGAACGTGAAACCGGAACGCTCAAATGCATGACCGCTCACTGTCGAGTTGATCTCTAAGGTGTATTATAGTTTAAGTGACTCGGGAACGAGCATGTTTCATCATAAAGCCTCAACCAGCGTCCGCTGTAATAGTTTATCAACTAATCAACCCTTTCAACGCCAACGTCTTATACATAAGAAGAATAAAGCATGAGCAAGAGCAATGTTACGTCACATATATCAGGCGTTTACATTCAAAGGGTTAACACTCGTTTAACACTAAATTAATAAACCTACAATGAATTCTATAGAATATGAGTACGTACACAACGAGCAAAATCGTGGTAATTTATATACAAAAGTAATTGGTTACCTTTACATACTTTTGGGATTATTTCAATTATTTATGAACCGACGCGGTTATAGTCTGCAAACGATTGTACTATTTCTTAAGAAATAATACTATATTTCCATTTGCACACTATAGCCACCTAGTGTTAAAAGGTTAATATATATTATAAGTATATTTGTGTCTAAATGTTACGCAGGTAATCGTGAAAGGCTACATTCACATGTGACTTCGTGAATATAATAGATAGAACAATATTATTTCCCTAAACTATTTATGCACCATTAGTCCTTTGCTAAAAGATAAAAATAACACCAGCATCTATGTAAAATGAGAAATAAAAACAATTTCATAACATATTTTAAAATGATTCAGTCAACAGAATAAAATGGTACACACCTTGTGGTGGATATACTTGTTTGGTAGATAAGTTATATATTTATTTACGTTTGTATCGTTATATAAATATACTTTGCACAACATTGAGATATTACAAACAAGAGTACATCCCACCACGTCAATAATATTATATATAATTCATTAGACAATCATTAAAAATCTAAAAATAAATTAAAGTTACAATTGTGATGCAAATGACAACCACAGCCCGAATGGTCACACTTCTTGAGAAGAATTTATATATCTATGATGTATCTATAATATAAAAAATGTTCAATATATTTTTTTAATCTAACTAATACTACTAAAACATATTATTTGGTGGTTACATCTTGTACATAATTTTTAATGAGATTAAGCTTATGCCGGGGACGATGTTTGATGATATAAATAATTCGTCACCGGCAGATGTATATTGACATGAGCAATATTAGAGACTATAGCCAAGAAACAATATAGCCGAATTAAGCACACTTAATTATTATGAACGATACAGAGTCGTTTAACAAACAGTGTGACGGCCGTGCGTGACATGTGAGGTGTGATGTGTGAAGATGATCAACATGGAAAGTATACTCGCTGGTAAATGATATTTGTGTGTTAGTGATGATATATAGGACTGCTTCTTTGAGACACAAGCCGCGGAAGAAACGCCTTAAAATAAGTGAGTTTTGAACTGTTTTTCTCGTTACTTTTACATAGAATTACACCTTTTTTTCTTTGGTTAGAACTATTTTATCAAGAATACAACTTGTTTCTATTTTTTTAAATAACGCGATTTTTCACTAAATATAATTTACCAACGCATGAAGTGAATAGGTAAAAAATGGATTTCGAAGGACCAACTCTATATAAGACAAATCAATTCCTATTTGCGATATGCAACCAAACTCTAAGATTTCAAACTTTATTGGTAATACTCATCTAACACTTCGCTTAATCCCTTTAAATGCGACGATTTGGAGATGGGATAGAATATATAACATACATGTTTCTTTCTGCTGCTTCTCCGCAAGGTCGCATCGATAAAAATGCATTTAAGTTCGCCAGGCCCTAGAGCAGTGGTTCTTAAGCTTTCAGCAGTGAGGGACCATTTAACCAATTCACTATCTTGTCATGGAACACAAATTCAATTAGTGATTGGCTCCAAAAGTCTTCCGAGTATGATCCCAGCGGCCCAGTCTGCCCCTTCGCTTCGCGGACAACTTTTGCTACTCTCAGGGAGCACCAATGGTCCGCGGACCATAGGTTAAGAACCACAGCCCTAGAGTAACCCAAGTCAATTTCACTAAGATTCAGCGGTTTGACGTTACCACTTAACAGACAGACTTACTTTCGTATTAATAATATCTGTATGGTCAAATAGTGCTCTTTGGTACTTTCTACCAAATAAATTAGGCTCGCTGGATACGAGCGACTGCTTCTGTACATACTTTAATACTGATTGTATAATAAACATATACAATATGGCAATTAATCTGTTCGCTAACTACCCATCTCCAATGCGTCATCCTATTCACGTCACTCAATATACTTACAAGTTGATGATCTCAGGTTTCGTCGACATACACACGTACACATAATCCGATTCGGAATCGAGTCGCGCACGGGCGGCCCTACGTTAGGCGGTGGCTACTTGCCACACTATCAGGTGACTCTTAGAAGCGCGCTCTGCTAACGAGCTATGACCGCTTGACGACCCATCTTCTGCGACGACTACACTGTCCTCCATTTCAGAGTCGGCTGTAAAACAGAAAATTAACGTACTTTATAATTGTGTAACATTCTTGAAAATGTAAGGATCCATCCTTACATCGGTGTCGGTCATACGGATCTTGGTACCGAGATCTTGGCGCAGCGTAGGACGTCCACCCACAAGGTGGACAGATTACCTGAACAGCAGGAACGCGCTGGATGCAGGCCGCATACAACCGGTCCTATGGGAAATCTCTTGAAGAAGCCTATGTCCAGTAGTGGACGTCCTACAGCTGATATGATTATGATGATGAACGAATTATTGGGAATGTCTGATCCAACAAGCTGCATTAGGCCAGCATTTTAGGATTATGGCTTAAACCCTCTCAATTCAAAATAGAGGAGAGAAGACGCTTTCTCAGAAGTGGGACAGTAATGGATGGCAATTTTTATTAATATTTTTTTTCGGATATTTTTTAACACAACGCCATCTAGCTCAAAGTAAACTAATATAAGCTTGTGTTATGGGATCTAGACAACTGATATATATATATATAAATACATATATATTATACATAGAAAACACCCAAACTCCGAAACAAACATTTGCAGATCATACAAATATTTGTTCCGACCCGAGGATCGAACCCGAAACTTCAGTCACGCAACTGAATACCGTGTCAGCCGCTGCTCCTTTGAATAGTGCACTTCTTAGTTTATGAAAATAGTAGTGAAATGATGATTGAATGATTTGTTACCACAGCATGTATTCTCTCTCTTCCTCCAAAATTTTCAAAATGAGAACGTTTATGCATCTCTATCTTTTTAAATAAACAGTTAACATAAATATTAATAAAATAAGTGCGAAGTTTTTAACAAATACACAAGATTGTAGCTAGTCAAAGTGAGGAAATAAACATAAAAAAATTATATTTGTTATATATTTTACATTACAATTGGTAGTACACAAATGCTATCGGTTAATATTTACATATTCTTATTAGCAATATACACGTTAGCAATAAGACATAAAGTTTATGTTATCAGTTCATCCGGGTTAAGAAAATAGTGACCACTTGATTTTTACAGTAGATATCCATTGCTTGAACATGCCATCAAAACAAATGACTGCACAGGGTATGCACCAAAGCTTAGTCATCAAAAATATTAACATCTAGTGATGTTTTATGTTGTGACGTCTCGCAATGATTACTGTGAAAGATGGAAATGATCTGCTGACGTCAGACATTAACCTTAACTTCGTAACAGAGGTCTTGCATCGGGAATGCGTCAATTATAAAGGGTACTTTACGCTTATACTTTAATACATAAGATATACTTAAAGGTCAAGCACCTAATATTTCACTCTTTTTCTAACACGAATGAACCGTCTCACCTGGTTTACTGTTACACCAAAGACCATGTACAATGTTAGTATGATATCAAGTGATAATGTTTATATGACTATGCGTGAGTAGATTGAACGGATGGCGACTTTGACAGCGAGTGTATACAATCCCGTCGAAAAAATTAACTGTATGAGGTTTTATTATATAGAATAATATTATATAGAATAATATATATAAAGTTAGAATTGCGTTGACAAAATATGACAAATATTTTTACCAAAATTTTTCCCAATGCAATAAAATAGAAATGGGACTTCTAATCCAAATTATGAAATTTTGATAACATGTATTTTGCTCTGATATGTTAATGTATTCTTCCGAAACACCATGTTCTTTGGCTAATAAACAATGCTATGCAGACTTTAACGCTCTTGAGAATTAAACTATGTGGCTAATTTTAAAGTTACTTCAAGATTTATTTAAATATTACTTCTAGGCTTGTTTAAAAGAACCGGTCAAGTTCGAGTCAGGCTCGCGCGACGAGCATTGTGAAAATGGCACCTACAACTATGTATTAAGGTATGTATTACACTGGCTGTCAAACGTGTAAACCCACTTTGCAGTCTATAATGATACGCTACATGCACGGGTTAGCTCCCAATGTTACGTGTGAGCAAGCGTACATGCTTTATTCGAAAATTCAACGTACCAGTAGTAAATATAAATTAATTGCTTATTTCTAAGATCAGGTACGTTCAGGAGTCTCTTAAAACCTGCCATACAATGACGTGGGAGGCTGTGTCGCGTATGTCATCGGCATGCTCTTCTATATGGCCAAAAAAAGAAAAATACCGAGGCAATTAAAACATAACGCACTATGCCTATTCGGTTTGTATTTTCTACTAAAATGTGTGTATTTCTTCAGTATGAATCATTGATAGGTGAAATTTATTTCATCAGCATTCTTTAAATGTAGTGTTCGTTGTAGAATAGAATGACGTAACATAAACTCAATTTTTTTTTATTCTTAATACGTCACTACACGGATGATTTGACTTGATTTGTTTTGTTTTATATGATGAGAAACCAACTTCGGAAGTGACCAACTAAGTTACTCGTAGATAAATATGGGCTGCCGCTTCTATTAGTTTACTTGAGACACAAAATTACGGTTAAAAACCACTGCGGTTCACCGCAGCTAGCACTTAAATAAATTGCGTGTTTGTAACGTCCTATACGACACGGTAAGCCACAAGGCCACAATTCATTCGAAACACAGGTTTAAATGAATGCTAATGATAAAATTGAATATTATTGTAGATATTTTTTCATGCATCTTGTAGGTACTTAAACAACAACACATTTTAGAAGAAAGCACCTGAAAATTCAAATCAAACAATAGGCACAAATCCTTAATATAATAAATCTCTCGCACCGTTCAAAATAAAATAGATCTTATTACTATGCGGATAAGCGGTAAAGCGCAGTACTATAGAACTACTATTGCGAAGCAAAGCTGACTAAACGCAATGGGGATGAGTTTTAAAGCTCATTACCGCGATGCGAGTTTTGCAAAACCAATGTCATGCGGTCTTTGTCTCACTCGTAGAGAAAAACAGTGTTGGCATGATACTGGGATTGTGAAGCTTGCATCATGTAAATGGCTAGTCTACGCTAACGTGCATATTGCTTGCTTTGATATGTTTTTTTAGGTTGTAGTAATTTCCTGTACTGGCATTTTAAATACAGAACTTTATTTTTTCAGGTATATTTTTTTTATTTTGTGCCAGATAGACTACTATTTTTATTGTCACGTACAATATTTATCTAAGATGAATAGCCGAAGAGGTTTTATGTTGTTGTTACTATGTAATGTTTAGGAGTTGAAAAAAATGACATTAATCTGCGGGTTATTCCTTGGTGAGCTTACTGATCCTCTAGCATCCTGCGAAATCCACTAGCTGCGACTTTAGTAGCTGTTTACTCATATTTTTACATTCCATAATATTATATTAAAATGTTTAAATCCATTTAATGAAAAAGTTATTTGAAAATAAAAATCAACAAGCTTATTTAAGTTTCAACTTAACTTTCATGTGTCTTTACTAAACAACGTAGAAAAACGTGGAGGTACGAGTATGCTTGATAATCACTTTTATTTAATTTTATATATTTAGTTAGGAACAGTTAGTATGTAGTGATGTCGATTAATTAGTAATTATTTCATGATGTGGTAAATAACAAACCCTCTCAGCTCTCTAGATAGAGGAGAGGAGACCCGAGCCCAGCAGTGGGACATTAACGGGTTGTTGATGATGATGATAAATAACAAAACCGCATTACCATGTTTACTTTTAACCTTGCTTGTGTATTTTTTAGCCAATTTTTATTAAAATGTTTTTTTAAAACGTACTTGGACACAAGTACGTTTTAAAAAAACATGGTGATATAAATTTATTAGGCACAAATTCATACAAAAATATGAAAACATTATTCATTTTATTTACGGATTTCTTATGAACACAAATAAGAGTTGTTTTATATTGATATTCTTATTTTCATTGCCTTTGTGTGTTACGAAGGTAAAATGACCAAAGTACAACTTAATTAACCAAAAGAAAATCAATTGTATATTAATAACATACGAGATTCTAAATGTATGTATCGGTAACACAAAAATTACAAGAATCCAGCATCGACACGCACTCAAAAAACGCACACAATTGACTTCTATATCCTTTTAATATATTTTAATATGAGTAAACACCAATAAAGCCACAGCGTACCACATTGTGCGTTGTCGCAGCATAGTAATAGTACTAAAATGTGTGTATTCATACACATTTATTACAGCAGCGCTGGACACCGTTTTTACGTGATTGTAATGATCACCAGGGCGTCGAAATGACATACTTATATTCAATATATCTATTGACAGGAAGTATGAACACCTTTCAAGTTAAAATGACCACATAGTCATATTTTAAGTGCTTAAGATTTTAAGAAGATTTCTTAAAATCTTAAGCACTTACTAAATGACTTATGTAACACATTTACAAGTATTTCGAATATTTATCTTGAGCTAACATAATGTAAGATAAAATTTTCCTTTACAGTTTCTGTAAATACGAATAAAGTACCAAATTACTACGCTACGATAACGCAACGTCATTGTGGGAATACACTAAGAAAAAAAAAACAAGATTATTTACCAAATATCATGCGACATACCTATTCTAAAGTCTATGTAGCCTTCGCCGCCTGATATGACCAACATGGGGGGCATTGTAGGTGAGTTACGACGTGGGGACTCAGGTGTTCGGACTGGTGAGCCAGCTACTCCAGGCACAGCGACGAAGAATGTGACGGCGTCGCGGTGACCGTGGAACGAGAGCTGCGCGTGCGCCATTGAGCACCACGGTATGTTGCCAGTAGGACAAGATGCCAACGAGCCGACTGGAAATGTTATTATACGCATATTATTGTAAAATATAATAATGGAATATACTCGTATATATAACTGAAATGATCACAAAAACATTTACACTTAAGTATCTCAAAATAATTTATTAATCGTGATATTAATGAGAACTTGAATTTTAATTTATTTTTTCTTTTTTTAATTTAAATATAGAACTTTAAGGTTTATGATAAATTATTAAAATTACCAGTAAAACTTACATAAAAAAATATTATAAAGCTTTTCACAGTTCAATGTTTACAAGAGTTCAAATCCATTTTTATATAATTATACAAAATTTTACAATTTTATTTTGTCCAATCAAGTGATTTGAATTAATTTATAATTATCCATTTAATGTCAATAAATGTAATTTAATCAATATAATTTAATAAATGTATTTTTGTCTATTGCATGCAAGTCAGTGCCAGTGAAATTATTATAACTCTTATATTTGCATGTCTTGAAAGAGACAGAACATATTGAAACTATCATTATATTATATAACACCATCATGTACATATGTTGTGACAAATAAATTGATCTTATCTTATCTTATCTTAAAAGTCAATAGCATATGAAATTATCTCTTACAAAAATCATAAAACAAGACTCGAATAAAAATCTAATAAACATACCAGCCGTCACAGCTCTAGACGTTGAAGGCTGTGGTCCAGTAGAATCCCTGCTGGATCCCTCAGACAATGGCACAGAGATGACGACACCATTGCTAGTCCCGATCCACAGTCGTCCCGAGCTGATCAACAGCGCAGTGATCCTGACTAGAGAGAAGCCTAGCTTGCCCGTGCCCAACATTTTGCTGACGTAAGGTTCAATATCAACATCCTTCAAGTGTTGGTATGTGTGGGCGTGGTATAGACGTAATGTCGAGTCCATTTTAATTGATACCTACAAGAAATTATTTTGGGTGATATTATTATTTGAGTTGAAAGTTTTTATTTACTGATTTCTGTGTATCATATATTATATGATTATATTATATATTATATCATTTATTATATATTTTACGTATATATATAAATAAATTAAATGTAGTTCGTTGGTGTTGGTGAAGCTCTGAAGGATGGATATAATTAATAATTAAATTTTTGACATAGTCCAAATAAAGTGAAATGAAAGAAAAGTTCTTTTTCTTACGATTCAAAGTGTGTCGTGTCAGTTGATTTATTAAAAATATCGTCTCTTTCGACAACAAACCAACGTATATAAAATTGCTATCACCTATATTTCAGGTTGAATAGTGCAATATAACGGTTAAATCTTAGTTTTCATCTCATTTCGTACGTACAACGTATTCCGTGTCAGGTGATTTATGATACACAGAAATCAGTAAATAATAACGGCGAGTTTAAGCATAAGTAACAAACAATAAGTGGTAATTACCCAAACACCGTCGCCGTCACAGGCCATCTGTCGCACTTGGCTCTCTTGTCTGGGATGTGCTTCTAGCGAGTGCAACAATAAACGAGACCTTGGCTCTATTACGTGCACCTTGTTACGGTACCCGCACCACACCGTACACCCGACCGCGGATAAACAGCGTACTGTAATAATAACATCGAAAATTAAATCTTAATAATCAAGAATAGGTTGCATTTTGACTTGCTAGTTATCTTTTTGATTGGTTAATCGATGTTACAGTTCAACATAGAACTATATTCACAGGTATTCTCTAATGCAATAGTGTATATTTAACATAAAGTTCACTCAGTGTGCAATAGAATTAATAATCTTTGTTTTTCTTTCAAAGTCAAAGTCAAATCTTTTTATTTCATTTGGATCACATACATGATACTTATGAACGTCATACAAAGCCAGAAAAAGTGTCAGTAAATTTGCCTACGGCCAGTTCACTGACAAGGTTGAGCTCTGAGAAGAGCTTGGCTTTCGTAGGAGCGTTCATACATATGAGTCGTAACGTCGCAATTTAGTGTCATATTTCGTGTATTTCAATTTTTTATTATTTAATCGAGGCTATATTTTAAAAATATCTCTGTTATAATTTTTAAAACAACGAAATGGTTATTTAGAAAACCATGACATATGACACTAAATTCGACATTGTGACTCTTTTGTATTAAGATAGAAGCGTATACGTACACGAGTACGTATACGTATACTGACCTGAACACTTGGGATCACCGAGCGTGAGTACCCAATACTGTGTGAAGTCCCACTGTCCGTCTGCATGCCGAGAGAATATAGCCACAGTCCCGTCCGCGAGCGCCACGATACAACGCGACGCACACGCTACTATTGATAGTATTGCATCGTTTAACTTCACTCTGTAATATAAAACTTTTTTTATCAACTTCCGTGCTATATTGATCGAAGTTCAATACACATTTACTGCACTTCCATTTCATATAAGTTGTAACTATGGCAATTCTCGCTTTTAAGGTTCGTTGCCGACTTCACGCAAAAACAGCAGCAGACGTATGACCGCGTCACTACTTGCGTATTTGTATGAAATATCCTTCGTAGATACGAAGCTAGCGACGCGACATCGATCGGTAAACGGCACTGTCGCTTGACGGCAGAACGAGTATCTCTTTAAAATTAAACTACTGGATAAAGCGCTGTTGTAAGACTATCCATCAACGTTGTCTGAATCAGATCACTTTTATCAATAGACCCGCCCATTGATACTACCTTTTATTTCATTTATTTCTTTATAAGTAGGTTTTTTACATTTGTGAAGACCAATAAAGTTCTATCTATGTATTTACTTAGCGAACAGCTCATTAACTTACCTAGCTAAGCATTTCTTGTAGTTCCCAACAGCGGAGTGTATGTACAAGTTGCCGCTCTTGGTACCTAACCACATAGTAGCCATGACGGTAGACATCTTGCGGTCTTGAGACACTTCGGAACGAGCCTCTGCCTTTGACTGTTGTTGGGCAAACGCCTCAACGCCCGGCTCGGGAGAGCCTAAATGTGCACCTGTGTACAAATGAATAAATAAGATTAGGAGCGTCACTTTCGGTTTTCTGATTAGATATTTAGATTAAGAGATCTTAATGTTCAATGAAAGGTTTTGCCATTCGGAAATTATAAGAATATTTTTATGCAAGGCCAGCATTACGGTTTCTCGGAGTTCCGTATGAGAAATCTAACCAGGCCAAGACTTCGAAAACGAATTTTAACGACGTTTATATTATTGTTTTGTCATAGGCCGCATATTGTATGGATTGTCTTACGACCAACGGTTTAGGCCATAATCCACATACGGTGGCCTAGTGCGGGGTGGTAGATACACTTACTATATACACTACACTTAGAATTTATTCTAAGCTATGTATGTTTCTTCACGCTATGTTTTCCTTGACCAGATGATAAGTCACTTGATAAGAACATATAATTTCCACTAAATAATGCAGTTATTGATATATTTGATGATAACTTTAATAAATTCATGACAACATTGAAAGACATCCTCCATAAAGATTAATTTATAAAAAATTGTAACGTCAAGACAGTCCTTCTAGATAATTTAATATATACATAGCACTAAGTAATATAAATAATATTGTCACTGTATGCACATATATTTACTTTGCAATCCAGCTCTGAATTCTTCTGTTTTTAATATTTTACTGTATTTACGATTGTAATGTGTTTTGTGCATCTTAATAAATAAATAAAAAAAATTAAATCTACATTGGTTCTGCCGATCAGAATCCAGCCACTATAGCTTCTAATAAATAGATAAATACTTTGTATTATAAGGAGTACTTTACTTTTACCGTTAACAGGTGTAGAACTAAGCGGTGGGCTATCAGGCGCGGCCGGGTCAGCCGCGTCGGCTTCTTCAACGTTTTTGACTACGGGCTCTTCCGTCTGTTGTTCAGGTACTGTCTCTGGCTCGTTCACAGGAGTGCTCGGCGGGGTTAGGATTGTTGCTTTTATCTGGTTGTGGAACAAATATACCACTGTTAATCTTTACGTTTAAGTGGCTAACTGCCGTACTCAAGGACGTCAATTAGCAGTAATCTGCCATTAACACAATTTTTTCATTGAATAATAGTCTTTAGATGTATAGACTTAAGTATCACATGTTTTCACTTAATAAACTTTAAAGTACTCTCTCTCTCTGAGTACGGCAGTAAGAGTAATAAGATAAAAACTAATAATATTCAATATTAGTAATATCCAAATTTTATTGAATTTGATTTTTTATATTATAGACAAAGATGGTAATTGCTCGATAACAAATCTAAACTTATATCTGTTTTATATTGGTTAACTCTATATTATATATTCAGCCAGTCTTTATTATATTTGGCCAGCAAAAAGGGCATTATAATTAGATCTACACACATACGTCACAGGAAAGGCTGTCCATTTATTAAATAGTATAATAAATTCTAATCTAGATGCAGACGTATTTTTTGATAGCGTAAGGGTAATGGCCAGGAAAATGATACTGTGCCTAAATTTGTTATAGGTAGTTATGTTTTGAATTTATTGTTTTAATTGTTTTATTTTATTTTATGTATTTTCTGAATTTAATGAATATTGCTAGTAATAATTTAAATATTATAATTGTTAATTAAGTTAGTATAGCATATAAGCGATTTGGAGTATTCTGTAAGCTTATACTGCTCTATGAATAAATAAATAAATCTAGAAAATAGTAAACTAAAAAACGGCCCAAACATTATTCATGTCTTTGCTTTTCTGAAATTCTTTAAATCGCTATTATAATATTGTTCTTGTCTTTTTTACAAAAACAAACAGAGACATCAATAGTTTCGTGTAATTAACAGTTTGTAGTAACTTACCAAGCGGGTGCTGCCGATAACCACTGCATCCTTGTCACCATTCTCTTCGGGTACATTGTTCTTTTGTGTGATATCTACAGATTCAATCCTTCCAGCACAAAACAACGACTGGAACAAACATTTTACATGGTGCAATTACTATTTAGTTTTCCTTTAACTCTCTCAACGCCAACGTCGGCTATACTCGACCAGCACAATGGTGCCCTTTGCGTCGATGATAAAGATCATTACTTTTAGGTGTTTTATTGCTTGGCTTGGCGTACAAGGACCGAAGATGCCAATATGGCGTGGCGTTCAAAAGGTTAAGCGATTGCTTCATACCACACAGTAGGGTGATAGTACACAACTATCCGATGTGATGATCGAAACCATAACTTATATTTCTGAAGTCCCCTATTGTAACAACTAAACCAACGCGGAAATAAAATAAAAATGCAAAAACATATTGCACTTAGAGAAAAAGTCATCTAAGCCCGATGTTCATTGACTATATTGGACTTTGTGCTATTAGATAGACGCTTCAAATGTCTTATTTATTCTATCGAAGCTACTAATGCTGTGAGCAAACTGCCAACAGATGCATCTATTACAACACTATGTTATGTCCCTGCTGGTGTGTAGTGGTGTCAAGAGCTCATTGGGGAGGAATGGAGTTTAAAAGGACGGTAAAACGTTTGTGATGTGGCACCTGGTGCTACAGGCATCCATAATACGGTAACTGCCTACCATCAAGCTGACTATACATTGTATTCCAACGTCAACGTATTCAAAATTGACCGTATGTTATCGAGGCTACGAAAGGTTCATCATCATCATCATCATATCAGCTGTAGGACGCCCACTGCTGGACATAGGCCTCCTCAAGTGACTTGACTTGACCGGTTGTATGCGACCTGCATCCAGCGCGATCCTGCTGTTCGGATCAGGTCATCTGTCCACCTTGTGGGTGGACGTCCTACGCTGCGCTTGCCGGTGCGTGGTCTCCATTCAAGAACTTTTCGACCCCATCGGCCATCAGTTCTGCGTCATATGTGCCCTGCCCACTGCCATTTCAACTTGCTTATCCGGTGGGCAATGTCGGTAACTCTGGTTCTTCTGCGGATCTCCTCATTTCTGATTCGATCACGCAGAGACTCCGAGCATTCCCTCTCCATAGCTCGTTGAGCTACTCTGAGCTTGTTTATAAGGTCCATATTTAGAGACTACGTTTCAGTGCCATACAAAAGGTTAATAGCTCTTAACAAACATACCGGATGACGTTTATTTTCAGTAACACCCGCGGCTCTCTCCTGGTACTCCCGGTAGTCTTCAGCCACCGCGCCCGGCACCGACGCTACACACAGAATGTGCTTGTCCGTCACTGGGAACGACTCGATCACCTCCGCTGGGTTATTCGCGTCGATTATCTACAAATTATTTTATGTTTATAATAATAATAATATTCTAGCACATTCACACAGCGCCATCTAGTCCCAAAGTAAGCAAATATATTTGCTTGTGTTATGGGTACTAAACAACTGATACACTACGTATATACATTATTTTTTTTTGTAAATACATACATATTATAGATAAATTACACCCAGACACAGAGCTTATCACACAAAGATTTGTCCTGGGTGGGGATCGAACCCACGACCTCCGGCTTAGCAGTCAGGGTCACTAACCACTAGACCAACAGGCCAGTCAAGTCAGTATAATATATAATAATATAACTTCCTTTTTCTCATTTTTACATAGATAATAATTAAATAATACATGATTAAATAATACAAATTTAAAACCACGAAATATGACACTAATGCGCTAGTTCCTAAATTAATTGATTGAAGTAACTTGGAAAAAAAGGGACATTATGCGAAAGGGACATTCTACGAAAGGGACATTTTGAGAATGAGAAATTCTGAGAAAGGGACATTTTGCGGAGTGGACATTCTGCGAAAGGGACATTCTGAGAAAGGGACATCATGCGAAAGAGACTTTCCGTGAACGGGACATTTTGCGAGCAGTAGACATTTTGAGAAAGGGACATTCTGCAAAGGATAGACTCCTTTGCAGAATGTCCCTAATAATAAATTTGTAAATACGGTCATAACCGCTTCGCCACAGTGGCACTCTTCCCACCAAATTCTATTGCCATTTTGGCAAGACAGCGGCTTTGGAGTAAAATACAAACAAACAAACAAACAAACAAACAAATGAGGTGATACCAATACGATAATTACACAAACCATGACTATCCCCTTGCTCTGGTTGCTGGAACACACCCATACGAGGGAGGACAAGTTTTTTTCTATGTACTCGACGCTCTGGGTAGATTGGAGCTGTTGGTTTATCTCTTCCACCTCTGGTGAGTGAACTGATTGGGCTTTGCTCATCTCGTACGCTGTGGGTATTTAAATAAATATGTATCGGTTAAGTAAGACTAACAACGTCAATAAGTAGAGTAAGAAGAAGTAGGCAGAGATACATCAAACTCACATTTCGCCATTTTATTTTGTATATATAATAGGGGACAAGTGTACTGCTATCCACTTGGCACATTTCTAAACGCTGATACTGTGAATTTTGCAGACAGCAAAACCCATTATCGTTTTGCCCGACCCTGAGCTCGACTATTATTCACACTCCCATTACGCCACCGAACCAGTACGTCCACTATTATTACTATTATTATTATTACTAACCTTTTAATCTTTATTACCATCATAGTACTGACCTAAGGACATGGTATTTTCCGTCTTATCATCTTGGTTAGCGTAGAACACACTCTCGCCGATCATACAACCACCGTCCGGAGTCCGACCACCATTCAAATTGACGGCCGCCGCACATAACAATGTCATGCGAGGTTCATTCTCGGCGATGGGTCTGAAAAATCAATTTTATAAAAATAACATACCGTCACGTGTTTTAACACTTTTGTTGTTCTGTGAAAGACGCAACGCGACGTGATGCGTCGAATACTTTACACCACGTGTCTCTTACGTAAGCGACGCGTAATACGACGTTGATATCATACCATAGACTATACCTTGAAGCTTTAACTTTACGATACGACGCGTCTCGTTACGAGAAAAAAAAAACAAGTTTGCACGTATTGCGTTTCGTCGCACGTGACAACGTAGGCCACAAGTATATAAAACGACTATTTGATATCTTCGCATCACGTCGCCTCGCATTGTCGCGTGTCGTTCACTTAGGACAGCGGGTTAGACAGAGGTGCATGACAAATACATTTTTGTTACTTCCAATGTAATATAGAGGGAGTCTATTGCCATTAACCAGGCACACACAATCAAAGTATATAGTCTAAAGTTACTCCTTGTAACATTAGCTATCCGTTAGTAAAAGGCCCGTCAAAATCGGTTCCGTGGTTTCAAAGAAACAGACAGACAAAATGTTTACAAAGTGTCTTTAAATAAGTAATGTATATACTCTCATACGTTTAAATTAAAAAAATGTTATTTTGATATTACAAATACACTTCCATTTTATTTATTTGTAAGCATAGATAAGTATTTTCAATGTTTTTATTGAGAAAGTTTTGAGTGTCGGTCTGCCTGATCTCAATCAGGCAGACCGACAGACAACTGTTTATTATAGTATATAATGACTATATAGGTGGAGAAATAAAATAATAAACCCTTTCCATCCGAGAGTACCACTGGGAATGGGTATTTTCTCACAAAAGGAGATCTTAGCCTGGTATCCACAATGATAAGGGATGGTACAGGACGGTTCTGCTAACGCCCTCTTCTATGACATGTGACATGTCTACTGACCTGCAGAACACGGGGACTGGTACAGGCACTCCTCCAGACGACAATGAGGTACACGAACTGGGTCCCTTCTGTCCTTGTCCAGTCTTGCTGGGCAGACTCCAGCCGTACGCTTGCGTGCGTCCGTCCTCCTTACGTACGTGCGCCCGAACCTACACGCACACACACGCATTGTGTACGTATTCACATTCACATAGTATAGGGTAAACTGGCATTATGTTATTAAAACTTAGCATAATATATTCTCATTTGAATGGATAATACAATTTTTTTTTAAGAAATTGTATGTAATCAGTATCATTGGTAATATTTTAGACGACAAAGATTCCAAATATTTAAGTTTAACTATAATCAATTCAAACTTTGCAGTCTTATTAAAAAGGTCTAACTATCTGATTCGATTTATGTAAAACTTTTAGGAAAATTGTAATGTATTAAGTATGATAACTTCGTTGTCAAAAATATTATTGTCACACAAAATGTGATTTTGTCACACAATAATAGTTTGCAAAACGATGTTGTCATTTTGTGTTTGTTGTTGTTTCAATTCAATAATTAATTATTCTGTTGTCAGTTTACTCTATATTTTTAGACTTTATAGAAAGGAAACACAAAAGATACGCGAACTATTTAATAATAAAATATAAATATAATATGAACTATCACATTGTACGCCTACATCTAATATCACTTAAAGTCACTAGCACTTCAAAACTTGTGCTTCATTGATTCAACTGAAAACAAAGAAAGGATAGGAAATTAGGTAGGAAGAGGAAGAAATGAAAATTACACAGAAGAGACAAAACAAAACGAAGGAAAGAAGGTAATATGATATAAGAAGGTACAAATTCAGCCATACATTTTTTAAAACTTCCTATTTTTTGCACTTTTGACCAGCATAAGACTAAAACCCTCTCAGCTCTCTACATAGAGGAGAGGAGACCCAAGCCCAGCAGTAGGACTTAATGGGTTGCTGATGATGATGATTATGAAGACTAAAACTCTCTGTAAAATAGATTTTGACGAGTTTTAGATAATAATATAGTCAGTTTTATTACAGAATTTAATGATAAATACATTTTATTATGCACATACAAATGCTCAGTTTTGCAGAGGCTTATGTGCAACATTGGCTCGCCATAGACTAACAATGAATATGTTACAGTGCTATATTTATTCTTAATAATCCAGCTCCACCTTTTTAAATGAAATGAATCATAAATATTGTGACTCATTATTACTTAAATACTTGTAGAATAATTTAGTTAATATAAATATTTCGCAAAAATAGGCCATCTTTGAACTGTTCATTAGGGTGGTGTCTATTTTTATATGATGTATGGAATGTAATTGTGCAGCAACAAAGGTATGGCTGACTGGTACCTCAGGAAAAAACTCTGGTGCAATGGGAAGCATCAGTTTAGGTGATAAGAGGGCCTTCACGGCATTTCGATATTTGACTTAATCGATTTCGCTGTATAATGTTTGAAAATTGAAATTTATTCGCTGATTTTTTAAACATTTGACAACGAATTAAAATCGACAAGTCGAATGTCAAAATTCCGATTGGACCCTAATGACGTGGTAGGAATCTAAAGTGCTGATGTGATAGCTCATGTTTTGAAGCAACTAGTAAATCTAAGAAAATGAATAGAGAATACTGAAGCCAATTTATTAAGGATGAAAGGCTATTTGTGTTTAAAGCTATATTAAATAAATATTAGTCGATTTGTAATTATTATTACGGATAAAGGTATGATGATTATTATTATTTAGCTTATTGTACATTTTATGATAGAGGAATAGATACATTATACCTTTCTATTAATTAATATCTATGGGCATAGCTAGTAAAGGGCAAAACTAAGTAATGCCCACACAAGGAAAGTCAACATTGTTGTCAATCTTTATTTATCTATGGTTTAGTTATTGTTAGCTGAATGGCCGCCCGCTTTAGGAGAAAATCCTAGTCACATCAATGCTCACGCTATGGTTGTCGATAGAAAAATAAAGAGTCATAACTGAATATTCATAGTAACGTTATTTATTAGTGGATGAAAATAAAAAAATAAACATAAATAAATATATTACCTATATTATAATACAACTTAATATGGCGGCAACTATATTCTAAGGTCGACGTACAATTTGTTCCTTAACCGTTATAAGGGTAATGGTTGATAAAAATAGCTGTGCTAATTTAAAAAAAAATACCTGTTATGGACCTACCTGTCGGAACTGCTCGTTCCTCTCATTTCTCCTAATTTGGTGATGGTCGGTAAGCTGGGTCTCGAAGAAATCCGCCTGTGTTCGCGAGTGACGTAACGCTGGCTGTGGAGCGGCTACGGCCCGGAGATGAGGCGTCGATAGAGGGCGCTGCGGGCGCTCACTGGTACTGTAGACAATGAACGATAGACAGTTGTATTTATAAGATCTTAAGGTCGATATTTACTTTTAAACTAGCACTTAAATTAAACCTTAGGGCTTATTATATAACGAATTTTTGCGTGTATACTAGCCATTTAAAATTAATCATTGTATAAATATAGTGATACCGTAGATTTGTAATATCTAATATCATAATTATGGCACAGAGGGTGGGTAGACGATACAATAAAAAAGATTAGAGATAAACAATAGAAATTACTTCACAATCAAGCGTATTTTATAAGTTCAAGAATATATAATAGAGATAGAGTGCTATGGCGCTTGTTAAGAGAGGCCTACGTCCAGCAGTGGACTGCAATAGGCTGAATTGATGATGATGAGGATGATGAATATTTTACTTGCTGCAGCCGAAATACAACGCATTTATAATATACCTAAGATACTGACTGACCTATTGGTCTAGTGGTTAGTGACCCTGACTGCAAAGCCGGAGGTCGTGGGTTCGATTCCCACCCAGGACAAATCTTTGTGTGATGAGCATAAAGGTTTGTTCTGTGTCTGGGTGTAATTTATCTATAATATGTATGTATTTACAAAAAAAAAGTGTATGTAAATAGAATATCAGTTGTTTAGTACCTATAACACAAGCAAATATAATTGCTTAATTTGGGACTAGATGGCGCTGTGTTAATGTGGTAGAATATTATTATTATTATATTATTATTATACACACGCATCAGCTTTTAAGCTGCTAGTGTTGTTAGTGATTAATAATAATAATTAGGCTCGCTATGAATGTACTATACAACTATAATTATTATTATGACCATTGTAGAATACGAAGTTGTTCGTGAAAGTATTATCTGAATATTCTTTCACAAATTATTTTCCATTCTTATATATTTTATATATACCTACGACGCGAGCAAATTTAGCACTAGAATGCCGGCGGCAGGCTATTTATTATGGCAAGGTAATTAGAGCACCTTGCATTAGTTAGTATTGCTAAACAAAATAATGTAAGTTGCCTTAAAGTATAATTATTGCTATTGCTCATATTATTATAATAAAAAAGTATTTCATAATATTATGACTCTTTATAATAGAGAACAATCATAAAATCAACACATATGTACAATATTTTTTGTAGCTCGATAAGCGTATTACCGACACCTATGAACAACAAACAACAAAATTACCGACAATTTTATAAAATAAATATACATTTTGCGTAGGCAATACTATCAAAGAATAACCGCGTCACGAGGTATGTATTCGCTTTAATTTGCAAGTTGAAAACGCCAGCTAAGTAAGAGCTTATTATTTATTTTTTTGCCCAGAAGTCATGAGCGGCGCGGCACATGCCACATATAACACAGCGCGGGCCTATAACTATACATGTATAACGTTAGCAGCAGGCGCACACCCCATACTCATCTCGGCCGCTCGTAACGCAAGTCGCACACGCTTATACGAGTATTTTATTCGATCTAAAATTGTAACTTTTTTCTGTGTCGCAACCGCTGCACCATCGAGGCAGTCAATTGTTATATTTATTGATATAAAAACACAAAACCTTTTAAATTCGCTTCATCATCATCATCAGCAACCCTTAATGGGTTCCACTGCTGGGCTCGGGTCTCCTCTCCTCTAACTAGAGAACTGAGAGGGTTTAGGCCATAATCCACTCGCGCTGGCCTAGTGCGGGTTGGTGGATCAGACATACTGATAGAATTTCTACTAGGGTATGTGGGTTTCCTCACGATTAAATTTAATATATTTTTTAATTATCTTACTTTACATAAAATTAGGCCACGGCATCACATTTAATAAGAATCCTAGTAATATTATGGCATATATGCGCAAAGTTAAAATGGTCGTTTTAGATGTTTGTTAATTGTTACCCAATCACGCCAGAATGGCTGAAAGCATGTACGTATGAAATTATGCACACAGATAGACTGAAACAGCACATAAGCTAATTTTTAAATACAAACCAGGCAGGCGGAGTCGCATGCGGAAGCTAGTAATTAATGCAGAAATTGCAATTGGGTTTACAATTTTATGCAAGCTATTGCAAAAAAAAATAAAAATCATATTATAAACTCGTACAGCAGCAATAGCATAAAAAGAACCAAAACAAACAATTTTGGAAGCATATAACACTAACGCAGGCAAATTAGAAAACGGAAAATTTCAGCTGCTTGTTTTTCAATTTCAAAAATATTTTGTATAGTTAAAATATTGCCCTCAGACGAAAACTATAGTAGTAAAACTGTATTCTTCATATTTAACGCACAGCACTAAAATTAAGGAATTTACTGGAATGCATTGTGCACAATTTGCTTTCAATAATATTAAACCCTTTTGATACAATCCCGAAATACGGGTATAGGAATAGATGTTTTGAAAAGAAATCCAATTGTTATAATAAACTGTCTGTGATATCGTCGACCCACCATACTGGCCAAGTTACCTATAAATATAATAACATTATTATTATTTATGACCTAAGATAAAAGGAGAATGTGTTTAAATTAATAACTTAGATTTAACTATCATTAACAACGCTGTTTTTGACACTGTTCTTTACCGAAATAAATTAAAAAAAAATGTAAGTAATATAATAATATAATAATTATGACCATAAAGTTTAACGTGGCGGAACACATTAGTAGAGGTAAAATTGTTTGTCAGTAAGACCTCTAACAAAGAGACTTACTGCATCTTTTTCTTATCAGCCCTGGGAAAGTTAAGTTAAAAATAGCATTTTCCCCGAAGGGGTAGCCAGAAGTGTATGACGGCAGCTATAGGGGGCGAGCCTACTGCCACTAACCGGGACATATTTTTCCAGACTACGTATCTGCCACCTACTGAAAAAATCCAATACCGTTTTTTGCGCCATTGAGGAAGTTAAGTTAGTTTAGGATAATTTCGATGTTCATGAACAAATCTTCTACTAACGGGTTTAAATAGTTTTAATAAATAATATAACCAATTTTGTTCACCATGTCAGCTATGGCTCTCCTTAACCCCTGTCTATGTTATGACTAAAAATGCACGTGTAGCCACTAACTTGAGTTCCTCCCTATAAATGCTAAGTTCAAGGTGCAGTCTACACTAAAATGAACCTAGTTCTCTCTAATCCTAGCACATAATATCCAATAAACTTTGTAGACGAATATTGTATGATTGTCCCATTTTTAGGTAATTTTGGTATCATAACACATTTTTGAAAGGAAATATACCAGTAGATGTATGTATTCTTATAGTGATTATTACCTGAAGAGGTTACTAAAAAATTTCCATATGCTTTGTTTGTTCTTCTTGTCCATAGTGGAGTCGACGCGGCTGGCGCGGACCATTTCGGTCCAACGGACAGCGTCTTGGAGTTCCATGAAACGCTCCTGAAATACATCAAATTAAAGATGTTTAAATACATTTCAAAATAGTTATTTTCCGGCTCAGAGATAGAGACAATTTAAAATTGTATAACGTTTACTCTATCTCTGACCATATCACCATCTCGTTTCTCCGCGCTGGTAAGCAAATGTGTATATGTTATTGTATTTTATATGTAGATAACATATATTATGTATTTACATAATTAAAATTTAAGATCAAAATATTTAGGTACAGTTACGATCAGTGCAGTGACGGATTAAGAATACATAATGTACCCTATTAACACTGAAAGGAAACACAAGCTGCAAGAAATTATAAGGGTATGTCTGACCAACTAACCTTTATTAGGCTAGTGTGCGTGGATTATAGCCTAAACCCTCAACTCTTTAGAAAGAGAATCTTGTCCGGTAGAGGGATATTGTAATGCTCATATCATTATTACTATTATATTTCTCCGACGAAAATGTATAAAATCATTAATGAATGTTTTTTATAGTGTTATTATTATTTTTGGGACGACGCCCCACCTAATATCCCTCTCATGGGCTCTACATGAGAGGGATATTAGGTGGGGCGTCATCTGTGGAATGGCACCACACTTGCAATTCAAGTCGGAGCTAACAGAAATAAAAAATAATAATGACACGTACCTTATACTGGTTCCTTTCCATGAGTACTCTGGCCATCTCAACGCGAGTGAATCGTCGGCGCTGCGCCATAGGAACGTCAGCTTCGTCCTCATTCTCACCGCCTCCCGCGTTCGTGCTCACCGTCTCCTATCACATAGCAACACTACTAAGTTCACTAAGCACAGGCTATGTATATTTGCTAAGATTTTTAAAGACATCCCATGCATTAGATAACAAGGCCTGTGTCGCAGGGACTTTAAAAACATACAATTACCGGACACAAAACATACCAAAACTCGAACGAAACAGGAACAAAATAACGATTGCTTTATAAAGGCCTTGTATAAATCAGTTCGAAAGAATGAATTGCAAGAGACGGTCGTTAATAATTGAAACCGATTTCTGTATTTGAGTTTAGACAGTATGTGTACAGAAATAAGGTATAGAATACTAATATGACTACGAGTTCATCAGTTTTAATTGATGTTACAATGGCATGGTATAGTTTTAAATATATTATTTTAGGTGATTCTAGTTAATTTTTTTTTAGCAAATGTAACATTAAATTAATATTGTTAGAAATGTTTAGCTCTTACATTACTATTAGCTCTGCAGTCACCTGTGATACGGGAATTATTATCCTAGTACAAGGACGGATAAATATTTTTAGCCACGTGATAAGTTCTATTATAATAATATTTGTATCTCTTCAAAATTTGAATAAATGATTTGATATTTGATTGATATTTGAAATATGGTTTTACATAGTTGCAACTTTAAGTCAACAATGTTAAAAGTGTGAATACAAAAATTAAAATTGTTGATTACTATATATTTAAGCGACTTTGAAAGCGTAGTGTCCTACAGAATGTATATAATAATTCCGTGTAGAAAGGAAGCCGTCAATAAGCGAGTAACATTATTATTATTATGAATATTCTATCCTGTTTACACAGAACGACGTAATTGCATGTTAAGGTTTCAGAAAAAAATAGCTTTACACAGTTGAATTACACACAGACACGTTTTCTTTGGCTTCTGTAATGAATTGTATTAAGCGTACTAAGCAAAAGTATATTATTCTTCCTACCTTCAAGTGGCGGACCTCCTCCTCCAACTCCGTAACTCTATCTCTCAGTTTCTCTCTCGCAGAGCTGAGGTTAGACACTTCTTCTCTCAATATCTCAAGTTCTCCGGTCAGCTCATCAACCTTCACTATCAGATCATCTTTCACCACATTCAAAGCGTTCTTCGTGGCCAATAGTTCGTTGTTTTCCAATATTAGATTCTCCACTTCCTTGCCCATTCCTAACAAACAGTTAATGGCTTTATTATAAGCAAGATCATGTTATATTAGATTAAATTGTGAGATTATAATAATGATGAAAACAATAGAATTACGAGTATTAAGGAGAGCTGGTGTTAAGAATTATTATTACGACAAATGGACGTCCTTTGCATCGACCTCGAATAACTAACTAACCAATTAAAATATAACAACCATGGCGATTGAAAAGAGTGGCCTGAGTTTCTTGCCAAGTTCTTCTCAGAGCTCAACCTTGTCAGTGAACTGGCTGTAGGCAAATTTACTGACACCTTTTCTGGCTTTGTATGACGTTCATAAGTATCATGTATGTGATCCAAATGAAATAAAAAGATTTGACTTTAACATGGCAGAAGGCAGAAAGAAGCAGTAGTAACATCGCGAAGGAGAAGGGTTATTCTATAAGTCCCCATTGTGAGCTTCGAGAGTTTTCAATGGGGATTTGTGGCAGAAAAGTTCACAAATCCTCAATGATAGGGATTTTCAATGGGGATTAATGGAATAACCTAAGGAGACGGGGTAATCGTCTTCCAGCTGATATAGTTAAGTTGTATCCGCCGCCTACGGATATGGGCAATGCAAAAGACACAGCTAAGCTTGCTGCGTACTTTGATGTCAGTATTCTCCATGCTCCATCATTCTTTTGTTTTGTGTACTAATGATGGCAGACATCTCTGTCGTCTTTCTGCTTTGTTAAAACGGTTTGCTCATGGTAACCTATGCAAAAAGCATTGTCGATTATCTCTCTTTATATTTCGTTTGAAAAACGTTAATGTAACCTTATGATTGACAAAGCCATGACGAAAAATTTTGCTTGAAGTTACACGCGTTTGAATTAAAATATAACCTTCATGTATGTTAGAAATTTTGGATTTACGCTCTAGTATACTTACTTGCATTTTTCACTTGAGAAATGTAGGTAAGCGATCGTTAGGCAGGTCACACACTTCGCCGCATGCGATAGCAATAACAATTGGTCCGCGTAAACAAAAGCGATCAATATGAGAAAAAATATTGCGATATAATGCGACGCAGTGTGTGAGAGTCATTACTAGGAAATTTGTTAATTATATTATTAATAGATAAAGAATTTTCTATTTAATATTAAGAGAAGGGCTTGTTATTTATGGAACTATAGCAAATATATTCACAACATCTCTGTTCTCTGCACGAGACAGAGACGATGCGACCATGGTGTATATACTGTGTGGCAGAATATCCCTATCTGCGAAAACGGGTGGTGTTGCTACTGAAACTTGGTGAAATGCCACTAAAAATGAATAGATTTTTTAGAGCTGTAGAGAATACAACGAAATATATTAAAGAAACATCTTTTACATTACTATTGAGAAATCTTCGTCTTCGAAAATCTATTGGTCTAGTGGTTAGTGACCCTGAATGCTAAGCCGGAGGTCGTGGGTTCGATCCTCACCCAGGACAAATCTTTGTGTGATGAGCATAAAGGTTAGTTCTGTGTCTAGGTGTAATTTATCTATTTTTTTATCAATTGTTTAGAACCCATAATACAAGCAAATATAATTGCTTACTATGGGACTAGATGGCGCTGTGTGAATGTGGTAAAAAAAAAACTTTAGTAATTATTCAGCAGGTTCGTCAGAGAAAGGTCAATGACCAGTGTCTACCCCACTTGCAGGTAGTATAGCTTAGGTATATTTTACTAACTATTAGGGTGGGTCAAAAAACTTTATTTTTAAATTTTGGTTTCTAATAGCGATATTATGGTGCCAATTAGTGTCATTAAACTATGTGTAAAATATAATTTCAATCTGTTTAGTGTAACTGCCTCCGGATCCACTTTAAAATTTCAAAAAAGTCAATAATTTCCCTCATTTTATATAAATTGCTAAGATACTTCAAAACACTAACTACACTTTAAAAGCTGCTTTAATTTAATATATTAGGATCACACTATACCGTACAACAGTTTATAACAATAATATGTGTAAATTCTTAAGTGGGTATATCTGAAATATATAATTCAATCGTACCCGTTTTTTGTCTACTTCTATGGTTTAGTTGCGCTGCACTTAGGTAAAACGAAGATGTGTTTTTGTTATTTATTAAAATTAACCTTACTCGAAAAGCGCGCGAATGACCTGTGTTTGGCAATAGGTATTTGTGATTTAAAATATAATGTGCTTCCAATTTATGAAAGGTATAATAAAATGCTACGAATGGACAAGAACATCAAAATGGCCAAAAATACCAATAAGGAGGAACCAAATTTCAAAAATTGCCAGGATTGTTGTCTAAAAAATTTAAAACATATGAAAACAGCATAGCTGTGGATTGTATCTCATGTAAGAGTGCAACAAATACTTAAACCTTGTCATCTTAAGTTTAAAACTTAATAAAATCGCATTCTAATATACTTAAAAAACATTTGGAAGACTTTCTCACTTCTAGCAAAGACTTATTTGATATAATATGTTTTTGCAAGTACCAAGAGCTTATTTTCGACATTTATTTTCTTTAATTGATGGCACGACATATGACCCAATAATATTTACCGGAGAAATCGTAAAAGCCTTGAAAAACTGCGAAGAAAAAGTTGTTGCCTAATTTCAATATATTCTAGGTGAAATCCCTCTGATAAACACAAATGATCTCACTTCTGGTCAATTGTATTTGCACAGAATAGTATCAGCTAGTACAGCTGGTGAATGCCCTGCAGATTTAGCTTACATTTGCAAGGTGGCTCACGCGAGCTAACAGAGTTCTACGATACATTGCTACTTCGAACCCTTCCGATAAACTTGGTACTTTAGCAACGTATGTGGTCAAAGTATACGCTCCGACATGGTATCACATTAAAAGCCATCCAAGTTGCAAAGATGGAGGAAGACATTTATAGAAATTAATATCTAGGTCTCGTTACTTATCAACCGGTTTCGAAGATATAATTGATCCGGTAATACAACGCAATAGCTTCTTTGCCTATCCTGAAAATCTTTTGCTAGCAATGTTATCAGACTCTGAAAAACATATAGGAGAATTAGTTCTGCGTCGAATTCTAAAAGCACGAGCTAAAAAACACAAAATGTAAGACTGTTTAAAGTTCCAGACATTAATAAGTATACTACGATCTTATTGACTGGCAGATTTGGGTAACAAAAGCCATCCTGAAGCAAATTTCTAATGAAAAGCATAGTCTTACATGGCTCGTGGAGAAGACAATAAAATATTTTTTGTCGGTTACCTTGCCACACCTAAGCAGTTCAAAGCTGTTCAAAGTGTAATTAAAGCCTCAGGGTTTCCACGTACAAAATCATCACGCAAAGGTTTTATTAAAGAAAAGAAAAGTCTCGTAAACTTATGCCAAAATTCGATAGTAAGAGAGATTTTTGTGTAGATTTGAGTACCTCATAATTATAATAAACGAAAGACTTATGACTATTATTTGTTATTTAAATAAAATATGGGGTTCTAATATTATGTTTTATTATTTACTTCCACACTAACAACTAAAAGTAGGTCTTTAATCGAGTTTTAAGAAATATTAGTTTTTTCATAATTTTCCAAATTTCAAGGTCAATCCGGAGGCAGTAGATAAGATCCGATTAAGATGAAACTTTTTATTTTAGTTTATATAATCATGTGACACATTTATATTGCTATTAGAAGTCAAAACAAAACAATTTTTTTTTTCTCATACTTCAGTGACCCACCCTACTAACTATACCTAAGGTGACTTTACTAACTATATCTACTTATTGGTTGAGGCCTATGTTCAGCAGTGGACGTCGTTGGGCTGATATGATGATGATGATGATACTTTTGAGGTCACACTGGCCTTGCGCATTTTGTAATGTTAAGAATTAAAGGCTATCCCAGTTTTCGGTCGCGATTAGTCTACCCTACCACACAGTATAATACATATTAGTATAAAGAATAGTATACAGGTTACTCACCGAAATAATTGTCGTTAACTGCAATCATGCGTTGATGCGATAGTTAGAACGCATGGAAATAGAACGTACATTAGTTTATTAGAATTGTAATTACTAAATATGATAACTAAGATAAAATAAGCTCATATGGAAATATTTACAAAAGCCAACACTTTGTAACCAATTAGTATTATGATTTCATACAAAACCGGTTTATATTATATGTAAAAGCTGCAATATTAATGAATAAAGCAAATAATATCGTTAATTTCATTTAAATAATTTAAACGCATGAGATTTCTAAAAAATTAAGAACAAAGGGCCACTTCAACGCTTAAACGCTCGCAGCTAAATTGATATTTCATTGAAATAAACTTAATTGTATATTTTAAACAATATTTATTGACTTACTGTTAATTATATTACTGTTAAAAATATGACAAACATAATAATAATATATACCACGATCAGTGACGTAACTATAGGGTGGCAGGCCTGGCAAATACCACGGGCCCCCGATCCAAGAGGGCCCCAGCCTAAGAAGCCCAAGGTAAAAGTAAAATTTTAACAACCTGAGTTATATAAAAATATTTTACTTCAAAAATTTATATATTTTTTTTAGTATCTGCTTAAACTCTGTTAAAGTGAGACAACTAGAAACTATAAAACAAATTCAAGTTAATTAATTATTACGGATTTTGTTATTCATGATCATGATATATGATCATGATTAGTATGATTTTGTATGTGGATTATTAAAATTAAACTAAATACAACGTGAAGATTCTTATTGATAAGGCCCTATCAAAAGAATTTGCCAAGGGCCCCAGATGGTATAGTTACGCCTCTGACCACGATGGTAGCAAAAAGACGTAGGGTCCGCCTGACGGTAAGCTGTTACCGTAGCAAATAGTCGTAATACCAGAGGCATCACGAGCGCGTCACCAACCCATTCATATATATTAATACGCCTGTATTACTGGGGTAGGCAATGACCAAAGAATGCCAATGTCTGATGGATTTTGAATTAAAAGACAACGGAGCCAGGTGAACTCCGTGAATAAAATACAGTTACGACGGGGGCCGAAGGGAAATGAACATGATGTAGACAAAGATCAAATGTTTTAGTAGTTAAGTTTGATTACAATAGAACCTCACACCTCTTAGGAGCACAATATGCTAATGTAAAATAAGGGTTATTAACACATAAATAGGACTCACCTGATGATGCATATTCTCCAGGATGCACCCAACTACCTAAAAAGTCACAATTGTATCATTAGAAAAGTATAACTGATGGTTAAAAAGATATACTTAAACCTAAGGTCCGAGAGTCCCTCTCTGACACAAAAAATTGCAATTCCATTAAGCCAGGTTTAACAGCGATAAACCCTAGCAAACGCTGAGTTAATGACACTTGGCGATTCTCAGGGAATGCCTAAACTACAGCTTAATTAGCAGCCGTAAGGAGAGTCATCATCATCATCAGCAACCCATTAATGTCCCACTGCTGGGCTCGAGTTTCCTCTCCTCTATCAAGAGAGCTGAGAGGGTTAAGGCCATAATCCACTCACGCTGGCCTAATGCGGGTTGGTGGATCAGACATACACTTAGAATTTCTTCTAGTGTATGTGGGTTTCCTCACGATGTTTTCCTTCACCGTTAGCAGATGGTAAGTCACATGAATATTACATATATATTCCACAAAGTGAAATCCACATTGGTACTGCTGGAAGGAATCGAACTGGGACCCCGTGTTTAGCACGCCGGTCACTTATCCATTCAGCCACCATCGCTTTTCAATAATATATATATAAGGAGAGTCAGAAGTCATAAATGGAGGAGTTGGAAGTATACTATCCACATCCCTATAAAGCAAAACGAACGCTAAATGTAGCACAAAGAACATACAATTACGGGACCTAGTAAGCTAGGTTTTTATCTATCAAAGTTGAACTGTTCCTGTGCGTATCTTTATAACTATTTGTCTTACAGACAGTGTCTCTCAGAACTGCATAAAGATACTTTATATTTATAACCATAAAATCACATATCCTTTACCTGTGATATCGGTATCTTCACCCTCAACGACGCCAGTGTCCATATCTTGGAAGGCAAGCTCTTGGTACAAGGTGTTGCCGCTTCGCTTTTCACTCTTTGTTTGAGATTTACCGGTGTTCGAAGCATTTGGTGGCGCCACTGGTGACGTAGCCTGTAATGAAATAATGCAATCGATTAAAAGTTATAAAAAACATGTTATTTTCGTAAAACTGGTGTAAAACGTAGAAGAAAATAATGTTATTCTGATGTTTTATTTAAAGTCTGTTTCTCTCTAAGTATGTAATACAATAAATAAAGTCATACATACATTGTTGCACAATAAATATAATTTCCAGTCATTGAAGATGATAAAAATAAAATTCGTGATTCAAAACAATTTTTATAGTATGATACCAGCATAGACAATGAAATACAGTATTATGACCTTCAATGATTAGTATAGCAGTATAAAATAAATAAATTTTTTACACAAAACTGGCCGGCCTGACATTCAGTTTTTTAAATTTCGAAACGTCTTATTGCTGTCATTGCATTAGTGTCGCGATGACAAATCAATTAAATAATATAAAATAAAATGAAATGCAATTCAGTTGCATTCACAGTATTATTAATATTAATATCAGTGATATATAAAGTGGAGTGTATTCAATGTTATCAGTGTTCGTCTACAGTGCAGCGTGGCTGCTTTAAATATAACTTGAACATTGTTTATTTGAGGGATTGTATGAACGATACTCGAGGCCCAGCAGTTTGCCGATCGTTGTCACAGATAAATTATTTCACGCCAGGCCAAGACGTGACCGTGGTGAGAGAATGTGCGTACGTGTACAACAGACCGCTAATATGTACTCAGTCCAAGTTCAGCGGCATACATTATTCGTTTGTATGCGAATGCGATGAAGATGGCTGCAACTCAGCCGTCAATACACAACCAAATTGGTACATAGTCGTGTTCGCTCTACTGCTGCCAACGATTATAAAAATATAGTGCATAATGTATTCGTGTAAATAAGAAGTAATTTTGTGTTTATTATTATACGAAATATAATTAAATGTAGTAAAAAAAATGTCTCTCTCAAACTTGTTTAGTATTCATAGAAAACACACACTATGCTGTTATATCCGGTTTCATTATAATTTTAAATTTTGAAGAATTTAAATGGATATTTTGCTCGCAAAGCTTGACTAAGTTTGAGCAAAATCCTTACTTTTATTTCATGAATTTCTAATTGTTATTTATTTGTGATTCATCCTCCACTAGTATAGATCGCTTATAATTGACAGGCATCAGTTTTAAAGAACCTTTTGTAGCCATCAAACACAACTACCAAAGTAAAGAACTTCATTCTTTCATGTATTTATTTCATACAAACAATGTAAAAACAAAACATATAAAATAAAAACAATATAAAAAAATTCAATTAATCGTGGAAATGAAACTAAATTGTCTCATCTGCACCATTGATGGTGCAGGTCAGTGGTGCATACGGTACGACGGGATTCTTAACCACAGATAATATTGTTTTTACACAGACATAAGTGTCTTGTTAAAAAGGGGCCCAAATTCGTGTTGCTTAAATCAAATAAAAATTTAAGTGATAAGCTGTCGTCATGGGTGTACGCGACCATAAAATGCACCGTAGAGACACAGGAGTCAGCGCATTCAAAAGGGCAGAAAATTCTAAGTAAAATGCTATACTTATCTCATTTTCGACCTAGATGTCGCTTATGCCCTATATTCAATAAAACTCTTATGTAATCAAAAACTAGCTGAATAGTAACATTTTAGCAACTTTTGTAGGATATATACATGTACTGTAAAATACTCGAAATACCATAAAACTTCCAGTTACCACAATTTGGCATCAAAATAATAATAACATTTCGTCATACTACCCTCATAATGAGAATAAGGCTTCATTCTAACCAATTGGTCAATCAAAAGGGACGCTTATATAACCTGACTAATCGTCTTTTATATAACGCTCCTTTGTTCCCCACCTGACTCTGTTGTGTGATAGGGTCGGTCTGATGGGCACATTCTACAGTCCGCACAGCAGCAAGGTCGGAGCCGGTCGGTGGTGATGGTGGCGATGAAGACAAACTAACGGGACTGCCAGGCATACTCTCAGTTTGTTCCACTGCATGCATGGAACTTTCTAGAGACGCAAAACCGAAGGATATTGGACCTGGAAAGAAACAAATGAAGTTTAGAGTAGTAAATTCACTAACGCAAGTTTCATGGTTCCAGTTTAGGTGGTGGGTGATATCTACACTTATATCATAAAACTGAAGAGAGTTTGTTTGGTTTATTGAACGCGCCTAATCTCAGGAAGTACTGAACCGAATTGAAAAATTCTCTTAGTATTAGCTAACCCATTTATTGAAGAAGGCTTTAATAACATTACACTGCGACCAATAGGAGCTGTGGTGTGTATTAGAGGGTATTTTTAACGTTAACAATGCTCCTTTCTTCTCACTACTTAACTGCAGCATTCAACTTAGGATCTCAAAAAGACTATATTTCAATCCTAGCGCCATATCCCAAGATCGCTCAGCTCGTTACATTTTTGTGCAAAATATAATTAAGTACTGAGACAATCCTAACAAATTTTGAACCTGATCGCTAGGCATTTTCTGATTCCTAATAAAAGAAACCTTTTATTAGGAATCTGAGCCGGTCGAGGTATACTAATATAAAAATACTAACTATAAATTCATATATGTTCAAACCTGAAAAGCGATGTCTAATGCCAGATGGTTTTTATTTTAGAAACTGTGTCGACATTTTGGAGAACGGATTGCTAAAATAGGAATAGAACACGAGATACCAATATACAGATGTAGGTCAATTATTTTCGTAGTTGTCTAGACTGGTGAAGTTTAGAAGTCTAAGCGTGTGTAGTGATACAGGCTATGCCTAGTGTGGATGTCATAATAAATGTGTATATGACTATTTCTTATTTCTGGTGGAGGCATGCCATATGTGGTCGCGATCCAGAGCAATGAAGGAGCAAGGCAGAAGTATTTTTTTATACCACGACGTTGTACAAACGGTGACCACGGGCATCAAGAGCGCGTTGCAGACTCTTAAGAAATCTTTCACTTCTTTTTTAAAGAATTCCATCTGTAGTCCTTTCGGAAAACCTTATCAGGGAGTTCATTCCACAACCTGATGATTCTTGGGAGGAAATTCCTCTGAAACCGCTCGGTACGATGTTATTGACAATATTCTCAAGGTGTGGGGATGAACTTGATGACTGCCATTACAGAAATTCTTATTTTACCTTCAAGTCGTTATAATGATATAAAAGCCACAGATGGATACTAGTTTTTGTATCTATTTATAACAAATTCACTTCAGGAAAATTCTAATACTTTTGTTGTGTGGGCGCGCTTATGACAAGAGCTATATCTAAAAGGTCTTATAAGTGATACAGTGGCGATATTAACGATATGTAATTAAAGATAATTTATTCCTTACATTTACATATTCTATTAGGTATTTAAGTAACAGAATTTGACAACAAAACTTTTAGGTTTCATTTTCTAAAACACGATAGACGATATGACGGCTGGTTTTAAAAATCAATGTAGGCGATTGGTTCACCAACTATTATAAAACGCCAATATTCCTTTGTCCAATATTAAAACCAAGTATTTGCAAACGATAATAATAATTATAATCGATCTTATAAATAACTATTGAGTACTTTCCAAGGAAATATCAATCGATAGTACATCGGTTACACGCTCGTTAATTCGCAAGTTACAGTACGCGTGTCGTTGACCATCGACCTTTAATTAAAGCTTCCAACTTCAGTCACGTGCATGCGACATAATATATTGTAGCTAATTGAATCATTAGAAAGCCAATCTTGTTGTTAAAAGTAGTGCAGGTGCAGGTGCACGCTGAATCTTTGGTTTCAGTAAACATTTACAAGTGAAAAATAACATCTGGCTGAGATATTTTAGCTATATTTATACATAGAAGTTGGGGCCAGTAATGGAAATTTCCTTTTTAGAGGTGTTTCCTAAACGATCAATAAGTCGAGCAATGAGCGGTATGCCCGAAACTTTAATACCTAAGTGTTTTAAAGTAAGCTACTTGTAAACGCATAATAAACGCGCCGAGAGGTAACTTTTCACCCTTCACGTTTCGTAGTTGTTAGTGTTGTTATAACACAGCCTAATTTGGACATACTTATTATTTCCTACCAACATCATCATCATCATAATTTATCATGACTATTCCCCAATAATTTTACAAAATACGTAACATTCAAATCATAGATAAAATCAAGTTAAATTTGATATATATGCAGAAGCCTGAGACCGTACTATAAATTTCATCATCTACTTAGTCGCAGTTGATATCGATATCGAAATATGAGGTAGGTATATTTAAATTTCAAACATCTTCATCAGGATCTATACATATTTTGTTGGACATACAACCGCTCTCGGCAGTGTTCCAATTATCTCTGCGCAAAAAATCAATTAATTCTCGTGGAAGAAAAACAAACTTCATGAATTGTAAATTAAGCTACCTATAACTTTATGATATTAGTAGTATGACATTCACTAAAATAGATATATGATGCCATATATCTATTTTAGTGAATGTCATCAATAATTTTCACCCAAGAGATAAAGATTCCCTTATGTACGAACCTATTGCTCAACGGCAATATGTAAACAGTGCCTATTCGTTTTAATTTAACGGTACTTGACAACTGGACGTCGACAACATAGGGATGCAACTTCAGAGTGAGCTAGAAGTTTGAGGAGAAGTACCAGGAGATAAATTATTGTAGCCTCTCTAGAGTTTGAATCCAAATACATCTCCCATAACCCAAAAACTAAGTGAGCCTATTATATATAATAAATTATTAATCATGGTTTTAAATTTTAATTTAAAAAACTGCTCATACATTTATAGTTAAATTTATTTTAAATGTCGAGTAAAATAATTTAAGCGCGAGTTGGTCAATAGAATGCAATGGAAGAAATAATATGCAGTCCAATAAAAGATAGACATTCCAATAAAGGAAACACAAGACGGGAATTTTTGGTAGGTCACCTAAATGAGAAATAGCTAATTAATCATTTATATTATATATATTAATAGCACATTCCGATTTAGCTCCGAAGCTTTGCTGATCGATTGGTTTATGTAGCTGATAAATCTATAAAATCAGTATAATTGGAAATATTGAGCGAGCGACACGCCACTTGACGTACTAGTACACAGCTGTGTTGCCAATTATTGGGATTAAATTAGAGTGGTAAAAGTTGAGAACATAACCAAGAGGTATCATTATTAATAATTTGCATTTCATTTTAGCTCAGCTCTCTTGATAGAAGAGGGAGTCCTGTTCAGAAGATGAATGTTAGTTGTAGGATACTTGTTTATACTAGCTTATACAATGTATGTATAATATACATACAGTCAAACATGTTACGCAGATTATGTCATTACTTGCTTGTATAGATTACAAAGAATTGTTTATAAAAATCGTTTATACATGATAACGATCGTAGAATCTATAAAATTGGTGAATAACCCTGTCTTTGCTGTCGCGCAGCCGTGAAAAAGCAATTGTCTAGTTACGACCACGAGCTTGAAGGTGCAGTTAAAGTCGCACAAAAAAGTACACCCAGACTTGGCCTATCTATCTGTGGATAACCTACATGTTTGTCCAATTTGGGTACGAGCCTACCTCCTAAACCTGGTGTTTAGCAGAAGCAAATTACTATCATTGCAGACCACTACATGAACTATGCGTTCTAATAAATCCATATAGATGTTGGCTATAAAGTAGCGAAGGCATCCCTGGTGGCTGCAAAGTAGGTTCAAAAGTCGCGCTACGGGATCACTTGGCGTTGTTTGCCGTTGACTTACCTACATATTTATATTAAGTGTACCGTAATAAACGCAGACAGTCGGTCCGGGCCGGTTGTTGCAGTTGTTGCGGGCGGTTGCCAGCCTCTGAATGCTACCATAATGCTGCTAACACCTAGACGCGAGAACTTTAAGCCATGAACCCTAGCATAGCCATTAGCTACGGTAAGTGATTTCTATCAGCCGACCTTTAACGACGTCATTATATTGTATAACTAACGAGATACTAATAATATTTCAGTCTGAATCTGAAGATAACAACTAACTGTCGGAAAACCTATTCAATTACATAAGTTTATCGCAAAACAGGAGCAAACAAATACGCAATAAAACTGAGAGTTATGAATTCGAGTCACCTAACTACCTTGTTAGAGTATCCGTTTTAGCTAAGGCGAGATAACAACTACAGAGACGTACTGAATCGCTTCGCAGTATTTTATTTTATTTTTTTATTAACAAACGAAGGCTATATATAGTCTATATATCACCACATTACGGCCGGGAGCAAAGCCCCGGGTAGCAACTACTAATATAATTAATACGAGAATTAATTACCTATACCCTAATCCGGGAGGTTCCTAACCTGAATGGACAAATTTAAGGCCGTGTCGTATAGGCTAAGCTTAGATTCAATGCAGACCATAAATCCGGCAAACTTAGTGGTTAATTAAGTTAGATATTATCATAAGTATTAAAGTAGGAAAATAATTATAAAAGCACTGTCTACCAATACATTGTAATTTCAATATGACTTCTACAGTGTCTGTTTCTATTTTTAACGTTTTGAATTGAATTTAAGTTGATATAACTAACGACTAACAAATAAATATAGATTTTACTTACCACTAGATCTCATGGGGTTGAGACCGAGTCTGCCGCGCACCTCGCCCCTATCACTGGCAGTGCTCATCAAGAGCTTAGTCCGCTCCATATAATCGACATGTGTCTTGAACAGCTCGTTGTATCTCTCGTGCAGTTTAGAATATTCCTACAGACAATCATTTCAATATTAATAATATTATACAGTTACATTACAAGTGTCTTTAGGTGTCCCGCATTATGACAATATTATATTATTACCATCTGATGAAAGCATTACAAAAAAGAAGTAAAGATACCAAATATGTATTAATATAATATTTCTTAGCATAATGTTCCGTACCTCAAAAGGAAATTGCATAATCGTACGGAACCCTCAGTGCGCGAGTCCGACATGCACTTGGTCGGTTTTTATTAAAATAGAAAACTTTTTATTGAAATCAATCAGCAATAAGTTGAATTTAGTCTTTGGCGTGAAAAAATCTATTCTTCCTCAACATAACCCTTAGCAATGAGAAGAGTATTCTACCCCTAGCAGCGAGCTTGTGTTTCAAGACTCAAAACAGCTTAAACTAAAATAAAATCATATTTATACCAGCCAGGTACCTCATACCTTATATAAAAATGCAAGCTGATCTCATTAAATGCGATTCGTAAAATAATTACACTCGGTAGCATTTGACCTGCTTTTTGAAGTACGGTATCCGTTTAGAAAAAATACGTTATTGGATTAGTAAAAGAGGATTAAATTGTGTTGTTTGTTTACTTTGTTTTCTTATCGATGGTTTTTCTACTACTAACTACATATTATACAAAGAAACATTAAGTGGGTTCATGTATATTTGGCGAACTTGTTGCGCACTTCACGCTTCTTTACGCATACGTTCGAACTCTAATTTACAAATTCTGATTATCTATTTAGACAAAGGGTTACTGTGTGTTCGCATTTCATTTTTTTTAGAATACTTTAGTATAAACAATATAAATACACGTATTCCAATATCTATCAACTTATCCAAAATCTTACGATTTAATCAATATCGATCAATACCATATCATAAACGCAATAATTGTAATATGAATCATCAGCAACCTATTAATGGCCCACTGCTGGGCTCGGGTCTCCTCTCCTCTATCTAGAGATTTTGTTTCTGTATCTATATTAATATTATAAAGCTGAAAAGTTTGTTTGTTTGGTTGAACGCTAGGATCTCAGGAACTACTGGTCCGATTTGAAAAAATATTTTAGTGTTGGATAACTCATTTATCGAGGAAGTTTATATGAATGCTATCGATAGGAGCTGAGCAGTGGAAAGAACGATGGCGCGACTTATAGTATTATAACATATTGTTGACTCTTTTTGATATACCTACCCTTTTCAACCGCTAGACATATAATTCAGTTTCCTTTTACATTAATACATACACAAGGTTGCCTTACTATTCCCATGCGTATTAAGTTTACCGTCCATCTAATCAGGCACGTTATTCATAATACTTTTTGTCTATGTATCTACCAACGAACATTTGACCTTCGTGAGCTAATAGAGTAAGCATTTGAAGCGTTATTTTAAATCTTCTAGCTTACAAAATACTTGAAAAGTCCACTCAGGTTTAAAGTGGAGTCGTGAAAGAAACGAGAAACGTGAGAAGAATGTGTTGTAAATGAACAATAGAATTTCAATTATAAAGCACACAACTTACTTACACCGTTTACGTCTACTATTTGTTTATATTTATCTTCTCTCTCCTTTTTCGATCCGCTCCTGAATTTGGGTCTCGCCTATTAAAATAGTGTCAATCAATCCTTTATCAAAGGGTATAAGGCAGAAGATTGCACTCACATTTTACCCGCGAGTAATATCTGGCGAACTTATTGCCACGTCATTAACTGAGCACATTTCCAAACTCCGGGCTGATACTGGTAATTTCATGACAGAAAAACCAAATACCGTTTTTGCCCGACCCGGGAACCGAACCAAGGACCTCTTGCACAGCAGCCGTACGCACATGATGTTCGAGTCTTAAAATTAGTGCTATATAATACCATAAGCAAACTACGATGTCTAACTATCACATTGAAAACTTTGTCGTAATAAATCCTAGGTATATTTGCATCTATGATACCTATTATAAAATACCACAACGATTAAATAAACATGTCTATGCGCTGTGTGCAAAAAACATACGTTTCGTATTGCGAACCTAAAATTTGCGCAGTCATGTAACTTTAGACGTATTGTCCGTACTGAGCAGTTACCAAGTACAACCTACCTAAACGAGATCTCTACATGCCGCGGAAGATTGTTAACCGAAGGTTATTCATTTGATTTAGAACAAGATGTTACAGATACGTTCCAATGTAAACGCGAGAAAAGTAACGAACATTAAGCCACAAATTCGCATCTGCAGATAATGGATTCTTTAAGTTTTCCTCACCCATAATGTAAATAATAAAAAAATAGTAGTACAAGGCAGCTCAAGATTTTATCGAAACATGAAATACGGCGCGCAGTTACTTAATTGTTTAAACTGAGTTATTTTTGTAAGAGGTTTTAGCTGTTAGGCTACTTTATGATATTGATACTTAATTATATTGACTAATTACGTTTAATTATATTTTAAGGCGTAAACACTAAAAGCAACCTTGAATGCCCGTACGGAACGGTCCGACTAATCAAAATAATTATAGAAGTTAAGAATAGTATAGAAAATCGTGTTAATCCTTTATAAACCTCCATTAGACATTTGAGAATTGCGAGATTCCTCTTCGATCTAAACGTTGGCCCACGTTCATCTAAAGAAAGCTGTGCAATTTAGCACTCTTTTAAACTTACGACTGATACTGATTACGGCAACGTTATCGCCGTATCTAAACACAGCCTAAAGCTACCAACTCGTAAAAACCAAGACACTAGTGCCGTCTACAAAAATGTTGGCCCTACATACAACAAGATGTATTGAAGTTCCAATGATAAGGTTAATACATATGATAAAGGAAATATACAGTAGTTCAATTTAGTTGTAACTAAACTGTGACCTGTATTGCCATAAGTTGGCCCAGGGAGGTGACTTAGCAATAACAAAATAAATTAAATAAGAACATACCTTTTTCAATTCATTCTCTCTTTCTTCAAGCCGGCTTGCGTGATCCAAAGAGTTCTTATGCTTGAGCTCCAACATTCTGACTATGCTATCTAGTGCCTCCAATCTGCCAGTCAACTCTTTCCTTTCACCTTCGAAGTGGTCTTCTGCCTCCAGAAGCTGTGAAACACATAGATCATTATAGTCACATAATATTACACATTGCAAGAATTATATTATAGGGTTCGGTAGACATTGTTGAGACAAACTGCCTTCTACGTAGTTTTCATTATTAGATCTAGCAACAACAGCACCAATAGATACAACAGATAAAAAGACCCACAAATTTTTCACAGAAATCTGTAGAATGGTTTCGGAGATTAGCGTGTTTGAAGATCTTGATAGCGATTTTTACGTACATTTGATGAACTGAGCGCAGAAACAGACAGATAGCGACTTTGTTCTACTAATTAACTATTAATCACACTTTAGTATAACTGTTGTCTGCAATCGTATAAATTTATACGTAATTTCAACAAACGTACATTTTATACTAATATTCGACTTTACACTTCCGTAAATTTATAATACCATGCAGCATGCAACCCAGGTTCAAAAATATACTAACCACGAAAATAAATTTGTTTCCTATGATTCATATACGAACCGTATACAGAAGGATAATACATCAGAAATAAACAGAATATTTATTTGTCAATATAGGTAACATTTTCATAAGATCTTCGTTAGGTTCTTAAATTTGTACATCAGGTACAATTTTTTTCGAGGTTAGAATCAGAGGTTTAAATTCCGTTATATAATATTATGAAAATAATTTTATAGCCTTATGTCACCCGAGCTATTATTACGAATATATTGACACCTTATTCATTAAAATCGGTTCATTAGTTTAAGCGCTAAGGTGAAACATATAAACTTATATACATACAACATACATAAAAACATTACCCTTCCTTTTGGCCTCGCCGTAGTTAGGTAAAAAGTGTTAAGCCCAAATTGTATAGAATTTTATCAGCTTTCATTATGTAGTACAATGATAATTCGTACGACGCACTGTTTTCGAGATGTAAGCAGAAAACAAAAAATGGTACCTGTGCTAGAGACTTTGATTCATTTTTGAAAATGGGCCATTTTTCGAATCTAGCTAGGCAACGATTGAAGATAAATAAAAAGCGTTTAAGCCAAACTTGCAGAGAATTTTATCAGCTTTAATTGTTCAGTACAATAAAATTTCATTCTGCTTTCGACATTTCCCTCCACAGTACCATTTGAGCTCTTATTTACTAGACTAGACGAAAGCGATAATGATGATGAAGATCAAGAAATGACAAACACTTCTATTCTTTTGTTTATTTATGTTTATACATGGATTTGTCATACGGCGTGAATGAACGGTATGTGAAATATTGCAAAGTAAAGGACATTTAGTTTAAAATAACTTAAATTTTAATAAAATAAGCAGAACTGAATCACAATATACTTTAATTAAGTGAATGAAAAACTTTGAAAGTGGTTTAAAGTCAAGGCAGAGTGCCGTTAATCGATTGCGAAACTGACATTATACATTTGGTACAACATACATTTCATAAATTAATTGCACGTTGCTTATTGTAACATAGCCAAACATTTTTTAAATTTATACTTAGTTTTGTAATAAATAATAATATAGGACAGGAAAATAACAATGCCTGGTATTATTATTGACGCTCATTTATCCTTTTAAATGAAGCATTGCATTAAATTTATAGATCTACCTACCAAAATATTATCACAACCCCATCCAAGCATTTTTTTATATTGATGATCATCAACTGCAGCTAGCGTCAATTAAGTAGAGGTGTAAACGACATTTCCATAGTTGGTAATTTCAGTTTCAAATGAAATTAACACTTACGTCCTTCTTCTATTCTATCGTGTCGCACTTAGACAACTAGTAGTAAGGTACTTTCGCCTTAAGGCAAATAGATCTCATTATTTTATTGCACCTAGAGTAGGTAGGTACCTGCACAATGTGTAACGTGAAAAATGCCATTAGATAATTTAAAACCTGTTCATCTTTTTACGTAATCTAGCGGGATAAATTAGCAATTATAATTACGAATTCTTCTATATTACCGCAAACAGAACATAAAAACAACTTTAAATTTGTGACCTTATTTTAAATAACATAAGATAAAAACTGTTTAAATTTTCCACTGAAGGTGTGATGTCATCTGGATAGCTCAGCATGAGATAACAAATAGGTAGTAGACTACAGAGACAGCAGCGCGGCTATATGTTATAATTATAGCGAGAGCAGCCAGCCGGGTGTCTGACTTGACTAGAATATATGATATACCCCTACTCTAGATTCTATTTTCCTCACGATCCAGTGGGTGTCTACTTTAAATGCAGTGTAAATTGGCAATGTATAATACTCTACAAAAACTGTCGATTCTGATTCGTAGCGATATCACGCAATACCGATGCCATTAGTAGAGGCTTTATCAAAAAACAAGTCAACTGTAAACCCGCTCGGCACGTTATTGTTTCAACTATGCTGTCTATGTACTTAGTACCGGAGTCGCTACTGTATTCAACCAGTAATAGCTGGTAGCAAATTTTATTGTACCTATTAGAATTGAAGTAAAAATTGTAAATTTGAGAAACTGCATAACGCCCGCTCTTCGACAACCAGACAAAATAGTAAATGCTAATCAATCAATATATTTTCAATAAGGACAATAATTCTGGGTGGAATAAAATAGTGATAGAGATGCTTGTACCTAGGGGCCAAGTCTGCTAACACAATCGTAATCCGATGGTCTCACTCGACAGCTGTGATTGACTTCAATCGTGAAGTCAATCGTGCC
Organism: Laspeyria flexula; assembly: GCA_905147015.1. Classification (NCBI taxonomy): domain Eukaryota; kingdom Metazoa; phylum Arthropoda; class Insecta; order Lepidoptera; family Erebidae; genus Laspeyria; species Laspeyria flexula. The sequence goes on along the minus strand of LR989949.1, from coordinate 7,200,632 downwards.
AAATTTCCGGTCTGTGATTTGCCGATCGGTCTACTATCGACGTTTGTAAATTAGTAGAATCAACCACCTGATAGAGTCACACAAAAATGCTATAGAAAATTAAGGTATTTAGAATTATTATTTCAAAAATACTGCTAGGTACCTATATGAACATGAGTATAGAATGTTTTTATTAATTTAAAAAATATACATTTTATATCGTTCTTTATATTGGTATTTCTACATTTTAGGTACCTACCTAACTTAGTTGATTCGAGAGTTGGAAAGTCAATGACGCGAACTTGCCGCGCTTACTGCAGTTAGGCACTACAGAGGTCAGTGACCCTGCGCCATGTGTTAAGAATCACTAACAATAACAGTTTTCGGTACCTAGAAGTCTCCTCCTCTCCTAGAGGTCATACCCTTTATATTTATACATATACGCCCGCTTACCGCATATATGAATCTAAAGCCTGATTTCAGTATTGTCCAATGTTAACCAGGCATGCAGTGTTTCATCCGAAAAGCGGATGGAACCTACACTAAAGATAAATTACCTATGACAACTGAGCACGGCGTACTGAACAGAAGGGAAATTAAAAGACCTTTATTTCCTGTAATTGGTTTATCCATTGGAGTTAAGTAAAATAAATAAATAAATCTCCTTTCTTCTGGTTTAAACTGCGCTTTACATAAATATGGACTTTAAAATCACGGTATAGGCAACACGTTTGCCAAGCCTGAAGCACTTTAACCTCCAGTTAGGTACAAACTGAATTATGTGGTCATTTAAATTGCATAATCATTATAATTAGATATTATGTTGTACTTGTAGCATAAGATTCACTGTTCTAACTTGTAAGTATAATAGAAAACTTTAGGGATCACCTCCACTTGCGTGAGAATCGCAGCGAATTCTACGTATTTCTATACATTCTTCGGCCGCGATAATATCGCCGCGTGTAGACCCGTCCTAAGTGTCTAGAAATACATGGCACGAGGATAATGTCCGCAATTATCTCGCTCGTGGAAACAATCCCTAAGACTAACTACTCATTAATGCCGTAAAACAGTTCATGTCTTGCGAATACAAACAAATATGTATAACTTCTTTCCTCTACCACTATCTATCTATCTAAGAGAACTTAGTTCTGAGAATCAAATCAGCCCAACAACTTCCACTGCTGGACATAGGTCTCCCCTTATTGCCGCCACAGCTGAATGTTATGTAATTATGTATGAATATTGTTAGATTATTATACTCGTATGTATGTTTTGAGAGCAATAAATTATCGTTAGAATCGTTACTAATAATATTTAAATTAATTTATTAAATTCTAATATTTTTTTGTTATTAATTTAGAATGTAATATCGATAGAGAAGAATATCTTCTACTTTTCACCGACAACACGCGGACGGAAGCTCTGCTAGAACATAAATAAATATAAGAAAAAAATTAAGGGTGTTTTATATATATAGCACAGTGCAAAACAATTTGCGTGTACGGCAAATAATAATAAAGTTCAAAATTGTGTAGTGATATATCACACCTTACAGTTCTTTTGTACTGTTAGTACGAATTATAAGAGCACGTAACGCGTCTGTATCTCTTGACATGGTCTGAAGAAACTCATATGCGTATTTGTTTACAATAGACATAACGCAACATGCAACGTCTGACGTCACAGCCGGATTAATCACTATTCGCCAAATTTGCGTAGGTTTATGAATCAACAACACCTCTATAATATATATGAAAGTAACTTTATAAACTAGTTAAGGCATCGTTTAAACAGCATACGTCACGTCACACTTCGGCTGTGACACTTACATAATAAAACTAGATTAGCAATATATGACTCATTAGAGACGTGATCAAGATACTAAACCGACCGTAATATGTAAGTGTTGATAACAAAATTCCTGTAAAAATCTATATTTTTTTAATAGAAATTAATACATTTAGAATCAATCTTTGAGGACGTAGGCGAAAATGCATCACAGCCACATTTCACCATCTATGTTTGTTTGATCGCATTATTAATCTAAGGAACTACTGTTGCAAATTTGAAAAATTATTTTAGTGTTGAACAGTCCATTCATGGTCTCGGCGGTCTCCGCCTTCCCCTTAGGCGGGCCGCTAGGGAAAAGAGTCAGGAGTAGGTACGCAGGCTAGAGAACTCTTAACTGAGGAAGGACGTGGGGGCCCGTAAATGAAAATTAAAATAACCACAACATGTACTTAACCATGTTTAAAATTACTTCCTGACCAACAAGCGTAATTTTGTCAATAGGTATTTGACTGTCTCTTGTAATTTTTACTAAAAACATTCCTTGGACGTCAATAAACAGTAAAAATCGGTTAAGTACGGGTCAGACTCGTGCGCCGAGGGTTCCGTGCTATCAGGTAGGTATTATGACAAAGTATTATTATAGCAAAAAAAACAATGTGGAGCAAACTAATTTAGTTAAGCGGTCGGGCATTTTAGTGATTACAAAAAAAAGTGTGCTATTTATAAACATTGTTTTATTTTTCCTGTAATATTTACACTCGGAGATAAGTGGGGGAATGGTACTTTTTTATGTTTTTAATCCTAACTCAAAAACTGTGGGGCGTAAAAATAAATAAAGATAGGTTTTGGAGGGTGAAAACAAAGCACTTTCATTTGAGACCCCACTAGATACACCTCATATTCTCAATTAAAAAATTCAACCCCTACATTTGAGAGCAGCATTTTTTGACTCTATTCCGAATTTCATGTCTAAAACATAACTAGATTCCAAGATACAACACTGAGATAGACGTACGGATAGAGCGGGATCATAGAGATTCCTTTTGTACCAACCATTCTCGAGTTTTACACCGAGCAACACAGTTGGTCATTTCACAACAACCACATACTACCTCTGCTGTATAGAGGTCTGTTTTGAAAATAGAATGATTATTATTATTAGTTGCAGATTCATTATCATTATTCACCTCTATAATCTAATCACTTCAATGGCCAACTGTGGATAAAAAATATAGATGACACAGATTTTATTCATACTCAATAAATCATCTCAGATTAATAAAAATCTATAAGAATTTTGTGGATTTCAATTAACAAAACAATTGATTAAGATCACAGTTATAAAAATCAATTTGGTTTGCATACTTCATTTCCATATTTTTTTCATTCAACAATGATGCTCATTTATGTTATTTACACAGTTTGAATGTCTATACACATCTGTGCAGTAGAAGGGACATACCAAATTCTCAAAAATTGCGCAACACAGAAACAAATTGTATGGTTATGCTTCAAATAGACTACTCTTGAACTTGTTGAATAGTATGAAAGTAATGCGGGAAGGCTGTTGCCCAACAGCGGGATGAAACTGTACGTACCATAAGTGGCAGATGACTAATATCTTATTCTTCTTATTTTACATGTGTTAAAATCATTCGTGCTATATGAAATACAGACATAAGGCTGCTAGAATTATTGCTCAGTCAATCAACAGCCAATTAAAAACTAAATTATAGCATATATATTATATTTAATATTAAATGATCAAAAGCAAAGTTATTATTGTATTCACACTGTTAGTTACGATAAAGGAACATATTTGTTAGTATAATAAAGATAGAATGGGCCTTAATATGATATTGAAATTACATTAGTTATTAACCTTTTAAATGGTAAAGCCTCCATGTCTGGTAAATAAAAATAGAAACTATGAATACTAGCATAAGAGCATGTTTTAAATTTTATTGTCACACACTTCTGGACCATTCAGAAGATTTTGGTATAATGTGGTCAGGAAGATGTAGCACAAAGTCAGGCGGTTGTGGTAAATTGTGACAACAATATTGTAATAAGTATTATGTCTTATTACGTACAGGGTATCCCAAAACATAACAATAAGCTGGCAAAGGAGAAAAAGCCTACTTATTACGGTTGAATAAAAAAAAAATTAATAATATTATATACTTTATAATAAAAAAATATCTAGGAACTATATGAGGCTTACACGGGGACAAAGGTCACACATTTGCCGCGTAGCTACCATATTAACGGGTATCACATTAATGGAATCATTTCATTCTTATATTGTAAAACTGCTTTAAAGTGTAAATAGTTTATGCGAAACCAAAAATGTTTAATTTGGCTATTCAACAGCTAAAATTGTAATCACATTTGACAACAATTGTTACAAAAATCTGTCACTCTTCAGTTATTTTGTCACAAAAATGCAATAGTAATTGCCATTTGCAACATATATATAATATATATATATATATATAATATTATGTAATATATATAATTATATATATAATATATATATATATATATATATATATATAATTTATAAATTATATATAGACAACAAATGCATTTTAGTTGTTAGAATATTTGAATATTATCTCAAAATGACATGACAATGACAATGACAAGACCATCTTTTTGTTTCATTCATTTGTACCTACACAGAGGAGGGAATAAGAAATACTAGAAATACTACTTCATTTGCTAAATAAAATGTAAATACTTTTGCAGGATTGCACTAATCTGATAAACTAGGCTGTTGTTGTCGTTGTCGCTGCAAAAACGACAACGACAACAACAGCAGAAAAACAGAGCCAGTGTGTTCACAAAGATCTCAAACGACCAGTTCCAGCTAAGGACACGGACAAGGATGGCTTCATTAAGGTCCAGAGGAAGAAAAAAATTTGCTGACTGACTGTGTTATACATTTATGATCATTATCATTTCAGCCTATTGAGGTCCACTACTGGACATAGGCCACGCCTAACATTGTGTTTATTATATGCCTAAAGGATTGCATTTTTAATGCTTTTTAAGACTGTTACAACGTATGGTATAAATAGTTTAGTCTCTTATTAATGAACAACGGTAATGGTTGTATTATACAGGACACTGAGATTTTGTGGTGCAGTTTTGGGTCAAATGTAGGTGCAAACCGTAGTCAGATAAGTTATCAGTCACAACAAAAACGTTGCCAACAATATATTACAGCCATATTTACTAAAGAGAATCAATATGTAAACAATAACATAAATTACTATCAAATTAACAGTACAATCAAGTATCATAAATACCCAGTACTGACCATTGATATCACTAAACTGTGGCCTATTTGACTAATTAAACAAGCATATTACCAAAACAAGATATTCACCTTGAAATTAAGATAACAGAATGGAACACACATTCCACAATTCAAAATTTTGAATACCAGAGCAACTCGCGAAAATAACAACAACAAAAAACGTGTATTTAAAACCGAGTTAAGTAAAGCACTAAATACGTTCTAAGATAGCCTTGTGATGCAAAACAAAGGAAGACAATCAAGGCCTAAACTTTACGAAAATGTTTTGTTCACTCACCTTCTGCTCTGCGTGCTTCCTCGCCGCCTTCTCGCGCTCATATTGCGTGACCAGCTGCTCATTGTCCTCCCGCAGTAGCTCCAGCTCTACTTCGTGCTCCTGGTTCGTCTGGTAGGCAGAGTCCAAGCACTCTAAGACGTTCACCAACAAGGGCATCAAAGTTTTCACTACATCCTCGTCGTACCGAGCTATCATGCGTTCGAACTCTTGGTATATGCTCCCAGCTAGCGACTGGACCTTCTCCGACATCACAACGTGGGAGTCTTCATGGGTTCCATATATGGTCTCCGAAGAATCCTCGAAATTCATTTTGGAAACAAGTTACAGTACGGTTAGAAATTAAGAAACTACTAGCACTCCCGCGACACAAGGATGTTTAATTAAGGATTTCTCGAAGCATTACATATTATAGTAGGTAATATTATTTGATGACGCGATCGATTAGTGACTTCAAAAAATGCTCCTTAAGTTGTTGATTTACATTTCGAACATTTTAACCACTTAAATCAGTATTACATCATAATATATATCAATAAATAACAAATGATACAAAAATTTACACAGTCACTTGACTGCGTAAATATTGAAGGAAATGAAAATACGATTTACGTTCACACCATGTCTTGTCTGAGTCTGAATGAGATCTTTTTGCTGACTGTTGAAAAAAAAAGTAGACGATGAGCGTTGTCGATGATATTGGACATTGGTTGGCAGCCCTATATCTTTTCCGGATGTATGACCATAATAAAAGGGACATGCCCGTGAAATTTAAAAAATAATATTTTGTTCTTCAGTAAAACAAGTACTATGGCACTTATCAAATTAAAAAAACTATATGTAAAAAACTGGGACAACAGTACTCAATAGGTACTAAATTACAGTACCTCGATATTTACTTTAAACCCATTAAAAATGCAATAATGATAAAATAGTTCATTACCTATTTTACTATTTTTATAGACACGAAAAAATATATACTTACCTATCACTAATTTTATTGATATTGCGTCCTTTGATTAAATAACGCTTCATGCTACCACCAATAACCACAGTGAATTGAGTAGTTTATCGAGTTCCTATTACAAATACCAATAGGTACTTCTCCTACTTATTGTTGTTACTCAATATTATTCTTTCCTGAATTTAACATTGATTGGGTCAGAGGATAATAATTTTACGTGGATTTATTAAAAACATGTCATTGTGTAGGAAATTTAATAACAAGTTGTAATTTGTAAATTAGTTCAAAGAAAATTATGTTTATGACTACGTTGGTAACTACCTATTTCTGAATTAAAATGAAGCTTTTAAATACTAGAGCAACAAAATTATAATTATTATTTAGTTAAATTAAATAGTGTTCAGTGCACTTTAATTACGATTATAAAATCGTAATCATTTGTACTATTTTAAAGTTACAACTGCTAACGTAATACGGTCTAAATCAATGAACCATGCAATGAATGCATTGGATGGTTGACTACGTGGAATAAATTGTGAAATGATTATTAGTCATGCTATCGAGAATTTCATCCCACTGTCTTTTTTTTTCTAAAGTATTTTTGAAGCTAGAAACACAAGCTGTTACTGTCAACTTAATTATATTTTTTTTTTGGACTACTTTTAGATTTGACCCACGTCATGTATCGCGTAGGAATGGTTCTACTATTAGGTCTGTGGTGTAGGAAATAGCGTAGTAAACAGTAATATTCAAAAAAAAATATGCCGTAGACAAAATTAAATCTAAATAAATTTCCAATCACCTTTACGACCGTGTTCATAACGTAACTGGAAAATTCTAATCACAGACTGGTAAATTGAGCGTTCTTTATTAACATTCTAAATTCATTGCTAGAGAAGGCAGTACGTCTGCATGACACACATTAGTTTTGGACTAGAATATCTGAAAATATATCACAATGCAGAGTAAAAAGTCTGTAATTTGGGCATACGTGCTGTGGTTCTTCGGTGGTATATTTGGGATCCATCATTTTTACTTGAGAAGGGACCGACATGCATTTGTGTGGTGGACTACTTTGGGAGGATTTGGCGTCGGCTGGCTCGGAGAAATTTTCAGAATTCCTCGGTACGTGAGGGACGCCAACGAAGACCCGAAGCATATGGAGGCGCTAATCAATCGAATGAGCAGGAATAAAAAGGTAGGTCTAACAATTTCAGTCATAATTTATTCAGTATAAAAGCTTTCTTGGTCATTGCTGTTTGTTACTAACATATTTCGTATTCAACCTATATAAATAATAATGTTAAACATTTTTAACTAGTTACTTAAACAGTTATCTAATTCAACCTCAAAGAAATACTATTTAATTTAACAAATTGAAAAATTAAATTTCTACATTAACATAATGTATGAGTAATATATTATGCTATGTGGCATATTCATACAGCATACCTACTGTTACCAATCAAACAATGGCATTAGTAAAGTTTGGTAATACTATTTAATAGTAGAATCATGTCAGATTTAGTTAAATTTTTTAGGACAAAAAATAGGCCTTGATGCAACACAATACAAATATTTAAATTATTAATTTTCATGGTGACGATGACACTTTCACTATGTATGTTGCTCTCTCTGTTCATTAAAATATATATATATATTATACTTATATATATAATAAAATTATTTATATATATAAAAATCAATTGCTGTTTGTTAGTCTTGCTTAAACTATTTGAGATTGGCTTTATCTTATCTTGGTCTTGAAATGTTCGTGGAGGTCTAGGGAAGGTTTACAAGGTAAGAAAAATAGCAAAAAAAAAAACCGATTGAGGCAGTACGAAGTCTGCCGGGTCAGCTAGTATTTATATAATATATTTATATTTTTATATTAATCATATCTAAAACCTAAGTACATTTCTTATTATATAAAACTCATTAATAGTGTTTATTGACTTAGGCATGCAAAAAAATCATATGAAGTTCTTATAACAAATTTAATAGTTTAAGTTTTGGTGAAGCATCTTACACATTTCCTTATTTTCTTTTGGTTTATTGATCAAATATTGTTGATAAAATAAGTAATTGTTGGCTATTTGTTTTTTAATAAGAACAGTCAATCTTACTGTAAATTAGTAACCTAAAATTCAAATTAAACCTAGATTCTTGGTGGCCACATTGACTGCATAATATTCATATTAAATGCATTTAATTTATTATAATTACAATCTCAGTGTCACCAATTCTACATTCCTTTAGATGATTGTGCAATCAGTACAAACATGCTGATAAATAAATCTGCTTATCAAGAATCTTCCGTGTGAAATCTATTGTGAAATTATTACTTAAGTTGATAAGCTAATACATGTTCTTAGTTCATTTTCCTTTTTAAGATCAAATATTTTTTCACTATTTAGTTAATGAGGTCTTTAAAGTTCACATTTCAATCCTTATAATGATACTAGCTGTTACCGGGGCCCTCACTCTCGTCGTCCTCTTTTTTGACAGTGCTCAGCTCCTATTGGTCGAAACTTGAAGTTATATAGCCTATTATATTATTAATATAGACTATGTATATCACCATGACAAATGTCTTTTCGAAGTTTTAATTAATAAAGTTAAAGATTGTATTACTTTTTTCTCCCATATGCCTTTTTGCTCTGTCCTTATATTAATGTCATGTATTTTCCAGCCGCCATTCTCAATGAACCGGTTCACGGGTATGCTGATGGTTGGCTACTCGTGGGGTCAAATGATGATGTTCGCTGTACCGTCCGATGACTTCTGGGGATTCAACTCAAGGTTTCTGAACCTCCTGATACCGTTGGCTGCTGCTCTTGGTAAGTTTTAATACCTTAAATTACTTGTCAATAACCCCATCTGACTTGGTCATCTTAAAAAGTGTGCACCAAATTAAATCAATATATATATATATTTATTAATATAAATAATCTGTAAAAAAAATTTTTACCACAGGTTAATGCGAATGCAACCCAAATTTGGTTATACCCGCGGGTATTTTTGTGCAGAACATACTCTTACAATTTTTTTAAATGCCGGTAGTCAATCTACCTTTAAGCATAATAAATCAATAAGCCTTTTATTCAGACAATTTCAATTATTACATGTCTGTATATATATTATAAGTTATATTGTTACCTTATTAAATAATTTTAAAACAATTTTAGATACTGGTTTCCTAAATTATTTGTATATATATAGCGTTTCAGTATCTATGTATTAGATGTATGTGTGCCCCCTGGCATAAGCCTTCTCCAGTTCCTTCCATCTTGCTGATGGAAAGAACCTATAAACATAACTGGCTGTAAATCTACAAATATTTCTCAAATAACACATAAAATTATTGGTGTTAACACAGAAGTTGTGGTAGGATATTGTCTGCCTTGTCCTCTTGTAACAATTTTATAGTAACTAAATGTACATGGCGCGTGTTGGGAGAGGCCTATGTCCAGCAGGGGACTGCAATAGGCTGAGATGATGATGATGATGATAAAACGTACATGATGTAAACTACTATTAGTGACCAACCAATCTTATCAAGAAAGCATCATAACGATGGTGGCCGAATGGATGCAAATGTGACTGGCATGCAAATCATGTGGTCCGAGTTCGACTCTGACCGGGCAGTACCAATGTGGATTTCACTTTGTGGAATTTATATGTACTAGTCAAGTGACTTACCATCTGCTAACGGTGAAAGAAAACATCGTGAGGAAACCCACATACCCTAGAAGAAATTCTAAGTATGTCTGATCAACCAACACGCATTAGGCCAGCGTGTGTGGATTATGGCCTAAATACTCTCAGCTCTCCAGATAGAGGAGAGGGGACCCGAGACCAACAGTGGGACATCAATGGGTTGCTGATGATGATGGTCCCATCAACATTATTGTGATGTGTTTCTACTTGTGAGTAGTGGTGTCCAAAGCTCATTGGAAGAGCAGAAGCTTTAAATAGTTGGCAACACGCATCTGCCACTGTTGCAGGCATCTGTAGGTTACAATAGTCACTTACCATCAGGTGGGAGGTAAGCTTGGGTAAATAAAAGAACCAAAACTTTAAATATAATTACTTTGTTGTAGGCGTGTGGACTGTAGGTAACATAGGTCGAGAACAAGGCAATCTAAAGTGGCCCCTGATAGCCGCTTACGCTGCTTATCCCATCCGCTACTATATCTACGACGAGACAGTGTGGTTCACTCTCATGGTACTAGCGTCGGCTCTCGTCTTTGATTCATTCTCCAAAGAGTGGAAGAGGACGCCTAAATACAATCATATTGCCAAGTGAGTACAGTTCATAGAAGCCTAAACAAATCATTCAATTTTTTTTTCAAGTATTATAAGATTTAATTGCCGATATCTGTGAGTTTAAGCTATAATTTTTTATTATAAACATTTCAAATAAATCGATAAGTTGTTTTTATTAATTTAACTAGTTTTACATAAAAAAATATACAATAAGATTTAATAGTCAAATTCAATCCGCACCGCGAATTATATTATAATAGCTTCCGCCCGCTGCTTCGCCCGCGTGGTATGTATTTTATATCTATAATTAAACCTTCCTCTTGAATCAGTCTATCTATTAAAAAAACCGCATCAAATTTGTGGCGTAGTTTTTTTAGCGTGACTGAGTAACAAAATTCCTTTCATAAAGCCGTCCATCTATCCTAACTTTCGCATTTATATTACAGTATCAGTAGGAGTTTTTATTGCCTGTTTTAACTGCCTCGGTGGCGCAGCGGAAAGTGTACCTATACGACTGCTGTGCAAGAGGTCCTGGGTTCGATTCCTGGGTCGGGTGAAAATGTATTGGGCTTTTCTATCATGAAATTCTAGTATTGAGATTTTCCCGGAGTTTGGTAAAAAAAAATTCCCGGTTGATAACAGTAGGCTCGCCCCCTATTCCATGGGACCAAACATGCTGGCGAAATGTGGGTGTGAAATACCTCTGCCTACCCCTTCGGAGAAAAAGGCGTGATGCTATGATATGTTTTTATTAAGTTATACTCGTATGTCACAGGGACTTAAAGATATTCACACTATATTCACTCAGCTGTCTAGCAGCTTGTTGTTTATTATGTAATGTATTTTCCAGACGTATCTTGATACTGGGCTTGTGCGCTAGCCTGTACCTCACGCTGTGGTGCAGTTATCTCTACTTCCACGGTACTATCACGGACAGCGAAGGTGACGAGGTGCCTATCTACGAAGCGTTGCACCATTTCTTTACCAGTCCTTGGTGAGTTACAGTCAATGATGATCAAGATATTCTTGCACTTCCAAAATAAAACAGACATAAGTAAAACAGATTTAAAATATATTTTTAGTTTATTTTATGTTGTCCTTTTTAAACTAACAATAGTTGTAAGTTTTATGTATGATACTAACATAATATGGATAATAATCTGAAATAAAAATTATTTAATTTTATTTATAAGTTTAGATTTCTTTGTCCGGCAATTTCCATCTTTTAATTTATAATCATAAGGTTCGATTTTTTTTAGAAGGACTTCTATCTTAAAAGTCTGTACCACTATGCGTACTCTTTTGATTTTTCTATAAAAAGTCACGTCACGCCCTATTCCCTGCAGGTAGGCCGGAGTGCATTCATCACCATTATTTCAGCCTATTGCAGTCCACTGCCTCTCCTAACACGTGACATAACACTCGGTCCTTCGTATCCAGTCAGACCCAGCGACTTTTTTCAGGTCGTCAATCCGCCTAGCTGGAGAGCGTCCTACTCTACGCTTGCGAAGTCACGGTCTCCAATCAGGGCCGCGCTTGTTCCATCTCCCATCGGTCCTTCTGCAGATATGACCAGCCCACTACCACTTCAGCATGCATTAAAGGTGTTTTACACCCACCCATATTTGCCAACTATAGGGGCTAGCCTATTGCGATTAACCAAGAATATTTCAGAACTCTGGGCTGATACCCAGGATTTCATGACAGTTAAACTCAATACCGTTTTCCCTGACCCGGAAATCGTATCAAACATCTCTCGCAATCGTGGCAGTTTCAATAACGCAAATAGCAAGACACCAATTTCTTTCCAAATCCTCTAATTACGACTGGGATTCCTCTCTGGGATCTCCTGGGATTCCTCTCTGGGATCTCCTGGGATTCCTGAGCGTCATAACTCGAGTTTGCCTCTTGCAAAGACGAGTTATCGTTAATCTCTATTAATTCTAGAGTTGAAGTGGTGAGAGTTGAAATGTCCTGTTAAATATTAATACAAGAGGTTTGTATCTCCAGGTGGCTGGATGTGAAACAATGTCTGATCGACACCTATCAGTACGCCCAACATCACGGCTGGTATGAGGTGTGGAAGCAGATCATTGATCTTTCTGATCCGCATGGTGAACAGAACGCTTACAAGGTTAGTACCTATTTAAATAACGGCAATGCAAAATTTTACAGGCGTATCAACCATGGTAGCATTCATTTTTCACCATTCCAATATTATTTTGCAACTTCCTACAGTCAAATTTATACCTAAATGTGCCTCTCTAAAGCTCCAAATTCAGTCAGACCCAATTACGACGCTAACAATCACTTACTTTATTTACTTCCTATTGCATGTACTTGAACGTAGTACATTCAAATTAATACCTAAACGCCCCTTTCTAAAGGTACAAATTAGGTCAGACCTAACTACGAAGATGACAATCATCATCTTTCTTCATTACAGGTTCTCGGAGTAGGCCCGGATGCTTCTCAGCAGTTAATAACATCGACATGGCGAAAGCTCTCCAGAGAACATCATCCCGACAAAGTGAAGGACGATAAAGCACGCAGGGCTGCCCAAGAACGTTTTATGGAAATACAGCAAGCGTACGAGATACTCTCAAACAGCAAACACAGGAGAAACAGAAGAAATAAAAAGGATAACTCCGAACCTATCAAGGCTTAGGTGAAGTAGCGGACTAGCGAGTGATGTTGGTAATCGATTATGAATTACGATTGTTTCTTATTCGCAAACTTAAATAGACATAAACTGTCCGTTGAGTTTACGGATGGTTCAATTTCTACATTGAGACTACGATTGCCTATTTGAGCAGGCTATTAAAGCTAGTAAGGTGCTAAACAAAACCGACAATTTAAAATGGGATCTTATTATTTTATTAATCATCATCAGCATCATTTCAACCCATAATTGTCCCATTGTTGGGCACGGGTCTCCTCAGATTTTGGAGGGAATTTAGCCTACTATACCACCCTAGCCGGACGGATTGGTTTAGGGTTTGTTTTGAATTTACCTTACTATAAGGTAATTTACCATAAGGTTACTCCCTTAGTTGCCTTTTACGACATGAGTTGAGATGAGGTAGTGACATTATGTACAGTAATACCCCGGACTTACGCGGTAGGTGGATCCGAGTGATTGCCGTGTAAGTCGAATTTGCGTAAGTCGGGGTTCAACTTTGCATATAAATACATATTCAGTTTACAGACAAAGACAGTGTTTTTCTTTTCTTGTTAGGCTCAAATGACTCATTTTTCGTTCTTTTAGATGACATAATTAGAGATTATAAGTAAAACGCACTGCGCAAACTGAGAGCCGATGCGCGCGGCAATCGAAATGAAAAACCGCGTATCTCCGAATTCGGGTAAAACGGGGTAGCGTAAGTCGGGGTATTACTGTATTCTTAATCCGTCACTACATGGAATTTTATTAATAAGTCACACATTATTTTGCCCGCCGCTGTATGTTTGACCATCTGAAGATAATACATGCATACAATACATGTCGTAGCCAACTAGCTTAAGCCATTCATTTATCATCCATGCATGCATAGAAAGATTGTAATGATAATTTTGGTGTGGTAATTAATATTTCAAATAGTCCCAAATTAACCATATTTTTTAACTATTTGTCATAAAAAAGCAATCGTATGTCCAAATATAACGGTCTATATTCGTATGATACATTAATTTAAATACAATGCAATTAATATTCTATTAGGCACCAAACGAATTTAGTCTTCTATAGTCATATAATTTATTGTAAAATTAATTCTCATTGTATGTGTAGTTTAAAACATCTTCAAAATGATCGCAAAACGCTTGTTGGGTATTAAAAAAAATAAAAATAAAATGAAAATATATCATCATTGTATCACAATGCATATTTTATGCCTAGTATACATATATGCTCATATCTTTGAGAACAAGTAGTTAATAGGACTGTATTTAAAATGTCTTAACAATTTGAAAAAGGCCAACAATATTAAATTGGGCTATATGAGTAATGTAACGTGAGCTAGCATAGTATAATAAAACATTGTTTTATTGCATTACTGTATAAAGATAGACAGTCGATTGTAAAACTAATAATATAACATATCAACACCCAGTAATATGAAGCAGATAATGTGATAAATTTAAATTGTCCTATTATTTTGTGTTACTCTCGTATCATTATACATATAAGTCGGACATTTTTCTCATGGTTATTATTAATCACTTGGTCGATAATTTTATATGATAATTTTAACAACCAATACAACTCCAACTAGCTCCATGAACAAAGTTTTATGTTTAGTACAGTTATTGTTTATGCAAATCAGTTTTTCAGTTGTATGACTAATTCAGGTATATTGCAAATTGTGATACATGTTCCATTTAAAAATCATTCAATTCACTAGGGTTTAGGATTTATTAAAATCTTGACCAAATAATCACACCAATGACTGGCTATTTCCAAATTATTCTCTACGCCATTTTCAAATTCAATTTTCTTTATTAAAATTTACTATACGCAGCCGCTGCGTGTAGTAAAATATTAGTAGTACCAGAACTCAGTAGCTATCAAACATACGCTGCGTATGCGTAATTTTAAAACTACTGAGTTATGATATAGGTTGTATTAAAAGTATTAGTAATAGATAATAGTTGCACCACTATTGTTTATATTTTCATGCCCGCCATTTTAAACCTAATGTACTGCCATCTACATATTCATATATATTTTTCTTAGTACAGTTCTCTTTGTTAGAAAAAGTGTCTGTAGTTTTAAAATAATAATAGATCTGAATGATTTCGTAAGATGCATTTATTTCACCAAATTGTATACTTAAATTATTTAAGAGTTAATTTAATTATAATTTAATGTTTGTGTATTAATATATAACGCTTAATTTACCGTCCACATTTTTTGTTATAAGAATTTAATTCTAAAGTCGTGTGATACACACTTATCTGATCGGCACTTACGCCTTTTCAAACACCAATGTAGTTATGCGCGACTGCGTATGATTTACTAACTCGATTTTTAGGCAACTACTAAATAATTATTTTTTTAAAGTGTTGCCAAATAAAATAACATTATTTGGCAACACTTTAAAAAATAATTATTGGCTCCATTGTATCAGATGTTATTAGTAGGTATCTCTATCACCAGTTTTTGGTACGGCGAAGGATCTTCCAACCAGTATACTGCTGGATCTATGCCGATTAATACCGACTCACATAAGTGTATAACACCCTTAATATAATGTATATTATGTATTTTGTTAAATTTAGAAATTATAAATAGAAGGTGATTTGAATGAACGAATGTGTTCCCTACTTTTTAACTTAAATTTATTCCATCTTTGGACAAAATAACATTATTTAAGTACTCTTTACTTGTCTATATCTAACATATATTATATGATCTTGTTTTACAACTGGCAGATTAATGTCTGATAAATTAACGGAGACTTACAGACTTTATATGAAAAATATGTCAAAAATCTGTCACTAAGTTCATCATTATTATCATATTGATATCAGCCGTAAGACTTCCACTGTTGTACATAATATACATGTTGTACATTATGGAAGCAGTAAATGATTGAGTATTGAGTATGCCTCATTAAGAGATTTCTAATAGGACCGGTTGTATGTGGCTTCAACATCATCGTCATATCAGCCCAATGAAGTCCACTGCTGGACAAAAGCCTCGTCTAATATCTGCCAGAGGGAACGATTTTGTGCCGCCTAGAACGAACCTGTAAGTGGCTTGCTAAAAAAAAAAATAAAAGATAATTTTAACAACCAATACGACTGGAATAAATTGTGATATATTATTTCGCTCATTTGGAGCAACAGTGACACAACTGCATTTTTTAATTTTACACTACGCCAGATTTAAGATTTTTTCGTAAAGATAGTGAAGATTTTAAAATATTATTGCACCATATTTTGTCCTCTAGCGGGCGTTTTTTGAACTTATAAATGTCAGATTTTCACTCCTAGAGTAGATTATCATCCAGATAATTTTGATGTACTTAATTAGGTCAGTTTTGCATTTTTTTAGCAGTTGTCTCAGTGTCGCTCCAAATGAGCGATATATATACATTATTATATATATATATTGTGATATATTATGTTCCTATTACATCCACCGCAGTTTTTGTTTTTTTTTCGCCGTGGCGGAAATTAAGTGAGGCCTATGTCTAGTAGTGGACGTCATTGGGCTGATATGATGATGATGATTGGTGATATGAGGCCTTGTTAGACACGGACTCGTATCACCAATCATCATCTTTCATTCAAGGTTGACTTATATACCTTTTTGCTTTTAATATGGGAGCACAGTCTCTAGTGTTATGATTGCTGTAAAATGTCAGACTTTTACTTAAATTGATCTCTAATTTGTACCATATCTATCCGCTCAGAATCGCACTTTGCTATGTTTCTATACCTTTCTGTTACGTACCGTTATTTATAAGAACGTAAGCGGAAATGAGACCGCACACGGCGGAATTGACGATGCCCGCGGCTCCCTCTCTCGTCGGTTCTATGTGACAGAAAAAGATAGCAGCATCGGAGCAACCCTAAAACGGGACCTTAATACCTCCTCACTGTTTAATTAATTATATTTAAGATAAAACACGGTCAGGGGTTATGGAAATTTGTTAGTAAGCCATTTGTACATTTTTGTGTTTGTAATATCAATGAAAATGATGAAGTATTAATTTATTATTACCTATATAAATTATTCGTAAGTGTACTTAAAAGCGGTTTGTTACTTTGGTTACAGTTAACCTTAATCTTACTGTTGGGCAGAAGGCCTTATCTTCGGTCCAACTGGTCTCATTCATTCATCTTTTTCGTAGTTTATATTAATTTTGGATTTTTATTTATGTTGATGTATATTTGAAAGAAAATTTCCCAAAATCCAACCGCTAATCCATAAAACGAGCCAAGGTTTTAATATAGAAATCTGCTTTTTGATATCCATAATTTGGTCGCTACACGTAGTTATAACTGACAAATGAAATTATGCTCTTATTACTTGAAACATAGGCTACAATTTTGTTTGATAATCTTGGCTTTGACGGTCAGTTGAAGAATTGTTGCAATTCCCTGTGGGCTTCCAAAGCTTAGCACATTCCAAATGCACTAATTAATAGTCTAGTTATAGTACTACATACACATAAGACTACGACAGCTTTTAATTTTTATAAGGTATTTTTAAGAAATATATTAATTTTTTGATATATTTATGTGGTGTCAAATTATTTAATAAAATTGTAATTTCTACTAACTTTTTTGTTTTTTTTTTTTTTAATATCCTTCGTAATCAATTAAATTTAATAACGTTAGTGTTAGGAATAAAGATTCTGTTTGTTATTAAGGTTAATATTAGAGAGAAGCTTCAGTTTTCTAGATCATATTGCAACAGCCGGTGAAAAAGCCAAGTATAGTTTTTATGCTTTGACAAGAATATAATGGACTACATGAGGACTTACAACACATTAACCATTTGGGCGCCACGTCAAATCGGTATCGCCGTGCCCTGTGCGCCAAGCTTTTAAAATACAGTACATTTTTGACGTGCCATGCCGTCATTGGCGTGGTGAGCACATTTTCATTTTACGTGTATAGACGTCTGGATGAGGCTATCTATTTAGGCTGTATTTATTATGGGTCGCGGAGTTTGGGGTGCACTTATCGGTGCCGCACGGCGCAAGCTGCTTCAAAGTCAACGTCTCGCTTTGATATTGTTGTGTGAGGCATATAGGAAAGTTAGTACTAAAGCTTTGCCTGTACTAGCAGGTGTTCTTCCGGTCGATCTTGAGGTGCAGAGACGTGCTCTAATATAATACACAACACACGTCATGATACAACTAATATCGAATTCTTACCACCTGCCCCCTGATTCTGACTCGTCGGATTGATCCCGGATCATAAACTTTTTATTTTTACGGCTTCAGTTATTTAATGTTACAAAATAGTTTACCGTATAGAAAATTAAAAACTGATTAATTTAAGATTTGTTCCTACAACCCTCAATTTTTTTAACAATACGTTTTTAAGTTTCATTAAACTGACATTTCCGTCCGAAAATTTTCCGGCAGCTTAGAATCAGGGGGCTGAGCTGTTTCCTTGGGGTTCAAACTTACTTTGAACGAAAGTGTTTTTATACCATTTGGTGTTAAAAACAAACATTTGGCCCGCTTGATGGTTAGAGACGGTCCATGACTCACTTTGTATAGGTACTAGACGCTCCTTATATACTCGGCATTGTCACGACGCTGACGTCGGGTGTCACCACTAAACGTGTGGCATCCGGGGCGGACCACCTTCGCCTCCTCTAGCTACGCCACTGATTATTTCCAGGACACGAAGATGCCGTTAAGGCGTGGCGTTCAAAGGGTTAAAAGAAGTGATACATCTTAGGCAGGTATATGTTTGTAGGTAATAGTACATTATGATATAAGTGCGGTAAGTTGATAATTACAGCCGAGGCGATATTGCTAGCCCGAGCCGCAGGCGAGGGCTACAAGAAAGCAGAGGCCGTAATTATCAAAGCGCACGTGTGTCATACGACGTTTTATACGGAAAATGTTTTCAATTACATAAATATTAAGTAAGTAAAAAAAAATATGGTCCTATAAAATCAATGGTTTGATCGAAGGAGGGGACCCTTCTTTAATTCTTTAATGTACACACAAAACAAATTACAATTAACAAAAGAAAACTAAATGTACATAGGCGAGCTTAACTCAAATATGAGTTTTCTACCAGCAAACCCAGGAGTGCAGAGGAAATACAAAAAGTATAGCATGGGAGCAAAAGAAGTGTACAACGAGAAAAGGAAGAGATTTAAGGAACTGAAGAAAATTGAAGAAAGGTTAGGTATACCATAATGTATACCATCAAATTATAACTAAATAAATAGATAAAAATATTTTGCTTATAAGTAAATACATTGTAAATAAATATATACCTATATATATATATTAATACATACATCTACATATATAATAGAAAAAATAAATACATAAACTACTTATTAACCAAAGATAAGAAATGTTGCTTAATTTTGTTCTTAAATATAGCAATAGAAGAGCTATCACGCACATTGTGTGGAAGAGAATTCCATAGCCTCACTGCATGAACTGTGAAGGAGCCGCTATAGCAGCTAGAACAGTACAGGCGTACTAAGTAGAAGAGAAGAAGAAGATCGACAAGGTTTATCCCGCGGCACAAGATACTCAAAGCGTTCACGTAAATAAGAAGGTGAATCAGGATTAGTCAGGATAGAAAAAAGAAGAGAGAGAATATGACAATCTCGACGTTGCCGAATAGGGAGCCACTTCAATTTACTACGGAACTCTGAAACATGGTCATACTTCCGTAGACCGTAAATGAAGCGGATTCCCAAATTCTGCAGTCGTTCGAGTTTATTGAGGTATTCCTCCTTAGCATCAAGAAAACAGACAGCATAATCAAGAAGTGGAAGTAGAAGGGACTGAGCAAGAGTAACTTTAGTTTGAAAAGGCAGGAATTTCTGAAGACGCTTGAGAGACTGGAACGAGTAGAACACTCTCCTACTTACCTCCGCAATATGATTATCCCAAGATAATTTACTATCGAGATAGACACCTAAATTCTTAACAGTCTGTGAAAGTAATATAGGGACCCCATTTAATGTTAAATAAGGAAGAGACTGGTGTTGTATACAATTGAGCATATATCTGCCACCAATGAGGATTGCTTGCGACTTGTGGGGATTAATAAGAAGCCCGAAAGAACGAGCCCATTCACCAATATTTTCCCTTCCAACTTGTATCGACAACGAGGTCATCATAAATGATTACTAACCAGCTGTTTTTTTTTATTTTTACTTACTTAATATTTATGTAATTGAACAGTCATATTGTCCTACAAATTGCGTGGTACGTTATCCCGGTATTTCCATCCCGGTCCGGTATACCCTTGCTACGTCTGTTAGCTACCACAATCAAACTTTTGCTATACGAAATTATTGGGCGTCTCATCGATATGAAGCTACTCACGAAAAATTAGCTTGATAGTAATAAAAAAAAATTTGGACCAGGGATCCCGGACTAATACTCTTCTATAATATAAAAATGAATCGCTATATGTGTTGAATATCAAGGATGGTTTTTAGGTTTTTTTTTTTAGTTTTTATGTAGGTAGGTAGGATAGGTAGGTATGTAGAGGGTAGGTAGGTAGGGTAGGTAGGTAGGTAGAGTAGATAGGTAGGGTAGGTAGGTAGGTAGGGTAGGTAGGTATGTAGAGGGTAGGTAGGTATTATGAAGTTCGCCGGGATAGCTAGTTTTCAGTAATAAATTATTATAAAACGGGTCTACGTCACGTATTATATTTTTAATTATTTGCTAGACGTAGGTAGACCCGGTTTATAATAATTTATTGTGTACAAGTCGCGAAAGTTTAAAAGTTTCTACTCTTTCTGTTCTGGTTCTAATAGGGCACATTAATAATTTTCCAATTAGGTTGTTAAAAGGCTAAGCAAGAGTAGGGTAGTTGGGTGTTTCACAAATCAAACAAGTTTTATTATTTATATTCTGTTTATCAAGGTACACATGTACCTATAATGATTTACAATGCCATGTTATATTTTATTTATTATTATTGAATATTTCCAAACAGGCCAGGGTTCTCTATAAAATTGAGAATAAAATATTTAAGCAAATAATAAGCCTATCTGAACATGAACAATAAAACAATGATAAAATTATGTTAAATCTATTTCATTTAATGGCACAAAAACAATTTAGAACTTTTGAAATAATAATAGATAAAAGACATAATTTAATTCAGTATAGTTATTACTATACGATTGAAAATAATTAAGAAAAAATAATATACATATTTACAAAACATGGCAAACGAAAGAATTTGGTCTTATGAAACGATAAACTTAGTAAAAATTGCATTACATTTTTAGAATTTGAGCTTATAGTTTGCTAACAGCCGCTCGGGCATTTAAATCATGTCTTTTAAGCTTCGCTACTCAATATCTATTTACATTTTGCGTGGGAAGGGGGGCCATTGAACAAAATATGGAAAGTTATAATGGCAAGATCGAAAGAAGATAAGTTAAACATGGGATTGATTATATTATTGTATCTAACAGTTATCTAAATGTTTTTTTTTTATATTTTAGGTATATTAAAGTGTACTTAATTGGAATATATGTATAACGATTACACAACATTAATATTTCTTAGAACATCGTCCTGGTAATTGATAATTAAAATCCTACTTCAAACATTACATAGACATCAATAAATTGTAAACATCTGATTCTAATGTTGTCTAAAATTCTAACTCTACCATATTTTTTTGTATTTTTTATATTCCTGAATCTGTCAGAATTTGCTGACTAGTAATAACATTTGAACAAACTACGTTGATATCAGAGATACACTACATTTTTAACATTGAATTCGGCATCAGCTCCATAATATCGCTTAAGTACTTTTAGCAAAAATCCTTACGTCAAATATCAATGGCCGCAACCCACTAGTTGTGAACAAAATTAAACTAATTATCACAGATTTAAAATAAAAATAAAATGCACAGAAGTGTTAAATCGTTAGAACACAAAGCTAAAATGGCAGAATGCGTAACTGTCTCTAGAATTCAACACTTCTATGCTCGACATACATAGCCGTCTGTCTACTTAAATTATAATTATAATTATTTAATAAATATTTTTGTTAAGTGCGCCGTAAGAACGCACAATTACCTATTTTAGGTCTTTACATTTTTAAAGTAAAAAAAAATAACAAATTGGTTTTTAATAACTAAAATAAAATTCATAATCCAACCATCTAACACTAGCCATCGATCAATGGCACGGGGTGTGCGCGCGGCACTGTTAAGTAAAAGTCAATAGTCCAAACATTGGGAGATCAAGGGTGGGGGCACGGCCAGGGGCACGGTCACTGCTTAAACGGTGGTCTCGTTGCGGCGCAGAGGCTGTAGCTCGCGCTGCAGATCGTTGTAGTACTCGTGGTCCGACATGGACTCCTCCTCCACAGAGCGCTGCGGCAGATACTTGCTGGTGCTCGGCCGAGGAGTCGACTCACTCCCGCTGCCTTCGCTCACGCACAGCGACTCCAATGGTACCGGCTCCGTGGGGATACCGAGAGTTTGCGGCAACACATTGTCCTCCGACATAAGATACTCCGGGTTGTCCACGCATCGTTTGCCCACAAATCCGCTAAACCGCAATTCGTCCGAGTCTGCGCTTTCACTGCCTTCGCCGATCAGGTCCATGTACGTCGAAGCGTTTTGGTTCTGCTGCGGCGACGGCATCAAGTAATCGTCCTCGTCCAAAGGCAGGTTTAGCTTGAGGTTGCCGACTTGAGCTTCTTTGTTTTTGGGTAGGCTGTCGAAGTTTGCTTCACCTCCTTCTGCGCGGTTCCTCATGGGATCGCTGCAGTACCTTGAGCTGGAGGACTCAGAGGCGCATGCGCCATTATTGTAGTAGTGCCTCATCTCTGCGCCTTCCATGGCTGGTTGGTGATTGCACCTGAAATGGTCGTGTTCCCAATTCTCTGGGTTGTTGGAGCCGTCGGGCATTACGCAGTCGTTGATAATGCCATTGGCGCAAGAGGAGGAGGAGCATGCGTGATTGCCTGACTGTGGGTGGACCTCGATGACGGAGATGGTAGTAGCGTTGCTAGGGCCCGACTTGTTCCTCGGCTGCAGATACTCGTCAGCCTCCACCAAAGGCTCTGGGCCTTCTATCGCCGACGACAAATTTCTAATCAACTCCTTCTCATCCTGAAAAGTTGTCAAAAACAGATTACTTAGTTGTTTATAAAATATTATGTGTAGGTATAATGGAACTAACTAGATATGTAATTATTGTAATTAATAAAAATCTAATGTTCTACGTTCTTATGTAGGCTTTCGGTAAACATTATTTTTGTTAGAATAGAATCGAGTTAGCCATCGAAGCTTAGAATAGAGACCTTCTGGTTTTGAAGTAAATAATAATAAAAAGTAACATACTCGTATCAAATATAGATTACATATCGATTTATCTATAGATACCATCCCGGTAGCTACCGGGACAGACCTCTTACACAGCAAACCTGGTTAGGTTTGCTGTGAAAGTGGTCACATTTATTTTTAAAAGGACTACGGCCGCGACCGTCCTTTGGAGCGTCTTTCGGGATTGCCGAAAATATTCACTAAAAATAAAATATGGTGGTACGCAGTTCGACGGGTCAGCTAGTTAATAACAAATTTAATAAATATAATTTATTTGCTATACCAGTACTACTAGGTGTGTTAGAATCATTTATATTAGACTATCTTAGAATGGTATGAGAGCAATTATGGATTTTGTAAATCGAATCAATGAAATTGCAACTTTATGACATACTTAGAACCTTAGAATTACTTTGTTAGATATAGGTAGTATTTGGTGTATTTACCTGAGTGGAATAGGCTGGTAGACGCATAAACTTGTCCCCAGGAATAACTAGGTAGCGGCCGGGGTCCCTCGCCATCTCGGCAAAAGTTTCCGAAAGGTGCTTGAACGAAGGGCGACTGTCTGCATCAAGCATCCAGCAAGAAACCATCATACAGTAGATATCCAGGGTACAAATACTAGGCTGTGGCAACTTCAATCCATTCTCGATCAACTCTGGCACTTTCCTCGCAGAAATATTCTCATAAGGACGGGCACCGTAGCTCAAAATCTCCCAGATAGTTACTCCAAAAGCCCATACGTCGCTCTTATGCGTAAAAATCCTGTGCTGAATACATTCCAAGGCTAACCACTTGATCGGCATTTTGCCACCTGCTGCTTTGTACTCATCTTCGTTGATGTCCAACAACTTAGCCAGACCAAAATCAGTGATCTTTACACAGCTAGGTGTTTGTACTAACACGTTCCTAGCGGCCAAATCCCTGTGCACCAATCTTTTTTCTTCCAAGTAAGCCATGCCACGAGCTATCTGAGTGCACCAGTTTAAAAATGCTTTGGATCCAATCTTTTCCTTGTGAGTCCTCACATAATCAAGTAGACAACCCAGTGGCATGAGTTGCGTAATCAACATCATCTGATTCGTCATACAAACTGCCAGTAATTGTAGCAAGTTAGGATGTTCCACGCTGGCCATGATGTAGGCCTCTTCAAGAAACTCCTTGCTCGTATTGGCCCCAGTTCCTTCTTTCAAAACTTTGATAGCAACAGGTATTTTGATATTCTCACCTTCTGGAACCCAAACGCCTTTGTACACTTTCCCGAATGCACCAAATCCAAGCATACCTCCCCGACGTAGTTCTCCTTCTTTAACGATTCTCAATTTTGCCAGGTTTGGTTTGACGTTAGTAGGACGAAGTGGTTCATTGTCTTCACAACCAGTTAACACCATGGTCATTTTTACTGCTTCCTTGTTAGCTTTCGCTTTTTGTCGGAAAGCATAGCCTATGATCCCGAGGGTTACAAGCAGGATAAAGGCTATCACTAATATAATCACAAGCACCGTTGGTACTCTAGCAGCAACCATATTGAGGTTACCGCTAGCATGAGCTGAGCAATATGGGTCATCAATGGAGTTTTCTATCTGTTCATCAAAATATATTTTATGAGGTGTTTCTGGTGGACAAGTATCAGAACAGTTAAAAGGACTTTGCTGGGTAGTATCCTCTGAATCGCTCATAAATATTTTGTAATGGCGACATTTTATACAGTCCGTTGGCAACGGCCCAACGCATCCTTTACATTCTGAATGGCATGGTGAGCAAGTTCTTTCAATTGTGTCAGTATAATGATCAGATGGACATTCATCTTCACATTGGTCTCCCCTTTTGTAACCATTACACACTTGGCATACTTGTGAGTGTATACCAAATCCTGTGCATTTAAAACATAACGGGTGACATTTGCGACAAACGACTTTAACTTTGCCTTCGAGCGGTTTCACATTTCCAACCCATTCGTTGTAATATCCATCAGGGCAAGGTTCGTTTTCCCTCAAACAGCTTTTAACTGTAGCTTCTTCGCTGATAATGGCTTTTTTGCAAGAGTTGCATCCTCCAATTCCCACCGTGTTTTCAGGTCCAGTACAGCCGTTGTAGCAGTTGTAATGACAAGCTTGACAAGTGCCATTTTGCGCAGCGTATCTAGAATCGGGACATTCGCTGACGCAGTAAGGTCCGTCACGCACATGTTGACAATTGGTACAGTTAGCCCGGCTCGGTCCCGAACACCCATCTTTGCATTCCGAATGGCACTTCTTGCAGGCCTTTGGACCCGCCTTATACAATCTGTAACGAGCATGAAATTTTACGTTAGTAGTTGCTTTTCTAAATGTCAGTGTTTGGTATACAAATACAAAAGCAGTTCTCGGTACATTAAACAGACAATGAGGCCGAAACGTTACTCGGACGTTGAGACCATACTACTGTTTTACCCACACATATTTCGTTTTGTTATGATAATCATGCTGCCAAAATTGACAACGGCTCCCGAAATGCAAGATACGTGCATTTTTTTCGTACGAAGTCTGTTGTCTTACAATTAGACAGATCAACAAAGACAGGTACATTCGCCTGGCTATTGTGATGCAAATATACAAGTGCATTAAAACTGTAAATAATACATACCCTGAGAGTACGGTGCAATTTTCTACGCAAGTTTCGTCAAACACGTAGTTCTGGCAAGTGAGGCATTGGTCTGGTCCAGGGCCCCAGCATCCATCCGCCGAGCATTGTTCATCACAAACCAGATCCTCTTTAACTGTTAAATAATTATTCATTAGAAACATTGTTTATGAAATGAAAATAGGAATAATTTCCATGATGAGATACTCGTTGACTTCAATTGTGGCTGGGCATCGCGCAGCGGTGAGAAGCATCGGCTGTTAATTAGGTTAGTCCTGTGTGTTTACTGTGTGTTAAAATAGAAATGGGGTCAAAATTCGCATATATTGAAAATATTGAACATAGGTAAACAGAAATTAAATATTACTAGGTCGCAAAGGCAAAATTGAATTAAACTATTATATACTAAATTTAACTTGAGGATCCTCAAAGAACAAAACGCGAGCCTAACTAACTCACCACAATTCCGAGGGTCACCATTGTTTTGTATTATTTGCTTGTGATCTTTAGACT
Source organism: Laspeyria flexula (assembly GCA_905147015.1). Taxonomy (NCBI): domain Eukaryota; kingdom Metazoa; phylum Arthropoda; class Insecta; order Lepidoptera; family Erebidae; genus Laspeyria; species Laspeyria flexula. The sequence continues at coordinate 7,173,866 of LR989949.1, read as the reverse complement.
TCACGAGTTTGTTCCAAGCTATTTTGTCGGCGAAACACAAATATTTGTTCTCCATAATCGCTATAGCACCAGAGTTGACTCTTTTCAAGGATTTCAATCCCAAAGATTTTAGCGACGTTTTGACAATGTAGAGCGAAGCGAAAAGATTTTCGACGACTTGGCGTCCTCCAATCACTTCCAAGTTGCGGAAGTAAGAGAGGCTGGTGAAGTTTGGATGGTGAGCTTGAACATTCAGGTATCCCGTCACCTCGCGTACTGTGCTGAATACTTCCAGCCTATGCGGTTCCATCTTCGGATAACGCTCACCGAACGAGTAATCGGGGTTTACGTGTTGAAATCCCGTGAACGTCATTTCCAATATTTCTATAGAACCATCGATGATAGTGCAATCTTTAAAACTGTCGATGTTGCCAGAATGTATAGGTTTTTCTGCGTGGCAAGTCTTTGGGCACGTAACATTACAAGGTATACATTCACCGTTCACAGCAGTCTTGTTAGGTGGACAACTTCTTACACATGCTCCATTATCCTTCAAAAGATGTTCAGGACAATTTCTTACGCATGTAGCACCATATGCGTATTTTCCGTTTGGATTCGGCTCCCAAGAATAAGTGGTGGGATTGTAGATTTGCATCGGCGGGCATTCTTGGGAGCAAGTGCCCTCATCGTAGAAGTTCCGGCAGGCAAGGCACTGGCTCGGCAGCGGACCTGTACAGCCGCCAGCGCAAAACGTATTGCAGCAGTCTCGAGGGTTCGGTCCGAAACACCGGCCTTGTGCACACTGAGGACTGCAATTCGTTTTTGAAAACTTCTGACAGTTCTCGGGGCCTTCGCCCCAACATCCTGCCTCACAGCTCGGGTCGCAGCGTGGGCAGTCGCGTTCAGCAGGAGCAAAGTCGTACACATACACGTAAGTAGCGTTCACACCAGTTATTATCTCATCCCAATTAATAGTCTTCACGTGACACAAATTAAAATTATTGTAAACACCGACACTGCCGCGGAGGACATCGCGCAGAGCTGGCAGCTCCAGAGTAAACGCTGATGACATCGTCACCATAAGGGCGAACTCTTCGTCTCTCACGTTGAGCTTGAACAGGGTTCGTCCTCGTATGATCTGTAGCTGCGGCAGGATGATGTGTCGCACGTTCACGTGGGATATCAACACGTAACCGGTTACCTCCCTGATGTACTTCAGAAACGACAAGTCCATAGTGCTGTTCTGTAGCCATGTCAGCTCCAGGTTACCGTCCACGTAAGTGCAGTTTGTGAACCGATCCCGCAGGTTTCTGTAGTGGGTGTCACGATTGGACGGGACAGACATCCGTCCGTTTGTCCCGATGCATACTGGAACAGAAGAAAAAGACTATATTAAATCACTGCGTTGTTAGACAAACGTTACTGTGGTTGTTGTAATAATAAAACAATGTATTTGTATTGGGTCGTCGTTCGACAAGTTAGGAACAGAGCGCGGCTAACGAAGAGGCGGTGCCGTGTGGGCGGGCTCTAAAGCGAGTTTCTTCTACTACGCTACAAGCAACACCGCTATTTATGATTAATCGAAGGAAATAGTTTACAATGCTGTTTTGCTTCGTGAACGGAACACCGGAGAGGAACGCAGGCACGTATGTAAAAGGAGTTAAGCGATAACATAACATTAGTGTCGTTCACCAAGTTTAACATTCAACATCAGCTTATTTTTACCTCAAACATAATAGATGCTTGTTTGTGTAAGTTGTACATACTATTTATGTACGTGCCGAGTTAATGTTGATGTTCGATTCGGTCCTAAAGCAAATTAAGATTGTGAAATAGTTTGTCGTAGAAATACAAGCTTGAACTCGTGGACTAATCCTTATTATCGACAACATACCTACTGTTCGCTTTCACTATATCATAAAGCAATACTAGTTTGAAATATATCACAAGATTTCCCAGGACTCAAATATCTATGCATTGCTTGCGTAACTTCACCTAAAACCACAAAAGTAGTGAAACATAGATGATAAATACTAAAAACTAACTTAATTGTCAAAGACATAAGGTTGAATATTGTTCGTGCATTACGAAGGCTTTAAAATATCAACAAAGAGTGGTTTTTGTCATAGAGTTGTATAGTTGCATAGAAGTATGTCGGTATTGAAGAGGCAAGGTAAAAATTTACCTGTCCGTTCATATAATAGACGTTTTTTTGACTGGTTTGGTTTTGGTACAAGAGTATAATATTACTGTTATATGATACATTTTTGGCATTTTAACGTTCTGGAGTCGAATATTTTACGATTGTGGGCATTCAAATTTTCGTGGCTAACTTGGGTAGATATTATTATGTTATTGAAGACGAATAAGCAGTTTATAGATTTTTTGAGTGTGCTTGAAGTAGTTGTAAAAATATAAATATTAAGAAATATTGAATATTAATTTTGGAATAGTATAAATATTTTTTAATCCAGTATCACAGAACAATTTAAAGATCTGATTAAATTTCTGGATGCCTGTCGTGTTTTCGTAACATGACTTTGTCATAATAATTTTTATTCATTTCATTAATTTAATTTAAATTCGCGTAAAATGTCATATTATTTCACGTTCTTAATAAAATCGACCATATCTACAAATAATTAATTTTAAATTATAAAAATCTGCATCACATATAAATCCTTAAATAAATATTACTAATGGGTCAGTCTGTGAATGTATGAATAAATAAAATTCAAATGGATTTTACTAATTCGAAATCAATAGAAGTCTTATAAATAAAGTGATTTAATAATTTTTTTTTTTTTACAATTGTAAATATAAATTTACTAAAACAAAGCAAATGCAGACAAAGTTACGGGCGACGGATTTGTAGTTTAATATACTGACTGATAAGCGAAACTCTTCGTTAGTTCGTTCACATTACTACTGGTCTCAGGTCTGAAGGTGTTTTTTGAACCTTGAATACCTATATAAGTAACTTGTATTAATTAGCACTTCTCTCCAGTCGATAATATAACAATATTCTAACGTACTAAATATTCATCGTCGTAAACGTATCGTTTTGTCGTCAAGCAAAATTGATTAGTAATCCAATGTGTCATTGTGGAGAACATTTGGGAGGCTACTGAGAGGCTTAGAGAGGCCGTACTGAATAGCATGACAATCAAAAAACCGCTTTCTATTATGAACATTTTAATTTAAATATAGCAAAATATGCATTTTGTTTAGTAAGCTAAATTCCCTCCACATTCTTTGAGAAGACCCGAGCCCAGCTCAGCAGTGGGACGTTTATGGGTTGACATAACGATGATGACAATGATAGTTGCTTTGTTTAGTAGTAGAAAGGACCCCGACATCCAGGCCATATATTTTTATAATTTAACCGTAAAATGTCCTAATACATGCAAATAAAACGCATCAGAATACGAATGACGTATTATGCTTCTAAGAAAATGTCCATACCTAGTCGACAAAGCATAAAGCTAATTTATTCTACGACTTGTCTGACGGCAAGTTTCTATGAAATCGTGCAAATGAATAATTTCAACAGTTTTGTAAAGCAATGGTATTTTATAGTTATGTAAAACTTAGCTATACTAGACAGGAGAAGGGTGCATACTATTGCATAAGTAAATATCAAGAATTCCTTTATGAGGCAATTTCACGCAGTTAAGGCTGTCCCAGTGGAGCAGCTGGAATGTGAACGACTGTGCAAGAGGTCCATTGTTCGATCTCGGGTCAGGGTTTCTGGATATCAGCCCGAAACAGAAAAAGTATTACAGGTGACCAAGCATAGCTGACGAAATTAGTGTATCTCCTCTCTGCCTGCCCTTTCGGGGAAAAGGCGTGATGCTGTGTTATGTTAAGGTTGGACAAAATCTAGCCGCACGGCATAGCCATAGATTTAGAGCGCGCGGATCCTAGGTCTATGGGCATAGCACTTTCCTGTTTCTATTCCTTTCTGTCATTTAGAACCGTCATTTACTAGAATGACAACGAGAGCGGGAATGTAACCGCACGCGGCAACATCGACGATGCGGTCGGCTCTCACTCCCTATCTCGCTCTAATAAATGACGGTTTTATGTGAAAAAAAAGGATAGAAGCATAGGAAAGTGTGGTTCGTATTCGCTATGAAGGTCTGAATGCACCGCCATAGCAGATAACTTAGCGACTAGCGTATTGAATGTCTAGCCCTATTCCTATCTTCTTTCAATGAAAGTGTTCTTCAGACGAAACGTATGGGCAAACAAAATTAATTAAATTAATTAGTTTAAATTTAGACTCAAGCCATCAAGTGATGAAATTTCATTTGTGTAGAGTGACTTTAGATATATGTATATTATGTAGATTAAAAAAAACCTTTTTGGGACAATTTGCAGATTTTTTTGGGATGACGTTCTCCTTATTACCTACTACCTACCTACATTCAGCTCGCCCAAGCTGCAGTCAAAATTAAATTATACTTTCTAAATGCCATTAAATAAGTTGACAAAATTAAAAATCTATTTAGATGATATACTGTTACTCTTGATGTACAACTTTTCAATTCGTCCGGTTAACCACCCACGTATGTCCGATTTGAAAGAACCTACTCGTTGAATGATTTACGACTTTTAAATTTGGTTGTTTAACTTAGACACCGAAAAATTTTGTGTAAGTAATGTCGGTCTGTGGCGTCGTTGATTTATAAGCGGCTAAAATGATTTCGATGCAGAAATTTTAAATTGAGAGCTTCTTTTATCGGGGTGGTTTAAGTTATTTGCATGAAAAATAACATGATAATTTTATACTGTTAACTTATGCCTCAGAAGGAAGTTAAATTTTTTGGGGCTCTCTAAGTCTGTCAGATTATCTGTAGGTAGTATATATACAGCTAAAGTTACCTATTCATTCTATTTATGAACCATTTTCTCGAAGTTTTACATACTAAAATTATTATTGTGGTACTCTGTCTATTTTGATTGCAACTATACTTGTGAAATGATATATATACTGTAGGTGTAAATGTCCGGTCGACCCAGTTGAACTTGCCGATGACATACGAGATAGTATTGAAATATATTCGTCAGATGGTTGATATAAAAATGTCATTATAACATGTCCGAGTCAAACAATAACGCGTGGGCCCAACGGAACTGTCACATAAAACGTTTTCACATTTTCGACTTGGCTATGCATTAATGTTGCCATAAACAAAAATACATACTAAAATGGTAATATTATCAGAAAGCATGGTGATAATATTTCTATTTTTTATGTAGTTTTTCTGTACACCTACTAAAGAAAATAAACGTCAATTGCAATATAATGTATAATAAATACCAACATCAATAAAAATACTAACATAGATGCATTATCTAAAAGTATTGTACGAAAATTCGTATTATGACATCGTAATTTTAGTTCAAATGTAGGCTGTAGTACACTAAGCTCGCAAAACCGAAACTGTTTAAATAGGTACCTATTTAAATAGCGTCATTTTAACTAATCTTACACTTTTGCTATGGAATCCTTTTTTGGACATCGATAGGGACCCAGCTGAGTTGCTTACCAGAAAAGTTATGTACAAGCCTTTTTCAATTTTCTTTTCTTTAGGACATTTTTAATATCTTATTGTATCAGTTAAAAATAACATGCTACACTTCTACCTACCTTTGAAGGTAGTATGCGCCGTTTTATTTCTAGTTCTAATAGCAAATATAACCGATTAGTGTTCAATACCAGTTATGTACATTGTAAGTTGGCAACAGTACAGCTATGTCATAGTAATTACTGTTAATTACTACTAATTTTAACTATATATGCTAATGTTGTCTATGGGTAAATAAAAACAAACACGTGATTCAAGGTACTGGCAGTCAGTGAAGTATACATTATTTATTTTACTCTCAAGGGTTTAAGGTTCATTTTAATTAAGCTACGTGAGTATTTGGATATAGTAGAAATTAATATTGTCCAGCTTTTTATGTTCGAATTTTAAAATTAATAAGTTCCAAATGAATAGCATATGGCTGAAAATATAATTTGGTGTATTGATATTAATTTTACCGGGAAAATCGATACAGTATATTTCTTTTCTATTTATTTTAATAATGAAGATAACCTATTGCCTCCTTACGATTTAAAATTACAATTGTTATTACCAAATCATCTTATTTAAAACACCACAATTATTAATTTATATCCACCAAGTATTTTTTTTTATGGCAGAAGAAAGTCTTCATTTCTAATTATCCGTCTAAACTGTTACCACACTCCAAAAAAAGAATAAAAAAAGAAAACATACCTACTAATACTTTGATCTAGGTAGCGTTGTATATATAACTTCTTGGCATATTTCTATTATAGCGTAAACGGGGAACTAAGTACAAGACATCTAAAACCAGTCAGGTTATACAGCAATAAATAAGCCGACCAAGTTTGGGAGTTGCGTATGTTCATCGACCACGACTGGTTTATCTTAGGGCTATGTTTTTATCCAGTTACTTGCATTCTGAAGCATTGGAACCAGTTTCTGCCTTCACCAATTCGATCTTGTAACACGCCTTTCACTACAAACCATTATTGTAAGCTGTACATTGCCGCACCCGTATGCAGTTTCCATTTAAGTAGATGAAGCAATGACGCATTGGATGCGTTGCATTGACATATTATTATGACAGTTCGGTTTGTAGGTTTTCAAACTTGACTTTTCCACGAAAGTGAAGTAACTTTTACAAGAAGTTTTGCGTTCAACTAAAGATGACTATGGATGGATGGCTTTGAGTGCAATTATTTGATTTACTCTAACCAGCCAGACTCTTTGATAATACAATTTACATATACTGATTCATTTTGGAGAAGACGAATGTATAAAATATGCATTAAATAGGTCCAATGATGACAAGGAGGTCAATTTATTTGCCGTATAATACCTTAAGAAGGTGCCCGCTAAACGGATCTGGACCTATGTGTGTATGTATTCAGAATAATGTTGCTCGATCTAAGGATAGAACGAGCAACAACAAGTTCAAAGATGCAGTCAATTTAATCATCAGTAAATTTCCAAATTAACCTAACTCCCACCAAACTTTAACCAAGTATCTAATATTCCGATCATATCAATAAACATGTTAACCTATACCCATCTATGTATCTTTGGAATATCATTAAAACATGGCGTCGGTTTATAATTATATACTGAAAACTGCATCAATATCCCTGACCTCTTTACCAATAATAAATTAACTTGACGTGCATCTGATCATGCATAGTAACTGCACGACTCTAGATGACTCAAAGATATTTCGATATTCAATCATTAATTTTCGTATTTTAACTTGTACTATCGCATCAAAATGGCCTTCAAAGCGGCTGGAAAAACTAAGTAGGTAAAAGTAAGTGCAGCTACCACAAACGCCTCAAGAGAAAAGACGTAATCAGTAAACGTTAATTGCTCCCTTGGCATTATTTAACTAAAAGTAGTTACCCTCGATCGAAGATGCACTTTGCCTGAAGAAACAGAGCTCACGTAACATGTATTAATAGTTTACTGATTGCAGATGTCCACCGAGAAAAGGAACACTGAAGAGGAAGTTAACTTGGTTGAGTAACATCAAGAAGTCAAAGAGTATTGAGAGATGAAAGTGATATTCTGACTAGCTCAATATGCGGAAAGTTCGGTAAGCTGACAGTCAACCTACAGTAGTAGAGTGGCACTATACTCGTATCAGTGATCGTCACACTTTTCTAGTCAAGGACCACATACAACAATGTAACATAATGCTGCAGGCTGCACATTGCGTAGTTAACACCAGTCAATGTCAACTAAAAATGTTGACCATGACCATGGTAGCAGATGATGTTGATTTTTCACATAATTTCAATCGTAAATAGTGTAACGCCACAGTCTCGACTTCTAGCCAAGGGTCTCTCTTCACGAAAGAATATAAGCCTTCCATTACTACGCTAGTTAGACGAATTAAAAAAGTTTTTCTTTTTGTAAACATGGATATTAGATATGATCTCGTAGCCGGTTAGCTCTCACATCGTGACACCGAAAAGGAGACATGATATTGTATTTTTACGCCATTTTACGATGATGGTAGAATCTAGGGTCAGTCGTTGTCTTAGTCCTAGGTTTAGAGCGACAAACTAAGTAAAATACATAATAAAATACCTATTACTACATTGTTACGTATTGTTTCTAATAACTGTTATTCTCTAAGCGACTGTTACACGGTTCATTACTTACGGTATTTTTAAACTACGTATTGTTTTTGTGCTACTGCGTACCTATTTATCATTACGACTGTCTTGTTTTAGGGTAAGCAAACAATGTAGGTAGTAGTTCCGATGCATAAATACTACAGAAAAAAATTAAACTACATGTTTAATGAAATGAAGAATCTTGATTCATTAAAATAAAATTTGTGGGGTTTGATTTTATCTATATTGTTTTTAATTTAAATACAGAAAAACAAACTATTTATATTTAATTTAAATTTATGAGTAAATCCGAAAAAGTATTTTGTGTGAGTCTACGGGTAAAAACGTTTATAGGAAAGCAAAGCGCAAGTCATGGTCAGCACAGCAAGCAACAGAGCACGTTACTTTACAAAAAAGTATAAAAAAAATATCCTAAACTCATTTAGATTTTCTACAAAATATCTATACTTTCATAAATATTTCTCCAAACGTGTTGTTTGTGAGCCACGGTATACCAATTAGACATATTTCTAAAATGGCACTTTAGAAAAATATGTGAGTCACGAATTCCGGTTATTTTCGTTTCTAGTTGTCGATAGGTCAAGAACCTCCGCACATATCATTAACACTCGTTTATATCCAATCGTATTGAATATCCAAGTTTCATTCATTCAAAACTTTAATTAAATAGCTTTACATGCAACTATGTCTGATATTTTAGTATTTATAATTTATTACCAAATATCTTAAAAAATAGACAATTACCATCTCTATAGATACTAGTATTAAGATAGCTTTTTCTGTACGTAGTGTTGCTGTAATACAATATTGGTTTCGAATCGATTTGATCATAGAAATACGTGTATAAGTGAAGAAAGCATTTCGTTTTAAAATGGATTCAATTTGGTGTGCGCACGCGCTCGGCTCGCGTTGAGATCTTTAATAGGGACGCCTACGTTCGAAGATTTCGTCGCGAGGTAGGTTTCACTATTTAAATAAAAACGGTCGCTTAAACAAATGTTATAGCGAAACACGTAATAATAAACGTTAATTAACTTGAACCAGTTTTGGGACTTAATATTTAAAACAGGAAAGCGTAAGTAACTTGTTTATTTATTGGTCTATTTTATTATTTGATCGATAATTATATTTAAAGTAGTTCTTGGTATGTATTTAGAGAAGTTAAATGTAAGGTAATAGTGTAATAGAGATACACGTTTTTAGAATTATGCGTACAAAACAGGAAGACTATATAGTATATATGCTATGTAATAACATCACGCAACGGCCAATTGGAATTGAGCAGTAGTCAAATAAAGAACGACGCGACGGGAGCGGAATTTAGTAGTTTATATTATTATTATGGTATTTATATAGTTACTACGCAGTAAGCTACAAGTTTATTCTTTGTAAATAACTTTACTCTTTATTATAGATATTAATTTGTAAATATTGATACACAGAATACGAAATTTACTTAAAAGATCAACAACATCGAAAGCCAGATTACCTATCTATCGAAAAAATAACTTAGCTATTTCTTTAACAAACTTGTTGTCTACAAGGAAGAATATATTTCATTAATTAAACTGGGGACATTCCGATGAAAGGACATGTCAGGAGACTCTAAACCGGCGAGCAATTATGAAAAGATTGATGAATGTAGAAGAAGCGAATGATGTATGTCAGAATCGCAGCAGGTGGTAGGAAATAGTCTCTGCATACGCTTCTGTTGGGAAAGACGTGATTTATATATTATAAGGCAGCGGATACACAATGGATCTATTTTATACAAAACTGCGTTTAGTAATCAGGTACTAATACGCACTTCGCACGTGCAGTTCTGTGTATACTAGTAGCATACTAGCGCCATGTTTATATAACCTTGTCATTTAATACATAATCAAATCATTGACTAGTTCATGATAATAGTGTTACAAACCTTTATATTTTAGACTAGCTGTTGCCCGTGGCTCCGAACGGGTGTGTTCGATATAAGATAGCCCATATGATAATAATATTTTCACACATTCACACAGTGCCATCTAGTCCTAAATTAAGCAATTAATGGGTACTAAACAGCTGATATACTAATTGAAAACATTTTTTTTGCTTTTCAGGAAAATTTTCATTTTTTAAAACCACAATACCACCCACTTATCAAAGGTAGAGCAGCGAACGAAAGCAAGTCGTAAATTATGTAGATTTAGCGTCAAATATTGTAGAGATGACCCGTGGCCATTAATTTATGGGTTTTGATGATGACAATATCGTCAAAGCCACGGTCGGTAGCTAGTGTTAGGTCTACGGTATTGGAATTATACATCAGTGTCGTTCATTCAAGTTTATAGCTTACGCCTACAGTACAACCTTCGTATTGATGTCTAATTTGTTTGATTGCTATAGTTTCCTGAATAACAAAGTCTTGTCAGCCATATTACTCTTATATTTATTTATGTACGACTTTATCGAAAATAGTTCAACCGATTTATGATAATAATAATAATATTAATTTATTGTAATAAAGAGGAATAATATTCTACCACATTCACACAGCGCCATCTAGTCCCAAAGTAAGCAATTATATTTGCTTGTGTTATGGGTACTAAACACCTGATTTACTAGTTATTTTTTTTTTTTTGTAAATTCATACATACTATAGATAAATTACACCCAGACACAGAACAAACCTTTATGCTCATCACACAAAGATTTGTCCTGGGTGGGGATCGAACCCCAATACAGTATAGAGGTGTTCAAGTTAGTGTACAACAGAACGTCTATTTGAGTCCCATTTGCTCTTGGATCTTGCTTTTATTATGAACAAAATTAAATTAATTTATTTGAATGAAATGAAATGAAAAGCGATGGTGGCTGAATGGGTAAGAGACCGGCGTGCTAAACACACGGTCCGGGTTCGATTCCGACCAGCTGTACCAATGTGGATTTCACTTTGTGGCATTTATATGTACTAGTCATGTGATTTACCATTTGCTAACGGTGAAGGAAAACATCGTGAGGAAACCCACATACCCTAGAAGAAATTCTAAGTGTATGTCTGATTCACCAACCCGCATTAGGCCAGCATGTGTGGATTATGGCCTAAAAACCCTCTCAGCTCTCTAGATAGAGGAGAGGAGACCCGAGCCCAGCAGTGGGACATTAATGGGTTGCTGATGATGATTTGAATGAAATTATAGAATAATTGAAAAAAAAAATGGTAAAGCGCTACGATGTAAAATTGAAAGGATGTCTTAAAAAACGAGAATTATCACGACAAAAACTGCTGAGCGCACTGTTTAGCACTGCTGAGCGCATGTCGGTCTTGATAATTACTCATAATTTATTTATGTACATTTGTTAAGACTTATAGATTTTTATATTATTTAATCAAGATTGCAACTACTTAATAATAAGACAAAGTTTATTTTTGCTTTAGCATTACAAAAGACAAATATGTAGTTACAGCAATTACTCGATTCCTTATAAAATAAATCCACATTTATTACAAGATTATAAAATATTTCCAGAACATATAAAGCATCTATCCCATTATCACAGTCAATGAATGTCAAATAATCAAGAGATGAAAATTAAATGAATATCAATTAATGTCCACACTACAAGACGTCATAGACACTGTCATGCCTGTGATTTTTAAACGACTTCAAAAAAGGAGGAGGTTATATGTTCGACTGTATGTATTTTTTTTTTTTAATAAGCACGATTGCATGACGTGAACGTAACGACTAGGACATTGCCGCCGCGTCGTCGTCCGTTAGGGGTCATATCGGATATTAGGTACCTCTACTTGGCTAACCAAGCGAAGAAGTTATTACTACCGTTGACATGCAAATCGGTGATGAAAGTTATAACGTAAAGCCTTCTTTGATAAAAAATATATGTTTATTAAAAATGTAAATAAAAATATTAAAGATTACAGTATGTGCGTAATTCGATATTTGGCCTGTTTTCGATGATGCATGACGATTGAAAGTTTGATTGACAGCGCGGGTTCGATTCCAGTTGCGTACAACTAGGTAATTCTATGTAACGTAAAAGCTCCTATTACCGCCAGTTTTAGCTGTCTTAGGATTCACTTTAAAAAAATAGATATAAGCTGTTATGTTAGGAAAGATGTTATAATTTATAATTAATCTCAACGAAGTATTCTTTGCAATTCAGTACTTAAATTCAATATTCAATAACACAATAATTACTAAATAATTATTTAATCCAAAAGAGTAGTTGATTCTATTACCGACCCATAGAATGCGGCAAGATTCTATTAACGATTTTTCTACTTCTTTTACCGACCGGTACGAAGTTGTCATTTCTTCTATACTATTAAATAAAAAAAATAATTTTTAAGGCATTTATTATATAACAACAATAGTTATGAGATCAACATTATTACAATATGAACATAATTATTTATTGCAACGCTTAGAGCACTTATTTTTTGTTATTTTAGTGATATATATAATTAAAATATAATATATATAATAATATATATTTATTATTTCTCTTGGCACGCAGAGTTATCCTCGGTATGCCATAGATTTTTGAAGCTTCGTATATGCTGGTCCCTTCATTTATAGCTAGAAGCGCAGTTTCTAGTTGAGCAGAGGCGTACTGCTTGCGCTTCTACGGCTCCATGATTCTATAAAAGAACACAATCTTTAAAGAGATATAGATAGAGATATAAGTTACACGGCCCGCATTCCGTCCCGCCATTTTTATTTGATTTGAAAACAAATGAAATATAGCCAATGCCATGAAGCATGACTGAAACTGGATAGCAAATATTATTTTACATTAATAATATGTCCTGTGACAAAATCTCTCAAAACGTCACGTATGCAAGAAATAAGCCAAATTTTTCAAAAATATACATTTTATTTTTGTGTACTATATCACCAAAAATATCGTCACAGTTGTGAGTCGGTAATAGAATCAAGTATGAAGGTCTATTAGCGACCCATTATAATAATAGGGATATTGTCTAACGTTGAATCGAGTTTTACACAAAATCTTTAAGAAATAGCTTTGTCGTTAATAGATCTAACGATGTAAAATAATTTTAAGAACTGAACAAGAAAACAATAAAATCAAATGAGGTAGTTTATAATTGATATTATTTTAAAATACTAAATGTTCTCAAAATTTTTAACAACGCCATGGGTCGTTATTAGAATCAAGTTTTGAAATTTGGATTGTATTACCGCCTTAAATTAAAACATGATTTTATAACACAAAAACCAATAAAAAGTATTATATTAAGAGTTAGTTTAGAAAAAGAATATATACGTTACAGTTGTAATGTGATAACAAGAAGACAAATCCATTTTTAGTGTGTTATTTTCCTTAAGTAATATTTAGGTGTACTTACGTGGCTGGAGACGCGACACTATGAAATGTGCGTCCGCTTCGGGCGCGTCCCATTAACATTCAAATTATTTCTTTCACTGGCTATTTAAACACACAAACTTTACTCTTTTTGGTGGCCAACAAAAATACGTAACTAATTTTTAAGGTATGACATTTCTGAAACTCTATTTTATGTCCAATATGAGTGATTTAAAAATTGGATCGTTAATAGAGTCACATTTTAGGGGGTCGTTAATAGGAGCTTTTACGTTATTTAGCTCTTTTGTTCTTAGAAAAATATCAAGTAATTATAGATATTATATACTTAAATAATATTTTAAATGTGAAAATCAGTTCGCTTTTGTTACACTTTCGCGGTAAAATAACAGATCTTAGCTGATATAAAGTAGGAATATTGCCTAGACTATCTACTAAGAAAATAGGCTTATCTATCAGGCGGAAGAAGCCAGTATATAATCCTATGTTTATTTTGGGTGTAGCATTATATCCAAGAATATTCATATATTTATTTGAATTTTAAATAAAAGATTTTAAAGTATCGCGTAACAATCGATTGTAAAGAAAACAATATAATGTTTTGACCTCTCGGATTAATGTAAACTTTTTAAATTCGACTTTGTTCTTAATGTTTTCGACGAAACAAATAAATTGGATTGATATTTTACAATGAAATTGAACTTGGAATTGTTTTGATTATTGGAACCAAAACCATACGAAAATGTTTTTTTGAATACAAGAAGCTTTATTGTACATTTGTATATACATATATTTATACATATATTATGCTCGTCATGTAAATTTGTAGTGCATTAAAGTATCTATTCTATTTAATATTCACGGAAATGTTTGTAAGGGTAGATTTGGAGTAGTACAGACAGTATCTATCATGTCTTTCGATTTAAACACACGTCACAAGTCATAAAACGATTATTTCGACATTAAATGAAAGTAGGTAATATTTTATTTACCAATTGGCACTATTAATAACTGTGTCTCTTTGTCAGCATATTCATTGCGCAATACGTTGTTCAAAAATGTACACTGCTACGTGTAAAAATTTTGAAGTGTATGTATTATTATTGATTTTGTATTTTATGTACCAGAAATAAGGTACGTATTAATATTGTAGTTATTTTTGCTCATTTTAAATACATTTTAATATGCCAATAGTTTTTGATTTAAATAGATAGCATTAATCATGTCATGTGTTTTTTTTTAAACTTGTGAACATGACAAATGGGGTTATTTAGAGATTTAATTAAATAACCATTTATTTTTACATACAAGTCATTTCTCTTTTTTATTTTATATATTATCATGAATTGTCTTTGGTACTTCTATTACTACAAATTACACATCTAGATTTGTAACAGAATATTCCGTTTAAAAACGAAAACAAAGCCCGACTTAACCATATTTAAGCTGAGATCTATTAATCTTAACATTATACTTTATTCTCAGCTTTATTTAAAAAAAATCCTTCGAGAGCTTATAGGCAAAGCGTTTTGTACAGTGAAGTACATGATAATAAGAAAACAATGGTGCTTTTAAACCTCCGTGGTACTTCTATAACAATTGGTCAAAACAAGTTTAAAGTTACGAGACGTTATTATACTACAAATCCGAGTACAATATATTTTATTGTACTTTGCTTCCTATGGTTATTGAAGGAACTTTCGAGGTGTTTTGGTATCAATTGTAAAGAAAACTTTTAGTCAAAGGTTTAGGACTGTAATTTAGTTTTTAGACTGCATTGTTATAGGATCAAAATCTATCATAATGTGTGATCAACATTATCTTGATAAAAAAAAACGATCTAAGTCATATCAATCAATCAATAAAATCTAAATCAGTTTTAGTACATTATGTTCCGAAATTGCATTTTACAACGACAGGTGTCTAATATTTGAATTCTAAAGAGTAGGTGTATATTGAAATATACACGCATTCTAATCCAAATTATTATTTGAATACTACCTAAAATGGTAACAAACAAAATAAAGTTCCACCGTACGCCAATTTAGTTTGACCGCTATAAAATGCGGACCAGTGTTTCGAAACGCTAAAGCAATATATAATTTTGTCAATCTTTGTGTTTGAATGCGACAGGAGCACAAAAGCTGCAACCACCAACTCAAAAGCGCTTCACAAAGCGTGCACCTTGCCTTTCATCCCGAGGGATATTGTCTACCTTTCAACTCTCGGAAAACATTGTCACACAAAATGAAGTTAATTGTTCAACATACAGCCTCATAAGAGCCAGTTCACTGCACACCCGACCAGCTTTCCGAACTATATATGGCTACGTTTGTTGCCTCAAGATAAGCTTTGTTTATTTTATTCGAGCGATTAGCGTACGGAGACTTTATTTCTACAGTTTTATGGAGGGATTTTATGGTGGACGAGTCTAATTGACATGGGTACATAGAATAGAACAAGTGTATCACAGGGCTGTTGGATGTAATGATGGTAGAGTGGAGAGCGCCGTGGGCGGCGTTCGGCACGCAACTTACTTTTTCCTTTAACAAATTCCGAGTGTTTGTGTTTGGGAGCGGGTTGGCGATGCCCGCGCGCGGCTACCGCCGTCCCCACAGCCACGGCCACAAGGCACAGGCACCACAACAAGGCACGCGCAGCGACCATGCTGCGACATCACTCGCGACCACGTTACGCACACGACCGACCGGCACAAACTTCCATCGTGTACTGGCCCGCCCGGTTTGTGGAGCCTCACGGTGCGCCCGCGCATCCACAGATCTAAGCCTTCGTAGACTTGCCACGCACTAACAGCGTTTGGGCGGGAAATGGTTGTAACGTTCGATGAAATTTAAATCAATTTGTATTTTATACTAGTTAGAAACATTTTTGGATAAATATAATTTACTTTCAGTAAATCAAAATTGTCAAAGTAATCACATGTCACAGAGTCATAATGTGCTAAAATATGAGACAGATATACCACTAAATCGTTAACACTACGCCTAGATATAACTTTTTGCACAGATTGTTTTACGTATCACCAAAAACTCCTCGAGCAACTGACTTTGTCTGAGCTCGTCGACAACTTGTGGCCATTTACTAGTCTTGTCTACGTATACACGGGTCTATGGTCTGCCCTCTCACAAGCACAGGTAAGCGGAGAAGGACGCAGGTATGCAGTCGACAGTGTTGAAAAAAGCCACGTAACAAAAGTTTTAATAACAAGCCATTGTGCCTCTACTCCTCTAGCACCGATACTGTGGTACCAACAAATTGTACTGGACTAGTATCTACGGCCCCTGGATCACGCACGCTTTTTGATAATTAAGTTTCTGATGTGTTGAGTTTTTCTTTGATTCGAGATCTCAGTTGGTACACAGCACGAAGTCAGACTAGTAATAATAACAAATTGGAGTAAAATGTAGCGATTGACATCCCGAGATCATAGTACTGCTTGTTTAAGGAGGCTTAGGTTCCGTTAAAAATAATATCGAATGATGGGAGATGGATGAAATTTATGGAAAAAATATCGAATGAATAACACATATAACCAACACAGTTACATTTCTTGACATACAATTTGTTGAATCGTTCTTCGTTTGCCGTTAAAAGTAATCTATGCGACAATGTTGGACCCTACGACTATTACATATATTAATAAATAACATAATATTAATTTTGACTCAAGCTCCTCCAGAGATTGCTTGATTTTAGCTAAGCTAAGCGTATGTAAATTGTAAAGATGAAGAACACCTTTTTGTTTTCCGAATGTCAGTAAAGCATTTTATTTCGCAAATTTACCGAAGTTCAATATTTAGCATTCATTTTCCTTTTAAATACTTGGATTAGTAAGCAACAAATAGGCTACAGATATAGACATAGTCTTCAGATGTATTATCGGTCTCGTATTCAGTCTCTTTAAGATGTGATTTTAAGCCTGGATTTGGATACTGGAAAAAGTGTGACCAATGGATTATTCTAATAGATTCACTGGTTATTCATTTCTTAGAGCTTGCTTATTTTGAATACAACGTCAAAATCATACAAAATCATTAACAACAATACAATAAGGGCCGAATACCGTAAAGCCACTCAATTCCGTCAATCAATTGAGGCCTTTTTAACTATAAACAACTCTCAAATATAAAATGGTATTCATAAACGCTACTCAGTGATTTTAAGGACTGATTAGGTAAGCTGCAGTCAAGTGTTTGTTTCATGGCAACATTCACTAGAAATATGTTTCAATTGCTAAATAAATTATCTCATGCTACATAATATACGTTTCACAAACAATAGTTTTATGCCAAATAATGTATTCAAAAAATACATAATAATATATATTAGAATCATTGCATTTTAAAATAAGCTTTGAAAATTACTTTATTGTCACTCGCTTGTTGTAAAATTAAACGCAGACGTTGTCAATGTCAAATTTGTTTTCCCAACAAGTTTAAAAATAAAGCGGGATAATAGGTTAGTATGTAGTGACATCACAGAACACTTATACTCTGACGGAAGCGTGATAGTAGGTTGTTTGACATAAAATATTATGTCTCCTATTACCCTTTGGTAACTTCCAGTTGCATATAACCGAAGAGCTATTAGTATTTGCTCCACAGGCTCCAGGCATCTGCTTCTTTTCGTCAAAAGCTATTGATTCAAGATACAAAACCGTCTTCTTCAATTCAAGAAGTTGCGCATGAAACTCTGCGTCGTTAAATTTCGTCTTTGTGACGGTAATAGAGGACATTACACTATTTCGAGTGTAAACTATCAATTACATTATTTACTTAGATAATTTTGTGTACATAGATATCAGGCGCGCGTTGAATTCTTTACGAAAGTCCAAACCTAACCTGTAGTAGCACACGCTTGGTCAGCGCAGCTCTCAAAGATATCGATGTATTTCGTAACCAACGACGGTTTAACAAAAGGTTACTTTAGATATACTAGTATTGGACGCGTAATGTATGCGGTATGCACAAGTCGTTTCGCATAACGGAATTGCGGCATGAGTGTTTGGTTATAAGTTTCCAGCGGGTTCAGGCCGCATTCTTAAAGCTTAGAGTTGGTCTAGAATGCTCTCACAAATCTCTTTTGACATGTTGCACGAACGTCTTTGAAGTATCGAGTACCAACGTGCTTGTTTTCATATTGAATTATGTTTGACATCAATACTGTCCCTTGAAAGATTCACTGCGCCTTAACTGAATTTATGAGTTAAGAATTGCTCTAACTCATTCTGAATAAGGGTATGACAAGGATTGAACGTTTATTAGTACTGTTAGGATGTTATATAAGTATTATTTAAAAATATTGTTTCAATTACATACAACATGTTAAATTCATTTTGTGGCAAAAAAAATGAAGGTATTGATCTAACGATTTACTCAAGAAAAACTTACAGGTTTAAGAATGAAATTAAAAAGTGGTGTTAGTTCTTCGTCAGCCAAATTTAAGCTAACCTAGACTCTAGAGTGTTGTTGATAAGGTCTAAATTTTGAAGACATTACCAAACGAAGTACATCGGTGTTGTATTTCTATAATATTTCATACAATAACCTTCGTTGCATCAACAGCACTATAATCTTCAACACAGTTCCTGCTTTCCACTAGATGATGACAATCTTACATTTGCGAAACCATTACACCTTATTATAATGCAATAAAGACTATAATTGTTACAATAAAAGTTTTTAATCATCGGCCCTTAAAGTCCGCCTACAGATTCAGCTTCCTTCGTCAGGCATTGCCAATAAAATGTTGGTTAAACGGTTATATATAAAATAGAATTGTTATTGATTTTTATGTTACCTTGGTAATATTGTACATGTACACGTAACTATGGACGTTTAAATAAATTTGAAGGTTAAGACATAAAGTTGAGAAACTTTTTATAATTTATTTTCTACTAGCTTCCACTCGAGGTTTTGTCCGTGTGGAAAGTCGGTACAAATATAAATGTTTCTTATGGTCTTAGACGATTGGCGTTTGACGATTTAAAATATAAGCAACGATTTTACATCACCATCAGTCTTTACACGTCAAACTTTGAATATGATCCCCTCCCTCCTTCCACAACGATAGGTCATATGGATTATTTAGTTCCTCAAACGATGTCCGTTGCTCATTGCTTCTTCAAATTCAAAACAATTTGACGCCTAATACACTGAAAAAACAAGCAAGCCGCTGTTTACCTCGCTTAAAATTCTTTTGGAATTTATTACAGGAACTGATTAGAACTTTCGAGAATTGTATTACTAGCTCAGAAGACAGACACAGCTAACGGTTTTTTTGATGAGAAGTGACAACTGCTGAACATGGATCACGGAGTGGACATGGACTACGTGACACCAACCAAACGCCAAATTGTTGTTTACGTTAAAGCGTGTGAAAAGTGCTGAAAATGTATTGGATTGGCAACTTGTGTGGTGTTATCTTTTCTTCTTAGCTACAGAATACACGTGTAAGTTCTATGTGAGCTGCTTACATGTGTTTTATATTTTGCCTTAATTTAGCAAAAACATAACAAATAAAACAGATGGTGCGTTTTTCGTAACATAATTAGTTTTAGCATAGTCAATTATTCCCAGGAGTTTGTCGTCAGTAATTTAATAATCATTTTGCTGATTCGAAAATCTATGTATTGACAATAAATTCGAGTACAAATTTGCTATTTTGCTGAAGTAAAAAAATGACATGAAATTTCTATAGCACTGCAATTTTCTAGCAATGCTGACTAACAATAAACAATGACTTTTCTTTAAATACTCAATATCCTATATTATATACTCGGGTTCAATATCCAAA
Source organism: Laspeyria flexula (assembly GCA_905147015.1). Taxonomy (NCBI): domain Eukaryota; kingdom Metazoa; phylum Arthropoda; class Insecta; order Lepidoptera; family Erebidae; genus Laspeyria; species Laspeyria flexula. Next base: position 7,153,513 of record LR989949.1, on the reverse strand, counting down.
TAACTAAATGTTTTAACAATGGAAACTTTGCCATTTAATATGTCTACCAATTTCAATGTTGTCTACCATATTGTATATAAAATCGTCATATGATAACAAATTCTAGTAGTTATGATTACATTAGGACCATATAAATACAACCGTCCATTTAAAGGTTCTTTAATCAAACAGACAGTATTAAACAGACGTCTTCTGACGCTTCAAACAAAATGCTATTAAGGGTTACCAAGCAAATCTTTACCTGCTCTCACAATAGTGAAATCAAAAACTATTGTACGAACACAATGCAGTCAAGTGGTCGGACTCTTTGCTAGCCTCGGCACTTGCACCTAGCAAAATACAAAAAAGCTACTCATATTTTTTTACGGGTGGATTTTCAAGCTAACATTTGGAAGTGTAGTAGCCAAGTAAGTTAATAAAAGTATTCTCTTTTTATAAGCTCAAAAAGATTGTGCTAATAAAGTTTTGTTACAATGTGTTTGTAACTTTGTATATGCTCAAAGGTACTTAAAGACATAAACCAACGTTTTGTTACATTGAGGCTACGTAATTATATTTTACGTATGGATTGGTTGATAGATACTTACATGGTCGAAAATATTGTTTTAAACTTGTTTACATAGAGCATGTGTTCAATATTGTTTCAAAAAGAATCCTAAGATTGAGTTTGACTTGTGAGGTTTGTTTTTCTAATAAGTAGTTTAATTTATATTAGGCACAGATTAGATAATAGTTACTAGGTGACTATAGGACTTTGATCAGTAATTATTTTGTTCCATATTCTATAAATAATGAAAAAAATAAATATTTTCAGAATATGAGATAAAATAATGAGACAAAAGTAGAATACACCGTTTTCTTCTTAGTAACTATTGACTGGTTTTCAATGGAAATTTAAAGGTGAGTTTTCTTAAATTTTCAATGATAATTATGATCGTATTTTAACCGCCGCGCTGGCCAAAAACATTATTTCATTTGAAACTCGTACATGTTTCATACTATTTAATGTTTAATTAACGAGGCACAAACTGCCTCGCAACGTAAGGCATGTATCTATACAAAATAAGCAGTTTATATTCCTGTCTGTCTGTCACAAATTCACCACCGAAATGTGACCGGGTGGTCTGTTAACAACATAGTATTATGTTGGTGTCAACAGCTAAATCATTTATCTTGTTTTGTTTGGTTTTGATTTCACCTATAGATAGTGAATTGAACTGGCTCTGTAGTAGCGGGGGTTGACACGACAGGGTTTGTCGATTCCTAAGTCGGGTAAAAAATTGTTTTTTCTGTCATGAAATTCACAGTATCAGCCCAGCGTTTTCAAATGTGTTCAGTTAATAGCAAAAAGCTCACTCCTTATTACAGGTGAAATATTTAAATCAGCAATTTGTAGATTACTATTTTGGCTGAGAAAATAAATGTATAAAAAAAAAATAAAGGGAATGACACCAAAAAACAGTTTCACAGATATCGTTATTATAGTTTTAGTTATCACTTTAATAAATTACCTTCAAATTGCAACCTTCGTGATTAAAACAGGATAAGTTATTACGTTATTAGCATTTTGAAGTTTGTGAATTTCGTTACAATGACATTGCCCGATGTAATAAATTCCTCAACTAATACATGAAAGATAAATAAAATATTAATATTTTTTATAACTTAACACCATAATTACGTATTATTACCCTACAAAATGTCAGCAAATACATTAGAAATTCAAACAAATCTATTAATCCTAGTTAGTAATCAATAAATTAGAATGCTATCAGAATTAAGCGGCCGAACTTTCGCATTTTAAGAAGTCTTCTAATGGCTCGACATCGTAAAGATTAGTAATATATTGTAAATAAAGGATTTACCTGCTAATGTATAGTATAATTAACAACATTCCTAACCAGATTTTTACACATAAATTAGTAGCAAAAGTGGCAAAATTCCCAAAACAAACCTGTATAATAATGGAATATCTTCTGACAATTAAACACGCATTAATCACCTATTAATTTTAAATAAACAATTATTCCATTTTTATGTCTATTAGTTAAAGCTTGATGCAATCAATTTTAAAGGCCCAATAACAATTCTTGAAACTAAAGAATCCAATGCAATGGAAAATAAACGAGCTAAGGAAAGAAGGTAACTTGCCGCCACCTAGACACATTAAAAATTATGTTTCTGATCATTAATACTAAACGTAGAAACTTAATAATTGCCGCCTATTATATATGATGCAATAAAAAACGCATTCTTGGATACCAGCGAGTATCCCACTGTGTCGGGGTTGGAGATCCGACCAGTGATTGACGACCGCACCATGCACCACTCATCGTACTAAACTAAACTCTATCGTCATGATAATACGTTCGCATCTGTTCCTCGAGCACCTGATGTGCACAAAATATGATACGGTACCATAATAAAGAATACATTTGGATGGTCTAAATGTAAGGAAATCAAAGGGCGAAGCATCTGCCACCCCCGACCGTTCGCCTTAATCATGTCAATAAGTCTGGCCGCAACTTTATTTTTATTGATATCAATCGATCATAACGTCGTCGTGCGGTAACGATACTATCGAATTCGTTCCTTTGATTCCGATACCCGAGTATTTTATAATTACAAACTATTGAGTTTTGTGTTTTTGTTATAAAGTAGATGCTTATCAGTGATTTGTTATTAGTGAGGGAACCACAAATTAATAGTGGATAGCTCGCGGTGGTTCACACTCGGTTCAATGCGGCTTGTGAATGACCGTGTGACGTAAACTCGTCAATAGGGAGATGCAGTGGAGATGATAAGCCTCGATAAACAGATAAATGTTGAAAAGACGTCATGCATTTTAAAATTAGTAACCTGAAAAATATACAAAGGAGAAAAAGCTGTGCACAATGTTATGCAAAAATTGTTCAGGATGCATTCATGAGATATGCATCAAAACGCTTGCATGTATTCTTTGAGCAATTCTCATGGTAATGCGTGGCATTTGTGGCATGATAGCCCCCGGCTTTTGGCTCCGATTGTATCCTCTGCCATAGCCTCGAATATGAAATATGACTGTACCTAGTCCGACCATATATATGTTCTGTTACAAATGAAACTGCAATATTTTTTAGGAAGTAATATAATAATACTAAAACTTATATGTGCTTATTTATTAAGTAAGTCTCTAAGTAGTTTTTGCTAAGACTAAATTGAACTAAATGACTAAACAGAAAAAAAGCGACAACTTATAATGTTGTTAAATTATTCTATCTTTTATTCACGTTTCATTCTGTTATATTCATAAAAAGTGCATGTCACTATAATATCTGCCTAACAGTGAATTTTTTTCTAAAACAATTACTGAAATTAACACATCCTTCATTCAACCACCTAGAAATTTTTCCCATGGAATATTGTTTTGCAGCACACACACAACACAACTACATTTATTATAATATAATTCAGTTATTATTGACACGTCCCATCACAGTTACGTGTAAACTTTCAGTTTATGGGTTGACATTCACCACCGAACACTAAACTTGCCTACGTGTAGGCGAGGTGAGGTGCCGTACATTGATCCATAGTCACTGATAAATACTCTACTGAAATTATAATGATCCTGACACATGAATTTTTGACGTACAATCGAACAAAGGCCCGAAAGGGCTCGTTCGCACGCTCAGCTAACCTTTTTTATTCAAACCTCGAGACGAAATCTAAACGCGAATCACATTGTGGGATCCTGCCTTCTTATTTCAAATTTTAGATTTTTTTTACCGCTGGCCACTTCGAAATGTTGGCAATGTCTTACACTTAATTTTCTGGGAACGAATTTAAATTAAGTTTTTGATGAACGCGACAAGGATAGTGTGCAACGTCCCGTTAGACTATAAACACAAGAATTATTTATTTATTTATTTATTAGGTTAACCAACGATTGTTTACACAGTACATTTTAAAACTTATTTACGAAAGTTACATACATTCACATGTGTAACAACCACTTACTGGCTAACACCGCATTTACAATAACGATCCAAATAATAAAATAAATTGAACACATGATACATAAAAAATTGTTCTAAAAAATTATAATATTGGTTTTAAAAAATTATAAGTAAGAATTGGAAAAATTATTTTGGAAACTTAAACAAAAACGTATAACATAAAAGAAAAATACAAAAAGAAGTAGAATTCTGGAAACAAAATGGCTAAACGGATAAAACAATTTGACAATACTATAGCGCCCAGGTTTTGTGATTGGATGATCATCCATCCATCGCATGCACCATGACCGCACAAGCCTCTTCTCCAGATTAATTTTTATCTTGTGTGAAGACCCTAATAAAGCCACCAATGCCGTCATAGTGCACATCAATTAGGTCACTATAGCTATTGAGGATCTTACACAACCTTGGAATAGGTGAGTTTGCACCAAGTACGGACCTGCGCAGCGGCGGACATAGTGGTGGACAATTATTGAATTGCTGCTCCATAATGAAATGCTATTTTTTTAAACATACCAATAAATTATTGGGCATAATGTTTAATGACTATTTGCCCTGAGTGCCTTTAGTCCAGCAATAACACTATCTGTTGGTCTTTAATAAAATTTAATTTAATAAATATAAAATTAAAATTCAATACCATAATTTTTACTGTCATTCATCATCATCATCATCATTTCAACCCATAATCCAAATCCCATTGCTGGGCACGGGTCTCTTCCAAACAATGTGGAGAGAATCTTGTCGCCTTTTACGATACCCACGGGTGGAGATGGGGTAGTCACTACTAGTGACACTATGTATTCTTAATCCGTCACTATACGGAAATATGTATATTGAGGACAATATGATGAATTATTAGAGATACAGTCCTCTTTATCTCATACATTGGTTTCTATGTTATGTAAACTACTTAACAGGATTTTTAATGTGCCCATTGAACGTGTGTAAAGATCACCTTATCTTTTTGTATTACATTATCTCTTGTGGCCATTATGTTTACTCTTGTTGTATTTTTTTATACTATTTAATAAATTGTTTTTTTTTAGAGACTATCAACCCTCCCTTCTTTACAGAAGTAAGTTGTTCCTTTAATTAGTATAAGGACAACTTCTTCGGTAAAAAAGTGTCTGGAGTTAACCGTCCTACTTACTAATATTCAGTTTACTATATATAAGTGTAGTATAATGTAGTATAAGAAAGTGCGACGTGTGACATAAGCAGACTATATTCGCGGTTGGCCGTCAGCTGCCCATAAATCCCTGACGTAAAAACGTACCTTATACCACACCACTCGACGTCCAAAATGAACGATTAAAATCAAAAATAAAACTACAACACGGCATGCTTTTGTCTTACTCGTGTCTACAGCAGGCTTTATCTGTAGGACGCCGGTCCCCGGTCTTAAAAAAAAAACGAAGGTATGATGGCGCGCGCAGGTAAACCGTCCATCTTGTTCTACCTTTTATTGTTATTCTTTTTCAATAATAATCCGCATGTTTTATGGCTTGTTAGGTAGATTGTTACGAAGCGAGGTTACTAATTAAGTAACGGGAAACACCGGTAGCAGGAAATATTCATTATCAGTCGAGATTTTAGGGTTCCTCACCTGAAGGAACAAGGGATCCCTTATATGTTCTATTATTTGGAGTAAGTAGCGTTAATATTATCCATAATTACAGAAAGAGCAGCGATATAGCAGTTTTAAAAACAGTAAAGTGTGTCTATGATAGTTGTTGGGTCAATATTTTCCGTTACATTTAAAATGTAAGCTAACAAGTCAAACACTAATAAAAGTGGCGTGATAAACAAGTTCGTTTTACATGACATCAAGATTATACGATATCTAAGCTCATGATTAGGTACCGAAAATGCATCCGTGTTTAACAGGAAATATAATATTTGCCTATAATTTTTTATATACTTTTGTTGGTTCATAAAGCTGTGTAAAAAAATCTCATTTATTCTTTAGGTAATGCGTAATTCTCAATTTCCTGTACGATTATATTATAGGTCGATGAATAAGTCGATAAAATCGTGCGCAATTTTATTGTGACAATGTTAGCAGAGGTATGTCGCAATTCTGCCAACTCTGCATCTTTTATTCTGCGCATTATTTAGTCTATATTAAACCGCGTGTATGTACAGTTGTACACGTTAATCTCCAAAAGTACCAAATGGTATTTGGTAGTTTCTGAAAGTCTTGTTAACTGACATGTAATATTTTTAAATTGGTCAAATTATTAATAATTTACGAATAATTTCAGGTCGCCTCGCTACTATGATCGTGCCGAGTAACGTGGGTCCGATTCCTAGAGGAGACAAATAATTGTGTGATTCATAGATTTGTTTTGAGTGTAGATGTACTTTGTGTTCGTTAATTGTATGTTTAGACTTCTTAGTTACGACTTAGTTACATTTCCACTGCACTAATGAAATGACGATAATATTCGACTGTTGGTCTAGTGGTTAGTGACCCTGGCCGCTAAGCCGGAGGTCGTGGGTTCGATCCCCACCCAGGACAAATATTTATGTGATGACCATAAAGGTTAGTTCTGTGTCTGAGTGTAATATATCTATAATATGTATGTATTTAAAAAAAAATATTTAAGTAGTATATCAGTTGTTTAGTACCCATAGCACAAGCAAATATAATTGCTTACTTTGAGACTAAATGGCGCTGTGTGAATGTGGTAGAATATTATTATTATTATATTGACTTCATAACAAATACTTACATAACATTAACTTGTATTTACAATTGATTGATTCTGAATGCGGATGGCTAACATATTAATGAATGAATAAACAATAGTAATGTCCGCTATGTATGTATCATTCTTCAAGTTAATCTATTTTAACCATATATGGTAACTACTGCCGGTCGGAATCGAACTCGGGCCGCAAGATTTGCACGCCCGCCGCCGCCGCCCGGTTACCTACTTTTCCACTACAATCACCCTCTATTATTTCGAACTAAATATAGCTACCTATTTGCAGAATAAGCCATGACATTATTTTATTATAAACTCCCGACCTGGTGATCAGCAGTCATATAGCTACTATATGGGATAAACAAATCTTATTTTTAAAATCCATTTAAATCTTATATTTTAACGTCGGCTATCAGCTATCCAGAATAAACATTATACTTAAAACTTTGTATTAACAGTGTTACATGTATTTATTATACTAATATATTATTATGTTTCCAATTAATTTTATACAACAGTCGCGATGTATTATTAATTATAATTATATGTTTTAGATGTACCGCTAATTTGAAATGTATTTTGACTTAAAAAGATTGTAGGTAAATATTCTTGCAGGAATATCTATATACTAATCTTTTTATTCATTTGGATCACATACATGATAGTTATGAACGTCATACGAAGCCAAAAAAAGGTGTCAGTAAATTTGCCTACGGCCAGTTCACTGACAAGGTTGAGCTCTGAGAAGAACTTGGCACGAAACTCAGGCCACTCTTTTTAATCGCCATAGTTGTTTCATCATCTCAATCCATAAATTAATGTCCCACTGCTGGGCACGGGTCTCCTCCAAACATTTTGGAGGGAATTTAAATTACTATACCGGTACTATATCGGTGGCTTGACGGGTTGGTATAGAGTTTTGTTTCGAATTTTCATTTTCTCGCTGTGCTCTTTCGCTTTGTACGACACCCACGGGTTGAAATGGGGTAGTGACATTATGTATTCTTAATTATGTTATATATATGTTATAATTTATTATAATATTGTATTATTGCATGTTGGGAGAGGCCTATGTCCAGCAGTGGACTGCAATAGGCTGAGATGAAGATGATGATGAAGATTGTAATGCTGAAGAGTATCTTTGGTTGAAGGCGCTAATCTCAGAAACTAAAAATACGAATTGAAAAATTTTGTTTGTGTTTGATAACCCATTTATAGAGGATAAACTCAAGAATGGCTGGACTAATAATTAATTTAATAGTTAATAAATATTATATAATAATAAATAAATAACTAATAAATAATTTAAATTCGAGGATTGCTGCTCCTTTTCTCATTGCACAAGATACAGGCTTTTTTTTTTGACATTTACCTGCTAAAAGTTTGGTTCTAATATGTTATACAGCATTAGCAAGGCTTGGGACTGGTGAATATCCAATTATTATTATTATTGAATATAGAGAGGTACTTACTTCGTATAAATCCTGTAAATCAAGCAACTATTCCTTAGCAGCATGTTAACATAAAGAAAATGGCATTAATACTTACAGTGAGGATATCGATAATAGATGTTAACATAGCGTTTAACTCTGACATCAGTGGCTGCTTGCAAATAAAATAAATGTGATATTAATTTACGGACATATTAACAGAAATATTAGAAATAGAAATACATTGAGTTGTAGACTAAACATTTTGTTTGCTCAAAATTTAAATGAAGGCAAATTTTTTTAAAATGTTGTGGATTTATTAGAAATTATTACTTGGACTTAATGACAATGAAAATAAATGGATTACGTTTTTTTCAAGTTTGACAAAAAAATTAAGATGATATTTGTGAAATAGACCTCTTTTGATTTATGGGCGAGTTTCTGAAATAACATTTTTAACATTTACAGTTTATGTCAAGTAAGAGAAAAACTGAACACATAAAAGATAACTCGGTTTCTCTTAATTTAAAGCTAAGCACAAGGAAAAGATCGATTATTAATTAAAAATAGTATGTACCCTGGGATAGTTTCGAAACTTCTTCAGGTGATGAATTGTTCCTTGTCTCATCTACTCGCATCGATGCAAGCGAATTCGACCCTGGAGAAACAAAATCACATTTGAAAATCATGAAAATTCTACTACTATCACAATAATTTTAGTTTTTTCACCTTTTGAACACCAACTTTTTTTTTTTTTTTTTTTTAAATAAAATGACGATGTACAAGTATGGTTTTCTTCAAGAATAGTGATGAACCAGTGACCCCTAAACTAGGTAATAAATACCTGTATCTTAGGAGTCCTCGATTCCTCCCAAGTGAAACAACAATTTGATATGACGTCAAGATTATACTATGTAAACTGTAATTATGCGTTAAAATAAGTCTAGGCAGTTTTACAAAATATTAAATAATGTAGGCAGAGAGTATATAAATGCAATTTTTTTTTTTCTAAGTTATAATATTATAAATACTGTTTAAGATCTACGGATTATCTTAAAATAGAGAGAATAGTTTCAGTCTGGTCGTATGACAACTTCTGCAACCAATCAGTAAGTTTTCGTATGAGATTGAATTTGGGTAGGTTGTATATAGAAATTGTTCTATTAATTTTATTATAAATGCGCGCACTGAGTACTGTAAATTGTCTGCCTGCCAATGCAGTTCTATATGGAACAAGATCACAGACAGGAGGCATATGTCGACTTTCGAGTAGGTTAGCATTGTAGTGGAGAGTTGAGTGACGACGTAGTAGCGTTTTTAAGATGAATAGTTGCCGAACTGTTAGTATTTGTGTCTCCAAGTACAGCAGGGCCGTAGGGTAATCTCGAGGTTTAAAGTTCATAACTTTGAGAATCATCCTTTGGGCACGTTCTAATTTTAAGAGTGACGTTTTATGGGTGCCCCCCCCAGACAGGAATACAGTATGCTAGAATGGACTGGCATAGACTACCATACACTAACGTCAGAGTTTCCCTGTCGGCAGAGTGTCGCAGTTCTTTGAAAATATAGATAAGTTTTCGAACTCGTGAACAAAGGGACTCTATATGAAGACGCCAGCTAAGGTGATTATCTATGTAAACCCCGAGATATTTGGTATTCTGAACAGTTTTTAGAATCATACAGTCACATGTGTTAGTTAACCCTAAACATTTGTGTGCTGTTACTTGAGTTGCCTCTGAAGGGGGTTTATGAGGGCCGGGTAGTGAAAACTGAATAATTTTGGTTTTGTCAATATTTAATGTCAACAAGTTTGCAGACAACCATTTCATTACGGTAACCAACTGAAAGTTCAATACTCAATTGTCCGATTTCGATATCAATTTTAGGTCCAAATCGACCTTCTTATTATTTCAACTAGGCCTTCTTATTATTTCAACTATATTTATATTTAAATCGGCTTTTGTAGAAAATTATAACAAAAATTTGTAGTATAGTACTACAAAGCGAAAGAGCACAGCGAGAAAAGGAAAATTCGAAACAAAACTCTATACCAACCCGTCAAGCCACCGTGGTATATAGTAATCTAAATTCCCTCCAAAATGTTTGGAGGAGACCCGTGCCCAGCAGTGGGACATTAATTTATGGATTGTAATGATGATGATGATAATATTAATATATAGATATTCCTGCAAGAATATTTGAAACGAAAACTAGGCAAATAACATCATTATAATCGATTTATTTAGTCCCTTCTGGGTACGGATCTCGCTCCAGAATAGAATGACATACGCCTATATTTATATATATAGAATTTTTCTTCTGATATCGAAGTATGTGGGATTTGTTTTCCTAGTTGCCTCATCCGGGGACTAAAGAGAAGTGGTGATGCAATGAGATGGAAAAAAACTAGATGTAAAACTCTAATCGATTTATCTTACTATAAACGAGTTATTAATACAAAAAGACATATTTACAATTAATGTGTGCACTGTGATATGTTTCTAAATGTATTATAAATAACAATGTAATCAGTGATGCAAAATCATATTTATCTTACAATGTCCATAAATACTGAATTTATATCATAATTTAAACATCCGACTGAATGCACAGTTGGTAACGACAAACTAACTGAACGATTTAACTTAAAATAAAATAGATAAAAATACTTCTCTACAAGGAAATAGTCTGTTCCAAAAATATTAAATGTGCACAGGGCCAGCCTCCTGTGGGAATACATTGCAAAAGCTTCTCTGAAATTTAAAACTAATTTATTCAGCAAAGAATGTAGAAGGAATAACAGAACCTAACATTAATAGCAGTCGTAAAGTAGAAAGGCCTATAATAAAGGCTTTGCTGAGAAATGGTAGCACCAAGAGCTCCGGCGGCTGTTCGTGATGCATTTGTGAATCCGTCACGAATTGGCTCTGTACGAGACGCGGCGACTGTGCCCACAGCAATGTCGTCCACCCGTACAAAATACTACAATAAGTATCGCTGTAGAATACAGAGGACATCGTAATTACACCACGTTTGGACAGCATTAATGCGCACAAATAAAGTACAAGTACATATTTTCGTTTTACTTTTTTAACGATACAATTTGCGTAAAGGTCAGATGGGAAATCACGGCAGATTTATGTTGAAGGGAAGATATTATTTTAAAATATTATTTAGATTAAGCCTTTTTGCAGATGACATGGTAATGTCAAATGTTTCTATTTCTTTATCTACGAAACCAAACATAGTTAGAGTAAATAACATCTTACATTGTTGAATCATGTATTAATTGTTATAATTATTTTGATAAAGCTTAACTGCTGACAACTTAAGCGCATATTTATGACGTGAATAACTCCTACCTTTAAATACCTCCGAAAGGAGTAATAGGTTTTATTAGCGAATTCAGAATGCAGCTGTTAACATTAGCTAGCGTCTCTAAGGTCTTGACTGAAGATGTTATAGACAAAGTGTTTAAGATCAAGACTAATAGTTTAGACAACGTTGTAAGTGTGGAAGTGAGTCGAGGAGCAGCCGCCGGTGAAGGGTTGATCAGCGCAGTATACAGAATAAAAGTAACCGGTGACCAACACACAGCAAGTTTCTTTGCCAAAGCCCTTGTACAGAATCCTTTGCTGCAAAGGAGTGTTCCTTGCAAAATATTTTTCAAAAGGGAAATTGTGTTCTTCACTCAAATATTACCTGTATTCATTGACATTCAGAAAACTTTAGGTGCAAAAGAATGTATCAGGAACAATGTACCAGAATTTTACGCATACCATCAAGATGGAATAAACGACTACATATTGATGGAGGATTTGTCTGAGAAAGAATTAATACCTGTGTCGGTGTTACCAACCAAGTTTGAACGGAACAGCACTTTGAAGATTCTAGCTCATTTTCACGCCGTATCCTTAGCTCTGAGAGTGAAGAAACCTGATGTATTCGAAAATATCACAAGCGGTATGAATGAATTATATTATAATGAAGGCAAAAGAGAATGGTACGCAAAATATCTTCAAAGAGCTATCGATATTGATAAAAAAGTACTTATGGAATTTGAAGGTATAAATGACATGTACATACAAAAGTTTGAAGAACTTGTGAAAGATGATGTCTATGGACAACTGATTAAATTGTCTTCCACCCGAGGTGACCATCCTGTAGTCAACCACGGTGATGCGTGGACCCCAAATTTTCTCTGTTCCAAAAACAAAGTTGTCGCAATTGATTTTCAATTGGTGAGATGCGCATCGCCCGCTACAGATTTGTCCTACTTTTTAAGTCTGTGTTGTGACAAGTATAGTAATAAGGATGACTTTTTTGAAAGCGTTGAGGTCTATTACAATGCTTTAGACTACTACTTAAAAGACATGAGACTGAAATCTAAAGAAGTATTTTCGTTCGATATGTTAAAAGAAGAGTTGACAAAGTATGGCAAATTTGGCATATTAGCCTCTTTGACATCAATTCCTTTGCTAGCCAGTGAACGTTGCGACGTACTACAGTCCTTTGAAGAGCAGTATTCAGACTGCGAGAAAATACCGTTGGAAGAACTCTGGCCGTTGACTCCCATAACTTCAGAAGAACATAAACTGAAATTAGTGAACACAGTTCGCGTCGGTGTAGACGTGGGTCTATTTTAACTTAAACTATTGCTTAAGAGTATTCGTTTGTCGTATGTTGGTTCTATCACGCCGTCTAAGCATGGCGCACTTAACAGAACAGTTAAACTTAAAATCACCTTTGAAGCGGCGGCCCCGCAAACTGATTTGTATAGATACTTCACACAAAAACACCTGTATCTGTTCAGATAAGCTTTAGATGAGTCGGCACTACATTGGAATGTACGGCTTCGTGACCGCTAGACAGCCGAAAACTAATTATCGCGCGATGTTGAAGTGTTCGCCGGTTCACTGGATGAGACGTGTGTATCAAATAGTCTCGATACATACATACAAACGTTTTAACCTTGCTATACACAACGAAGGTTTTGAAGTAAAACTGTGCCTATTTACAGAATAATAAAATATTCTGGATTTTGTAATTGTTTTTGTCTCATAATCATGTTTTTACAAGATTTTTTGTTATAAGTACATCAAAACTGTGGTTGCCTTTCTTATTTAGTTCTCATCATCAATAAACTTTAGTTCATGTTTTTCTATTTAATTTAGCTGTAGAGTAATGTAAAAGTAGAAAGCCATAATTTGTGAATTGATTATTTCAGTGTCGCTTATTTGTGCTTTTAGACGTTACCCGCCATTTTTATTAGCAATTATCACATTCGTTCCAGCGACACTATTTTCAACGAGCGACTGCACGAATAAGAATTGTTTTTTTTAGTAAGTAATAAAGACATCGTGCATCGACAAGCTGTTCCCATAAAACACGAAATACGTTAGAATATTACATTCGAATCACATCGGATTCCTAAAACCGTGCAAATGCGAATAAAACTGTATAATTCCGCCGTACGTATCGTACACAAATTTGTAGCAATTACTTAGCGTCTGTGAATGCTAATGTGGAGTTTTCGTCGTATTTTAAACATATTAAAACACAATACTCGTCTTTAAGAAAATTACTTTAAAAAAGGAATCGGGGCGGAATTCTAATAAGAAAATTATAGTAATGTTTGTTTTATATACAAGGGATTTATTTGTAGGAGAAAAACGTGATGTTTGATTACTGGTGTATTATTATAGTATTAAAGCCACGTTTGACTCTCGATCTCATTTTAATCGTTAAACATGATGTTGCGTAGCCGTAATAGACAAACGCCAATAAACAAGTCTTGTGTGATTCATATGGGAAGGAAATCAAGTCGATGTGTTGTTTGAAGGCCAAATAGTTTTAACAAGTCTTAGTGTGTTTATATAGAACGTGTATCCTTATACCTACAAGTCGATATGTAATTACTTCGAGGTATTATTGATACGAAAAAGATGTTAAAATGTAAGCGTGAAATTGATCAGATTATTTATGTGGGAACCGAAAGCTTATTACGTTAGAGTTGTAAATACCTTTGCAAAAAGCATTAAATGACACGGTAGTAGAATATGTATATAGGATAGAAGAAAAAACAGATTTCAACTTTGAAAAATAACGATCAAGGTATTGGCAGTTAATCAATTTATCGAATATTCGATAATTTTATCGAGATCTTATTTAATTAATGGATTTTTTATTACTCTTCTTACTTCATGGGTATTAAAAATCTACTAAAAACATCTAGGTTTTAACTTAAGACAAAGGTATTTAGTTTCTCAGACATCCAATAACCTCAAATCACCAGTACTCTATACAGTTCCAGTAATCCACTGGTTTAACACAGCTCTGGAATTCTAATTGAATTAAGTGAACACTGATATAACCATTCAAGTAACAGTATTGGTCATCTACACGATTCTAGTTGTACTGAATAGGCGCACTTGATGCCTGTAAAGTACAAGGTGAATATTTATAACTTTTAACAAAAAATAAAAGTTTTAACCCTTCAAATTCTGTTGGTAACCAACAATGTACAATATGATAATTTTGTTCAACAATACAGGTCAAATGTTAGGAGCCACTCGAAATTACTGCCAATGTATTCAAGTTAGGTATCGACCGATGTTTTGTCGATAAATACTTATGTTTACCCGTTTTGTGTGAATTCAAATACTTAAAGAAAGAAACGAGCTCCTTTAGAAATGAGCACGTCTTTCGAAATTTATTCTATTTATCATCATCATTATTCATCAATCAAACGTATTGATGTGACATGTTGAAAGGAGTATAGGCACGGAGCGTTTGGGACTTGTATATACCGCTGCAGGTTCTTTAGTCATCTGGTATAGTAGACTGAGGAATTCTTAAAGAATACATAACATTCTATGGAATAAGGGTGAATCCAATCACCGACTCAGTGTGGGGTTCACACTGTCCAAAATAAGAAGGAGAGACATGAAGTACAAAATCGACCCAAATAATAAATATTATAAATGTGAAAATTATGATCGATGGACATTTGTTACTCAACTCATATACTCATAATTATTTTAGTCTGGAATAGCACACAGACTATTTTTACTGACACATCATCAAGAAAGCCAAAAAGTGATAGTTTCAATTATAAAATTGTTATGTGGTTATACTATTTATACGTTTTTAATAAATACTTATTGCAATAGTTATTGTTGTTATCATGTAGACGGGGCGCGGTCAGACGCTTGTATAATCATAGATGTACGAATAGGTCCTAGGCCCAGCGAGAGGTCCTCACGACTCTCCCTTAGGGAAAAAGTGTGAATACTTTTAATACATATCGAGGTGCCACGATAGGTACTAAATCACAGATAAGATCGACTCGTATGTGGAAAACTACTATAGCAGTGCAACAGTTTATTTTAAATTTAAAAAATACAGGTATATTCGAAGCAAAATATCTTGACGTTAACCAATCTCTTTTAATATTAATTAATGTCCTTAGAATGTTTTCCAACGGCCGGCAATCTCAAAGTGGGTTGAATAACGAATTGAATTATAATAATAATTGTCAATCCACGGTTGCGGCTCCAACCGTAAAACTGGTAGAGATAATCCCGTATCAAAGTACCTACTCATACATTAATGACCAAAAAACGTATCAAAATAAAATTACGTGCTGAATAACCCGCGGTTCGGCGCCGACACACGATTACATTTACTTAACATAATTTGTGCAAAGAATTTTAAATTAACTCCAAACTCAGTACGAGGAACAGACAACAAAAACAATTAGAATCACACCGTGGACACTAAAATCTGAAAATAATCGTAATTTTTAATAATTTTATATGCCCCATTAAGAGTGACCAAGCCACGGCCCAAACGGGGATAAATAAAAAAATACAACACACGAGGCTTTTAAAATTGTCAGAGAATTCTAAAAAGAGATAACGCTTTTAACATTAAAAAAAGTTGAGTCCACTTTGTAAACGGGTTGTAAACGATCTTGTATACAGCGTCCAACCGAAAAATGGTAGAACATCTTAAATGTTTCACTAAAATGTCTTAAGTTTGAGTTACGCGTGTCCGTCCACGTTTTGACGAGAGACATATATTTTGAACGCTAAGTGATGAAGTTACTGAGAAATCATTTTAGTTTTATACTTGTTTCATTTTATTAGATGATTCTTTTTGTAGCCGCGCGCTGAGAACCGGTGCTCGAATGGAATTTAGGGTTAACATGAACTAGAGCAACAATAGTTTACATTCGTTATTCTAAAACATTTTGTTAAATCTTCTGTTATTGTTCCAAGACCGAATATTATCTTAAACATGCACTCAATGATATGTAATGCTTTACTTATCAGCAAATTTTAAACTTTACATTACAATAATTAACACACACCAAATGTGCCATATAATTTATTTGTTTATATTGCAATAAAAATTCTACCTACGTGATGTTATTTCATTGATACAAACACCTACACGTTGACTTAAAATGAATCATTTGTATCCCAAACGCAATACCTATAGATCTTCGGTATTTTTTGTTAAAACATAAAACGAATTAAGGGATATAGTTTTAAATATATGAAACGTTATCCGTTGACAGGGTTAAAATATGGATGTTTATCTTAAAAATCATGTTCCTTATTTTGTTTTATCTTATACATAACGACATTAATGTATTATACATAATATATACCTTGTTTAATATCGAGTTATTGTGAGCTCTGATTTGTAAGCAAGTACATCGCAACGAAAGGTCTTTGAAACTGGCTGATGTTTTCTAATCCAGGTTTAGCAAATCGAGAATAACTTAAACAAGGAATTTTCTTAAAAATGTACCCTGGGAAAGATATAAAATCTACTTGATCTTAGAATAAGTGTAACACAGTGTTGATAAGAACATTTGTGTATAAGTTGGACGTATCTCACCTACCTGTGCGCGCAGCAGGAACACACAGCCTTTACGGCTTGACCGTGAAATCGGAGAACGAAAGAAGGCAGTAAATCAACTCGATGGTCTCAGCATTTTTTACTGTCCCGAGTAAAGAATGACTACGATTCGTTTACTATGAAGGATGGTCCACGTTTCTAAAGTATTTGTATATAAGCATTATTGGTTATGCTTAGAACTCTACTAAACTGAAATAATTATACGATGATCTGGCTAAGACTGATATGTATTGAGTGAAAATTATTTGTAAATTAAAAAAAAAAATATATAAAATTAAAAAATAAGTTGTTATAAAATAGTTATTATTATAAATACAAGATAAGAATCTAACTTCAAAAACGAATAAAACTAGTTTATGTTTTAAAAATGAGTTTAAGGAAAACTTTTATGTGTACCTAAAATATTCTAAGAAAAACACAAAATAGGTATCTCAGCGCGATTAATAAATTCTACAATTATCATATTTCGCCGAAAATGCATGACGCATGACAGCATGACTGAGAAAAGTGGGACACTGATTTATGACGCGTGGTCACCGTACAAAAGGCTAAGCTCTTAACGTTTATCTGAAGACGAAGTTGAGCTTGTTTGTAATCTTAGTAGAATGTACAAAACATTAGGCCCTTTTAGTTTATCTGCCTATGTTATATAAAGGAATGCAATATAAGTGCCATAAACTAATACGTGTCACTGAATTCTTGACGAAATACTTGCACTCTTGACGATAAAGAGTTGAGATAAAGTCACATTAAGGGAGTAATCGTAGTAAAAGGCCCGACGCGTACCGACCACAGTCACTGGTGGCCAGCACAGTATAAAATGATCGCAAATTGACATAATATTATTATATTACATAATATCATACACCACCTGAATAGTGGTGAGCTTCCAACGATTAGGTGTGATATAGGATGAGGGGTCAGTTTCAAGAATTTAAAACCAACAAAACCGAATATAATTTTTGGACCAACCCGGGAATCAATATTCTTGCTCAAATGCTGCGTCACCGACACAACTTATATCACTATAGATCTATTAATCTTATTTATCTGTTTTTAAACCTTTAAATATTATATTTTTCAACGTAACCAGAAATCTAATATTATTTAAAATTAAGATAACAAGCCTTGATCTGGTTGGATACAAGAAAATATCATGTTACTGTCATTATAATTATATGCATTAATAAATTTTATATGATAAATATCGAAACGAATATCGATAGCTATAATGTTTAATAATAATATTGATACCTTTAACATGATTTTATTCATTTTACGATATCGTAGTAAAAATGGCTATACTAGGAGAAAAAGGTCGTAATTATACTACTGTTATGTTTTATTTTATTGCACGGGTATATTTAATTAGCTTAGTATATTTATAGAGATGGTGGCTGAATGGATAAGGGACCGGCGTGCAAATCACGCGGTCTGAGTTCGATCCCGACCGGCGGCAGTACCAATGTGGATTCCACTTTGTGGAATTTATATGTACCAGTCAAGTGACTTACCATCTGCTAACGGTGAAGGAAAACACCGTGAGGAAACCCACATACCCTAGAAGAAATTCTATGAGTATGTCTGATCCACCAACCTGCACTAGGCCGGCGTGAGTGGATTATGGCCTAAAAACCCCACATTGTCATAATCATACAATTTCTCGAATGAGGTGGCATGAGTGAACTGCATTTCCAGCTTGCAGCTTAGCTTTGGGTCGGGTGATACCTTGGTAATGCGTTTGCGCAGGTATCATATAATGTCTTACATGTTAATATTTTTCTATCTACCCTAATAGGGGGTAGCGTTAGTGGGGTGTACGGGAAACTTCCTCGTTGAGTTAATGTATTATCGACATGTTCTCTATTTTCGGCATTTATGAATCATGCAATTTTAGGTAACAAGTTTTAAATATAAAAACGTTAAAAATGTCGAATAACACTCCCAGGAATCTATACATAAACATAATATTGCATATAAAATTACGTGATAAATAACTTTTTATGGCCAATTAAAAAGTTCGGACATAAATTTATTATTATTTTTCAATCACGTATATGAATGAGTAAAATGGTATAAATAATTTTGTTAAAAACTAGCGACCCGCCCTGGCTTCACACGATGCAACTTATCGAATAATCCATACATTGTTCAAAATACTTTATTTAACAAAATTTGTACTCACTGTTATGAGCACATCAAAAAATAATTAGCGAATAAAATAAAAAGCGAAGCGATGGTGGCCGAATGGATAAATGAAAAAAATCATGCAAATCATGCTGTCCGAGTTCTATTCTAACCGGCATTAGGGAATTTATAAATACTAGTCAAGGTGATCTAACATCTGCTGATGGTGAAGGAAAACATGGTGAGGAAACCCATATAAACTAGAAAAAAAGTGAGAGTCTAAGTTAACGTATGGGCGTACAATATTTCAGTAGCTCATAATATATTAGTCAAGAAATAATAAATAGGTGTAGCCGTTTTTATTAAGTGATGCATTTGCTTAAACATATTCGGAAACTAAATTATTTCTACTAATTTTTATTTGTAGATGTTAATTTCCCACATAATAATGAATGAAAAACCAGTTATTTAGATATTAAACTTAAAAGAAATATAACACTATTAAGATATTGTTATTATGGCTACGATCTAAGTATTTAATTTGGGTGCTAAAAGTAATAATAATAATAATAATATTGGAAGTTTCGGATGAAATTTTCAAACAATTCGTAATTTACTTTAAAAGCGAAACAAGCCTACTCGTGTTCTGCTCAACCTGTTTTAGACATTGAGTCAATGATTGAAAATACTTTGAGTAATCTTAAACAATTTAGATAATTTTATCTTAATTTCTATTAGAAAATCACAGCCGACTATTAAAAGAAAATTAACCAAACCACTTACATTTTAGATGTGGTATCTACATACAATCTTTAAACACATCTTTATAAACTATGTAGGCATCGTTGGGCCAACACAGCTCACATTATACCAACACTTTTTTTAGAATATTGAACTACTGTAAATTTTGTTGTAACTTAATTATTGAAATATGGTTATACTGTGGATGTTGGCGTATATTGGCCCAACTTGTAAAGACATATTATAGCTTATTTTCAAAATATTTGTCTTGATGTTATCGCTCGGTGTATATAAGATATTTATCTAAGAACTTGATATTTTGTACAAAATATGGTCAGGTTTTGTATCGAGATGTGAAAGATAACTAATATTCAAACGAATAATATGCGGTAACTGGTTACAATTGTTTACTTGCATATGAAGGAAATAATAAATACTAGTCAAGGTGATCTAACATCTGCTGACGGTGAAGGAAAACATCGTAAGGAAACCCATATAAACTAGAAAAAAAGTGAGAGTCTAAGTGAACGTATGGGCGTACAATATTTCAGTAACTGGTCGATGGCGGCGATGTAGCAAAGAAGCTCATAATATCTTACTCAAAAAATAATAATTTAATAAATAATAAATAGGTGTAATTTAAGCTATTTGTACACTGTTTGTTTTCCAAATAAAGTAAAATAAAAAAAATAATTGTTGCAACGAATTCTTACTTTTGCCCACGGCGCACGGCGACGAAACTGAAGCCACAGCCTAATATTCCATTTCGGTTTCGACTGGATAACTATATATATATATAATAATATATATATATATAATAATATATATATATATAATAATATATATATATATATATATATTTCGGTCGGACTCTAATTTTAAGTTAGACCTCTAGCAATACATTGAAAATTTGCATTCAATTCCATGCAGTAGTTTCAGCGTGATGCGCGTGCAAACATACAGACAGATGGACAAAAAATCTAAAAATTGTTGATTTGTCTTCGATGGCTCTAAAAAAGAACCCTTACAATATTTTTTCTTCAATATATTTAATGCACAAACATCAACCCGTTAGAATTTTATTTAATGTAAGTATAGATTATAAATCCGAAAATTTTGATAGATGGGTAAATGTTTACAAGTGAATCAAGATCAAGCCAGAACGGCTAAAATAACTATAATCTATTAGAAATTTGACACACAGATAGAAGCCAGTAATTTGTCGTATATCCGTCAATTTTGAAGTACCAAACCTCTTAGTAAAAGATATGTATCTTTAATTGTGGGTGTTCATTACACATTATAAGTTTGGTTAACTGATCAACGGCCCACGTGGCGATGTCTAAACATGTCTTATTATCTTTGTTTATTTTTGTCGCAATATCTCCTAACACTTGCTGTAATTGCACTTTAAGATGAAGCAATATCGACTGTGTAAAGAAGGACTAGGTAAGGTTGATTCTGCATTGAAATTTCATGATGATTTATATATCTGAGACGATAAGATGAGTTCCTAAAGATATCTTCTATAATTCTATAATATATTTCCTAATAAGAATAAAATTAATAATTCCAATAGTTCTGAGGCTTGTGAAAGATAAAATATACAACCTTATTTGTAGACAATTTCATTGATTGGCCTTCAGCTTTCTGATTCTTACCTGTAAAAGAAAATAAATATTAAACATCTATAATTTTATTATTCGTCTATATTTTTCTTAATAATATGATATCGTTTCCAACCAGCCTTATAAAAATAATTCGCTGTGTCTGTCGATGAATAACGTTGCGTCCTACTAGTGAAGTGTTCTTGTAATAGAATTATTAATATCATAACTATTTACATCTTAAAAGTAGCACCTTTTAGAAACCAATGCAGAATGTTTGTGAATAAATCAAACATTTTTTTTTAAATCACTGTGAAATTGGATTTTAAGATTTAGTTTAAAATATATCTAACTAGAAGTCACGTGTGGCTTCGCTATCGTCGTTCTTTGTTTGAACACTACTCAGAGGGCTAATTGTCTCCTCGATAATTGATTGGTCGATTTCGATACAGCTTTCAAACGTCTGAAAATGTAAATATGATCGCTATCATTTAAAAAAATTGAACAACGAGTAAAGTCACTCAATCTTTTGATGAACAAAGGGTGTCAACTTAAAAAGTGAAATAGATTGCTGGGAGCCTAAATAGGTTTCTGTAGTCAAATTTTAAGGTTATTGAGTACTAGGTCTTTGTCAAACATAATATACATATTAATGTACATGTATTTGTGAGGGCATCAACCAAGCTAATAGTGAATTTATAATTTTATACAGGAGATTCATTAAAGCAGGCACAATAAAATTAGCATTGAAAATTTAAGCTGATTTTTCAAGTTAGACTTTATCATAAAGGTGTCAAACAGGTATTTGAACCACCTGCGAACAACGTAGTCTATGTAAATATGTAGTACCGGGATCAATATTCTGTATAACAGTGGATAAGGTTCACAAGTTTTGACACATAATACAAATTGTTATCACTCCCTTTTATTGCTATGTCCAGAACTCGATACTCGTAATCTCCGACGTTCGATTGGTTTATTTTGATATCATTGTCAAATGTACTATAAAACTAATACTAATAATGTACTGTAAAAGTAATATCTACCATAATATGTAAATTATGTATCAACGACTATAAGGCGCGCGGGGCTTCACTCCCGTTGTTCTTTATTTGGCCACTGCTTAGCTCCTATTGACCGTAACGTGGTGTTATATAGCCTATGTTACTTAGTGATAATGTAACTTTGTAACAGCAAAAGAACTTTTGAAATCGGTCCATTCGTTTTTAAGTTTTTTCGTTACATACAAAAATACAAATCTTTTCTCTTTATAATTTGTATAGAGTATGGATGTAATTTGTATACTTTTGGACGTCGCGTCGTTGGGCTGATATGATGATGATGATACAAATTATAAAGAGATATATAATATTATATATAGAAATCGAATGTTGAAATTTCGAATAGGCCCTGTGTACTTTGAGGGTCCAAGATAAGAAGTTCATTTCAGACAAGAATTTACAGCTAATTATATTATTAATTTTACAAGAATGCAGTGATGAACCTGTGAGGGTGTGAATGTCCTGATAAAAACTACTTCTCATTTGCACTACAATAATATCGTAAAAGGCACCTGCAAGTGTTATAAAAAAATCTTTTTGCCCACGAGAATTGTGATTTATTTTTCCAAGAAAAGTTATTTTGAGAATGAAAAGGAGATTTTATTACTTTATCATTAGATTAGAACCTAGCTACTTACATCAAGTAGTTTATCAAACGGCAGTCTTTAGTTGTTCTTGGACCTTCTTTTGTTGTTAGGATTGTTAGAACAATTAGCATTATCATAATCAGCTTGAAGACGTCAATCAGTGTCCGGGAGACACTTTTTAGTATAGGCTGAGGTTTTCCATAGCAACGATATTGGGCAATCTGGAGCCCTACTCAGAATCTCTACATTCGACTTAGTCGATTTCAATGTAGCTGCCAAATGTTTGAATATTTATATCTAACTAGCGGACCCGACAGACGTTGTCCTGCATGATATACGATTGCATTTTTTTTATTTGTGGATCTAAACCATCCTCGAATCCACTTGAACACATACACAAAAATTCATTCAAATCGGTTCAGCCGTTTAGGAGGAGTTCACTGTCTGACTGAAGAATTATACGAGTAGGTATATATAAAGATAGGTAGATATGCCTGTTGTTAATTTTAAATATTTGACAGCGATATCAAATAGAATATCGAGACTTCGAGTAGGCCCTTTGCATCCAATAATTAAAAACAATAAGCTATTATTATTATTTAGTTCCGGGACCTTATAACAGTACTGCGGTTTTACTTCGCGTGGGAGCAGCATCTACTATAGACTTTCTGCACGTAAAGTTTTAAAGTCAAGGTTTGATATCATGCGAATTGTTTTCTTGGAAATAATTTCTATTCTTGTTTTAAGTTTATGTTTGGCGCCATTAACATATTAAATATATTAAACAATAGCTAGGGTTGTCTCCATTTTGTATTAACTTTAAAAAAAGCATACCTATCTCAGTCGATAATGTCAACATCAGTTACATTTTTGTAGTTTGTATTACTAGATATCAGGGATGGTATGGATATGAAATTTCGGAGAAAACATATTAGTCCGGTTTCCGGATAATTTCAATTACGGATATTATTGTAAAATTAAAATATTTATTATTTAAAGTTATTGTCATAATTTATTAATTACGATTACTTAAAATGATTGCGCCTGCGATTTTATATCGGATTCGGTTACGGATTCAGATAGATTTTTATTTCAGATTTATCCGTTTGTTCCGGTTTCGCTTACGGATCTCGATAACATCCCTGCTAGATATGTAAAAGCGGGACGTTATTTTGAAAAATAAGGACGCAGCAACTGCATGTCTAGAAAATATTATTTCAGTCCTACCTCATAGCACAAGCTTATTCTGGGTACGATCATAGTTGGACCGAGCATAAGTGTGGACTGAATGGTGAATGCTACCAACTGCTCTGTTCACCGGGTCAGACAACCTTGTAGGTGCGTTTCCCTGAACACGTCTGTAATTTAATTTTTTTTTTCAGCTATCAAAATAGTCATAGCTGTGTCTAACCCTACCCGTTAGACGTAATAGTACATTATGATACAAGTGCGGTAAGTTGATAATTACAGCCGAGGCGATATTGCTAGCCCGAGCTGCAGGCGAGGGCTACAAGAAAGCAGAGGCTGTAATTATCAAACCGCACGTGTGTCATACGACGTTTTATAACATATTTGCGAGGAAATAAATAAAATTCGGACTTTCTTAGAAAAAAAAAAATACAGCGAAAAGAAATAGCGCGCGGAATTATTTTTACTTGTCACAATTTATCGATGCGCGATAATTATTTTATCTACCAAAGTTAATTAATTTTATTCATAAAATGTTGACCACTTTTTTGACATAAAAACTCTTTGCTAAGATTTTAAAAAATTACCGTTCGTTACGTACGGAGCCCCTTGATTTTAGTATGTGAGCATGAGAAGCCGTGCAATTTACTTTACATTACCGCACTAGTGCGTAATGAGATACATTACAACACTGAAATTGGTGAAATAAGAGACCCTTTACGAGCAAATATGTTATAAATGTAATTATTACACTACATTACAAGAAGTAATAGAGTAATAGAGTCTTCACACAGAATCGAAGTATTGTTTTAACCATGCATGATACCAAATTATACGCTGATCAATTAATAAATCAACTGCGTAGCATCGAAATTTTACTCGTAAAGGATTATTTTCTTCAATTTTATGCAGCACCGGTACTAATAGGGGCTGGTTAGTGTTATTAGTATCGCTTGCCTTGTTTAGGAAGGAGGTGTTAGTTACGCGAATGAGATTAATGACTGACGTAAACTGATTGAACTAAAATGTGCAATATAAGACCCAAATAATTTATCTGATACTAGAAGACGGCTTCGCTCCCGTCCTTCTTTATTTGGCCACAGCTCAGTTTCTATCGGACGTAACGTGATGCTAATACCCTATAACCTTCCCCGATAAATGGGCTATCCAACACTAAAAGATTTTGAAAATCGGTTGAGTAGATCCCAAGATTATCAAACTTTACCTCTATATAATCATCATCATCATCATCAGCCCACATTCACCCATTGTTGGGTATAGGCCTCTTCTCTACAGCACCACTTTTCACGGTCCTGTGCCAGCCGCTTCCAATGAGATCCTATGATCTTGACGAGATCGTCCGACCATCGGGCCGGTGGTCTGCCCACTGGCCTGATATCTTCTCTAGGCTACCATTCTATGGCTGCCTTGGTCCACCGTCCTTCATCCCTTTCATTTAATTCTCTATATAATATTAGTATAGAATAAATGATTTATCAGGCAGTGTGATGATAGGGCCTCAGGACTCATCCTATTACATTCTGTATTACCTGATGATGTTTTCAAGTAACAAATGAAGGAATCCAAGCAAATTGACTGATTTTCTAGTGTATTTTTTCCTAGATTATGCTACAGACTAGCATGTAACTAACTAGCTGTGTGTAAATTATTCATTTTTCTGAGCTAGCGCGTGTAAGATAATACAATCAAGTTTGACAATCATCATAAGATTAATAATAGTTAATTAGCAGTCGCCCGCAGCTCAGGACTATGGGCGTTCATCAGATATTGTATGTAAGTACATATAGTAAAATCCTATGATTGATGATAAGTCTTACGGTAAGCTGGTTGAAGATAGGTATGTTCAAAATATTTTATTGAATAAATGTTTATTTCACTGAGAAGATTTAAATTATTAGTATAGTTTATCATTCTTGTTTTACAAATTGCTCATTATTTGTCACGTTTACAAGATCTCCAAGGTCTAGTTTTCATCCAAAATTCTCAGATAAATATTTTCTCACGATGATTTTTTCATCGTAAAAACGAACGATACCTACTTAATTGATTAAAATTAATAAACATACGACTTAATTTTGTTAATATTTCAGATTTATGTATATTTTTAATTGCAGATGAGTTAACGGGCCACCTGACGGTCACGTCTTCACCTAGATCACCTGGATGATAGGTACTTATGAACGTCTAATAAAGCTAAAAAAAATGTTAGCCTACATAACTAACAAAAAACCGGTTAAAAGCATGACGGATCATGCTCAATGTAAGATTCCGCGGCGAAAGAGCGTATCTTCATAGCGCTTACATCCTTTTGTTGAGAAGCGCAGTTTTTCGGCAATAACTCAAAAATGGTATATCCTATCATTTTCAAAATAATTTTGATTGGAAGTATTTATTAACCATTATCTTTGAGATGTTTCAGGTTTTTAGGTTTTACGGTTTAGAAGAGAGGGGGAAACACAATTTATGTTTGCTACTTTCGAGCGTTTATTTCCAAAAAGAAAAAGAGAAAAAAATATCTGCTTCTGTTACATAATATATGGAGTACCCCTTAAAATATTTATTTTTATTATTTATCTACCAAACACAGGTAACCTATTCTCCAAATTTTATCAATATCATCCTCATTATCATCGTCATGTCAACCCATAAACGTCCCACTGCTGGGCACGGGTCTCTTCCAAATAATGTGAACGGAATTTAGATAATTTTATTTAAATTTTATACATCGAGTAATTTTTGAGTAAAATGCCTGTGACATACTGGAACTACGAAGTACCTACGCATAATATACATTTTTACCATTTTGGCAACGAAACCCTAAAAAGTTTAAGCGAATTTTCCTACGGCTAGTTCGCTGACCAAAGCCTTGAGACATATTTTCATCTAAATATCCAGAATTGTTTTTTCTGAAACAAGACGATCGAACTATTTATGTGCTACAGGAAAATTACATCTAAAGTATTTTTACTTAAGACACTTCTTCCTATAACTTCTTTCAACTATTTATTTCAGTCGTTCGGAAGCAGGAGAATACGGTTTTTACACGATTGCCTATAAGAAGTAGCGTTTTGTTTATAATTATATAATTGCGTGTGTTTCTCATTGATTAAATTATACTTCAATGATGTTTCTATATTAATTTTGTTAGGCAGAATACAACCTGCCTTACTTACTAACTTTACTCATAAAAGTGTTAGGTGTACATTCTGGCTAGTAATAAAACTTTTAGAAAAAAAAAACAACGCACATTGGTCAAAGTACGCGGGCTTATACAATCACGAGTACCAATTAATAAGATATGAATCCGTTGAGAGGCTCATTTAGGCCTTTGGGCACACGCATTAAGTAACAGAACTTGTCTGACTGGTCGTTAAAATTCCCTCAGATTCGTCCCGGGAGGCGGTTTTTACACGTTGCTTTACACTTTTGCGTCTTGTAACTGTTTGTGCTTATAATAATAGATTATTGCACTTAATAGCAGAAGTTAGAGTCGAATTTCGTCTGCATAAGCTGATATGTTGTTTATTGTTATGGATAGAGAAATACGTAAATGAGTTTGTATATAATATGTATGTACAAATTGTTGTACATTTGTATGTGCCTAGTCTAACTTAGACTAGGCACAAAAGTTTGTTGTACTTAATAGGTATGTTGGTGTTAATGCTAGAGAGTAGTGATAACTAGGTTTCTAGCATTATCATAATCAGCCTGTTTGTGGACGTCCTGTTTTCCTTAGGAAGGCTTAGGTTCAACAGATTTCTATAATCAAGCACTATACACTAAATAAGGTGCATATTTCTGGTAAGGCGCAAAATACGTTCTGTCCCATACATTGCATCTCTTAGTACGTTAATTACATATTAAATAATAGGTAAGTAATTCCATATAATTATTATTATTATCTTTCATTCAGTACTAAATTAATCGTATTTTTACCAACTGGTGTAAAAGATTTACAAATAGCAAAGCGAAAGTAGCTATCCTTCGTGCTTATTGCGAAATAAAAAGTTTTTGAGGGGTTGCGTGGGTCGCCATATTGACTGTAGCCAATATTAATTTATAATCTGGCACCTACAAATTAAACCTTATTACGTCCACATAAGATTTTAATCAAAAGCAATACTGTTTTCGAATTGGTATTTACAACTAGCCCACGTTTTTTTCAACACTTCGAAGCAAAGGTAAGTGTGGGCGCAGCCTACATGAAACATTAAAAAATAACAACAACCTAGTCTACTCTAGGCGCAAATTTGGCCCTGACGTAACATTCGATTTTTAAATTTTAAAATAGTGCCATAGATACAGAGGAAACGAGTTGACAGTTATATAACATAAAACAATTAAAAAATAAAATATATTTGTAGGTATTTTTTGCGATATATAAACTTAGCATTGATTTTAGACTTTTATTACTTTGACTTTTATTTGATAATCTCAGTAGGTAACAATGTTAAGCATTAATTACTTTAATTACATAATAAGTGTTTGTCAATAGAGGATTCTTCACCGTGTACGTAGGCGGCAAATATCAATCTTTCTTTTGTTTCGTTTAGCATGTTAATGTAACCTAACTAACTAAAAAGGTATACCTACATAAATTAAAACGTAAAACCTGTTTGCTAATATTCATAAAATAACAGCAATTCGATACTATTCAAAGTTGGCCGTAACAATTCCAAAAAAATCTCGGCACGTCGCGCGTCGGCAATGTGTCAACTTGATATTTACTTACGCAGTGTGACCTTACTATTTTCCGTCCTATTTAAATTTAGGGTAAATGCACCGGTTTTATTACCTATATGAGATAAAAGTAATACACCAAAGTTTTATTTGTTTCAACAAATAAATAAATTTCTTTCGTATTAAATGTATGTGTTAAGGTGTATATACTTATTGATCTGAATTCAAGATTATATAATAAATATATAGGTAGTTTAAGTTTAATCTGATAATCGTGTTTTGGACATTGCGGATTACGACTATTTTAATTTATTTTCCTTTAGCTTTAATTATAAAACACCATTTTTATATTAAATAAGCCATATCTTAATGATATGATGTCGTAAATTTAAACTATTAACTGACTAAAATGTTGTTATTAAGATATATTTTTGGCTACATAGTAGTCAAGCACAATATTTTGTTTGTGTATCGGTACCTATCAATATCTCTGGGAAAACGGGGACACATGTTGATAATGTACATGAGAAGACCTTCTGTTATTTACACAACGAGACTATAATCTGGTTAACAACTAATATCACCTAATAATTTATCTTCACAAGGTCAGGCGCACGCTGTGACTGGCTCACTGGCTTCAAGGATACCGATACAACGGGAAGTCTGTCAACGGCAAACACTGCTATTCGGGATTGATAGGAAGCACCGTTTATCAAAAGCACAAACAAAATTATTTGCTTATATCGACCTATTTATCATTACTTGGGATAATTTTTATCAGCACTGCTTTTTGAGTTTCGGATTACAAATAAACGTTTCATTTTGGCATTCGACGAACACATTAAGATTAAAATAGTGGCCTCTAATATAATAAGAACTTGTTCAGGAAATTATGAACAGTATGGTTGTTTAAGGTTATATGATAATTAAAATTAACTCTAATTCTGTAATAAATAATTTTGAAACAATGCTATTTATTGCTATGCATTAAAATGTATTTATAAAACTATTTTGACACTTCTTCATATCATAAATTCCTTTGACATTTCAATAATTGATTTGAAAGGTAATATGAAATAACATTCTGGCAACACTGTCGGAGGACAGGATGATTGGAGTGGGGCGTAGTTATGGTGGGAGAAAAATAGGTTAAGATCTTTCTTAGATCAGTAGTGTCAGCAGTCGACCGTAGGTCGAGTACAGAACAAGATGTGGCATTTTACTTGAAGCTCAAAACCAAGTGTACTTATTTAGTGTTCATGTGTGCTAAAGTTTTAATATAACGAAGTTTGGTTATTTGTTGGATTTTCATTTTCATAGTATTGTTTTTCTACAGTTGTTTGTTCGAAACTTAAATCCGCATTAGGAGTGGATTGTTTATGGCCGGTTATGGTGTAGTCAAAATATTATGTGGGCGTTAGGCAACAGTCAGGCGTGCAGAATTTCTTATATGTTATTTTGTACAACACTTAAATATAACATTGTAAATTATTCAAAAGCCGAACATAGATACAATCAGTGAAGGGCAAATTTTGATTGCTATTAACAATTCATCATTATAACCAATAAAAACATAATTATTTTGGAGAGAATTTAACCTACCGTACCACGCTGGCTAGACGGGTTGGTATAGGGTTCTGTTTCGAATTCCTTTTCTCGTAGTGCTCGTGTTTTTGTTCTAGTGAAGTTAGTCCCTTAGACGCCTTGTATGGACACCCACGGTTTGAGATAGGGTAGTGCGTGCGTGCGATTATGTATTCTGAATCCGTTACTACTCGGACATTAATAATTAATTGCTTGTTAATACTAACAATTAATTTATTGTAATTGAATTAATTACAATGTTAACATGATTTAGTAATTTGCCATAATTGTTTAATGCAATACAAATTTGCCCACCACTAGTTAAAATCGATGGCATTTTTATACGTATACTGGTATAAGTATAGTCTGTAAGTAAAAACCTTAGAAGGCGTCTTTAATAATACGTGGGACGTCTGCAATACCACAAACCATCGGTTAAGTGGTAAAATAAGTTACGTTTTTACTCTATGCTTGCTAAATTGAATACATTGTTTTTAGTACAAGTAAACTAGCACGCGTGTCTGGTAAACTTATGGTAAATTATGTTCTCAGTCTATGACATACCTAAGTCATGTGACTTAGGTATGTACCGAAGTCTAAGTTTAGTCACTCAATAACTATTAATTGTTTTGCCAGTATTTCCAGAGACAAGCTTATATAGAGATTCATACAGGAACACTAAATTAAATTATTTTTTTTGAAAAATTACCACAGCTTGTACCTTTCACAGTAAGCACTATAAGCATTTGCACCTCCTGACTTTTTAAATGCATTAGAAAGAGTACTCTCCTGTCAATTGATCATTTTTGCCCTCCTGCTTTATAAAGCTTTCTAATAAACCTACATATATCAGTTCAAGTCTTTGTTAGAGCCAAGTCCTTAACCTCATGGTCGAGTCGTGACCTATCAGCGTCAGAAAACTGATATCTCATGTCTCAATACTCTTTTGTTACTCAAAAACCAACGCACAGGCCACGCTTGTCCAGATGCTTACAAGTTAAACGTTAATTTGTTAACGTTTCGTAATGCGGCACGCGCCGGCCCACATGACACTTTCTTTAGAAAATTTATAATCCGGACCCCCCCTGACCCTTCCCGATAGGGATTACATTTTTATGTAGTTCAAGCGGCAGAGTTGAAGCGGGCAGTTTAAATATAATATTTGAAGTTACGACAATTGAACTGTTCACCTTATAATTCAGTTCTATTTATAAAATTGAAGTATACAATAATATATTATATCATGTTGATCCATAAAAAATATATTATAAAACGCATAATTATAAATATATTTGTCACATAATTAAAACAGTAGAGATATAATATTATGATTATAAAAATAAATGCCTACGTTTTAACTATTGTAAAATTGCTGTCTCTTTTAGAGGTTAAATAATTTTTTCGAAATAACCTGTTGGAACCTTTGCAAATGGCAGCCGTGCTATACTAAATAATTCTCTCTTTTTCGAAAGAAAGAACAATAAACTGCAATTACCGAAAAGCCAAAATTATTAAACTATCAGTAAAATAAGTTTCATAAAATAAATTTGTTCCCGCTACATCCTATACTCTAAGTCTTAAAGGGCCGCCTACACAGGTCGAGAGTGTGGCCGTACCGTTCAACTCAAAACTTATACTTAGTTACAGCTCGTTCTCGCCTCATTGTGTTCCTCCCATACACGGCTATACATTTGACTCGTTGACACTTCAATACTACCGGATTTTGTGTTGGACCCACAGAATTAGTGTCAAAACCGGCTGTTTTTTAATCTCAGATTTTATATTTAGTAGGCAGCCTAGTTATTTTTAAGATAATGTATACGGCCACCATCTAATAACTTTTCTGTTACTTTCAGCAATAAAAAACCTACCAACATTTTGCTGTTCACGTGGCTGAATAGCTGCAATAGTTTTTCTCATTTAAAACAAAAAATGATGCCTATGGCTTAATGAAGGTCAAAATGTCAAAACATGGGTTTGAAATTCGAATGTTTGTTTCCCAGCTCCAGCAAAGCGTATGAACTCCAATTTAATGAAGTTGGGATTTAAAACGGGACAGAAATTTTTAAAGGTTAAATTCCCTGTTATATTGATTGATAAATCGTCTGCATATATAATAGGTAGGTATATAATCTTTATATCCCATAAATATAAATCTTTTATGGTTTAGGAAATGGCTAAATAAACAGAAACGGCAGACTTTAACTATAGCCCTATAATCACGATCAGATCAGACTTCTGATATAACCTCAGTTAACTAGAACGCCCACCATAAATGGCGCTAGTGTCTAAGAAATTCCATAATAATAATTGTTCTAAAACACGTAGAACCAAAACATGCCGCATATAAAACTGGATCTCAAGATACACAGAAGCCGTTCGACAACTTAATCAATCGTAGCTAATTGATACCATTTAAATAATGATTTCCTTCATAACATCCTTTCACAATTATCTAAAACGGACAGATTGTATTTGGTTAGAGCTGCACTTATTTGCATCCACCCACAGCATTAGGGTTTCCGAATTATTTCAACACCTGTTTAAAAAAATTTATAACTTCACTCATTAACTCGTTTGGCAATATAAACACCGGATGTATCTTTATAACTCATAGAATCAGCCTTTGACACAGTTGCATTATCAAACTATCGCCCCCACTCACTCAAAAAGCCTTTAAATATTGAATAAATACACCTACAGCCACTCGTTGCAATGTCATTTAACCCTACCATGTGTTAATGTTCTGAGACAAGACCAGTTTCCACTAGGCTCGTGCCTTTTGTCTTTGGCCGGGTGATGATGCAGTTGCCTAATACCATGTAGGCTGACGGTGTCGCTGGGCGATCATCGCATCTCGTTTTCGTCTCGTAACCCCATTGTAATTTGAACTCTGTGCATATAAAATAAAGTCTATATTTATTTAGGTTACATAGGTGTACCGTTTTGAAAATGGAATTACGTCGTCAGTCGCTCTACGATGTCGCAATCGACGCGTGTCTTGTTGCTCGAAACTTACTACTGATTAATTGTTGCCATTGAATTTTATGCTCAAATCCATTAAATGTAAGGTTGGATTTTGAGAGGTTTGGTTTAGCTGGTTTAAGGCGAATTGTATGCAAGTGTGGGGCAAAGGCAAATTTGTTACCACGTGGGAAGAACGCTGACGTCATTATATAAAACGAACACATACAACTACCTTTTGACTAAAGTTGATAAGAGATTACTCTGTAACGTATAATATAATCAGTATCAGCCTCTGGTCTAAGTTTTCTGTGCATTTAGAAAGACTGATTCAACCTTACATGATGTTAGAGGCTGTTTGCACTTATGCCTGTGCCTAACATTTTTTCTGAGAAATCGAGCGGGGTTCTACTCACACAAGCAAAGCTGACATACAGACGTAAATTCATGAGTAAATACACAAGCATTGAACACAATCTACATAAAATTTTAATGTTGCTGTACTTATTCGATTTTCAAAGTTAGAAAAATTCTTATATTTGATAACTACATAGAATACCTATTTCGAAATCAGAAAATTTGAATTATTGCATTAAATTTAATAAAGTAGTTGTCAGACTCTTTGCAATAAAATGCTTGGATTATTTTGAAATTACGAAATTATTTATAAGTAATGCTTATATGTTTTTTCATGGCCTAGTTTTATTTATACATACCTAGATCAAAGTATGTTACTGACAAGCATTTTATTTTATTGAATTCATTGATAGTAAAATGATTGCTAGGACAGTTAACAAAACATTGCGAAACGTACAGAGGGTAAACATTAGCCAACTAACAATATTACATAAACACTTAACTATAAAGTGCATTATACACAGAAACAAAAAACAAACTTTACAACGCTTAAATAACATTAATGTACCAGACTAGTCGTGAAGGCAATCCACTTGATTTTTTGTTTCACTCGCACGTATTAGTAAGGAGTATTTCTGTTTCGCCGAGCACAAATGCACCCTCTGTCGGGACCGTTTCTTAGAAGTCTCGACGTTCCCTAGATAGATGCTTATCTTCTGTGTAGTAAGTTAGTTTTCTATGTAAAGTGCACTTTTATATGTATGCACTTTTATGTAGTATTCATAATAGACAATAACAAGTTTATGAGCCATATTTGAAGACTAAGTATGAGATTTGTTATAAATTTAATTAATAACGTATTTTGTATATTACACATGGGAATCTATATCTATCTATCTATCTATTTATAGGAATTTCCTGTAAATAGAGTATCTGCTTCTTTTTTCTTTTAATAGGTTAGCTGTGTATGTTTTTAAATTATTTGTTGTGATTTATGAATTGTTTAAATTTTGTAGTAATATTATATGTTTGGCCAGAGTGCCCGAAATGACACTTTTGAATATTTTTTCACTTAGGTATACCAAATAATTAAAGCTGCAGCATAACAGTACTAAACAGCTTCAATAAATTAATAGAAAAAAATATTGAAATTAAAAAGTGTCATTTCGGACGCTATGGCCGAACATTAGGTCGAAACGTCAGCAAGCCATTAAAAGTACCTAAGTATATGCAAAAAGTGATTACAGATGTACCTTTAAGTTATAAGTTATATAATGTCTATGTTTATGACATTCACGTAAATTTTATTTACTTAACATTTTTAGTCCAAAAAATATACTTGTTTTTATCGATTGGCCTTGAGGCAGACCCTGGTGTTGTAATTTATCAGGTCGCCAGAAAACTTCCAACTTGATTTAACGACTACCACATACTCGTATAATGACTGGCCTGTTGGTCTAGTGGTTAGTGACCCTGACTGCTAAGCCGGAGGTCGTGGGTTCGATCCCCACCCAGGACAAATCTTTGTGTGATGAGCACAAAGGTTTGTTCTGTGTCTGGGTGTAATTTATCTATAATATGTATGTATTTGCAAAAAAAAAAATGTATTTAAGTGTTATATCAGTTGTTTAGTACCCATAACATAAGCAAATATAATTGCTTACTTTGGGACTAGATGGCGCTGTGTGAATGTGGTAGAATATTATTATTATAATGGTAATAAAGCTAATCAAATATAAACAGTTTTAATCATTTACTATGTCTATTATGATTTAGGGGCCCCCGCCATCTTCCCCAGTCTAAGAGTTCTATTGCCTGCATACTCCTGACTCTTGCCTAGCGGCCCGCCTGAGGGGAAGGCGGTGACCGCTAGACTCCTTCATCTGCAGGTCGCCATAGGACTACAGAAACAATCTTATTATGCCAAGAAAATAATCATCAGACCTATGACCTCTGAAAATATTTTTCAGAGGTCATAATTATCAAACCAAGCTTTTAGGTCACGTCGATGCACCTCTATTCAAAACATTTCCTTTCGTCTTCTTTAGTAGAACGGCCTTCAGCAGCACTGTTTAAACTCCACAACACCGACTCTAAATCCACAGCATACTAAGTATATAAACGCAAAGCAAACAGTCTAACGACCCAAAATGTAATTTAAGCGTTCTAGATAATGATAACAGCGTAGATTAAGTGTCATTGACTCTAATAACTGCGTGTATTTATTGATAACCGGTAAAATCTTAAGAAATATCGCACTTTTAGAGAAATAGTTTTATAAGATTATAATTCTACTACAGAATTATAAACCTTAAAGTGGTTAATGTAAGATTGGAAATGCTAAATGGATGCATTTTCGCTTTAGCCTTTTTGCAGTAGGGATACGTTATAATGCTTGCGAAGATAATAGTCGCGAAGCCTGTTTACATTCGCGTATACGAGTATGGTAGCTTATCAGGAGATTGTTACTACTAAGTTTTGTTTATAAGTACTTGAGTTTATTAGTATTTTTATATAGGTAGTAAATAAATATACGTGTGTTCCCTACGACTGGAAATAGGAGCATCTCTTAAAGACCTACAATCTAAATGAGAAAGTTTGTGACAATGGTTAGATTTATAAGTGGTTCATGGCAAAACTACTGGACTTAGGTTAAGGTTTCAGCGATCATTCCTCCCACGTACGTGCCGGCTCTGGGGTGAACTTCCTACAGCGGTGTTTACAACACACAAACAAGTCACTTGAAGAAGAACTTTGTTCCGTAGAATTTTAATAATTTAATAGATAATATATGGAAGTACCTATATAATAATTATAGTTTGCAAATGATGCTAGGTGTGACTTGACCTGGACATGATATTCTAAATTTAACCCAACCCATAACTATAACAGAACAGGTTTGACAGACTTTCATCATAATTCGCGTAGGAACACCATGTGTTAACACCATCGCCGTACATGGTCAAACAGGCCATTGAATTTGCAACACAAATTTTATTTTGCGTGTGGCAAATTGCTGGTTTAAAAATTCAAACTCGTGCCTCACTGAAGGCAAAATGCTTTTATTTTTAATGGGAATCTAATTGAATCTAAGCCTAAGGCGATTATTCAAAATACAAATTCTTGAAATTTCGAAGTTTGAAATAAAATTCTTGAATTTTATTTCAAACTTTTCTTTTTCTTTCATTCATCGACCCGAATCTATGTTTTATTATTCATACATAATCCGTATAAAAAAAGAGATACCGAACGAGCGTTCTGTTTTCAAAATCAGTAAAAAATCATATTTTGTCGTCGAAGAACTAAATAATACTTATATTCTAAGTTTTATTCAAATGATGTTCCATTAATTAACATGATATCGCTAAAGTTCTCAACAGGAAATTATGCCTAACAAAATTTAATTTTAATATATACTTAATTTGTATGGCATTTGAAGAAAATGTAAACAGTTTTGAATAAGTTTAACATTTATTTAGTATATGATTAGACCATTAATGAAATTCGAATAGCGGGTATAAAAAATAAAATACCTAATCTTTCGTTTGAAAATGCGGATATTTTATTAGATACCTATGACTAGTTCCTAAACGAATGAACTTGTAATTTAAAGGAGGACTAAAGGAAACTGGTTGTTTTAGTGAAATATTTATTGTTTTAACGGTTACAACTTCTTTGAGTCTGCCGAATATTTCGTCGTTGGTGACCCCTAGACATGACTGCAGCTGAATAAAAATCAGCATAGCAGCAGCATTTACTTATACCTACTTATAGATTACTTGTTACTTGGATAATATTGTGTTTTTAACTTATGTTGTATAAAAGCCAAAAAAAAACTTTAGCACGTACTTAAATCACTATTATATTAATTAACTTTTGTTCTAGCAGAGGGGAGGAGGAACGCATTGGTTTTAAGAATCCGGTATCCTCTCGGTACACCATGTCACTGACGACAGCGTTATTTTACCAAACAAGATGTTATCTAGCCGTATTCTCACTGAATTTAGTATTGATCTTTCACCCCAAAAATACCTTATTCACATCAACATTCAAATAAAAATAACGGATACCTGTCCAACAGATATCTGAATCTGATTATAATTTAATATAAATTACTTTTAAGAACCTGTTACGCTAATCTGTGCTATTAATATCGTATTAGTTTGTGAATGTACGGACTACGAAGGCATGCCTTTCGTAACTGCTACAGGGAAATAGTAATTGCAGTTATGAGAATAAATAATAGCTTATTTTGAAACAGTAAGGAATAATTGGTATGAGTATTAAGTAGATTTTAACTTCAAGAAGAAAAGTAAGCAATACGAATAGATACTGAATGTGATAAAAACAATTTTAGTTGTATTTTTAGCCTAATTTACTACCTACAAATTCGTAATTTTTCGAGTGTAAATTGCGGATGATTGGAGCGGATTGCAAAAAAAAAACTCTATATATGGTTTTTACTCAACCTGGGCCCCGAAACCGGGACCTTTCAAACGATTCAACTTTTAAATTATAATTGTGTATAGGTACTTTGCATATTAACCGAATGGTAATCATATATATTATAAAATAAACATTAACTTTGAATTAATTATTGAGAATCATACAGGATGCGTGCATACCTGATTATACATTTTTTTTTATTTTATAAAAAATATAATATATAATAATCTGAATAAAATTGTTCAGTCATTCAAGATAGGCCTTGATAGCGCAACAGGATTGTGTCTGACTGCTTTGCAAAAGGTCCTAAGTTCAATTTTTAAATTACGTAATCGTTTACAATTTAATATACTTCAACTGATAATAAGTATTACGGTTAAAAGGTTAAAGGCCTGAAGATATGTAAGTAGTTACCAACATTTTGAATACCCGTGTTTTGTTCACCTAATCAACTTGTTAAAGACAAAATTAAACATTGTTTACGTTAAGTTGTTTAAAACACCACATCAAATCCTTGTTTGGACCAATCATTCCTTTTTACGACTCAATTCCAAAAATAAATAGATCGAACACACAGGGATTATAAACATCGATTTCAATATTTATCTGATGATAAAAAAACATTTTTTTCATATACCTTATTCCATGTTCTCAATATTTGTTTGCAGTACAAGCAAAGTCGGGAGCAGTATTTGTATAACGATAAGAGATGGACTGAACCGTCCGTTATCTATCGACTATCGATATAATACCGATCGCTACGGTTATCAACAATAACATATTTAAGTAGAATCTAATAATTTACCGAACGATAAAGGCGCCACTTTATTAGGTATGCTTACCAGTAATAGATACAAATATATAATTTGTGCGCAAGCGATGGTAGCTGAATGGATAAGGGACCGGCGTGCAAATCACGCGGTCCGAGTTCGATCCCGACCGGCAGTACCAATGTGTATTCCACTTTATGGAATTTATATGTACCAGTCAAGTGACTTACCATCTGCTAACGATGAAGGAAAACATCGTGAGGAAACCCATATACCCTAGAAGAAATTCTATGACTATGTTTGATCCACCAACCTGCACTAGGCCACCGTGAGTGGATTATGGCCGCAAACCCTCTCAGCTCTCTAGTTAGAGGAGAGGAGACCCGAACCCAGCAGTGGGACTTAATGGGTTGCTGATGAAGTAATTTCTTGCTAATCATAGAATTTTATCTATGACTATATTTATTTTTGTGGCGGAAATTAGGTGGGGTCTTTGTTGTTTGTTTTTTCCAACAGTGGACGTCATTGTGTTTATATGATGATACAAATCTCAATAATATTATAAACGCAAAAATTCTTGAGTGTGTTTTTATGTATCTTACTCCTTTACACTCAAACGGCTGGAACAATATTGATAATATTTGGTATGGAGGTAACAAATGACATGATTTGCACATACGCAGCTAGTGTTTTAAAAAATCTATCTCTGTTCTGTGGTTTTATCTATATTTGTTAAGGAGGCCTTTACCCAGCAGCGGGGACAAGAAAAATACTGTCTTTTTTTGTGTAAAAAAGTAAAATGCATCTCGTAATTTATCAGCTTTCGTTGCCACTCCCTCCTAGATAAATATAATAATATACTAATGAAATTTTTTTACATAACGTGACACCATTCGTTAAAAGGAATATTTGAATGGCAATAAAAAATAACGAAATATAAATAAATTTATCCTTATGAAACCATAAATTAAAGATTTATATTATTTTCTGTAACTTTATAAGTGTGTCGTTAAGTTTAACGTTTTTTTTACTGTTTTACATATCAGGAACCATGTTACAAAATGTTTGCGAGATCTTACATTTTAATCTAAAAGTATGTTAACAACAGTAAGTATTTAAAATAAATAATTTTAGTACTCATTATAAACTTTAATTCTTAAAGACACTTAAAATATTACACATATTACAGTCAGAAACAAAATCAGCTGAACATTAATTATTATCTATAATTTCAAAATGCATGTTGGTAAGGTACGGTATACATGCGTTTTGAAATGATAGATATTATGTTTAGCTGCATACATGAACTACATGACAAGACTAATGCAAAAATTGAATTAAATATCATCGTAAATTCAATTCTACCTACCCTAATATACCAGACAGGCGTAATTTGCATGTGTATATAATCTGTCTGTGTCTAGGACGCTTAGTCGTCACCCAGCTATATATTATATCATTTAGTACGTGACAAGCATGACATTCCGAAGTTGTCTACATTTGCATAGGCTAAGTGATACCTGAATATTTATATTACATTAGCGACGGCGAGCGACGCGCCCCGGCTTCGTCCGGGTACCATATTTTGGTGAGATAAAATGTATCTGTGTACCTTTTGGATAGGCCTAGGAGCAACAGTCATAGATGTTGGCTGATATTATGATGATGATGACGAAAAATAATTATTATAAGAGGATCGAATCGGGTAGAAACATTTTCGATATATTTTCCATGACCAAATAGGGGATGTTCTAAAGAAAGGGCAGACCAGGAGTACCCTAAACCGGCGGGAATGTATGGAAAGATTGATATATGAAGAAAGATATTATGTACCTATGTCAGAATCGTGGCAGGTGGAAGGAAATAGTTTCTGCCTACTCCTCTTGTTGGGAAAGAGGCGTGATCTTTAGGTATTTCCAAAAAATAATCTTCCATACAAACCTTGTTCTGACGATTAAGAATACAATAAAGGATTATCTAAATCTGTCGATTCTACAATTTAGTTTTATTTTTACACTGTTGCCCGGAGCTTCGCTATCGTGGATTTTTATTTTGCTAATACTCAGGCTCTTTTGCACGTAACGTGATGAGCTTATAGCATTCCTCGATGAATTGTCTATCCAACAATAAATTATTTTTCAATTGGGTACAGTATTTTCTAAGATTAGTGCGTTCAACTCAACAACAAACTCTTCAGCTTTATAATAATATTAGTATAGATATATTGTATGTATGTTTGTATAAATGTCGTCTACAGAACAGTTTTGTAATCACATCATTTACATTAATATGTATTACTGTTGGAATAAGGTATTAAGTGGAAATTTGTTTGTTAGGCAAATTTTTATCTTGTGTAAAAATAAGGAAGGTTGATAATTGTGGATTGAAATATCATCTTTTAACGCTTTTCTTAGCGTACGTTTGTACTTTGGCCGTTTGCGTTTATTTTATTATTGAACTTGTTTTGGATGTAGGTACCGTAGTTTAAATAATAATCCTCTTTTCATAGCCGAGTTTCGCTTGTGCAAGAGGTTGTAGGTTCGATCCTCGTGTCTGCTAGTAACAATATTGGATATAGCTGTTATAAAATTCTCAGTCCAGAGTAAAGTCCAGGAATTAGCCCGGTTAATGTCAATAGGCTCACCTCCTACATGGAACCGAAGGGTATCGGACTAGTAATTTCTGAGATTAATGCCTACAAATAAACGTAGCATTATATTAGTATAAAATATACATATATTGTTCAGTCAGTTGATTGAAATACACATGTTAAAAATACTTTGTACTCAATATTTTAATCTACGTAAACAAGTATAATATTAAATAACTTAGCATTTTATAGATTGCACATATTCTAAGAAATTGCAAAACTCGAAGAAATTAGGCAAAGGTGTCGCAAACGGTTGAAAATATAGTATCAGCAAATTAATTTGTAAATAATACATATTTTGATTTTGATTAATTTTTGTTTTGTACTTTGAACCACCTGATTTAGAATTATGAAACCAAATAGCTCGACTCTGCTGATTCGTTTTATTTGAATCGATTTTACTGTTTATATAGTTTGCAATGGTAGGCATTAATTGTTACTCAACTAAAATGCATAACTATGGTGATCAGTTCAAAATTATATATTTTAATTTTTGGAATATTTTAACATAATAAGTTTTTAAAATATAAACAGAAACTATCTGTTGCCTGCTCTGGTGGCTCTGGCTCCGGTGTTGTGGAATTCGATTCCGGTTAACATTGAAACTCTTCCACTAAACATGTATTGTTTTTTATTGCAATTTTTTTTTTCAATAATTCTTTGGATTTTCTTGCAACGAACGAAAAAAGAATAACTTAGTTGAATTTGTTTAGTGCTTAGCGATACATTTAGTTGTTCATATTTGTTTATAGATACATGGATAGGTACTTAATTTTTCTAAAGAATACGATAGATGAAAAACATAACACGTTTTAGCAATGATTCTATTCGGCATTAGATAATCCCTATACCTTGGCAATTAAAAAGTGTTCAGTAACAAAACAGCTGGCAATCGCATGCATTATTTAAAAATAGACTGTAGATGTATGTACTTAAGGTATAAATAAAAAATAAGGTTGTTAAGATGCCAACCCACGTAGTTTACGACGGATATTCAATAACACAGGAAGTTCACGGCCGTACAAGCCCTACTATGAAAACCTGTCGATGTTTTTACTTTCTATGTAATAGCTCGCTATCAGTTATAATTTAAAATAAGTCCTTATTTTCTTATAAGTCAAAGTTCTCAATTGTTTATTATGATATGCGGATTTTATATCTTTTTATTATTTACACAAGGCCCGATATTAAATCTTATATATATATAGGTACAATTTTTTGGGGGAAAACGAAATATCGATCTTATTAATAAGGCAATTTATTATGATATTATTCCTTTTGACGGCTCATCGGATTGGTCAGTAACAGAACCACCCTGTTGTCAATTTCAGCTATGTCAGCTCTAGAAGGTTACGTGTCATCAACTATTCAGACAGTGACAGCATGAGAATTAATTTATAAAAAATGGCATTATGTGGGAACACACAAACACACAGCCTCTCACCCCAAACGCATATTATACCGTCTCCGTTCCGTCGTGGGTAAAAAAATTGAAGATGTAAATAGTGTTTAAAAATGGCATATTTAGTAGCCGATTTAAACATAGAAGGCTATGTCTGTGCTCAAAATATCGACGCATTGCCGACAA
This sequence comes from Laspeyria flexula, assembly GCA_905147015.1. NCBI lineage: Eukaryota > Metazoa > Arthropoda > Insecta > Lepidoptera > Erebidae > Laspeyria > Laspeyria flexula. Next base: position 7,110,069 of record LR989949.1, on the reverse strand, counting down.
TAAAGGCTTTATATTAAAATTAAAAAACGAATGAGGGAGCAACACGTCAGATAGAAAAGATACCGTCGGTCGTGGTTAGCCGTCGTCGTGCGGCTCATATCGGAGCATCTCCCTCGCTCGCCGGCTCACGACTCGAAACAAAACTAAGAGCATTCCGAAGATTAGACTACATCGGTTCAATCTCAAATTAAGTTCAGTTCGCGGGATGACGGTAGTTAGAAATAAATTCTTGAAGACGTAGTAAACAGAACCTTCAAAATTAACTTCAGTAGATTCAACAATCATATCAAAATATACCTGAAAAGAATACGATGTTGATGAATCATATCATCAACATCGTATTCTTTTCAGGTTAATGACAGCACGTAGTAATACCAAATCATTGGTCCAAAAAGGTAAAATAAAAAATTGATGAACGTTGAAACAGTACAACATTTATCTCTGGCTCATATCAGGTGGAAGAAAGTGGTTTCTGCCTACCCCTCTGTTGAGAACGATTGATCTATATGCATATGTATGTATATATGTAACGTATATAAAATTTAAGTCGCCACATTCTACAGCAAAACGCACTATTAAAACATGTAAATTTATATTATGCCGATAGAGAAAAAAACAAACAATCAATATAATAATATTGATAGCCACAATATTAACAAACAAGATTGCTAACGGATAGATAACAAAGAACTTTTGTATCGACAATATTATATACATACATATATATATATACTAAGATCTCAAAAAGATACAGTATATAGATACACAAACAAACACGATTCACGAGCCTATCCAAATAATAACGAAACGCGGAAGATTAAAGAAATAGATTGCGAAACGTTTGACATCATAATAAGAGAGCTGATCTACAAAAGTTCTATGTCATTCTTATCCAATCTTGGTGTCGGAATTGTTTCACAATCATTTTATATCAATGCTCACAATAGATACTTAATTCCTACTAAATAAATTAGGTTTTACCGATAAGTATACCTACAATCGTTTTAATGAAATAACTAGTCTGTAACTAGCTGATAAATATTCTATAACATGCTTGTTTTTATAACATCAAGGACATAGTATGAATCAGTTTTTGGTAATAGAATTAAGACGTTGACGACTGTGTTGTTTTATCAAAAACATTGAAGCAACTGTTTAGATTTACTAAGACTTACGTATGTATATTGTATACCAAGATGAATATTTTGATCATTTCGCACAATTTTTTAGGTTGTAATTTAATTGTCAAAAGAACTTAATTTTACGCAAAAATAATAAAGTTTACAATCATTAAGAATCTTTTATTGATAAAGTAAACTGAAATTTAAATTTAAACATCAAAACGAAGTATTTTGACCAGCCTGACTTGAATTTCAAAACTATATTCAACTTTGTCAAAGTTCGAGCACTCGGACATTCGACTTAACCGACCGAATGGACTTTCTCTAGTTCAACTAACTAGTTCTGGTGAACCTTACGATTTGCGTAGGCCGATTGTGATATACCAATGTTATACTATTCTAATAAAATATACTTTGTATTTATTTATAGATAACCGGTACAGAATATTAGGAGTTTACTGACGGTGAGCCCTTGAACTTTATGATGCATTTGAATCTGAATTACTAAAACTAACGGCTTTTTATTTAATTACTCTTGCTATACCAATTTGCACTGACAGTAAATTCATGACGATTTGAACACATGTTTCGGCTTTTGTTTCCCAAACATTGCCTCACAGATAGTGTGTAAAGGATAGAATGCTACAATGAAGTATTTTTGGACCATATTTAGTCGGGTAAAGAATTTGTACAGATTTACAGTAAATGTTTAAAAAATAATTAAAGTTAGAGGTATCAGAATAGTATTTGTTGTATACCTGAGTTTAAGCCCGAGGTCCCGTACCTCATTACTCGTTCAATTAGGGACTACACACTAAAAAGCCACATCTTTGTTTCTCATATACGAGTGAAATTCCTTAGTTGTTGGACGTGGAGCGTGCAGGCTTGGTTAGTTGAAGCACGCGCCACCGGCCGAACACCCAACCGTGTTCCAACAAGACACACAGGAGGCACAGTGTCACGAAATTTTCCTACAATCTTTTAGCGTGTTAACACGTTATCCTCGTGTGTCCGTCATTAGTGCCTGGCCTTGGCTATTTGTTAGAAGACTTCGTAGTGAGTTTAGCAAACACTATCTAAAACAGTTTTTGGAGCAACGACATTACATTGTATACATTTTGTACTTTCAAAATATGTCTTTACGTTTGTATTGAGAAATAACATGGAATGCCACAAGGAAGTACTTTAGGGCCATAAAATGTATTTCGGGTCAATGTTGCTTGTGATATTGCAAGAGGATTCAGGCTAGGGTAACTTTTTATTTAGACAGACGTATGCAATATTTCACTACAAATTAACCCAAGAACGCTGGGATGTGGTTAAAAATAAATTTTAAAGTTCGTAGGTAGCAAGAAAGTAATGTTCTAGGTACAAAACTGGCTGCAGGCACGATAGCATCAGTAGCTGACATAATTTAAGTGACATCTCTACCTTCAAAGAGATTACTATCGCAGAATCCTGTTGAGAGCGTCATATATGTTTACTGTAAAGATTACGAAGTAAACTAAGCATACATTTAAATAAGTATAACCCATAATTTCCATTTAATATTAGTTCGACTTTGCTCTAGAGTTAGCAACCCAATGCCCGTAGGACATTCATAGATCTAACACAAGCGTTTGGATAAAAAATCAAATCCATTATTAACTTTATAATAGGGTCCTTAAAATATCTGATAATAACACACCGTGGGGGTTTATTTCGGTCCTTTTGTCTGACATTACAAATTTTATGGTCAGCCAACTATAGGTTATCTAATTCTTATGTAGTAATGATAAGGTTTGTAATGGCTTGGCTGGTGGTTCTTGATACGAAGATAAATACAGATGTAGTATCATTCTTTGTTCACGCCGCGGTGTAATTACAAATCGATACATTTAGAAAGAATCGAAGGATTGAGAGGAATGATACTCGAGCCGAACGTGTAATTTTAGAACAATATCATTGGTATGTATATCAAGAGGAAAATGTGTAAATTCCTTGCTTTTAAAATCAAGTTGTGGTATTAATGTTTAACGAAAGCCTGCACATGACCACTTTTATTGTGTGCATATTTTGATAGAACAAGATGGTTTTTTTATTCAGACTTTATTCAACGTAGTTATTTAGCGTGTGTGAAGCGCTTTTTGCAATGACTTTTCATAATGAAATTTCATACGCAGGCCCTAAACCATATTAAAACCCAAATACTATTATAATTTTCATTAGACTTATACTCCATTATTACAAAATACGGACTAAGTATTAAACCAGGTTTAAATTGACAACTTTGACACTAAAACAATGGCTTATGTAATAAAGGGGTTAATGTTTTTGTTTACACAATTCCATAAGTGTAAATATTTACTAAAATAAAACATGCAAACAAGCACCAAATCCCGCGAAACCTCATAATAAATCAGTGGTATTAGTACTAAAAGCGAAGCTTTCAAGAACCTTCTATTTTTACGAGGCCGGCTACAAATTTGTAAGGGCTATACGATTGTTCACGCACACGCCTTTTTTCTTTTTCTTTTTTTTATATATGACTCGTTTTGTATCGACCTCGAAGCAGCTCGAAGGTCGGCCATGATTGGATGTTGGTTTTTTTTTAAAGCCTTTGGAACTAGAAATCACTTTATTACAGCGATGAAAGTTACTTTTTTAAATTATAAAGTGTGGGGTTACCAGTTTTGCTTGTAATTAGTTTAGTTTGATTATAGTGTTGGAAAAGCTTTTGTTATTGTTTGTTAGTTAAACTTGACATTACTTTTAAAGGAGCCATGTTTCGAGTTTACTCCATAGCTTGTTTTAAAATAGTCGCGTATTTATTGTGTATAAGAATATTTAGTAGGTGTGATTAATAAATTTTATTCAATGTAGATATTTACTATATTCCAAACAAAACGGCTTATTCTCATCCTTTTTGTTGTACACGACATACCATTCACCCTCGTAGTGTAGTTTTATGTTATATAGTGAATATAATTTAAATAGACCTTCTTTAGTTCATGTTAAGATGGCAGTTCGCGTGGTGACACACAGTCACTGTACAACATAATTTTTATTAAATTAATTAAAAATTAATGAAAACCTTTTTCCGGAAAAAAAAATTCCTGCATACCTAGGTGACGTGGTATGACGTGGCACCACCTGACAGCAGCTGTCGTATGTCAAAGTGACACTAATGATGTTGCCAATGTTTTTTAAATAGTATCCACCATTTAAGTTACACATTAATTAACCAAACACATAATTGTTGTTACTAATTTTTATTAATAGTGTTGTGTTTTTAAACATGTTTTTTATGTTACGAACATCATTTTATATCTTTATTCTATGATGTGTTTTTACAAATGTTGTGTGCAAACAAATAAAGATCTTTTTCTTCTTTCTTTCTTTCTTATATGATGTCAAAATGCAGTATTCATTTCAATTTTGGAACAAATTTTCCTTATATTCCGAGGCATCAATTGAAAAAGCTGTTTACTTTGGTTTACTGATTTACTATTCAACAAATTTACAATTTTATTATTCAATGATTTACGTCAGGTATGATCTGAATATCAGCCATAACATTCATAGACTTTCATGAAAGCAGCCGATGGATTAATGAGTGTATTTTAAATTGCAAACGCATGCATTTCGTCTGCTGCGAACGTCAATCGATGTAAAATGCATTGCTTTGCTGAATATAGACGAGATACTACGTTGGAAGGGGAAGACCTAGTTGAACGTACCGTGGCCAAATAGGGGACGTTTACGTTTTAAAGAAAAGACAGATCAGGAGTAACTACATACATTATTATGATGGCGATATGTTACTTGATACAAACCTAACGAATATTATTAAATTAACAATTAAGCTTGTGTTACTACGAGTATAAGTATGACTATCATTACTATATTTCTCTGTCAATTCTTGTAGCCTACCGTGGGGCCTAAAAATATCCTTCATTGTTTAGAAGACGTCGGCAATAATTACACTAACTCTTCTGTCTTAATACAGTCACTGTCTATACGAGATATTTGTCTCATAATCTTGCTGGCTTGTAGATCGACCTCTCTTTCTTATGTATTATTTATACAAGTAATTAGGTATATTGTCAGATAAAAAAATTCTTTATATGATACATGAATCTACAAATGAACACACGAAGACCTTCCGTATAAATCTTAGAACACGACACATGCATCGCAGTCACGACAAAATCTTGTGTGGTCGGACTAACCATAACAAATTGACCCGCGTTATCTCACAATGTCCAACAATCATGTTCTTGGCTCTAAATACTTACAGCCTTACTTATAAAAATCTACTAATTATCTTCTTAGCAACCAATTAACTAATTACTACTTAACTCCTTAATTAGTGATTAAACATTTTCTACTTAAAAACGTTGATTAAGCATGAGTTAGCTAATGAACTGTTAATGACCCGAAAACTATTTTACTCTGTCAATACCACCAAATGTTGGAAGCATAAAATATTTTTTGCTGCGTATTTCACACTTGAAACGTAATAAAACGGCAACATTCCGTCATCAAAACCGAAAATTAAAAAGTTAACTGTCATAAAGTTCCTTTGCAGGTTTGTGACTTGTGTTTGTGTGAATTTGAAAACGAAAAGTGTGTAGATACTACTAGATACCTTATAACAGCTATTACTTGTAATTCCACAGGTATGCTACCACCCCGGTTTTCTACATGCAAGTCATTCCTTAAAATATTGATTATTCTCAGCATATTTTCTTTGCTAAATCCATATCTTTATTTAAATTCTTTATCGCCCAAATCTTGCATCGGATTCATTCTTGTATAATACAATTTTGGTCTCTTAGCCCTAACCGCCCGTATCCGTACTAGTATTAAATAACGTATTTTTCCATTTCATTACGAATACTTAATACATTAACGTTTTCAAAAATTTAAATTTAAAAATTAATTAATTTTAATTTTTTATTTAATTAATTAAAATTAATTAGTTTTAATTTCTTTTTAAATTTTGTTAGTTAAATAAAATCAACACAGCAACTTTCTTGGTCACAACTCACAATACAACACACGAACTCAAACCGAAAAAACAGAAACACGTGAAACAATTCAAACAATAGACATCGATGCAGCTGCCCGCTAGAGAATCAGCTGACGCATAACCGCCATTTTGCTACTTAAGGTTTAAACAAGGGTCCATTGCTGTTTAATTTGACAGAGACTTAAATGCGTTACTTATTAACCGATTAAAGTTAAGCAACGTTTATAAGTAAGAAATGTTCTTAAATTACTGTTAAGTATAAATTAAAATTTAAGTAACATTTATAAGTAAGGCTGTTAGATATCAACTTAAACTGGCTACAGTACTGTTAGGAAGTTGACAAAATTATAGGCTTGCAGCAGGAAAATGTTATTTAGAGTAACCTTTCTAGATTATTCGTTGTGGGAAAATAAATAGAGTTATTATGAATAGTGAAAGACCACCTTGGTGACTGATTTTGTTGCTTTTATATGACACTAGCCGCGTACGTCAGAGTTTGGTATAGGTTCTTAGTACTTACTATGTTTTTCCAAATATTTTCTTTCACGCAAAGTGCGTCCTGACAGTTATGAACACAACAAAAGAAAGCTGCCAAATCGGTCGAACCGTTTTCAAGAAATTAAGTTTAATACATACGGCAGTTGATTTTTATGCAACCACCAGCCGAAGATTTATTTTACGAGACCTTGAATTCAGACCAAAAGTTTTGTCTAGACACATCCGCAGACTTTATATAAGAACTAAAAGTTACGCGGGGCTTCTTCCTCGATAAATGGAATAACCAATACTAAAATAATTTTTCAATTCGGACAAGTTCCTGAGATCCTAGCGTTCAACCACACAAACAAATAAACTCGATCTTCAGCTTTATAATATTAGTATAGATTATTGAAATCAGATCTTCAGCACCGCTATGGAAGACAAAGAGAGATCTAAAGTATATGTCTCTAAGCTGATGATAACAGTTATATCTAACTGTGTTTTATCAGTGTTTTAAATAATTTTTTAAATTAGTTTGTCAGCCAATTTAAAACATTTTGCAGTAAAATGTCCACGTACCTAAGGTGGGTAATTTATTTACATGTTTATAATAGATTGATACTTCTTTAATTAGTGCCTATTACGAGACCTAGAGCTCAATTATTATATGACAAGGCAAACATATACGTAAACAACTTATACAGAAAAGGTTTCTTTTCTGTAACCCACACATATGTAAATATCGCCCGCAAATTATGGCGTCATATTGAGAGTGAAATACCCTTCTTACGTCCTACATATAAACCTTTCGAAATATAGTTATCCCAGATTTTACACCTACTCTAAGTTTTATAATGAGACGAAAGTATAATTAATTTAGGACGGCAATGTTTCTAACATAACTTTTACTGCTTTATGTATGGCTAATTTATGGAGCGACACGTAGGTACCAAATAATAACTTTAACCATTCTTATACTGACTTTCTACATGACAATAAGGCTCACACTAAGTAAGACTGACTCTACAGAACTAGCACTTACAGAGAAAGGTCTAAACGAAGCCCTAGGTCTTAATTTCAAAAATAACTGCCGATGAAAGTTTCGCGCCAACCGTGCCGGAGGGAAAATTGCGCGCCATCTTGGAAATCGGACTATAGCGCATGCGCCCTCGACACGTTTAGAAGAAATAAAACCTACGTGGTATACGATAGCCGCGTACAAACTTATTTGATCGGTCGTTCAACCATGTCGATGTCGTGTGCCTTTCTAGCTTATATGTGCGTCTCGTTCTCTCGTACCGTTAAGGTGGTATGCCTGAGTTATGGCATTCCGATGTTACCACCACCACTTCGGAGGCTGCGCGGCCGCGTAATAGTAAGTTACATGTGATTTTAGTTTTACATCCAATGTTACTTGTAAGGTGTGAACGCCCTCTGGCATTAGAAAATTAATTGATGATTTTAGAATTATTTGGTTAGTCATTGACTTTTTTACTGGTTTATATTGTAGCAGAGCACGGAGAGTAAAGGTTAAAATAGGTTGATGATTTGGAAATGTAACTAAACCTTGTTTTAGACGTTATCTTTGGTAGCTATAATCTCTAGTTGTATAGAACAAAGCAAGGAGTAGCTAATTATACGTACTGACCTCAATTCGGGCTTAACCTTTTAGAATTATCTGTAGGCAGTATGTTCTACAATAGTGCCGTTAGGTGTTTCAACGAGTTGAAATTCACCGATTTAATATTTGTTCAAATTGAAAACTGTTCTAGAAGTTTTATTTTGCTTATAATGGAAATTTGTAGCTTTAGTTCCTGACATCGCTTTTATTGAGAATAACAATCAGAAATAAAATAGGTATGTAGGCAACAAACAAATTTTAATATCTAGCACTATGTCCATGTCCAGTATGTATCTATTATTTACAATTACCCTTTCTTGCTCTCTCGTATTATAATGATGATGATAAAACTCTTTGTGTTTATTTTTTAAGCACACAAATACAGCAACATGCTTTTCCCTCCGAAAGAGTAGGCAGAAGTGTAATAGGTACGCCTACATTTCGCCAGTTATTTTGGTCCCATTTAATAGATGGCGAGCCTATTGCCATCAACCGAGCACATTTGTTTCCAAACTCTGAGATACTGAGAATTTCGTGATAGAAAACCCAATGCCGTTTTTGCACAACTCGGGAATCGAACACGGGACCTCTTGCGCATCAGTTAAAATAATAATAATATTGTGAAAATATTCACACAGCGCCATCTAGTCCTAAATTAAGCAATTATATTTTGCTTGTGTTATGGGTACTAAACAAGTGAAACTACTTAAATTATTTTTTTTTTGTAAAACCATACATATTATAGAAAAACTACACTGTGACACAGAACAAAAAATCATGCTCATTACACAAAGATTTGTCTTGGGAGGGAATCGAACCCACTACCTCTGGCTTAGCAGTCACTGTCACTAACCACTACGCCAACAGTTCAGTTATACGTTTTTGCTAGTCATTTCGTCAGTCATGAACTTTTTGAAACGAAGAAAATTGAGATTTTTTTTTATTGCCTGTATGTGACATACGAGCAGCCGGTAAGCGCCCACCTAATGGTAAGTGGTTACCGCCGCTCTGGACTTTGGTATGTAATTTATTATTATTCCTTCAGTGGTGTAGTAAACATCAAGTCAATCAGACAGACGTGCACTATTTTAGCATAGGCCTCTTTGACTACAGCGCCGACCCCGGCCGTTCTAACCTGATTGTATCATCTGCGGTTTCGGTCTAATAGACACCCATTACGGATGGGTATGTCATTCTCATCCGTGCAGTGACAGATTAAGAATATATAATGTCACTACCCCATCTCAACCCCTGGTCGTAAAAGGCGACTAAGGGAGTAACCTTATGCAGAAAAAAAAAATTCGAAACAAATTATACCAACCCGTCTGGTCAGCGTGGTATAGCAGGGTAAATTCCCTCCACATTCTTTGGAGGAGACCAATTTCTTGGAGACGAACGTTTGTGGGTAGAAATTATGATGATGATGTCATTTTCACATTCATCAAAAATATCTAAATTAAACAGCCACAGAGGCATAGCGGGAAGTGTATACGACTGATGCACAGCCAACAACAGATCCCGGGTCGTGCAGAAATGGTAGGTATTCAGTGTTTTTGCCACAACGTTCTAGTATCTCAGAGTTTGGAAACAAATGTGCCCGGTTGATGCCAAAAGGCTGGCCTTTATTACATGGGACCAAAAATAGCTAGTGAGATGGGATGGGATCGACCTCTACCTACTCTCTCCGCGAAAAGGCGCGATCCTATGATATAAAACTATTTCAAATCAATAATAAATATTTACGTCAACAATAAGTATAAGTGTAGTATAAGTACAGAATAGATAAGTCATCTTAGATCTTTATCTTCAAGGTTAGTTTGACAAAAGTAGGTTCCTACTTACCTATGTTATTTATTTCACTTGCTATACTTGAAAATCATCGTTTATCATTAGATTTTTTTTATTATCCGAAGATTACCTACTGACTTCAGAGGATTTTAAGGATTTTCTGTCCTAAATCCTAACTGATTTCAAATTGGAGGGGGAAATATTACAGCTTGAAGATAATTCTGGCAACATTGCCTATAAAAGACTATTCAATTCTTAAAAAAAAAACTTGTTTTCTATGTTAATGTCTACCGGACTGGTAAGCGCGCGCGCCTAAGCAGCGAACAAAAATGTTAAAATATAGTGCAAATACACTACGTATTGCAGCTTGCAACCTTTAATTTTTTTTTAATTGCCTAAAGTGGCAGACGAGCAGACGGCCCACCTGATGGTAAGTGGTTACTGCCGCTCATGGACGTTGGCAATGCCAGGGGCACAGCCAGGCCGCTGCCTACCTAGAGAGGATAGCTCTCTTTAAACCTCGTTTGAAGAAGGACATGTCATAGCGCTTAGGAACATAACACCATCTCTTGGTAAGTCCACTCTTCCTCTTCTTTTCTGTATGTTTGCTATCTACTTATTATCGCAGATTGAGGAATGTTCCTGTCCTAAGGTAGAACAAACTAATTCTATACAATATGCCATTGGACCACCTTATGGTAGGCCAGTAGTAGATTTAAATTGACAGCAAACAGATGCAACATAACAATATTAGAATCGATTAATCAATGAATTATCGATAAATCAATCAAATCGATAACGTAAACACACCAGCGTATCGCCAAATATGGACATTCGTTCGTATGACGTCCTCTCGTTTCCTTTCAATGAATATTTAATAGACAATCCATATCAGTTTGAATTTGTGTACCTGTACGCTAATCTAAAATAGGCCTTATTTTATTTGAAATAAAGTTGAAGAGGTGTAAAATATTGTTGCTAAGAGATTATATGTAATGAACCAATGGGTTGTAGCTTGCAGCTATGCAAAATGATGTCATAGAACATTAAAAGCAGTAGGTATTGAATACAGCGTCTTTTGCATTAACACGATTAGATTATTGCTGTTCGGTGGGGGGTACGCTAAGCAGTTTTTTACGGTTCCGTACCTCAAAAGGAAAAAACGGAACCCTTAAAGGATCAATCCGTTGTCCGTCGATCTATCTGACCGTCTGTCAAGAATATTTTTCTCAAGAACGCGTAGAGGTATTAATTTGAAATTAATATCATATACTCGGGTCTGCAAACCCTCGGCGTAAAAAAGTATCAAAATTCTAAGTTAACGTAATCAAAAGACACAGCCGATGCTCCATTTTTGTCGATATCTTCACGAACTAAAAAGGCAAAACCTATAGGGTACCTAGGTACTTCCCGTTGACTTAGAATTATGAAATTTGGCAAAAAGCAATATCAAGTTGCACAAATAAATGAAAAAATCAGAAAACCGTTCTCGTATATAGTTATATCACTGACTGATTAGTACTGAGGTATACCTACAATGATATTAAGTATTAATTAAGTATTATAATTTAGTATTATTAATTAGTAAGTGTTTATAATTGTATGTATGTTTAGAATAAGGTATTTATATTTATAACTATGGAATGTAAAAAAAAAAATATATTCTGAAATAAATGAATTATTATTAAAAAATTAAATTCACTTGATTTCCGATCATGTAAATTTCCACGAAAACACGTGATCATGAAGTTGAAAATAAAAAGTAGGTAGGTAGGTACCTACTTATGAGTCAATAAGATTTTTTGACTACCCTTATATTTAGGTACTTTAATAATCTACCATTTACTGTTGTCTTCACTACAACAAATCTACAACGACACTCTTTTTATTTTACTACAATATAATAAAATTATGTTCCATGTTTTTCATTATTTAAGCTTGTGATCTCTAACGCCATCTACCTAAACGCAGAAACATCATACTTTCAAAACACCTAGCGGATTTTAGAAGAACTAACACGAGGTGCTTAGTTCTGTGTAGTATATTAATAAACCAATAGATGGCGCTGTATGGAGCAACCCGCCATCTAGAGTTTCTTTCATGCACTACTTTAAACTCAAAGATTCTTCGTAAAGCATAAAACAGTGCCATCTATAGTAACTTTAATTACGAACAGAGGGCGCCGTCCGCATAATATAAGAGTTTATCAGCACTTTCAGCTTTGAAGCTAAGTTTTTGTTATTGGTTTAATTGAATTGTTGGAGAAATGGCGCGCCATCGAGAGCCTATATCCACATCAGCAGTGAAAATAATTTCAATTGACTTTATACAAAAATACGTGACGTTTAAGAGGCGTTTTTTTATGCACCTTTCTGTGTATATAAAGACAGTGTAAATAAATAAATAAAAAATACGTAAAAAAGTTGACGCCTCTTTCCCAACAGAAGGGTAGGCAGAGACTATTTCCTTCCACCTGCTACGATTCTGACATACATATTTCGCTTCTTCAACATTCATCAACTTTTTATACATTCTCGCTGGTTCAGAGTACCTACTCCTGATCTGTCCTTTCTTTAGAACGTCCCCTGTTTGGTCATGGTACCTTCTTCTAGGTCTTCCTCTTCCAACGTTTCCATTCATATTCGCCTCATGTATTTATTTGGTCACCCTTCATCTATTCTTTCGACATGTCCAAAGCAGCTTGGCATTCCTTGATTAGCGTCACAACATCTATTTTGATTTCACAACGTTCCCTTATCATATCACCCTATTCCCTATCCTATTCACTCAAATTTGCCCGGAGCATACTTTTCTTTTTACCCGACTGTCAGGACGGGTATTGGTTTTCGCGCGTATCTTGTATGTTTGTAAATTTCTTTATTCCCACGAATCTTCCAAACGGCTGGATGGATTTTGACAATTAGGGTATCGTTAGATTCGTCTAGAAAACCCAAGTATCCTTAGATAGGTTTTAAGAATAAAAAGACTTAAACGGCGGGCTTTTGACGCCAAATTGTAAGTTAATTTTTTTTTAAACCAAACCTATCGAGGTAGGTATCAAACTAAGGGGAATCAAATGGAGATTACAAATATATACATAAGTTATGTATTTAAATCAGGTATAATAATATTACAATAATTTTGCGGTCTTAGTGCGTTGCTCTCTTTTGATTTTCGTCGGGTTTAGTCGGGTTATTAATTTTTTTTAATTATATTCACTTGTTTACTTTACACAGCTCAAATTGCTCGAATTATCACCAGGTTCCTATACAGGTTGATAGACTACACACGTTATCATTAATTACCTCTAGTACCGGACAAAATGGTCCTTGTTGCCAATGACGACGTGATATATTATTATGTCATTAGAGAGGTATTTCAATATACTTCTTACTAACTACAATAGTTACAATGGGAGCTCATTTCAAATCGCTGTGAGAAAAAAGTTATGGCGATAGATATAGATAGATAGTTATGGCATTTTTATTGCTTAAAATCTATGAAAATATGTTTTCATAGATTTTAAGCAATAAAAATGAATTATTTCTTCTATGACGAAAATGTGAGAATTGGTTCTTGGACCAGTCTCATTAAATTTATGCCGGTCCTCCTTTGATTAAATATTTATTATAATCCTCCAAACTGTCCACTTATTTTTCGGATATGTACCTACCTACAACCAGAATAGTTTAGGATTTAGGGCCACTTAGGTACAAAATTCATGACGAATTTTACATAAACTCAATAAAATACTAACCTGGTAGCTAGCTACTTATACATTTTCTTCATCGAATAAGTATAAATTTTAATAAGGCTAGTACACCGAATGGTAATTTGAGATTGAACTCTGGCCTTAATAAACACCTCCAAAGAGGTTAAAAAAAACCTGTTCCAAAAAGTCCAAATAAACAATAAAGTCCAAAGCTGTACCTACCTATATAAGTGTAGCCTGGTGATCGTCGCGGTAGGGCTTTAAGAGAAGATGTCTGTAATGAAATATCTGACAAGTGATGCATGAAATTGTGCTCTGACGCAGCGGACATTGCCCCGAAACGACGTGAGCTTAGCCTGATGAGGAGCTAATTGGCATTCTGCACCGTAATATTTACTTTTAAGACCTTCATAAATGTTGGACCATAATTGTGTATTTCAAAATTTTGGTCCTTTTACGTGCAGTTTACTTTCCTTTTTCTTTTTTTTTTTTTTCTTTTTAAAAGACAACGCCCGCACTAGGGAAAAAGCCCTGTGTCGCGGGGAGCTTTACAAACATGAAACTAACGGACACAAAGTACACCCAGACTAGAAACAAATATCTATGAATCACACAAATATTTGTCTCGTGTGGGAATCGAACCCACGTCACCCAGCACGGCGATGTAGTGGCGAGGCGACCACCTTAACCACTGCGCCACGGTGACAGTCAAACTTTACGCAGCATTACTACTTCGTTTGTCAGTCTGTGACTGTTTATATAAAAAGTCCTCAATAGATTACAAGCACCGTTTCGCTAGGACTTTACAAACATACAATTAACGGACTCAAAGTAGGTACACCCAGATTCTGTCTGATAATGTCTGTGAATCACATCATGTTTGTCTCGTGTGGGAATCGAACTCACGTCACTTAAAGTTTGTAACGACGATCTTATAATAGTGCTTGTACTCGTAACAAATAACTGCGTGTTACAGAATTCCGAATTCAATTTCGAATTAGGTTTAAATAGAATAAGATACACTTACAACTTAGTACTGCCAATAATGCGAATTTCCTATAAAATAAATATAAAGGAATGCAATAAACAGGTTAACTATAGGTATTCAGGTGAATGACACGTACACGACATACCTACTGCTATTAAAAAGTAGGCAGGTAATTTGAGGAGCTATACCTATAACTTGCAGGTTACTACACTCTGATTTGAAACATGGCAATTTTGTCATAAAGTTTTAAATTACATATTAATATTTCTGCTTTAAATAGATACCTACATAATACTACGTTTGCAAAGACGGGACATTGAGGTGGAGAAGCACAATATTAGCTTCCACCCGCGGTACAGTATGTCGATAAAGAATAGCTTGTTCTTAGACTACGTCTATGCAAAATTTCATAAAGATCGGTTGGGTTAAATAGGCTAACAGAGCTACTTTAGCATTATAATATAAATAAATAAATATCAATATAGCGTGCCTTCAATCCTCCTCCCAATCTTTATGGACGATAAAGCGAATAATTCCCAAAAACTTTTTGTTTTTAGTTAAGTCAGTATTTCATTATACATGCGATAATTATTTCCAATAATGATTCACGATCAAAATGCAAAATGCTATTTGACCCCAACCTTTTTGCTTTGATATAAAATGATAATATGTTTGTAACCCAAAGCCTTAGTGATTAATAAGTAATAACTCATAAAAACAATAACAATACTTTCAACACGATTGAGCACGTGTTTGTTATGAATAATTATTGTTTATTTATAGTAGTGACATCGTATGCATTACGATACAAAATAACTTTGTAACGCAAAATTTTGTTATCTGGCTACTCAGGCGAAGTAAATTACAATATAGAATAAAGTTGTATAAACAGCTAGGCAAAAAAGGACTTAGCCGAATGGTAAACACGGCTTCTTTTTCTTATTTTATTATTGTTGCAAATGACTTGGGTACTTCGTGGTATTCAAGGGCCAATTTTCACAAAGATTATAAAGATGAGTTGCATAAAAACATTACATAAACTCTTTTTACTTCGGCAACTGAGTGAAAAGCTTTCTTTTTATTCAATACGGACATAATTGGCTAAACTATTGTCTAGGACACATACGGAACAATAATATTGCCGTAATAAACTTTTCCATGAAAACTGTAATTGAGTTTTGCAAAGCCCCTCAACTTTTCAGCGCTTTGAGGCAGCGTAGTCGTGGCAACACTGTGTCAAGCCAATTTTAACAAATTACATAAATACTATGTCCTCCCTGTCGTCTACGTCATATTCGCACATATTAAATGAATACTAGCCTGCTATTTTCCTTGATTTAAAATGAGATAAAGGACATCGGGCGTTTTGGTATCGCTATGAGGAATATTGGAAAGGATTTTTTTATCTAACAATGTTACTATGGCGATATACGTGCTGGTTGAAATGAGGTCAATAAAAAGAAAAATTGGATGTTCTGTCTCTTTATCCGTAAAATAATTACTAGACAAAGGAATACCGGATTCAGATTATATAAGTAAATAAATAAAATATATTGCACCCTGATTATCTCAGTATAGCGTCATACTATCGAATTTAAACAAAATAATAGTGTGATAATACGACGCGCTGATGAGTTTTTGTACGACAAAGCTTTTAACGTGTAAAGTAGCCCTATATCTAAAGTTTCACCATTGTGCATTGATACGGGTTAAATATTAACGAATTTATCATTTGAAGTGTCGAAACACATTGCGTCTAATGTTAGTTCAGTACCCGTATGCCGTTGTTCATTTAATTATACCACTCTTATAATAGAGGGGTTCTCTTAACCAATTTTTGTTTATATTGAACTATTGTAGCAAACGGTGTGTGTTCGGGAGTTTCCTTCGCCTGATAATTATAATAATCGTGGAAAACGCGATTGTATACAATAAATTATTTTGTAGATTTTAGAGGGAGGGAGATGTTACACTACTATAATACTATAAGTATTAGAGATTTTTTTCTTGAAAAATCTCCGTAAGGATTTTTTTCTAGCGCTGGTAACTTTTATTTTAATTTCTTTTTCTTTTAATCAATAAATTATGCGCCGCATTTGAACAAGTAAAGGCAGATTTAAAAAAACTTTCGTATATCAATTTCCTACATAATTTTATCGTTTTCCTAGATACAATAATCTCTAATATCTTAACGAAGATATACACAATACGAGTACAAAGCCACTGCCTCTAGTCACGTCCAATTATTTTAGTATTCATCGCGTATCATTGACATCGACATCAAAATCAATGTCGACACACAACTATTCAAAAAAAACATGAGCCTTTAATAATAATACCTTATTTGTTCACTACGCACGTTATTCCTTCAAATTTTATGTACAACTTGACGGTAAATGGTTACTGAGTTCGCGAACGTTGACTATTTTAGTTTGACGCGTTCTTGAGAACCATTATTTTTGAAGAATCTTGAATTTCAACTCGCTTTTATTCGTTTTATAAATGTATGTTTGTTATGTTACGGAATATTAAAACATTAATACCTATTTATTGTTAGAAGTCAACTATAACGTATACATACATTATAATAATAATAATATTCTACCTCATTCACACAGCGCCATCTAGTCCCAAAGTAAGTAATTATATTTGCTTGTGTTATGAGTACTAAACAACTGATATACTACTTAAATACATTTTTTTTTTGTAAATACATATTATAGATAAATTACATCCAATTATTTATAAGATTGAATGTTGACGCAGCGAAATGTATGTCAGCATTAGCCTAGCAGTAGCCTATCCAACACTAAAAGAATTCAATCGACCCAGTAGTTCTTGAGATCCTAGCTTTCCACCAAACAAACTTTAGCTTTATCTTAATGATTATATTATATTAGTATAGATATCGGTGAATAAAGGTAGGAAAAATAAAGAATATTTTAAAAAAGCACCATTAAAATTTGCCCGCCATTTCTGGAAAGGTCCAAAATATGAATTTCTCCTCGTATTTAATTTGCCTCATATTTTTTATCCTTTATGGTAATTAAAAGTAAATTGTATTCCAATAAAGTAGCCATCTTGAAATGAGTTCTTAAAAAATTGCATACGGGACTAAAATTAGTGAATGCCAAGTCTTGTTTTTTTTTTATTGGGCGGTGTTCACATGAATGAACGATTCTTAAAGGTTTGGCTAAAAGAGGTATACGGTAAGCTCGTTTATTTGCACGAAACCAGTTTGGTCCGGTCTCCGAACAGTTTTTATCACATATGCTTTAATGTTCTTAGTGTTTAACAACAAGTTGTAATGTGGGAATGTAAAAGTAATTAACAACGTACAATTTTGTTACTACTTTCATATTGTATAGATTAAGATTGAAAAAAAATAGCAAGGTTTTAATAATAATGTTGTGATTTTAAAGAATTTTATTAATTATTATTATTAATAAATACCTAGTCCGTGTAGTGACGGATGAAGAATACACAATGTCACTACCCCATCTCAAACCATGTGTGAGAGGTGCGATTAAGGGAGTAGCCTCATGCAGACAAGAGCACTGCGAGAAAAGTAAAATTCGAAACAAACCCTATACCAACCGTGGCCAGCGTAGTATAGTTACTAAGCTAAATTATCTCTACATTCTTTGGAGGAGACCCGTGCCCAATAGTGAGACGTAAATGGGTTGAAAATGATGATGATGAAATTAGAGCTGTAGGTATATTTGATTAAAACACAAGCACTAGTTGCTTAGGCCGTTGCGCGAACTCATTTACCTACTACAAATCTACATACAGATTATAAATGCGAAGCAAATTTTGTCTGTTTATTCGACTAGTTGAACACATCGCCATGAGATCTAAGTTGTCTTTAACCACACAATATCCGATCGCCGGACGATGACGGCCTGTCGGTGCTGAAGGTCGCCTATTGGCTATTCCGAATCGTAGTAGCCAATAGACGACCTTCCGCGCATTACCGACAGGTCGTCATCGTCCGGCAAACTGTTAATGAATAGGGCCCTTAAGACTATAAGTATAACTAAGTCGAACGTAATAGCTTGCATCAGCTACGAGTAGTACTTTAAAATTAAAAAATATATCCAGTGAAATTAATTTTCATCGATTGAAGCCGAAATTCAAATTTATTTTAAAATCGATCCAATCTATACCAATAAAATTCGGATATCTTTACGAGTTGGTTTAACAAACGGAGCCTTTTTGCCAGCAGTACCGTGTTGCTTCAAGCCAATATATTTGAAACCCATTCGGTGTGGGATTAAATTTGTAATACCAGCTTGGGATATTGAATACAACTGATCAAGGTAGCCGACAAGTCCATTAAAAATGCATCATTAGGTTTCGCATCACATATTGAGAGAGCGAATAAGAGAGCCTTTGAGGAAACATTCGCTTTTATTTTCTACATGGAGTTATGTTTAAAGTTAAGTAACATCTCTGAGTACGTCAGTAAGGGACTGTTTAATTGACATCAATATTTATTTATGTTTGCATCCTATGAACTATCTGTTAAATATTTCTTAGAATAAAGCTTTTATGCATGTAAATGTACACATGTGTGTGTTTTTTCAATGGATTTCAAGTAAAGTATTTGTAAACATTTTATTTGTAAAACATGATTGTATTGACATTTGTTGTTGAATTGATATAATGTGAGAATAAAACCGGTCCTATTAGGGAATTCTATGTCCAACAGTGGACATCTGATGTGATGAATGTGAACGGCTTATTATTTATTTTTCTACTAGCGCTTGCCCACTGCTTTATGTTCTGCCGTAACTAGCTCCAGTTTAATTTACTACAGATACAGACACAAAACACAGGTTAACCTTTCTCTGTTCTGTGACCACAGAAATAAAAAAATAATAAATTATGATGTCTAATGATAACATTGTCGATTTTTTAGACATGGTAAGAACAGTCTGCCATTTTCAAGCTACATTAATGGAATTTGACGAAAAAAATCTATTAACAACCCTATTGGTCGCACTAATGTTTGTAACGAAGTTATCGAACATTTTCTAAAACCTTTTTAGCTTTGTATGACGTTCTTATGTATATTTGAGATGATCTAAATGAGTAAATTATTTTATATTGGAAATTTGTAAGATCAAACGCACGCTAAAATACGATTTAACTTGTAATAATGTAACGATATTTCCGTGACTCGTCAAATGTATTTCGCTGTTGTATCTTATCAAAGTATATCCTACAATAAGAGCACATATCTATTGCACCTGGCTTGTCTCCAGCATTTACAGCAAGAGCAAGTTTTCTACGTGTACAAGGCGATATTTACTCCCGTATAACTAACTCCGAAGAGATTTAACTTGCAGATAATATTTATAGTCGTCTCTAGAAAGTAAACAAGTTCTTGTTTTGCATGTTTTTCTAGCTAAGTACCTATAACACGATTTTAGCAGTACTCGTAAGCAGCTACCTATAAGAGAAAGAATATGTGTAGGTAGATTGAAAAAAGGATAGGAAAAGTTAGGTTGAAAGGGACATTAGAAGTACAAGTCAAGTCGAGCAGGAAGATAAAGGGTTGACAGAATCAAGACAAGTTTAGCAGTAACTAATTGAGTATTTCGAGTCCTGTTACTGCTACATTCCAGTAATCGACATGGCCTTAAAACCATGATACATTTAGGTATTTACAGCTCACATAACATAACTAAAGTAAAGTACCACAAGACATTTTACGACTAGGTTTTATGTAGATTCCACTATTGCGGTAAATTAAACGTGTACTTAGTTGTTGGCCCTATTGTGTGCTATGTATATAATTACTACATCCATCATACCAGATATCTAAAGCCCAAGGTCTTCTAAATGCGAAAATATTCCCACACTCTAAATTAAATTTCAAACATTTGGTAATACTTCTAAAACTTCAGGATGTTTCGTAAAAAGTTCGGATATCCTTAAGTTAAACGAACATGTGTCCGAGGTTTCGAAATTTTGAGAAAAGAAAGGGATGGCGATAGAAAAAAGGTTGTTTTTTCTGCTCTCCGCTCTGGCACAGCATCTGTCAGGGATATTGGATGACCCAAGATCTTACGTGAGATACGAACGACGAGTCTTGATCGTTCGAAGTCATAATTGTGATGTGTTTTATAATATAAGGTGTGTTATATAAATTTCAATACGACGTGTTATTGGTATTCCACATTATAAACGAAAGATGGCAATAAACAATGTAGTATCGTATTGAAATCTTAATTCAAATAACGTATCTAAAGTTGCTATCATACTGCTCTGATGGCTTCCCGTACGCAAATATCTTCCACATTAAAATATTAACCATACACTAATTAGTACAGTCTTCTAACTCATTATACTGTGGCCAATATCTAGACAAGTGAGAAGTATTAGGAGTTTTGGAAATAACCTGTCTTGATTGTGAAGTCCAGCCTTCTGATTTCTCGCTTCACGTACCATACACATGCATATACTTACCATTTTGCCGCACATTCAGACTGCCCGACTTGTATTGTATCTTACCTGAAAAATAAACAGTGAATTTGTTAATAACCTACTATAGAAACAGCAATTAAATTATTTATTGTACTTACTATAACATCAATAACATAACTATACAAGCACACGAGAGAAAATAAACAATTTTGGTTCACATAAAGCTAATAATATTTCCATTGATAGCAAAATATTAAATTATAAGTATATATAAAATATGTTGTTTTAAATATAACTGATTAAACACCTATGATTATCTATCAAAATATGTAGCTTTATAACGAATGGTTTTGATTGACTTTTTTGACACCTATTGTTTTAGCAATATATTTTTACTAGTTGTCGCCCGTGGCTTTACTCGCGTGGATCTTTTATTAGCCATTATTCAGCTCCTATTGTTCGTAGCTTGATGTTATGCCGAAGCCTTCCTCGATATATATCTAGGCTTTCCAACACAAAAATAATTTTTCAATTCGGTTAAGTAGTTCCTGAGTTGAGCGCGTTCTACCAAACAAATAAACAGCTTTATAACATTTTAATAGATATAATAGATTTATCCACTAAATTCCTTCATATAATAAGTCATAATTATATAAAAAGGCGTCTAATAGTCTATATATATATTGCATAAATTCCAAGTGTCAAGACAATTTGATCGTGCAACAACATCATTCTATCTGCGGTTCACACAGCCACCCCCGCTCCTCTCAGTTGAACCTGTTGTTCGTTTGTGTGCGTAAGTGCGTGCGTGCAACTAACAGGTATATCCACTGTATGTGTGTGCGTGCGACAAGAATTCGCTAGTGTTAGATACGGTTTTATGAATGAGCACACGTTCATTGAAAGTTTTCGACTCTAAATCTAGATTTAGATATAAAACTGGTATGTTGTATCTGGTTAGACTGGCTGAATAAGATATGTGTGGTAGGTAGGTAATAATATGTTGTATAAGTATATTTAAGTATAAAGTAATTTAATTATTAAATATTTTTTATAAATTTATATCGCTAGTCGAGTAATAATAATTCATGGGGCTAACAAAGCTGGCCAAATGAAGGTCTGATACGAGTATACTTCTGCGTAACCCTTTAAGGTAAAAGGCGTGATACTTTGTTTGTATTATTTATTTATTTAATGTTTTGGTAAGGAATTCTAAACCTTATATTATGTACGAGGTATTTTTGTTATTACATATTTTGTTATATAAGTATCAAGATGAAATGCGTATAATAATATTAATTTCGAATATGTGTATATAATAATGTTAATTTCGTCAATCCATCCTCACATTTCGCTTCAATTATTTCACAACCAGTCATCAATAATGTAGGGTTTATTACAGTTAGAATAATCTTTCAAAAGAATTTCTCCTGCAAACAAGTTCGTTTAACACTATTCATCTAGAAATTATTCCACCTCGCTTAGTTAACTACAGTCAATAGATGGCGTTACTGACAATAGCATGCTGTTAAAGTCGGATGCATATTTGCATGCATCGCATACATGTCACGTGCAACTCGCACAGCGATTTAGCATTCTTTGGATGTAATTCAAACGTTGCACAACTTTATTCTTAAGTCTTTTTTGCTCCTTGACACTGTGAACGTATCAAAGAAATTCTCAAAACTTAACAGTTCGGAAATTCAAAGCAGTGCTTTTAAAAGCAGTTTTCTTTGATAACCCATAAACTATTTTCCTTTTGTAAGAATATCAAGTTATTTTCATATTGTAAATACTTAGTTGTTACACTGCATAATTTTAATAATTACGATACTTATGAACATTTGATTAAATGAATGTGTATACTCATAGAAGTTATGTTAAAAATGTAGGTACGTATGTACCACTGGTAGCCTACATTTCTTAAAAAAAAGATTAGTTCCCGATGTTTAAAAATCGAAAGACACGCTTGACCCTAAGCTAGAGCCATTAACCAGTAGTTCCGCTGAAGATATAATTATATTGTCTCATCTCCTGGGTCCGTCATCAGAGTACCTTCAAAGTAGGTATTTATTTATAAATTTCTGAGCCGCCAAATGGTGGTTATTGTATGTTAAAATATAACTTAAACAAATTAAAAATGACAGTTGTATGAATAAACTTATTCTATTGTTTTACTTTTATATTCAGTCAGGTTATACTTTAATCGATGAATAACTTTAATCTGAGGGCTCCGGAAACCGGTATACCCTACCACGTTCTAGACGTTAGGGGTGATGCACAGATAAAATATTGTCGACCAACCTATTTAAACATACAGTATACTTTCCGAATGTTGTTTTGACAACATTAGAATTAATTTTAAATTGACATCAAAGACTTGAAAGTATTCTAAGTGCAGTTAAATAAAATCTTGTTAAATGTGAAACTTTTCGGACAGGCATACACCGGGCACATCGAAATTTCAGGATAGAAAAATCTAATTCCATTTTTATCTGACCCGGAAATCGAACCGGGGTGTCTCGCACAGCATTCGTATACACGTCCGTGTCCACCACAATATCTACTTAAACTTTTAACCAACCTACTTCTATATTTTTCCAACATCTATTACCTAGCTTGATTAAAAGTTTAATTGTAATTATTAATTGATAAATTTTAAGGAAAAAAAATGAATGAGTGATAAAACCGCGATGGCACAGTTCGGCAGCCCACACACTGACCGCAGACGCACTCGCCTACGCATCGTAGTAAGGTTTGTAATCTCCCTTATATGGTGTCTTACATAATGAGTGTCATACACCTGTATAACATTCCTTATACTATTATACTACCAATTGTATTGTAATTGTTTATTTACGCCCACTGTTTCAAATCAAAGATGACCTTCTAAATTTGTTGCCCTTTATGGTATTATATTGTTTGAGTATGAACATTGAACTCATTTTAATTTGTAAAATTAATTAAATCTTTTTATTACGTCGTTATTTTTGTAAAAGACTGTCCAAATAAGGTGTTAGGTACATATAAAAGGTTATAGTAGGTATATTATACATATTTCTCGCATATATCTGATTATTATGACATAGACAAAGATTGTTTAAAAAAGCAATATGTATGAAACAATAATATGAAGACATAGAACGGGAACGAAGGGCGCTGTCGGTTAGAGCAAATATGTTGGCACGCAGGTTTGCTCGTTGTTCTCTACAGGTAAAAATTACCTTGTTTCGGGCATATTGCACCTCCTTTTACACGTGCAGTCTGTGGGCCAAATATGCTCAAAAGTCGTACAGCGCCCTTCGTGTGCAATATAATAACGCGTTCCGGGTGTTGTTGGGGCTGCCCCGATACTGTAGCGCGTCTGGGATGTTCGCGAAAGCTAAAGTGGACTGCTTCTACGCCACGATGCGGAAGAGATGCGCGTCCCTGGTGCGCCGCGTGCGGGCCACCCCAGTAGACTCGATTGCGTGTATCTGAGGCGCTGCTCCAGGCTCACAACTTCTGTGTTGAGCCTGTAGTGTCTCATTTTGTGTAATAGTATTAAGTAAACTAACATAGCATTAAGTTTAATTGTTACTAACAAAACGAGTCATAGTTACTTAAATAAATGATTTTATTATTATTATATTATTAATTGCATTGGAATGAAAGAGACGAAAAACTTCAGTCATGATGTCACATATAAATATTTTATGTTACGGGGTGGGCGTAAGGTAGGGTTGGTACCAACTGTTGCTCTTAACCCCGATTTAACGACCGCAGTTTGGCTCGGAGCTAAACTCCGCCTGAAAGCCACCCTGAATCTTAATGTTTTCAGCGGTCCAATGAAAGTAGGGATATCTTTGTGTGTGTATGTTGTGTGTTTTCAGGAAGGTGTGAGAGTTTAATGAACAAGCATAAAGACCCCTTTTTTATATATGACTGGCCTGTTGGTCTAGTGGTTAGTGACCCTGACTGCTAAGCCGGAGGTCGTGGGTTCGATCCCCACCCACGACAAATCTTTGTGTGATTGTTCTGTCTGGGTTCTATTATTCTTTTTCTTTCTTCTATTTTTTTTTTTAACCAAACCTATCGAGTAGTAGTAGTAGTAGTATCAAAATAAAGGGAATCAAATGGAGATTACAAATATATACATAATTATGTTATGTATTTAAATTTAATCAGGTATAATAATATTACAATTAAATAATTTTACGGTCTTTTTAGTGCGTTGCTCTCTGTTGATTTTTTGCAGTCGGGTTATTTATTTTTTTATTATATTTACTTGTTATTCTATTACGTTAGGTTTGTGTTAGCTCATTCATCCTAACACAAAATTACTTTTACACTTATAATTTTTTCTTTGTTCAAAGACTACCGAACCCCTTGTACCCTGGCGCCTCTAGGCACGTGCCTAGTTTGTCTTGGGGATAACCCGCCACTGTATATAATTATATAAGCATTATTTTTATACATTTCCTAATTCGATGTAGGAATTATATACAATTCATATATCAATCATAAATGAATGTGTACATTTCCCAGGATATTTAATATATATTAAATAGTTTTTGAAACAATATTTTATACATTTCCTAAATAGCTTCGGAATTGTTACAATTCCTAGATTTCATATATTTTCGGTAACATATATAATTATGTAATTTAAATATGTAATTTAACTTCTACGAGTAGCTATAAGGCTGAGATCTATAGAGCGTACTTGAACTTTGCTCTGACTAAACTTTCGAGATAAGACAAAATCGGTATTTATAGTGCAAACTTTGACTTTGTCCAAGCTCAAGCTAAGCAAAGTCAAAGTTCTCAAAATCTACGACTTACGAAAATCTTTGGCTATTATACTGTAAAAAATAATGGTGTACAAATGTCATAATTTTAAAATGACTACCTATTGAACTTTGTTGCATAACATTAATTGAACATTGAACTGCTGTCATTAGCGATCCTTTACTCAATGTCTTTCATAACTTAATATTTATTACATTTAACCAATATTAGACAACAAAATTTAAAAATAATCTAGTAATTTTAAGAAAACGGAGTTTTTGGACTATTATAAATTACAAAAAGTATTGTATCATTCGTTTTATCTTTTATTTAAAAAATAATAAAAGATGAAACGAATGATGAAGAATAGATGCATGAAAAGAGAAGAAGAAGAGAAAAAGAGAAGATGATGCATGAAATGAAACATCTACTCGTGCTCGGGCTAAGCAATGACATTGTCTATAGATTCCAAATCAATGCTTTGGCTCAGATTAGGCTGAGCAAAGTTTTGTTGGAGTGAAGTCTGAGCAAAGTCCAAGTACGCTCTGTAGATCTCAGCCTAAGTCTGCATGGTTTGTACCTATACCTACATACGTTATTTAATGTTACTATTCCTTCTTCATCTGTATAAGTACCAGATCTCTGTTTACACTAGCTATAAAGACATACTTGACACCGTGTAGCTAACGACCAGCTCCAGTTGCCATCAAAACAATGCTGAAATGAAACACAACCTCGTAACATAAGAATAATACACACTGTTACTAGTTTAGGATGTAATATTGCCCCGCAAAGGAATAATGATGTCTTTAATTTCACTTAGGCGCTCGTAGCATTAGGTACCTATGGGGTTTAGCAACGTTTGTGAGTTTGTAGGGGGTCATCTCGGGATCTACTAAAACGAATTGAAAAATTATTTTAGTGTTGGATAGCCCATTTATCGAGGAAGGTTATAGGCTATATAACATCACGCTACAGTCAATAGGAGCTGAGCAGTGGCCAAATAAAAACGACGGGTGTGAAGCTTCGCGCGACTTTTTAATAATTTCAATTGGCCTAATGGAAGCTTATATGTAAATACATAGATAAGAACAAACGAAAACTGATACCTGTTCCATTTTTAAACAATACAATATTGCCATCAATCACTTAATTATTATCTGTGTGCAGTGAATTTATTTAATTTTGTATTGTTTAACAAATTCCAATTTAGATCGTCTGCGTAGTATAAGGTTTTACTAATTATTCTGTGGCGTCGTTTATTGCCTATTCACTGGATGCACGATGACAGCGCTAACTAGATACCATAAAAAATAGGTTTTAAGTAGTCAGTTATTTTACGACTTTAAGTTCAGTTAAAGTTCCAAGTCAAATTACGTAACAAATCGGCCCGTGTTACCCAAAGTGATATTACAAAAGTCAATGTGAATATATAAAAAATCCCATTACGTATCTTTTATCCAATATTCCATTTTCAAAAGGGAAACGAACAGACGAGCCGTACATTTTTTATATGCATTCTAAAGTTTAGTAACGGTAGCGAGTGAGAGAGGTATAGCGTTTAGTGCGTGAGTGTAAACGGGACGGCAAATACTAAGTATTTTTTGCTAGAGCTTTCAAAAGGCAGCACGGGAACAAAGTGTGCCAAGAAGCAGTGGTTTTCTTAATGTATGGTAAATAATGTTTTGATTTATTACAAGTGCACTTACAGTGTTGTAATAAAACAAAATTCTTTCACGAATACGAAATTCGGTCATCAGAACTTGATTATTTTAAATTAGATACATTCCATTTACGATTATGTTCTTGTTCGTCTTGATAGCTATTTATATACCCACAAAATACCTTTTGACGTTTGGATCTACATTCTTTATTTGATTTGTAATTTTTTGTAAGTACCTACCTACCTACCTCTTTTTTATTTTTATTATTCATGTTCTTTTCTGTTATTTTTGAACTACTCAAAAAAGTTATTGAATGTAAAAAAAATTGCAAGTACCTAAATTAGTCTTTATTTTTATGTTTATCAATGTTTCAGACAATGTCAAGGCTCCAAGATTAAATTGATAATAAATGTTCGCAATTCTTCGAAGAAGAATAGAAGTTTGGAATTATACGATTCAAAATTTAATATTTAATCATATTTTGTTACGTGTGTTGAGACAACAAACTCTTGTTTATTCACACACAACAAGAGTTTGTTCAAGTGAATAAAATGAGATACTGGGGTACAAAATTTGGCGGGAGCGAGTGAAAAACGCGGACGTGTGCGCTCTGGATCCCGTTGGCGCGCGACTCACCGCGACCGCGACTGACATCTCGTCGCCCGCGCCGCGCCGCGCCGCCGCATTATCTAACATTAAAATACTTGCATAATTAACGTATTGTTTTTAAATATTGCCTCAGTGGCGCAGCGGGAAGTGTATACGACTGCTGTGCAAGAGGTCCCGGGTTCGATTCCCGGGTCGGGTGAAAATGGTATTGAACTTTTCTAACATGAAATTCCAGTAAGTATTGAGATTTTCCCGGCGTTTGGTATACAAATGATCACGGTAGATGACAAATTGACAATAGGCTCGCCCCCTATTTCATGGGACCAAACATAGCTGGCGAAAATATGTGGGTGTGAAACACCTCTGCCAACCCCTTCGGGGAAAAAGGCGTGAGCTATGTTGTTTTAAATATTGCACGTCATATTTTTTTTGCATTATGTTAACCATTAGGTAGGTATGTAGAGTAAGTAATGTAGACAATGACAGCATTTCTAATTTTATTTATAGTACCTAACTGTTAATAAATTTTACTCGGGTAAAGCGTGTTTACTTTTTCAAACAAGACCACAAAACCACAAAGGTCAATTTACAGACACGGTACTTAATGAATACTAGGTACCTAATATTTAAATTGGAACAAAAATAAAGATGTCACCCAACCGCAAATAATATAGGTATTAGTTTAAAAAAAAATGAAACATTTTTTTATTCGACATTGTTCACCACCCACAGAGATTGACTAGGTATTAACAGTTGTTGTACATAATAATTACAAAACATATGCGACAGTTATAATTGTCAACCATCTGTTTGTATGCAAAACAATTGAGTTTTTATTTTATTTCGGTTCCTTTACGCCCGGATCACTGAACTTCACAATTGTACCTACATAGTTTGTCTCATAGCTTCACCCCTTTTACGCACACACACGTTCTTAAGCAAGTTATTTGTTAACCAAATATACTTAGGTAACTAGTTTTAATTAACAACGGCTGCCGGGAAATTTTGTCAAATAGGTACACAAGAGTATTAAAATTAATTTATTATTAATGAGGTTACTCCAATCAAAATCAATAATATTATTTTTGTCCAAGTAAGTATTTGAAAAAAGAAACGAAGAATGATTAAAATCAAATCATTGAATTAAAATTGAATGATAAGTAGTGATGCTCTCTATTCACTTTAAGTACGTATTTCTTTCTAAATATTAATTACCGTACATACCTACCCACCTATTAACTGTCAACAATATCGTTTAATTATGTAAAATTTAAATATAAATATAAAAGTAAAATTAGTTAAAGTAATAAGGTATACATATATATATGTACATTTATATGCATAGGAATCATAAAAATAACTTAATGTAGGGAACAAATATAATAGGTAACTATGTTAATTAATAATACCTACATAATTATGTTATCGAAACATTAGTTATCGATACAATCGAGCTTATCTAGGGTCTAAAATTGAGGATTGTTAATTAAGTAGGTAGGTACCTATACTTTACAAAATATTTGTGTATCGACATCCATCTACATTTTGTTTCAAATCCTCATTATAAAAAGTTTTCATATTTTACAGTTTGCTGAAGGTGAGCTGAAACTAAAGTATTTTTGACGTTTTGCAGATCTGTTCCTGCCTAGTCTACTCAATAGGTACATATTTGTTATATTTACACTATTTTATTATTCTATTTACACTGGCTACGATGCGCTTTCAGAAATAAGTTTGCACTCGAATTCTGACGCTAAGTATACCTATTATTTAATTTAATTCATGCGTGGAAAGGAAAAATTCTTACTAAATGCTCATGCTTAATAAGTCAAATGTGTGTACTTTAAAGCTAAAGTGAAAGAGCACTAATACGATATTAGTGTGCAATTAACTTGATAGTTACCAGTTACTGTGAAATCAGCAATATTCTAACCTGTTATCTGTCACTATGTTATTTTTAGCAGTGCATTAACGTTGACACACCCACTTTACGTTATGGAACGATTATGTACTCTTTATATCTTTACATTTCTTTATCGTGACTCAAAATTAACCCAGCCTATCAGTTTATCTGTAGACTGTAATGTAGACCGATAAAAGTACGTTGAGTATCTTCATGAATTCACAATGGTATGTTTAAACAAATACATATTCACAAACGTACTAATGTTTAAAGCCCATGGATGGTATTACAAGCGGGTAATTGTTTCTACAGACTGGATATAGCCGGTTTCAATAAATTAAACAAACAGTGATAGTAACTTACTCGACACATTGGTTAAAAAATATAGAAAAAGGTAAGAAAGAAAATCGATTCACCATTATAATAAAAAAAACCGGTTATGTGCGAGTCATACTATACGCGCGACTTCTATTATTGTATAAAATTGTACTATTCATAATAAAATAAAATATCTGGTATTATTTCTTTTCGATCCGTTAAAATGCAGAATCTACATACCTAGTATTATTTAAATAATATGCATCATCACATTCCAATCAATATAACCGGCCTTAACTAGGTATAGGTATTTCGTACTGACATTTAATATAATATCGATAAAATATCCTGTTATTTTTAATTCACACCGAAATGACTGGCCTGTTGGTCTAGTGGTTAGTGACCCTGACTGCTAAGCCGGAGGTCGTGGGTTCGATCCCCACCCAGGACAAATCTTTGTGTGATGAGCATAAAGGTTTGTTCTGTGTCTGGGTGTAATTTATCTATAATATGTATGTATTTACAAAAAAAAATGTATTTAAGTAGTACATCAGTTGTTTAGTACCCATAACACAAGCAAATATAATTGCTTACTTTGGGACTAGATGGCGCTGTGTGAATGTGGTAGAATATTATTATTATTATTATTAAATACTTTATAAGAGTATTTTAATAGTAATAATATAATATTAAATGGCCATCACTAACAAGATAATTTTTAAAAGTGACTGCACTCGGAAACCTATTGAATTTGAAAATATTAATTTAAATTTCGGCAAATTGCTAAAAACAACACATAAATGCTTGTATTTGACAACAATCGCATTCAAACTACAAACACACATACCTACCTAGTTATACCAAAAGTGAAAAACAATTCACAAGGCTTCAAATCTTTTTCTACCACCAGTCAGTTAAGTATAATAGCGATTTAATTTATAGAACAGGTGATAGCTGGCGCTATTCACAAGACTTTTATAGTTAAATTAATATTACAGCAATAAAAGTACCTAACAAATACACTTATAAGATCGTTCTATGTAGACAGTCATATAAACGTTTTGATTAAAAGTCTAACTCCCATAGAATGAATGGACAAACTTTAATTGACTGTTCATACTAAAGCTTATGACTTGAATGCACTCGATAAAAATTTAGGTGCTCCCATGCAATGGTAAAAAAAGCAAATATTTTTTTATATACGGATGGGTTATGTCTGCTGGTGGCTAAATAGATAAGTGACTGGCATGAAAATCATACAGTTCGAGTTCGATTCCGAACGGCAGTAGGCAGTAGGTCCTCGTCCCGAAGAACCCCGAATACTATCAATACGAAATGTAATCATCATAGTTATCGTAGAGTATCCATCTGCTACGATGCTGACATACATTTCGCTGCGTCAACATTCAATCTTATAAATAATTGGACGTAATTTATCTATAATATGTATGTATTTACAAAAAAAAAATGTATTTAAGTAGTATATCAGTTGTTTAGTACTCATAACACAAGCAAATATAATTGCTTACTTTGGGACTAGA
Organism: Laspeyria flexula; assembly: GCA_905147015.1. NCBI lineage: Eukaryota > Metazoa > Arthropoda > Insecta > Lepidoptera > Erebidae > Laspeyria > Laspeyria flexula. The sequence continues at coordinate 7,078,105 of LR989949.1, read as the reverse complement.
TGGCTCTGTGTGAATGTGGTAGACTATTATTATTATTATTAAAATTAAAAACAATTACCGAATGTATCGAAGTGTTTCATTTCCGAATGGCTGCGCCTATTTGGCCAATTTGTTTTCTGTAATTGACAGTCGGACTGTATGAAAGGAAATAATTGGAACAGGAAAATTTGGAAATATGCACCCGCCGTAGTTGGCTGACTCGGTGGCACAGCGGGAGACTGGTGCCTCCCCCCTTAGAATATAAAAAATGCAGTATATCGCACGGATTTATCCGGTCATATACCTAAATATAGTTGATGTATGATTGTCTTTGGAGGATGATTGAGTGTAAAAAAGTGATGGTGGCTGAATGAATAAGGGACCGGCGTGCAAATCACGCCAACCCAATGTGGATTCCACTTTGTGGAATTTATATGTACTAGTCAAATGACTAACCATCTGCTAACGGTGAAGGAAAACATCGCGAGGAAACCCACATACCCTAGAAGAAATTCTATGAGTATGTCTGATCCACCAACCCGCTCTAGGCCAGCGTGTGTGGATTATGGCCTAAACCCTCTCAGCTCTCTAGTTAGAGGAGAGGAGACCCGAGCCCAGCAGTGGGACTTAATGGGTTGCTGATGAATGATTGTCGACAACGTGATGCCCTAGTGTGGCAGGCCTCCATAGGCTACAATAACCGTCGTGGTGTAAAAAAAAGGTAGTCGCCTTGTCATTATCATTGCCGATCTGAGTGTCATGGGTTCTATTCCGACACGAGACAAATATTAGTGAGATGCATAGGTATTTGTTTACTGTAGATATTATGTGTGCATTTTTAGTCAGTTCATTGTAGGTAGCTATGTTTGTAAAGTAGTTGAGATACAAGGTGATTCATCATCATCATCATCATATCAGCCCAACGACGTCCACTGCTGAACATAGGCCTCACCTAATTTATAATATTTTTATTTTTTTTATTTTTTTTTACAAGGTGATTACATAAGGAAAAAGATGTCTTTAAAAAAACTATGTAGTAGAAACTACATAAACATAATGATATGATTGATGATATTTTTTTTTAAATTGGACCATTAGTTTCTGAGAGCGCCTTCAACCAAACAAACAAACTCTTCAGCTTTATAATACATCATCATTACTACAGCCCATAAATGTCCCACTGCTGGGTACCTACGGGTCTCCTCCAAAGAATGTCGAGGGAATTTATAATATTAATATAGATTTATTAGAGGAACGACACAGGGGTATCCCCTGTTAGTGAGCCGCCAGCTTGGGGAACTACCTCGATAGTATAATGTTTCTACTGATGACTACATTTTGGAGAAAACGGATTTAAAGGATCGGGAATGCGGGAGGTGATTTTCCTGATATGACAGGACAATTAGTGTCCGTGGGCAACGTATCCACGAATCATCAGGCGGGTTACGTAAGCTTGATGGAAAACAAGCTTTTCTGCACTTTGACTTTACTTTGAGGGAAAATTCAACTTTCAACCAATATGAAGTATTATAATTAAATTTTATAAAAGTAAAGGAAATTTCGGCATTCGAAGTTTACTTTAGGAAGCCTATTTTGCAAAGTAAAGACTGAATTTGGCTGACAGAGCCGCCGCCGCCGTAGTATAAAAAAGTTAGAGATATGAGATCATACATCACTCGAATACATAATAACCAAAATATGAGTACGTGGAATAGCACGGTACGTTATTGAATGTTGACATACTCATATGTACTTTGTTACAAGAGTGTTGAGCGGTGACAATGAAGTGTGTTTTGTAAATCGGTTCGCGTTGTTCAACGACACCTTATTTATGCAAGTGTGGTATTTGAGCGCTGTTCAGTTGTTCTTACGATCCTCGTTTTATTGCTTTTTACGGACTAGTGTTCTAACGTCATTGATATCAGGGGGCCTACTCTGAATTTCGACTTCGATTGGTCGGTTTTGATGTCGCTGTCAAATGTAAGGAAATTTAAATATGGTCGTTGTCACGTTCAAACATTAGCCCACAGGTGATTTAAAAAAAAATACTAGGACGCAGGGTTTATAAATGATAATTTTTAAAAACTATTCTCGTTTATAGAATAACTGCTGCTGAACTTTATAAAAATACGAAATTGCCTTATTCACTTAGCAGATCTTCATGAAATTTCATCATGAAATCGAACGTTAATAATCGAACGATAAGGTTTAAATTGTAAAATTTATGATCGCCTGGGGCCAAACATCCATAAGCCAAAGTTTGACAAAAATGTTTGTTAAACGCGTAAAAATTAGTAGAGTGTTTGACAAACACGCGAAACGTGCGCGAAACAAAGGCCTATACGTCGATTCGCACCTCATTCGTTCACACCAAGTGTGTGAACTACTAGATTAAAAAATAATGTCATCTATTAGTTAGGTAAACATAAACCAAACTTTTCTGTTTTTAAAATGAATTATCGGTCATTTTACTTATTTATTTTGGTGTGGGATGCTACTTGCGTTGACACACTGGCGGCATCTCATCTTTCACGGACTGGTATTAAAGCGGGTTCTGCTGCCAATTCTGCAGAGTGCCTCAAGAGGCGTAAATATGAAAGTCTTGGTGAGACTTACATTTTTGAGCCTTTTGGGGTTGAAACTCTTGGACCTTGGGGGCCAAACGCACACAAATTTTATCGTGAAATTTGTAAGCGTGTTTCTGAGGTATCACATGATCCAAGGGCTGGCCTTTACCTGGGGCAACGCATTAGCCTTGCTATCCAACGCGGTAATGTGGCTAGCCTTTTGGGTACGTTTCCTCAGGAATCTGATCTTAATCAGATATTCTATTTATAGGAATTTCCTGTAAATAGAGTATCAGGTTCTTTTTTCTTTTAATAGGTTAGCTGTGTATGTTTTTAAGTTATGTGTAAATATTTTATTGAATAAAATTATAATTTATTTATTAATGATATTTTTTATTCATTTATTTTCTTATATAATTTACAAACAATTATTAACCAAACAATAAAACATTTTTTTTAGAAAAATGTGTGTTTATGTGATGTAAAATTTGATTAACATTTTGAACGTTTACTCAGTGCTTAGCATCAGCTGTTATTTTAAACCAAATACTTGTGTTCTTCATACACAAAAGAAGAAAGTAATACTATTCAACAATACACGCTTTTTATGCGAGACAAAATATCACAATAGAAAAGTTCACATTGATTCTACCTAACATTATGTAAGTCTAATCTTTTATCAACAAACTACGTGTGCCACGCGGTTTTCTTCGCATCTTCTTCTACTCCATGCAGATGGCTAGCTGCGTGATGTACCAAAGACCTCAATTTCACCAAAGCCGAGATATAATGAGTATTAAAGAGATCACAGCAACCAATAAAATTATTTGTGGTTGGTCCAATTTGAATTTGGTCCAATAAAGTTTACATACAAGTTCCTATATTTTATGTCGTTCTTTTTATTACATGATCAAATTAGACTTCTACCTAAGACTAATGCCGGACTACATGGTCCTACTTCATGACCAAGCAAAGCTGGTGGAAGTAGGTGTGATGCTTACTTCTTCTGAAATAAAAAGCCTATGTATCTGATGCAACAACAATTTTCAAGATAAAACTGACAGTTTCTGAGATTAACACATTCAAACAAACAACCTTCAGCTTTACTATTATAGATTTTAAAGTAAAACTACATTTACACAGTTATAAAATCAAAATTATTCACACGTTCACTAATGTAACGGCATTTATGCTTGTTACGCAACGGTGTGAGGGACGGCTCGTGTATCAAAATTCAAATCGTTGGATACCAGTAATTTGTAGCTTGTTCCACGTGTAGTTGATGTTTCTTGATTTATTAAATGGTACTTCGAGTTTATAAATATATTGGCACCATCATTAGATATTTTGTTGAAAAACGTGACTACAACTTATTGCATAATGTACAGCATATTTTATTGAACCATTCACATGAGGACATATATTTGATCCATAGATTCTATAGTATTTATTGAGCTATTCAACGCTCACAATATTTTGAATCCTTGACGGTGCCAATATATTAATGAACTCGACTGTACTATGTAACTCAATGGAACTCTACGATCGTCACGACTGTCAATCTGTTTTTAATCCGAATACTTTTATTATTAATTGCAAAATAAAATAAAATATTTATTTCATAAAAAAAATGATACAAAATACAATTTTATTAATAGAGACATTCTAATAAGTTTTCTTATCGAATAGGGTGGCTTGAGATACACCGTAGTGTTGGAATTGAATATTATATATAAATACCACAAAGTGAAATCCACATTTGTACTGCTGGTCGGAATCAAAATCAGACCGCGTGTTTAGCACTTATAGTCACTTCAGCCAGTAGTGGACTGGCACCTAAAATCGCTCGACCCCTATTATGTACATAGTATCTAAGATAACTTGCGAAATGTGTGTGTGATTGGCTATACCTACCACTACTACCAACGGCTCCTACTCTTTCGGCAAAAGAGGCGTGACTCTGTGTTTATATTTTTTTATGAAATTGTATTAATATTAGATTAAGGTCTTAAATTAAATTTCTAATAAATTTATTGTAAAATCGTGACAGTGATATTATTTTTTCCAAATTCCATCAATCCAACTGTATATTTTATAAAGCACCGCTGCTATAAATAAAAACTAGCGATTCAAGCGAAAAAACAACTTTCATTCAGAACAGGAAAACGTAATCTAAAAAGCAATAAAATTAATTATTAATTATCAATGGTGTCCGTTATTTGGTGGTAAACATTGAGAGTAAACAAACGACTTTTTGTATATCATACCCCCTGTTTATAAAAGGTCATATATGTTTTTTATCATCTGCAATTTGTATCTTATATTAACACAACTAAAGTTCATATTTGCGGAGTGGGAGTGATCATCTTATAAAATTTTTCCTCTGCGACATAAATGTTCAGTTGCTAGTTTATTTATCGCAACTACATACAGAGTTTAAACCGTTATCGTTATAATATAAAAAGTAGCAGGTACATACCGGTTGGTATTGGCGAACGGTAACTGCATGTCTTCAGCCATATTAGGAGTATCATCTACGTTTAAAAGGAACTGGTACCTAGTACTAGTATTAGTATTATAACCACCGTTATCTAAAGCCTTGATTAAAGATGATGATTTTAATCGACTAATAACAACTGTTGGAGTTTTCTGAACTTGTTGTTACTTGCTTTAAGTACCTTTTATTGAATATTCACAATTATTTCCTTATTAAATTTATAAAAAAAATTATGTCACAATGCCTGACGTAATTTTTTTTTTCATATTTTTTTTAAAATAAAATAAATAAGTGCCACCATGCTTTTTTTCTTTTCTTTCTAACAAGACAACGTCCGCACATATTAACAAACCCCATGTCGCGGAGGAATTTATAAACAGACTAAGACTCGAGACAAATATCTATAAATCACAGAAATATTTGTCTCGTGTGGGAATCGAACCCACGGCACGACGATGTTAGTGGCGAGGCCACGATTACAGTCATATAGGTACTGCATATTGAAAACTAGCTATTGCTGGTCGCAGAGGCCCACGTGAATTTCGGATCCCAAGATCATTGATTTTTTTCTCTTACAACGTTAGTTTTCACGTATTTCGGTGGAGATTTAATGAGAGTGATGGTAATGAGAGCGATGGTAATAAGAACGAAGGTAATGAGGGCGATTGTAATGTGAGTGGTGGTAATAAGAACGAAGGTAATGAGGGTGATGGTAATGAGAGTGATGGTAGCTGATATTTATATCCTAATACTAATACACAAATTAAATAATACTATTATAAGTAACAGTTCCATGTAACGTGTTATAAGGTCAAGCCGAAGAATTGGAATATTCCGGTCTGTCCCACCGATCTGTCCCCCGGTGGGACAGATCGGAAAAAAAAGTTCGTTTTGTCCCACCATGAGCAACGGTGGGACAGATCGAACTTTTTTCACTATCAAAAAGTTCGTTTTGTCCCACCATGAGCAACGGTGGGACAAAACGAACTTTTTTTTTCCTGTTTGTCCCCTCATAGAATTTTATATAATTCTTTTAAGAATTAAGTAATTGTCTATATTAAATTATAAGATTAGTGGCATGAGTTTATAATCATTTTTATTTTAAGAAATTATAAATATTTATTTTATTTTTCATAGTTTAATAAACCACAGTAGGTGTTACTACTTTAACTACTTATTAGTCTTCTCATTTAGCTTACTTCAACTTAGCGACAATAATAAAATACGAACAATAAGAGCATTTCTTTCTTTTCTGTATAAATTAGCCACAGTCCGATAAATAAAAGTAGTTAAATTAAATATTAACTTTTCTAATAAATGACTGATAGTAATTTCACCAGGCACAAACTGCACTTGACACTGATGTTGTACATATTCGTCTCTATTACTTATTCTTATAAATTATCAGTTTTTTCTATAATTTTTTACCAAACTGTACATTTTTTTAAATATAGTTAGTAAACTATATTTAAGAAAAATGTACAGCTTTATAAATAAAATTATACCGAAGCAGCGGGCGGAAGCTAGTAAGCTTCCGCCCGCTACTTCGCCCGCGTGGTATGTATTTTATACCTATAAACCTTCCTCTTGAATCAGTCTATCTATTAAAAAAAAACGCATCAAAATCCGTTGCGTAGTTTTAAAGATTTAAGCATACATAGGGACAGAGAAAGCGACTTTGTTTTATACTAAGTAGTGATTATACATAGTATTTTCTATAATACAGCTTCATGAATAATTTTTAGGCAAGTCTTAGTACTTTTGCCGAAAATCTAAAATCTAAAAATTTGATAAACTACAATAATGAAAATAAATGTTATTTATAAAACCTAAAACTCGAGACCGTTAGCCCAATTGATATGAAACTTTGCACACATATAAAGGGCGATTTGACCACACCGACGAACATAGATACAGCTGAGTCGCGGGTGGAAGCTAGTAATTTATATAAGATAATTATCTTATATTTAATTGTATACAAATTATGTGCGTGTTTCAATAAATAAACATTTATCAATTATTATTAACATAGGTACCTACATAAAAGAATCTTAATTATTGATTACCTACATAATTAGCATGCTACTGAATACTCATATCTCATAATAATTATATTTTTTTATCGGCAATGATACTAAAAGCTAAGCTGTCAATTTGTAATGGTCGCCGATGGCAAACATGAAATCGACGAGATAATAATAATACATATTTGAAGGAATCCACGACAATGTTAAATCTTTTATTATTATTAAATATTATCAGGCTGGCAGTTGCGTGCACGTGCAACTGATGATGCCTGTATCCTGCTTTCTTTAGTAGTTTTCCGTTTATTTTTAAGATATTTATCCAGTCTGTTCTTAAATTGGTTATATTGTTCCAGGGTTTTTAATCATTTACATTTTTTGACTGGCCTGTTGGTCTAGTGGTTGGTGACCCTGACTGCTAAGCCATCTAGTCCCAAATTAAGCAATTATAATTGCTTAATTTGGGACTAGATGGCGCTGTGTGAATGTGGTAAAATAATAATTAAAAAAAAACATTAAAACTTGCTAACAATTTCAAATATCGCGACGTTTGAAATTGTTAACAAGGTACACACAAAGTATATATAATATGAATTTACCTATCTGTGATTTCTTCCCAGTTCATTGATAATTTTCAATAGGTAACTTTGAAACTTTATTTAGTTATAACTATAACAACATTCAATCATTTCACCTAAAGCCTGTTGGTTTAGTGGTTAGTGACCCTGACTGCTAAACCGGAGGAGGTGGAGGGGTTCGATGGGTGGGGACCCAGGACAAATCTCTGTGTGATTAGCATAAAGATTTGTTCTGTGTCTGGGTGTAATTTATCTATAATATGTATGTATTTACGAAAAAAAAAAGTATTTAAGTAGTATATCAGTTGTTTAGTACCCATAACACAAGCAAATATAATTGCTTAATTTGGGACTAGATGGCGCTGTGTAAATGTGGTAGAATATTATTATTATTTATTTGCACCAAGTGAATTCCTAAAAGCCGGCTTTTTGAAAACGAAAATTGTGTGTAAATTATTCTCAACCATATGTTTTAATATAATGAGTTTTATTTATTTATTATTTTCTTTTACTTAATGTAGTCATTTATTGAATCCATAAAAAGGTTTAAGAATTAAAACCTTTAAGAATTAAATTAAATTCTATGGGGGGACAAACAGGAAAAAAAAGTTTGATCTGTCCCACCGTGAGCAACGGTGGGACAGATCGAACTTTTTAGCAGTGACAAAAGTTCGATCTGTCCCACCATGAGCAACGGTGGGACAGACCAAACTTTTTTTTCCGATCTGTCCCACCGGGGGACAGATCGGTGGGACAGACCGGAATATTCCGAAGAATTTCGTTGTCGTACGATTTGTCAAAGGCTAAACGGTCCAACGCCATCGGCACTTTCACTAAGGCTTTACGCAACCTCCCGATATGCCTTTGTTACCGAATTTACTTCAACGTGCTAAGTGATAGAGAATACAATGCCGAATTTACTATCGCGTAACCATCGTTTGTTATTTTACTACTATTATAAATTAGCTACCCAGCTTCGCACGGGTTAGAAATATTTTTATCATAGTACCTGATATTTTTTTGACTGGCCTGTTGGTCTAGTGGTTAGTGGCCCTGATTGCTAAGCCGGAGGTCGTGGGATCCCCACCCAGGACAAATCTTTGTGTGATGAGCATAAAGGTTTGTTCTGTCTGGGTGTAATTTATCTATAATATGTATGTATTTACAAAAAAAAAATTATTTAAGTAGTATATCAGTTGTTTAGTACCCATAACACAAGCAAATATAATTGCTTACTTTGGGACTAGATGGCGCTGTGTGAATATGGTAGAATATTATTATTATATTTTAAACGCAAGACTTAAAACATCACGCAGGCAAGACTTAAAATGGCCCGTCGATGTACTTTTAATACGGGTGGAAGACCAATGCGATACTAGTCTATGTATACATTTTAGTATCTGTGCTGTCACTAAAACTATTACGAGTTTCTAAGACATTTCTAAAACATTATATTTTCAGGTCATAACTAAGTCATTAAAATAAAAGATACTAAGAAATAGGTACATTAACAAAATATCGTTAATGAAATTTTGGCTTTCACATCACTAAAACTGGCCGTTGTTACGTCATCAGCATCTTCAACATATCAACCGTAGAACGTCCATTGGTAGACATTTTGTTGGTTGCCTATCGGCACCTGCAACACCAGGAGCATCATCCCTTCTCTCCCCAACGAGCTCTGGATACTCGACACAACACTATTATTTTTGACTGTGGTTTTCTGCAGAAGAGGGCAGCTTAGTTTGGAGTTTTGGACTGGAGTAACCCGCTCTGTCCTACCTCTCATATCTATTATTTTTCTTATTTATTTTATTTATTCACATATCGCATGCTTGTCATATAAAAACAGTGTCTCAAAACAGGCAGTTTGACTGTGGGTTCGAAACGATATCGAAATATTGGAATTTTGGCTTTCACATCACTATAACTGACCGTTTTTACGTCATCATCATCATCATTTCAGCCGTAGAACGTCAACTGTTGGACAGTTGGACATAGGCCTCCCCAAGAGATTACCAACAGGAGTAACAGGACCTGTTGACCGTTGTGACGTATGACAGTCGTAATCGATCAATAGAATCGATTGACGATCGATGTAATACAACGGTACTGAACGCGTGGGATAATTAAATTGAGACAATTGCTTTGAAAACTGTCATAAAAAGTGAGCGAGAGCATGTGAAGTAAGACGTAGGTAACGGTATCGATACTTTATCGTATCGGTACTGGAATATAAAGGTTATGTTGATTGATGACGTTTACTTAGAATATAAGAGAGTGGCAATGCGTTCAGCAGCAGAGACAGAGAGAGTTTCAGAGCAGCTATACTCAAAGTGTGTTCCGCGAAGCATTTCTGGGGGTTCCACGAAAATAGATAATGATCATTAATTAATAATAGACAGGATTTTCAACCTATGCAGCTAGAAAAACAAAATACCGCAATAGACTGCGCTGATCCTGACATCAAACAATTGATGAAAAATAAAAACCAATTTCATACATAACCCATTAATTATTTCAATGATTTATTTTTTATGATTATTAACGTATTTTGATTAAATAATAAAGAATTAAGTACAAAAAAACGATGTTTGATTATTCTGGGGTTCCGTCAAATACTCCGTTTCCCAAAAGGGTTCCATAGCAAAATGCACTCTGAAGAAAAGTGATAAAATGAATTATTGCTCTATGTAACAAAGTGTCTATGTTGAAACTTATTTGAAATTACAATAAATTTAATATTTTGTATTAAAGGCGAAATAAAATTTTAATCCTTCCACTCACAATACAAAGAATAGTAATAGTATTAAACAATACAACATGCAATATATTCACGAACGGCTTGACCGAACCTAATAAAACGTTAGTATATAAATAGCTCACCAACATGACACTAAGTCTATTTAATATGAATAGTTCGTAGAAACGTGCGGTTCACTTAAAATGCATTTTAGTACGAAAATAAACAACATACTAAGTTTAGTAACTTCATAAACTTAGGGAAGCTTACAAAATTGTTTATTGCTAGCTTTTGTCCCCCGGCTTTGTCCACCTGGTAGTCCGATATTACGTAGGTAGGCAAAACATTAGATTGATTCTAACAAAAAAAAAAATTCATTTACCCTACTAATATTATAAATTAATGGGTGAATGTTTATTACTCGATCACGCCAGAACGGCTAAAACGATCTACATGAAATTTAGCGCATAGATAGATTATAGTATCTCGCAGTATCTTCCAGCACTCAGCAGTGGACGTCATTGGACTGATACGATGATCATAATAACGTTATGCTGGTATAGATATAGACAAGGAAAAATGGAAGCCTTAACAAACATAATCTTCTCCCAAGAGGAGCTTCGGTGGAGTCTAGACTTTTAGGATCACTCTCTCATTTCTCAATCATCTAACTATCGGATATACGTATCCGTATCGTATCTATAATGTGAATGCTGTGTGCACTTTTAATTGGCAAACATATAATATACTTACCTATTTTTATAATGTAAGTGCTTTAATTTGTAACATTTGTACCTATGTGTTGCTGTAAGTGTACCTAATAAATAAAATAAATAAAATGTTATAAAACGGGTCTACGTCAGGTATTATATTTTAAGGAATTGTAAATACATAAAAAGTGGTATTTTGTAGTCCACATTTCCATCGTTTTATTTTTCTAATAGTACCCACTAGGTTACTTAGAAGGTAGAGCACCATTAGCAAATTAAATTAAATTTGTAGGACTACAATCAATGAATATTTAATCCAAAAATAACTAAAACAATCTGAATGCAAGTCATAAAGCGCTTTAGCATGACATATAGTATTCTACAAGCACGCACTACACAAGTGATTAAATACGTGAATCGAATTGAATTGAATCAATAACAAACACCACAGAAATATAGACCTTATTGTTATATTTCTAAAGTCTTGAATCGTTAAAAATAATTTAAAATAAATCGCGAGAACCCAAATGAAAAATAACGTTACGAATAGGAGTCATTTTGACCAATCACAGCGTTGCAAAGTTGTGACATTGACCAATAGCGATGGTGATATTTTATAGATTCTAGTATCTGGTATAGAGACGGTTGGTCGCCGTTCACTGCATACCGATATTTGCATTTGAGCACGATGGCATTTGTAATCTCTGGGAATATTTTGTGAAACCTTGTGTACTATGTAACTACTGTACTTATATGACTTAGTATATTATAAATGAATATGATTTTTGTATAAATTTCAAATTGTTACGGGGTCTTTGGGATTTCGTTTCGCAAATTATTTATTGTACCCAGTAGTTAGAAACTTAGAAATTTCTAATTTTGTATTTTGTTTACAACATCATGCATGTGTGTGCAATTCACTCTCGAATCTCTCGATAAGCCCCATCAACGCTCGCTGGGGCGATTCAATAGTCTCCCATTTTCAATTCAATATTTTCACCACATTTTGTAAAAATTATACCTACCCTATAAGATTCTTAGAAGTTCAAAACTTTTATCGAACGATGATGTACAATAGCAATTTTATATTGAAAGTTTCTTTTAAATTTAATAATAACTAGACTGCAAGCCATAGAAAACAGCGCATTTATTATAATATCCCTGTAGGAGAGTTCATTCAGCAATTTCTGTCTTGTATCAATAGCAATAAGGTTGATCATTGTATAGTGGAATTGTTCATACCTATTATTATATTGCAAACTTTGTTTTTTAAACGTTTTTATGGCTCGCATCACTTTTAAGTAGAAGGTATTTTGATAGGTTCCATAATTTCTGTTTAGCTTAATTTTTTAACTATAGTTTGTGTATTTTTTAGTGTCTGAAGTGGCGGACGAGCAAGCCGCTCACCTGATACTCGTAGTAGCGTCAAGGAATAGACTTTTCTTTCGAGTACAAAGAGGTACCTCACAACCACATTTAGCTAGCTATGTCTGATTTAGTAGTTAAATACGTTCGTGTTAATATAGATTAAGTCACGACAGTTCAACGGGTTTGGGTTCAAACCCGTGACCTTTCCCATAGCTAGTACTCACGCTTATATTCATTACCTATTAGCCCTTTAAGACCAATGTTTATTGAAATAAATAAAGGATTTTGCTTTGAGATACATCCATATTATCATTTTTGGCAGTGAAGTGCCGGGCATTTAATTAAATTTTCTTTGTACCTAATACTTACATATTGTTTCTTTCTTTTTATTTTACGTTTGATTACCTATAGTGTTTGTGTCCCCGGCAGCTGCCTGTATTAAATGTTGTTTCTTTCATTGTTTTTTTCTTATAATACAGTTTCTTTTAATATAAAAATATATGTAAATATAAATTTTTAATCGTCAATAACTTTAGTTCTAGACTATGAAAACTATTATATGCCAAATTATCTTGTCCTCATTAATTTAATGCAATTATAAAATTTGGGTTACATGGTAAATAATATATTTAGAAGTAAAAAGATTAATCACTTGCAAGCTGCAAGTTGATTTTGATTCATCACCATAAAGCAACCGTAAAATGCACCGTCTTTTAGCGTAAGTAATAGTGATGTCCATACGTAAAAAAATACTAATTATTTGAATCGATTGAAATGAAATAAATAAATATTACTTACCTATATTCTAAAAAAATTTAATGTGTCATTGAATAAATTCATCATTTATGACAATTAGTACCTAAGTATGTTTGTCCTTCTCTCACGGTTAAACTACTAAACGAATAGAAAATGTATAAACGGTCCTTTTTATCGACATATCACGCGACTAAAGTTACGGACAGAAGCTATGATGCTAATATAAAATTTAAAAAAATAGCTTTTGTCCGGGGCTTCACACCGTCTTTCTTTGCTTGGCTACTGCTCAGCTCCTATTGGTGGTAGCGTGATGTTATATAGCCTATAGACTTTCTCGATAAATGGACTATCCAACACTGAAATAATTTTTCAAATCCGACCAATTGTTCCTGAAACGCGTTCAACCAAACAAAAAAACTTTAGCTCTATAATATTAGTAGAGTTATCAAAATATCTTAACAAGAAAAACTATAATATGTATTTCAGCAAACTGCATCTTATTCACTGAATTAAAAAGAAAAGCCTGAAACCTTATACTAATAGTCGACTAAACTGAGTAATAGCGCAGAGAAAGGTTCATATGAATGATAATCGCAGAGGATACGAGGCTCATACTAAGTTATAAGCTTCATAACGTCGATGCATCCTGTTGATGCCGGACGCGAACCGGGTGTGAAAGTAGATCAATAGACACCTCCCCTTCTCTGTCCTACAGATTATGAAGATAGCCATAGATAATAATTGACTGGATGTAGTATAAAATTACCTTTGAAACAACATTATATACCGTCACACCTCTTCATCCCAGAAGGGGTAGGCTAGACGTATAGGTATTCTCTATGTACCACGTAATGTGGTATTTTGTCAGTAACCGGGTAAATTTACAGAGACATTCAAGACAGAAAAAATCTATAAAGCTTTATCCTCTTGCTAGAATTTGCAATACCTACAATTGTTTTAACGCGAAGTTTACTAGACATATTTAATACGTCAGAAAATAAATTTAGAAACGGCTTTGCTGAAACTACTCGATTGTTGAATTAATTATTACGTTTGTTAACGTTTATTAATTTTTATTATTTCTGTTCTATTACTTGTATATATTTTATTTCATATTTAAATTTAGTTTAAATTACTATCTATAATGTGAATGCTGTGTGCATTTTTAATTGGCAAACATATTATATACCTATTTTTATAATTTAAGTGCTTTAATTTGTAACATTTGTATGTGTTGCTGTAAGTGTACCTAATAAATAAAAAAAAAAAAAATTCCGACTCGAGGATTGGCTTGGTGGTGCCTCTGACATTGCCAACGTTCATAAGCGTGCAAATCATAATATAATCGAATATACGAGTATGTCGCGATATATATTAAACGGTACATAGGTAATAAATATTGGTAAGCTACTGCAACTAAAATGTTTTAGAGTTCAAAGTTGACGTTGAACTCTAAAACATTTTTGTTAAGACTTAGTATCCCCAACATAAAGTGCAGACAATTATCTCCAATGATCCTGCACTGTATGTAACTAATACTGTACGGACGCAATTTATAGGAGTATAAGAGTATAATAATTCTCAATGATATTATACGAAAATTACAGTAGTTTAATTAAGGTAAGAGGTTCTATCTATACTGTGGCCTATTGGGCTAAATTGGCTACAACGGCTTTACTGTAATATTTTAATTATGGGATTGTAATAATGTTTTAAGCTGTATTTAATTATGGGAGAGAAAAGAAGGTAAAAAAGCTAATATCATTTTTAATTGATGAGTAAATAGTAGCAACTTGAACAAGGGACGTTTAGTCGTGTAGTATTATTATAAATTAATAATTAGAAGGCTTTGAACAGTAATTATAATAATTAAAAATAATATTATGCGAAATTCTGGATAGTCATATATCTTTATTTAAATAAATTATTTAAAAATGTATATTTCAATAGACCAACGATTTTTTTAACTAACCAACGATAATGTAACTAAGTTAGGCTTTGACACAAACTTTATAACTTAAAAAGTCCCTATTCAAATTCTGTTCAATAGTGTAGACGCTTAAACTTTCATAATATTATCAATATGAATAACTATCAAATCACAAATTGTTTTTTGCCAACATCCATAAAGATGACTGCTCAATTATTGTAAAAATCTAGGTTGCGAACAAAAAACAGATCACGACGAATAAAAAATTAAGTGTGTAATAAGGTCATAACTTGGGTCACGCATCGTGTGCTGTCCGTCTGTTGGTTAAGTCCATTGATATACAACATGTTACTAATGTAACTAGATTTGCAGTTGTCGAACACATATGGCTACAGACATATGTGTTCTCATTTATGTTGCTAGGCAGACGTTTACATGTAACGAACACCGCGAACACTATACCACCTGATGATACGCGGTTACCGTAGGCTCTGGACGCTTAAAACACAAGAGAATCACAAGCGCTTTGCCAAATTTTTAAAACCGCTTACCTTTTCAAAGAGCTGGACACCACATTCGCCAGTAGGAACACAGCACTATCTAAGCACTGTTATAATAGCGCGTGATTTCTAGGTCTATGGTTATAATGGTAAAAGCCATTATAACCATAGACCATTAGAGTGGTGATACTTGCCCAGGTATGCGGTTCATTTTGCGAGGGTTACAATATCTCTCAATTAAAATCACTAGTTATTAAATACTAGTTTTAAAATTACATCTTCATTAAAGTGGCCACGCTTTTATTGATCTGCCGTAAAGTCATTTGTGTATCTTGTTGTATAGCTCAATGGATTGCGTGAGTGCATGCTGTCTCGATAGATTACAGTGCGTTGCCTCTTATTCAATGCAAAGGATATGAATGAAAGTGTACTCTTTCATTAATGCGTCTGATGCTCTGACATTTTGGATTCGGAAGTCTGTTGTGTAAGCGGATGTCCGTGCTAGTAATTCGAACGAAAGCTGGCTTGAATATATTTGGGTTTATGCAATTATGTATTGCAATTAATTAAGCTAGTTGTTAATTAATTTGATTATTATTCTCATGTTTTCGAATCTTATTTTATATTTGTATTTCATCAATACAGTAAATTACATAGAAAGAAACTAACTATTGAGCATTTTGCAAAGCTCCATGCTAAGTGTAGAAATTTCTATGCTTGTACGTTTATTACACAGTCCGTGTTAAACTATGAAACAGTTACACTATATTCATAAGTTTTACATGCAGTTTACAGTTCATCATTTCAACCCATAAACGTCCCACTGCTGGGCACGGGTCTCCTCCAAAGAATGTGAAGGGAATTTAGCTTATTATACCACGCTGGCCAGACAGGTTGGTATAGGACTTGATTCGAATTTTCCTTTTCTCGCAGTGCTCTTGTCTGCATAAGGTTACTCCCTTAGTCGCCTTTTACGACACTCACGGGTTGAGATGGGGTAGTGACATTATGTATTCGTATACCTATAACTTTAGAGTTCTGAAAATATATTTATGGCCAATTACTTATCTAATAAATACCTTTAAGCCATAAGTATAGGTATAATAAAATCGTCAAGTTATAAAAAATGATAATAAATAAAACTTGATACATAAATCAGACTCATCCATATCCATAATATCATAAGATCGACATTTTCGAACATGGAACAAGACCGGTTGCAACAATACTTTTACCTAACAAAAAGGTACATCACTACTGAAAAAGGCGACGGCAGACGCTCGCAAGATGTTTCCCACGCAAGCGCAATGGGAACCCGCGTATGCCGCACATGTGCCCGTTTACGCGGGAAAGCTCCACGCATATCGCTTGTTTTTTTTAATAAAATTTGTGTCAAGATTACATACTGGCCGTAAACGATAAATGTAAATAAACAAAAGATGTAAAGTTTAACCAAATAGGTTGTATTAGATAATTTCTATACGACCTAAAAAGACAACGACACAATTTACAAGCTTATTCAACAAATTAAATTGTTCAAAGGACTACAGCAGCAGTTCTAGGTAACTACGGCAAGTTAGTGATATCCCGAGTATCTCGAGGCCGGCCGGACATCGAACCGGCACCGTTATGACAACCTGTTCTCTCTCATTAGTCCCTCAGACTTACAATGTATAGCAATTTATCTCGTGTCGTAATTACTACTACTAACTACTAAAATTTGCTGCGCGTAGTAGTTTTTAACGGGATTTTAACAAATTACCATTTGTTTGCTCAATTTAAATTTTGTTTATTTTGGGGTTACAAGCTTTCATTTATGTTGTGTTATTTACGGAGAAGATGACTTGGATAAATTTGGTTTTATATTAGTAGCTTCTTACAAATTTATCGTTCTACTAAGTTTTATCATAATTGGTCAAGTAACTTAGCAAGAAGCTGACATAGAGAAATTAGGTTTCATATTACCCGGACGCTGTAAATACAGGTCGTAGAGGTAACATAAACATTTCAAAGAACATATTTTCAACTGTAGTCCTCCACACGCACACCAAAAACTCATTTTATTTTTAATACGAATGTACCTAATCTTTGTTTTAACTTCCTTGGTTATTGGCCATGGGCAGTGACGTCACCAGTTCTCAATAATAATTATCCTTATGATCGTGCGAGACCATTTATGAGTCAACAAATCAGGGATGCTAACAAATAATTGCAAAAACCTGGATCGGTCAATCCAGTTTATTGTAAAATACGATAGATGTTAGCTAGCATTAGCGTTTTTTTTCCCCACTCTTCCTTCCCATGCACTCAAGATGCATCTCAGATTTTTTATTAAAAATATATTTTAAAAACTTCGAGTATCCTGAGAAGATTTTATAATAAAAACTCCTTATTTTTTCTTAAGAGATCCGATTAGAGTTGGGCCTCATTTAGGCAGGAACACGTGGTAACCCGCATATGGTATATCTACGGCTTAAATGAAGAGCATCTGTTTCTGGGCTGATATTACACGACATGATGAAAAACAACTAAATATTAAACATAAAAGATTGTAAACGATGTCTGTATAACTCGGCCGTATATTCTTTCGCCTGCGAGAGGCATTCAAGATGTTTCAAGATACTAAGGCACCTATTTATGATGGTAGCTCCTCGCCGTGTATTCATTGAGATGATTGTACATTCTTAAATTAGTCGGATTGTAATGTTAGGTCAGTACCAATTGACCCATTGCAGCTGCTACTCGCAACCGGCCTTTTTCATATGTCTCGCTGTAAATAGTTGTATTTTATTCGAAATGTATTTGTATTGCATGTTTTCAGTACGCGTCAATGAATGGACATTGACTGCAGGTTGATGTCGTAAAGTGACAGATTTATTGGCGGGAAAGTTAAATGTCAATCTGATTGCGTTTGCTTCGTTCGGAAATAAGGTTGGAAGTGTAAGTAATATGGATTAAGAAGGTCGTAGGATACCGCAGTATTATGTAATGACTATGAGGTAGGCTTTGTATAATTCCGAAATTATGTCCGAAATTTCGGAATTTGATTACAAAACGTTCCCGCACATTTAAGTCACGAAATGTCTGCTATACGTATTCGAAAATGCAAATCTAATGAACAAAATCTTATATAGCGATCGGAAGTGCAATAAATTCACTTAATAAAGGCACTTGACCACTTCACCATCGGTCAGCAATTGATGACGATTGATAAACCAGTAAGAACCCGAACTCACGATAAGTACAGGAGTACATACGTGGATGTGTAAACGTTTTGAATCATCAGCTCAATTGACTGTATCTATCAATGACTTGTGTTCTGACACATCACTTGAGTATTTGTATTTCTAATATAGCATTATAATTCTTTGTATTTCAAACATTACAATATTATTTCGAAGACCTTAGAAGATTTATCTGCGTTTTTTTATTAGCGTTCTTGATGCTTGTGTGACAAACAACCGTATACGAATCTCGTCCCTCGAATGCACGTGAATTATTCGAAATGCTAGTTTTTATACGCTAATGTGAAAGCGTAATTAGGCACAACGAAACACTTCTAACGTACTGTCTTGGAACCCGCAATAAAATTAATCAGAAGTAAATGTAGGAGTTTGAAAGAAATTATCCACTTCCATCCATAGCAAAGCGGGAGATAAAATTAATTAGTATAGGATCTAGTCCTAA
Source organism: Laspeyria flexula (assembly GCA_905147015.1). NCBI lineage: Eukaryota > Metazoa > Arthropoda > Insecta > Lepidoptera > Erebidae > Laspeyria > Laspeyria flexula. The sequence continues at coordinate 7,058,766 of LR989949.1, read as the reverse complement.
TATAGAGAAAGCATCGCGGTTACGCGGGACCTAATGACACAAAAATTCACCCGGGTCGACACAAGATCCCCATAGTACATTACTTCTGACGATCATCATCAGCAACACATTAATGTCCCACTGCTGAGCTCGGGTCTCCTCTCTTCTATCTTGAGAGGGTTTAAGCCATAATCCACACACGCGGCCTAGTGCGGGTTGGCGGATCAAACATACCCTTAGAACTTTGATGTTTTGCTTCACCGTTAGCTGATGGTAAGTCACTCCTGACGATACTTGCAAACTATCTAACAGTACCTATCTATAAACGCACTCAAGGTATGCTCAGTCTGACGAGGTTTGCTAATGAGACAAAGACAAGAGCTGTATGCACTCCGGATTAGTAGACAAATTAGTTTAGTTAAGATAGCGAGCGCCGGCCATGGATATTGTTGGATGCTGTTAACACGTAATATAAGGTTTAAAAAATAAGGTTTCTAATGAGTAAACGTTTGATTTGATTGATTAAACATTCTTGTTAAAGTAAAAGAATAGATATGAACTACTTCAATGAAATAATATTAATGTAAGAAAAATATTATTGTATTCCAATGTTAACCAGACATGCATTGTTTCACCCGGCAAGTGGTTGGGTGAATACCTATTCAACTTTAAGTAGATTTCAGCATGTATCTTAGCATCTTAAAATAGCATGCTCACTGGCCACTTCGAAAGAAAGACTGTTGAAAGGCAAAAATTAATGTGAAACAAATTGATATACAAAAATTCAGGAGGTGAAAAACCTTTTATAATATTGTTTTCTCCGTTTTATAAAAGTAAAAAAATGAATAAAAATGAAAAATTAATAAATAAGTTCATTTTACTTCATTTGAAGCGATGAATAAGTAAGACCTGTAGTTCGGATATTTTGGATCCTATATAATATTCTATTCTACCACTTTCACACAGCGCCATCTAGTCCCAAATTAAGCAATTATATTTGCTTCTGTTATGGGTGCTAAACAACTGATATACTACATAAATACATTTTTTTTTTGTAAATATATACATATTATAGATAAATTACGCCCAGACACAGAACAAACCTTTATGCTGATCACACAAAGATTTGTCCTGGGTTGGGATCGAACCCACGACCTCCGGCTTAGCAGTCAGGGTCACTAACCACTAGACCAACAGGCCAGTCATACAACCTATCGTCATTGTCTTTCATAGCCAGAGAAAATTATTATTATCTTTTTTCGGGAAATAACAGTATTAAGTTGTCTCAAAATTCAACGAGACGGCACTTCAAATATTCAGATTTGTTGTACATAGGTATGGTATAATTATTACCAGCTTTAGTGAATTTTGTACACATAATAATATAAATATATGTATTTATTATTACAATGTTCAGGACTTTTACCATGTCTTTTATTTCCATTATTACGTTTTCGATATTCTTCCATGATTATGGCGCTTGCAGCAGCGCCGAATTATCGGAGACTCAATAATAAATATAAGGGATATTGTACATATCCTGAACAATATACCGAATATTAATAAGTTAAATGACCACTACAACTTCAAAAACTATCTTTATCAGCAAATTCCCACCCAAATCGTTAGATAAGTTTGCCAAATTACGAGATAAGATTTAAATAAATAAATAGTGGGATTTTATGGGTTAAAACTAATGATAATGATTTCGAGTAACTGGGCTTATAATGTTAGATAAAAACCACTTAAAAACTATGTTATAAGGTATCATCATCATCATCATATCAGCCTATCGACGTCCACGGCTGAACATAGGCCTCACATAATTTACGCCACTACGAATGGTCCTGTGTCGCCCGCAACCAACGGCCGCCCGCAACTCTGACCAGGTCGTCGGTCCATCTGGTGGGGGGCCGTCCAACGCTGCGCCTTCCAATATGTGGCCGCCACTCGAGAACCTTTTTCCCCCATCGGCCATCAGTTCTACGAGCTATGTGCCCTGCCACTGCCACTTTATAAGGTATAATTTAATAAAATTGTAAAAATGTGTATCAATGTATCTGTGATAACGATGAACGATGAACTATGATAGGTACTGGAGGGTGATACTCGCAGTATAGATATTTGGTTAGGTGTATATTTGCGTTAGATGTTATTTGGTTATATTTGCGCAAGCTGCTACGACTTCGATGTATATCCATTCCTATAGTAAATTATTATTAATTATTCATGTCATGAGACGAAATATATAAATATAAATTTATGTAACTGTAACTGGAATTATAACCACAAGGAACGTATTTACAAATGTCGTTTCCTATTCTATAATAATATTTGCTTGGTTTTCCTCATTTATTTAATTCCTCTTACGCAAAATTCCGGTACATTTGTGAATGAAATTTCAATCAGCTTAACTACTTAGGTAATGTATAAAAATAGAGGTAACATAAGTAGTTCTTATTTCATTTGAAATTAACTACCTACTTATTATTTCTTTCTTTCCTCCTCCAAGTCTCAAAAGCGCACCAATTTATTTTATTTACTACTTTGTAACGTTCTTAATAAATTATCAGCAGAATATTTTGTGGACACGGATAGGTGACATTAGATTTAAGTGGAGAAGAAGTATAGAAGGATAAAATAATAAACACATTCGAGACACAGTAGCAAATAAGTGCATTATTATGATTTTTATGAATAATATACTTACTTAGTTATTCTGACTGACGTTTAGGATACTTGTTATCCAGGAAAATGTAACATTATTGTTTATTTCTTTTATTTTTAGATAAACAAGGAATTTATTACGGCATTACGATAGAAGATTTTGAGTAGGCCATTTATTGGGCTGAATTCCAGACCAAGGCTTCTAAAGGCTCAGCCTTGTCAGCGAACTGGCCTTAGGAAAATTTACCGACACCTTTTTTGCGATGTATGACGTTAATAGTCCGTGTAATGACGGATTAAGAATACATAATGTCACTACCCCATTTAATTTTTTTTTTGTAAAAGGCGAATAAGGGCCTACCTTTAGCAGACAAGAACACGGCGAGAAAAAGAAAATTCGAAACAAAACCCTGTATGATTTAGTAAATTATTATAGTAGGCTAAATTCTCTAAATGTTTGAAGGAAACCCGTGCCCAGCAGTGGGACGTTTATGGTTGTAATGATAATGATGACGCCCTGCCTTCAACCTGCGGCTTCTCCATGGTATGTCAGTAAAATGGTCTGTGTACCTATATATTATACAGGGTGTATACGACGGTACGACATTAAATGAAACCACGTGTAGCATGTGATGTTAGAAGGCTATACCAAAAAAATTAAACATAAATTTGCAATAGTTTAGACGCAAATGTACGTTCTTTATGTCACAGTTGTTCACAGTTTTAAACAACCTGTAGGTATTTACGTTGATCGTATGTTGTCATTACGTCATTCAATTCATTTAAATATCTCTGACTTTTTCATATTATCTTATCTCTTACTCTGTTCCGCACTTTTGTCGTCGTCATGTCGAAAACGTCATGATAGAAAAATAATCTGTAGTTTTATATTCTTAAATTTTTCGACTTTAAATAATGTGTAGCTTTTTTTCTTCTTTTTTTTTTACAATTTTTATTAGAATATGTTTATAAGCGTTAACACTGGCTGCCTTATCATTTAATGTCGCCCTGTCGCCTAAATACACCCTGTAGGTATATGCAGTTCTTTTCCAGGCTTTACAGTATCTCTACGTGTAAATATCATGAAGATATGTTGATTGTCGAAGGCGTGAAAGCAAAACAAACATATGTAGTTTACAATAAAAGTAAATAAATAATATAGTAATAGAGTAATAGAGGTGGGAAAGGCAAAGCTTACCCACGGTTATATCCTTAGGGTCAAGAGAGATACCTAATGAACTGCATTGCCCGAATAAGTGGTGTAAGTGGGTAGCAAAGTTCAAAACACTGGACACAACTCTCTGATGGTATCAATTGAACATAACTCATATTTGATTGACACTTAGCTCTTTGAAGTCACCCTACAATGTTAACTTATATGTAAATTTTGTTGCTAACTAGCAGATCACCCTAACTAATGAGTGAGTTTATTTGGTTATTTATTCTGTTTCTCACTGAGATTCTGTCATGTTAAATGTTGAAATATAATGAAATAATATGTGTATGTTCATATCAATACGAGAACAATACAAAAGAATCGTTGTCAGAGAGCCTAATTCATGTTCGATTTCGATTTGTTTAAATTTTTATCCCGCTCAATCAATACGCGAAGAAGACTGCAACATACTCGTAGGTCGTAATGCAGTAGCACTAGAAGTCTATAAAATTGTTTCAAAAGGTAATAATAAAAGTTCTTTTTAATGTATTGTTAATCAAAATATCCTTGAAACGACCTCATGATAATCATTATTGTTACGTACGTAGCGAACGCATGTTCAATCTCAATTAAGTACCAAATGACTCAGAAACCATCTGTTTTACCACCTGCTTTATTAAAGACGACAGGATATTATGTTGGGTCAAAAATCTTAAGGAAAAATATCGCTGAAGTCACCAATCACTGGAAGAAATCTGTTATGCCCACCACACACCCTCAAGTAGACGTATAGTCGTATACAAATATAGACTTGTTCTGAAATGTGTGGGGAAAGTTTGAGTAATTCTGTACTGCTGTAGAAGTCTATCTAGCATAAGTATGCAAGTCTATGTTTATGCAAGTCTATTTAAAGGTGCCACGGCTTTTGTAGTGTCTGTCTAACATATATATAGTAAAACATCATCATGCCTTTTCTCCAAAGAGATAGGCTGGAATGCATTACATCCTTATTTTGTTAGCTATTTTTAGTACCACATGATATGCGAGCCTTATGGGCAAGGGCCCATAAGGCATATCATATGCATATTATCATCAGCTAAGGAACTGATGCGGGGCCCCGAGGCAGTTGCCTATTCGGCCTAATGGATAATCCGGCCCTGTCTCTAACGAGGTTTTCCTAAGGGACAGTATGAACTTCTTCATAAAAGAACTGAATAGGTTTCTTGAGGGTTGGCAATGCGCTCGAGATGCCCCTGGTGTGGTAGGCGTCCGTAAGCCGTCGTGCCGTCTAAATAAAAAGACCAAAGAAAAAACATGGGAATTTTGTGAGGGACCTCTAACTAAGACTGTAATTTAGCATAGCATCACGAAAACAGTTAAAATAACAACTAATTTAATACTTTAAAACACAATCTCATATCTTCTGAAATGAAATCAAATGTTTACTGTTAACATTTCCTGTATGCGTTGTGGCATTCACATTCTAATCGATATCTCGTTTATTCGGTTCTCGCATCGTATCCGAGAGATCAAATCGTTACCAATTGCGTAATGATCGAGTTAGTTGCAATCCCAATTAATGATTAACACAGCCGAACGATATTGCCTAGTACAAAATTCACATGACTCGAGTATCGAGTAATTAATAATTATACATTCCCACATTCTAGGATTTAGTTTAACATAAAAGGATATTGTTACAAGAGAGGTAATGCACGACGACATTCGTGCTCTCACTAAGCCATTACAGTTCGAAGTGCCGTGTACAACCGTTTCCGAATAATGATAATATCTGGGAAATGAAGGGAGACATTTTAGGCTTTAAAACTTCCTTTGTGACAGAATATTATGGCTTTTTTTTACCTGACTGCCTTCCTGGCAGCAAAAAAAGGGTATTGTTTATAAACTGTAACTAAATCTTAGATATCAATTAAAACGTGTATTAACAATTGAGTGACACTTTTTGAGAATGATATGACAGGGTTTAAGAAAAAAGAAGACGTTACGACACTTAAAATTAGTCGTAGTGCCAAAAAACACTTTGCCCACCCGTGGGACAAGAAGTCACTGTGTCAGTCCGTTCAACTAATATGAGTCACTTTGTATTAATAATCATTGATTTAGGTAAGCAATAAACGTTAGGTTGTTAGTAAAAACTAGGCGTGAGGCCGTGAGGCCGTCTCGTACGGGTGCAGGGGAGCGTAACGCCGCGACGACGCCGCGATGGGGCCGCGTGCGAACAAACTGATTACTGCGCGGTCAAAATTACTCGCAATAACGTATCTTTTATTCGTATACGATATATATGATGTATGTTGGCTGGATCGTTTGTAACCTGGCTAAAGGTTGTCTCTTTCTATGTTTAGTTTTATACTACGTAACTGCAATCCCAGAAGCATCACATGCTCAATGCCGACCCTTTAACAACATTTTTACTCCCCATACTTTATTTCTTTACAAAAACTTTAGTTCAAATTAAGTAAGGCCTGGGTGTTTTTGTGTCGGTCCAGTTAAGGTTTGTAAGTTTCTCTGCGTCACAGGGTTGTTCCGAGTATTGTAAGTGCGGGTATTGTCTTTTATTTAAAAAAACTTCCATCCAAATTATGTTTTAAATAGAAATTGAAGTAATTATCTTTCATTGCATTCTTATAAATAATTGGTCAAAAGAGACAAAAAGTTAACGAAAGATTATGTACAATCTGAGAAAGACCCACCTAGTGTTATAAAGATTGACATTAGAATGGTTAATCTCTCATTGTTAAGATCACTTTAGAATATAAGTATACCTAACTACAGGCACTTGGCATTGATTACTACCTACATATTATTTATTATTGCCTCTTTATCGTGGAGTGGTCTATCTATCAGTCTTCTATCTTCCTTCTGATTAAATTCGTTGCGGCTTCCAAGACAGTTGGATAGGATAAGATTCTAGGTACTTCGAGTGTCATAGCTCGCTTTTTGCAAAGATAATCATTATTTCTCCTGGTGTCAGTGTGAGGAGCAGTATGTTTTCGCCTGTACGCCTGTAGTCACAGTGAGGAGTATATTGAGAGGAATGGCCTAGTGTGATGATAGACAAGAAGACAGAGTAAGGTTCCTGATATGATGCAGTGTATTATGTGAATTTGCATTCATTATTTTCGAAAACAGTCACGTTGTGTTTTAAAAACCGGATATATTTACTTACGATAATATCTACTGATATATATACAACACGGCGATTGAAAGTAAATCTGTGTATAAACATTTCAAACAAAGAAATTATTGAACAAAAGCAGTGACGATTGATGAAATTATATTAGGCCAATTTGCTGACACTTTTTTTCATTGTGTGTGACGTTCTTATCTAATCATGTATGTGGTCTACTTATATCAAATAATAGATTTGACTATTGACTATAATATAAACAAATGTGTCGGACGACTGTGTTTTTTTGCAGTAATCTTTCGTATATAACATAAATATTACAATTGGAAAATACTAATAGTTAGTAAATAAGTACAGCGAATAGATAAGATAAGACGATTCCCTGAACATTTAATCTGAATGCAGTTATTGAGGAAATAAAATAAAATACGCCATGAAAGTTTCGAGTAAAAACACAAAAAAAATAAAAATTATTATTTATAAAAAAAAATATTTGTATTATTATCCTTATTTATATAATCAATATTATATTATATATTATTATTAATTTTTGGTATTATAATATTAATCTTATTTTATTAAATTAAACATGTAAATTTAAACTGCTCATTAGACCAAAAAAAGCTAAAAGACCACAGAATCAAAATTCATGAAAAAAAAAAACTGTTTCTAATCCTTTCAGCTCCCTTATTGCGTAACCATTCACAAATATATTTGGCGTTAAATAAGTACGGTTGTGTGACAGATGCATTCATGCCAAATGTAAAAAGTCCAAAACAAAACGATTTTTAAAACGATAAATGAATTTCGATCTTCATAAAAGACGAATCCAATTTTGTTATAATGTCTTCACCTATACTTAAACACGTCATTCTTGGTCCGCAATAAAACGTGACCAACCGAAACAGTACCCAGACCATGGAGCTACTTTAAAACTTTGTAATAACACTCTACACTTGACTTTGGGTGACAGTAGGGTACGGTAATGACAGTATTTTATCTAATACAGAAACTATATTTTGAAATATAATTGTGGATACCGTCTAATTTGCATTGTCGCGAGCTATGAATCATTTAGTTCAAGGAACAAGCTTGTATACAATTTATTTTTCAATTGAGACTTTCCTTTAACGAAGGTGAACTGGTGAAGGTGGTATTAGGATGAAACTCTTTCCTTTTGCTTTTGACTTCTAAGCTAGTTAGTACCTACGATATTTTGTTGGTTGTAGTATTTAATTTATTATTGGTTAAAAATTTCCGTCGAGGAAATCGTTGAGGAACCAACTATGACGTCGACTGCTATGCTGGACCAATTTACGAGTATTCGAAACCTTTGATCTCGAATCAAGATATTGCTAGAAAGAGACAGGGGTGTGTTTCGATCGGAGAAGTTAAAGTAGCTCTGTGGTTTCTGCTTACCCCAATGTAAGCCATTCGCGATGACTTGTATGTGTATGTTTGTAAGATACATGACTTACCCGATCTTATAGTTATTGGTAATTGACAACTTTCATTATTACTTATCGCTGAAAAGGTTGATGTTGGGTCTGCTACATACCTGAAACAATAAATAAAAAAAATATATTATTATTTCCAATATTTTAATAATTATAACTATTCTGCTATTAAAATTTGGGGAAGAGACAAATTCAACAAATCAAATCAAAAATCGGTCCAGACGTCAGTACTTTCAAAAGGTATAACCCCAACTTTGTTTGTTGTTTTATATACTTAGATACTTACTGCGCCCCGGGTTGATATCAGCTACCTCCTTACCAAAATTTATCAAAATTAGTCCAGCTGTTTGAGCGTAATGGAGTAACAAACATTCAAACACTCCCACGAAATTTGGCTTATAATATTAGTGTGATATGTATAAAGGTACATATATAGAAGCATCCACGAACCCGCACCAGGCAAGCGTGTGTAGATAACCTATGACCTCAAGCTTCTCAGCTCTGTGAGGAGAGGAGACCCGAGCCCAACAGTGGGACATAAGTGGGTTAATCTATGTGTGTACCAAATATCCTACAGATACTTTGCCGTTCTGGCGTAATGAGTTACAAACATCCATCCTAACTTTCGCATATATTTTATAAATAGCTTCCACCCGCTGCTTCACCCGCGTGGTATGTATTTTATACCTATAAACTTTCCTCTTATATCAGTCTATCTATTAAAAAAAACCGCATCAAAATCCGTTGCGTAGTTTTAAAGATTTAAGCATACATAGGTTACGGACAGCGACAGCGACTTTGTTTTATACTATGTAGTGATAGCAGTCGGATTAGTAGGATACTCGTATACAGTCAATTGGTAGAAATTTCCTATTGTTTAAGTATAAAAATTGCCCAATTATCCTAACAAAACGTAGTTCATGGAATTAATACACGATGACACTCATAATTCGGCACGGCTGAGTGGCGTTGCGTCGGCCCCGCGAAGATATCGCCGGCACAACCAACGTGCCGTAACGGCTGGTGCCTCCACATATACCTTTGTTTATCTGATCATCGTAAACGATGACTTCGTTGTACTTTACAACTGGTTATTTTGTACTATTCTTAGCGTAATATAAGCTCGCGATTCTTAATCAAAGTTTAACTATTTAAAGTTATTTCAAGTCAAAATGAAAATTTTAATGCTAATGAAAGTAATCAATCACTTCTTAGTCTTTTTCTTAATTGCTACTATTGCTAATATTTTACTTTTAAGTGTTGAAGTATTCTTCACTCCGTGCACTAAGCTATTCTATATAATTCTGTAGTCTGCGGTTTTCATAGATTCATATTATATAGACTGGCCAGTGAGCGTCTTTACAAGGTCGAACTTCATACAAAGTTAAAAAGGCGTCTGTTAATTTTCCCAAGGCCAGTTCGATGACTAGATTGACTTGAGAAAAGCTGGCTAAAACTCAGGCCACTCTTTTAATCGCCAAATTATTACAATGCAATGAGTTACAATGGAAAACATCGTCATGTTTAATTCAATGTAGCTTCAAAACATCAAGTCTGGACAACATTTTGCAACGCTCTTCCATTCGTTGGTACTTCCTCTACTTGGCACTTTGTGTCTAGGTGAGGATCTAGGGTAAATGCAGAAACGGCTTTTCTATTTCGTGGATTCTGAGCGTGCTCTCCGAAAAGTTCATTGTAGCTCTCACCACTCTATAGGGCTTCGGAGAAGAAGCTAATAGAAACAGGCTCGTATTGCAATAATTAAATTTATTGTCATTTCGGGTTAATAATTTGGCGATGTGGTATTCCACAGAACCAGTAGCCAGAATTCCCTAATTATTAGGGAATTCTGGCTACTGGTTCTCCGAATTAAAAGTGTAAGTTATGCATTTCAGTCTGTAGCCTTCCACTGCTGGATATAAGCCTTACCTAATTTTTTTCACAGTGGGTGACTGACTTTGTGCCGCCTATAACCAACGGCTCCCTATAACCTTCACAAGGTCATCCGGCCGTCCATCAAAGTACAAGTATGATGTAAGTACTTAATAATAAGGCATCAGACCAAAACAGCTCAAACACACAAGTTATTGAAACGATGGCAACAGATGTATAAATAACCGCCATAACAATATATAAAACCAACTATAAACACAAATGGTTTGCAATTTTGTTTATAAGGCCAAAAGATTTCACTAAACGTTCTCCGCATCGTCCAAAATAATTAAAGTCCGTGAGAAACTCTAGAATAATAAACTTGTATATCGACATTTTATCACAGATATCAGAATCGAATAATTAAATCGAAGTGGATCGAGAAATATTTTCGTAATCTTTGTTATTATAACTGTTTACTCTTGCACCGGAATCAGACAGGTTTTGTCCGGAATTGTAAGAAAATTTATAATACACAATTTATAATACTGTTAATTCTTTTTTCTAGTTGCGGTGTGAGTTGTGGCCACTAATCGCATTCTTTTGTACCGTTCACACGTGAATATTAGACACGTTAGTTTTTAATTATTATATTTTGTCCGGCTTATCTGCCAATGTATGTTGTCTAGAAATTAACGGAAGACAGCAAGACAAATACTGACCATAACTCTCTTTCAGTTATCATGGGTAGTTAATTCCATTATAATTAAACTGAATCCTAAAACATCTGACATTGTTGATGCAGTTAGTATAATCAGTGTAAGCCAAAACATTGTTCAGCATTACGTGTTTATAACTCGATGCGAGCATTCATATGAAATTTTATATCATACTTATTATGGGGCGACTAACTCCGTGTCACAGATAAATCAATTAATTAAACATCCAACTAGACATTATTACTTCAATTTGTTATTATAAGCACAGTAGGTAATGTTGGTCATGGTGTAGCCTAAGGCCGCTTTTTGTTAATATCATTAGCCCTGATCGACACGCGAATGCCCATTTTTTTCTATTACTATTTTAAAAGGTTGAGAAATAATGAGGTCTTTAGGCGTCGTCTCCTCAGTACTTATGTTGTTAACTTATGTTATCTGAGATTGCCGACTTGACTAGCTAGTTAGGTACTTTTTTATCTTCAATAACAAACTCGGGTTGATAATCAAATCGCGTTGTTGTCGGTGTTGCGAACACTCAGTTCAGTTAGCATAACGATTGATATTGTATGGGATTACAGGAGGGCATCATGTGGTATCGAGGCTTGCCAGTAGGAGACGTTCCGCTCAGCTGGTCAGGCGTCACGGGCTGCCGAACTCCCCCTTCCACCCGCCTTCGGGAATCTTCGGGAGCGTTCGGCGGTCTTCGGCTCCCAGATCCCAATTCTTTAGGTGCGCGTACGCTGGGTGACTCAACTAATTATTGAGATCTATGGGTGTAATGATATCACGGGGTCTTTATTGTTTTATTTTGTTGTAATTGCTTGGTACTCGGCGTATGATTAGTCATCTAATTATAGGTCCGAAAAATGTTTAGTTCCAGATGTTGGTCGTGTTTAAATAGACCTTTTTACATTGAACGTCTATGGACAAGAAAAAAATTGACAACAAAAAAATCTATTAACTTTTTTGAGATTGTAATAACTTTGTGGAAAATTAGTTTCAACTTAGTCCTGTAGCATTTACATGGAGGTCATAATGTACCAATGTAATCATTTGATTATTTTTTTATTTGTTGTTCTCGAGATGTAAGAAAAGTTGGAATGTGAAGATTATTGTGCTGCAATAAAATAAGAACAAAATGTTTGGGGGTATGACATTGTTTTAAAAAAGGAATGCCGTGATCCCATCGAACAGTATGGTGTGGGGCCATGGTATGTGAAGGGCGTGCACCGGTCGACTTTTGTTTACATTAAATTTTAAGCGTATGCACATTAGGCGGTTGGCTCGCAGTAGCCGGAGATGTGTAACCAATCATGGAAAAGTAAAATGTCGCGACATATGGGAGACTGCTTCACGATTGGATGCTTAATATGTCGCTACGACCTACATGTTTTGTGTGCATGTACTTTAAAACCCTAAAAGGTTTGAAACGTGACATTAGATTGAAATGAAGTGGTTTTGTTAAACGTTTCTCAAGTAAATCGTTCAAAAAGAAATGTGTCTTTTGATGTATTTTTGTTTACAACAAGCAAGTTCATTTGAAAAAAACATAACATTTACGTATTGAGCAGAGCAATTTTTATCTTATAATTATTGCTATAAGGTAAAATATTCATAAATGAAATTATATTATTAATGATAGTTCAATTGTTTATCACTGCAGTTATTCCCAGGTAGTAACTTTAATTGCACATTCAGTGATAGGAAATAGACGTACCTTACATTATAGGTAAGTCGTTTAGAAGATATTAAAATCAATGAAGTCATCGAACTCAATATATTTACTAGTATTCAAATTTGAAAACGCGATTTTTTGTCTTCGGTCCATTCTCGCGTCAAGCTAAAACAATATTTAGTTTGCCTGTCCAGAATTTCACATCAGTAACTCCAAATTTGTAGATGTGGCGGTCAATACCAATAGGTCTGTCCCCTATTACTTGAGATTTAGTATACCTAGTATTTATTATTATTTTAAAGTAGATGTCATGAGAGGCTTTTTTGCTGTGTCGCGTGCGTCGACCTACTGTCATTGTAGCACCCACAAATATATTTGAATTTCTTCTAGAGTATATAGAGATATATAGAGTATATAATGCTTTACATAGAAAAAGGCTAACTTAACCTAACCTAACCTAAAAATATCAAAAAGGTTTTATGTACTGTTATTCCCTTATGAATTCCGAACAGGTTGTCAACTATCAAAGTGCCTGATATATTCTACGTCTGAAAGGTAGATAGTTCATTTTCGATTAAAGCAATCATTGTTACAATTTCATACGGGGCGACATGCATTTAATTTGATTATGCTACTCCGCATGGAAACTGTGCCACTGTGTATCAGCTACACTGGGTAACAATCATTAACAAGCATTAATTGGGGCAACGGTGTTTGGAATTCGTTGTTGAATAATATATTTCGCTTCTATTACATATTTGGTCTTTGATACAGGACTGGCAACTGGATTGTATATATAGCTTTATAAAACATGAGCTTTGCTTTTTTCATGGCTTACTTAAAAAACTAAATTCTGAAGTAATAGTCGAACTTGGCCCACCACGATCGGTAGATCATGCAGGGTACTGCAGTAAGCCCATTACAAACACAATTTCAATTTATGGATGAAAATGTCCTCATCATCATCATCATCAGCCTATACTAGTCCAAAGCTGGACATAGGCCTCTCCAATTGCATGCCCCTGAGCATGATTTGCGACTACTGTCATCCATCCGCTTGCCAGCCTTGAAAATGTCATTAGAAAATGTCTTATCGTATTTTTTTTCCAAACTAGACCTTAAGTCACATGTGCTTAAAACTATTTATAATTTTAGAGGAAACTTATGGAATATATATGTCATAATAGTGTGCCTAGATATTGAATTATACAAGGTTTAAGAACGCTCTATCGATGATCTTAAAAACCACTTTTGACATCTTATTCGGTAACTTAGTTCTTGCCTCTTGCGATTCAAAAGCGATTTTGAGAGTTCAGTTTCATAATACAGGCCTAAGCCTAACTCTACCTAGTTTCACTAAATTTTAGTGGTCTTTTCTCATATGGCTTAAATAAAAAGTATACTTCGTCCCATTAGAAGAATAATGTTTTATCTTCACATAAAACAAAATAGAAATTATTGAAAAATTCGGCATTAAAACCGTAAACTATCGATTGATCAAATTTTTATTTTATTCTTTAGTCAGTATTTTACGAAATACAAATTTGATCAATTGATAGTTTACAGTTTTTAATGCCAAATTCATAATAAATTCATTTTTGTTTTATCTGAAGATAAGATATTATTCTTCTAATGGGACGACTTAAGCCTTCTAGGTGACTTGAGAAATTCCAACACTAGGGTCTGCCTCAAGCCCATACGATAAGAAGAAGAAGAATCCTGCAGTAACGGTGAAGGGAGCCATAGGTCTTGGAGATCGTTCATTGCTGACGAGAGATTTTAACCTTCAGAGTAATAACAAAGTTACGGTACAAATACTCTTAAAGAAGTTTTATTGTTAGCTATTTGCCTACCTATGTGATTGTTGATTGTGAGTACAGCTGCAGTGCCATTTAATTCTAAGGGAAACGACTACTTATATAAATCAGTAATAATTACATGCATTTATGCAGATTTGTTTGAAGATCTTGATTGAATCTTTGAAGCAACTATCCGTAGATAACAGTTTTTTACAAGGTTTTATTAAAATTGCAATGTTTTATCATCATCATCATTTCAGCCTATTGCAGTCCACTGCTGGACATAGTTTGTTAATTAATTTAGGTCAAATCTTGGAAGCTAGATTTGACGTTCTCCTCGATTTGAAATCCGGAATGAACCAGGGTATGAATTTGTGCCCGGTTAATGTAAACCGCTGGAACAAAGCCGCATGCAACGGGTTCTATTAGAAATATCTTGGAGAAGCCTGTATCCAACAGTGGACGATTTTATATGATGATATGAATTTCAATAGAATCGCCTAGCATACGATCTAACATTTGGAAGGATATCATGATATTTTGTGTTAAAATAGGTACAAATATCGGAACAACGATTTAAAAAAAGCTTCGATTTCTAGATAAAAATATTAATGTGGATCCATGTAACTTCGCTGTATGAAAATTCGTGATAAAGTTATTTCGGAGAATAATTATTCGCGGTTGCATATTTTCGTGGTAGCGTTATTCTAGGTTTAGTAATTCGGAAATCAGTATGAGAGTCAAACCAAACGTCAAAATAAACTTAAAGTGACATACGTCATTATTGCATCACCCAACATTAGCCGTCAATCATAATTTTCACATAATAACAATATTACACCAACCTGTGAAATAAAACAATGGACAAAACTAAATTAGCGAAATTTTCAAGCGTTTAAGTAGTTATTTTTGTAATTTGGTCATCATTTTCCCAGTTGATTACTCCTGGCTCAAGTTTAGCTAATAGAAAATTGACTTTATTATTATTTTTACAAGGCTTACATTGTCTTGGGTGATTGAAGCAAACTAACCGAAATCTTATATAACTAAGGTTGCTACGAGGATTCAGCATTTAATTGATCACCCTTTATAAACAAAGTTTGTGATATGTCACAATCAGATCGTCCCATTAGAAGAATAATGTCTTATCTTCAGATAAAACAAAAATGAAATTATTATAAATTTGGCATTAAAAACCGTACACTATCAATTGATCAAATTTGTATTTCGTAAAATACTGACTAAAGAATAAAATAAAAATGTATCAATCGATAGTTTACGGTTTTTAATGCCGAATTTTTTAATAATTTCATTTTTGTTTTATGTGAAGATAAAACATTATTCTTCTAATGGGACGAGATATTGACCTAAGCTACCACCAATATACCTACTAAAAATAAAAACCAAACCAATAAATACCCAATCTCGCAATCCTCACTTTTATCGAGAAAACTGAGAGGGTTTTTCAAAATCAACACGACACACTCTTGCCTGATATGGGAGGATCAAGCGTATTAATTTCTTCTTGGGTTTATATAACCTATAGGTTTCCTCACGATATTTTCTTCACCTTTTGCTAATGGTAAGTTATATATAAATTCGGAAAGATGAAATCAACATTGATACTGCCTTTTGCCGGTCGGAATCAAATTAAGACCGCATATTTAGCACGCCAGTTGCTTCCCTATTCGGCCGCAAGCGCATTTTATGTCTAAGGTAGGGCATTTAAGGGTTTGTAACGCGCAAAAGGAAAATTCGAAACAAACCCTTTACCAACCCGTCTGGCCAGTATAGTAGGCTAAAGTCCCTTCACAATCTTTGGAGGAGACCCGTGCCCAGCAGTGGGACGTTTATGGGTTGAAATGATGATGATGATGATGAATGCGCTCGTGACGTCCCTGGATATGCACGCGTCCTTGAGCAACGATAATATCTTACTATCAGGTCGGCCATATGTCTGTTTGCCACCGTCGTGGTATAAAAAAATGCGGTTGTTATAGAATTTAATAATATTTTTGTATTATCTAATAGCCAACGTAAAGTTAACTGCTGGGAACGTAATGCTAATAATTTAATTGATTTGACCCTGGCCTGCCCGTGTGATAAACGTAGTACTGTAAACGAATAGATACCTACCTACCTCTTCACCGTCATTATTATTTTATCGTTTATTGTGATCCATTTTTTTTTAAATATATATATAAGCAGGCATATAATATACATAGGTCCAAAACAGAACGATGAGCTTTCTGTTCAAATACAGTTTTAATTGACTACAAGATTCTGCTAGTATTATAACTTTCTTGGATATTATTAAAATTTTGTTCGTCCAAAAACAAAATTTCGCGGTATTTTTGCCGTAACAAAGTCTACCGGTTTCACATTTGTCAAACCGCGCGTTCAAAAAGTGTCAAGTTTTTTTTTTTACAATTCGTTTTCGTTTTGCTTAGCCCCATCTAAAAAGCTAGGTTTTTTTTGCTTACGCACGGGATTTCTTTACTGATTCGTGCCTTCACTGCTTTGATAACCAACGGTGTCCTAATTGTGGGGAGCGATCTTCGAAGCTTGAATCTTCAGTGCATAGTACAATAAATGCAAAAAATGTAGAATAGCATATTTTAGTACTATCATTTGATAGTACAATAAATGCAAAAAATGTAGAATAGCATATTTTAGTGCTATTTTAATTTGAGAACGTTGAAAATCTCTGTTGGTAGTTATTTTATCTTCCTTTTGTGACCGCTCCATATTTTTTTCAGAAAGCCCGAACGCTCTATCGTTAAAATAATTAAAGCATGAATGGATATGAATATTTCTAATTTTCTAATATAATGAATATTAGAAAATTAGAAATAATAAGTTTATGACCCAACTAAGTATAAATTAATTATACTTAACATAATATTATTATCATATTCGTGGAATTTGATATTTGTTGTATCAATACATGATACAATTATTATATGTTTTTTCCTCAAAAACTGATACCTAATACCTACTACCTTATACTATCTATTCAAAGAATTATTTTTTGAAGATAACACTCCCAGTAGGAAATAATAAAATATCCCCTGTGTATTTGCCCAGGGGACTTACTCTGAATTTCGACATTTATTTTAAATGTTAGGTTTTTAAAATGTAACGAAATTTAGATATGGTCGCGTCGCTGTCACTTTCAAACATTTGACAGTGACATTAAAACCAAACATTCGAATGTCGAAATTCAAAGTGAGCCCGCAGACCCAGTACAAAAATTTGTGAGCCTCACAAATGTTTGGCCTATTCGGAGACCCACAATATGAATTTCTATAAAGTTTGTACCAGCCTACCATAAGTTCGATAACTTGGGTTCAGGCTCCCTACTGATAACGTATTATTATCTTATTTACATAGTATGTAGTTCTCCTGTTTTTGCCCTTGCAGCATCTCATTGTTCGACGCGATTAATGAACGGTTGGAGTCGATGTTATCTGTTATGGGAAAACTGCGCAACCGTTGTTTTAGCTACGCACACGGCTAAGTAAATAGAAAAATGGAATTCTAAGTGTAATATACGATTTTATTTGCGTACCTATCTGTAGCGTCTAAGGCCTGCCTACTCGGAATTACGAAATTGGATTTGGGTTATTTTGATAACCTTTTCAAATGTTTAAAAATGACAGCGACCATATTATCGATTAAGGTAAATATCAAAATCCAGTAATCTGGTGACATTCCGAGTAGATTTCTGGACTGCATTGAAAACGTATAATTTTGATATAATATGTTAATGCAACACCTATTCTGCCTTACCAATTAAAAACAGTTCAACTGCGTGCTTAAGTTTAGAGAAAAATGTGTCTAAATACATCAATCTTAGAACCATTTTCCAAAGACTTGTGAAATGCAATTACGACGTTCTTGTTTAGCACGGCAGTATTGTTTGAAATAAATTAAATTAATTGAGGATTATTAAGCTGTTTGGCAAAAGTAGAAGAAATATTAAATTATTCACCTATAAAATACGTTAGGAAATTCTGACCATCAAATTTTAAGTATAAGTCAATGTCCATAAGGTTTAAAATCAACTGTCAGTTAATCTAACACACACTGCGGATACCTAATTATTATGGGTTTATTTATTGCATTATTATCTCGTGCACTTCCTCTCACAATAAAAGGATACTTGTTATCAATCGATTCATTCACGAGTTTTGCGTTAATGACTGTCAATTGATATGCTTATCATTGTTTGCGACTTGTTTGTACAGTCGGAGCAGAATGAAAATGTGCCTTCATTCATAATAGTAAGACCGACAAGCAAGAAGAATCGATATTATTAATTCTGGTTCCTTCTACAGCGGCCTTGAGTAAGTAGAATATGTCAGTATTCATTTTTGTGTGTTTTTAGGCGACTAAGAGTATTATAAGATTCGGATATATAAGTAATTATACCCGAATCTTGAAATTTGACGCAATCGAATTAGATAACGTAGTAAAATATTAGAAAATGCAACCTTTACATTTCAAACATTTGACAGCGATATCGAAATCAATTGATTGCCTGACAAAATGGAAGAAATCGCAATACCATATTTACCAATCGGCAAGAATGCATAAATAGACTGATGAATGTTGAAAAAGCCAAAATGTATGTCATAAAGTGGAAGGAAATAGTCTCTGCCTACCCCTCTGTTGGGAGAGAGGCGTGATCTATATGTATGTATGATGATATTTTGAAGCCTCCGTGGCTCAGTGCCCAGACCCTGACTGCTGAGAGAGAGGTCGTGGGTTCGATTCCCACCCAGGACAAATCTTTATGTGATGAGCACAATTATTTGTTCTGTTACTGAGTGTAATGTATCTATAATAATATGTACATACTCGTATTTACAAAAAAAAAAGTTATTTATGTATTATATCAGTTGTCTAGTATCCATATTACAAGATTTAGCTTAGATTGGGACTAAATGGTACCGTGTGTGAATGTCTAAAACATTATTATTATTATGTATGAAGCCTATGGAGACACAAAAGGTAAACAGGATTGGGATGGGTAGCAAAATTGCAGTGGGGAGGACTGTTTGAAGTTGGCTGTGTGAACGTTTTATTTAGATACTAGCTGACCCGGCGTACCTACTTCGTACCGCCATAAATAAAAAAAATCGTTATAAAAAAAAAAGCGCGTGGATCCTAGGTCTATGGTATTTGTATTCTGCTACTATACTACCTTGATACTGCAATGTATTTACTTTTCTACGAAAAATATTTTATTTCATATTTTATTTCATATCTTACAATATCCACAATTGTTTTATTTTTATTAGTTTATGACTTTAGCGACCATAAATACATACAATGATAATTCACTGTCAAATGTCAAATTTTAGACCGAAAATAAATGGCGCGAATACATTAAAATGGCGCGCGGATCCTAGGTCTATGGTATTTGTGTTCTGCTACTATACTACCTTGATACTGCAATATATGTATTTACTTTTCTACAAAAAATATTTTATTTCATATTTTACTTTATTTGATAATTTTACTACACAATTGTCATAATATATTCTTTGAATTTACTGGTGAATGATTAGTAATATATTCAAGTAATGAGGTTGTATAGTAAGCAAAAAGAAAAAAGAGATCTTTGATTTCTTTTTAATCTGTCATACTGAATTGTCATTAAGGCTGACGTTGATAAATATAGTAATATACATACACAAAGTTGAAAGGATGAATGTTTGTTTGTATATTTGATAATTTTAACCAAAAAGACACGGGATGGATGTTTACAAAGATAAGTACTATTCTAATGAATCACGTAATATTGGTTATGTTTAATCTGAAGTAATTTATCTGTGCTTAGAAAATATTGGCCGAAATTTTACCTCTAAAAGTGAAAAGTTGCTGTGGTCACAGGAACAAAATAACAGGTAAGCGAAGTCACGGGTGACATACAGTATTATTATAAGATTTTTGGGATTATATACATTTCATTTAATATCGTAATAACTTTTAAACTATTTGTCGAAATAACTTAGTGTAAACGACAAAAATTATCTACATTAAATGACAAAAGTGATAAAGGTATTTACATTCCTAGGAATTAGTTTAATACCATGAAATTTTTCACTTTAAATGCAGTATCCGATTTAAATGTATTTCTGGCTCACTATTCTCTCTATATCGACTTCCACATAAAAGATAGGCATATGCTGTCGCGGACTTTTTTTTATAACTATTTAAGAGTAACAATTCCTCCATACATTGTCCTTATGTAAAACTAACGGTTTACGTAGAGAAATCAGAAATAGCTATAAGATGGCAGATTTTTCTCCGACTTACTGTACATTTGTTCTCATCGTTTAGCCAATTTACGCGATATCTAGATAAAATATAGCCTATATGTTATTCTGATGTATAAGGTAAATTACTGCAAAGTTTCATTGAAATCTATTCAGTGGTTTTTTCGTTTACTGGTAACAAACATCCAAACATTCTTACAAACTTTCGCATTTATAATATTAAGTAGGATAATAAATGATCTTAGCTCTAAGAATCTTATTATAGATTAAGAGTTATTATAATAAATAAAAAATGTATTATATTTAAGAAATAAACAGTACATTTTTTTTTTTAAACATCGATTGCTCTGATTGTAGAAAGGTGACAGCGGCACCATGTCAAAGGGTTCATCAGAACACTCCACGGAATAATCAGTTGTTATAACGATTCTAATTTTTACTTAAAATTGAAATCACTTCCAATTCGAACACTACTCCCATAAAAAAAGTCTAATATGTGCAGCATAGCGTATACTGAGCTAGATTCCCTGCCACACGTATGTAAATATTGTCTGCGTTCTATGCCTCGTGCATGTATAAATGTATCTTAAATATAGTGTGAATGCATACCTTTCCTTCTTCTTTTTGTATTGTATTTTTATATATGTGGCAAAATAAATGGTTTAAAAAAAAATCGTCCACAAAATTACAATTAACAGGTAATATTTTGATACGAACATTGTTCAGTGGCTAACGATACAAGGCCAACGTAAATAGATATGTATCTACTCAAAAGTGACTTCGTGTTTATTACAATGAATATTTTCTGCTATACACTCGTATAAAAACGAGTTTATTGAGATCACACTGCCAAGGATATTATAATAAGGTTGAATTGCAAAAGAGACTAAGGTGTTTAAATTTTGTAATTGTTATTTAAACTAAAACGCCACTAATATACCTACATAATTATTTTAATGATATATGCATTAGGTCATGAATATGCAGATTTGATTTCAGTTTTGGAAACAAAGTGCTTACAATTGATATTAGTGAACATATAGTAATTAAAAAAGGCATTAAGTGAGTTATGTTGTTTAAAGTCAATTTTAATTTTGTTAACATTGGTTTAAGGTTGAAAATTGATACGTCCTAAGTTTAATCTTAAAGCCTTTTTTTATGTGGGTTACGCTTATTCTTACTCGGAAGTTGTTGTGTTACGTTTTAGGTATTAATTCCTTAGTTTTAATTCTAGAATCGGGTGTTTAATGAAGAATAAATTGTAACAGTGGAAAGGTTCCCGCCTTTGTGATTTTAAATATAGGTAACTTGGACCCTGAATGTAAGATTTTCGTGTATATTATTTTCCAGTATGATATTATGATATATTATCTTGTCGTCTCATTTCTTTGGCCACACAGTTTACATGACATGTCTCAGATGGTTAAGATACTTTACAAACAGTGATGAAACAGGACGAGCCTTCACGTTATTTTCTCCTCCACTCGAATGGACACCCCTCTTTATGCAATAGGTAAACAAGTTGAATGAACGTTAAAGTTGACTTG
This sequence comes from Laspeyria flexula, assembly GCA_905147015.1. Taxonomy (NCBI): domain Eukaryota; kingdom Metazoa; phylum Arthropoda; class Insecta; order Lepidoptera; family Erebidae; genus Laspeyria; species Laspeyria flexula. The sequence continues at coordinate 7,036,457 of LR989949.1, read as the reverse complement.
TTATTTATTATGATACTTCGTCATTACTCACTCGTTTATTGTAACGCACCCGAGGGTATGGCATTCAAAACAATCGTATCAGCTCAAATTTCGCTTGACATTATTATTTATAAAACATATTAACACACGATGTATTTAAGATAAATAAGTACATTATGTATCAGTAACTTGATACTATAACATTTCTTTGTTGACTAACAAATAATCTGAAACAGCTTTACTACCATTTTGTCTACTACTTTCATCGATTCGTACCAAGAGCTGTTCGTCCCACGGTATGAATCGGGAAGGATCATTTATGAAATCGTCGTTTTATATCAGGGAACAATGGGAAATGGTATGAATTGAGGACATAAAAAATTATTCCGTTCCATACCGTGGAGCGAAACAGCTCGTGGTATGAATCGAGGAAAAACCCGAAATGTGGGGTATGATGGCACCGCAAGTGCGCACCCCGGGAAAAAAAGCATGACCTTTTTTTTTTTTATAAATAGGTAGATTTGTGTATCAAGGCCTGCCTCTGTGACGCTATGTATGTAAGTATAACTTATGTAGTTCTTTTCAAATCTAACCAGTAGTTCCTGAGATCCTAGCGTCCAACCAAACAAACAAACAAACTCTACAGATTTATAATAGTATAGATTTAGTATAAACTAAATCTTAAATGAAAAAGCGATGTTGGCTGAATGGATAAGTGACCGGCGTGCAAATCACGCGGTCCGAGTTCGATCCCGACTAGGGTTCATGATTTCTCGAGCTTTTCAATTTCTCGGGTCTCGAGAATTCTCGAGGCTAATTTCTCGGGTCTTCTCGGGTTGTCGAGAAATTTACATTTACGTACGTTTTCTTATATTATTTGGTTCCAATAACGTCAAAAAATTCAGTGGTCTTCCTCACAAATAAAAGTATCAAATTAGTTATAAAGCTATTATTGATTACATATAACATTAATCTTATGAATAAGCTAATTAACTTTTTTTAACAAAATACAGAAATAATATTATTTAGACTCATAATTATAATGACAGCACCATTTTTGGCTGGTTAGAGTGCAGGAGACAAGGTAAAACTGGTTTTCAAATAGGCCTATTTGAAAACCAGCGCCGGGCACTTGTGCTCTGCATTATGCTGAAATAGTGCCTATTTGGTACAGACGCGAGACTGTTGTTTGTTTGTATTTGTTCTGTCTATGTATTTGTTATGTAGTATGTCTTGTGTTTGTACCAATAAATGTTTTCTATTTCTATTTCTATTTCTAAAATCTATAACAAACGCAATTCAAATTAATAATAAGCACTTGGAGTAATATGTGATACACACACACACAACACAACTGGCAATATTCGTCTCACAAATTTAAAATGACACATTCATTAACTTCAAATTACGGGTCTTGTTCATAATATCGACAGTCACTACATCGATGGTCGCTGTATCGAAAACGTTCCATCGACGGGCTAATGTATCGACAGTACCCCAAATTGATAGTACGGTACATCGACAGTACACCAAATCGATGGTACGCTACATCGACAGTACACTAAAACGACGGTACGCTACATCGACAGTACACCAAATCGATGGTACGCTACATCGACAGTACACTAAAACGACGGTACGCTACATCGACAGTACACCAAATCGATAGTACGTAGCATCGACTACCCGACCCAAGCCAGATTTAAATAAAAAACAAGATTTTTAAAAGTTTTTAATCACAATTTGTTAAATCTGTAAATTGCTTGATTTTTACACAAAGAGTTTATCCGGTTTCCTGTATGGATCTAGATTTTTCTATAAGTGTTTTTATTATAAATGTTACCGGAAATGTATGAAATCTAGGAAATGTATACAATTCCGAAGCTATTTAGGATATGTATAAAATAATGTTTTAAAAACTATTTAATACATAGATACACTGGGAAACATGTACATTTCCTAGGAATTGTATATAATTCCAATATCGTATTAGGAAATGTATAAAAATAATGCTTTCTGTACACGTTGTTAAATGAGAATAATATTTTTTATTAAAGCACTCGTTGAAAAAATCAGGTAACAATCATACCGTAAAATATAATATCTTCAAAATAACCCTAACCTAACCAGTCAGAGTCAGATTGCTCTGAATCGGGGGGTGGTAAGTTTAGGTACCGCGCATAGGTCGCCGGAGCCCCACTTCGCGGGGCTCCTACTCCTGGGTGGTTTGTTGTAGCGTACCATCGATTTGGGGTACTGTCGATACATTAGCCCGTCGATGGAATGTTTTCGATACAGTGACCATCGATGTAGTGACTGTCGATATTATGAACTAGACCCTCAAATTACTTACATAAGAAAAACATATCAGAATAATTAAAAACTAAGCTTGTGTGTTGTTGTTTTACAAAAATAGGAAATATAATTAGACTAAATAGTATAATTAATGTATCGTTAGTTATTTTATGTATTAAAGTTTGACTAAAAAATAATAGAAAAGAACAGATATAAGATCATATTTAGATTATATTATTGATAAAAATAATATGAATAATAAAGCCATTATGTGTCAATAAAAGTGAAAAGACTTACCTGTTTGATTTCAAATTGAAACAAAATACGTAAACTATACTCTGCTAGAGTCGAAACACGAAATAACGTGTAAAAACGACGCCGCAGAGCGCTTGCAGCGAGATCAAAGGGTGTCGCTGCGCTTTGGCCCGCGCCACCACGCAACACAACAAACGGCGATTTAATTTCTATATAGGTACATGATTTCTCGAGTTCTCGACTTTTCTCGAGCTTGATTTCCCGGGAACAAAGCCCAACGATTTCCCGGGAATTCTCGGCTCGAGAATTCCCGGGAATAAACCCTAATCCCGACCGGCAGTACCAATGTGAATTCCACTTTGTGGAATTAATATGTACTAGTCAAGTGACTTAGCATCTGCTAACGGTGAAGGAAAACATCGTGAGGAAACCCACATACCCTAGAAGAAATTCTATGAGTATGTCTGATCCACCAACCCGCACTAGGCCAGCGTAAGTGGATTATGGCCTAAACCCTCTCAGCTCTCTAGTTAGAGGAGAGGAGACCCGAGCCCAGCAGTGGGACTGAATCTTAAATACACACATTCAACATTCATTTTAGCCTGAGAATAGTTTTGCCATTAAACCAATATTTGTTGACAATACATTGGTGTGTGCTGCAAACAATTTGCAAATAGTTTCTCGAGCCTGGCAATAGTCTTGACCTAGTCACTAATAACTTGATAATTACAGGATAGTCCAATCCTTTGTGTACACGACTGGTTTATGTCATTTTATAATATTTACATTTGAATAATTATTATGTGACATCAATTTACATAATTGAGATTGTTGGTTTAAGTTTATTATATTCTTTAATTGTTTTGTAAAATTGAAACGTTGAGCTAGAATTTTTGTTATTAAATTAAATTAAATATTGTTTATTTCAGGCAATTTAGCCCATATTTTACAAACATATTAACATATTAATTATTAAAAATAGATAGCAAAAAAATATATTAAAAAATCATAAAAAACTACACATTTAATAAATACTAATGAAATATATATATAATAATAGAATAATAATATAATATAAAACATTTAAATTTATAAATTTACATTTAACCTGGCGATCGTATTATGTATATGTGATAAAAAACTGCAGATGATAATAATAATTAAAGTTAAGTAAAATAAGCTAAGTTATTATTTAACAACGTTTAACAACGGTTTGTAGTATTCACATTTTGTAGGTATCTTAGCTATGCTCACTGTTTTATCTTTATTCTTTAATTGACTACTGTTTATTGGACTTACTGACGCAGTCAGAGACGTGAATTAGCAGTATTCTGTCATTAACACAATTTTTTCATTGAATAATCGTCTTTAGGCGTATAAACTTAAGTATTAACGTTTTTTAGTAAATAAATTGTAAAGTTAAATAACGTCTCTTATGAAATATACAAGTATACGTTTGTGTGTTTTTAGTTTTTACAACAACGGTGTCCAGCTGCAATATTTTGATACATTTATGTCACAAAATATAACATAGTAAATACTATTGGAATCGATTCTGCTACTGATTCTGAACTAACTACTTCCATTCGCACAAAGTACGAATAATGTATACGATATACGATTCAAATCCACATCATACTATTAGTTATTAGCAAAAGAAAAGGTGTGCTAAATGTGAAGTGTAGGAAAAAAAACGTAAAAAAAATAAATAAAACGTTTTGTACTAGGGCGAGTTTAACCAAACTATGGAGAAAGATGCGAACTTTAAATAATTACAGATTACTATAATATTGAGATACTTAATACGTCAACAATTCGTCCCATTAGAAGAATAATGTCTTATCTTCAGATAAAACAAAAATGAAATTATTATAAATTTGGCATTAAAAACCGTAAACTATCAATTGATCAATTTTGTATTTCGTAAAATACTGACTAAAGAATAAAATAAAAATTTGATCAATAAATAGATAGTTAACGGTTTTAATGCCGAATTTTTTAATAATTTCATTTTTGTTTTATGTGAAGATAAAACATTATTCTTCTAATGGGACGAATTTATTGTTCTCTTCATCATTATCTTAACCTTTACGGGTTGTAAAGGTTCCACTGCTGGTCACGCTTATTATTTGATTGTCCTATTACTTACTATTAAATCAACACTCTATGGTTATCCAATTACATTGTAACCTATATTTGCGAAATAATTAAAAGTTCTTCAGATTGTCAGGTCTTGTAAAGAGTTGCTTATGTTGTCATAATGGAAAATATTATTAAGTGTACTATTATTAAGTAAGGCTACTATTATTGTGTTACGCTAGCGGTTGGCCCCTTCTGTTGCACACAGGGGGGTTCGGACATTCGGTTTTGATGTCGCTGTGAAATGTAAGGAAATTTCCGGTGTCACTTTCAAACATTTGACAGCGACATCCAAATTATAAGTCGAATGTCGAAATTCAGAAGGATCCAATATTATTTTATTTTCAAGTAAGTGCCATATAAGATTTGTCTGATATATAGGATATCAGTAGGATCGTTCACCAATAGCAATTTTGGCTGAATTATGCATAATATATTAAGTACCTATTGTGTAATATTATATATTAAATAGTATACCTACGCTGCTGTGAGTACTTATACACAGTTAAACCACAAGATTTGCATTGTATAAACAAAAAAAACCCGGTCAAGTGCGACGCGAAATACCTACATATTATAGATAAATTACACCCAGACACAGAACAAACCTATGCTTATCACACAAAGATTTGTCCTGGGTGGGGATCGAACCCACGACCTCCGGCTTAGCAGTCAGGGTCACTAACCACTAGATCAACAGGCCAGTCCATAGTCATAATCAAACTTATGAGGAAAGCATATTTATATGGGTACAGGCCAGTATAGGGGTTCTATTTTTTCCTTTTGAGGTGTGGAACCCTAAAAATGGTTACCTTAGTCGCTTATTACGTAGTACCAGGGACAAAAAACTATTCTTAACTGAGACAGTCACTGTGGCGTAGCGGTTAGAAAACACTAACTGATCACCCCGTACCGAGTGACGTGGATCGATTCCCACATGAACTAAATATTTGTACGATGATATGATGCCTATGGACGTATGGAGCGTATTACCGACCCTTCAAACAATCAACACTTTCTAACGACCAACACTACTCGCTAGCAAGAACACAATGACAAACTTTTTCATTTTAAAGCTGTCATTTAAGTCTCAGATAATTTATCAGACACTTATCATCCAGTAGTAAAACAGGGCCTAAGCTTACTATGCTATCGGTGAGCAGCTTGGAATTACGTATAGTTACCCTCAACTTACGACCGAGGTCGAAGTCGCGGTCAAAAGTTAATAGATTTCAAATAGCTAAACATTTTATGTCCGGCTTTAACTTCACCGTGTTCCGTTTAGTTTTTAGTCCTCATACTAAGGTAATCGTTAACGGTGGTTTAAGTACATTTTAACGTAGACATTAGTTAAGTGGAAATGGTTTAATCCGCCTGAACGCGTCAAGTCCATCTGAACAATGGGCAGCACTGATTATGTTTTGTCAACAATTTTTACCACACGCTTGACTGCCATTATTTCAAGTGAGATGTTATTAGACACTGGCCACTTGATACGGCAGCGAAATTCTTTTTTTCAAAACCAAGTGCAAATCACGCGGTCCGAGTTCGATCCCGACCGGCAGTACCAATGTGGATTCCACTTTGTGGAATTTATATGTACTAGTCAAATGACTTACCATCTGCTAACGGTGAAGGAAAACATCGTGAGGAAACCCACATACCCTCGAAGAAATTCTATCAGTATGTCTGATTGGTAGATCAGATCTAGATCCCGCACTAGGCCAGCGTGAGTGGATTATGGCCTAAAAACCCTCTCAGCTCTCTAGTTAGAGGAGAGGAGACTCGAGCCCAGCCGTGGGACTTAATGGGTTGCTAATGAAGTAAGTTGTATGTTATCAGTACCTAGGTAATTAATCAAACTTATGAGGAAAGCATAGTTATATGGGTATACTTTGACACCACGAGTTATTGGCACCACAGGGTGTCAATCGCACAAGGACGTTTTTTGAATTGGCTGTTTGGGACCATTTTCGTATTAATTTTGTAACATTGTACCAATTGCTGTAAAACGACTATATCTTTTTTGCCTTCTTCGTTACACACCATATATAGTGATTTGGATCAGTATAATAATAAAATGACCTAATCAAAAATGCCAAAAAGAGTCCAACGCTGTTTCAAACCTTGGTGTAAATCGACGAAGATAAACAAGACATTCGTTGATTGACACCATAGAGGTTTTGAAATCATGAATGAGAAAAAAATCAAATATCGTAGTCCAGATTAGTGCCAGCACTCTTATAGGTAGAGGAGTTCCAAGGAGTTGCTTTGTACAAGTGGAGCTCGTAATTATAAGGCCGATAGGCGCAAATAGTTATTAAACGAAAACGATTCTAATTACAATAACAGTTACATATAAATTGAAGTAGTGATCATTCTTGTATCGGATGTTATGCAAACTGGACAATATACAGTTCTAGTAACACTGAAATGTTTTTATCATTGGACATAATATTATTTGAACACCTGATTAGAATACGTGAGGTGTATATTGATCATTTATCAGCGTTCGTGTATACTAATTTATACCATAATACTTACTTTTTGGATACAATTTTGAATGCACACGCGTCTTTCTTTGTGATAGGCAGAGACTGCACAGTGCTTTATCCATACATATTGTAAAAGGCTTTGTCCTGACTGACTGACTGACAGACAACGCACAGCCTAAACCGCTGGTCGTAGCGACTTGAAATTTAGAGTGTGTTTGTCCTAATGTCTAGAGGTGTACTAAGAAGGGTTTTTTTAAAATTCAACCCCTAAAGGGGTGAAAAGGGATAAAAACGATTGTATGAAACTTCTTTGTTTTTTAACTTATAGATTTGAAAATTTGTTTTGGGGTACTAATATCAAAATAAAAAATACTGTCATCAATATTTTTGACAAGGGTAGCTTTGGAAGGGTGAAATTGGGGATGAAACGTTGTATGAAAAGACCTTTGTTTTGAAGTTAACGTTTTGCAAATTAGTATTGGGATAGGAATTTAAAAAGATGTTTTTAATATTTTTGATAGGGATGGGTTCAGGAGGTGAAATATTAAATAGACAGTTCTTTGTTTTTCATGTTATATGTGAACTTCAGTTAAGGAGTGAGTTGTTTTTGGTGTTTGAAAAACTTATGCTAAGGGATGAAATAGGTGTGAAATTTATTAGAAATTGATATGGATGTCGTTTTCAAGGTTTTCAGGGACGCTGATTACGAATGTTATCTATATTGACGTAAAATGAAATTCAACTCCTGGAGTGGGGTGTTGTGGAATTCATGAATTGCACTTAAAACAAAGATCTATGTAATATCGAAATCTACGCGGAAGAAGTCGCGGGCAAAAGCTAGTATAAATATAAACGTAGAACTTCTTCTTTGTCCACTAGCAAAGCTAGCAAACAAGCATATTTGTCTTATGATAAGCAGTTATAATAACCTTTGTACACTTGGTGTAACAGAAACATTACTCACGTGAATTGATCACGTCATGAGACAATAGCCTTTTTATTTATACTAGCACATTAGAATGCATTTGACAAGTTATGGTGATGGGAAATATTGGTCCACCTAATAGAAGGTAACGTTTATTTCTTAATTAGATATAAAATATATTATCAATTCTCAATTTTTTTAAAGCTCTTCTGGATTGCCGTTCGTTCAAATTTTTTTACGTCAACAAGCATATGATAATAATAATAATATTCTAACACATTCACACTGCGCCATCTAGTCCCAAAGTAAGCAATTATATTTGCTTGTGTTATGGGTACTAAACAACTGATATACTACTTAAATATTTTTTTTTTGTAAATACATATTGTAGATAAATTACACCCAGACACAGAACCAACCTTTATGCTTATCACACAAAGATTTGTCCTGGGTGGGGATCGAACCCACGACCTCCGGCTTAGCAGTCAGGGTCACTAACCACTAAACCAACAGGCCAGTCAAAATATATATATCATGTGTTTGTACACGTATCGGCTTATTTGTTGTTATTTCGTTTGGACATAAGGTAGACCCAGGTGATGGAATTTATCGAGTCGCCTAGAACTGGGACCATAGACTATGTGCCTTCCGAAGTAAGGAGTCTCAATAATGAAAGTGCCTCAAACGGTCACCCATCTATGGATTGACCTTGCCGAACATTGCTTAACCTCGATGTTCGTAACGAATATTTCAGTACCACAATTTCTTTAGCGCCTCATCAGTAATGTAAAGAGGAGTTGAAGAGCCTGGCAGGGGAGAAGGGAGGAATCTGAGAGCTGGTATGAAACTCAGACTTGGTAGTTTTTTTTATTAGCCTTCTGGAACCTGCGTAATGTTATTTCCATAGCTACACTATACTTAACGGTCTCTTAGAATCTTACATTACCTATGGATCGAAAACATTATTGTTTGTGTTCTAAGTAGTGCAATGAAAATGAATTCAAAACATCGTCGTACCGTGTGAATATGGCTTTACTGTCGCCATTCAACTATTGTCACACACGTAAAAGTGTAAGAGTTGTAATTTGTAGAAGGGGAACCTTCGAAAACTAGTAGAAGTGATGCCAATACCTGATACAATACATGAAAAAATTATGGGTCTTTCCCCTTTGGGACCACGACACTTTGGGACTACGGTGTCAATCGCGGAACGGCCTTATTTGAATTGGCTGTTTCACACCAAAACCAAACGGACCACGGTTAGGTCTTGGTGTGAAACAGCCAATTCAAAAAAGGCCGTTCCGCGATTGACACCGTAGTCCCAAAGTGTCGTGGTCCCAAAGGGGAAAGACCCAAAATTATATATGTTGTTAATTTTTAAACTGAATCCGCATAATGAGTAAATATATAAAAAAAAAAAATGTGATGGACGATACGTCTTTAATATGTTTTGTTCTATTTATAAAGGTTAAATTAAACACCCGCGTTTTCGTACTTAATATTCGTCTACAAAGAGCTGAGGTAAACACTAAGTTTTATAAACTCAGTTAAACAAGTAAGCCGATGACTGCCAACTTCAAATCTTTTATTTCATATATACTGACTGAGCGGTTGGTCTAATGGTTAGTCACCCTGACTGTTAAGCCGGAGGTCGTGGGTTCGATTCTCTTCCAGGACAAATCATTGTGTGATGAGCATAAAGGTTTGTTCTGTGTCTGAGTGTAATTTATCTATAATATGTATGTATTTACAAAAAAAAAAAAATTAAGTAATATATAAGTTGTTTAGTAAGTATACAAGCAAATATAATTACTTACTTTGGGACTAGATGGCGCTGTGTGAATGTGGTAGAATATTATTATTATGTAGATCACAGACATGATACTTATGAACGTCACACAAAGCAAAAAAAAAAACGAAAAAAAAGCGATTATATTCTACCTTCTAAATACGGAATTTGCTAAAAGGCCTAATTAACAATAATCGGATTGGCTGTGGTATGCTGTGTTTCCACTTCAGTATGTCTGACAGACATATATGTATAGGTATGTTTGTATTTATTCTTTGGTATACATTTAGATGTTTGCAAATTATACTAATTTGCAATAAAAATTAGTCCTTTTTCTACCATTATTTTATAAGTAACGTAAATACTCTCATAATATGCCTACAGTAGAAAGCTGTTATATTAATGATGAACTGACTCTTCAATTTTAATTTTTTGTTTAGATCTGTAGATTGATTGTTAGTTTTATCTTGTTTGAATCTAATTGTGTAAAAAGAGAAAAAGAAAGGACAGAAATATAACAGTTGAAAAGAAAAATAAGTTAAAAATCACTAGTAGGCAAATTTGTACTTTAGAATTACAGAAAGAAGACCGAAATTGCCGCAAAGACAGATCTCATGTTATGCCTGTATTGTAGTAACAGTGCGCTATGTCGATTAGTTACCCAGATAAACAATAAAAGAACAATTATATTATAGGTATCAATGTACGAGTTCAAACATTTGGTTCGTGTTATCTGTATTTAATTAACGTTATAATTGACAACGCTATTAATAAGTAACTAATTGAATCGGACTCTTCTTTCAGGCTTAATAGTTATTGACGTTGAAGTTAGTTATACCTACGAGCTATTCCACTATGCTTAATAATTGAATGCGTTAAATACTTACTCTGTTAATTGCTGTCGTAATCACGATAAAATCGCTGTGCACACAGGAGAGGGGGACTGTGTTTAGACTAGCTGCTCTGTGGTTTAATTTTCGGGTTGGTAAGGGCTTGATTGTATATTTATTTTCTTCTATTTTTTTCTTATTTAAAAAGACAACGCCCGCACTAGGGAACAAGCCCTGTGTCGCGGGGAGCTTTACAAACATGAAATTAACGGACACAAAGTACACCCAGACTAGAAACAAATATCTATGAATCACACAAATATTTGTCTCGTGTGGGAATCGAACCCACGTCACCCTCAGCACGGCGATGTAGTGGCGAGGCGACCAGCTTAACCACTGCGCCACGGTGACAGTCGTTATCTATTCGTTATTCGTCTAATAACATATTATATTATATACATGAGCTGTTGCCGCTTACCGTCATGAGAGGCTGCCTATCTGCCACCTTTTGAATATAAAAATACCTATCACAATAAAATATTATGGAGTATTTCATCAAACGAATGTTATGTATAACGTCTTAATGATTATGATTATATAAGTACAACATCAGCTGTTTAGTAATTAAATATCAACATATGGACCATATTACTCTTTGTTCTGAATAAAAAATACCTACGTACATGATTGTTTTCGCAGTTGGCATCGCATCAGCACTTAGTGGCTGTTTGATCTAAAATGTCACAAATACTTTTCGTCGAAAAGTGGTCTTTGTTACGAAGTGTTAAGTTTGATATTTCTTTGGTGTTGTGTCGTCTGTTGTATCGTTTTGTTTTGTTGGAGTAAGGTGATGACTTCACTAGTCAACAGTCATTACACACGTCTTATCAGAACTGAGCCTTATGTCAATCCTATGAGGAATTCTAAAACGCTTAGTATTTAATAATAATGTCGGTAATATAGAAAAGATCTTATATGAGGCAGCCGACAATTTTGCAACTTTTACCAATTACAACAATTGGAAAATTCCCTACGTTATATCTTAGTTGAGAGAGTTGAGATAAAAGTTATAACAAAAACTGAAGCTAGTGCAACTAATTAATGAAGACATGTGTTCGTTGTTTTCGATGAATCTAAGAGCTGATGATATCATCATCATCATATCAGCCCAACGACGTCAACTGCTGAACACAGGCCTCACCTAAAATGGATATAAACCATGTTTGCTGATGATACAAACAATGTTAATTATTTTACAAAAACGTAATATCATCTGCAGGTGTCTTCAAAACGTTTTACAACAGAGAAGTTATTGACCGATAAGTTTTCTAACATTATGGACAAAAATTTATAATAGAGAGAATTAAAAGTACATTCCATTCAAAAGCCACCTTTTGGTAATAAATAGAGAACCCGGAACCGGATATTAAAAAATAGGAACAACGGCACAACCCCTTTAACAATAAAGGGGGAGTGATAGTTCTCAACTGGGATTCGAACTGAAAGCGCACACTTGTGCACGACACGGGATGTGAACCATGAGTGGGTTTTTTGTGACATTACGCTCACTTGAGCCGCTTCCTATACATTGTGAGTAGGAAGTGCATATTTTTTTTAATTAGAGACACAATTGCTGTATCAGATGAACATTTATCTTGAAATTTCACGTTCTAATTTACGCGTCGCATGTTATTTATAATAAATAACGGAAATCCAAAGAAAAGTCGAAGATTTAAAGGTATGATTAGGTTTCTTATAGGACGGCAATGCGTCGTGATGTGCCTCGTGTTGTAGGCGTCCATAGTTAACGATAAGGCGAGCCGTACGGTCAGTTCAAGTTCAGTTCAGCCACGTAAAGTAAGTATCCTTATATATTTTTTATGTTTGACGTTTTGGCTTGTTACATCGGCCGAAGTAACATGGTAGCCTACTCGGAATCTCGATAAACATAATTCGATTGGTCAATTTTGATATCGTTGTCAAATGTTTGAATATTACAGCGAATTTATTTAATTTTTAAATGTTTGAGGGTGTTTTGAAACTCGACTGATCGAATATCGAAACTGGTCCGTGATTGAAATCTCAAAAGTAGCATCAGTATCAGTAACATCGCGTAAAGTCGCATTTTTTTTCAAACCTATATTATTAATATGAAGGGCAAGTTTGTTTGTCTTTTTGAATTTACAGTAAGTTCATATAGTTGTACTGTAAACCGAATTATATAAGAGATAATAATATAATTACTAAGAGAGTTATTCTCCAAAGGTAGGCAGCGGCTTGGCTGTGCCCCTGATATTGCCAACGTCCATGAGCGGCGGTAACCACTTACCATCAGGTGGGCCGTTTGCTCGTCTGCCACTTCAGGCAATAAAAAAGTATTTAATTTTTTTAGCTTGTATTTTTACGTCAACATGGCTTCCGCTGACACTGATAAAGTTACGAGCGCTGGAATTGATTTTTGCTCTATATCTTTTTTACTCTGCGTTTGGTGTTTACCAAAATATTTTAATAAACATACAGTGTATTAATATAATCTGATATCTAGGAATAACTGTGATTACGTATAAATATACATATAATAGAATAATAAACCATTTGGCCGGAATCTGTGGTGGTTTTTCTTAAAATATTGCACCATTGCACGTGGCGACACGTCATTTTGCCACGTTTTTCTGATTGTGACGTTTAGAAGTCCAAGTGACTTGTAAACGTCACAGTTAGGAATCTGTCAATCTGTCTGACAGATTCGAATGGGAGAAGCCACCACAGATTGTAAAAAATTATTATTGTCTGTACTGTTTATAATGTGTTTTTATTTTATTTTCTAAGATTTATGTATTGTGCGCCGTGTCTATCGGACATAATAAAATATTTTTTTCTTTTCTTTACGTTTTGTTGGTTTCCGCTTGAAATTGAAATTTGGACCCGTTGAGTTTGTCTATAAAATATTATAAAAACATCATCATTTTGATGCCAACTGTACTTACAATTCTGGAAAGCACAAGTTTTTCTAGATTTCTCTTCCGTTCCGAGTCAATTAAGCAACTGCGTTAGGTACCTAGCTTTTACCCTCTTAGATAGAAAACCTGTTCAATGTTATTACTAGGTTTTCTAAGATGGGCCGTATTAGGTGACGTTTACGAAGAACTGTAAGATAGCTGCATACAGATGACCAACCAAGTTTGGTGTTTTGGTATTCAATAAATTTTCCATAAATTGCAATGTGATGTGTATAATTCTATTACAGACCTTATACTAGCTATTCTGCGCAAATTTGCTCGCGTTAAGAAGAAATAAGAAGAGAATTACTTTTTTTCTCAACGTTTTATTATATTATCGAATGCCTTCGTAAAAAGGCTGTTTAGGGTAAAAACTATTTTGTAAATCGGAAAAATAGAGCCGATAAACACTTGTCAACTGTGTCACAAAGGCACTCTTAATATGATAACCATTAGTATTAAAATCCTTTAACTAATTTATATTAGGGAAAGACTATGTTAATTTGTTTGTTCTGTACGCTGCATCGGATATATGTATTTTCTTGCATTTAAATAGTTGGAGATTCTTTCGTCGATTCATACCACAAGCGAGCTGTTCACCGTGGTGTGAAGCGGTAAAGATCTTTTTTGAAGTCGTCGCGTCGTTTTGAACCATTTCCCATTATTCACTTAGAATGAAACGACGCTACACACGTGAATGAATTGATCGACGAAACATCCGCTGAGGTGTTAGGGTTATCTCGATAACGTTTTTAAGGGTTACAAAAGAATGGTTGCCGAAGAAAGGTGGATTTCTATTTTTAAATTATTTAAGTAGTAAATCAGTTGTTTAGTACCTATGACACAAGCAAATATAATTGCTTAATTTGGGACTAGATGACGCTGTGTGAATGTGGTGAAATATTATATTATATTACCTTATGTACGAAATATGAATCCCGATTCAACGAAACAATCCGTGTAGTGACGAATTCAGAATACATAATGTCAGTGGCGACTAAGGGACCAACCTTACACAAAACGCTATACCAACCCGTTTGGCCAGCGTGGTATAAGTAGGCTAAATTCCTTCCACAATCTTTTTTATGGGTTGTATTGATCTTCTTCTTCTTATCATGTGGGCTTGAGGCAAGACCCTGGTGTTAGAGTTTCTCAAGTCACCCAGAAGGCTTCCAACTTGACTTAACGACTACCACGTTAAGTGGAAACCGGGACCAACGGTTTTTCGTGCCTTCCGAAGCACGGAGAGGCTCGAGAATGAAATTGCCACAAACGGCCACCCATCATGGACAGACCTTGCTCAGTGTTGCTTAACCTTGATGATCGTAATGAACATCTCAGGACCACAATGCTACAAGCGCCTCAATGGTGGTATTGAGGATGATGAACCAAACAAACAAACTCTTCAGCTTCTTAATATTAAGTATAGATTTAGACTGCCTCGGTGGCACAGTGGATGTGGATCTGCTGTGCAAGATGTCCCGGGATCTAAAAATGATATTGAATTGAAAACTGATTTTTTTTTCAGTAGGCTGAAATCTTATAATTCTTTTTTTAATCGATATTAATAGTATTAGGCTCGACCCATATACATGGGACCAACCATAGCTGGCGCAGTTTGAGCGTGTAATTACACTTTGGTGACGACATCGGAGAAAAATCATGATTCTATGATGTTTTAAACTATTGTTACTAAGTTAAAGCAAATGTTATGTACGCCGTTATTGTGATGCATATCAGAACATGTATTTACATATAATTTAACTGTTGTTTTTTTTTTTTTTTTTTATACCACGACGGTGGCAAACAGACGTACTTTTAATATGTATCATGTGGCAGTACTTTAATAAATAAATAAATGTTTTCTTTATTTAGTCGAGTATCGTTTCGTATTGAATGTTATGTACTTTGTAGTTAAACGTTGTAATGTTCAGTTTGGTAACTACATATGTTATGTATGTATTAGGTACATACAACGTTCAGCTCCGCGTTTCTACAGGCAGGCTGCGGGTTGCGGTTTGCTTTCGACTGCCTAGTTCGATATTCGACAAAGCAGCTGTTGAATTGATTATTAAATTAGTTCGAATTATTGTAGTGTAAATAATTACTCCAATAGTAGTTCATTTACAAATAATTGCCAGGAAATGTTATTGCACGATTAATAATACGCCGTCCGCGTCCTGCAGTTTTTAGAATTAAATAGGTTGTGTATTTGTATTTTGGTTTCAGCATTAAATACATATTATGCTAAGTTTAACGTTATTGTATATTATTTTATACATATATAGTTTAACATTTTCCAATAAATATATAATAAACCGAATATAGTTTTGAAATGGGTAATAATTTGGAGATTGTTAGAAAGCGTAGACGTGACTATAAAAAAGAAGAATGCATGTAAAGAGTAGGTATACCAACTGTGATGGGAGAACATTCGTCAGCAGTGGAACAGTATAGACAAACAAAAAATATTCATAGTAATATAGAGTACTTAATTTTTTGAGGGCTAGTGATACGTGTATACAATTTAGATCTGAGCGACATAAAAAGCCACTCTTTGCTCAGTAACCTCAAAATAGTTTGACAGAACCATGTGAAGAAAAGTTTGATTTAAAGAATTTGCAGTCACTTATAAAACTATATCAAAGGTACTAAATATTTATACGTTTTGTACCTTGACAACACAAACAACTTTCTGTAACCTAGACAACCATTGATCTTTTAACACTTAAAAGCAATTTCTTTCTTTCATTCCATGTTTTTTTTTATTGTAAAATCCGTGCAGCCAGCATGTCAAGAACATGGTTTAACTAACACGATTTTGTTCTATTTACAATAGAAATTATAAACAAGTCTTTAGGTTTCAAAGCTGAGACTTCAAGCTGGGTCATCATTGAGTGTAGAGTTACTATTGTTGTGATCTCTTTGATACAAATAAGAACTTTTTATCTGAGGACGCGTGAGTCTCTATAGAAACTAGTTGATGTAATCGGAGCTTCTAGAAAGCTCCTTGATATGGGAATTATGTTTATGTTGCATAAAGCAGCACTTACGATTGTGCGGTAATTCGATTACCCGCATGAGTGGCGCTAGTAATAGTTATACAGACACTTGCAGATGGAACCAAATTTGCAATCTTATAACAGTTGGAGCAATGACTGCAAGTTAAGGTGTGCTTTGACTGCCTTTGAGTAAGGGATTGCTGTGAATTTTGTTCCTCGGTAAATTACTGAGTTGTTTTCAACCTTTTATAAGTTTCGAATTCCTAGTATTTTGTCTAGTTACTCTTTATAAACTATTTCCATTATTAATAGACCCACAATGAAAACAATCCCAAAGGCAAATTACTTACCGATACTTTTTAAATACTAACGAATCGTATGAAATTTGCATATAGCATCCAAATTCTGCATACTTGAACATAAGTCCAAAATGTGGGTCAGTTGCGAAAATAATAAGACAGTCAAATTACAGAACACATGAAGGGTGGCACGGGGAGACATATGTTCATTTATTATACTTCCATATTATTTTACGCCGTAAATAAATAATGTACAGATTATTTGCGAGTGAACTATATAAGACCATTATTAATTCAGAAAATTTTAAATCTTATCTCTGAATATTCAGCTTAGTGCAGAAATGCATTTTGTTGTTCTTAAAATAATATTCAGAAAAATATCAATATCTATTTAAGTGCTACATTTAACTCTATTGCAGAGATATTAAAAGAGTTTCGGTAAATATGCATATATTGCAAATTTTCAAACATTTCACGGTATTTTAGAGGCTCTTTGGATAATCGAGTGCATATTTAGTATTTACCTAGATTCTTTTAATATCTCTCTAAAACCTCTGCAAAAGAGTTAAACAACGAAAGATTTATTCTAACTTATAACAGACTATCCTGTTAGCTACTTGTCTTGCCTTACAATAAAAAATAAATGAAAAATGCATGTTCGTACGAAACCCTTCAGTGCGCGAGTCCGACTCGCACTTGACCTGTTTTTTTATTTAAAACATGTTCCTCAATAAATAAATTTTCCAATTGTTTTTACGTTTATCGAAGCATCGGAAAGTGAGTGTTATGAAGTCATAATATAATAATTTCAAGTGTACCTAGTTAGTTGAAAATTAAACAGACGTCAACAAAACGGGCGTTAATAAGTCGAGAAATAGGCAAGAGTCAGCTGATTTAATTAATTGAATCACTTCTAATATGGAATGTCGATCTTCGTTTAACGAATTTAGGGTGGCTGCGTATATCATTGCCTTCATTGTTGGACTGATTCGGGTGTCTTAGTAATCTTTGTTAGTATACCAGACCGACAACGTAAAACCGTTATAAGTTGAGATTTGTCTGTCTGGCAATTTTTATCTTATATAATTGTTATAAGGTTCTAAATTCCTCAGTGAGATTGTAATCATATATCTTTTCTAATGTAAGTGTAATGTTTTGGATTAGGAAACCCACTACTCTAACTCAGATAATCATGACGATTGCCATGGAAAACCGTCGTTAATACCGAACCCTTCTATAATAATAATAATAATAAATTTATTTCAGACCAATTAAATCCATATTTGTGTTAGTAACAAGAATAAAAATTAAAAAGTAGTGTTAGTAAGCATTATTATAAACATTAATAAAATTATAAAAAGTAAAAAATAAAATAAAATTAAAAATATGCTGTCCGATGTGACGCTCCCCATGCATGGTCATTTGACAGCATGTAGCTGCACCCATCGCTTTAGCAGCGGAGAGTCCCATCGGTCAGCCAATACGCACAGGATGCTGTTGTTACTGGATCGCAGCCGTCCAAGCATGGAGCTTCTTTGAATATATAAATTCATAATATAAATTCTATGAATAGCTTCGGGAATATTAGCTATATTCCGCTGCAAAGTCTTTGTGAATCTTAATAAGTAGAAATGTACCGGCCACATACGACTTTGTCTTTAAATACATTTTGCTTTCAACTTTTGAAGCAATTATATTGAAAACTTACTCTAGACAGTAAACCTAAACTATGGTCGCAAAACTAACTTAACTAGCGCCACTCGCAAATTAAATTAAGTGACGGATTCCCGAAAATGGCTACCTGTCTGCACAATGCTAATTGTATTACACAGGCATTGGACTACTGGACTGGAATAGTGGTACGAGTAGTTTACTGGGAAAATTGGACACGACGTACGTGTGGTGATGGATTAAGAATACATAAAATGTCACTACCCCATCCCAATTCATGGGTGTCGTAAAAGGCGACTAAGGTAGTAACCTTATGCAGACAAGAACCACTGCAAGAAAAGTAAGAAAGAAATATCGAAACAAACGTTATACAAAACCGTCTGGCACGCGTGGTATGTAGGCTAAAGTCCCTCCACATTCTTTGGGGGAGTCCCGTGGCCAGCAGTGGGACGTTTATGGGTGGAAATGATGAGACATTTATCATTTACCCAGTCTCCCAAATTGTCTTATTTGCCAGTTTTCTTATTTTTAGAGGGTTTCTTAATAAGATATGATGAAAATGTACAGTTTTAATTAGGTATAGTGATTATAATGTTAATCAGAAATTCATATTTTATTTATGAGTACGAGTATGTATTTAAAAGTGGCTTGTGACTTATGGCTTTATAAGAATCAGGGTTATTATTGTTCTTTGTTGCTGGTGTTAATAGCCAACTGGATACGTAAATAGTTTTATTTATGGAGGCTATTGTTAAGTACCTGAGATAGAATTCGATGCAAAAGTGTCGGGACTTTATTTTAATTTATCAGGAGCAAATGTTTCTCACAAATACAGCGCCTTATTTATTGGTATCTAGAAATTATTAAATGATTTTATACTATTCTATTAAAAATACCTTGTACTTACGGTATTAAATATCACACGTAATCCATAGATAAATATTTTTTTGCGTGGTAGTTTGAAAATATAAAAATCGCACATATAGAAACCTCCCTCGCCATTTCTATATTAACTTTGTGTGCATCTAATAGCGTAATATGATATTAACAATATTTCTAGGAAAACTTAATAAGTATTTAGTTTAAAAATTCTGTTTTTTTTTTCTTAATATGTTTTCTAAACCTAAAATTTACTAACAAAAATAAATAATTTTCGTTCCAATCAAAAATAGAAATGAACAGATATTAATCTTCAGTAAGTGCCTAAGAAAGTTGCGGATTTCTTCCGGCCAACAAAATAGTATAAAAAAATGTTTTTTTAAGGACAAGCTTTCAATAAATAAAAACGTTAACAAAAGATACAAAATAAATTTAAGGGCCGTATATAAACATAGGCCTTACCTAATTTACGCCACTGCGAACAGTCCTGTGCCGCCTGCAACCAACCTGGGCGTGTCGCCATCGTAGGGCTGATAATTATGATGATGATATAAACATAGATATTTTCAAAAAGTAAAATCTATATAAATTTTAAAAGCTTGAGGCACTGACATTATATATTATGCCATCTGTTTTGCAGGTTTATTATCCCATTTCAATGCCTCAAGCTTTTAAAATTAGTGTAGATTTTACTTTTTGAAAAGATCTATGTTTATATACGGTGCAAAAAAAGAGCGTAAGTCCTACTTATTTAGTTGATACAGTCAATTTGCAATAATATCGAATTCAAATTACCAAACATTGGTACCTAATTGGAATATGTCAAGAAGAAACATATTCTTTTCTTTTTTCCCAACTTTTCACAGCAACCCGTTTGAGAATCTCAACAGGTGGATTACTTGTTGAACGTTGCTTTTAAATCTCGGATAAAACAGTTTTTTTTAGGGAACCTTTAGCGCTAAGCTTAGTGGTTATTTACTTTTGCGTGAATTCAAATACAAGTTCTTTTAATTAACCAATATCTACGTTGTTGGTTTGTGTTCTGAATTTTCTCAACTAATTAACGAGTTAATTTAAATGATTGTTTTAATACCGTATTCTAACTTCTTCAACGTCGAAGTCCTTCACTCCTGACATCACTTTAAACGTCTCTTTGATGCGTTAAAATAAAAATCTCTGCACTAACAAAAATAATATTAAATATAATATTAAATATAATAATACTAATATTATAAAGCTGAAGATTTCGTCTGTTTTTTTGGTAAAACCCCTAACCTCAGGAAATACTGGTTCAATAAAAAAAAATCTTTTTGTGGTGGACAGCCCATTTATCGATGGCAAATATTGAAAGGTCCATTTATTTAAAGGCTATATAACATCACGCTACGACCAATAAGTGCTAAGTAGTGGCCAAACAATGATCCACTGGAGGTAAGTCCCGCTCGAAAGCTGATATAGTTTAATAAAATTGTCGCAATAGTCCTTTATTTAGTCATTCATTTTTATTATATGTAGAGATTTTTTTTCTTAACACACAGATAACATAGAAAAATATTATTTTTAGTTCGCACCAATATTTCCGCAGTTTATCAAGTTAAAACAAACGAAGTTTTCAGCTAATCCTACACTTATATAATTTTTATTCCAGCAGCAACGTTCAAGTGTAATGTTTTGACTAAACATCGTCTTGTCTGTATAATAAGAGTATAATTTCATAACTGTTTGACGTTCGACGATACAATTGTATCTTTTCTTTTGCACTTTTGTTGATTGAACGATTTCTATCGACGAAGGTAGATGTTTTGATTGGATATAAATACGCTGTAATAGTGTATCAATCTATAACAAGAATCGTGATCGGTATTGTTGAAATTTGGATTCTTTCGCTCATTGCAGATAGAATCATCTTGTCTAAATTTGTCACCCTGTCCACCCCTAAGGTGGTCGCCTCGCTACAATTCCTATATATGTTTCGAGTCTTTGAGACCGTTATATGTTTGTAAAGTCACTTGCTACACAGAGCTTGTTTTACAGCAAGCCTTTAATTTTTTTTTAAATACATAGCATAAAATGTTCTCTTGCTGACTGACTGATGGATTATGCGTACTGCCACAGAATGTAATAGTACTAACGGTAATGCTATGCAAAAGGTTCCGTCTACGGATTCCAGACAGAATTGTGTTAGAAAAGGTACCAAGAACCACATTATATCTAAAAAGTTGTATAACTATGTGTGGGCGTATATTTAATGCTATACCCAATGACTTAAAAGAATTACCATTTAGAAAATTCTGTAAACAGCTCAAATTATGGCTTATAAAAATGACATTTTATTCAATAAAAGAACTGTTTGATTATAAAAATAATAGATGATAAGAACTTGACATGATTTGTTTGTAGAATTGATAATTATTATTTGATGATATTTGCATGTTGCCTAGCGACAAAATGTATTTATTGGCTCTTTTTACCCGACTGTCAGGACGGGTATTGTTTTTATAATTGTACCACCTGTATTGTACCTACATTTTATACAAATAAAGAAATTCTATTCTATTCGAGTCTCAAGTCGAGCACACAGTTATAGGGTTTTACCTTATAAATTTCACAGTTATTATATAGCCAGACGGGTTGGTCGGTATAGGGTTTCGTTTCGAAATTGCCTTTTCTCGCTGTGGTTTGCTTCAGGTCTCCCTTATTCGCCTTTACGACACCCACGGGTTGAAATGAGTAGTGACATTACGTATTCCGTGACTACATGGATTTATTAACGTCATACATCTTAAAAAAATGTGTTAGTAAATTTTCCTAAGGCCAATTCGCTGACAAGGTTGAGCCTTGAAAGCCTTTGTCTGGGATTGAGCCCAGTTAATAGCTATAGGTTCGCCCTTATAACATGAGACCTTAGATAACAACAGTGTGTGATACACTTCTGCCTATCCCTTCAGGGTATACGGTGTGAGGCTAGATCAAAATAATTAAAAGTCCAGACTATGAAAGAGTAAATTTAATATAACAATTATAACAAAGAATGCTTTGACTCTTTTACCAGCTCGTCCTTAAGCTTTTAATAAAAGCTCATCATCTTCTGAACTTTACAAAAGGAATTTCATTACTACTTTATTGCGCTTATTACTATAGGATTATTATTGCTACTTGGTAAATACGAAAGTTATGAATATTATAATAGATGAATATTTGAATCACACCACCACCTCTCAACACTCTAGTTAGAGGAGAGGAGACCCGAGCCCAGCAGTGGGACCTAATGGGTGGCTGATGTGTGTGTGTGTGAATATTTGAATCAATTAGGAAAGAACGGCTGAAGGATTCTGTATGAAATTTGGCATACAGATAGATTATAGTCTGGAATAGGACTTAGGCTAATGTTTACCGACATACAACGCGGGCGGAACCGCGTGTGGAAGGTAGTAAGCTATAAATTAATTTTGAAATGTTTGTTCGTAAAAAGACTTGTAATCTTGCAAAAATGTCAAAATATACTCTTTCAATATTTTTATTTTTAAATCTGTTTTTAGGCAGAGTTTTCTTTCAGAAAATGCCTGATATTTGTTTAGGTGATACCTATACAACATTTCTTTCGACTGGTTAGTCTGTATGCTCTCACAATGGAAAACCTATAAGACATATTGCGCTCTAAATTAATACGCTTGATGTTTAGTGTTAGAGTATACTCAATAATAGAATAGCATTAGATTATAATATAATATATTGGCGCAAATGTCCTATTGTCTAAGATCAGGCCAACATAATATTATATAATAGATGATGGATTGATTACCTATAGGTACTTTGTCTCTAGATATTTGATTTATCTCATTAGTATTCAGATCAGGGTTAGATCCAATCAAAAGTTTTTCTAGAATACATTGAACCATCTGTTTCTTTTAATCCTTCATAATTTATGTAATTTGCATTAATGTTTTATATAGTTTATAGTGAGTTTTTTTCTGATTAGCATAATGACGACATTAAATTGTTAAAACCTTTTTATATATCATTAAAAAAGATTAACGCGGTAAGTACCAGTGACAAAAGTGTCTTAAAAATTATGTTCGTCTGATAAACGCAGCCGAATATTAAATTTCAAAGCTAAGTAGTTTTTTTTTATTTACATTCTTGTTTCCAAGTCTTACGCAGGTTCATGTGAGTGATACATTAAGTATTTTTTTATTTGCTACAGTCTAAATGTTACCGCGGTTTAAATACAAAAATAATACACAATAATAATAATAAAGCCTCTAAGTATGTGTAAACAATTTCCCGCGTTATCGACCGTGAAACTTTAAAAACAGCACCACAACTCTATTGTTAAATTATGTCCATTAAAAATGAACCAAACATGAACCAACTTCATGAACTTGTTGAATACTGAGGTGGCTAATGTTTTCACTTGTTCATAGAGGAAAAATTTACGAAAACAATACTACATAACAGTTTTAGCGTATTGCTTTATTCTCATTTAAGTTACCTTAAGAATACCATTATGACACGTTACATTTCAAGTCACTATTATTACTTTGGAAGTTAAGCAACAAGTTCGGAAGTTTATTAACTTATTTAAAGTTACCTCTTTCTTGAAGTTCGGCGGAAGCTCCGATGAGGGAGACGGCGAACAGGAATAGCATAAGGTTCTTCATATTGTCACAGTCCACAGTCACTTAACAGTTAGAAACACACAGCACGAAACATATTAAGCATGTCAAACACGATACAGGTCCGAGAGAATTACATCAGACGTCTGCACGGCTCGCAAGCGCAACCTTTGTGAAGTGCGACCGACTGTGCGACTCGCCGATGAGAACCGAACAACTCCTATGAAACTGCAACACAGAGTAGGCGCAGCGACAGAGATGGCAAGCTAACTATAGATAGGTCGCTCTCAGCCGTTCAGTTTGTACCTTTAGAATAATATACACCCTGTATTTAACGCCCCCTCAGCGTTCGTTTATTGTCTACCGGCCGCACTCAGAGACGTCAATTAGCAGTAATCTGTCATTAACACAATTTTTCCCTTATTCCTAGTCGTCACCACTGGCTTCGTTCCCACTGGGGACAAACGAGAAAAAAAATATCATTTTGTTGCCAGTGGTGACGAAAGGGAAAATGAAATATTAGTTGTATTGTGTATAATAGTGGTAACAATCGGGATAAAGGAAAATCCCAATTGTTTCCAGTGGTGACGCTTGAGATTATGAATTCCCGATTATTGTCAGTGGTAGAATAATATTTAAAATAGTAACTAGTAGGTATTTTATACTATTTAAAAAAATTGTTTATTGATTTTAATAACTTCTCCTACTTTCCGACAGGACATAACGAATAAATTAGATGTAGTTTATAAAACGCTTTTGCTATCGGTATGTTATGTGTAATTATTATGAAAAGGCCTCCTAGGTACTTTCGTCAAAATACGACGTGATTAAAGCTAATGAATAATTTAAAGTATTATTTTTCAAATTAAACATTTATCTTGATTACTCAAACTCCTCTTTATTTTATTACCCGAGTGCCAAAAAGGAGGGTAATGTTTTTCACGCGTATGTATGTATGTGTTAACGAAAATGTATGTAATCCGTCATTGTATACAATTCCTAGGAAATGTATGTAATTCCTAAAATCGCACCGAAATGTGTGAAATAAATTATATTAGACACATTTCTTAGGATATCTTTTCATTTCCTAAATAGCAATCGGAAATGTAAAATATTTGAGATATCAATGGGTACGCCGGGATAGCGGGGCGAGGGGTGGGTATTAAACTTAACACCCCCTGATTCAGAGCAATCTGACTCGGACTGGTTAGGTTAGGGTTATTTTTCAAACCACCCAGAAGTTGGAGTTAGCCACTGGTCAGTTAAGTGAAATAGTAAGACGATTTTGATAGCACTATCAAACTTCACAAAGTAATTATATACATAATAATTAATAATATTGACTGACGAAGGCTACTTTTTGGCAAGGCACGGCAGTCGGGTTTTTTGTATTTTTTTTCCAAGAGTAAAGCAACTGAACATATGAAATTACACAACAACTGGGATTTTTTTAGTCCTAACTGTTACCAGTGGCAACAATTGGGATTTTGGTGGTTCACATCTCACCACTGGCAAAAATTGAGGTTTTAATGATCCGTCTGTCACCACTGGCAACAAATGGTATTTTTTTCTCCTTTGTCCGACTGAATGTTGTTGTGAGGACTGGGAATAAGGGCAATTTTTTCATTGAATAATCGTCTTTAGGCGTATCGACTTAAGAATTACACGTTTTTACTAAATAAAATGTAAAATTTAGTAACGTTTCTGAATACAGTACGTCAGTTATATTATTGTGAATGTAAAGGATTCTGGATAACTCAAAGCCTACGATATGTAAAATTTGTTAACTATTTAGACCTTATATTTTGGTTGGTTTAATGCTCAAAGATTGTTAGGAATTTATGCCCATTGCCTATTATTCAGCTTTGTTTAAATTATAAGTAGTTTTCTGTGAAACTTACAGGTATTTCTAGTTGATATTCTGAATGTGCAAAAAAAAATTGTTCCCATTTTTAAATGGGTAAAATAACCGAATGTGCTGCGAGCCTGCGAATAATACTCAAAGATTTTGAATAAAAATATCTACGCATTCATTCATAAGTAGTACCCAAAGTTTAAAATAGGATGTACCTACTAACGTTACACTATAATATTGTTCGTCAATATAATATAAGTATGTCATGTTCAAATACCTACTCCTATATGTACCATTTGTCTTGACACCATACATAAAAAACAGAATATTCATACAAAGTGTATGAACAGTATTATACCTACGAGGTTTTAAAACTATCTGTGTCGCGTCTATGTGATCTATAGCGCAAGCGTAGCGGTAGGTTACACCGTGCATTGTAGAGCTGTGCGGCCTGCGCTTGGGCAGGTAAGCCTCCCCGCCTCTCTGGGACATAGAGAGTAAAGGGGAAGACCGAGATGTGGGGGAGGGGGATAATAGTGCGCTCAATGCACTTGCCCTTACAAACGGGATGGGCTCAAAAGGCTCACGTGTTCCCAAAGATCTTTGAATGAGTCTGGGAACTATGAGAGCTTTCAATGTGGTCTTTGACTAATTTATTGCTGTTATGTTCAGAAAACTCATTTGATTTTTTAATTTCTATTAGATAATTATAATTAATTTATCAGTATTTTGTCATGTTTTAATTGCGCATAATTATATGAAAACGTGTAGTTAGATGGAAGGAGTTAATTCATTTATCAAAGAAGGCTATAGGCTATATAATTAGGAGCTGATCAGTGACCAAACAAAGAACGACGGGTTTGAAGCTCTGGGCAACAGCTATTCTATTTAGATTGCGTTTGATGCAATCCAAACTCTTGCGGAAGAAGTATGGCTGATATGAGGATGATGATGCTAATATATAATAATAATATAATATAATAATATTCTATATAATATAATAATATTCTCACATTCACACAGCGCCATCTAGTCCCAAATTAAGCAATTATATTTGCTTGTGTTATCGGTACTAAACAACTGATATACTACTTAAAAAATTTTTTTTTTGTAAATGCATACATATTATAGATAAATTACACCCAGACACAGAACAAACCTTTATGTTCATCACACAAAGATTTGTCCTGGGTGGGGATCGAACGCACGACCTCTGGCTTAGCAGTCAGGGTCACTAACCACTAGACCAACAGGCCAGTCAAATTAATATAAATTTACTTTAGTTCATAATAAGAGCATTATGTGCTGCAATTCGACGTTTGACGGTTCCCGTGATAGCCACCCATCATGTAAAGCTCTGTTAGTTTCTATCCAAACATAGCCTATATAGGGATGTAATGAATAACCGACACTATCGGAAATCCGAAATAAAAAATAACCATACCTACCCATAATCGACTCCGAAGTTTTGGATAGGCACGGAAACAAATGCAACATATACGTTTCCGTTTTTACCCGGCCGAGGCGACAGACAGGCCGCGCGCGTCCTCTGCGGATAGCCCATTTACCGAAGAAGGCTATTAAGGCCATATAACATCACGCTACGGTCAATAAGAGCTGAGCAGAGGCCAAACAAAAAACGACGGGAGCGGAGCCCCGCGTGACTTTTAATTACAAATGTAGATATACTTTTCGATCTTCTTTTAAAGCCGTGCTACATGGTTAAGCAATCCACCCAAAATTAATTACGAGGAGTGAGCCTTTCATACGACACATATAAACACATACAAACAAAATGTGCTGCAACTTACTGAATAGAGTTTGACTAAATCTGACTGACTAAATCCCAGTGTAGGGACTTGTAAGTTGTAAAAGCACAAATGTAGATTACCATACCAATATTGTACCTATGTTGTAGTAGAACCAATGTTATCTATACATCATCATCACCACACCACACCATTAATGTCTCACTGCTGGGCTCGGGTCTCCTCTCCTCTATCTAGATAGCTGAGAGGGTTTTTAGGCCATAATGCACACACGCTGGCCTAATGCGGGTTGGTGGATCAGAAATACACTTAGAATAGAATATCTTCTAGGGTATGTGGGTTTCCTCACGATGTTTTCCTACATCGTTAGTAGATTTATATAAAATCACGCTACTGTTAATAGGAGCTGAGCAGTGGCCAAACAAAAGCGACGGGAGCGAAGCAAAATCACAAAGCTGAAGAGTTTGTTTGTTTGTTTGAACGCTACAATCTCAGTATCCGAGTATCCGGTCCGATTTGAAAAATATTTTAATGTTGGATTGCCTATTTACCGAGGAAGGCTATAAGGCTATATTACACGAATGACGTGAGGGTAGCCCCGCGCGACTTTAATGGATTACTAGTCAAGTGGGGCTTCGCTCCCGTCGTTCTTTGTTTGTCCTTGCTCAGCTCCTATTTTAAAATTACATTTTATAGAGATCAGTATTTTCATGAGTAAGAGCAAATTTAAAGCTAGATTTTAATTAAAAATAATAAAATCGACATAAAAAATACAAAATAATTAATAATGATAATAAAATTATAGCAAATACACATATACACAAAAGTTAACAATGTAAATGGTACCAACTTAAATGTTTATTTGAAATAAAAAAAAATATATTATTTGTTTATAAAAGAAAACCTATCTCTGTTCTGTGGTTTATAATATAATAAACTAAATAACTAGATACTGATAACAATTGAACTTATACAACTAATTAAACTATTATTAGTTATATAAGTACATAGTTGTATTCTTTACATAACATACATTCTTTTACTGTATAAAAACATCTTTCAGTGAGCCATTTTTTCAAATGATTTTGAAAGTCGTTGTACTCTTATGGATTTTGGTATTTGGATTGCCATACAGTAACCTAACATTCAAATCGCTCTTAACCAAACAAACAAACATACAAACTCTTCAGCTTTATAATAATATATTCTACCACGTTTACACAGCGCCATCTAGTCCCAAATTAAGCAATTATATTTGCTTGTGTTATGGGTACTAAACAACTGATATACTACTTAAATACTTTTTTTTTTTTTTGTAAATACATACATATTATAGATAAATTACACCCAGACACAGAACAAACCTTTATGCTCATCACACAAAGATTTGTCCTGGGTGGGGATCGAACCCACGACCTCCGGTTTAGCAGTCAGGGTCACTAACCACTAGACCAACAGGCCAGTCAACTACAACAATAATATAATATTTGTATAAGTATAGATTACGTATAAATAATAAATATTCTTAAAGATTTTAGATTCACATTAATTTCCTTCTAGAAAAATAATTTAATGATATTAATGGTAATCATGTAAAATTCAAGTATTTTCTTTACAAAACATTTTTCTGTCGTGAAAATGTTTTCTAAAGCATACAACTAAATTCAACAATTAAGTACCTATATACATCATCTCTCAGCTCTCTAGTTAGAGGAGAGGAGACCCGATCCCAGCAGTGGGACTTAATGGGTTGCTGATGATGATGATGATGATACATCATCTTACTAAATAAATAAGTTATTAGTTAAATTCTGCAAGTTCTGAAGTTATTTCTTTGACGACATACGAATGAGGGCATTGCATTGCAACACAACTATCTAGTAGGTAGTTCTTAGTTATTGAGAGTTCCTATTTCTTATTTGTACGATGCCTTTGAGTATAAAACAGGCGGGGAAAAAGTAGAAAAAGTGTGCTAAAAGTGACTGAGCTCAAAGGAACAGATATCTGACTGTAATTTATTTTTTTCTGTCGGTAGTGAAAATTCTGTTTAATTAGATTATGAGTAGATGGTTGTTTCAAAGCTTTATTTATGGATAGGTTTTTATTTTGCGTTTTTTTAAACTCTAGTTTTAGTATCTATTGAAATATCATGTCCTAGTTTTTATTTATACATACCTAAACTGAGATTATCCACCAATCTGCACTAGGCCAGCGTGAGTGAATTATGGCCTAAACTCTCTCAGCTCTCTAGTTAGTGGAGAGGAGACCCGAGCCTAGCAGTGGGACTTAATGGGTTGCTGATGATGATGATGAAACTGAGATTTAAAAAATCGCAGTTAAAAATTTTGATACCGATTTTTAACACAATACGCAAAGTCATTGACATTAGTAGTGGAAATCTACAGAGATATAGACTGGAAAGTGTGGTTCACTGACGTTTGGACTCACGAACCAGCTAAGTTACTTCAGATTTCTAGACCAATTAAACAAGGATTTTAGTGACTTTATTATTAAATCGGTACCATGTTGACTGACCCGAGCATCGAACCCACGCTCATTAGTTCCTACACCCTCGTGTCTTGATGCGCCACTGGTTAAGGAAGTTAATTATTATCATCATATCAGCGCAACGTCCACTACTGGACATAGGCCTCATCTAATGTACGCCACCAAGAGCGATTCTGTGCCGTCTGCCACCAACGGCCGCCCGTCCTACGCTGCGCTTTCCAGTACGTGGCCGCCACTCGATAACCTTTTTCCCCCATCGGCCATCAGTTCAGAAATTTTAGTTCTGATGCGGTTAGTTAATTTTTAAATTTTGTTATTTTATGAACATGATAAATTACCAATAATTCTTGATAAATTACCAAATCCGTGTCCGTCCATCAAATGACTCAAATGCAAATACATTCATTTGAAACTTAGCGCGCCATCTATCGTATACGTTGTAACTAAAATCGACCGCGTCTGACAACTTCGATACCATGCATTGTGACTATGAACGCGTTTCACGCTTGCGCTCATAGATGTCGCTACAGTCGAGTTCAAGTAAAAGATTCGCTAAAATGATAATATTGTTACCATGATTTATAATGACATAAAATCGCACTCACATCATCATTATCAGCCCAGCGACATCCACTGCTGAACATAGGCCTTACCTAATTTACACCACTGCAAGCGGTCCTGAGTCGCTTGCAACCAACAGCCGCTCGCATTTTTATTGTAGATGAAAATCAATGGAATTAGAAATATATTCAAATTTTGTTGGATTTACATAAACGAATACTTTAGTCCAGCAAGGAAGGTATATACCTTCTTTAGCTATCTAAAGATGACTTTTTATCCCCTTTTCCAGATCTTCTTAAAATCCTGATACCATTTACCTAATTTAGTTAAGTAGGTGTCTATCCTTGTTACAAGTGTCTTTAAAATAACATCTAAATACCTAGTAGGTATATGTAGGTAGGTAAGTGCTTAGGTTAGTAGGTACATAAATATTAAAACAACTTAATAATGCATAGGTATAAAATATAAATATAAAATCTGCTTGTTTAAACAAAATGATAAAGTTCTGGTGAGCAAGCTCTTTGTCGAGTAGTTTTAGAGTAAAATGTCTGTGACATACGGACGGACGGATATGACGAAACTATAAGAGTTCCGATTTTGCCATGTTGGCTACTGGAACCCTAAAAAGCAGTGCAATAAAAATTATGTGTCAATTACGTTAAGTGCTGGTTTCTGGGGTTCTCAGCTCCTATCCGTTTCTGAATGCAACATGGACCTTTCATTAACTATGGTTCACATTACTATTATATATAAATACGAATATTTTATTAAGTTATTTATTATAACCATAGATGTCACTGATGTCAAATTAAAACAGATAGGGTGGATGCCCCGAATACAAGCTTTTTAGTACATTTTGCGACATAAAAAAATAACACCTACACAAAATGTAGCTGTTATTTTTAATTAATTGGTTATTATAATGAACTTATAATCTCAGCCATCATAAAACCTCGAATCGCATATATTGATAATATACCTGAATATATGACTGGCCCGTTGGTCTAGTGGTTAGTGACCCTGACTGCTAAACTGGAGGTCGTGGGTTCGATCCCCACCCAGGACAAATCTTTGTGTGATGAGCATAAAGGTTTGTTCTGTGTCTGGGTGTAATTTATCTATAATATGTAGGTATATATTTACAAAAAAAATGTATTTAAGTAGTCCCTATATCAGTTGTTTAGTACCTATAACACAAGCAAATATAATTGCTTAATTTGGGACTAGATGACGCTGTGTAAATGTAGTAGAATATTATTATATTATTATTACCTGAAAACGACAGGCAAATCTATTCTTACGTGAGACATAAAACATGAAAATTGATCCCAAAAGTAGTCGTCACATTGTAAAGTTGCCAGCTGTGCCATTGTGCGAGACTCTCGTAGTTGTCGAGGTGACGTGACTCATTCGGCTCATGTGGGCAGTGGGACGTTTTATGATAGCTAAGGTATTTATTTCTAGATTATACACTACTTACATACCAAACTGTCAGAATATCTTTGCGCCTCGATGTTTCTTCCCTGTGTTCCCGGTTTTACCTTCCAGAAGCTCAAGAAGTTTTTTGATTTTTAAGCCAAAGATGGGTGTTATATTAGGGCCAAACGCTCACAAATTTTATCGTGAAATTTGTAAGCGTGTTTCTGCGGTATCACATGACCCAAAGGCTAGCCTCTACCCCAGGTAGAGGCTAGCCTTTTCGGTACGTTTCCTCAGGAATCTGATCTGGATCAGATATTCTATTTATAGGAATTTCCTGTAAATAGAATATCTGGTTCTATTTTTTAAAATAGGTTCATCATTTTTTTTCATCATTTCATTTCAGCCTATTGAAGTCCACTGCTGGACGTAGGCTTCTCCTAACACGCTCCATAGCACTCTGCCCTCCACCTTCCGCATGCAGTCAGACCAGCCAGCGACCTTTTTTAGATCGTCGGACCATCTAGCTGGAGGGCGTCCTACTCTACGCTTGCCGAGTCTCAGTCTCCACTCAAGGACAGTCTTGCTCCACCGTCCATCGGTCCTTCTGCAGATATGACTAGCCCACTGCCACTTCAACTTACTTGTTTTACGAGCTATGGCGGTAACTTTGGTTCTTTGTCGGATTACCTCGTTACTAAGTTTGTCCTTCAAAGAGACGACGAGCATAGCTCGTTCCATAGCTTGTTGAGCGACTTTAAGTTTGTGGGCTAGTCCTACAGTGAGTGTCCACGTCTCGGCACCGTAAGTCATGACAGGTAGGACGCATTGGTCGAAGACTTTGGTCTTCAGGCATTGTGGTAGAGGCGAAGAGAGAAAACCCGGTGGTTCTTAGACATGTTTTATTAAAATTGGTGCAGCAGTTTCAAGTCCATCGGCTCTTTTCAGGCGTGACTTAAAATTTTGTCTTTTTGTAGATTGTCACCGTAGCTGTGGCGTAGCCGTTAAGGAGGTTGTTTCTCACTAACATCACCGTTTTGAGTACCTATAGTTAGTTAAATTTCCTCACGAGACAAATATTTGCGTAGTCTATAGAGTTTTCTTTGTTTGGACTCTTTGTGTTCGGTAATTGTATGTTTCTAAACACACTACACAAAAAATTACAGGCTTTCCCTACTTCCGGGTGCCTTAGCCAGTGGCGTAATTATAGAGTGACGAAGTGAGAAAATATCCAGTATATTTGTATTTGTATAAATATCATCTATCATAGGTAAGCGATGGTGGCTGAATGGATAAGGAACCGGGCGTGCAAATCACTCGGTCCGAGTTCGATCCCTACCGGCAGTTCCAATGTGTATTCCACTTTGTGGAATTTATATGTACTAGTCAAGTGACTTACCATCTGCTAACGGTGAAGGAATACACCGTGAGGAAACCCACATTCCCTAGAAGAAATTCTATGAGTATGTCTGATCCACCAACCCGCACTAGGCCAACGTGAGTGGATTATGGCCTAAAACCCTCTCAGCTCTCTAGTTAGAAGAGAGGAGACCCGAGCGCAGCAGGGGGACTTAATGGATTGCTGATTGTGAAATATCATAGATAGGTATTGTTTAAGCAATATAATTAATTAATAATATTTTTCCCGCTCCAAGAGGTTTCTGATTTGTATGTCTGGTTTATATTACATTAAAAAACAAAACTTTTAAAACCAGAATCATCAAAGTCTATGCTGTTCCTGAGGACTTCCAAAGATTGCCTGCTTTACGTATTCATTGACGGGACTATATATTTTTATGACTAATTCTGATAAATATTTTAATCAGGTTTTAGGTAAATAAGTGTTGGCAATCCTAATTGAAACCTTTATAAATGAAAGACTGACGTTTGGTTCAACTTCTCTACCCCGTAAATCTATTGTTATTATTAACAATCAAAATCATCGAAAAATAGCTCCATTGAAATTTCTATTTTACAATAAATATGTTAAGGTCCATAATTATAAAGCGAAATTAATCATCCCACAAGGTTTTTTCACTGAGAAGTGTGTGATCAATACAATCTATTTATAAAGATATAAAATGTCTGGCCAAATATTATTATTATATTGTCTATTTTTGTAATATTATTACTGATGCTATGATTCAGGGGTGAGTCCATTTGGCAGCCAGTAGCAAGCGTCATTAGATATATAGTCAATACAGTAATCATACGATGACTGAACAAAACTAATTATCTGATATTGTTAAATTAGTTCCTTATTGGTTATTGAAGAACTTCGAACGTCGGAAGGGATTATATATTATATATTGTGGCCATGGCTGGGTTCGGCTAGTGTATGAGACGCTAGATATTTGAAATGTATCTTGGAGTTAATAGATGCCTAATGTTACAACACATGAAACAGAAATATTTATTTGTTAAGGTATGTAGGTAGGTTAAATTTACAGTTCTTGCATCATTAAAAAAGTGAGCGCTACATTGTGCCCATTGGCATACAAATATTATTTTAAGATAAAAAAAAGAAATTCATTAATTAATTACAGTTAATACTACAAACTAGACAACAAACAAATAACAAACGTTAGGTTTAACTATATAAATCTAAAAATTCAGAAAGTGAATAAACATTTTTCTATTATAAACTTCTATAAAATTCATGTCATAATGAATCTACACTAGGTATGTAATATTTATTATAATAAAGTGTAAATGTTTTTGTTTGGTTGGACGCACTGATCTCAGAAACTATAAAATTGAATTAAACAAATCTTTTTGTGTCAGATAGCCCAATTAATTATGATTATTATCATTAACATAATATATTATAGCTGATAACATAGCTTCACTTCCGTGGATGTTTGGCCACTACTGAGCTTCTATTGGTTGTAGCGTGATGTTATATAGCCTTCCTCGATAAATGGGCTATCCAACACAAAAACTATTTTTCAATTCGATTCAGCACCTGAACTTTTTCAAACTAAATGCGGAAAAATGCGTTTCTCAACAAAATGACGTAGGCGCTATGAAGCTACATTGAGCATGGTCATGCTCTTAACCGGTTTTTGACTATTCATCATCATCATCATCATCATATCAGCCGCAGGAGGTCCACTGCTGGACATAGGTCTCCTCAAGAGATTTCCAATTTTGACTATTGATACTAGAGAATTCTCAGGCGTACTAGTACTTAAATAAGTATGTTCTAGAACGTGATCACAAAATGAGTTTATCCTACCTTCGGTTTGTTTAGAAACATTTTATTTTGGTGCATAGATTGTTTGGTTTACAATTAAGTTGTAATTTCGGTATGCGATGACGTGCAACGCCGACGTAAAAGATGCGCTTTTTAGCAAAATAGCAACTGGACTAATAGCATATGCGTAATCTATACTAATAATATAAAGCTAAATAGTTTGTTTGTTTGAACGCTATGATCTCAGGAACTACTGATCCGATTTGAAAAATTATTTTTGTGTCAGATAGCCCATTTATCGAGGAAGGTTATAGGCTATAAAACATCACGCTACGGCCAAGAGCAGCTGAGCAGTGGCCAAACAAAAGTGACAAGAGTGAAGCCCCACGCGACTTCTAGTCTATAATAATATTATAAAGCTGAAGAGTTTGTTTTGTTGAAGGCGCTAAACTCAGGAACTACTGGTCAGATTTGAACAATTATTTTAGTGTTTAATATCCCATTTATTGACATATAAAACATCACGCCACATTTAATGGGAACTAAGCAGTGGCCAAACAAAGAACGACTGGAGCGAAGTACCGCACGAAAGCTTTTATATATACATATATATTGCCGACTAATAGATTTGTGATAGTCTAAATGGCGTAGCTAGCAATAGCGTGTAAGACTACCTACTGTATTGCTGTGCAAAAAGTTCCAGGTTCGATTCGATTATTCAGTTTGAGTATTTGACTTATTCGTTATCTTGACTCCTGTACACTCGGCACCAGGGACAGGGATGCCCTTTGCATATTTTTTATTCGTCAACTCGTCACACCATGTAATTATGTAAGTATCTAGTTCATTTTTGTGCAGTCATGTACAAAAATGAACGTACATAAGTATAACACTTTTATCGAGGAAGGCTATTTAACATCACGCTACGACGAATAAGAGCCGAGTAGAAGAAGCTCCAGGCAACATCTAATCTATACTAATATTATAAAGAAGAAATGTTTGTCAGTTTTTTATATAGTTTTTATACTTTTTGTACAATCTTGTTCTCTCTACTTTGTTATGATTACAAAAGTACTTTGCACAGAACAGAGATAGGTTTTTTTCATTGTTCTGTGGTACTTTGTATGACCTTCGACTGCGTGTAGCACAGGTTTTATTACCTGATATAGGCTCCTAATCAATATTTTGTTCCTTACATTAAGATATTTTTAAGACTTCAGTATGGTTTACTTCCGTGTAGTGACGGATTAAGAATACGTAATGACACTACTCCATTTCTACACGTGAGTGTAGTAAAACGCGACTAAGGGAGTATACTTATGCAGACAAGAACACTGCGAGAAATGAAAAATTCGAACCCTATACCAACCCGTCTGCCAACTTCCTTTCAGAATCTTGGAGAAATTCCCAGCAGTGGGACGTTTATGGGTTGAAATGATGATGGTTACCCTTACACTTTAATAAATTCTACTATATTTTTTTTTTAGTTTGTATGTTGGGGATAATCTTCGAAACTACCTACTCTTCAAAATGTTTTACCAGTAGTATGCTATATTATCATTAAGTGACATTACTGACATTCCTACTACGCGGACGAAACCGCGGGCGGAAGTTATTAAAACATAAAATATAAGCAATTACTTCAAAAGCTCAAACACTCGTCTAAAAGCCATGAACATTCTAAGAACAACCAAACTCGCCGGTACAAAGTTTTCAAAGTAGTTGCTCCAAAAATAAACGTATTCCATAAAAACGACCTTCAAAAGAAATATTTCAGCCAAGTAATAAACAAATAACAAAGCCGTCACAAAATATCTCTTGGTTATTGCCAGATACTGAACGAGGACAAAGATTAATTAATTTATGTAGAAAACCAATCGCCGGCGCCCGCGCCGGTTGGTTTCTGCCTATAACGTTACCAAACTTTCAACTTACGAGTGCATATTAATAAAGTGCACCTATAGATAATGTACATTTGTAGGTACCTGTACTACCTATTTATTGTTCTTTTTTGTTGTTACTTTGTTTCATTATATAGTATATAAGTATAATAGTAAGTATATAATAATTATATAAGTAGCAGAATAGGTGTCAGATAACTTAATGGTTCGTCAAATCATTGGAGCACTCGTTTATTTATATTAAAATATTATAATTAATAATTGAATATATTAATAATTTAATTTAATTTGATGATTGCCTGTGAGTTCTTATTGAATTGATTAATTAATATATCTTTTTTTTCTTAATTACATGTTGTCTGGTAGTTTATTGACACAACAGTTTGTTTCCTACGAACTCTATTTAAACTCAATCAAACCCAATAACAATTTAAATATCGACATTCGACTTAACTAGTTGATATCGATACCGTTGTCAAACCTTTAAAAACGACAGCGACCGTATTTCGATTTTCAATATTTGCCAGCGGTATCGCAATCGCACAGGTCGAATATCAAGATTCCAAGTACTATCTGCGTCCAGGTGTACCTTAATCTATGGCAGCAAGGCCGACGTCGGCGCTAGCGCTTGCGAAACGTCGTTTGGATGTGGAGCGATCTAAATATACGCCGGGACATTCGCCCGTTTCCTACCCGCATCACCACGATTAACATCACCTGTAATTAATTATTTGTATCATAATCTTAATGATGAATTACAATTTACTAAGTATTTTATTAGATTAATCTCGTTCCAGACTAGTTGTGAAGCAAAGATCAGGGGGCGTGCCTACTCGGGATCTCGAGATCACGAGAAAGCACTCATTGAGTGTAGTAGTAGTCTGTTTAGTCTTTAACGTTAGATTTCACCAAACCGACGAGATAAGAAGAAATGATAATTGTTACAATGAATCCTAATAATTACAAAATTTAGGTACATTTTTATTGCCTAATGTAAAGATCAATTTCCGAAAACGCAGATCACTTGAAAAAAGCATTGTCTGGACAAAGTTTGTATGTTAGAAAAGTCTTGGAAAATCAACGGAGAAGTCGCAGTTATTATGTTAATGATATATTATTGTTGTTTGAACATCACAATTAATGGTACCTACGTACGAAGGCGATGTAGGTCGCGAGGTTTATAATTTCTCTTCGCTTTTATATTTTTATTTAATATCATCTTCTCGCCGCTTTAGAGATGATGATAGGTTTACTCATGGCGCAGACTATAGTCTGAGCAATAAGTAAACCTATCAACATCATACTAACCGTAGGATGTCCACTGTTGGACATAGGCCTTCCCAAGATATTTCCAACAGGATTCATTTTTACGAATTAAATCAACTATAAAAAAAAAAAAAAAACAAATGGTGTGTAAAAAAGATCCAGTCCCGATCAACATTTTGTATATGGGTTTTAACATCTCAGTTAGTAATATTAATTACATTTGTTACAGAAATAGGTTGGTGTGACTTTGAAAATTCCTGATGTAACGGTTAGAACAAGGTTGATGTGTCAAGCAGTATCTATTATCATAACAATTACTGAAACGACGTTAGTTTTTAGAATTTGTGTGCCTTTTACTCTCAGAACTGACTAAATGTTACAGAACTTGAAAAGGGCCTAACTCCTTTTTTTCGATAATTAATTGTGTCTATATTAATCCTACACGTGAAATTACCGTTCAGCATGCTGATTAAGTATCTTTCCTTATATATCTGACAGCTGCAGCCATCTTTCTCAATATTTTTTGTTCAAAATAAGATTGCTGAAAATTTCATCTCATCTACAAATGATTGGGTGACTATTATAATTAACCCTATTACATGGGACAGAACATATCTGGCTAAATGTGGGTGTCATACTCTTCTGTCTGAGTCTGAGTGTTAAACGGGGCAATCCCACCCTCATATCCAACACTGCGACTCCTGTAAGCCAGGATTAACAGCAGTGACCTTTGCGAACACCGAGTTTTGACACACAGAGAATCCCAGGAAATGCCTAACCTACTGTCTAGGAACCCGCAACGAAATGAATCAGAAGTAAATGGAGGAGTTTGAAAGATGACTGGCCCGTTGGTCTAGTGGTTAGTGACCCTGACTGCTAAGCCAGAGGTCGTGGGTTCGATCCCCACCAAGGACAAATCTTTGTGTGATGACAATGAAGGTTTGTTCTGTGTCTGGGTGTAATTTATCTATAATATGTATGTATTTACAAAAAAAAATGTATGTAATTAGTATTACCCATAACACAAGCAAATATAATTGCTTAATTTGGGACTAGATGGCGCTGTGTGAGTGTGGTAGAATATTATTATTATTATATTATTATTAAAGAACTTTTTCACTTCTGTCCATTGCAAAGCGGGAGACAAAAGTAATCTATATAAGATCTAATCATATTAGAAAGAAAGCAGCGTGGTCAATAATTTAAAAAATTACAGGACCTGTTTAGTCTCTTTCCAGTAATAAGTATGGCAAAGACTTGATGCTCGCAAACTGTATTATATTTATCCGACTGCCAGAAAGGGTATTGTTTTTCACGCGTATCTTGTATGTTTGTAAATTTCTTTATCCCCATGATTCTTTCAAACGGCTGGATGGATATCGACAATTAAGGTATCGTTAGATTCTTCTAAAAAACCCAAGTGTCCTTACATAGATTAATAAAAAAATAAACAAAACGGCGGACTGTTTGGCGCCAAATTGTAAGTTAATTTTTTTTTAAACCAAACCTTTTTAGTACCGTATCAAAATAAAGGGAATCAAGTGGAGATTACATATATTTATGCACATATATGTTATGTATTTAAATTTAATGGCGCCAAATTGTAAGTAGTAATTTTTTTTTTAGCTAAAGCTTTCGATTAGTATTTCAAAATAATGGGAATCAAATATGTATACATGTTCTGTATTCAAATTTAATCAGGAATAATAATTACTTACAACAATTTTTCTGACTATTTATTACGTTGCTTATCTGTTGATTTTTTGCAGTCGGGATAATTTTTTTTTAAATATATACTTTTTGAACTACTTATCACCTTTAGTGAAAAGACAGCATTACATACGGTTGTATTATAAATAAATAATAAAATGCTAATAGTATGATTACGCAGTAACTTTTGTCTATTAATAACTATCATAGCATCATGGTTAGGACAAATTAAGGGCTCGACAGTTGAGTATATTGCACCTGTAACAATAACAAATATCTGATTACGTTAGCAAGACTATCTGCCAAGCACAGACGATATGGCAAAGTTCATTGTGACGCGTGAATTAGTGTAGTGTGATTTGTGAAGGACAGAATGATGAAAACTATGTTATGTTATATGTTTTGTATTCACAATTAATTTTTGTTAACTAGTTTACTTGTTGTGTATTGGCAAATAATTTAAAAAAAATTGATAAAGTTATAAGCTATTTAAATTAAAGTAAATTTAAGTAAAAAGTATATTTAACTACACTCTTACTTAAAAAAAAAAAAAAATACTACAGTGAAAACTTTATTGGCCATATGTATAAAAATTATGTAATTTCACAATGTATTACTACCTAGTGCTGTATGTTTTCCTAAAAACAAATAAACAAACAATGTGGGTTTAATTTTCAATGTCTTTTATTTTTTGGAGTTATGGCCGTTGGTTGCAGGCAGCACAAAATCCCTCTCTGTGGCGGAGGTTAGGCGAGGCCTATATCCAGCAGTGGACGTCATTGGGCTGGTATGAACAAACGAAATGTATTTTTCGTTTGCATCTGTTTTGGTAACAAGCAATCGTTGAGCTGTTTCGAATTATGTACTTCTATAAGCACCTACATATCATCATCATCATTATCGTCATTTCAGCCAGCGCCCATAGGCTACAGTAACCGGTTACCATCAGGCGGGCCGTACGTCTATTTTCCACCGTCTCTTGGTATAAAAAAAACGCACCAGAAACGTGACGTTGCGAGAGGACGAATGTTCCTGCGCTCCCGTGACCACAGCAGAGCGCGACGAGAGGAACACCTTGGGGTTTTAGTGGGTGCAAGCCCCACATAACCCCTCGGTTCTTTCCCCAAAACCGAGGGGAATGCGTCAGGCATTTCCCCAAGTAAAAAAAAAAGGTGAAAAGGAATACAATAGATGCTCTAGATAGTTTCGCACGAACATCTCAAAGGTAGTAGATACTTGAGGAAAGCAGTTTTTTTTATTGCCTGAAGTGGTAGACGAGCACGTGGGCCCACCTGACGGTAAGTGCCGCAAGTGGTAAGTAGTTGAAAGCAGAATATTTAATTCGTAACAGTTGTTCTTGAGATTACCGCGTTCAACCAACTAACCAGACTCTTCTGTTTTATAATATTAAAAAGTATAGATAAAACTTCATTCTACAATTAAAAATTAAATGTTTCCTTTAGATAAATAAACGAGATTTCATTTTACTTCAATTAGACGAAATGTCATTCTCCGTGTGGTGACGGAGATTAAGAATACATATGTCACCACTCCCTCTTATTCTCGGGATGTCGTAAGAGGCGACTAAGGGAAAATCACTCCATAACACCTGCGTCAGAGAAGGAAAACTCGAAACAAAACCCTGTACCAACCCGTCTGGCCAGCGTGGTAACAGTAGGCTAACTACCACCTGTTTTGGTGAGGCCTATGTCCAGCAGTGGACGTCATTGGGCTGATATGATGATGATGATGAGACGAAATGTCAGGCCCGATGACCTAAAAAAGGTCACTGGATCTGACTGGATGCGAAAGGTGGACAACCGAGTGTTATGGCGCATGTTAGGAGAGGCCTACGTTTAGCAGTGGACTCCAATAGGTTGAAATGATGAATGATCATGATGATGCGACGAAATGTTACAAACTTAATTAAAGGCCTTGTTCATCATCTAGTTTCTAAAGTCTTTTATGTACCCAATTTCACACAATAAACCCTTTGGATTTGGATCTAACAATTTGTGGAAATCTAAAAGGTGACGCAATCAAAATAGGTACTCTTAGTAGGTACCACCACAAGAAAACGATCTGGAGAGAGACTGCGTAGTACTTTCCTAGCTACAACAGACTATTAACACTAATTAGCTCAAAGTATTCAGGAAGCATTCATTGTTAGACTTTTAAACAAATATTCGTTTACTGACCAATTTGTTGAGAACGTCGGTAGCCAGTGTAGTGGGGGGAGGTCCTCCTACGCTCGGTTATTTCTGCCTCACTGGAATGTATACACCTTTGGCTATGAGGTGAGCCAATCTGAAGTTTGATATTATCATTTTTAACTTCTTATCCCGTTTCTTCTATGTAGTTTATTTAGCTCCTGTCCTTGTGACTAAGAACTCTTGTAACTTTGAAATTAATTTAACGTAGGTTTATTTTAAAACTATCAATATAGGTAACTATCCGGGTAGATGTCGACAATTTTATTTATTTATTTATAAATACAATTGCTGACTACACTAACAGTTTCCCAATACGTGTAGTAAGCCACATGTAACACTTTAAACGATTACTAATTTATATATACACATATAGAAAAATTACAATTTGTAAGTAAATAAGTATGTCAACACCTGGAAATGAGCAATCAAAGAATTGAGCAGCGTAATCGCCTGCCTAGTAGGTGCATTTTAGCGCGGCACATTCTTACCATAGCTGCCTAGGTGCGGCAAGTAACGGGCCCGAGCGCAACCGAGTGTACTGGTTCGGCGCCGATAACGAGCAGCGCGACAACGTATTGGCATCATCAACTTTATTATTTAACAATAAATAATAATGTAACATTAAAGCACACCTCCACCGCAACATAAGAGTGTCGAGAGTATGTATAGGTAATTAGGCACTTGATCTATAATACATATGTATAGGGGCACTTAATGACAAAAACATTTTATTTAACAATCAGAAAGGCCAGCCTTTAAGTCACGAGATACCTCAGAAACACACAAATTTCACCATAAATTTTGTGAGCATTTGGTCCTCAGGATCCAAGAGTTTCAACCCCAAAAGGCTCAATATGTCAATTTATTAAAAATAGATATATTAATATGTAAAAATATCAAATCAATGCAAGCGAACATTTTATTTCATCTAAACACTAATGCATGATATTCCAGTTTTTTCGTTACCTAC
Organism: Laspeyria flexula; assembly: GCA_905147015.1. NCBI lineage: Eukaryota > Metazoa > Arthropoda > Insecta > Lepidoptera > Erebidae > Laspeyria > Laspeyria flexula. The sequence goes on along the minus strand of LR989949.1, from coordinate 6,992,916 downwards.
ATATTTTGAATACGAAACAGTCGCGGTGACTCATATAATGTTTATTTCTGAATGAATCATGTTTACGCCAGAGCCCGTTTTACAAGTGTGAATAATTCTCAGATATTTGGGAACATCGGAGCTGCACTGGTGGGCGCTATTGAGGGTCTTTATCCAATTATTCGGTCAGACAACAGATGATTTGCGTTTCACCTTTAGAAAACACCTTCAGGGTTGAAATGTTTCTGTTTTGAATTTTGATCAATCAATCAATCAATCATTATTTATTTGCGAACAGGGGTACATTACATTGGTATTTATACATTAATGTTTAGTTCCACCACTCCACACAGTCCACAGTCAAATATAAATTATATAAAAAAAAAAAACAAAGTAAGTGTAAATTAAAAAGAGAAAATACAAGCAATGTCAAACTAATACATTTAAATTATGTCAATCATTATAATGTCAATATCAATACATTTGTCATCTAGATACTCCATAATACTATAATATGCTTTGTCAACCAATATACTCTTTAACTTAGCTTTGAAAGAATTAATATTATCTAATTGATCGATAATTAAATATCTTATTCTCCTCACAACGTAAAAAATCCTTGTGGGATTGCGCTTATATTTTGAGGGTACTCGTTGCATTAGAACTCTTTATCACTAAATAACCCAACCGCCACGACGCAGCGTCGTTTTCCATATATTTTTGTGGCATGCCACATTACTGCGTTGCGTCATCGCACACGACTTTTTAACGGATCGACGAACAAGAGACGAAGCTGGGGGAGATCCTGGTGCGACGAAGTGTTCTTCACTTACTAGCTAATCTATGCTTACTAGAGTGGTTACTTACGTGAATCGGTTGCGACGACGCAACACACCGCACTAATGATTCACCACTCTAAACTGTAGAAAAATAATGAATGAATCAGAAGTAAATGGAGAAGTGGGAATCAGTTTTTTTCCCATAAAAAAGGAAAGGAAAAGGGTTCCTAATGCAAATTAATTAAATTTTAAGTATCAGTTGATAATAACAAAACAGGTCCTCTTGAGTATTGTCCGGTTTTTAATTCCAGGTGAACATGTTTGTGGTGGCAAATATAACCCAAAAATCTTCCAAAATATCTACAAGCACTTACATTGATAAAATAAACTATGTTTTTCTGAAGCATCAGTTAAATAAACAATATTTGGAATCTAGATCGATAGCCCGATGAGTGGGTACCTAATTATGGTTTCGTAGAACTTTGGTATTCTTCAAGCGCAGACTCTTCAAGTAGATTTACAAAAAATATGACATAAAGAAGACTGTGGAAACAGATTCAACAAATTTCAATCTTGACTTGATCAATACTGAGTTCGTGCTTGTGGCGTGCGTCGCTACAAATTATTATTTTTTATTAAAATATATATGTAATTCTCGGTATGCCTCGTGTCGGTTTTTTGTATGTTTGTTAATTCCTCTGCAGCACAAGTCCTGGTTTTGATGTTTTATTTTTAAGCTCTAAATTCAACTTAACTCAATGATTTGCGCTTCATAAAAAACAAGTGTAACCCACTAAACTCTTCAGTCTATCGATTCTCGTTAAAATTAGCTTCGGATTGGTTACAAATGAAATTGTGACGTCATCAGGTTTAAATATAGATGCGCCCTTCGCTATTCTCGCCGTAGGATTGTGTTGAAAACAAACACGGGTTTTATTGTTTCTATGTGAGAACGAGAAAGAAGATTTAACTGTATATTTGCTTCTATGTAAGAGTGAGAGAGACGAAATAACTATTTTTACAAATTTTAATATAGTTTATTTAACTTTCTACATTCCAACAAGTGGCATAACTCGGTCGCAGTGAATTGTGACTTCTATTCCAATGATATTAAATTAAATATACCTATAAAGCCAAATAGAATCACTCAGCACTCTAGATAGAAGAGAGAAGAGCCGAGCCCAGCAATGGGACAATATGGGTTGCTGATGATGATAAATCCAACTGATGACAATAATCCAAATGATGAAACCAAGTGGTGTATTAGGAGTGAGGATCTACTCGGCATCCATCGCTTACGTGATGGATTGGCTTATTCCCACGCGCTCCAAATCTATTGTTCTCTAAAATTCATTTCTCCATACATCATTCCCAGGAGCTCCAAGGATTTTTATTTTAAAATAATAAATAAAGCCACAAGTACTGGATATACTCTTAAATTTATTTTAGGTCATCATGTTTTCATTCAATGTTAGCAGGCGGTTAGTCATTTGTCTAAATAAAAAACTCACAATGCACTTTAAGACGTCTTACAGCCTTATATAAGTCATACTGTCATTTGACTGGCCTGTTGGTCTAGTGGTTAGTGTCCCTGACTGCTAAGCCGGAGGTCGTGGGTTCGATTCCCACCCAGGAAAAATCTTTATGTGATGAGCATGACTGTTTGTTCTGTGTCTGGGTGTAATTTATCGTATATGTATGTACGTATGGATTCAGAAAAAAAAAAATATTTATGTACTATATCAGTTGTTTAGTACCCATAAACACAGGCAAATATAATTGCTTAATTTGGGACTAGATGGCGTTGTGTGAATGTGGTGAATATTATTATTTATTATTTATACTAATCAGATAAAGAGGTAGAATATTATAAAAATCAACATTGTACTAAGAGTCGCTCCTATTGACCGTAGCGTCTTATAATATATCTTCCTCAAAAAATGTGCTCTCTCTCTTATTTAATCTTCTAATAATCTTCTTGTCGTGTAGTGTTTTTCACTTCTTGATCCGACACAACTCCCATTTTCTCCTTCACTTGCTGGATGAAACTTCTCCTAGGTCTACCCCTTCCTCTCCTTCCTTCTATTTTTCCTTCAATTATTGTTTTAAAATAATCGTCGTCGTATCGTATCAAGTGAATAAATGTGAATCCAACACTAAAATATTTTTTCTAATCGGACCAGCAGTTCCTAAGATCATAGCGTTCAAACAAACAAACAAATACTTCAGCTTTATAAGATGAGATTATATTAAACACTAGAAGTCGTGTGGGGCTTCGCTCCCGTCGCTTTTGTTTGGCTACTGCTCAGTTCCTTTCGGCCGTAGCATGATATTATATAACTTAATAATAACCTTCCTCGATAAAAAAAAATCAAATCGAACCAGTAGTTTCTGTGATCATAGCGTTCAAACAAACAAACTCACGCTTTAATATATTAGTATAGATAAATGGTAGCTCGAACGTTCTAACTAGACGCATTGTTTCGCCTTGCATTGCAGTTATTTTTAACACAACATAATATTCAAAGCTTGATGTTTTATTTCACTGTCGCTATTTATACCTTTTCTCGTCACTTTGCTGTTCGTAATTGTATGATTATATTTCCTCTTACGTGACGACACAGTATTGATAGTTGTCAATTTTGTTATAATTATAACATAACATAACATAACATCACGCCTTTTTCCCCGAAGGGGTAGGCAAAGGTGTTTCACACCCACATTTCGCCAGCTATCATGTTTGGTCCCATTCCGTCCCGTCCCGGGAACATTTGTTTACCAAACTTCGGGAAAATCTCAATACTGGAATTTCATGAGCCCAATACCAATTTCACCCGACCCGAAAATCGAACCCGGGACCTCTTGCACAGCAGTCGTATACACTTCCCGCTGCGCCGAGGCAGTTGATGATAGTACCTACTTTAAATTCTAGATCGAATTACTTACAATATTTTAATAATGTAGATATACATCAGTATATCTACATTATTAAAATATTGTAACTCACTCACCACTAGACCAACAGGCCAGTCATCAGACTGGCCTGTTGGTCTAGTAGTTAGTAACCCTGACTGCTAAGCCGGAGGTCGTGGGTTCGATCCCCACCCAGAACAAAACTTTGTGTGATGAGCATAAAGGTTTGTTCTGTGTCTGGGTGTAATTTATCTATAATATGTATGTATTTACAAAAAACAAAAAAAAATGTATTTAAGTAGTATATCAGTTGTTTAGTACCCATAACACAAGCAAATATAATTGCTTACTTTGGGACTAGATGGCGCTATGTGAATGTGGTAGAATATTATTATTATAATTATATATTATTATTATATACAGCCATCAGCGTTAAGTTTCTAGTGAGAAGACATGAAGCACATTTGAACACTAAAACGATTTGGTTCCAACGATAACAGACCGGACACATTTGTCACATCTAAGGCCCTTCGTCCACAAGGATACTCAAGTCGCCGATACCTTACGACTTTAGTCTCTTCGCGACTTCGGCAATACAAACTCGTATACTTCCGTACACAGGTCGCGTCGCGACTTTCGTCGTACGACGTAAGTCGCGCGCTACCTGCCGGCCAATGTCTCCGATACTAATGTCGCCGCGATTTTAAAGATGGCGGAGCAATTTATTATTGAATAGGGTAAGTCCGGGGTAGTTGGGCATAGTTTTTTCTAGGCTCTGTCAGAAATGAATTACATATAATTTTGTTATTATATTTATATCATATAAAACTTTGAAATCGACTATGATATTAAAAACATGAAAGTAACAATTTCTAATGAGATCACCATGACCTTAAAGTTCTAAATTTCTTTATGTTGTAATAGATATAATCGCCACGATAAACCTCATCGACTAACATTTTTGTAATACAAATGCTTAAGTTTAATTAATTAAAGTTCTTAATAATTATTTTCACTAATTGTCTTCGCAGGATTACAAATTAAATATTTTAAAATTCAAATTTTATTTATTTTAGTTGATAGGGCATCTATCGTACTTAGCATTATCAATTCATAGCGGGGCATTTATTTATAGTCAAAAATAACACTCCTTTGGGCAGTCGTATAATAAATTGTTTTGCAAAGAAGTAAATTTCTGCCAAACGTTATAGTTAGGTTAAATAAATAAAAGAAGAATAAATTATTTCTGATAAACTCGTATTTTAAATACACCATTACAAAAAGTGTGGCGTCTATCCTGGTTTTACTCTATAGTTCATTTTTTTTCTACAGTATGTAAAAAAAAAAAAGTCGCGCGTCGCTTGTGTCACTCGTACACAAGAATACTCAAGTCGCCGATACCTCACGACTTTAGTATCTTCGCGATCCCTGTAATAGAAATTCATAGTCGGCGACGCAAGTCGCGCGCTACCTGCCTGCAAAGATCGCCGATACTAATGTTGCCGCGACTTTAAAGATGGCGGAGCAATTTATTATTGAATATTACATTTTGTTTTTGAAGAGAAAAATATATCTGTATATGGCGTGCGCCGCATGCTCAATGCCTCCATTATAATGCGCGTATTATAATAGAGGTCAGTGGTTAACATAAAAACACTTAGGTATTAAATACTCTATAGTGCTCTTCTTGCTTGATTTTTTTTTTTAATAGTTTTATTTATTTAGTTGGTATTTTAATAGGGAGCGCAAAGAGCGCGAAAATCTATCTGTCCGCGATTTCGAAGATGACGGAGCAATTAATTAATATAAAATTTGTTTCTGAGGTAGAAAAATACCCTTGCCTTTATAATTATAAAATGAAAGAATATTCTAAAAAAGAATTTACAGAAAAGGCTTGGATGTCAGTAGGAAAGGCATTCAATATAACAGGTTGGTAATTTTTCTTGGTAATCCGATAGACTTCCTTTTTTCAAAAGCTAATAATGACTGGAACACAGTCCCCAGCATTAAAACGTAGGTAAATGTCCGTTCACAGCAGAGCCAATTTTGTATAGTATTAAAAATAAAACTGATATGCAATTAAAAATTTTGAACAAGTACTATAGAAATTTGCTTTGCTCTTCGACCCGATCTATGCGAACGGACACTAATCATATCGTCATTGAGGAAAATGATATTTCGTACAGCGCCTATTTCGTACGTATAGTCCGACAAGACATGTCGTGCAATTTAAAAGTAGGAAGTACACAGTTACACACTAGGAACTAACGCTATTATTGTAGGAACAGAGCGTTGTCAGACTATAAGTTGATAATAGTTGATAAATATGAAACTACTGCTTAATCAGGGTTCTTAAATAACGAGTGTTAGTTTTTATACCTCGCATCACACGAATGTTTTAAGACTAAATTATGGGCAATTTCATACACTACTTTATCCATTAAAAAATTTCTTAAAACGCTGAGCGAAAGAACTGTTCTAACTAAAATACTAATAATAAATAGTCTGTTTTTCTTAATACAATTTTTATTTACTTATTACTTAGCTACATATAAAGACATATTCTGTAGCGAACGTGGAAATCTCGTGATTTTATGTATTTCTGTATGAACCCTCTTAACAGTAAAATATACTCTACGTTAATACTCAGTGTTATTGTAGCATTTTACGAGCATAAGAAGAATTTTTAAAATTGGTCTGGACCAATTTTAACTTTCTTTTATATAAAACTAGCTTTTGCCCGCGACTTCGTCCGCGTAGATTTCGAAATTATATAGATCTTTGTTTTAAGTACTATTCATGAATTCCACAACACCCCACTACAGAAGTTGAATTTCATTTTACGTCAATATAGATAACATTTTCGTAATCGGCGTCCCTGAAAACCTTGAAAATGACATCCATATCAATTTCTAATAATTTTCACACCTATTTCATCAGTAATCGTAAGTTTTTCAAACACCAAAAAGCTAACTCACTTCATAACTGAAGTTCTAATTGCGTATTATCCGTCCATAAAAACCTAAAAAATAACGATTAAGTAGGTACGTCGTTTTCAAACGTCTATCACAATTGCATCCCCTTTGGGATAGAATTTTAAAAAAAAGCAAGGAACACGTATTTGTGTTTTTGATCACATGTAGGTATAAAGTTCCGAAGTAAAAAGACACTCAATACAATTTCTCCTTACAAACTTATTGTGCCCTCTTTCACCTCTTTAAGGGTTGAATTTGTTTTGTTGAATTAGTCAAAATAAATAACATTTTCGTAATCGGCGTCCTTGAAAACTTCAAAAAAAGACCTTATTACTATTTATTTCCTGATCCTTCCTTCTGATCCTGATACAAACCTATTTGAATAGTTTAATTTCGTGTTTTATTTTTAATAGACAGGGGTAGACTGTAGTATAATGATTGGCACCACCAAAAATTTAAGTAGTTGTCAGATTTTAATGCAATCTTCGTAGAACATTTTAATTAAGTATTCCTTTATTTTAAAATAAAAACGTATTTAATCTGGTGATCATGGTTTTATGAACAAAAAAATTCAAAAATGTTTCGAAAAGTACAGTAATTGAAATCAAAAGTACAGTTATTATCACATAAGTATCACTCACTGGCACTTAATATTACTTAGCATTTTTAGGGGTCCGTAGCCAAAATGGCAAACAGAATTCTTATAGTTGTGTTATGTCCGTCCATCCATCCGTCCGTCCGTTTTTTGTTTTTTTGACTATGTGAATATTCTAATTAAGATATGTTTCATCTTACCTCATGCCATAATAGGGCTTATTAGAACGCGAGGCGACAATCACAGAGAAATGTCCACTACGTTTTAGTGACAATGTCGGTGCGAGTAGCAAGTTTTATTTTTCTAGTATCAGAAAACGTTTTTAAAAGCTACCGTTGAACTCCAATTATATTGACATGGAAGAATAATTTATCTCTCCTTCGACATTCTGTAAAGCGATAAAAACTTTGCATCTGTTTGTTGCAATTCCTTTGCAGCAACAAACAGTCTGCAATTAATATTTTTTTCTATATAGGGGTGCACCCAGTGTATCTTGGAATATTCCGGTCTGTCCCACCGATCTGTCCCCCGGTGGGACAGATCGGAAAAAAAAGTTCGTTTTGTCCCACCATGAGCAACGGTGGGACAGATCAAACTTTTTTCACTATCAAAAAGTTCGTTTTGTCCCACCATGAGCAACGGTGGGACAAAACGAACTTTTTTTTTCTTGTTTGTCCCCTCATAGAATTTTATATAATTTTTTTAAGAATAATTTAATATAGATAATTATTTATAACTGTCTATATTAAATTATAAGATTAGTGGCATGGGTTTATAATCATTTTTATTTTAAGAAATTATAAATATTTATTTTATTTTTCATAGTTTAATAAACCACCGTAGGTGTTACTACTTTAACTACTTATTAGTCTTCTGATTTAACTTACTTCAACTTAGCGACAATAATAAAATACGAACAATAAGAGCATTTCTTTCTTTTCTGTATAAATTAGCCACAGTCCGATAAATAAAAATAGTTAAATTAAATATTAACTTTTTTAATAAATGACTGATAGTAATTTCACCAGGCACAAACTGCACTTGATACTGATGTTGTACATATTCGTCTCTATTACTTATTCTGTGCTGCTACACAAGTTGCCATATAAATTATCAGTTTTTTCAATTTATCAACATTTTTCTTAAATATAGTTAGTAAAATATATTTAAGAAAAATGTACAGCTTTATAAATAAAATTATACCGAAGCAGCGGGCGGAAGCTAGAAACTTCCACTCGCTGCTTCACCCGCGTGGTATGTATTTTATACCTATAAACCTTCCTCTTGAATCAGTCTATCTATTAAAAAAAACCGCATCAAAATCCATTGCGTAGTTTTAAAGATTTAAGCATACATAGGGACAGAGAAAGCGACTTTGTTTTATACTAAGTAGTGATTATACATAGTATTTTCTATAATAAAGCTTCATGAATAATTTTTAGGCAAGTACTAGTCTTAGTACTTTTGCCGAAAATCTAAAATCTAAAAATATGATAAACTACAATAATGAAAATAAATGTTATTTATAAAACCTAAAACTCGAGACCGTTAGCCCAATAGATATGAAATTTTGCACACATATAAAGGGCGATTTGACCACACCGACGAACATAGATACAGCTGAGCCGCGGGTGGAAGCTAGTAATTTATAAATATTTAATTGTATGCTAAATATGCGTGTTTCAATAAATAAACATTTATCAATTATTATTTACATAGGTAACTACATAAAAGAATTGTAATTATTGATTACCTACATAATTAGCATGTTACTGAATACTCATATCTCAAAATAGTTATATTTTTTTTATCGCCAATGATACTAAAAGCTAAGCTGTCAATTTGTAATGGTCGCCGATGGCAAACATGAAATCGACGAGATAATAATAATACATATTTGAAGAGATCCACGACAATGTTAAAATCTTTTATTATTATTAAATATTATCAGGCTGGCAGTTGCGTGCACATGCAACTGATGATGCCTGTATCCTGCTTTCTTTAGTAGTTTTCCGTTTGTTCTTAAGATATTTATCCAGTCTGTTCTTAAATTGGTTATATTGTTCCAGGGTTTTTAATCATTTACATTTTTTGACTGGCCTGTTGGTCTAGTGGTTGGTGACCCTGACTGCTAAGCCATCTGCTAAGAAATTATAATTGCTTAATTTGGGACTAGATGGCGCTGTGTAAATGTGGTAAAATAATAATTTAAAAAAACCTTAAAACTTGCTAACAATTTCAAATATCGCGACGTTTGAAATTGTTAACAAGGTACACACAAAGTATATATAATATGAATTTACCTATCTATGATTTTTTCCCAGTACATTGATAATTTTTAATAGGTAACTTTGAAACTTTTTATTTAGTTATAACTATAACAACATTCAATCATTTCACCTAAAGCCTGTTGGTCTAGTGGTTAGTGACCCTGACTGCTAAACCGGAGGTCGTGGGTTCGATGGGTGGGGACCCAGGACAAATCTTTGTGTGATGAGCATAAAGGTTTGTTCTGTGTCTGGGTGTAATTTATCTATAATATGTATGTAATTACGAAAAAAAAAAGTATTTAAGTAGTATATCAGTTGTTTAGTACCCATATCACAAGCAAATATAATTGCTTAATTTGGGACTAGATGACGCTGTGTGAATGTGGTAGAATACTATTATTATTTATTTGCACCAAGTGAATTCCTAAAAGCCGGCTTTTTGAAAACGAAAATTGTGTGTAAATTATTCTCATCCATATGTTTTAAAATAATGAGTTTTATTTATTTATTATTTTCTTTTATTTAATGTAGTCATTTATTGAATCCAAAAAAAGGTTTACCTTTAAGAATTAAATTAAATTCTATGGGGGGACAAACAGGAAAAAAAAGTTTGATCTGTCCCACCGTGAGCAACGGTGGGACAGATCGAACTTTTTAGCAGTGACAAAAGTTCGATCTGTCCCACCATGAGCAACGGTGGGACAGACCGAACTTTTTTTTCCGTTCTGTCCCACCGGGGGACAGATCGGTGGGACAGACCGGAATATTCCAGTATCTTCTATTAAGAGTATGAAGATTTTTTCGCTTTCGGTAATAATAAGCTAAAATTACTGTTTCGTCGTCACTTGTGTCCGACATTTTTTAAACGTCTGTGAGCCGTGTAGCCGCAACACCTATACTATACCCTATACTGGCCAAACAGACGACTCGCGCATACGTGCAGATCGTACGACTTGCGTCGCGTCGCCCCATGTGTGGATCAGGCGACTCGAGTCTCCTTGCGTGGGTGTCAGGCGACTCACGTCTCCTTGTGTACGGATCGTACGCGACAAGAGTCTCGCGACTAAAGTATCCAACATTAGTATCGGCGACTTGCGTATCCTTGTGGACGAAGGGCCTAAGAGTTATGACTTGTTGATCATCTATAATTATTATTACGACACTAAATTTCTTTTTTGTGATATATTTCAGTTTCTGTGACTCGATTTAAGGTTGTTATTAGTTTTAATGTGTGTTTGCCGGCATTTTATTATTACACGTTACTATTAAAATTAGTTGTAATTTTTAAATAATTTGCATACTTACACAATTTTACACACATACCTTTTACTGCACCAGTGGTTATTGGAATTGTATTAAAATAGTCCTAAATTGATAAACATGAACATGTTTTCCTTTTTGTTTTTTGTTTAGTTCTATAGTTTATAAAATAATCATTAAGTTAGTTGTGTAGTTTTTAAATTCGTAATTAATCTTAATTAATTGTAAAATCTTAAAGATGTCGACCGAGCAATGTGCCTAAACGTACAATGTAATCGCTACGGTACCCACAGGACAGGCTTGCCTAGTGTGGGACCAACGGAAAAGACAATTGTAATTTACTTTTTTTCTGTTAATAAATATTTTTTATTTTTTTATTTATAAATTAAGATTGCCCTGAAAAACGTGTTAAACAGTTTATAGCTCAATAGCTCAGGAAAATGTAGTTAATAAAATCAATATCTATTTGTATTATTATTTATTTATAGTATTGTAAATAGAAGTTGTAGATATGTAAGTAAATAATTAATAATGGTATATTTATAAATAAATAATAATTACATGATAATATAATACAACAAATATTGAAGATTATAATAAGGTTATTAAAAAGTAAATAAATATAGCTCTCTTAAAACCATTGAACACGTAACAAATATTTTCTTATCTCATCAATTTATCGCATGATAATATTTATTGATTTAGGTTACACCGGCCGTGGTCACAAGCTGACTCGGTCACCACAGTCGGTGTAAGGTAACACGACCAGGTGGTCGAAAGGTAAGGTATGTAAATACCTAAATCATAATCGCGTGAATTCCAGTTTAAAATCAATAAATATTATCAATACTTCAAAATTCAGCATTATAATTTAGTTTTTAAGTTTCTATCAACCCCAGCAAAAGTTAAATTGTTATTGTCATTCCAAAAATGTCCCACTGCTGAGCACCGGTCTTCTCCAAACATTTTGGAGGGTATTTAGACTACTTGACCACGTTGGCCAGACGGATTGGTTTTGTCACAAATTTTCCATTTCTCGCAGTGCTCACACTTGTTTCCTATACCTGTCTTACAAAAAGCTACTATTCAGTAGCATTTTAGTTCTTTATTTATGTTATTTTTAGAATACAAATGATATTATTACATTATAATAATTTAAGATTGATTTTTTTTTCTTTAGTTGGTAATAAATTCAATAACCACGAGATTTTTCACATGTTACTAACAAATATTGTAGTAATTATTAAGTATTTAAATTTACAGGTAAGTGTGTGTGTGTGTGTTATACACTACTGGGATAGACTGCAGTATGGGGTTCTTTTAAAAAGGAGTGAATAGGTTTCAAGGGCCGGGAACGCGTTCGTGATACCCACAGTCAGAGACAGTTGCAGGCGCCCATAGGCTACGGTAACCGCTTACCGTCAAGCAGGTCGTATGACTGTGGCCACCGTCGTGGTATAAAAAGAAAATTATAAAGTCATCTTGTCATTAGACGAAATTTCTTGGCGATGTTTATAAATTTGTTATTCATCTCGTCGGGCTGCCAATATCATTACTGTTTCTAGTATAAAATATAATATATATTATAAACTAAATATTGTTAATAATTAGGTAGGTAGGTATCAAATACATAAAACTGCAATACTTTCGTTCATTTCATGTCAGGGTATGGCAGCCCCCAACGCATTTTCTTGGGATTGTTTTTACGCTACTTATTTTCTTTTCGTCGGGGATTTAAAATACAGTTATTTAAACCTTTTTATATGTTATGTTTCTTATTTTGTACAGATGTTCTCGTCGTGGGTTTTTTCAACATTTTTAATTTTGTTTTTTATTTTAATATTAGAAACAGACACACCAATTTTATATATGTATAGATATGATGATGTTGCAAATTGTCTACACATAATCGACCGTATGCCGCGTGGATCCCGCAGTGTCTTTATATATACCATAATGGTGACAAGTAAACTTACTGCTCGCCTATTCTGCCGTGCTAAACAAGAACGAAATAATTTCAAAGCAAGTCTTTGGAAAATGGTTACTAAGACTGATGTTGTGAGACACATTTTTCTCTAAACTTAGGTATACAGTTGAACTGTTTTTTATTTATATGGACGCCTTCAACACCGGAGCATCACATGTGCGTTGCCGGTCTTTTAAAACCCAGTAGTTGGAACACAGCTTTAATGCTTGGTCGATTTGATGAAATCACAGACGATTTGATGGAGAAAATGTCTAATAAACATTCGATAGACTTCGTTCATAAAATGACGCACACGGCGCCGTTCAACGCATTTCATATACGTATTCATTTATTTGCATTCCACTATGGACGGTTGTCCGTGTAGTGGCGGATTAAGAATACATAATGTCACTACCCCATCTCAACCGATGACGTACAAGGCGACTAAGGGAGTAACCGAGCACTGTGAGAAAAGGAAAATTCGAAACAAAATCATATACCAACCCGTTTAGCCAGCGTGGTATAGTAGGTTAAATTTCCTCCGAAATGTTTGGAGGAGACCCGTGACCCGTTATGAGTTGTAATGATGAAGATGATGATTCCACATGGTATATCTATGTTGTACTCACATATATATTATATATATAGATATACTATAGGTGTAAAATTTAGCTTATTATTTATTTGTCGTATAGACGATTTATAAATAATTTTCTGTTTGTAATTTATTCTATACCTTTCCTAGCTGATAAGCATTAGCTAAGTTGTTGTATAAAGATCTTAATATCCGTGTAGTGACGGATTAGGAATACATAATGCCACTATCCCATCTCAACCCGTAGGTAAAAAGCGACTTAGGAAGTAACCTTATGCAGACAAGAGCACTGCGAGAAAAGGAAAATTTAAAACGAATCCTATACCAACCCGTCTGGCTTGGTATACGAGAGGCAAAATTCTCTCCACATTATTTGGAAGAGATCCGTGCCAGGCAGTGGGATGTTTATGGGTGGAAACGATGATAAAGATCTTAATAATTATAATATAAAGCTGGCAGCTAAAATAGACAACTCGAAAAAAATACATAATTATGTTTCAAACAATTGCCTATGACCAGTTTGTTGATAGGGAAGAGCCATAAGAAGAACAAAAAACTCACGTCACTCTATAAACATTTCTTTGTAACACGTACGGTTAGAAATTCTGTCAGAACCTAATCAGCTCTATTTTTAAAGCCATACAGTTTAAAATACCGTACAAACACCGAAGCTTCAAATTCAATGAATATTTTGTCAAATGTAAACCGCAGCGAAACTCTCAAACTCAATACTCTGCTTCTAACAAATAAGTCACTTAACGGCATACATAAACCTCAGAATTGTTGCGTAACATAAATAGTCAGGATTGTTGGCACACAAGCTTGCTCCTTTATTACCCTTACGGGCATAAAGATTTAAAATAAACTTTATCGGGAGCGAAGACGGCTGCTAAAGCAGTGTCCCCAAAAGGTTTTTAGTTTTATTTATAAAGGGAAAATGACTGATTGATCAATAGGCCATGACAACTCTGGGTCTAGAATCAATTTTGCACAAAGGTTCCCGGGAATTAAGTATGTGACGTACCATAATTTCTAAGAGGTCAGTTACGTTAAACAAGATATTTTTCTAAACTTTTCTCCTTTCGTAAGAGAATAGTTGCTTTAATTTGTTAATTGTGTTTTATGTTTGCGTTTCATAACTTGCTGTAAGTAATAAATCAGTTTAAAGTTTATACAAATTGATTTAACAAAGAAGAAGAAAGAAAGTAAAGAAATTTATTATGCAAGTAATAATTATTAAAATACAAATTCGTCGGCAAAATAGTAAATTACATGTCGAAAAATACGAACATTTTTTAACTTGGCTTATCGCATCACATAGCTTTCAATCAATAAAGTTCATATAATTTGTTCACGAACATTCTAGAACGTTGTAGAAACACCTCAGCTACGAGCAATTTAATTCCACCATAAAAATAGTAGATTGAAGTGTTGTACGTAGGTTGGTACTTATTTTTGTTCAGTGTTGAAAGCAAAGCCCCGGGTAGGTCTATCTTACAGCCTCGTTTACTTTTGATTTATTTCTAAACTTACTTTGTTTCACACACAAACATCTGCACTTGTGGATTAATTATATGAAAGTTGATTCGATTCAATTCGTTTCTGTGTAAATTGTACATTGTGAAGACTAAGTAATATGTACTTTTAGAAACAACAAGGTTAAAATATTAGGTTTTAGTTTCATTTTGTACTAATGACACGTTCTGGCTTCGCACGGGTACAACCATAATAAAAAAAATATCTGCCAAATCAGTCTAGCCGTTTAAGGGTTTTAGCGAGACTTATATTATTTGAATGTTTGATAGGTTAGAATGGCATGCAAAAAGTGGAGTTCGTAGTAGTCCGTAGCAGCCTCGAAGACCTGCGGAACGGACTTCCAAGCTCTCTCCTTACCTCTTTACTTAGTGAGGACTAAATGAGACTAATGATTCATTTATATAATTACATACTTTTTTATGTGTTTCATTCCAACATCATCATCATAGCATACTCAGTTTCAGTCTGGAGCTTGGAAACAAATCTTTGTTTTTTCCGATTCCCGGTTGATTGCACCTAAAATAGCTGACGAAATGTGAGTGTGATGCACCTCTGCCTAACCCATCGCGGAAAATACGTGGTGTTATATGTTTTATGTGCGTATGTGATTTATTCCACTAGTCGGTTTTTGCGATATTCTTCGGATGAGGTGTGATGATTTATTTTGACCTGACTCCGTATGGTGCGGAGCCGATATAAATTCAGATAGCACAGCTCACAAAAATGATCATTAATTAACATTGTACTATAGCAAATAATCCTATGAATAGGCACCTGACGCATCAAAATGTGTTCGGGATGATTCGATAATTTCATATAGCTACCTAACATCTTTATACTAACACATTATAATTATCTATGAATCATTGTGCTTATATTATAATAGTTGTTTGAACCTTTCATTTTTCGCCTAACATTTGGCTCGGTACTGAATTTCTTTGGCCTATTCACCTTAGGACGATGCACTATCAATATTTTCTTTCGCAAATACAAGTGTGGGACGTAAGCAATAAGGTTCAAAACAGCTTGACAATATAAATAAAGCATTTATATATCGGCTAAGGCTATTAGGTGTAATAGAAATGTTTTGGCTAGAGAAATACATGCTAAATGTGAATGCCCTTTTGTTCTAAATAAATTTAGACGGCGGGGCGTTAAGATTTTTTGTAATTCATTGAACTGTTTATATTTATTAAGAAAATATCTTTACGATAGTTATAAAAGCATCTTTCTATAGTTGATAATAAATACGCACGTAAATGTTTGTTAATAAATGATAGAATTATTTTAGAGCATTTATTTTAACTAAGAACGGTTATTTAAAACTATGACAAAGCATGTATGTATAAATTAACAATAGAAAATCATTAGCCGTCCCACTCTCTCAAAAAATATAATATTAATCTGTCTCACTTTTATTCCTACCTCGTGCTTGTTCTCACTCTTTCAGATTCGTTCTATCTCACTTGCACTAAGGTAAAACCAAAATTTATGTACTTAGAGGAATTATGCATGGAAACTTTTTACACATGACCATTTTGCAAATAATGAATTATTTCTACTTTTTCTTGTAAGATAAGTACCAAGTTACGTACCATTACAAATTCTTGATTAAATGGGCTATTTTTTTAAATAACTTGCCTAGGTTAGCGTAATACATATTGTTAAAGAAAATAGGGCTCAAACATTTGAATACTACACTTTTTTTTTATCATGACTCTTTTGAATTTGTAACAGCAAACAAAATCTGGCACTATGATAATATAGTACCAGATTTTGTTAAAGTTAGCAGTACCTAAAAATTTCTACGGAGTCGATTTTCATCCTTTTAAAAAATATTTTTGTAACTGAACCTTGACTAACTTGACCTGACTTGGATTTTTTTTATATATTTTTCTCAGAACAGGTACAGCCTGTACCATCACCCGGTAGCCACTTGACGTTGAGTTTCGGGACAACCTGTATATACCTACTACACAATTGTAATACCTATTCATATCGTGTTCATTTAATGCACTTAATTAAAAACTGTTCGTTTGTTAATTAATAAATCATCACTTTCGACAGATTTGATTTTGCATTTGTTCATTGAAATGATAAGACAAGATTTACGAAAGAAAAAAGAAATAGACCACTTTTCTTTTTACTCTCGCGGAATGGATGGTCGCTAGGTTTCAATTAACTAAGATAATGGTCTCGAAAAACTAAAAAAAAAATTCCGAAATGCAATCCAATCTAAAACCAAAAAGCATTAAACTCTTTGTTTATCAGAACATGAAACCTATATGCAGACGACAAACTAATTTTATATAAATAAATACTAAAATAACAACATAATGAACAACTGTTCGTAGTCGAAGGAATATAAAGATAAAATACAGATTGCGACATAAACACGTTGGAAAAGCTGTAGCTTCAATAATTTCCATCGCATCCAGTGGCGACTGAGTCATGTGAGGACGATGGAGGGGGGTTAGGTAGGGGAAGGGGAAACGCGGAAAGCGGTCGGCCCAGTTTGCGCAGGTACGAATATAACCGAATATTTTCCCACCTGCGCTTGCGTCCGTGCCGCGAAAATCGGGACACGGGGCAGTCGCGGACAATATTACTTTGTTAATAGATTTTATAATCAATAAAATGAAATATAAATATATTTTTTACACTCATAAGTTGTATAAGAGTGTACATGCATTCACGTTTAATTCTAAAGACTGTTGTATCAATTTCCAACAGTAAACACTGTCTGCCAAAATACAGGCTTTTGTTACCTGCTACGTGGGCAGTACATTATTGCACTCAGCTTAGGAAATAATTAGAGCTGGCCGTGGTGCTGCAGTGCGTCAATCATATTTGCTGAAAGACATACTTAGATACATATTTGGTTTTTCGGCAAACATACGTAAAAGGTTTTGCATTCTTCGCACACGTACGCTTACTAACAGTACCCTGAATGTATTTGTTGACAAATGGGAGTCTCCAATGATGTGATATTAGATAGAAACCCACACCACATTATTAAAATAATGTTTTAATAACACTAGTACACAAGACAATTATAATAGTTACTAACACCATATAGGTTTACCTGAAAAGTTTATTCATAAAGTCCCTGGGCTTGGCTAATTTAATATCTCATCTAAAATTGTTTTGTCATCGCTTCAGTGGAGTACGGACCTTATTAAAGACTGCGGTGCTCTGTGGGATGGACCTCTCATAAATTTTCTCTAGAAGTTTTAATTTTATTCATCTCGTCGTTCATTTTGTGAGCTTCATTTTAATATCTGTAGTAAAAAGCCTTTTATTATGGTCATATTTTTTAATTTTAAGATAATTTTAATAACGTTAAATCATTACCTAGAATCCGCGCGCTACCGCTACGTTAAACTGTTTTATAAGAGATTTATTTAACTACTAGACCAAAGCCAATATTTTTTTCATCTGTAAATACTGTTACTTTTCCGATATAATTACAAAATAAGGAAAATATTGAATATTTTGAATCGAAAAAAAATTTGCGTATTTGGGACATAAAGAGGTAGATTTTGAATAACTTTATTAAACAAACAAAAATGTTTGTGGAAGATTAAAAAACCAAAATATGGGTTTTTTATTTTTCGCAGGTATTTTTAGGTTATGTGACAAATGTGTTACTGCAAAAGTTGTAGATTCCTTATTTACCTGCAACTTTGACATTTGGAATTTTTCGATAGGAGTTGTAGTTTTCCCGAGAATTGCGATAAACCGATTTTCACCCTTAAGGTCACCCCCATATACTTCCCGACCTCAAATCACCCGTCATTTATTTTTCGTCTTTTTTTGTTAATATTAACTTACTTATGCAATGGCTTTCATTCTTTTTACCATTTTCAACAGTATTGGCACTGATATATTGAAAAAATTCATAACTTAAATAAATATGTATATATACCAACATACAATATTTTATCTTATTAAAAAACTCAAATAAATTAATTATTCAAACAAAAATTATATAAACACAATTTATTTTAAACTAAAAAACGAGAATAAATTTAAATGGGGCAGTTTAAATACGACTGGTGGTTTGGTTCCCATTTCCCGGGGCTTTTGTACTTTTTTCATGGGTTTTTTCTATCATGAAATTCTGAGTTTCAGCCCGGAGTTTGGAAACAAATGTGTTGAAAACAATAACCCGACCCCGTATTACATGACGTTATGTTGTTATATCGTTAGAAAACATCATTTAATCAAAACGACTCCGTCAGTTATGAGTTGTGTATGCCAGTACAGTCGCTAAAATAATTCTATGATTAATTTCAGTATATGTTGGCCTAGTAGAAAATATCAGTGACATTTCACTCTCGCAGCCACATATACCGGAGCGAATGCAGGTGTTCTGTTTTTGAATTATACATACCAAGAACTGGCCGTAAATGTTTGCATGATTTGTTTTATTTATAATCTATGCAATTTAAAAGAGTGTGTTTTGCAGTTCCTTCGTGTTTTATGGAGTGAAAATGATTCTACTTTTTTATTACATTGAAACTCAACATAGTGCGGTACTTTGGTTAGGTAACTGTGGGGCAGCGTAAATGTATTTGACTGCAGTGCAAGAGATCTCGATTTCAATTCGCAGGTCGAGTTAAAATGGTTATAAGTTTTTCTGTCGTGAAATGCCAGTATTGAGATTTTCCTGGAGTTTAGTAAACAAACCAACCACATTAAGTGATAACTGGGACCAACAGCTTTACGTGCCCACCGAAGCACGGAGACGCTCGGGAATGAAATTAGCACAAACGGTCACCCATCATGGACTGACCTTGCAGAAGGTTGCTTTACCTCGATGAACGTAAGAAACATCTTAGTACCACAGTGATACGAGTGGCTAGTCGTTTGTATTTACAGTCGTTGAACGTGTCAAACGCTTGCTGTTTCAGACAAACTAGTATATTTCTATACAAATTGTCAGCTCGTGTCTGTCCATCATGTTACGGTAGATAAAAAAAAAATTGTCGGACACGGCACGCGTCTCACAGGTTCAATTTCTGTGGATAGAAACGCCACTTAAAAGTTTTAATGTTCTTTTCCAGGTTTTAGACTATTGCACCATGTTGACATAAGAAATAAAATTAAAAAAAAAAATACAATATTATGTATGTAAAATTATGAAGAAATTGAGAAGCTGCTTGAGATTATTATATTAAAAATGTAGTCAAAGTAGATCAGCTCTACTTTCAATACTTTTAGTTAATAATTACTGTATTTATCACTACTACTATAGGCAGGAGAGGCCTATGTTTTTTGTAAATCAATGACTGTAAAATAGGAAAGGGTGTAGGTATTTTATATTGGTGTAAAGACAAATTAAAACAACGAAATTAATTTATTAACTTTTATTATATAACAAAATAGTTGCAGGCGGCACAGGACCGTTCGCAGTGGCGTAAATTAGGTGAGGCCTATGTTCAGCAGTGGACGTCGTTGGGCTGATATGATGATGATGATGATGATAAAAGAAAAATAAACCTAAAGTATTTTTGAATGCCTTCACGATGTAAAAAAGTTATAAGTCGAGATTTTACTATCTGGCAATATTTGTCTTCTGTTTATTAAATTCTAAGGTTCAGAATTCTCTAATTACATGTCTCAACTTACTACTTTTTTGATACCTATGCTTCCTTTAAATATTTCCTCCAGTGGCTTACCTAATTTGCTGTGGTAATGGCTGCACATTGACACAATATGGCTTTTGTTGTTTTTAATTTTTTTTTAAAGTGCCAATTTCCTTTTTTTGCCAATGGTAGGTATGTAGTACATAGGTGTTCTAAGAATGTCCTAAAAAGGAACAAAATAATAATTAAAAAATATCTATTAAATTTTAATTAGCGTCGCAAGTTTTTAGCTTTCACTTTGGACAGCTGAATTGGTTTTTCACTTCAGTATTTCATGACCCCACGTATTGTGTAAAAACAATGACTATTTTCAGTTTTTGGCACGGAGAAGAATTGCATCAATATCTAACAGTTCTTCTTACGAAACTCCTGAGAGGACCCTCCGAGTAGGCCTACTCGGAATCCCGCCATTTGATTTACTCAATTTGAATATTGTCAAATATTGAAAACAATACCCGTCCTGATAGTCGGGTAAAAAGGGATATCTACCGTTACCAGGCGTGTATAGTATTTTTTAACAGTATTGACTAAAATACTAAATGTTTTTGTTTTTTTTGATGCTCATATGTTTATTTGTTAGTGTCGTTGTTGCTGTACGATGTTGCTCATACTCACATAAACGCTTTATCAGCTAATAGAATTCAAATATTATTGTTCAATGAAACTGCTAAAAATACGTTAATGTTGTCAATGTATATGTTCTATGACAGAGTCATAAATAAGAAACCCAATAGGTATAACTCGAAACTAGCTAATGTCTACACATCTACATTGATTCTATATAAGGCCTACGCAGCGTCTACGAAGTGCTACGACGTGTAACTACCGGCCACTTCCACACGCGCTATAGTGATACCCATTTCACAAACAAACACATTATGGATATTTCACAAAGCTTTTCCAGAATCAAAATTAAAAACTAAATCAACTCTTAAACTAAAATTACAAAACTATACTAATTTGTTTAAATATTCAATAACATGTCTTACTCTCAAGATCAGCCGATAAAATTAGATTTAATTAATGTTTGTAAACAGTGAGCAGTCGTCGTGTGCTGGGGTTAATTTAAAGAGTATAAGAAGTTCATTGTTAAGTTCAGTGGATGGGTGGCATGCAGCGGTGCCAGGGACCGAGCGGCATCCACCAGGAAGCGGCTGGACCTGACCCCCGCCCACGCACTGCGCTGTGGAGCTGACTTGTTTACGAGACACACTCTAGTGTCGTGTCCCCCGATATAACTGCGCTGCGCCGCTGCCGCTGCATCCGTGCGTTCACACACTATATAGGACGTGAAGGGTTTCGCCAAAATTTTGGGCAAAACAAATAAAAGAGAACCGCGACGGCGTCAAGACGGGCGTGTCTATAAAAGGCTGAGAGGGGGGTGCGCGGGGGTGGTAACACGATCCGCGAGCTCCAGCCGGCCGGCCGCCCTGGAGCGGCGCGCGGACCGCCGGGGGGAGGGAGGGAGGCGGCTCGTGCGCGCGCGCCGCCCGCACCCGCTCTCACTAGTCGAACGGTGCCCGACCGGTAACGTAGCGCCGACTGCCGATCGAGAGACGAACCAGCGACAATGTCCGCCGTGGCGAAGACTTCCAAGTACACCTACCGCAGCAGCGGCGGTGGCACCACCGACGTCAACATCGAGTACAGCGCCGACCTGAGTGCTCTCTCCAGGCTGGAGGTACCGGCCCACCGCCCGACCGACACAGTGCAGTGCTTGTGAAGTGTTTGCGGACACATGATAGCGTATCTTGTATTTTTCAGGACAAAATCCGTCTCCTCCATGATGATCTGGAATCCGAAAGGGAGCTGCGTCAGAGGGTAAGCTGATCGAGCATGCGAAATGTGATACTGCGTGAGCGCCGCCGCCGGCCATACAGGGCGCGCGCGCTCTGCCGCTCAGGTGTAGGCGGGCCGCGCGCCACTAACAACACCTCTATTAATACCGCCCAGTGCCTTCTGACACTTTACACCCCTGCAGTGATTTATGCTTCACCCTTAATATACAGACGCAATCATTCTGAGTGCTGTAATAATTCATACATCATATAATATGTGCTAACTTAAATTGAACAAGAAATCCTAAAGCTTACCTACTAACTTTGTTCTCGTGAAAGAAAAGAAAAAATCTGTATTAGGGTATATCGTAGGTATTCCAAAGAGTTAAATGTTTTAATAATATTAGATTTTTTATTATTGTATAGTGTATCGGCTATGTATGTGAGTGACCTTAGATATTGTGTTTCCTAGTTTGATCATATTCTTATGACGTTGTTCAATATCAAGAAACGATCATTTTGTGAGTTATGTAGTGTTACGTAGATATAACATGGGCATAAAGAGATTGTTCAGGAGCGATATATGATCGAGCTTCTCGCGTGCTATTTTGGTTGCGGTGTTGCGAGTGACTCGGTGCGGTGCGTGGTGCGAGATGCGCGCATGCGCACGGTGCGCGCGCGCATCTCTGACTCTAAGCAGCCACTGTTCGCGCACTCTGCGATATATTTAGCTCTATAGCGAAAGCATTCTCTGAAATCTCAACTTGTCGCTCTCCGGTCTCACTTTTGAAACTGGGCCAAATGATGCTCGTTCTCGTTGAGAATGCCACAATATTGAAATATAATAATAGATCGCGGTATGAGTAGCAAAAATATCCGAGTTAGTCAGATCTGCCGTGAGACATAAACCGTTTCTTATTTTAGATGGTACAATACTGAAATATGCGAAGGACGATTCACCCAGAACCTGTTGTTGCATAATGTATGGAAAAACATTTTTTTCACATGAAGGTTAACAACACAATATTTATTGGTCATTACATTTTTTAGAATAAAGCCATGAGTTTCTTGCATATATACTACTATCATTAAAGATAACAATAATAAATTTGAATTTCTCAAATCAAATTACCTATGACTTTTAAGTATCTAATGGATTTCATGCAATATTAATATTAGCTATATTTGTAGATAACATGTATCACCAATTACAAAACTCATCGAAAACATTATGTTACCAACAGAATGTTCGTAACAACTATGTGTGGATTACACTGTAACAAATTAATACAACATCTTATCACTTAACATCAAACTAGGAAGAACAAATACAAAGTATGCAAATTTTCAGATCGAGAGGGAGAAAGCAGATTTGAGCGTGCATGTTATTCAACTCTCTGAGAGGCTTGAGGAAGCTGAAGGCGGAGCCGAGAGTCAGGTAACTATTCCACACAATTACTTACTAAAATTAGTCTGTACTTATTGTAAACAATGCGGTAAAAAATAAATGCTAAGCTAAGAATTAAAATTAAGAAGAATACCAGAAGAACATAGAAGAAACTATGATACAAAAGAAGAAAAAACATGAAACAAACTTGATAATAAA
The DNA here is from genome assembly GCA_905147015.1 of Laspeyria flexula. Lineage (NCBI taxonomy): Eukaryota > Metazoa > Arthropoda > Insecta > Lepidoptera > Erebidae > Laspeyria > Laspeyria flexula. The sequence goes on along the minus strand of LR989949.1, from coordinate 6,969,013 downwards.
ATGTAAGATCTATGAAACAAGGAAGAAAAATAAGTATTAAATTTATAACAAAACAAAGAAAGTTGATGACAAATGAAATACTGAAAATGCAACAAATACAAGAAAATTAATAAATAGACAATCACGTAAAGGATATTTAAAGGGGAAGATATGATGAATTAAAAAATCCACAGGAAAAATTAAATTTAGCAACGTTGGTCATTTTACTTACAGCTCTGCGAAATCATACGTAAGTTGCCTTTGCGAATATTTGCTAAGCGAATCATTTGGCATACAGTAACTGAATCTTTTTCAGGTGAAAATATGAATTGTATATAAACATTATTGTCTTCTATCAGCATTCTTATTATAAACAATGGTAAATCTTGTAAAAGAATTTTGAATATTATGAAACAAAGTTGATCATTTTGCATCATTTTTACCTTTTGAAAAATGTTAAAATATAATTAATTCAGATACTATAGGGACGTTTTGTTTAAATATTACGAACTAATATTTCAATGTATACCTCAAAGTACCCATATTTTGGGGTCGTATTTTGAAATAGCGTCATACATTTTTCAGTTCGAGATCAACAGAAAACGCGACACCGAACTTACCAAGCTCCGCAAGCTACTGGAAGATGTCCACCTGGAATCTGAGGAGACCGCCCACCTGCTCAAGAAGAAACACCAGGAGATCGTGGTCGACTTCCAGGACCAAATCGACCAGCTTACCAAAAGCAAAGCCAGGTGAGGACACACACTATCCTCTAAAGTACATTTAAGTCACCATTCTACTAACTATTTCCTATGTTTAGAATTTAGACAATGCTATGCGAACTATACTGCGAACAATGCTGAGCGCTCTGACACTAATACCTCATCTGATAAACGTCCACCTACATCATGATCAACTGTTACTGTTCCCCGTGATTGCAACATATATTTCTTTGTCACCAGGTCTGAGAAGGAGAAGTCCAAATTCCAAGCTGAGGTTTACGAGCTGTTGGCCCAAGTGGAGAATGTGACCAAGGAAAAGATCACAATCTCGAAGACATGTGAGAAACTCGAGATCAACATTAGCGAGCTGCACATCAAAATCGAGGAGCTGAACCGCACCATTGTGGACATCACCTCGCACAAGCAGCGCCTGTCTCAGGAGAATGTCGAGCTCATTAAGGAAGTTCAGGACCTTAAGGTATGAATATAAGAAATGCCAAATAAGACTTTTTTACTAAGTTACTTTGCTAATGGTCATCTCTGGATAAAGTAACTGTAATAATATTATAATGAATACTAAATTCACGCCATATTTTTAAAGTCTATGACAATAACGGTTTATTCAATTTCTTGTACCACGGTTCAATCAAAATATATGTAGGATTGTAATTTTTAAAAGCTGTAATTTTTCTTTTTAATTTTCGAACTGAATGTTTTATACATAATTAGCTAAATATGTTAAAGGCTTATAAGCTAGTTATGTTAAAAATGTTTTTGGTGCTAATTATTATGATAAATGTTTTCAGGTGAACATTGAGAACGTAGTGTACCTTAGGAGCCAGCTGGCCAGCCAGCTCGAGGACTCTCGTCGCAGGCTCGAAGATGAGGAGAGGAGGCGCTCTCTGCTCGAGGCTACTCTTCACCAGGTAATTACAATTTTTATATTTTGCATGCTGTCTCACTTCATTGTATACTAGGTATAACACAAATATATTCAAAGACCACATTACTATTAATTTTACGAACGCAAAAATATAATATAAATGTCATTTATTCCACAGGTTGAAATCGACTTGGAATCTGTCCGCGTCCAACTTGAGGAGGAATCCGAGGCCCGTTTGGATTTGGAACGCCAAATGGTCAAGGCCAATGGTGAAATTGGCCACTGGCGCTCCAAGTTCGAGGCCGAGGCTTCTGCCAGGGCTGAAGAGATTGAGGAGATCCGTCGCAAGTACTCCGTCCGCATCCAGGAACAGGAGGAACAGATCGAGACCCTCATCACGAAGATCAGCAACATTGAGAAGCAGAAGTCTCGTCTGCAGAGCGAGGTAAGATGTTATAGATTAGAGTAGACTGATAATTGTAAACGGTAAATATTTTTTTCTATTGGAAGACTAAAAAAAACTACAGATGAAGATAAAGAAGAGATTAACCATACTGAATTATCATTACGTATTTAACACATTAATATAAATTCACCAGGTTGAGGTTCTCATCATCGATCTGGAGAAGGCCAACGGTACCGCTAGGGAGCTCCAGAAGAGGACTGAGCAGCTCGAGCGCGTCAACATTGAGATCAAGTCCCGTTTGGAGGAGACCGTACAACTGTACGAGCAAACCCAGCGTGACCTTCGCATCAAGATCACCGAGATCCAGCGCATCAGCCACGAGCTTGACAAAACCCGCGAACAGAAGGATGCCCTTGGCCGCGAGAACAAGAAACTGGGTGGTAAGTTATCTAAATCAGTCATATTTTATTTGAAAGAATAATCCAGCATATTATGATAGAGCATACATCGATATGTTTGGAGGAGACCCACGGGTCATAAATTAACTGCTGGGCACGCCCAGCAGTCGGACATTAATTTATGGGATGTAATGATGAGGATGATGATGATACTTCGATATAAATCCATGTCGGTTTCAAAACACAAGAATTCCTTTTCACTTTAGTCATGCCTTAAATATAACTCAAGTAATTGTAACGCATAGGCAAAAATGTAACCCATTGAAACTTTCTGGAATCTGATGCAAAACTTATATTATTATATTAAAAATGCTCTCGTGTTCTTTTAGAAATGTTCAATGTTAGTTTTAATAATATTAAAATAGTGCAGTAGGTAAATGATGTTGAAAAAATAGATTTTTACTCACTTTTTGGTTGGTAACGTAAACAATAAATCTATTTTACAATAGATGACTTGCACGATGCCCGCGCTAATCTCACGGAGTTGACCCGCCGTCTTCACGAGCTCGAAATCGAGCTGCGCCGTCTTGAGAACGAGCGAGAGGAACTCACCGCTGCCTACAAGGAGGCTGAGGCCGTAAGTACCTTAATATTACTTAGAAAACATAGCCAAACAACTGACGATGTACTTAGTAGAACTAGAAGAACAAAGTGTTAATGTATTTCATGAAGGATGTTAATGTTTGCTTTGAAAGATGTACTAAAATTTCTAAGGTAGTTACCAAATACATGAAGCTTTGTACCCCTTTAGGTATTTTTTTCATCAACGTTCAACGTATTTTAAAAACGTTATAAATTTTGAAGCTAAGCTAGGGTAGTATATGACAAACTTAATTCAAGGACTTAGTAGTTAATTATACGTTGTTTTGTGGTCCATATATGTATTTTATCCTTAAAATATTAAAAAAGATTTTTTGCCAAGAGACAAGCGAGGTTAATAGAATAAGAAACCAATTTTTAATGCAAGTCGTTTTCGTGAATGTATTGGATTTCTTCAAACGTGATTTGAAGCAAAAATAAATTATCACCTAAGCAACTGAACAATATATCAGACAGTAGCAATTAATAGGTCATTCTTGCTCGCATAGTTAGCGACACTTTGGCAACTTATCAGCTATTAAATACGATACTGAGAGACTTTGCCAGGGATTCACGTAATCTATAAATAGATGGCGTATTATTAGCGACGAGGACAATAGTCTATTTGCACGATATTTTTAAAGTACACGTATTTTTTGTGTTATTTCCATACCTGACGCTAATGACAGAAAGTGATCTATTCGAAACCCATTAAAGAAATCGCATCACGCAAAGTAAACAATCGCAAAATACAAAATGTACCTTCGCTTTTTAACATACATACATTGGTTAAACGGAATAAGTCCAAGAAATATGAACATAGTTATTTGATTACTAAGAAACACTGTTCTCAATCACAACCACGCGTAATTCTAACAAGTATCACATATAGCAATTATGTGATACTTGTTAGAATTAAAGAGTAACCATATGCAAGCAAGAGCACTGCGAGAAAAGGAAAATTCGAAACAAACCCTATACCAACCCGTTTGGCCAGCGTGGTATAGAAGGCTAAATTCCCTCCACATTCTTTGTAGGAGACCTGTGCCCAGCAATGGGACGTTTATGGGTTGAAATTATGATGTTAGAATTACGATTTTTTGAACACTTCTTACTGAATAATGAGAAAAACTGCTAGATTTCGTAAGCAAAGCAAAAAAAGGAAATAAATAAAAATATGGTAATAATAAAACATAATAATACTCTATTTTAATTTGTTACAATAATTTTGTCTATATAAAGAACAGATATTTAATGAAAACGATATGCTTATACCAGGGCCGCAAAGCCGAGGAACAGCGTGCGATGAGGCTGACCACTGAGCTTGGTCAGTTCCGTCATGAGGCCGAGCGCCGTCTCCAGGAGAAGGAGGAGGAAATTGAATCCATTCGGTAAGTACACCAAAATATTTACCTTTTATGATTGATATTGTTTTCCCTCAGCAAAGATCTGTCGGATTTAATTAAATTAGCCTACCAGTAATAAAGAGCAAAGTTCTTTTATTACACTTTTTGGGAACGACCTTTAGGTCTAGAAGACTGATATATTTTTTAAGATAGGAAATCATGGTAAATGTCTCAGGAATTGAAAAGAGTGGCAGTATAACAAATTAATGTGAGAGTGATGAAATAGTGTACAGTAAAGATGACTTGGAATATGCGAATAATGAAAGAATGTTCCACTCACTCACCCTGCAAAAACAATCGTTATGTTTACACTGAAGACGATCGCGTGTAACTGAAGCATCATCACACACAACACTCGACGTTCGCCAAATCGGAACTAACAGTAGCTCAACTAAATCTTTCAACGAGTGCACCCCACCTCTCTCAGTGCGCTGACTGATGGGTGTCATCCAAACATGCAGATCACAACCATGACATGATTATGTCATGGACTAGCGCCAATTGAAAGATTGGCTGATTATAACTGAAATTTATGCCTTTTATGTACAGACCGACTTAAAAACACAACAAATCTAAAGTAAAGTAACCAAAATTTGAAATCTAAACATACGTATAAGCTTATTTCCTGCTAAGAATGCGTCACAGAAAACGCAATTAATCATTTAAATATTACGAATCATTGGCACGATATCCATTTATATATAATCGTGCATCTGATTGGTGCTTATTACCGGTGAACACGCACATCTTTGGCACTAAGTACTAGTGAAAATGTACAAAAGACGACGATCATTTTCTCGCGCCCTCAATTACGCAACCTCGGCCCGGGCGGCGCATGTCGATGTGATCGCGTCTCAATCGTAACCCTCCGACGCGACGCCGTATATCTATCATCATGCCGCCAGTTAAAGTGCCTAACTATAATAAATGGAACAGACCACCCACTGCAATATACGAAGATAACTATGGCTACGGCATTAACTTCTATCAACCGATGATAGATTATATTAGTGCTAAAGAGCAAGGTGTTGCAAGCAAACCTCCACACCTACCATGGAACAATGAGCGCGGACTGGACAAGTACAGGTTTGATAAACCGATTAGGGCATACTCAGAAGAGGACGTGTCAAAGATGGCACGTGAAGTCGCGGATCAAGCTAAGCGAGATCTCAATACGTTCAATGTTGCAAAACGATCGCCTTTCTCAGTGATTCAAACTGCAGCTGCTGCTAATGTAACTAAACACGTAAACACTGAAACTGTTACGACTAAAGCGAGGAAGAAAAAGGTAGACAGAGAAAAGTATAAAGTGGAGAGACAAAAAAAGAGAATGGATGAAATTGAAAAAGAATTAGAGTTGTATGAGAAAGAAGTCAATGTGGGTGCAGAGTTGAGAGGAAAAGCAAAAATGTACAGAGGAAAATCCGCAAAAGCGATTGCACAGACTCTCTTGGAAGAAAGTAGAAAAAATGTAGAAGAAGACAGAGTAAGGAAAATCGAATTTCGCGGCAAAAGGAGTGCGATTGAGAGAAACTTATCAAATATTACGCAAAGGGTCATGTCTCAAGCGGTGGCTGATTCTCGAATTTCGAGGGCGGCGGCAAGTAATTTACAAGAAACTGTTACTCAAACAGTTAGTCGAGCAATAAGGGAAACATCACCCACAACATGCATTGTCAGGATCCAAAATGTAGAAGTTCCCACAATCGATGACTCTTACTTACAACGACTAAACGAATTAAAACAAACGATAAAACAGTTTGATGAACTGAATACTAGTTTTATAATAGATAAAAGGTGAAGTGTTTATGTGCATTTATCAAAGTGTAATCAAATAGTTATAGTTGAGAGGTGTGAATCAGATCTGTGATAATTTGTGTGTATTGTCAACAGCAAGCAGACCAGCATCGAAATCGAGCAGTTGAGCGCTCGCGTTGTCGAGGCTGAGACCAAGCTGAAGACTGAGATCACCCGCATCAAGAAGAAGCTCCAGATCCAGATCACCGAGCTTGAACTGTCTCTTGATGTCGCCAACAAGACCAACATTGATCTCCAGAAGACCATCAAGAAGCAGTCTCTGCAGGTACGTTGTAAATATACCCTACATATTCAAAGTTATAATTAGTCAATATAAAATTTTACTGAACTTCAAGAAAAAAGCATCTCTAGATACCTATTCATAAAAAAAATGTTGTTTCTACATCTTTTACGTATATTTTAGCTTACCGAGATCCAGACTCATTATGATGAGATCCAGAGGCAGCTCCAGGTGACGCTCGACCAGTACGGCGTCGCCCAGCGCAGGATACAGTCTCTCACCGGCGAGGTTGAAGAGATCCGTGGCAATTACGAGCAGGTCAGTACAAAAAATATTTAGCATATCGCGTCCATCAGATTTCAGATAGTACTAGATAACTATTTGTAATTTTCATAACTGAAAACAACATTAAGTTCTGATGTTAAGAGAAAACACATTCACATAAAAGTGTGATTGTAAGATCGGAAACTGTAAAATATATAAATACATAATAAAACTAATAAATTGAATTGATCAGGCCCTTCGCGCCAAGCGTGTCGTCGAGCAATCGTACGAAGAGGCGACAACCCGCATCAACGAGCTAACCGTCATCAACGTCAACCTGTCCAGCAACAGGGCCAAGATCGAGCAGGAACTCGCCGCCGTTGCCGCTGACTACGATGAGATCACCAAGGAGCTGCGTGTCGCTGACGAGAGATATCAGCGCGTCCAGGTAATGTTACACTCAATTTTTTTTTTATTCTACCACATTCACACAGCGCCTCTAGTCCCAAAGTAAGCAATTATATTTGCTCGTGTTAAAATGTTGTAAATACATACATACTATAGATAAATTACACCCAGACACAGAACAAACCTTTACGCTCATCACACAAAGATTTGTCCTGGGGGATCGAACATACGACCTCCAGCTTAGCAGTCAGGGTCACTAGCCACTAGAACAACAGGCCAATCAAATAAAAAAAATTAGTTTCTTAAATTACCAGAGCGTGAAAGTTTTGATTGAAAACTTTCCATGTTACTTACTATCTTTTTATGTGTACGTGTTAATCCTCTAAAAGTCATGGAGAAAATAAAAATATAGATATCTTTTCTCTTTATAGACTGAACTCAAACACACCGTCGAGCACTTGCACGAAGAGCAGGAAAGGATCGTCAAGATTGAAGCTGTCAAGAAGTCCCTCGAGATCGAAGTCAAGGTAAAAGTCTATCATTTTTATCCAACCAAACCATTGTTATTATTATTATAACAATAAAAAAGCCTATATTCGGTATAAATTATTGAAAATGGCAAAACCTTAACTATATAATCCATTCCTGCAGAACATCTCTGTCCGCCTCGAAGAGGTTGAGGCCAACGCTATTGTCGGTGGCAAGCGCATCATCAGCAAATTGGAAGCCCGTATCAAGGACTTGGAACTGGAAACGGACGAGGAGAAGAGGAGGCACGCCGAAACCATCAAGATCCTCCGCAAGAAGGAGCGCCAGCTCAAGGAGGTCATAATCCAATGCGAGGAGGACCAGAAGAACATCGTTCTCCTCCAGGACTCTCTCGAGAAGTCCTCCCAGAAGATGAACATCTACAAGAGGCAGTTGCAGGAACAGGTACCATAGAACCTATCCTTTAATTTCGTAAAAGTTCCTTTATATAATGATCAACAAAACTTTGTACGCGTTTTGTTCTAACTATTAATATTCCTTGCGAACAGGAGGGTGTATCCCAGCAGAACGTGACCAGGGTACGACGATTCCAACGCGAGTTGGAAGCTGCCGAGGACCGCGCCGAGTGCGCCGAGAGCAACTTGTCTCTGATCCGCGCCAAGCACCGCACCTTCGTCACCACCTCCACTGTGCCCGGCTCCCAGGTGTACCTTGTGCAGGAGTCCCGCGCCCTCAGCACAGAGCGCCTGTGAGCGCCCCACCCCTCGCCCCAACACACCAGCATTTCTCTCCATCAATCGATATCGGGGCTCAATTCCGGTCGGGTATAAGCCTAGTCGTTCGTTAAGTGATGTACAAAGCGATAGACGGCACTAGTGCCTGCGCAGCAGCGTGCGCACCAGCGCCATCTATGTAGCTGTCGGCTCGCTCGCTCGGGACGGGCGCTCGGCGCAGCGGCTCGCCCTAACGTTGCCGTGTCTCCGCACTTCTCCGGCCAAACGCCGACCGCTCGTCCCTACGAACGTTTTTAAATGTATCGCAAATTCAACCAAATAAAGGAACCAAAAACTTTAAGCTTTTTTTTTCAATATTTTTCTATTATAAGGTCACCGGCGCTATACAACACAATGTCGTTATGTACCGTAATTTAGGTACAGTAGTTTAAAATAAAGGAATTATTTTATATTATTATTTATTAATGGTGCAATGCATATTGTACGTTTGTAACTGTAACTTTTAATATTTAAAATAAATGCTATTTATGTTAAAGAAACAAAAAAAGCAATAAAACTTCAAAAGTAACTGGGCTTTTTATTTCGACTGATGTTAAGGAAAAATTTTAAAGATACTTTAAGAATGTGGTGGTAGGATATAAACTTTCTACGCACTTAGGCAAATTATTTAATTAATTAATCAGCACATTAGTCAATATTTGACAAGGCTGATTTATATGGCTTTGCAAAATTAAAAACCCTTAGAATATTATGTAGTTTCGTCTTCTCCGTGTATCCTCCGTACATCTGTCCGTGTGTCACAGGCAGTTTACTTTTGGAGAATAGGATCTTGTGTAGGCCGCTACTAGGTTTGGTAGTTAAATAATAAAAATAAATATTTTTAAGGAGGAACTCCATCTATATGTAACAGATACTGAATTTTTTTTTGCAGCAAACATTTTATAGTCGCAAATACTTCGACAGATAAAAACACTTTAAGGTTTCTGAAAGGTTTTTGATAATGTGAATATTTTCAGAAATTATCGTTCCCAAACTAGCATAAATTGTGTGTCCCCCCCTCTCTGTTTTCTAAACCGTCAAACCAAAAATCTGTAACAACACAATAAATACTTCCAACTAAAATTAGTTTGAACATAATCGAATGTATTAACTGGTTATTTTAGTACTTAGTTAGTATGGTTTATTCATCCTGTAATAATAATGCCTAATACTTATAATTGCCATTATTTCGAGCAAGCAAAACTTTCGATTGTCATTACCGAATGTATATTCGTAATACTGAAGAGCCACCGAGGCAACTTATACGAACTCCTTACTCCCTGATGTAATTGTGTTAACACTTGAACTCTTGTATAATATTCATTGCTATTATAATATAGAAGGATGTCGTACTTACTTACTTAATTGCATTTCTTATCGTGTCATGTATAATTAAATAACATCTTACTTGGGAGCCGTTGATTATAGACGGCACAGAGGCGGACTCCGTGGAAAAAGTTAGTTGAGGGCTAATAAGCTTTATTTATTTATGATGATGATGATGATCCAGCTATCTTCTATAATAACATCCATCAGTAGAAGGCTAAAGACTGATATGATAATGATGAATGATTTTGCTTAGCCCCACGACTGCCAATACAAATATAATAGTTTAGTTACCTTTTTATAGCATTTTCAAAAACCTCATTGATAAGTTTTTATTCGGGGCTTTTAGTCAAAGTCAAATCTTTTTATTTCATTTGGATCACATACATGATACTTATGAACGTCATCATCATCATCATCATCAGCAACCCATTAAGTCCCACTGCTGGGCTCGGGTCTCCTCTCCTCTAACTAGAGAGCTGAGAGGGTTTAGGCCATAATCCACTCACGCTGGCCTAGTGCGGGTTGGTGGATCAGACATGAACGTCATACAAAGCCAGAAAAGGTGTCAGTAAATTTGCCTACGGCCAGTTCACTGACAAGGTTGAGCTCTGAGAAGAACTTGGCAAGAAACTCAGGCCACTCTTTTCAATCGCCATAGTTGTTACAATTTTAATTGGTTACACTTTATCATCGTTAAATGAGTGTTACTACATGACCCTTCCTTTATTTAGCAGTCGGATAATAAGACAAGAAAGTACAACACTTCAAAAGCATCAACAGGTTAAAGTTATCAATGTAGAAAGTTTACGCGTACACATTTACATTTCCACTTATTGGAAAGTGGTCGTTAATTACTGGATAAGACGAATCAAGGCAAAGGAATTCCTTAATTAATGAATAGGGAATTCAAACGTGTTTGTTGTGAGAACTTCTGATTTCCTGGTAATCTTCATAAATGTTTATCGTTATTGAAGCGAAAACTATGGATATATTTAAGATATATCATACGGAGGAGTGTAGGATTCAACAGAATTTTTGTGGGATGGGAAATCAGAAGAAAAATAGCTTCTTTGCAATTTAGAAGGTCATTGACCTGAAACTTTACATACTTATAATCCTGCAGGTATGCAATTTTGGGGTCTGTGACGTGTTGACCATTGTGTTAAAAATCACTAAAAATATCCCCATTCGACTTAGTCGCTGTCAAATGTTAGGAAATTTAGATATGGTCGCTGTCATTTTCAAACATTATGACAGCTACATCAAAACCAACTAAGTCGAATGTCGAAATGCAGAGTAAGCCCCTGAGGTCTTGTCTTACACGCAGCATTAGTACCTACCTAGTACTTATTTCATGAATAAAACAATACACGCAATGGCATTCCAACCTTTATGTGCTCATAATTTTGTTAAAAACCATCAAACCGTAGCCTCTAGAACGTGCCAAAGAATAAACATACAAATATACGATATATATCTACAAACAAAATGAAAAAACATTACCCCCCATTCCTTCAAAATAACAGCTCCATTGCCAAGCAGGCCATAGAACGATTCCTTTGGCTCCCTTTTAAAACACTGGCAAACTTGGGACGCCGCCGCACAAACTTGTAAAGTTAAACAATAAAGAAAAAACATTTATTTTTCTACGAGCATTTCTACGGGCACACAGTAAAAAGTTTTTCACAAAGAAAAACGAGCGAGAAATTTAAAATAACTAACCATTTTTATAGTAGAAAGTAATAAAAACTTAGGTATGGATACAGTCAAACACTATTTACCTGAAACAAAATAAAACTACTTTCAGCACAACAAATTCTTCCTTCCAGTTAAGCTCTGGAGACCACTACTCTTCAGAAGAAAAGAAGACTATTGAGGTAGTTATTATGGCTGTGGTTTTTTGTAGGAAATAGGTACTATAATTTGTGAAAAATATTTCGCTATACTTTATTAAAGCGATATTTTTATATATTTGAAGATATATTAGATATCTAAAGGTCTACCTCAGATATAATATTTTAAATCTTAGCATAACAATCTTGCACATTACAAGGCATTACAATAGGGTCGAATTATTTATTTTAATTTTATTTCATATGGGCGTATTCTAAACGGAAGATTTTGTCTTCTTTTTCAATCATTATAAGTATGTAACGTGTGAAGCCGTGGCGGGCATAAATAGTAAAACACAATCTTTCAGAAGTTCGCCGGGTGAAAGTTAAATATTTACATGAAACCTGATCTTCTAATAATATGATTTTTATAGTATCAGTCTTTAGAAAAACTATACTTGACAAAATACTTCAATTTAGACCACACGTTAGCCTTGGCCACATAATGATCCCAGCCCCCTGATTCTGAGCTGTCGGAAAATTTTCGGCCCGAAATGTCAGTGTAATTAAAGTTAAATAACATAATGTTAAAGAAATAAATGTCTGTAGGACAAAATCTTAAATTAACCAGTTTTTAATTTTCTATACGGTAGACTATTTTCTAACATTAAATAACTTAAGCTGTAAAAATACGTCGTACTAAGATTCGTAAAAGTTTACGATCCGGGAGTAATCCGACGAGTCAGAATCAGGGGGCAGGTAAAGGCTACGTTTCGGAATATTTAAGTCTCAGCCACTCGTTTCCAAAAAATAATAATTCATGTACTCGGGATGCCTCCGGTATTTCAGGTGTCCATAGGGTACGGTAACCGCTTACCATCAGGCAAGCCGCAAGCCTCCGTCGTAGTATAAAAAAAAAACCATAAATTAAAATAGAAGTTTCAGTCTCATAGAGTTTTAATTCTATTCTTAGTCGACACTGTCAAGATACGTACCATATTGGGGCTTGATAAATAGGGGTGAAATTTTAGAACAATTTGTGTAGTAAGTGTCGGGTATCGAGTGCCATTTGGAATTCATCACTGATTCATGTATTCTGAGGTGGACTAAATGTTCTTTTAAAAGACAACGCCCGCACTAGGGAACAAGCCCTGTGTCGCGGGGAGCTTTACAAACATGAAACTAACGGACACAAAGTACACCCAGACTAGAAACAAATATCTATGAATCGACGAGTAACTGTGTCTATAGTGTTAGAGCATCGGCGTGTTGTTCAATACCAGAAAGAAGAAATTAGAAGTAACTATATTTTTTCTTATTTAAGTAACATGTAGGTGTGGTTGTCAGTAGACTTCGTTGTGTTGATATGATGATAGATTAGACTGTCACCGTGGCGCAGTGGTTAAAGTGGTCGCCTCGCCACTACATCGCCGTGTTGGGTGACGTGGGTTCGATTCCCACACGAGACAAATATTTGTGTGATTCATAGATATTTGTTTCTAGTCTGGGTGTACTTTGTGTCCGTTAGTTTCATGTTTGTAAAGCTCCCCGCGACACAGGGCTTGTTCCCTAGTGCGGGCGTTGTCTTTTTAGAGAAAAAAAAAAAAAAAAAAAAAAAAGATGATGATAATGATGATGTAACATGGGATAAATCATCAATGCTCGAACTTCTTCTTCTTCTTCTTATCGTATGGGCTTGAGACAGACCCTAGTGTTGGAATTGACCCTTGCTGTAGGTAAGCGTATAATCTTTATTGTCGTTTAAAAAGATAAAAATGTCTTCAAAATTTCTTTACATGACACCAACCAGTTAAGAGCTATTCGCATAGGTGAATCTAATCTATCATCATATCGACTGGATGCTCGAGCTTCGAGGAATTAATCGTTATACTGGCCGTACAGGTTTTAATTAAGACGAGAAGAAGGATATTTAATCTAATATTTATTTACATCGTGGTATAAAAAATCTTTGTTTTGTGGTGATAAACAAGCGTACGGCTCGCCTTATGGTAAGTCTTTACCGTAGCCTGCAACATCAGGCCTTACGAGCCCATTCTTATATATTAGATTTTTTTTAATCCACAGCTATTTATATCGTAGTTTTCTATGAAAATCATAATAAATGGTACACGTGCGAAGGTGGGATAGGTCAGTAGTTAGATTTTAAAAAAAATTGTTCCTTATTTTTAAATCCCGTTTTCGTTCCGTACACGTCTCGCGAGGTCTAAAACGGTCTGTCGGGGAGCGAGTAGAGAGACGCCGCCCGCCCAGTCGTCGGCCGCCCGCCCATCAGCGCGCGCGCACGTATCCCGCACAGGTCAGTCAAACTGCATATTTCTAGTACAAATACATAATAACCGTGTCATTTCCGAATTCACTGTTCCGGGAACATAAATATATGCATCACAAATTGTTTATTTTGTTTAGTTCATATCTGTTTTGATTAAATTCAATGCATCGTTTTGAATGTGTAATTAACCAAAACGGCATTTTGTAGGCATTGCAACACTTTTTAGATAAACACACGTCGCACTGAAATAACTTGACGTTATTTTAGCTAATAAACTGTGCCTTAATAAAGTACCAAGTGGTTATATGTAGACGACGTTATAATGGACGGACAATGCTTGGCGAAAACTTCGATGTATTTATTAGTTCTAAATTAAATTCGACCTTTTTCACGTGTATTTATGTTGTAGTTAATCTGTCAGTGTCGTTATCAATAGAAAGAGTTGAAGCTGTAAGTGATTTTTATTTTTTCACGTTTCTTTTTTGTGATTCGTGAGTAATATTGTTCAGGTCTTGTGGATTTTCAACACGTGTTGTTTCAAACATATACTTTCAATGCGTTTAATTGGTGTTGGTAAAGACTATAGTTAACTTATTATTGTGTAATGAAAAGTGTTATTTTCTCTGAGTTGACAAGATACCAATAAAAGGAAGGTTGAAAGAATTCTGAAGATCTTTTTTAATTAATTCAGCATATAGTACATTAATGGTGTAGAATTAAATCAAATTTAAAAATGCTTAACAATAAGCTTTCAGTTTTGAACCGACTTCATTATTTACTACGGTATCTCTGACCGCATGTGTTGCTGGCGATCAATAGACTGAAGTTAGTTCTAGAGCAAGAAGATCTTTATACTCGTATTTTGTTTTTAAATTATTCATATCGCTTTTTTCATTTATTTATACTTTCGACGGCAAAGAAAGCTTACGGCGCACCCGAACTAAACAGTACCCGTTACAGTAGCATAAGGAAGCTTGCAACTCCATTCGAATGACATGTGCGCAAACGCACTGTTTTGCTCAAGCTTTAAAGCATGCAACCATTACTCATTTTGAGCTAATGGAAACAGCCAAATGAAAAATAAAACCAAAATTTTCGAAAATGATTTTTAAATTTACCAAAAATAATAAACAAAATAAAAAATAACAAGTATATAATTAAAAAAATTAATAACCCGACTGCAAAAAATCAATAGAGAGCAACGCACTAGAAAGACCGTAACATTATTGTAATATTACCTGATTAAATTTAAATACATAACATACATATATATTTGTAATCTCCATTTGATTCCCTTTATTTTGATACTAAACTCGATAGGTTTGGTTTAAAAAAAAATGGAATTTCTTACAATTTGGCGTCAAAAGCCCGTCGTTTAAGTCTTTTTATTATTAAACCCTATCTAAGGACACTTGGGTTTTCTAGACGAATCTAACGATACCCTAATTTTCAAATCCATCCAGCCGGTTGGAAGATTCGTGGGAATAAAGAAATTTACAAACATAGAAGATACGCGCGAAAAACAATACCCGTCCTGACAGTCGGGTAAAAAAGCCAATATTTTCACAAATTCCTTAATACATACTTTACATTGCAATGTTGTTAGCAGTTGGTTGTTAGTTAATATTTACCTTATTATCTAGCTGTTAGTATTGGTTAGTTAATTCGGGTGAAGACCTCCTCCAGTTCTTTACTATATACACCTATAACCAAAAGCTTCGCGCGACATTTCATAAACCTACTACTTACATAGTTTTACCAGAAATCTTGATAGAATGAATGTTTTGAATGAGAAGTGCCGCCTGTGGTTGCGCGCTTGTGCTGAGCTTGTGCGGCACGCGCCGCTCCGCTCGTATCGTACCTGCGTGATTCTTGGCTACTATGTGGTACTAATACGAGTATTGCTTTTATTTTTTAAAAGGACTATTTGACGAACGAAATAATAACGATGATTTTAATTTTTATTAAATATCGCTACATCTGATTACTATTATCTAACAAGTTATATTATAATTATAATAACCCGACTGCAAAAAATCAACAGAGACCCGACTGCAAAAGATCGAAAATTGGTTGTAATTATTATTCCTGATTAAATTTAAATAATATTATAGTAATATTCTACCACATTCATTCACAGCGCCATCTAGTCCCAAAGTAAGCAATTATATTTGCTTGTGTTATGGGTGCTGAACAACTGATATACTACTTAAATACATAATTTTATTGTAAATACATACATACTATAGATAAATTACACCCAGACACAGAACAAACCTATATGCTCATCACATAAAGATACTACGCGATACGATTGGTTAAAAAAAATGTTAACTTTTTAAAATTTGGCGCCGTTTTGTTTTTTTTTTATTAATACCTATCTAAGGACACTTGGGTTTATGAAAATAATCTAACAATACCTTAATTGTCGAAATCTATCCCGCCGTTTGAAAGAAACGTGGGAATAAAGAAATTTACATACAAGATACGCGTGAAAAACAATACCCGTTCTAAAAGCTAGCCGGGTAAAAAAGTATAGATTTTGTACCGCCTGCAACCAACGGCCACCCACAACCTTCACCAGGTCTTTGGTCCATCTGGTTTTTTTTTTATATATATATTTTCACTTTCTTAATTTTTTAAAAAAAATTCACAATTGCCAAACTGCACAAGCAGTTTGTTGGCGAAAGAGGCGCTCTTACTAACTAAATATCTTATAGTTAAAATTTAAACATTATTTAATTCAAAGTTTTACAAAACTCCAGTGAAATGGAACTCAATATTGTTGTTGTGGTGGGAGGGGGCATAACATAAATTGGGCATAACATGAAACTAAATTACTGACACCAAATTGATTCATACATTGTTCTCATACATTAGCGTTTTATCTATTCTACGTGTAGCTAGCTAACGCGGTGTTGCTTCAGCAGTCTATACGACTGCTGCGCACAAGGTCAGGGTTCGAATCTCAGGTCGGGCAAAAGTGGTAGAGTATAATAATATAATTTTCATTTCTTTAGCTGTTTGGTGTCTAAGTAATATATACTTTGACACCAAACAGCTAAAGAAATGAAAATTTAAAGCACCACTGGCTACCCTGTGGACAAAAAAGAATGACACGGTGATAGTCTAAAGACAGCCAGAGTTGCCGAGGTACCTTTTCAAAGCGTTAGCGTGATGATATAGACCCCTTTACTCTTTTCTTAGTAATATCAAATTCTGGGTGCATTAGAACAATTTAAGTAAAAAAAACATTAAAATCCTCCCTAACAATGTTTGTACACGATAATCAGACCCGTCAGATGGCGCTGTTTGCATGACAACGTCTGCCCACTGGCTACGTACTCATTCGACGTCCAAGATTCGACCTTACCACAAAAGTACCCAAAGTAAAATACAAATAATTTAATATATCATAATTTAATCATTAATTATTGAAAAATAACTAATTAATCTTTGCCATTTGAATCGCTGACATGAATTAATATTATCGTCTCAGTGTATTAACTATCATCTTCATAAACATTGAAAGCCAAGCTCAATACTCGTAGTTGCTAGTAAATTAATAGACAGAGACATATGTGTATTATTTATACACAAGACACTGTGATCAGTTCTATTTTGAGAAGCGTTTGAACTCAAGTTTCGATTACCATTACCTACATAATATATTAATATGAGCTATGGCAATTGTTGTTTTTTCTAGTTTAACATGCTTTTATATTTTAATTTCATCTTATCGAATCTAGGAAACTAAATTTGATCCCCTTCTTGGTTCTTGATAAAGTTAATATACTGGATGTCCAAACAAAAAAAGTTAATGGGCACGAGAACTTAATCAACTCAACTTAAAGAATTTTTTAAAAGTATCTGAAAGTACCTGTCCGTGCATAAGAATATATTTTTTATAATTTTCTATTTCCTGAAGGGGCAGACGAGTAAGCGAACACCTGATTGTACTACATAATAAATAGTTTTAATCAATATTATTTTGAACATGATCAGATATACCGTTATTGAGTTATTGCCGAAAAACTGCGGTTCTCAACAAAAGGACTTAAGTGCTATGAAGATACGCTCTTTTGCTTCGGAGAACCCTACATTGAGCATGGTCCGACATACTCTTAACCGGTTTTTAAATATGAATGGTGATGAAAATTAAAAATGAAAATGAAAAATGAAAAAATATTTATTTGTTCAATCATTATTGTTTCTTATTCTAGTGATTGGAGTCTCCTTTTAGACAAAACAAGCCTGTGTTAGGAGGCTCCGTTCTTCCACAACAGTACAATGTTATAATCAAACAGATATAAAGCAGTGAGTGTGTGCGTGTGCGTGTGTGTGTGTGTGTGTGTGTCATGTCAATTAGTAACAAACAACTTTACTCCAACAGTGCTTCAGTTTCATCATAGCTGAGTGATTTTATCCAACTAGTGACAATAGCTTTACATTGTAAAAGTTTCTTATATTATTGTAATTTTTTTATTTATTAAGTTATACAATTTAGCTGAACGTTTTCTTTGAATACTAGCAAATCTAGTTTTGTAATACGGAACGATGAAATGGACATCCTTGCCTTGTCGCTTGTTTATAATAATAAGAGTTATCAATTTGACACCCCCAATTCTATTGTAGCTTCTTGATTTTTTTAAAGTTCGTAAGAAAATAATTCTCGTGTCTTTGTTCTCGTGTCTCTGTCTGTCCTGTCTAAACAGATATGCCTTGGGGAGAGGCAAATAGGCTGTATAGCGTGTTATGTTGTTAATTGTGCAACGTTTCGGACATCTAAACAATGTCGTGCTCAAATTACAAGTGTCGTGTACTCGCCATTGATGTCAATACCACGTCATTTCTAGACAAGCGAAGTGAAACTTATCCTCCAATGCCTTTGATAACAGTTTCGGGTATATTATATTATATCCCCTTGTCTATTACGCCTCTGTGTAAGGAGATATGCTTGGTTTGCTGGTTCTGCACTTGGACTGTCATAATGACCGCATTGTACTTTATGTGGCAAGACTAAACTTTACTTACCTTCTGCGTGGAGAAGTTCGATAACTCAATATCACAAGCGGCCACCCATCTATTGACTGACCTTGCCTAAGTTGCTTAACTTCAACGATTACAATGAATAGTTGAGTTATCTACAGCTTCGTTGCACATACAAAAAACGACAAAAATGCACGTTTGCATCATATTTATACATGCTTACATACCACATCGCTCTTGCATCGCTACAGGATGTTGTAACTTAAATAATTATTTAATTAAGCAAGAAGTCCCACCTGGCAAAACTGGTTATCTTCATATCAGACAGTTATAAGACGGGATTGAAAAGCATCCTGTGTATGTAAAACTGGCTTATGTCTGTCATTGGGCTGATATGATGATGATAGTCAACAACCCGAAGTAGGTCCAATATTTCACGGATCAGGCAATATCTGGTTGCCAAATTTAAAATGAATTCAGTAGATTTGCGTAAAAATCTAAGAAATATTTATCCTAGCACCCTGTGGGCCAGTGTGGCATTGCCAGCTGACATGGCACTTTGGGATGCTGTGCTATCAGGGTTCCCTTATAGCTTATCATCAGATGAAGAAGAGCCACTATGCTGCTATTCTACTATTAAAAAAACCTCAGAAACTTTCACATTACTAGAAACCCCCCCCCCCCACGGCTTTGCTCGCATAAATCAGTATCATAATCAGTAAATCAGTATCATATCATATATATAATCAGTAGCCGCTCGGCTTTGCTACAGAATACACTTATATTTCGTTAAATAAAAAACTTCAGTGTTTCTCAAACTTTGCCGCAATGTTTACTTGTGTTAGTTGCGATCTACAACACGCTGACGGCCCAATCTGCAGTGTCTGTAAGAACCAGTACGACTATGGGTGTGCTGGGTACACTGAATCTGCGTTCAGAAGGTTAAGTGAAAAGAAGAAATCTACTTGGCTTTGCCCTAAGTGCAAGTTGACGTCTTCTTCACCCGCAACCTCTCCGATGCCGGGTCAACTGGACAAAATGCAAGACCAGCTTAACCAGATAACTCTTCAATTAGCCCCGCTTGCTTCTCTAGTAGTTGATATCAAATCTATAAAATCTGACGTCAATAATCTTAAAGATTCACTGGAAATGGCTCATGGACTTTTAGGAAACTTCTCAAGCACTATCAAATCCTTAGAAGATCGAGTGTTACTGGTGGAAAAAGCCTCAACTGATCTACCAGCCATTCAGGCAGAGATAACGCGCCTTAATCGGGAACAGGACGAAAGGGATCAATGGATGAGGGCGAATAACGTCGAAATTCGTGGAATTCCCCAGAAGAAAAATGAAAACCTATACGAATTGGCCCAAAAAATAGGCAGTTTATGCGATTTCCCTATAACTAAAGATCAAATAAATTACATTGCTCGTATACCTACTCTCGTGCCTAATGCTGAGAAACCAATCATTATAGCCTTCAACAATCGCTACACCAAGGAGGACTTAGTTGCATCTTCGCGAAAAAGTAAACGACTCACCCTTTCTAACATGGGTTTTTCAACAATTGGCAACTTTTACGTTAATGACCATTTGACACAGCGGAACAAAAAACTTTTAAGTAAGGCGAGATCATTGGCCAAAGAGAGGAACTTCCAGTACATATGGGTGAAACATTCTAAAATCATGGCCAGGAAGTCTGACAACTCACCGGTATTTTTTATAAAATGCGAAAAGGACCTAGCTCGGATTGTATAACGTACCTATATTCTAATTTAATATATTTACCTTCATTACTCTTTAATACTGTGAACAGTTTGAGAACCTTTGACACTTTACCTGCCTTTTGTTTTATGATTTATGACCCGTTCCTCACAAGTGTCATCAACCGATTATCGAATGTAAGTACACTATTATTTTCGTATCTATTAACGCTTCTTTCCATACTGGTGGCGTTCAATATCGCGTGTATTCTTATTCATATAATGTCGTATTTGTTATTGTCTCAGTTAATAGTAATAGAAGATGGTATTTACAACTATCTTGAGTCTACCGTATATCGAGAAATAAAAATTATTTACTTATATCTTAATGTTATTGGAATTATGCACATTTTTAGTGGTTTTGAGGTTTATTTAGTTATTTTTATATTTGTGATGTTTCTTACTGGACATGGAGACAAGTTATATAATAATTTACAGCGACATGCTACTGTTAAGTTTGTTTATATAGTTAATTACGTTTGTGTTATTTTGTTTGTATTGCAAGGACCTCTCACTGATGATTTATCTATTTTTCCTTTCAACATTTTTCACCTAAGATATTGCATAAATTATTATATTAATGGCTACTGCTAATATAAATGTGTATTATCAAAATACTCGAGGTCTTCGTACCAAGACACAATTATTTAAACGGAACCTTCGTCTTTCATCATATGATATAGTTTCGATAACGGAAACCTGGCTACTGGAGGGTGTGCATGATAGCGAGTTGTTTGATGACAGGTATGTGGTCTGGAGGCGCGATAGAAATTATGATTTAACGGGTGAAAGGTACGGCGGTGGAGTACTATTAGCCGTTTGTCGTAATTTAACAGCGATAGAACGTCCCGAATGGCGTTCAACCGCTGAGGATATTTGGGTTTCTATTACTTTAAATAACAATAAATCTACGAGCGGTCCTAATTATATACACGTTTGTACATTATATCTATGCAAAGAGAAGCTTGGTAATGCTTTTAATACCCAAATGCAAAACTTCACAGAGAATCTTTCACTGGTTGTTAGCTCCTGTCCTAACGATTTATTTTTAATATTGGGTGATTTTAATTTAAGCAACGTAGATTGGTACTCTGAGCTGGACTGTCTTCACGCAGTCGGCGTTACTGGCGAATCTCAGCTATCTTTCTTCGATACGCTAACTGAGTGCAACCTCTCTCAATTTAATTTCAATAAAAACTTAAACAGCAGAATACTTGATTATATACTATGTAACCAGAAAGTAACCGTAACATCATGCAGCGATCCGTTAGTGCCAGAAGATAATCATCACAAATCCCTTGATGTTACTTTAAATTTCAGGAAAGAAAGTTTGCTTAAATGTGAGCCCAAATTAAAATATTTTTATAATAAAGCGGACTACGAAGCCATTATATTGTCATTAAATAACGTGAACTGGCATGCATGCCTAAATAACAGCTCTCTGGAAGACGCAGTAGATATCTTTTATAAGTATCTTTACGATGTTATTGATCAATATGTTCCTCATAAATCTGTGTCCTCTTGTTCTTTTCCGCCCTGGTATAATACTCCTCTAAAAAAATTATTAAAAGAAAAATATAAATATCTCAAAAAATTCAAAACATATGGTAACACCAGTGACCATAATACCTTCCGCCTTCTGCGGGAGCGAGCTAAACGAATGGAGCAAGAATGTTACATTAATTATATAAAACACACGGAAGATACAATAGTTGAGCAACCTAGATCGTTTTGGTCCTATATTAAATCTAACAAAACTGGCTCAAACCAGATCCCTTCTACAATTTTCTATGATGGGCAGACAGCTGACAATGGTACCGATATTTGTAATTTATTTGCTACGCATTTTCTTTCTAATTTTCTTCCAGCTTCCTCATATCATTCCCTTAGCATCCCAACTGGTAGTAACGTAACGAATAGTATATCTGACATAGAAATTAATTCCGAGTCACTTTTTAAGCTTTTGAAAACCATAGATATAAATAAGGGACCAGGCCCTGATAAAATAGTGCCACAATTTATATTAAGGTGCGCCGCCAGTCTAACAGAGCCTCTGGCCATTCTGTATAACAGATCCATAAAGGAGGGACTGGTGCCAAGAATTTGGAAATCCGCTTTTATTACGCCTATTCACAAGACTGGCAGCAGAAATGATGCCAGAAATTATAGGCCAATTTCTAAACTTTGTATTTTTGCTAAGGTTTTGGAAAAAATTGTGTATACCCAGGTTTATGAGACGGTATCTACAGCCCTAATTACAGAACAGCACGGGTTTTTAAAGAAGCGCTCGACGTTAACAAACCTGCTGTTATTCACAGACATTACAACCTCATTCATGGATGCCGGTGGGCAGGTTGATGCTATCTTTACTGACTACAGTAAAGCGTTTGACCGTATAGATCATCAAATACTATTACAAAAGCTTCTCTTTGCAGGTATACACGGTAACCTTTATAGATGGTTCGCATCATACATTGACAATCGGTCTCAGGCAGTTGTAGTGTGTGGGTTCCGTTCTTCTTGGAATAATGCCTCTTCGGGTGTTCCTCAAGGTTCCCTAATTGGCCCCCTTCTTTTTAACATATTTATAAATGACATCAGTAATTGTTTCATAAATTCAAAATTTTTACTCTATGCGGATGACATGAAAATTTTTAAAAATATCACTGGTGTTGATGACTGTCATCTCCTCCAAGACGATCTAGGTCGGCTTGAACAATACTGTCTTTTAAATAGGTTAGATTTAAATGTAAATAAATGTTATTACATTACCTTCACTCGCAAAACAAGGGCAACACAATTTAAGTACAAATTAAATGGACATGAGCTGAAACAAGTAGATGAAGTGCGGGACCTAGGTGTTATTCACGACACTAAGTTCACATACGACAAACATGTGGACCATGTGGTTAAGAAAGCAAACAAAGCTATGGGCTTTGTTATTAGAACATGCTCCCAATTTTCCAATTTAAAAGTTTTAAAAATTCTTTATTGCTCTTTGGTGCGTAGCATTCTCGAGTATTGCTCTCAGATTTGGAATCCGCGGTACAATATTTATATACAGAGACTTGAATCTGTTCAGCGAAGGTTTTTGAGGTACTTGCAATACAGATCAAAGTGTCACGACGACTCATACGAAGCTAGATGTCGAAGACATCATATCTTGCCCTTGTATAGGAGACGAAGTCACTCCGATATAGCTTGTCTCGTTAAAATTGCCCAAAGTGTCATTGACTCACCAGAACTATTGTCTAAAGTTAACCTTAGGGTCCCAAACAGAATGACACGACATCACACTTACTTGGACGTATCCCAGAGCTCCTCAAATTATAGACAAAACTCATTCTTTGTCAGATCAGCTAGAGACATTAACAAATTAGTTAACTTCCCGGAATTAGACTTATTTAACTCAAAGCCACATGTTTTCACTAAAACACTATCAGACTCTTGGTTTGGTTCTCATTCTGTATAGCTACTTTATTTTAGTTTTAAAAAAGTTACTTTAATTTTGTTCGAAACACTGTAATGTTAGTTTAATGCAAATTTGTTATATTTAGTCATACACTTGCGAAAACATCTAAATGGTGCTTAGTTTCAAAATGAGTTGTAACATTTATTATATTTCACTGTATGTTTTCCAAATAAAATAAAATAAAAATAAATAAATAAAGCCCTTCTCCAGATCCTAGACTATCTCTACGTAAAATTTTATAAAAATCAGTTGATTAATTACGCCGGGGAAGTATAACAAACAAACAAACAGTGTTATTATCGCTTTAATTCATAATACACTACCTTCCATTCACGGCTTTGCCCGCGTGGTATGTAGGTAATAAAATTATATACTTAACCCTTCTATGAATGAATCACTCTATTTAAATCCGTTCAGTAGTTTTTGAGTTAATCATTGTTTCATAAGACATCGTGATATGACAAGTGACTTCGAAAGTATCTAAATTTATTATATACTACAATACTATAACAAATTACATGTCATCTTTATTTACTTTTAAACTTTCGCGTTGCATGATAATATTTATTTAAAACGGGAATTCACGCGATTATTATTTAGGTATTTACATACCTTATGGTCCTTGACGTTTCGACCAGTCGGTCAGCTTGTGGCCACGGCTGGTAAAACCTGGTCGAAACATCAAGCACCATAAGGTATGTAAATACCTAAATCATAATCGCGTATGTTATCATTAGTAAGGATAATTTGAATACAAATATATTATCATACTAGGTACCGCCAGCGTTGCCATTGTAAGCATACTTCAGCCGCATACAAGGTTCAATTTACTTAAGTAAGCGTAGTTGTCGTGGGAATAATTTCAATATCTAAAATTACCTATATTTGTAAATAAGTACTGTTATATGAAACCAAGAATGCCCCATATTGTGTTGTTTAGATACCGCATTATCATATAGTTTTATATAAAGTAGGAGTATAACTTCTACCATAATCTTTTGTTTATTTTAATTATAGAAACATAGTTGACGTCATCATGTTAACAGGTAATGGATAAATTCGATCTCAGGGACGTCCACCAGCGTAGCTCAGATGGAAGAGCACTGCACACGGAATGGCAGGGTCGCGGGTTCAAGTCCCGTCGTGGGTTTGAATTTTTCCATTACTTGTTTAGCATTTATATAAAAATACAATCATGGCATCACAAGAAGACTGACTCACAAGAACACTGCTAGAAAAGGAAAATTCGAAACAAACCTTATAGCAACCCGTCGGGCCAGCGTGGTATAGCAGGCTATATTCCCTCCACCTTCTTTGGAAAATACCTGTGCTCAGCAGCAGAACGTTTATGGATTGAAAGGATGATGATGATCACTAGACATAGGCCTCTCCTAAAACGCGTCATAACACCTGGTCGTATTCACCTCGATGTTTTGGTTCTGTACCTTTCTGTGATATTTCAAACTGTAACCAATTAAAATTGTAACAACTATGGCGATTAAAAAGAGTGGCCTGAGTTTCTTGCCAAGTTCTTCTCAGGCTCAACCTTGTCAGTGAACTGGCCGTAGGCAAATTTACTGAAACCTTTTTTTTTGGCTTTGTATGACGTTCATAAGTATTATGTATGTGATCCAAATGAATAAAAATATTTGACTTTGACTTCGGCCTCCCGCACCCAGGACCAACTTAGCGACCTCTTTACCTGACTGCCAGGAAGGGTATTGTTTTTGTAAATTTCTATATTCCGACGCTGACGTTTCTTCTCAACAGCTGGATGGATTTCGACAACTAAGGTATCGTTAAATTCTTCTCAAAAAATGTTACATTACTACTCTGTTACATTCTTAACTCGTGACTTTCATAAGTGTTACTTTGTAACCTAGATGAGTAAACCAGATTTAATTTCATTTCAATAGGTATTAATAAAAAAAAACTTTTGACTTTGTAAGTAGTAGTTTTTTTTTAAACCAAACCTGTCGTGTTTCGTACCTATCAAAATAAAGGGAATCAAATGAAGATTACAAAAATATACATATGTTATGTATTTAAATTTAATCAGGAATAATTGTTAGTTACAATCCTTTTTTGGGACTTTTTAGTGCGTTGCTTATCTGTTGATTTTTTGCAGTCTATATATTTAAATTTTTTAATTATATATTTACTTGTTAAGTCGTCGGTCCACGTAACTGGGGTTATACTCTACGCTTGCCGATTCGTACATATCTAATATATTCATAAAATGGAAAGTTTTCTCAAGGTAAAACAATAATTAGACTAAACATAGTGTTACAATTATAAACTATTGTTTACACTAATTAATTGGCCAACATCGCCAGTCTTAAGGTTATTTAAACACCTATACCTCTCACAACTTCCTTTGTATACATATTTAGAATAAGTGTCGATGTGTGTCAAGAACAAGTAAGTAATAATTTATAATATTATATGTACTTTTAATAACTCAGTCATATTCTTTGTATTTTCTATATTAGGTTTTTGTAGAAATACAAATTTTCTTCTCGGACATTTGTTTGTAAAAAAAATGTGTTAGTGTGTATTGCAAGTATGGTTAAAAAAGATTTCTTTTACTGTTTTTCTTAGATATATGAATGAAATGAAATGAAATGAAAGAAAAAAAAAATTTTCTCCTTCACTATGACAAGAAAAGCAGCGACCTGTGTTGATGATGATGATGATAGATCGTAATTTGGAATAGCGCGTAGGCTACTTTTTACCGACACATTACGCCGGTGGAGCTGCGGGAGAAACTTAGTTCTAAATAACAAGACTATCTCCGTGGCTCAACAGCTATATGTACGACTGCTAAACAAGAGATCCCGGGTTCGATTCTTGAGTCAGATAAAATTGGTATCGCATCTTTTCTTTATTCTGGAAAGTTTTGCAATACGCTCACACTCTATTACATAGGCGCAAAATACCGTTGATTCACCTCTGCCTACCCCTTCGAAGCCAAAAACTTACATCTAAGCAAGAAGGATTGTTCCTTTTTTCAAATAAAATGCATATATCTCCAGGTGTCCAATTGTTCAAAACAAATATTCGCTAATGATATTCCGTCTAATAACATGCTAGAGAATGCCGCAACACACAAATACTAACTTTAAACCATCCACATAGAATTGAAATTGTCCGCATCATTTGGTCCGTAGAGCTAGTCGTCGGTGTTTTATTAGCAAAACCTTTGATTTTAATTACACACCACATACCTACCGGTAACTAGAATAGTTTGAGCTGTACAAACGAAAATGCATTATATATGTGACTTCCACGTTTCCACGGTTTACGAAAAGAATATGACAGATATTTACGATTGCATTTGTGAAATTTTAAAAGCTTAAAATGTATAATCTATTAAATTTTATATTAAAATTACATAAACACAAAAAATGTCGTTTAAATGTATGGGGTACGCAATGGTTTTTGAATTATTTTATCGGCAAGACATGCGACAAAAATGAAGCATAAACGGCTGTATCTTTTGATTACGTTTACTTAGAACTCTGATTTCTTTGTTGCGCAAGAGATTGCAGATCCGAGTATTTGATATTAATTTCAGCTTGATACCTTTACGCGTTCTTGTGAAAAACAGACAGACAGACAGACGGACAACACACACTCAGCCTCATAAAAATTGTACACAAAAAAAAATCAGAATCGAATCTACTGTTTCAGAGATTACCGCTTACATCCAAACATACAAACTTTACATTTTAGTGTTGATATAAATAGCTAATATTTTATACGATATTTAATAAATCATTTGCTTTGGCAGTAATAGTGCCTATTGTATTAAATTTCGCTAAAGGGGAATGCATGATGAATGGTATAGCCATATGAGCGAAGGTTGCACACAAAGCCAGGGGCTAAACCTAATTAACACGACAGTTGTTCGCATGAATCATTTATAAATAAAACGAGCCATTGTTTCGTAATAACAAGTAAATATAATTAAAAAAATTAATAACCCGACTGCAAAAATCGACAGAGAGCAACTAAAAAGACCGAAAAATTATTGTAATATTATTATACCTGATTAAATTTAAATACATAACATATGTATATATTTGTAATCTCCATTTAATTCCCTTTATTTTGATACTCTACTCGATAGGTTTGGTTAAAAAAAAAAGAACTACTCACAATTTGGAACCATTCAATTATGTATAATCTCTTTTTGAATATATGTAATCTCCTTTTGATTCTCTTTATTTTGATACCCAAATCCAAACCCTTGGTTTAAAAAAAATTGAACTTACAATTTGGCGTCAAAAGCCCGCCATTTAAGTCTTTTTATTCTTAAAACCTATCTAAGGACACTTGGGTTTTCTAGACAAATCTAACGATGCCCTAATTATCAAAATCCATCCGGCCGTTTGGAAGATTCGCGGGAATAAAGAATTTTACAAACATACAAGATACGCGCGAAAAACAATACCCGTCCTAACAGTCAGGTAAAAATAAATTTATTTAGTTTTGGTTTATTTTATTCAATGGTTAATATGTGGAACTGTATTTGAAAATAAAATGCGACACCGTTAAAGTGATGAAACGAAGAAATTTAAGAATTGTTTTATAAAGAACCGTCAGCGAACTGGTCGTAGGAAAATTTGCTGACACTATTTTTCAGTTAATCTTGTAACATTCTTACTTGTGACTTTCATAAGAGTTACTTTGTTACCTAGTGAATAAACGAGATTTCATTTCATATTATTATACATAGCGCGTATTATCCACAAAGGGTTGGATAGAGGTGTATCACATACTAATCCAAACATTGCCAGCTATGTTTGGTCCCGTGAACGCGACGATCCTAATAACATTAATCCCTCTACGATACCTGGATGGAATTGTTACCTACTCAGTTGTATATACCTGTTGAGCTACCGAGGTAGTTGCTAGGCAACCAATGTCCAATATGCGAATGTAAGCTTTTCTATACTAATATTATAAAGAGGTAAATTTGTGATGTTTTAGGTGGTAATCTCGGGATCTACTGAACCGATTTTAAAAATTATTTTGTGTTGGATAGCCCATTTATCGAGGAAGGCTATAGGCTATATAATATCACGCTACGCCCAATAGGGACTGATCAGTAAACAATTAAAGAATGACGGCAGCGAAGCCCCGTGCGACTTCTATTATTCTCGGAACTGTGGTAATCTTAGTCACAAGTAAACACTATAGGTTAGCACTTTATTTTATGCTTCAATTCGAAAAAGAGTTCACCAATTTCATAGTACAATATTGATACAAGGGATAACATATCGTCTACACTATAAAATAAGACGTTATTTAGCTTAACACAATCGAAGCTGTGGTAGTACCACCTAAGTGACGATGACGGCACAAAATCTTGATACAATTCTCGGCTGGCCGTATTCTGTGTAAATCTTAAAATAGCCCCCTAGGAACAATTAGGGAGTAGGGAGGGGCGTCCCCAGCGGAATAGAGACAAACTGGGATATATAAAAATAATTTGTCAGGATATCCCATCGCATTCAAATGCACGGTGGTTATTTTTGGACAGACGAAAGCCGTGTATGGCTGTATTATTATAATTATACGTGGAGGTAACGACACGTGAAAATATTTATTGTAGAACATCGTTGTTTGTATGGATGAATAGGAGTTGTGTGTTTCTTATTGTTTTATTGTTAGATTTACAACACATCTATAGTTTAGGGGACATATGTGGAGCTTTGTATCAATATTGTCAATTTATTTTTAACTAACTGTGCCCGCGACTTCGTTCGCGTGGACAACTTATCCCGCATGCATGGAGTTTAATTTTTTTTGTACGGAACCCTGATATTTTTTCAAAACCAAAGTAGCCTAATTTACTCCTTGTGACATTAGCTATCCACCAGTGAAAGTCCCGTCGAAATCGGTCAAATGCATGTAGTAAAAAGCGGTTATTTTATTTTTACAAACAGACACCAATTTTATTTATTTGTATGTACTGAGAGAAAATTCATCGTACATAATATCTCTGATTCTATTCTATGTGAATAATTTACCCATTTCTATGGGCAAAAGTGTCGAAGGAAACAAAGATAAAACACACCCAGATTCAGACCTTCCTAGTTACTTTTATTATTTTAAAACGTATTAATAAGATTGTGTGTGTGTGTATATAAGCCAAAATTATGCCAAAAATATCATTCTAAAGATAGTCTGTGAGAGATTTGTTCCCAAGTGCCCTATATTCTTATAATAATTACAGGAAAACCTTAATTAGTACTTACTTCGACGTAATGTTATTCTTTTGAACATATTGGGGACGACCGCCGCAAATGAGTTTATTGCTACAAATAATATACCTGGACAGACTTATTTTTAAATAATATATACCTCTTTCATATTTTTTTCATTTCTTCCTAGAATTATATTGTGTTTCGGAAGTATAAACCGGCTCATTATGTCCATAACAGTTATAATTCTACACTGAGCCGCTTATAATATGGTTAGAAGTAACGCGAGGCTTCGCTCCCGTCGTTCTTTATTTGGCCACTGCTGAGCTCCTATTAATATTAATAATATTCTACCACATTCACACAGCGCCATCTAGTCCCAAAGTAAGCAATTATATTTGCTTGTGTTATGGGTACTAAACAACTGATATACTACTTAAATACATTTTTTTTTTGTAAATACATATTATAGATAAATTACACCCAGACACAGAAAAACCTTTATGTTCATCACACAAAGATTTGTCCTGGGTGGGGATCGAACCCACGATCTCCAGCTTAGCAGTCAGGGTCACTAATCTCTAGACCAACAGGTCAGTCTATAACAAATGGGTTAAGCAACACTAAAAGATTTTTTCAATCAATAGTTCCTGAGATGCTAGCGATCAAACAAACAAAAAACTCTTCAGCTTTATAATATTAGTATAGATTATATACTCGATATAATATATCTATATATTAGTATAGATTATATACTCGGGCGGCACAGGACCGTTCGCAGTGGCGTAAATTAGGTGAGGCGTATGTTCAGCAGTGGACGTCGATAGACTGATATGATGATGATGATATACTCGAACGCACATTTGACATAAGGAGCAAGTTTTCTAAATAAATAAAACCTGTCGTTAATGATAAAACAAACATGATTGTGATGCATTTCAAATCTCTCTGTCTACTTTAGAAGGAAACTTTATAATCTCACCATATCCATGCCTCCTTCTGTATGCCTGTCTGTAGCTTAGCCTAAAGACTACTTCTTATGCTAGCTTTAGTTTTGACATTGTTTTGTCTGATTATATTATCCGACAAATAGTGAATAGTTTTCACGTTGAACTGTCATTTGTGTTTCAATGAATATGTGAGTCACTAATATGTAGTCTGTGGTTAGTTAGGTAGATTTGGCAGACTGAGTCTACATCCATACTGACTCCTTGCGACATAGTTGGATGTGAGTTCACGACAGTTCATCGTCATGAGAACACATTTGTGTTTGGTTGTCACAATCATACTGAAATGACTCAGTAGATATAAGGTTACTTAATCATGACTCTACTGAAGCGAAAACGAGACAAAAGGGGCCAAGATGTA
Source organism: Laspeyria flexula (assembly GCA_905147015.1). Classification (NCBI taxonomy): domain Eukaryota; kingdom Metazoa; phylum Arthropoda; class Insecta; order Lepidoptera; family Erebidae; genus Laspeyria; species Laspeyria flexula. The sequence continues at coordinate 6,937,356 of LR989949.1, read as the reverse complement.
TTTCAATCAGAGTATAGATAGTGATGAATTTACTGACTGGCCTGTTAGTCTAGTGGTTAGTGACCCTGACTGCTAAGCCGGAGGTCGTGGGTTCGATCCACACTCAGGACAAATCTTTGTGTGATGAGCATAAAGGTTTGTTCTGTGTCTGGGTGTAATTTATCTATAATATGTATGTATTTACATAAAAAAAATGTATTTAAGTAGTATATCAGTTGTTTAGTACCCATAACACAAGCAAATATAATTGCTTAATTTGGGACTAGATGGCGCTGTGTGAATGTGGTAGAATATTATTATTATTATTATTATTTAAAGTAGTCAGGCGATTGTAAAACCTTTGAGTGTTGTGGGTTCCGTATACACATGACAAACATTTAATTTTGTGTGACCTAGTTACTACAACACAGATGAACGCATTCAGAAATGTATTTAAAACAACAATAATTAAAAGTATAAACAAGCTACCCCACACAGCCTTTAAAAATAATCGTCTAATAAAAAAAATAAAAATATTGCCTTTTACTTTATACCTATTTAACTAGGCATAACTTCAAATGATATTAAAAATTTCACTTTAAAAAATCCAATAATATTTTTGACTAACTCTGTGATTGAACCTAGGATATTCTGCTCCGCTCACACAAACATTTCCACTACGCCACGAAGACGGAGAATATTATGTTGGAAAAATACTCCAGCAATTGTCATATACAAGAAGCTCTGTTTACAAGGCGTTCCCATGGCGTCATTCCAACGACTGAGTAGTCCCGGTTTCATCACAAATCACCGCTATCTTACGTACACTCATTTTTCTACGCCATTCATTTATTTTCGTCTCTAATTCGCTGGCTACGAACAATATGATATAGATACACTTGTCCATTGTCTCCTGGCAACAAATAATTTTCATTGACGTTTCTTTGAAACTAGAAAAGAAACAATGATTTACAAATATTTGTGTTATGTAAATCAATAGAGTTTAAAGCCCTATCTCCTAAAAATATAGATGTAATAAATATAAAAATAATAAGCTATTAAAACTGCATGTATTTGCGTCACTTTTCATCACATCATCATTTCATTTCATCTTTTTTTTATTTATATATTTTTGGGTTAGATGCCATGAGAGGGTTTCCTAACGATGTTTTACTTCACCATCAGCAGATGGTAAGTCCTTAGACTAGTACTCATAAATTCCACAAAGTGAAATCCACATTGGTACTTACTGTTAGAATTGAACTCGGTCTACTAGATTTGCATGCCAGTCAATTATCTGTTCGGCCACCAACGCTTCACTTTTCGTCCAACTCAGTAGATATAATTATACGTTTAGATAAACTAGTATAGCATAAAAATTAAAAAATATTATATTAGTTGCAAAAATTCGGCTATTATTATGTGCAATGTATACCTTTGCCCAACACTAATATTATGTACGTTACCTAAAAATTCTATTTACATCTAGAAAAATCAACAATTTAGGCATAATTTACAATCTCTTCGAAGTTGAGCTAGACCTGCCCTAAAAAGCATAACTAGTTACAGTAAGGGCCTCATTAATGTTATATCATTCATCAGCAACACATTACCTAATGTCCCACTGCTGGGCTCGGATCTATAAACTATAGTTTATATTATATTGTATCAAATTTCAAATAAACCTTGAATGTAATTCATAAACCTGACACAGTTTATAATTTAACGCCAGATATTTTAATAGCTGATTTATTTATAACGACCTGATTTCAGGTTGTTATATCTGGCAGAGTAATTACTGATCTAGGTATTATGTATTCTAGACCGCTCGTAGCCCTTAGGAGAATGGCTGTAGGTAGATGATTTTCTAAGAACTGTATTTAGAGTTTGTATGTTGAAAACTGGGGCACGAGGACGTTGAAATTTCACAAAACGCGTTCAAGCTTTTGCTCACTATATTGTTGGAAAACGGCCTTGAGTAAAGAAACCATTCTTTTGTTTTGATTAATTGGTTGTACGATGGTTTTTTCAGGATTTTAGATTTTAAATATTACTTGAATTCTGATATCTAAGCCCCAGTTCTAACGATTATGATTTGTATCATAATCGTTAGAACTGTGTTATTATATATGTATATTTTTGTATTAATTTTAAAAAGTATTAATCATAAAGAGTTACTTTTAAACACTGTCTGCATAAATTGCCTTTCTTGGAAAAAAAGCAAATTATTAAATACTATTTAACATACATATAAATAAGAATTGTCTGTATAAAAGGTACTATTATATGGGTAGAAATATAGAAGTCATACGAAATTATCAAGTGTCATACGAATATTACACTTGTAAAAAAAAATTTAATAACCCGACTGCAAAAAATCAACAGAGAGCCACTAAAAAGACCGAAAAATTATTGTAATATTATTATACCTGATTAAATTTGGAACCATTCAATTATGTATAATCTTTTTTTGAATATATATAATCTCCTTTTGATTCTCTTTATTTTGATACCCAACTCATAAGGTTTGGTTAAAAAAAAATTGAACTTCTTACAATTTGGCGTCAAAATCCCGCCGTTTAAGTCTTTTTATTCTTAAAACCTATCTAAGGACACTTGGGTTTTCTAGACGAATCTAACGATACCCTAATTGTCAAAATCCATCCAGCCGTTTGGAAGATTCGTGGGAATAAAGAAATTTACAAACATACAAGATACGCGCGAAAAACAATACCCGTCCTGACAGTCGGGTAAAAATCATAAAAACCCGGGAATTAAACGTCATCGCGAAATTTGATAGAAATAAATTGTCATCGCATCCGTTCAGAAACTTACGGCAAACACTAGGTACTCAAATTATATTAATTTTATTAAAGATCTAAGACTTTAATGTTCGATACAGTTGCCAAAGCTTTTTTTAAAGACAACGCTTGCTTTAATGTACATGCTCTATACATGCATGAGGGGGAGAGGGTCTCTCTAAAGACGTACCTACAAACGGACACAAACTACATGTAGACTTTGAACAACTAATGGGAATTGAACCTGCGGTCTCCATACCACTACTACGCTACTTTAATTGTCACCGTGGTGTAGCAGGGTTGTCGCCTCGCCACTAGCATCCCCATGCCTAGAGACATGGGTTCGATTCTCATGCGAGACGAATCATCATTTCAACCCATAAACGTCCCACTTCTGGGCACGGGACTCCTCCAAAAATGCGGAGGGAATTTAGAGACGAATATTTAACATTTTTATTTTTATTCATTTTTAGAGTTCCGAACCTCAAAAGGAAAAAAGAAACCCTTATAGGATCACTCCGTTGGCCTCTGTCAAGAATATTTTTCTCAACAACGCGTAGAGGTATCGAGCGGAAATTAATATCAAATACTTCTTTCAGTCTGCAATCTCTTGGCGAAATAATAATCAGAGTTCTAAATAACCGCAATCAGAAAATACAGCCATGAAATTTAGAAATAAGACTATCGAGTTGCACAAATAAAAGAAAAAATCCGAAAACCGTACTCGTACTATTTATATTGTCATTGAATATTAACTGTACTATATTGGAAGGGGTAAAATGTGATTATCGTTAAAAAATTGGGTAAGAGAGAGTTTATCCGGACTGACGTTACCTGCAGATGGTGTACCTTTACGTATTGTAAATTATAGCTATCCCAGTATCCCGTTACCTACTAACATAGATTTCATTCACAAAAAAAATGCATAGGTAATCGGTTGTAGGGAATCCTCAGTCCGCGAGTCCGACTCGCACTTGGCCAATTTTTTACACATAAATATCAGAAAAATATCAAGAACATAAGGCCTGTTTCTCAATTATAGACAATTTGTTTAGAGTCTGAATATAATAATATCTTGTGTCTGTAAAGTCCCCCGCAACACAGGGTTTGTACTTAGTGTCTTTAATAAATAAAGATTCCAAGTTGAAGAAATAGGAATTTATTTTTTGCAGCACTGCAGTGGATAATTAACTTTATTTAATTAAAGTCTTTGCACATTGAACCGTACAAAGGCGGATTTAATACAAAACGAATTAAAACAAAAGGAGTGTTTGACGTACAACACAGCTCGCCTCGTCTTGCACGTTACAAACGCGGTTTACAATTATTGTGCATGCGGTGCGGCGCCGCGCCGCTCGGTGCCGTACCGCGCCGCGCCGCTCGGTGCCGTACCGCGCCGCGCCATGTGGAACCGCTGCTGAACAACAGCGGCGCCGCGCCGCGCCCCGTACCGCTTCTTACCACACCGCCGCCGTGTGGATAGATAGGCTGTTATTCGTCAGTACCTATATACATTTGCATATAGATTCAGAGTCAGAGCCCGACGAAGTTATCGAGCGATAGAATTCAGTCGTCTGTAAAGACTATGAGGGCTCGTTCAGAGGAGCACGATGAGAGGTACGTATTCAAATCAATTATATGTATGCGAACATATGAGAGCCTTTGTTATGAATTCGATGAACGTTATCATATCGCGCTGTTAGTATAAAACAGGCATAAGATAAGCTTTGTCGGTGTGGCATTTTCTGTATGTGTATTATTATTCTAAGGTTCAAAATTGCCCGGTAGTTTATATAACTTAGGTTTAAGTCTTTTCGATTTTAAGTGGGTTATAGCATGCAAGTTATATGTGTCGATACTTTGCTCACTCTAAGCACAAGCTCTTAGCACACTCTTAATTAGTGTGCTTTCACATTAGTGTTTTCACTAAAGCTAGTATTACGAAGGCATATTTGGTAGAAAGAAAGCTTTTGTTTACGCTTGTTTGACAGATATACCTATGTATTTTGAAATGAAGGAGCCAAATATAAAATGTATACCTATAACAATATATAAGTACATTGTTACTCGGAACCTTATCTAACATTATATTCGATAACGGTGTCAAATGTTTGAAAATTTTAAAACTCATGTCATTTTCATTACATTTTCTCGCAGCAGTCTTTCCACATCACATAAAAATTATGTTATTAATTAGGGTCAATAAACTATCATAACTCTCATACTAACAATATTATTTTTAAAATATTATGAGGCGACTTTTTAAGAAAATTTAATGAAAAATATTTGTGGACATGCCAATTGAAACGAAACAAGATCGTTTGCAATTCACACTCATGGAACGTATCTACACTTTAAAAGAAATTGGACGAGGTCATTGGTCTTAATTAACTACTGAAATAATACGCTTGAAGTTTACACATTTATGTACGTTGGTACTTTTCAGTCGTTCGGTATTTTGTTGCAATAAATATGTTCTTGTTTTTCGGACGAATATTATAATTCCTTTCGTTAATTTCTGCTTGTAATATGTATCTCGTGTGCTTACTGACACAATGATACCTTTTGAATTTTTTACTTATTTTTCATATCATGTTGGCCAAACTTTCCAGAAGGAGGAACAATATGTAAAGAAAAACAATTTCTGTCGGTAATTAAGGCGAACGAAAAATCATTTTGTAATAATTTAAATTTTTTCGGAATCCATTACTGCTGCACCACCGTGGTAGTTTTGTAGTTTTTTAGAGATAGTAACCGTTTCTACTATTTGAGGTTTGGTTTGCGCAAAATACCATTCACTAATGAATTTTTTATCGCCGTGGCAATCGAGCTCTCCTCTCGGAAAACATATCTCAGGCGTAGTTTACTAACTAGTTTTTGAACGTTAGCGTCTACTAGGCATCACGACAAACTTCAAATAATTGTAAATTACAGTGACTATATTCAATATTACTTATTATTAAAATATTATATTATAATATTATATTTAATACCTATTACTGTCATAGTTTTATACTGTAATATTGATACACTGATAAAATAATAATAGCAACCCATTAATGTCCCACTGTTGGACATGGCTCTTCTCTCCTCTATATAGCGTAAGACGATTGAGGCCATAAACTAGACGCTGGCTTAGTGCAGGTTGGTGGATCACACATACCCTTAGAATTTCTTCTAGGGTATGTGAGTTCATCAATATGTTTTCCTTCGCCGTTAGGACATAGTAAGTCATTAGGATTATTCAATTCAATTCAATTCAATTCAAATCATTTATTGCAAATATAGGTAGGTAATTAACAGGTGTTTGTAATATATGTATGATGCAATTTATGTAACGAACACAATACAATTAAATAAAATAAAAAATTAAATTTATCATATCAATCTCAATGCAATAATTAATTGTGTTATGTCAAATTCAAGGTAATTTTTTATAGTATTAAATAATAAATTCCATAAAGTGAAATCCACATTGGTACTGCCGCTTGGAATCGAACTCGAACCGCGTGTTTAACACGCCGCCGCCGCGCCGGTCAATTATCATACACGCTACACTGATAAAATACCTTAGATATAATATAAGTATTGATCAGAGGTTGGCAAAGGTGTTGGCTTGTACCTACGGGAAGCCAATCCGTCCCCATTTCACCCGAGGCAACAACCCGCACGAACTCCTCTGTTTGACACTTCTCCTCAGAGTAGGCCATTTATTTTCGTAATGTACTTTCGACAGAAATAAATCTAACAGTTCCTATAGCGATTGTTGTGCTAGCTCCCGTTTGGTTTAACGTGTTTAAATAGACGCTTCTTGTGTATGTGCGTACCTGTGTATAAGGTGTAAAGAAGGCTACGTGCTGTTTGTAATATACTAGTTTCCGAGTGCGTTTCCTGCGTCGTTTGTCGGTAAAAAGTAGCATATTATTATGTCCTTTACCAAGTCTAAGATCTACGGAAAGATCGGAGAAGTAGTAGAAGTACTCACAAACTTTACCTCTTTCAGCATAAGCAAACCATTAATTTAACCCACTGCTGGGCTCGGGTCTCCTCTCCTCCATCCAGAGAGTTCTCTTTATATAGGTAATACATTATTTATAATATAACTACTCGTAGCTATTGCCCGGAGGCTTCGCGCCCGTCGTTCTTTGTTTCGCCGCTGCTCAGCTTCTATAGGCTTTAGCGTGATGTTATATAGCCTACAGTCTTCTTCCATAAATGGGTTAACCAAAACTTAAAGAATTTTTCAAATCAGACCCCTACTGGGTCCTGTTCTGGTTCCTGAGATTAGTTCATTCAACCAAACAAACAAAGTTTTCAGCTTTATAATATTAGTTTAGATGAGTATTCGAAGGTTAAATGATACTCGTATTTAATATTGCAAGAGAGAAAAACATACTAATAATTCATACACGTGTATCTGAGCTAGCGTGTATTATTGGAGAGTAGCTTTTTATTATAAAAAACTCATGTTTCTTTCAAGAATATTTATACCTATACAATAACAGTGCCGGTGTTAGATAAAGCTGTGCTACATGGTTGTAAACTTGCCTTCCACAGAGGTGCCCTTGGTGGATTCCAACCGTGTAGCCCGCTGTTGTAAACCAAATTTCATACAAACTACGCGGATGGGAACCAAGCTCCCACCAAGGTCACTCTGTTGGAACGCAAGTTTATAACCGTGTAGAACACCTATTAGTGAGAGCTAGAATCACGCATTAACTTGTCGTGCCACTCGATCGACTAGAAAAGTTGTTGATTGTAAAAATATTTATTACTTAGATGATTGCGATGATTGATGATTCCGCATATACAGATGACAGTGTCACGCCACCATTTTCCCTTTTCAGCTGTATCTCAGCCATGTAATTCACCATGTAATAGGGGGCAGTCTTTTGTCATTAACTGTACACATTCTACTTTTACAACACTAGGATTATTTTAATAATATTTCACCACATTCACACAGCGCCATCTAGTCCCAAATTAAGCAATGATATTTGTTTGTGTGATGGGTACTTAAAAACTGATACACTACTTAAATACTTTTTTTTTCGTAAATACATACACAATATACTCTACCTCTGCCTACCCCTTCGGGGAAAAAGGCGTGATGCTGTTATGTTATATGTTCTTACGAAATTATAGGGTTATTGTATCTACTACATAATGTAGTAAGTTTATAACAATTTGTCAACGTGCAAATTTACATAAAAGAAAGCTGCAGAAATATTGGGTTATTGTTAAAACAATTATTGTGAGCCAATCAGATTTCTAGGGCGAGATTCACAGTCGTGACTTTACAACAAAGGCGTCTTCCCAAAGTATACTTTGAACGCCGAAGTTTACTCTACGTTTTTTGAAATTCATAGACAGTTTCTTGACTTTTCTAAGCAAGGTATGAACCCAAAGTAAAGCACGTGCAGAGACAGAGATTGTTACGTTTACATGTCCATAGATAAAACAACAACGTCATACGTCAAATCAATATATGAAAGGAACGTATAACCCGACTAAAATAAAATGTCGTTTGATTTGTAGAAAACATTGATAAGGTAAAGGTCTACAATAATTGTCCGTATATTAATGCAAAGCATACTTTGCGGCCAAAGTCGCCAATATCGTCGACTTCGCCTTTACTAAGCAAAGTATGGTTTCGGAAAGTAAAGTAAGGGTTTGACAGGACTGTGAAACATAATTTTGGTTGAAAGTTGAACTTTCCCTAAAAGTAAAGTCAAAGTACGGTCTGTGAATCTCGCCCCTATTGTTTTCTTTCTTCTGTATGTAGGTTTTTTAATAGTTGTTGTTTGATGTATACAGGATCACAGCTGGTTTATAGTAGGTCAGTATACAGTATTATTGACACGAGACACTATATTTTAACTTATTATTGTTTCTCTCATACATAGTTTGATAACATAGAATTAATTAATAAAGTAATTGGCACAGTTGCGACTGCGCTGATAGGTTAACAGAAAGGGTTCTATAAAAAAAACCCTGAGGGCTAATTGTTATATATCCTATTGTTATTAATGTAGCTATATAGCAGTAAGTCATCCATGTACTAAATAAATAAATAAAAAAATACAGTCAACTTTTATCATATCTTATGTTGTGACAGATCAAATTTACTGACAGTAGGACTCAGTACCACTTTTTTAAACGAACTGCTGTCCAAGCTAGTCTATCGAGCGAAATCTAATGATAGGCCGTAATTGAAAATCTATTCAGTTGTACACTTTTCTATTGTACAAATCGTAATCAAACATGTTTTAAATTATCTACACTCGTAGCTTCCGCCCCTGCTGTCGCATCGTCATTTTAAAATCTCGACGAATTTAAAAAAAACTTATTTCTAACGGGTTAGATTTTAAATTTAAATAGCCACTATAAAGAAAAAATATAATACATATTTTTAATAATCTTATTTGACATGCAGTCAGTCTAGAACACAGTTCAAGATGCTTAATACCACGCGGACAAAGCCGCGATCAGACGCTAGTTTCAAATAAATAATGCAGTTGCCAAAAGACTAAAAGACGTACATACAACTTCTAATTTACAACGTACAATGCTCCTAGACGTGTGACGTCATCCTATCTAACACTATTTAGACAGTCGAGGGAATCTCAGAAATAATTCCAATAGTGAAACTTGTGCAGATAAAATAAAGGTTTGGACAATCGCCATCATGTTTAAAATACGTTAAGCTTTTATTTCCGCGTGTTTCGTGAACGATTTGTCTGAGTTTTAGATATCTGAGTCTATTGCATCTTCAAGTGGCGCGGGGCTTCGCTCCCGTCGTTCTTTATTTGCCCACTGCTGATGATATATACTACACTGATGATATATAGCCTATTATAATAACCTTCCTCGATAAATGGGCTATCCAACACTAAAAGATTTTTTCAAATCAGACCAGTATTTCCTGAGATACTAGCATTCCAACAAACAAACAAACTCTTCAGCTTTATAATATTAGTATAGATACGGATTTCCATATTATAAAACATGTGAAAGTAACTTTGTTTATATTTAATAGCTGTACTACCCTTTCGGGTTGGGTACATTTGTCGGACCGCCAACTTAGCCCAGTGTGGTAATAATTGGCTTCCATTGAGGTGACTGACCCCCAAAACTTTGTTAAGCTCTCACTCCTCAACTTTTTCGATCTTCATGAAATATAGATAGGCTAGGGCCAGGAAAACAACACAAGCTATGAGACTTCTTTTATCGACATACCAGGCAAGCACTAATTTTGTTGTCTGATAAATATAAATATATTAATAAAATAGAAAGAGTTATGCTCGGGGTTTCCAGGCGTGATCGAATTAGCAATGAGGAGAATCGCAAGAGAATTAAAGTTATCGACATAGCTCACCGAATCCATCGCTAAAGTGCAGTGGGCAGGGCACATAGCACGCAGAACTGATGGCCAGGTATTGAAAGGCGCAGCGTAGGACGGCCTCCCACCAGATGGACCGACGACCGGGTTAAGATTGCGGGCTGCCGTTGGTTGCAAATGGTACAGGATAGCGCGCAGTGGCGTAAATTAGGTGAGGCCAAGGTGAGGTGGATGTCCAACAGTCGACGTCGTTGGGCTGATACGATGATGATGAGTTAACACTCGGTGTGCCACAATCATAAAACTTTTCATTTGTACGAAGTTTTTGTTCGGTTTAAAGAAATTTTATTGGGTACAAAAACTTTACAGTTTGCTTAAAATAAGGTATATAAAATGGTTTTAAAGTAAGTATGAAGCCGCTGGTGCTTATAAATAACTTAAATGAATTATAATTAATTATCTAAAAAGACATGCCATGGTTCTAATAATTAAACTCTTAAATTAATATGGAAATAAATAAAATTTGGCTAAATAAAATTAATTTGATTCGGTACATAATGGAAACAGTATATAACATAACATAAATTCATTAATAAACTAAAAATAAAAATTTCATATTTTTTGTTTTTTTTTGTGTTAGGTTTAAGATAGTTTTAAGATAGTTGATAACCTTAGTTTTATATAGTTTATATCGATGTAATTAATGCTAATTGTAGAATGAAATATAATAAATATTATATATAATTATTGTTCAAGTATTGACAGAGGTTCACTTGACCCAATTATTGGTTCCATAACCACATAGTTTTAATCTACAACTGATCAATATATCCCGTAGCAACAACAGGTTCTATTCTCGATATTTTTTATAACAGTTTATCGTTCACACGATCGACATCAATTGGCTAACTTGTTTTACTGAAGAGCCCGTTTACCTAGACAGGTATTGAAGTATTTAAGCCTAAATTTAAACCCCATTATGCTTTACAAAACTGGCCAGCATACTCAGCTGTGGACCGTTTTTTTTTACTTTTTACAAAAACAACCAACGTTTAATTACGTAAAATTTCGAAATAATATAATAATCAATACTAAATTTGACTGGCCTATAGGTCTAGTGGTTAGTGACCCTGACTACTAAGCCGGAGGTAGTGGGTTCGATCCCCACTCAGGACAAATATTTGTGTGATGAGCATGAAGGTTTGTTCTGTCTGGGTGTAATTTATCTATAATATTAAGTATGTATTTACAAAAAAAAATGTATATAAGTAGTATATCAGTTGTTTAGTACCCATAACACAAGCAAATATAATTGCTTAATATGGGACTAGATGGCGCTGTGTAAATGTGGTAGAAATAATAATAAATAGAAATAATCAATTACTTTTAATTCATTTCATAAACCTCGGTTCCTCGGAAAAAAAGAGTCCTGAAAAACAATCAGTAATGTTTATAATACACTAACTTTCATCCGCGGCTTCACCCGCGTAATATGTGTAGGTAATAAAATTAATAATTATATACTTAAACCTTTGTCCACTCTATGTAGTGGTGAAAAGCTCAAATTATCCAGTTAAATCTAGGCAAAGTTCAATCAAGCACCACTGTAGTGTAAGGAAATTTAGGAAATTTAGATATGGTCGCTGTCACTTTCAAACATTTGACAGCGAGTTCAAAACCGAATCGAACGTTCAAATTTGAAATATTAGACCTCCGTATTGACATCAGACCCGTGCCCAGCAGTGGGACATTTCACGGTCGCGTAATGATGATGATAATAAGGACAAGCTGTCTTGGAGGCGCAGTTTGGAATGTGCTGCACTGCACAAGAAATCCTGGGTTCGATTCCTGGGTGGGACAGAACGGCTATCTGTTTTGAATGCTAGATAACAGACTGAATTTTAGAAAAGTACTCTCTTAATCTCGATTCCTATTACAAGGAATCTAACATAACTGGCGAAATGTGTGATATGCCTCTGCCTACCCCTTCGAGCAAAATGCGTGATTTATAAAAGTATACGTTCAATAACACGACCAGATTTGAAATATGAAACCCTAGAACAAAGTCACCAAGTTAAACTTTACCGAAAGGAAAACAGAATAAAATAAAGGGCACATTAAAATACTAGTTAGTATAACGACTTCACAAATAAGAATAGTTAGAGGGAATAATGTGGAATATGTTTGTATGGTAATAAAGAGATAAGCTATGACAAGAGTAATACATCTCACAGAATGGCGCGACTGTAATTACAGAATAATTTAGTTCAACTGAGGATGGCTGCTATTTGTGTCGTAGAAACTTATTGCGACCTGTTGGCCAATGAGCTACGGTACGGCCTCAATACCTATTCTGTTCTCTCACCAAATGCCTGGACTTGCGTTTAATGTGGTTTAATCCACTAATGCCTTTCGAACTTTGAGTCCGAAATGCACTGTTTCGCGGAATTACTTATTTAAAAAGAGACTTTAGTATAATCATATTTAAAGCCATTTTTGACAATACAAAATGTGACATTACATTTATATTTCGATCTTATTTGGTGGATTTTCGAGTAAAACAATCTCATATAAACTATTTTCTAATAGGAATTTAAATTTCGTAGGTATTCAATAAAAAGTATCAGACAGTCTCTCGTAATAGCTTCCTACTAAAATTGTAAATAAATGCAAAAGTTAGAATGGATGTATGAATGCCACGCCAAAACAGCTGAAGGGATTTGTATGAAATTTGATACAAAGATAGATTATATATAGTCTGGAATAACACATAGGCTACTTTTCATGGACATACCACGCCAGCGGAACCGCGGGCGGACGCTAGTATTTAATAAATAAAATAATAGATTATATATATATAGGTAATAGGTATACAACGTATATATTTATATATTGTATACAACGTTAGGACTTTGTGAATACTAAAGCCACCACACCCCAAAGGTCTTTTTATTTGCAGATCAGAATAAAAAATATGAATAAAAAAAAAAATTAAGCATTTTTCATTGTTGTACTCGTACCTTATTTATTGCTGCGAGTAGACGGTGTGGCACAAGACGTTAGGTGGCCATTGATACACTTCAAACAACGCTAATACATTTTTGACAAAAAATATAATATGGTATAAAAACTACTTTCAGGTTTCGCATTAAGTAGGATTAAACTATATATATTAATATCTAAGTAAGTTAAGTCATATTTTCTGCCTATGTCTGTTTGTTGGTATGTACTCGTAGGTACCGTACCAAGCTACCATGTAATCCTATAATCTAAATAGCGCATTGCAACGTTAATAAGTAATAATAATAATAATTTATTTATTTCTCTCAAAAAGTTTACAATGGTATACAAAATTGATGTAGCTTTAAAAACTAGAACTTATTGAGAACTGGACTCTGTAGTATTTTCGAAGACCCGTGTGAGTACAGCCTTATAATGTAAAAATAAACAATAATGTCGGGTGTTACGAGTAATACAATATAGCGTAACATGAGGTGTTTTCTATAAAAGTTAGCATAATAAAAAGGATATTTCATTAAAATTAAATTACTTGCAAATTTATCCCGTTGCACTTTAGTAACGGGATCGGGCTTTTATGGAGAATTCTCATTACAGAAATCAGCTGTAATTTAAGCACCTATACAGTGTATAATGATTATTATAATGAGCATTATATTTCATAATTTTATTTATAAACTTCCCACGAATTGTACTGAACAGTATAAAATCAGTTTACTCATGTTATCATGCCTTCAAAGGCATAAAGTAAATGCGTAAAAATAATATACATTAATTAATACGGTTCTTAAAATAAATGTTATTGAACAAGAGCCTACTTAAAATATTTATTAATTAAAAAAGCAATGATGGCTAATTTGATATGGCGGTCAGAGTATGATTCTGAGTAGCAAATGTGGACTTCAAAATGTAAATTTTATATGTATTAATTATGTACTAGTCATGTGGCTTAACAGTTGTATAAGTAAAATTTTACTAACCCACATTGTATTTGAAGAAATTATAAGAGTATGTCTGTTCAACCAACCCGCATAAGCCAGAGTGGGCAGCGTGTGGTGGGTTATTTCCTATACCGTCTCAGTTCTCTCAGGGAAAAGTATACCCGTGCAGCACTATAAAATATTGGTATAACTAGCAGTTGTCGGCGGTTCTGCCCGTGTTGAAAAGTTTCCTCTAATACATTAGCGTTTTTTATACGTTTCCAGTACAGTAGTTTCAATTTTATTATCTCAATAAAAACCTTCCTTGGATTACAAAGAATATTGAATAAAATGAAATAGCTAAATTATTGGTCCCGACGTACTTGAGTGTTCCAATGCAACACATTAACTATAACAGTACAAAAAAATAAACTTAAAAACAACGTGACAAGAAAATGACGCATGATCCCGACGAAATCCTCAACTTGAATACCAAACGAAATTCCTCATTGTAACGAGAGTGCATTGAAATCATTTACATATTCAAACAAAGTCATTGCTTCCATACGGGAAGACGGACGGCGACGTAAGAAATACCAGTTTCTTTTAACAAACCAAAATAGAAATATTTTTAGTTTCCGGACTAACCTATATCGATTGAGTCAATGAACAAAAGATAGATGGTCAAGATTCAAACACGATCCTCTATTTTGAAATTGGAACTCTATTTATAAATTAGTAGAGTTGAAGTTTGTTTGTGCGACTCTTCTAATTATTCCTGCCCGTTTGAAGATATTGATCACACAAACAGATGCAGTGATTACACTTGTTTTTATTTACGATTTAATTGTCATGTGTTCTACATTAGAAGCGTTCAGTGAAAAATATTAGTACATTCATCTACCTTGATAAACGCCAAACATTATTTATATTTTTTGTAGATTCTCATAATGGTTTATTTACACGCGTAATTTACAAAATAGATTTAGTGCATTCAAGAATGCAATCTAATTTAATTTGGCATTCATTTATAGTGACATTTTTCAACTGATATATTCACAATTCATTTACTTACAAAAAAAATCGTCTAAATTGCAATTAGATGTTGCCAAGTCTATCTAGTAAAATTGACTAAAATAATGACCAATTCAAACAAAATATTACACGGAATACATACAGATCATTCGCCTTACGTTTTACCGTCTATGGAAGCCAAATCTTTGGTTATAATCAAAGTTTTTGTGTATGTGAATATTACTGGTCATTTCACGCAGGGATCAATGACCGCAGTAGTGCATTACACAGGTGCCGAAAGTGATTGATCGTTCGACGCACGAACCAGCTGATTTGCTTTAAATTCGATTCTATTTTTATTACGATTGTAAAATTTTAAATAGGCAAACGTTTATGCTCGATGAGGCAATATGATGTCCCATATTAACCGATGGTCTAGCGAGGGCATGTACTGAGTATGCAACAAGTCCTGAATTTGATTCTAGGATGCATCAAAACTGGTATTGAGTTTTTTTTTTTATGGAGAGCTATGAAGCCTGGTGAACTACGGGCGATACACATGCGACTATATTTTTGGAGACGATATTTGCTTGCTTATCTTTGCCAAATAAGCTTCCTTAGGTATATCAAATTTGACAGTTTCAGTGGCGCAGCGATAGTATAAACAGTTGCCGTTATTGATATCTCAGGTTCGATTCCCGGATGAAACAAATATTTGTTTGATCTACAAATGTTTATTTCGGAATTTGGGTGTTTTATCTTATGTATAAATTAAAAATATATGATTTTTTATCCCTCCCGACCCGTGGTACAACCGCGATGTTCAACTGGTTGTACTACGGGGAAGTAAAGTTACCCATGGTTCAACTGTAGAAAAAAATTAGTTGTCTAAATCACATAACACAAGCTTATACTAACTTACTTAGGGCTCGGTGTAAAAAAAGAAAAAAGGCTTAAACATTTATTTCAATCACAAAAGTCTGAAACATTTTCCTAAATTTTTGTACTATTTTGTTTCAGAATTCAAAGGACATTCGTTATCATTTCAACTGATGGAAGAGAGCTGATGTTTTGGCAACATGTCTTTTAGGAACTATGTAAGTATATGAACATTTCCTTAATAAATAAACTATTTATAACCCGTTAGTGTCATCATTACCACAATATTACAGTATACAATGCCATAGTGAATATAATTTTAAGATAATATGAGGCATTGGCTATAGTCGTTGGCTATGCTTGTTTATGTCGTTACATATTACCTATATACATTTGGGTACCGAATACTGCCTATATTCCAAAGACGTATTCTGGAAAATTTCAAATAGTAAAACATTTGACAGAATACGGCATTCGAACTAGATTAACCAAATTTTTTTCAGCAGTTTGGGTTTGATTTGAGAAATTTTAATATTCAAGTTATTTTATGACATAGGTATAGAATCAGTGCTACATGATCCACTTTCCTACACACCTAGATAACGCATAATAAAAAATTAAAAAGTACATTCTTAAAAGTTATCAATAGTAAGATAGTAGTACGCCAACATTTTTTTAAAGTAATGCCAACCTTGTTTCATTTTCTTTCGCTTTTTCTCATACAGATATTCCATATAAATTAAGCCATCAAACTACGCCAGACTGCCAGACAGAATTAACAGTCATTCATCATATTGATACACCGATGAAATTGTTATGAAATTCTCCAGCAAATATAACATTCGTATTCGTTTTCTCCATACTAAAATAGCAATTTATGTACATTAGTTGAACAGTTATTAACAGACAGACAAGCAAACGAACAGACGTTAAAGATAATTGAAATGAAGGGCAAGTCAGAAACTAGTACTTGTTTTGTTGCGAGCCGTCACATGCTTAATGCTATCGTTTTGTAATCTATATTAATAATATATGGGAGTTTATTCTATGACTGTCTGGCTCAAACTAATAATAAACTCATCCTGTAGCTTTAGAATAAATCTTTAAAGATAGGTCATTCAAAACTTTTATTCAATATTAGAATATATATTAGAATCAGCATTGCCATCCAGCGTGGCAATGCTGCTAGCCTTCTGGGCACTTTCCCTTGTGACAGTGATGCCGACGAATACTTTGACGCCTAGCCCACATTTCCATTTATATTATAGCCTTGTAAATAGTACATTTAGACTTTATAAATTAATAGAGATTCGGTGATGAATACGAATATAATATATGTTTTGATTAAAATATGTCTTCCATACAAATATTATCCAATAAGATCAACGACCATACTAACAAAAGTACATACACTGTTCTTATGTATGTACTTACCTACAGCATAATATGTAAATGTACATACTTATAACTTTTTTTAGAAATCAAATAAAACCATTCAATTAGCTGTAGAAGAATAAAATCAAAACGAGTCTTGACTTCTTGAGAATTTCTTAACTTGATTTTTAACCAAAATAGTCAGATTCAGTATAAATAATTTTATTATCTGTTGAATGAAATGCCAAGTCTTAGCCGCAGATTAATCAATCTTCCAAGCCCCTAAATAACCAAAATAACGGTGGGCTCAATAAAATCGCTCCCTATGTCTGATATTCACTCTTACACACTCGCATTCCCTTTGCTATTTATAAAACAGTGAAAGGAACAGCTTTATACCGTAGTGTTGAGCGAAGATTATGGATTCTACGTTACTTTATCGCCAACTACAGTTGATGTGCTAGCATTATACAATGTTTGTTTGGAGTACATGTGAAGAAATATTTTCATTAGATATTTTAACGGAGCGTTTTAAATTTCAGTACGAATCGCCGTCTTACGGTCGGAGCCGAGAGAGAACTACCTCTAGCACCTCCACAGAACGGCCGACTACAGTTACAGCGAAGTACATCAACACTACACCATCATACAAATCATCTAGTATCCCCATCCCCTGTCCAGACCGAGCAACTAAAGAAGACACGCCTATCTCCACTATCGCAAATCGATATGCAAACTACAACAAAACGGAGAAACCTGCTGCCTCTAAATATGATTCCTATAGTACAAATAAAACGGAAAAGCCCACAGCCAAATACGAAAAGAAAGATTATTCGAAACTCACAGTTCCATCGATTACACAACAAGCTAAAAGCAGAGATGTAAGTCCCGTACCGACATCAAAATACTCTAGTCTGAGCCGACCTTCTCGGCACTTGAGCCCAGAAAGGAGAACTACGAAAAATTACAAAGATAAAAGCCGGGATCCCAGTCCAGGGGATCGCGATAAAGACATTCCAAGTAAGACTGACAAGTCTACAGGCTACAATAGTCTGTCGAGTTACAAGTTGTACCCAAGAACTTCTAATTACACACGTCCTGCAACAAGAGCAGAAGCGAAGCCAGATATAACAGTTAACAATTACACTAGGCCTTCATCTAGACTAGAAACGAAACCCGAGATAATCGTCAATAGTTACACGAGGCCCTCATCGAGAGCAGAGGCTAAACCTGATATATCCATCTCTAATTACACGAGACCTTCGTCCAGAAGCGAACTAAAACCTGATCTATCCATTAATAGCTACTCACGTCCATCTTCTAGGGCAGAATCTAAGCCAGAAATATCTGTAAATAGATATTCAATAGCTAATCGATTGTCTTCGAATTATTTAAGAAGCCCACCTACAGTGAAACGAACCTCTGTGTCCCCAGTGAATCACATGGAAGTAGTAAAAAATGAAGTGGAAAAATGTCTTTCACCGCCGGCTATTATAGAAGAGCCAAAATCACATACTGAGCAAAACAGTGAAAATAATGAAAATGAAATCACAAATGATGTGCTCACTGAAAATAATTATGATGAGACTGAAACAATCACTATAGTAACACGTCACACTTCACCAACGCCACCTGGTTCATCAGCATATGTACGAACTAGAAGAGCAGATATGGCCAAAACTATAGAAAAAAAAGTCACAAGACTCAAACTAAAACCCCAAATGGTAGATAAAGAAATACAGTCAGATAGATTAGATGATCCTACTCGATCAAGTCGATTTGCTAGTACTGCCAGAACTAGCGTAACAAATTGGTCGTATTTCTCTCCCAGTAGTAGCAATTACACAGGCTATGCTGGAAGATATTCTACACAATATTCTAATTTGAGAGAAGGTTCAAATAACAACTCATATTCTGCAAGTGAGAGGTCCGGTCGAAGTCATAGTTTAGAACCAGAGAGAAAGGAAAATTCTAATACCTCAAATTCTATTTCAGAACAGAACAGCAAGAAAC
This sequence comes from Laspeyria flexula, assembly GCA_905147015.1. NCBI lineage: Eukaryota > Metazoa > Arthropoda > Insecta > Lepidoptera > Erebidae > Laspeyria > Laspeyria flexula. The sequence goes on along the minus strand of LR989949.1, from coordinate 6,918,016 downwards.
AAATCAGTAATAGCTCTTCAAATAACTTAGCAGAAATAAATAAAGAAACTGTACCTATTTATGCTCATGAACAAAATAAAGGTGATGAAGCATCAGATATCGTAATAAATGTGAATCTAAAACTTAAGCGTGGTCATAGTCCTGCAATGTCAGCAGAATTAGTATCACCAGAAATTACAATTACGAATAGCCAATTACCACCTCAAGCACCGAAAACCGAAGGCACTGTTAAAACTAAAAAAGTTAAAGCAAAAAAAACCAGTAGTGATTCGTCATCAGAATCAGGATCTAAAAAAAAAATTATTAAGAGGCGAAGTAAATCTGTTAGTTCTACAGATTCAGATCAAGGCAGTGAAGTAAGTGATAAAGGTCCTTCACCCAAAAGTTTACCAAAAACTTCATCTAGTAGTAATTTACAAAATGGATCATCAAAATTGAAAAAATCCAAATCACGAGAAAGTAACAGCCCAGAATCAAGTATTACTTTATCAACTCAGTCTTCAATCAGTGAAGATGAAACTATTTCGAAATCAAAAACGAATGAGGTCTCTAGAACTTCTGCTGATGAAATATCAATACCCACGGATCGATCTGGGAAACAACCATCGCCCTCGAGGAATGAAAACGGTACAGAGGAAGCAAAATCTTTCTTGATACGTGCTTTAGCCCCTGTTACCAATTTATTTAAAATGAGGCACCAAGAAAGTAGTGAAAACAGCCGTTGGTTGGAAACTTCAACCTCTGAATCTACTGGCAAAGATGTTTCAAATATAACAACTGAAAGTGATAGAACAAGTATTGGTAAAAGTGATACAAATAACATTATAGCCTCAAATGATGACAATGTAGTGAAACTGAAAGCTATTAGGCCAATAGAATCTGGAGAAAGAGCTTGGTGGTTAGACTCTGAGTCTGAAAAGAAAAACAGCATACAAAACTCTGAAAGTCATAAATCTCCATCAGAAAAGAATATTCCGCGTAAGATAAGACACATCGAATCAGGAGAAAGGGCATGGTGGATGGAGTCTAGTAGTATCGGTAGCGAAAATATGCATGACAAAAATGAAATCCCACACACAAATAATTCTGAAAAATCTGATTCAAATAGGATTATAAAAAAATGTAAATTTGCTGATGATGAAAAGCCTTGGTGGCTAGATAGTTGCGCTAATATTCCGGAAGGCATAGAAAGACTGAGTCCACCGAGAAAGTCTTCAAGTGACAGTGAAAAGAGTGAAAGTATGAACTTTTTCCAAATTCATCCCATAGAGTCTAGTGATCGTAAAGATCGGTGGGTAGCCAGCAACGAAAGTTCGACGCACAATAATAAAGCAGAAAATAATCACACTCACAGTCACAGTTTAAGTAAATCAGATTCTGAACGCAATTTCTCACTTAGACGGATACGGCATATAGAATCTGGTGAAAGACCTTGGTGGTTGTCAAGTAGCAAGAACATTCCAGAAGGTATAGAGAAGCTGCCAACGCCTCCACCGCAAGAAGAAAGTGACTCATCAGATTCAGAGGTCCAGGTTTACGTTCCCCCTATGTACATTCCTCCGTTTCCATTACATCTACCTGATGACGAGCCCTTAGGTGCGAGAAGAAGTCCTGAAGGCCTCGAAACTCCGAGAGAAAATGAAGATTACAGAGGTCGGGCGTCACCTTACGAGAACAACCGTCAGTTTAGAAGAACATCACATGCTTATCAAAAAGGGATGAATAAATACATATCAAGATATACCGATATCGATGATATTCTTGGTACGTCAGGACAAATCTATAGTCCATTTATGGATTCTATATTGGCTAGGAGAACTGGTCAGATACCATTTGACGATGACGAATGTGAAGAGATAGATCCAACACAAGTCAGAATACATGACAGCACTGCGCAGCGGCCTGTTATTAAGAAAATTCGTTCCAGGTGAGCTTTTTATACGACGCTATTTTTGTATTTGAACATAAAAAAAAAATTGTATGTTAGCCTTGAGAACTGCGATTAATCTTCAGATATATGTATTTAAATAAATCTACAAATCTTACAACCGATTAAATTGTTACAAAGAATAGGTCTTTCATAATAATTGACTGAATTTCTTCATAATAGACTCATTCCTATTTTAAACCTACAGCGGCAGATTAGAATAATTGCATTTCAATATAATTATGTTATTGTAAAAGTCAAAGTCACAAAATACCATCCAAAATAATGGTCTTATTTTCTAAAATAAAAATAAATAACTTTGACAGAAGTAATCGTAACGATACCACACTTATTTTTTTCAAAAGCCATGTACTTAATTATATTTTTCATTTTGTTTTCCAGGAGCGATATACTCGATTTCCGGGACGAAGACCAAGTAAGTGCCATTGAATCAATATAATTAACATTAATTCATAAATATGAGTAAAGTGTAGGCTGCTTACAAGTTAAAGAGAAAGTTGGAGGCGTGTCAGGACGTCAAAATGAAAGGAGAGGATAGGTAGAAATTAGCAATTAACTCGTATATAAACCAAGCTTGACTAGAAAAACAGAGTGTCTAGATCACAGAACAACAAGTAAATAATTAAAAAATTATAATAACCCGACTGCAAAAAATAAACAGATAAGCAACGCACTAAAAAGACCGAAAAATGGTTGTAATTATTATTAAATTTAAATACATAATACATGTAATATATTTTGTAATCTCCATTTGATTGTCTTTAATTTGTATACCCTACTCGATACGATTGGTTAAAAAAATGTTAACTACTTAAAATTTGCCGCCAAAAGTCCGCCTTTTAGTTTTTTTTTTATTAATACCTATATAAGGACACTTGGGTTTATGAGAAGAATCTAACGATTTCTTAATTGTCCAGCCGTTTGGAAAAAAACGTGGGAATAAAGAAATTTACATACAAGATACACGCGAAAAACAATACCCGTCCTTGACAGTCGGGTAAAAACCTATCTCTGTTCTGTGGTCTAGATAAACGTTTTATCTTCCAATATCCTTAATAAAGGGAGGTTTCACATTAAGCGTAATTTAATATATTATTAATTGATATCCTAAAGAAGACCAAGTGCTCACTAGTTAATTGGAGTACACATAACGCTCCATGGGTAGAATAATGTTTTAGCGTCACATAACAAACATTATATATTTATGAATTCGGTATTATATATCGTAAACTATCAGTTGATTTATTTTGTATTTTACAAATACTGACGAAAGTAAAAAATACAAATAAGTCAAACGATAAGTTGCGTGTTCCTCTTCAATAAATTAATAGGTACTGTTGCATAATACTGGGTGAAAGTAAATACCTCTCGGCACCGAAATAGTGCTACCAATACCTGATCCAAAGGCACGAAAAATGCAAAAGAAAATGTAGCTATGTCATCTAAGTAAAAAGGTACAAAAGGACCCTTATGCTCTCGCTCTGTCCATCCATCTGTCACAGAGTTTTATATCTTGGAATCTACTTACGCCATTGCCATGAAATTTTGAATAGTTTTAAATAATGGTGATCTAACACTAATTAAATATAATAAATTGAGAAAATGTTTTTGTTTTCTCTACGAAAGCCGAAATGGGGGTTGAAATCTTTTGAGCCTTTTACTTCAAGTGGGTTCAAAGTTTTGTTTTCACATTCTAAAACCTATTTTTATTTATTCGCTCCACAGTTTTAAAGTTAGGATTAAAAACATAAAAAAATACAATGCATATTTTGCTATCATAAATTCTCAGTCTCAGTTTGTAAAGTGCCTGGTTAATGGCAATAAGCTCAACATCATCATTTTAACCCATAAACGTCCCACTGCTGGGCACGGGTCTCCTCCAAATATTGTAAAGGTAATTTAGCCTAACTATACCACGCTGGGCAGACGAGTATAGGCTCTCCACTATATGGGACTAAACATAGCTGTCGAAAATTTAGTAAGAGTGCGCGTAGTCTTATAAAAACAAATCTTAAAGAAAACCGATAATAATCATTAAAATGATGACTTTATACCGTTTGACATTGACAAAGGTCGTGTTTTAAATGAATAGGGACCAATATTTGGTCTCGCTATAAAATTAAATGGCGACCGACTAATAACATCAGCTGGCCGTATAAAAACTTGTCCTTGCCAATAAAAAAGTTGAGGCGAGCAAGTAGATTACCGGTCTAATGGAAATGGACCTTGTCGTAGCTTCTCACCAGAATAGATTTACTTTTAATAATAATTATTATTGTATTTTTTTATTTAATTATTTCACCAATTACTGTTAACACATTTTAGTCTGGAAAATGAGTGCGCGCAATAGTACTGTGGAGGGAAATGTCCAAAGAAGAGAATTTAACACAGTTTTGAAAATCGACCATTTTTCGAAGCGTGTAGTAAGGCAACGGTTGGAGATAGATAAAAAGTGTTTAAACCAAAGTTGAAGAAATTTTTATCAGCTATCATTGAGTAGTACAATACAATTTCGTACGACGCACTGTTTTCGAGATGCAAGCAAAAAACTAAAAAAGGGGACTTTCTTTGTACTCCCCCTCCCCCTCCGGCTCACCTTGGGGGGGTAAGGACTTTTAGTATGTTTATCTCCTAACACAAAGTTCATAAGTTAAAGTTTCTGCTTTTGACATTTCCCTCCACAATCATTCATTGACAGACCTAATTTATGCATTTAGCTATTCAAAATTTATATTTAAAATTGAATATAGAGTACCTCAAAAAAGTAACCCAAAATATGAATACAAATTCGGGAAATTAAAAAAACATTTGGACACTCATGCGCAGCTAAGGCGGCTAAGGCTTCGGCGCTGAGCGGGAGCAGTGAACTGAAGAGTGCACTGTATCCTTGACTCGTATGGGAGCTCGGCGCGGGAAAGAGACGGCGATAGTATACGCGTTGCTGACATTTTACAACGATGACGTCTAACACAAAGAGTAGTCAGGGTAAGACGGTACTTCTCGTTGGTATAATTATGTTCCATTAATTTATGTAGTTTATGGAGACTTGGCACTTTTTATGTCTAAAGTTAATTTGAAACTAAAATACTTCTCTATGATATCTACTAAATATTGATTAACAATATTTCAAATACAATTTTATTTATTTTAAATTCATTTGGAAAAAAATAGTAAACACAATCACACAATCTAATTTTTGTACCGACGTTTTCTATTAGTTTGGAAATATAAAATTAACAAATGATTGCATTCAAACAATTTTTTATAAATTGTTGTAATGCAATAATATTAAGAAATTTACGTGTAAGTATTAATTTCTTAATTATTTTCAAAAAAATAATGCACAGCCGTAAAACACCTAAAAATAAACCACTAATAATATAATTGGGCACAAAACTATTAAATTACCGATGACGCGACCAAGTGACCACTCTACGTGCGGACATGAGTACTCTATACAAAGGCTCCGTCATTCGCATTTCGTCTCTTTCTTCCTACCGGACGAAGTGATACAATGTTCTTTTCGATACAACCTCACCGCATTCTGTAGATACCGGATTACAAATGGTGTGTCGTTAAATCCCACCTTCCTTTATTGGTCGGTTAACACAGACGTGAAAATTGTACCTGAGGCTAGTTGTCTTGCAAGCTCCTCAGTCTTTAGTTTTACTTATGACTTCGTAAAGACATTATCTTGTGTGCGTTTTGTATGAAAAGTTGGATAAAAACAATGCAGTGTTCAATGTGATTACAGTAACTGTGTTTTTGATCTCACAAAGGTACGATTAGTGTTTTGATTTTTCTATAGTTTGCTTAGTTTTAAAGTTTACGCGCAACTTTTGTTCGGAGCCGGTTGTTAAGAGTTTTTTTTTTACTTTTTATGCACGAGCTTTCTTACTGTATATCGTGAATATTTTGTTAATGTTTCACTTTTGCCTTTTTTTATTTATTACATTTTGATTTTAACTTAGTTCCTCTTTCTTCGATAGCAGTTACACCAACTTTACGCCTGTTATTTAATATGTCAACATAGAACTTAAAAAAAAAAACTTTCACAAAGAGTTCATTAATAAAAAAAATACTATTACTAAAATATAATACACATCATTGATTAAAAGTAACCAGTTTTATATTCGGCGTAAAAACATTCACATAAAAATTTCGCTCAAAAATAATGAATATATTAAACACAATTTAAACATTTATAGAAACTCTGAACAGGTATTTGACATAATTTAACTATTAATGGAAGAAAGATATTCTTTCTTTATTGTTTTATTCTTACTTAATAGGTTCCATTTTTATTTTTCCATTCCATTTTTATTTATTATTTCAAACCTTATTCCATTCTTCGAAATTAAACTTACACACAATATATGTATACAAAGCCTCTCTGTACCTGTAAGTTTAAACCTTAGGGAAACTATTTTATCATATCTGTTTACTTATATTTATAAGTTAAATACCTTTATTTTTATGACTTACGTTTAAAATCTCCTACTCTTAAAGCATCAACTTTAATTCGGTAATTAATTTCACTTTTTCAAAAATCTGACTCGGATTCGGTGGAAACGAAAAGTCTTTGTAAAGTTTGAATGTAGGCTTTTTGGTAACCAGAGCTCCTTGGGCAAGGGATTTGAAAGGTGACCAACGCGTTAGTGATGTCTTACCATCAGGGCAGTACGCCTGATCGCCAACGTCGTGGTATAAAAAGAGTATATCCTCCTTTGACGAGGAGAGACCTGTGCTCTTTATAGGACGTTACTGATGTAGATATTACAAAATACAAAATCTTTATTTGACTTTAACTTATATCTAGGTTACAGTGCCGGTTTTGGTGACTCTTCATAGCAAGGGTTGATTATAATAAAATTAAGCCAAATACAAGCCTGAGAAAACGCGACGCAGCACGCAAGCGATATTCAGATATTACAATACGTACAAAATTTCATCAAAGGCCTATCTTATATTTAATAGTACTTTTAAAACGATGTCTTAACTTTCAACAAGTGTAATATAGTCTGTATTTTGTTATCAGTCTTTGTATAATGTATAAGAAAGAAATTGAAAATACATTCGCGTGCATCTATTTGTTCGTTTAACACGTCATAACTACGCAACGGATAAGTATACATTTTAACATAGGTTTTGATATATTTAAGTTTATATGCTTTTTTTAACTGTATTGGTATTGCTAGCCTGTGAGATCCAACAACATAATATTTTTAAATACACAATAACAGCGCCGGTATAAAAGCATTGTTTTAATTGTTTTTCTAACAATAATATAGTGAAACTTTAGTGGTTGGCAAAGCTATAATTAACTTTCGATTTGTTAGTAAATGGCAAGCATAAGATGATATTTGGCTGTCTAGAAAATTCCGTCTCTAAGGATCAAAATATCCCGATATCGTTTTTAAATATATAACTTATTTTATATGAGTGCAATATACTCGTAATTCTATATATTTTAACATCTGTCTATAAATAGACACCACTTCATAATATTTGATAATTTTTTATTATATATATATATATAGCATCACGCCTTTTTCCCCGAAGGGGTAGACAGAGGTGTTTCACACCCACATTTCGCCAGCTATGTTTGGTCCCATGAAATAGGGGGCGAGCCTATTGTCATCAACCGGGAACATTTGTTTACCAAACTCCGGGAAAATCTTAATACTGGAATTTCATGATAGAAAAACCCAATACCATTTTCACCCGACCCGGGATTCGAACCCGGGACAAGAGGCACAGCAGTATACACTTCCCGCTGCGCCACCGAGGCAATTTTTAATAAATCGTCGATCACTCACTAATGTTTTATAAAGTCGGCCAGAATGTGTCCAACTTGACTTAAAGACTACCACATTAAGCGATAACTGCAACCAACGGCTTTACGTGCCTTCTGTGGCACGGAGACGCTCGAGAATGAAATTGCCACAAACGATCACCCATCATGGAATTGACCTTGCCGAACGTTGCTTAACCTCAATGATCATAACGGAGATCTCAGTACGACAATGCAACGAGCGCCTTTTACGTTGATCATCGTAATCGAACTCATAACCGTGTGTTCAATAGTCACACTTTACGACCTCTAGACCATTTAGGTAATAAAAAAACCTATATTTGTTAGAATTTTAAACAAAAACCACCGAAGCGAATTATACGATGTCTCTTCGATCAATTTAGCTAACTAACGCTTCTAAAGTGAAGCTACACAAACAGGTACCTACATAAGAAAAACTTGTAGAAAATCGTTTACTAAGTAGTTAGATCTTCCTTCCTGGTCTGGGAAATAACTCGCAGAGAAGTAAGTAGTTTAGATACTACCACCTTTTTTAACATACAATATCATTGGATTCTACAGTGTATATCATGTTTGGAATAATAGTGTATACCTAAATTTGTAATAATTAAAACAAGTAGGAATTAGTATTTATTTCAAAAGTAGACTAGTGAAAATAATTTTCTTTTGATTTTTTTTTACAGCTTGTATATTATAATATCTACAATAAAATAAAATTTATAACTAAAACTAAGTACTAAACAAAACAAAAATAAAAATACGAAAAAACTTAAATTAAAATGCGTCAAAGAATTCCTGTCAATCAATACCGCTGTCCGCCGGAAACGTGCCCAGCAGACTGGCAGCATTGCCACGTTGGATGGCAATGCTTATTCTTTGCGCCAAGAAAAAGCCAGCCCGCTGGTCACGTGACGTTTCTGTCAAGCGTTTAGAGAGCTCTTTATAAAAAGCCCAAGCACATGGACCCAATGGCCCAAGCGTTCTTTTGATTACCTGAAACTTGTACAAAATACAAAAGTATATATCGCCTCTTTACAAGAGCAACGTGACATCTCATAAAAAGTTTTTTTTATTTATCACGTTGTTTTTGTAAAAAGGCGATATAGGTTGATTACTCAATCATATACTGTCACAAAAAAGCAGTCTCAATCAATGTTCTAATCTCTGTAAGGAACATAGCTACTTCCAGTCGAAGCAAAGTGGAGCTCCTTTAATTGCCGGCTCTTAGATGCGAGTATTCCGTATCTTAAAGCGATACTAGTTAAAAACATAACAAAGCAGAATCCCTATTACTAGGTAAACATTATCTTTCGGAAATTTTAATATATCCGGGTATCGATAACAGTTTTATTGTTTTACACTTTTAAACAAAAGATTAAACAATATGTTTAGAAAGGATTTCTGGCCCTATTGTTAAATAGGTGCGAGGATTTTATAACAAATATTAAGTATGTGCGAAGAGTTCTTGGAATGGTCGTTTAGATATAGTATTGGAGAGTATTAGTTGGGATATTTTATTAACCAATGTTAAGGTTGTGATGTAGTAAGACGGGAAAAGAGTGATCACTGATATAATCGAAATAAGGTTGCAACATCTTTGGACAATTATAAAGTCTTATCAATAGATGTACTGCCTCGGTGGTTCAGTGGAAATTTATATGTATGACTGTTGCGCCAGAAGCCTCAGGTTTGATCCCCAGGTCGAAAAAAATTATATTGAGTTTTTCTATCTTGAAATTCTAGGTAGCCTGAAGTCTGCTCTAATGGTAATAGGCTCACCCCTTGATCTTATCTTAGCGGGAGAAATTTGGGTGTTCTGCATCTTAGTCCATTTTCCTATTCGGTGAAAAAGAAGTGATATCAGCAGTCGTTGTATAAGACCTTTAGTTCAGTTAAATAGCTGCCCTAATAATAATACCTAACAATGTTCAATAATAAGAAATGCTGGTAAAAGAAAGGATTGTCTGCTAAACCTGGCATTACCAAAGTTATTGTATCTTGGCCCTATTAACACGTAATCATATTTATAAAAAAATGCTAATGGAATCCCGAACGTATATTATTGGACGTAATGTTATTAAATATATTTCAGAAACACATTACCTATTAGTTCTATAATTCATAAAACACTAGACCTGTTTTATAAACCGTTTCAAACAATAGTCAAGGTATCTAGGACAAAGGATTATTACTAAGGCTCACTACATTGTAAGCAATAAACAATTATATTAGGTATACAATTATTACTAGTTTATTCATCGCCCTAAAAATTCAAGCAAGCGAAAGAAAGTTGCTGTGGTCATAGACACCGAATTCCGCATGGATGAAGCCGGGGCAACAGCCACAACGGTGTTTTACCTACAGAGAGATTGATTTAAATATATAGGTCAGATAGATCAGACATAATTTCATTATTCATCCAAAATTGAACCGAAAATATATCTGGTTTGGCGTTGTCGAATCGTCCGGAAACATTTAATTACCCATTTTGCTCTCAGTTGCAAGAAAACCACGTATATTTTTTAACAAATGAAAACTTACTGAACAAGGTTCGAACTGGACTGGTTTTCGTCGACCGGTCCCTCAGTCGCTATGAACAATGTTCTGTGCATTGAAACGATGATTTAAAAAAAAGTAAACGAACGCCGTTCGTTGATTTATTGAGCTGTTAAATTTTGTTTTGTAGAATAATGATATGTTACATCATTTAAGAGGTGACATATTAATTTTATTGTGGGATGGTTTGACGATATGTTTACGTGATATAGGCATACACATAGATATTGCCACTGATAAGAACTGAAATAATAATATAATATAATACTTTACCACATTCACACAGCGCCACCTAGTTACTAAACAACTGATATACTACTTAACTACATTTTCTTTTGTAAATACATACACATTATCTATATAATATATATAAAAATCAATTGCTGTTCGTTAGTCTCGCTAAAACTCGGCTGAACGGATTTATCTTATCTTGGTCTTGAAATGTTCGTGGAGGTCTAGGGAAGGTTTAACAGGTGAGAAAAATTGCAAAATAAAAATCGATTGAGGCAGTACGAAATCTGCCGGGTCAGCTAGTAGAAGATAAATTATACCCAGACACAGAAAAAACAATCATGCTCATCACACAAAGATTTGTTCTGAATAGGAATCGAACCCACGACCTCCAGCTTAACAGTCAGGGTCACTAACCACTAGGGCAACTGCCAGTCAATTAATCAATTTAAAAATAATAGATACGATAGAAAAAACACCAAAATAATTTGGGCTCGTTTGAATTGAGTTGTCTTGTCAAGGACTAGACTGGACTGTATAACCAATCATGCATCTTTCTAATCAAATCTTATTTAGGACAATAATAGCGCATTTGAAAAGATTTTTTAATAGTACGTCCGTGGGTTCGTAAATTGTAAAATCCCACGTCTTGTACAAAATTTACATTAAATTTGTCTAAGAAGCCAACATACTAGTAATAAAATTGAACTAAACTAACCAGGTGGTCATAGCCCATAATCATCCACACTAACGAGGTCGGATAGACTTATAATAAACAAGATATTTCGTCATAATATTATGCATAAACTTCTCATTTTGCTATCAGTTTAGTAATATCAAGATGACATAACGTTTATCTAATTTGCACTAACATGGCATATGGTCATCGGGACCATTATTTTACAAATTGTATGCATATTATATGGCTAATAGCGATTAATTCGTCAATGTAAAGTATGCTGATTGGACGTCATAATTTATTAATCTTTAAATGAGATAACTCTATAAAAATATATATTTTAATATTATGTAGGTACTTAAATGTTTAAAAACAAGAAAATAATTAAAAATTTAAAATAACCCGAATGCAAAAAATCAACAGATTGGTTGTAATTATTATTCCTGATTAAATTTAAATATATAACTTAAGTATATATTTGTAATTTCCATTTGATTCCCTTTATTTTGATAAGTTCCTTGATAGGTTTAGTTAAAAAAAAAATTTAACTACTTACAATTTGGCGCCAAAAGGCCGCCGTTTTTTTTATTAATACCTATCTAAGGATACTTGGGTTTTTGAGAAGAACCTAACGATACCTTAACTGTCGAAATCCATCCAGCCGTTTGGAAGAAACTAGGGAATAAAGAAATTTACAAACATACAAGATACGCGCGAAAAAGACACTTCCTGGCAGTCGGATAAAAAAGTTCTTATTCTTGTTCAAATCGTCATCTTAAAATGATTACAACAAAAGGTGCTTTCGATTTTTCTTCAAATAATTCTAAAACAAAATCTGCTGATACGATAGTTTAATGGTCGATGCCGCGCGTTACAGCTATTTTATTAGGCACAATAGCGGTCATATTCCTACACTAGATACAAGAGGTACCTCTTGATTGTTTCTGGAATATGGATATACAGTTTATTATTTTTGTGATATAGCTGATGTAGGTATTTATGATATGTCCCTGCTTACGCCATGAGTGCCAAAAATGTCACAACATAATACTTTTGTAATTATCTTTAAAAGCTGATGATGACTATCATAAAACGACCATGAAACAGGTATCTGCTTTTGGATTGAAAAATATCTGCATATCAAGTTAAGTTATTGTAAGTTAACTTCCTTACAATGTCAACCAGCGACCAAAATTGTTTGTCTTTATTGTGTGTAAGCGGCGTTCTTCCTTTTACGTCAGTATAACGAGTCGTCACAGGAAAAATAAGTAAGAAATCAGTGCTCAGAGACAGAATCAATCGATTAGAATATCGTCGCCCAATATTTGAAATTTTAAATATAGGTATGTTCGCTGTCAAAACATTTAATATAAAAAAAATCGAATTTCAAAATTCTGAGTACATTTCTGTTCCATTGTGACCTTCTGTAGCCTATGGCTTGGCTGATTTTAAAGTGTGAGGTGTCATTAGATTTGTAATTTTCCCCCGAGTGTCATAGGCTATGTGACGTCAACAAGAAACCAATATGGCGGACGTAAACTGTCAAAACAGACGTTTTTTTAGTGCTATCGCAATATGGGTATCAGTTGAAAGCTAATTATTTTTTTTCAATTTATATGCACTATCTATTGCCCGCGGCTCGACATAATAATTATAATTAATAATATATTGACTAACGAAGATTACTTTGTGGTAAGGCAAGGTAGTCGGGTTTTTTGGTTTTTTTAAATAAACACTTGTTTATTAGCAGAACTAAACCGCATTATAAGTAAGTACTTATTTTTATTATTATTAATAAAAAAATTGTAAAGTAAAAATTTTCATAGTTATGAAAATGTTGTGCACAAAATAAAAGCTTTAGATAGTTTTTGAGCACAATATAAACATACTCATAATACCATCACGCCTTTTTCTCGGAAGGGGTAGGTTCATCACACCCACATTTCGCCAGCTATGTTTAGTCCGGTGTAATTATTTTATTTTTTACTAAGTATTGCCACAGCACACACGCTACTTTTAGGATTGCCGATCGGACGGATTAAGAATGGTCCGTGTGGTGACGGATTAAGAATACATAATGTCATTACCCCATTTCATCCCGTGGGTGTCGTAAGAGGCGACTAGAGACGTAAGAGCACTGCGAGAAAAGGAAAATTCGAAACCAACCCAATACCAACGTGGTTTAGTAGGCTAAATTCCCTCCACATTCTTTGGAGAAGACCTGTCTCCAGCAGTGGGTCATTTATGGGTTGACATGATGATGATGAATTTTATGATTGCATTGAAGCTGCATCGCGTTTTGGCGACTTCTAGGAATCCCTAGAAGTCGCCAAAACGCGAGCTAAATGTAGCAACGGAATCCCGTTGCTACATTTAGCTTTTATAAAGCGATTAAATTGACGATCGCTCAAAATAGCGAGTGTGTGTTATAGCCCTAAACGCGCACATTCCAAGCTGGTTTCGAGAATTTCAAGAAAGAAAACCCCAATTCAGGTTTTGCCCTATGCTCGCATCGGACCTAGAAACTTTAGCATTACTGTTGTGTGTTTTTCAGAAAACAGCACCGATGTTGTTTAGATTCTTCGCTCACGATAGCATAACACACGGAACTGCGCTTGGTAGTACCTACGCACTATTAGAACAATCCGCTTAGCAATTAAAATATGACACGAGCTTTCCTAATGAATTAACAAAAGATTAGAAAGCCTTAAGTGTTTTCACTTGGCCGCGATCTAACTACAAAGGACCAACGATCTGATAAAAACGATTTCTTCTCTTTTTAACATTTAAATTACATTCGATAAGCCGTCTTGAGTAGTGATGTCGCCGTATTAGTTGAACGTAATAGACTAAGTAAGATATTGATTATTTAACTATACCTACTGTGGTTTTTACCACTGGCAAAGACCTTCCCCATTGTATAAGACACTTTTCTACCACAGACACCTTTCTTTGGCATACGAGACAATCTTGATGCTCTTAATAATATTGCACATAAATTTAATTGCAATTATGATGACAAGAATCCTCTTCAAGTGGTCACAGTTTCAATACGCGGGTCAGATAAAAACGGTTTGGTTTTTCTCTATTGAAATTTTTAGTATGAATCTGGAATCTGGAAAAATGTCCAGTTAATGTCTTGCGTTCTATTACATGGTACCAAATTTAGCTTGTGAAACGTGGATGTGAAGCATCTCAGCCTACCTCTTCGAAAAAAAGTGCGATTCCACGTCTATTCTATTTTATAAAAATACAATATTTTGAGTGAAATTTCAATACTTATGCCATTATACTAAACTTAAGCGCATACAATATTAATTTTACTAAGCATCGAAGCTAGTATAAAAGAAAGTGAATGGTAGTTAAGCATTAAAGATAATATTCATAATTATTAATTTATTTTACAAGTTAGAAACTTGTTTGTATGTTTTGCCTTCTACACTATCTAACACGTTAATGTGCAGTACTATGTTCTAAATATACTTATATCTAATCATAGAATCTAAATAAAGGTAAAATCGATCGAAAGGCTCGATCCTAATCGATTGTCAAATATTATTAATACAAGTTGTCTTTCCTCACGCACAATTTTGTATAACATGAAAATAACAAAAATTAAGATTTAAATTTTTTGAGCCCATAATTGCATAATTATATTCTTTTAAAACTATGTTGCGTAGCCAACTTCAATGCATATTTTTGTGTCAAATCTGACAATAATAAAAGATGACTTTTAATTAAATTATAAATTGCCACCTCCAAAATTGATAATATCTAAGAACTAAACCTACCACACCAACAATATTCACAGTTTTTGTTCCATCGATACTGACTCTGTCATTTTATTACTTACTAGAAGAGGCGCAGGGCTTCGCTCCCGTCGCTTTTGTTTGGCCACTGCTCAGTTCCTATTGGCCGTAGGGTGATGTTATATATATCTGACACTAAAAGAATTTTTCAAATCGGATCAGTACTTCCTGAGATCCTAGCATTCAAACAAACAGACAAACTCTATCTTTATAATATTAGTATAGATAATATAATAGAGATTCAGATGTGATCGGTGAAGACGGTAAGCCGTTGACCTCACGGTATCGCGACTTACAATTTTGTACCGATTTCTGACGCGCCGCAAGTTTAATCGAGTGAATACGGGTCTTCACTTTTTGTCCCAACCTTACTCGACCACCCGTTGTTTTTACTTCAATTATGGCTGCATCACATATGTTATTTTGTTCTTATATGTCACTTATAGTTCTAAGACTTCTTTGCTATCAAATTTCTTGCTTCGAATCGACTATGAGATATATCAGAAATCGTAGTGATCATCAATCAAGAATGCATTGTTCAATATTAACATTCTATAAACAAAATCCTGCTGTATAAAAAGTGACATCATCAGAGTCGATAAATTTATCGATTCAGATGCGATCACTTCCGAAACACCGAAAGTTTTAAACATTATGTATTATAAACTAAACATTTCTTACGCCACAAATTTATTGCGAAACTTTAAATATCTCAATCAAAAGATTTATGTAGTTATGATGATATAACACGGTTTTCAAAAACGGCAAAGCCGTTATTAACAAAATTATGTATTATGTATAGCACACTTATCCAGTTTAAAACCAAACCCGTTTTCTAATAAACTAGAGATCTTTACGATTATAAATCGATTTATTGGGTACAGGGTGAGAGAGCAGATTACCGTCCGTAGTATAAAACATAATAAGATTATGACGTCAACGATTAGAGGGACATTGTTAGTTTAACTTGACATGATGTAACCCGGAAGAATTATCGCGTAGATGTTAAATAATGCCATACTGGTCACATTATCGTGAGCATGACATACGCTTATGATCAAACCTTTGATAAACTTTTCGATTTTAAGTATTATTTAATCGGAATATTACAGAAAACGATTTATAACAGCTAATTAGATAAAGAAAGATGTCATGAATAGAAAACACAATAAGTATTTAATAAAAACGTCAATACACTTCCTGTCTAAGAAAAATTTGGCACCAAATGGCGTGCATTTTATTACACATAAATACACTTTCATTTCAATTTTTAACTTAATTACTGGATAAACAACTAGATCTTTTACCCTACGTCACTGTAATTAATCAACTTAAAGTGGTCTGACCAAATCCAGTTCGTTTTAATAAAATTCGGTCTAGATTTTATGATAATTAGAAAAGTAACTGTTGACTAAAATACTAGGTAAGTATATATCAATGTACTACGTATATAGCTACTTCAACTATCTATACCTACTAGAATATTATAAAACCGAAGGGATTGTTTAACTGTACCTCGTGTGTGTGTACCGTGTGTGTCTCGTACCGCGCGGTTCCAGAGGAATTTCCTCCCAAGAACCATCAGGTTGTGGAATGAACTCCCTAACGAGGTTTTCCCAAGGGACTACAGTATGGGGTTCTTCAAAAAAGGTGTGAATAGGTTTCTTAAGGGTCGGCAACGCGCTTGTGATGCTCCTGGTGTTGCAGGCGCCCATAGGCTACGGTAACCGCTTACCATCAGGCGGACCGTACGTCTGTATGCCACCGTGCGTCGTGGTATAAAAAAAAAAAAGCCGGAGGTCGTGGGTTCGATCCCCACCCAGGACAAATCTTTGTGTGATGAACATAAAGGTTTGTTCTGTGTTTGGGTGTAATTTATCTATAATATGTATGTATTTACAAAAAAAATATGTATTTAAGTAGTATATCAGTTGTTTAGTACCCATAACACAAGCAAATATAATTGCTTACTTTGGGACTAGATGGCGCTGTGTGAATGTGGTAGAATATTATTAATTAAATATTATTCTGACTGTTCATCCTTTCATCCCAGTTCTCTAATTATTTGGTTGAACGCTTTAATCTCAGGATCTAAGAACTGATCCTAATTGAAAAAGTCTTTTATTGTTTGATAACCAATTTATTGAGGATGGCTAATATGGCTATAGCTACTTCAGTTGAATCGCCTTGAAATTGGCTGGCTTCTTCGAATTTCCGCTGATGATTTTTTGTATTATTTGCTAAAGTAAAGTTCCCATGATCAAACCTCTAGAAACCAATGTACGCAGTTATTAAAGAAAACATTTTATGTGTATATTAACACAATATTTTCATTTACTGTTTAGTGTTTACCTACTCATGTTCGTATCTTCAATGACAAATGATAAGTGTTTATGTAACTATTTATATTTTTAGCCATATTACGCAATTTTGTAAGGACTATGTACTTGCAGTGATGTCATTTTAAGATTTATTGATGGATTTTGTTTATTGATTGTCAAGCGCCTTTATCTGTAAATATTAGAGGCTATGCTTAAAAAGCAAATATTACAGCAGTATATCACTATTGTCAGACACAAAATAAGTAATTAATTAATTTATCTAAGGACCCTTTGCAACATACGGTTTGTTCATTTGAATAATTAAAATTCGAATAAAAATTTACAAATATTTGAAAAGATTTTAAAATATATGACAATATTTTGAAGAAATTTAAAATTATTTTAAACATCCGAATATCGAGATTGCGAGTAGGCCCCCAGAAATACACTATATGTGTATAAATTATTTTATTATTATCGTTTGGGCTTCAGGCAGCTCCACATTAAATGGTAGCCCGGACCAACAGCTTTATCTACGTGCCATCCGAAACGCAACCCATCTATACACTGACCTTGCCAAACTTGCTTTACTTCAATGATCGTAATGAAAATCTCAATATCACTATGTTACAAGCGCCTTAAACTAAATTAAATGTAAATTTTATACGTAGCTCTAGTGCATTTACTAAAATTAAGGGTAGTCGGATCCGTCAACCTAGGCCAGCGTGTGCATATATGATTATAGCATAAACTCTCATTGGCTTGTGTATATATTATCAGCTACTCATTAAGTAAGTGCATATTGATTAAATGCTTTGCATGTTACTCTTCGGATAACGTCATTTTTCAATACTTATCACGGAAATTATACACTAGAGAATACCAAGTAGAAACTTCTACGACGTATTCACACCTGCAGCTTTTCACATTATTGCATTATTAATAACATCAATACTTGGATGGAAGTTCTTGGCTACTTCAAGTAGAATTTATATTGCATATTTAGTTGGACGTATCGTTTTTAAAAGTTCAGTGACAAGCGAAGCGGAGAGCGCATCGATTTTAGTGCCAACAGAGGGGCTATTCCAAAACACTTTACTATATACGATTTTATGAAACGATTAAAAAATAAATACTGTTATTGCCAATTGTATTCACGTTTGACAATGATATCAAAATCGACTATGTAAATCGAATGGCGAAGTTCTGACTAGGCCCTCTGAGAACTCGAGTGTTTCAGTTTGCAATAACCAGGCTCATCATTCATCATCATCATTTCAAAAACACTCCACTGCTGATGCCTGGCCCAGGCTCCTTATACTTATTTATTTTTAAAACTCGAATATAGTGATGAGATAGAGATAGAGCCTAATCGTTCCGCTTATCGCCACGCTATATTTACCTAATCCGCAACGTACGCACGTGGTTAATGACCCTGACTGCTAAGCTGGAGGTCGTGGGTTCGATCCCCACCCAGGACAAATCTTTGTGTGATGAGCATAAAGATTTGTTCTGTGTCTGGGTGTAATTTATCTATAATATGTATTATGTATTTACAAAAAAAAAAAAAGCTGTAAATTTAAGTAGTATACCAGTTGTTTAGTACCCATAACACAAGCAAATATAATTGCTTACTGTGGGACTAGATGGCGCTGTGTGAATGTGGTAGAATATTATTATTATTATTATATAGGTATCCAGTACCTATATTACAGGCTATAAAGTATTGAGTTTAACATTAGATAAAATAAACTGTAAACTATTACTATGAAACCCATTTATGTCTATAATAGTTAATATTACTATACCATAATTATTTAAAAGCATTTTGTCATACGTTGAATATTTAAACGAATACGAATATAAAATACATCGGGGGCCCTAAAAGAATGACTACGCATAGAAAAACGGGACACGTCCGAAATACACAAACAATAAAATTAGGGTTGCTACCCGTACTATATTGTATAGTATTGTGCTATATTTCAGTCCTTTGTACAGTCGAGTTCATTAATATATTGGCACCATCATTAGGAATTTTTGTTGAAAAGGGTGACTACAACTTATTGCATAATGTACAGCATATTTTATTGAACAATTCAAATGAGGACATATATTTGATCCATAAGTTCTATAGTATTTATTGAGCTATTCAACACTCACAATATTTTGAATTCTTGATGGTGCCAATATATTAATGAACTCGACTGTACTATATGTTATAGAAAAATAAATAGTACCAATAATACTATATTTTCATCGGTAATTCAGTTTACGCGCTTTTTTAAATAACTATGACGGTAACGCACCCGCAACGCAGCATTGGGAATTTCAGAACGATACGTAATAATTGCTCAGATTCCTATAATTGTTTTAAAAATAATAAGTGTTTGTTAACCAAAACTGAAAAATAATAAAAATACACATAGAAAAATTATCAAATATAAATGTGTATGTACTACCTTTTTTGGATCTTTTGAACATCCCATTATTACTATATTTTTTGCAATGTTTTGAAAAAGATACTATTTTACATTCAAAAAAGACGGCAACCCTACACACAATATTTGCATCTCCTTCTTCGTGGTAATAAAGAGCGGGATGGACAAACTAACTTGGATTCCTATGCATAAATAGGTAACGTGGGAAAATACTGTTTGAGGTCATTGTGGGTGTTGACTATATTGGAACAAGAATTCACAGGCAGGAATACAGGTTTTGGTGGCAAAAACAGAACAAATATAGGGTGCTTCCTAATTAGGTGCGTATGTTTTAAGGGCTGCCAACAACAAGTTAATTTAAAAGTAGTCTGTTCGGCATTTCTAAATTTGCATTAGTATATTACGTAATCGCTGTTAATGTTTAAAAATCGACTACGCGTAATGTCGAGATTTCGAACCGACGAAAATGTAAAGAAAAAATCGAAAAAGACATGTTTTATAAAATCACCATCAGCATATTAGCCCAACAGTCTGTGGGGCCGAAGCAGCGACTGACTTTATGCCACCTAAAACGACCACCCGCAACCTATACCTTTTTCTCATAGCTTATGTAAAGCATATCCGTGTAGTGACAGATTAAGGCCCTTCCCTCGGTTTTGCACCGAAAATGGCTATTTTCTGAAGCCTACTCCTCCTAAACGGCTTGTTCGAAAAATTTGAAAAAATATATATTTTGATAATTGATCTATCTACTACATTTTCAACATATAAAATTTTCGTACGACTAATACTTTTGCCACAAAAAATATTTCAACTTGCGATATATTTTATCTTAAATTGCCTAAAACTTTAAATGTCAACCCGTCGGTGTCGTAACTAAGAGAGTAACCATAATTACGCAGCCAAGAGCACTGCAAGAAAAGGAAAATTGGAAACAAAACTCTATACCAACCCGTCTTGTCCCGTCACCAGCGGCAGGGGGGTATAGTAGTCTAAATTCCCTCCAAAATATTTGGAGGAGACCCGTGCCCAGCAATGAGACATTAATTTTTGAGTTGTAATGATATAAGTAGATATCCATAATTAACAATCATTAACACAGAAATCAACTCATCAATTCCGAACCTTCAAACATATAATTACAAAGAAATTAACATTTAAAACTACAATTTATAATAATGAATTTGGCATAACATCATGAAACAAAACGCAGCATTTATAAATGCATTGTTGTATTACCTAATGGTGTGCAACGTGCGTAACAATGATTATATTACGATATCTGTGAGCATAATGCACAAAGAAACAGGTCTTAGATAACTGGACTGTGACAGGAGCACAACTGACACAAATGGAAGGCTCGCCGCATGCAGTATATTCGCTAGTCCAGTGTTTTCAAACATTACTAGGACAATCACTGGTAAAAGAAAAAAGTTTCCAATCCCAGTATAATAAAAAAAAAACAATTTAGTGAGAAGGGTAACACGTAGTTCTACATATTTTTGTATGTAATCAATTAAAATTATTGTTTTAGAGGACCACCAGAATTTTATTTTAATGTAAATCATAAAGGATGACGGACACTGCGCTAGGCATTACACATTTAATAACAACAAATTTGGCCAATTATTTTTATTAATAAGTATAATATGTAGAGAATCTTGATACCAGATAACAAAGACAGTTAACTTTTCTATATTATTATAACCTATTGTTCAAAAATAGCTCTTGTATCATAGTCAACAAAGTAGGAAGCATCATTAATTAGTTCAAGGACCAATCTTCATTAAGACAAACATAGTTAATTGCTTTTATTGTTATAACAGTTACAAAAAATCTGTTGACATACTCATTCATTGTAAATAGAGCTTTATATTAAACTTTATAATTAGTGCTCTTAACACAATTATCTGTTAATGTCAGTTGTATAAAAACGTTAATTATATACATACTAGTACACCTGGCAGATCTTGTTCTGCCAATGCCACTTAGTTTTTAAACTACCCTATATTTCAAGATGGATCCGAGCACGCCCTGTTTCTGGATCGTTCGGTAACCTCCGCATCAATAACTTTTTCGAATAAGGAACTTTTTTTTTGTATATGCTTGTGTTATTGAATCTAGACAACTGAAAAACGCCTAAACTCAAATCAAGTCCGAAACAAATCGCAGGTTAGCATGCTTAGTATGAATAGGTACATATTCTAGGCTGGCTGAAAATAAATATATTTTCCTTCTAGCTAGGGACATGGTCTCGTATGAGATTATATTTAAAAACTAAAGCAAAGAAACAAGGACAGATATAGGGAACAGAAAAGAAATGTAAAACAAAAAAAATACTTTTAAATAATTTCAAAGTCTAATGTTTCTGTACCCGATTCACTTTGGAATATTTATGAATGTATAATTTTCAACTTTTCTTAGAAACCGATATAATCATGACGCGACCCATTAACTAGATCACTCGACCAGAAAAGATTCCTATCTTTACTCCAACAATCATTTCAAAATAAGGACAGCTTAGAATAAATTATATACTCTCTTAACGAAACCAACTCTAATTCATCACAATAAAGTTAAATATCGTTTAAAGTTCTCCTCCACACAGTAGCGTTACGCTGTCCTATGATTACAACCTGTCAATAGGTTCCTGAATGCTACATTTTTCCTGTTAATGTTTAATAATACAAAGAAAGTTGTTTGCCAAAGAAACTTGAACCTTATTACATGCTGTTATAGGCGTAAGTTGTTTATATTTTCGGCTGAATAAGGGTGTATTGTGATGGATAACTATCGGTTTACTGACACGACATTGTCTCCTGACATTCTAAAGAATTTTTTTAACTGCCGACGCGACGTTGGAATGGTCACGGGAAATGCCCACGATAACAACTTAGCGAGAAACTGTGCGTTGGTAAAAAGTACATTAATTTAACCACACGACATTGATTCTGACACTGTTCACAGTTTAACTTGTGTGGTCCATTCACTATCACTCGCCCAAATATTTTTTGAATATCTATGAACAAGTTCACTAAAAAAAGTCGTTGTTCTGAATCACGTGAGTTTATTTCTAAACGAGAACAATATTTTTGTGATTTATAGATATTTTTTTTGAATTTGGGTGTATTTTGGTTTCGTTAATAATTGTTTGATAAATGTTTGACAACGATATTTAGCTCCACCAATTGGACGTCGAGAATGCTAGCTACTGGAATCTCCTTTAAAAGAAACGCCTTCTTCCTAACTATCTTATAAACACATCCGGTAATTTAAGCTTAACAATGAAAACTGTCCAAGCCAAGTTACTTTCGCAATTGAAAACTGTATGTAGGCATTACAAGTAGCATTCCAAAATATCGCCACAATATTGCAAGAAACTGGATTTCAAAGGATACTAATTTAATTCTGTAGAACATATCCGAAAATAAAATAATACTAAATTATGAAGCTAATGCCTTTACCTCTGACAGTAATCTTGAATTTCGCGATAAATGTAAATTAAACATAAAAGAAATGAGAGTTTTCAACGTAAAATACGTCCGAATGGTTTGAAGTGAAAATTAATACTGATATAATGTCGCATATCGTGCACCTTGAAATAAAGTTTTGCATTCTTTAAGGCAAGGTAGTCTAACTGTTGATTGTTATGGCATCCACTAACGCGGAGACGATAAAAGAAGACAGATGTGTCATAATCATAAACTGTTGAAAACTGTTAATGATGCGATGTCTGACTGTGCGTGTTGCACCTAGACTAAATATAAATGCTACACTAGAATTTGCGTGGACAACTAATCCCGCATTCATTGGTTTTTTATTTTTCTCACGGGACTCTGATATTTTTCCATAATAAAAAATCAGTTTACCTCAAACAAAGTGTGGTTTTGTTATTAAGTACCGTACATATTACTTTCATACGCCGACTCTAAAAATGTGTTATTTTGATATTACAAACAGACACTTCAATTTTATTTATTTGTAAATATTAAGTGAATTGTCTGTGTAGTGACGGATTAAGAATACATCACGTCACTACCCCATCTCAACCCGTGGGTGTCGTAAAAGGCGACTATGGGAGTAACCTTATGGCGACAAGAGCTCTGCAAGAAAAGGAAAATTCAGAACAACAAAAACCAACCTTTTTGGTCTGTGGTATAGTAGGCTAAATTTCCTCCACATTCTTTGGAGAAGACCCATGCCCAGCAGTGGGACGTTTATGGGTTTAAATGATGATGATTAAGTGAATTTAAATTTTACAAAACATCCTTTCATGATATTTGTACATAAACAATCCAAATCCTAACTAAAAGGGGGCATGTAGCAACAATAATAAATCAGCTTGTCCATCAAATATTTAAACCGCACATACAGTAATTGGATTTAGCAATAACAAAACTAGGTAGATTGCATCATAAGTTTAGACTAATATAATTATATTCATCCATCGGCAACATACCGTGGCGATAAAGAATTTCAGTTGCCTTCAGATTACTATCAGATATGCTTGAGTGAATCTTACAAAACTATTTTAATAAAAGTGGTTGTGTAAAAGTGTTGTAGAAGCTATTATAACCCTTATAGTACAAGATTTATGTATAGAAGCTTCTGCCATTTTGTCGTCAGCGAGTAAACGGTTCGTTTAATTACCTTCCTACACTAGGGCCGTATTAGATGCAGAATTCTTGAATGAACGAATCACTGTCAAAATTCTGTCAAATTTTATAAGAATTTTCGCAGACAATAGTGAAATCATGTATCAATCTTACTGAAAAAATGTTATAGCTTTGGCTTTTCAGGGCGGATCCGCTATAGATAAGTGAAAAAATTCAGTCCTCGTGGTTATTATTTTTAGAAATTTTCACCTTTGTCTAATTATTATCCATATTTTTGAAATTCGAATTATATAATCCAAGGTATCTATTATATATTCCTATCCTAATTGTCGATCTGTCTAGTACTAGGTCATTAAAGATTCCTACTACATTCCTAAGTTGATGCCGCGCCGTCACTCGAGTAGGAAACAATTGTTGGGTGAGGCCCGTGTTATGCCATTGATTGAGCAGATTGCTGACTCAACTGTTAGATATAAGGGTTTCGTCTATGTTTTATTTTAGTAAGATGAAATAATCAGTTAATTTATCTTATTCATAAAGTCAGTTAGATCACATTTATACACTATTTAAATGTAGAGAAAATTAAAACGTTTTCAAAACACAAATTCTCGTTCGAATTATTTGAGTACCTACCTACACTATTACAAATAATTTAGTTTAATTATAATTATTCAGTTATACTTACAAACAATATAGATCATAAAGATATTTTAACTTAGGGTATAGGTACATAATTTGTGGGTGCCTATATTAGGTAGTTTGGACTGTTCACACAAAACAGACATAAGACGAAATTAGATTAGGTTCAAACTTCTTCTTATATCACTTTACCACTGCATTGTGAGGTTACATTATATTCGTTATGAAGGTGTTTGCTAAAAGCTTATCTAAGAACGTTAACTGTTTACTGATCAATTGAAACATGTCTGGTAACAGTCATTAACATCACATGCTATCACAATATGTATAAAATAAAGACATCGAAAAACAACGTTATAGAATTTTATTTTTATTTTGAGCAGTGCACTTATGCTATGTTTTCTAAAACAATATTTCATACAAACATTGTCTTCACTATCTAATATTAGTATATATATATACTAATATTATAAAGCTGTTTTGAACGATACGATCTCAGGAACTACTGGTTTGATTTGAAAAAACCTTTTAGTGTTGGGTAGCCCATTTATCGAGAAAGGCTATATAACATCACGCTACGGCTAATAGGAGCTGAGCAGGGACCAAATAAAGAACGACGGGAGCGAAGCCCCGCGCGTCTTTTAGTTATATATAAGAAAAGTCGCACGTTTATTACACCAAGTCGCGTCGTAAATCGTAATCCATTCCTATGACAACATAAACTTTTCCTTTGTACACGAGTCTTTAGTTTTCCTCCTCATAAGAACCTTAATCTGGTTTAGCAACTCACTAAGTCTTTCATTTCTATTTATATAGATAAACGAAAACACCAAACCGCGAACAGCATCATAAAAAAAGGAAAATTTGTTATCCGATTTTATTTTCAGACATGTCTTGAATTGAATTGCCTTCACTTATTGTTATAAATTCTTTACTAATACCTACTACAAACGGATTCCTTTTTTTTTTTCGTTTAAAAGACAACGCCCGCACTCGCGATCAAGCCCAATGTCACAGGGGACTTTAAAAAATGAATAACTAACATAAAGTACACCCAGACTCATAACAAATATCTATGAATCATGTGGGAATCGAACCCACGACATGACGATATTAGTGGTGAGGCGAATAAAAGAAAGAAAGAAAGAAAAGTAATTTATTTTGCTCTCACTTAAACATAATTACAGTAAAGTAGATGAAATTACTTATTACTATTTGTAAGAAACACCTTGAAATATAATAATATCAAGATTGCGCTTGTATTCTGTTAGGACCCTGTGTGGTTGAGACGGACATCATACGTCAAATGTACTAATTAAATTAAATAATATTTTAATAAATAGATATTTATAGTTTCATAAGAAAATACATAAAAATATATATATACAAGGTAAATAATAAATAGTTTAGTGTATGATAATATTGCAAAAATGACAGCTGAGAAGTGAAGTGACATTAATTTGACACTTGATAATCTATAATTACATAATGCTCTGTGGAAGTGTGGAACTATAATTAAAAATTATTATTAAATTAAATTACTGCAAATTTGCTATGACATACGCCTACCCCCGTACTTAACAACCGGGCTGTTTCTGTTGTTGAAGTAGATGTTGTTTAAGTTTTTTAGCAAAAACGTGAATTGATTTCACATTACGGAAAGGTGGCCGTAGGTCATTCCAACAACGAGTAGCGGACAGCCTAAAACTCCCACGGAAGGCTACACGGTCACAGTAAAAATATTGTGTATCACGGTATCACACGCGACCTCTACGGAATTTATCGTTATGTTTCCTATGTTCTGATACCGTTATATATTCGCCGGCCGGTAGGGCATTGTCGCCTGTCGCCAATCAGACATACACATACCGAATTTTGATTATCTTATTAATACACACATTAAATTTTTAATCGGAATAATCTTTGCTGCCTCGGTGGCGTAGCGGAAGTGAATATACTGTTAGGCAAGAGGTCTTGTGTTCGATTCCTCTGTCTGGCAAAAATTATATGGGTTTTTCTGCCACGGAATGTGGTAATATGTTACTAGTAATAAACTCGCCCTTTATTACATTCTCGGCGAAATTTAGGTGTGATGCGCCTATCCTTATCTCACTTTTTAAAATTAAATAAAAATATTTATTAAATTTTCCCTTCTCCTGCATAATTTTTGACACTACCCAATCTTATACTTAGCGGTTCGATTCACCGTTGCCAATGTGGACTATCGTCGTTATAAACAGTATCAGCCACAGAACGTCTACTGATAGACTAATCACCTGTCTAAAAGATTTCCAATAAGACCTTGGCTAATTTCCTTTCAAAGTTATAACATTTGCATATTAAAATAATAACAATATTTTAAATAAGGTCAGAGTTTGTCGACTTAAGAAAAATATGTTTATTAATAACTCGTACATTCAATATTTCTATTGTAAACTAAAATTCTAGGTTGATTCAACAAAGGCAAGATTCATCATACGTATTGGCGCGTAGGTATTTTATTTAGTAAGTATATTGTGGGTGTATATGTCGTACACGTGCCTGTCCTTTAATTCTTAAGGACTCGCACGTGTACACCCACGTATAACTTACAAATAACCTACAAAAGCTGCTATTTCGAGAGCACAAAGAAGGCTTAAAGACTTGCGTATGTCACACCTACACTTATTTTATAAATAACCTACAAAATCAGCTGTTTTAATAGGTGTACTTCAGACTTAAAGAATCGCGCGTGTTACACCTACAATTAACTTGCTAAGTAGGCTGTAGCAATGCAATCAGATGTTTGATTAAGAGGTCAATACTTACGAAACTGATTTATTTTAATTTGTAGTAAATTTTGATTGTATTTTTTTACCCGACTGCAAAAAAGGAGGGTATTTTTTTTCGCGCGTGCGTCTGTATGTATGAAGGTATGTATGTGGGCATTTCTGTTCCATTGTGACCTTCTGTAGCCTAAACGGCTTGGCTGATTTTAAAGTGTGAGGTGTCATTAGATTTGCATTTTTCCCCCGAGTGTATAGGCATAGGCTATGCGACGTCAACGAAAAACCAATATGGCGGACGTAAACTGTCAAAACAGACGTTTTTTTAGTGCTTTCGCAATATGGGTATCATATGAAAACTAATTAATAGCCTAATTCAATGATGTATACACTAACTATTGCCCGCGGCTCCACTTGCCTCTTGTAACCTAAATAGCTTGACCTTTTAGGGCAAGTTGATATAATATTCGTATTCATCCCCAAATCTCTATATCTATACTAAATGAATATTATAAAGCTGAAGAGTGTTTTTGTTTGTAAGCTATATAACATCATTCTGCGGCATGCGGGGTTTCGCTCCCATCGTTCTTTATTTAGCCACTGATCAGTTATGTGAAACAGTTAAACGATTTTGATAAAACATATATAAGAACGATCGCTAGAAAACGTGCTTTCAAATAAAATAAATAAGAAAGTTAATTTAAAAAACAAGACTGCCTAAAAAGTACTAAAAAGATGGAAATAAGTCACATTCATAATTAAATAACTAAATAGCACTATAGAAATTCATAAAGTAATAATATACTTACATGATAATTAATAATATTGACTGACGAAGACTACTTTTTGGCAAGGCAGTCGGGCTTTTTGGTTTTTTTTAAAATAAACACTTGTTATTGATTTACTCTTTAGTGGTAATAGCTCATTAATGTCTTGTCTTCTTTGATTTTCCTCTGTTTAGGCTATCATCATCATCATATCATCACACCTTATTGCCGAAACGGTAAGCAGAGGTGTACTACACGCACATTTCACAAGCTATGTTAAGTCCCATGTAATGCATGAACCACGTGGGTGGAACAGCGTGCATGGTTAGTTTGTTAATAATTTCGGGAGCGTTACCTTCCACTTATAAAGTAAAACAAATAAATTACCTCGGTTCTCACGAAGAGATTACCGATGATAAACTCGAACAAAAACAAAACAAACTCGTAACGGTACTGGAACAAAAAAAGACATAACCGACATCTTGCGAATAGATTTGTCACTTTTACTTAATCCTTTAAGATAAACGTCTGTTATACAGAGTGTATACGATTCGACATTAAATGAGAAGGCAGCCAATGTTAACCCTTATAAACATATTCTAATAATAACACATTATTTTTCTATCATGACGTAAAAAGTGCGGAACAAAGTAATAGATATTAATATGAAAGAGTCAGAGATATTTATATGAATTAAATGACGTAAGGACAACATATGATCAACGTACCTAGGTTGTTTAAAACTGTGAAATAAAGAAAGTATATTTGCGTCTAAACTATTGCAAATATCTATTTGATTTTTTGTCAAAGCCTTCTAACATCACATTCACATGCTACACATGGTTTCATTTAATGTCGTATCGTCGTATACACCCTGTATATATGTTCTGTTATATATTCTGTTACCTATATATATAGATAGTAAATTAAACTTTAGGCCTTAGCTTACAAAAATAACAGCTAGGATAAAAATGCGTTTTAACGTTTACGTTTATAAAACGCTTGTGTGATATGATGAGTTGACTTGATTGATTGTTTAGCACCGCGGCGTAGACGTTAAGGTGGTCGCCTCGCCACTAACGTCGCCGTGACGTAGCGTGGGTTCACTTTCCACACGAGACAAATATTTGTGTGATTCAAAGATCCACGAACAAAAATTTCAAGTCTGGTCGTGTACTCTGTGTTAATATAGAAAATCGATTGGTTGATTATGACACATTTCTGTTTGGCTGTTAATTAAATTTCTTCAGATTAATCTTTCATCATCATCATCATCATCATCATTTCAGCCTATTGCAGTCCACTGCTGGACGTAGACCTCTCCTAACACGCGCCATAGCACTCTGTCCTCCGCCTTCCGCATCCAGTCAGACCCCGCGACCTTTTAACAACAAAACCTTTTAACCTTTTTTTTGCAACGTCACAAACTCATAAACTTTACCTCTTTTTTACCCGACTGCCAAAAAGGAGGTTAATGTTTTTCGCACGTATGTATGAATGTATGCATGTTTGTATGTATGTGGGCATGTCTGTTCCATTGTGACCTTCTGTAGCCTAAACGGCTTGGCTGATTTTAAAGTGTGAGGTGTCATTCGATTTGTATTTTTCCCCCGAGTGTCATAGGCTATGTAACGTCAAAAAAAAAACAATATCGCGGACGTAAACTGTCAAAACAGACGTTTTTTTTTAGTGCTATCGCAATATGGGTATCAGATGAAAGCTAATTAATAGCATAATTCAATTATATATGGACTAACGATTACCTGCGGTTCCACTTGTCTTTTGTAACCTAAACAGCTTGACCGATTTTGAAGTGCAAGGTGTTGTTATATTCGTATTAACTATATCTAAGCCTATAGACCTTTTACCCAGTGTATTCTTCGAATTCATTGCTTTAAATTGACTGTCAAAGACTACCTTTAGGCAGTCGAGTTTTTTGGTTTTTTAAATATAATTCTTGTTACTATTAGTATACCTAGATAAGTCGTAGAGTAACTGACCACCATAGGCCCTGTTCTAACTAATGAGAGACGAGCTTGATGACAATTTACTATGTACATTTTAGTCATACTAATTACGGTAAAACCGTATTAGGCAACTGGGTTTTTTCACTTACTACACCAGCTTCACTTTAGAAAAGTGACTCACAATATTCAATGAATAATAATGCTATTAGATTGAGCGCATAGATACAAGCCAAACAAGACTTATTATATTTATGTGATCAACAAATCACATTAATACCACAGGTAGGCGTTTTAGGAGACGATTTCATCAATTAATTTGACACGACACCGGCAAATTGTATGAAATTTTCACGCGAAACATAAATTATGTTATTTGGTAGAAATGTCCTTTGTGGCGAAAAATTTGATTATATAATAAATTGTAATCGCGACTGGCTGAAAACTTATAAAAAGTTTACTGTCATTTTAATTTTTTTTTACCAAGATAACACGCGTTTTGAAGCGGACTGAAGAATAAAACGCTCAAAAAAAATAATATAACATCGCACCGTTTTCCCTGGTGGGGATAGGCAGAATTGAATCACATTCACATTTCGCCAGATAATTATATGGTCTTATGTACGGGGCAAGCATATTATTACCAGACCCATTCACAATTTAAAGAAAGAAAAACTCTAAACTATTTTTGCCTATCTCGAGAATCAAACCAGAAACCTCTTGCGCAGCAGTGGTACATACTCCCGCTGCATCACTGAGGCAGTCAATATACATAATATAATAATTAAAAAAAAAAAATTTGACGAATGTAGTTTGATAGTAAATTTCTTAAATTCTGTATTACTAATTTGCCAGGCAGCGCTCTCAATCTACTTGAAGGACATAAAACTAAATAACAAATATTTTTAAACAAGTTACAGTAATATAAGTGAACAATTAAAATAGATTCGAACGTTGATACACGCTTACACCGATGTATGTTGATGATCTATTGTTTCTCTACTCCCATGGTCCGTTGCTACAAACCGGTTACTTTTAACGTGTTCCACGAAATAAAGAATGAACTTAGGGTCGCGTAATACATGTCGTTATACGGGACTAGTGTTGGAATTTGCGGAATACTGTGACCTACCATAATATCTACTATTCTATTGAAAATGTGAGAGAAAAATGTTCTTTCTGATCTGATTCAAATAGAGTATAATGTATGGAATTCGGTTAGCTATGTGCTTTCAATTGTAAGATAGATTTAAACTAAGATCATCAATCGGAATAAATCTTGGCCTATGTCACAATATTTAAAGCGCATCACTTTATAACATAAAACGGCGGCAATTTGGCTAATTCTTTGGAAAATATTTGAATATTCCAACGTAAATATTGGAAATTTGCACCCATACGTAATACATAGCTAGAGCGTTTTAATAACATAATAATAGTAACGACTTATATAATTGAAACCACATTGAAACACTACCACTAAAACCTCAAGAACTCATTTAAAACTTATAGTTTCGTACGAGTTTTTGATGGGGTTTGATAATTTATTGACAATTCAAACAAATTCAATACAAAGATACTAAAACAGGCTTTAAACTTTAAGTACTCCGCAGGACCCATTATATAAATCAATAAACCCAGTAGTAATATTCCTGTATAATGTTTATTACCCAAAACATTTTTATTAAAATAGCAAAGCTATTAAGATGATTAAATCACCAATAAATATATATT
Source organism: Laspeyria flexula (assembly GCA_905147015.1). NCBI lineage: Eukaryota > Metazoa > Arthropoda > Insecta > Lepidoptera > Erebidae > Laspeyria > Laspeyria flexula. The sequence continues at coordinate 6,885,731 of LR989949.1, read as the reverse complement.
CTACTAACAACCACGCTACCCGACGCGAATATGTAGAATTAAGCAATTTCAGCCGAAACTAATCGAAGGACAGAATTCGACTAAAAAAGAATATTTTGGTATGAAACGTAAAAACTTTGACGTCGTTAATATTATAAAAAAATCAATATACGTTTACATAGGTATTTTAGGTATGCGATATCGTAACACAAAATTTTAAACGACTAATTTTATCAAAAACTAGCTTCCGCTCGCTGCTTCGCCCGCGTCGTATGTATTTTATACCTATAAACCTTCCTCTTTAATCACTCTATCTATTAAAAAAGCCGCTAAAAATCCGTTGCTTAGTTTTAAAGATTTAAGCATAGGTACATAGGGACGGACAGACAACGACAGCGACTTTCTTTTATACTATGTATTGATATAACGTATTTTCTCGTTTCACATCATTTCTCTGCTATCTCTTTTCGAGCATCTATCATTTAATTTTAACTGTAGAAACCACGTTCTTTTTTTTAATATGGCACTTTTTTTGTAGTTTAACTATTGGCGAATACTTTTTTTATAAGATTTGAATACAAAGTTAGCAGTAAAATAACTTTAATGTGGATGTGTGGACTACTGTTTCTCCCTTTGTGAGAAAACACGTGACATTATGTTATAACTTCAAGGCTATAAGCGGCTACATACAGCAACGGTCTTGTGCGTCCCTGTAACGTATAACAATACGTATGTTGTGCATTTCGTATTGCTCACGTTAAGCAGGGCTTACATATTGACCTGCGACCTTGGCTGTATAATGTCGTCTGAACAAGTTACAAGCCTATAGCGTTTTTAGATGCAGTGCAATTTTTCTTTGATGTGGGCTAAATTGAGTCTTTAAATGTCATATTTGCTTTATTCAACTTTTGTTTTTATAACTTTTTGAAGTAATCACGGAGTAGGTTGCTGCTCTTAAAACCTCTCGGAAAGAGAATTACCAACAATGACTGTGAATAGACAAGAAAACATTAGTTTCAATAACTTTCTATGAATTCTTTTTATTTAAAACTAGCTTCCGCCCGCTGCTTCGCCCGCGTGGTATGTATTTTATACCTATAAACCTTCTTCTTGAATCAATCTATCTATTAAAAAAAACCGCAACAAAATCCGTTGTGTAGTTTTCAAGATTTATGCATACATAGGGATATAGGGACAGAGATAGCGACTTTGTTTTATACTAAGTAGTGAAGTAGTGATAAAAACGATTCATAAAAATCAATACTCGTAAACTCCGTACAAAATTGTCTAATTTTGAAACGTAACTTAGGTAATCTAAAAATATATAATTGCCATTTGAATTTGGACTATATTGGCTACCTCACAAAACTGTTTTCAGTGTAAAATCTGTTAATGATATACACATGACTGTGAAAAACGCTACTTGGGAATTATAGTAAAGTTTATAACTTGAGCCACTCTCCATGACAGAGTCACGGCCAATCTCGTTAGTGTGCCACATAGCACGTGGCAGTGACGCTAACGGAATTATTTGTTATGATTACATTAATTTACTGAATGGCTGAGAAATAATCCTTAACGAAATATGCACACACTGTTAGTAGCGCCTTTTATAATGCGGGAGGTCATTTGAGTATAAGAGCACTCGCACAAAATCGTTTTTACATTTATCCAATTAGTAATCGGCAATTGAGGATTCGATACCTTACAATTAGAGAATGACCTTGTCATATTATTGCATGTGGAATCACGATTCTTTGTGTTACTGTTGTTTATATCCTGTACATAATCTTTGTTCACGGTGCAGGTAGGTCATCTTGGCTAAAGATCCCCGCGCGTCAGCTGCGCAAGTGCTTACGCATCAGTTCCGTCGATAATCTCATGCATAGTATCATAAGATAGGTATCTTATGATACTATGCATGAGTTCGTTCATCGTCATCGTTAAGAAGTTTTACTTTCAACCAAATTTTCATTCGATTTTTTCTACAAAATGATATCGCGACTGCGCGATATCTGATATAATCTAAGAAAGAATGCCTCATTTTAAATCTATTTCGATATTTCTACATGTCTAAATATCGGTTCAAAGTTCGATATCGTATCGAATAATATGGAACAGCTTCTTTATTAATTAACTAAAGAAATTCAGTTATATGTGCCACATATGTTTGTTATTTATTTATAATATAAGAATCTAAGCCGATGACTTGCTACATGTCACATTATGAGTACGCTTTTTGTGCACTCACTTTTTTGTGGCAAGTAAGTGTATTCGATGACCTGGTTAAACAATTCTAGAACACTTGTTATTTTATCTAGAAAACGTATTAGGTATTGTCATTTCCAAAAACCACAGTTATAGTAATCAGACTCATAACGTTACCTACTGTAAGGATTTAAACTACTCAGATATTGAATTAATCTAAATCCAGAACACCGAAGTTATGACGTCTCACGTTGAAAAGAGAGAACATTCAACTTCTGCCGCTTCTCATTCCGCCCGTAGCTATGCCTGCGTGTTATATCGACAAAAAATACCATAATATTATGTTACTTTTCATCGATATAACATGTAACAGATATTATCTGTAATTACATTATAATCTATGTATGTGTCTTTCAGATCATATAAAGAGACATCCATCTGTATGGCCATCCTAACTTATGCATTTAAAATATCACTTAGTTTGTTTCGTTATGAAATAAAATTATATCTTTACTGTACAGTGACTTGATGGAAATTACAATGACTGCAAAAATATTGAAACATTTTTTGTAAAATTAAAAACAGACCTCCCTCTGCTAATCTGCCCTCTCTAATAAGATAAATAATTACACATGTATTGGCCTAATCTGAACCAATATTGGTCACAGTAACACTTAAAAATCACAGTCGTGCTACATAAACAAATGTTGGGCCAAAATCAGAAAGAACTTGGCTATGTTTTGTTTACATATTTCTTTGCATAGCACATACACATAACATTTTCACATGTAAGTGTTGCTAATGACAACACCTGTGATGCAAGCGTAGTCACTACCCGAAATAGATATTGACGTCATAGTTCATGTCCGGAAGTAGCTGTCGTAACAAAAGTCGTGTTACATTCTCATCACGAACTTAGCTTGATGCCAATTGAGGGATAGAAAGTAACTTGGTTTAAGGAACTAGCCATAAACGTGTGTTTATAATTTATTAAACCTTCGTAGAAATTGGATACCTCGATCGTGTAGCAGGAGTATGCATGACTGTTGGCTTTTTCGTTGATTCAGCTGTTCCCCCGATGGTATGAATTGAGCATGATCCTTTTTTAATTTGTCGTTTCATACCAGTGAATAATGGATGAAAATTGTTTGAAATGGCGACTGACTTTGAACAAATAAACATTATCGTTCCCAATTCAAACTGCGGGGCAAAAAAATCGTTGTACGAATCGACGAAAGATCTCGTAGATGCGCAAGAGGTCCCGAGTTCGATCAGGTCAAGATACCCCTTCGTCGAAGTCACGACGCTATATTAGGTTTTTAGAAATTGATTTACCTTCATATGTGGTCTGTTTATGTAACTAACTTTCCGAGATTAGAAGCCGTCCATAAGTAAAATCTCATTCACTCATGTTCCTAATGGCGGCCAAACATTATTTTAACCTTGCATGCATAACCGACAGGTAAACCCATAGGGTCCTAGGGTGAATGTCAGAAAACCGTACAGTTATGCCGCCATATACCTACGCTAGGTTTTGCCTGTCGGTTGTGCATGAAAGAATAAACCCTATCGTTTCTGGCAGCCATAATGGCCATTGACAAGTTCTTTGTCTGCCAATTAATCAATATTTAATTTAATAAACAAAATGATTATTTTATTAACTCCCAATAAGTCCGAGATAACATTGGTCTGAGATACATTTAAAACTTATGAATTTTTTAAAGCTAATATTACATACCCATTATGATGCTGTTACTAGTTCATAGTTCAAACATTACGGTTACTACACTAGTTTCTTACACAATTCGCACCTGCCCCATGAGACAAATTCTCACGAGACTGAACGTCTGCATTTTTTATTTTTATTAGACTCTAGTGAATCACTCTGTAAATAACTTAGTTATATGCGTGCTAATAGATACGCAAGAGTGAATGTCAATGCACTTAAGTGTTACTTCCGTATTTATATTAATTAAATCATACATAATAATATCCCAAACTTCCTCTGTCGACTAGGTTATAATGTAAAACCTAGCATCCTAGGTTTATAACCAAGGTCAGGTATGTATATGCAAGTTGGTGGTCAATACAAAAATAATTTGTCAGCAAAATAAATCTCAGGAACTACTGAAACGAATTATCGAAAAGTGCTAAAGGCTATAAAACATCATGCAACTAATAAAAGGAACTGAGTAGTGGCGTAACAAAAAGCCACGGGAGCAAGGCCCTCGCTAAAACTAGTGTGAAATAAAGTAAATAAATAAAAAATAAATATGTTTTATACACTTTCTGTGAATCAAAGCTCGCGCTTCTAATAGGGCCGATTATTCCATCGCCAGATAAGTTTATCAGAAGAATAAATTTGAATTTTTGTCAGTTTCTACAAAATCAGTCAAACGTCAATTTTATTCTCCAAGTAAAAGTTATCTTACAATGGAAAAATCGGCCCTTTATTAGTGTATTTAATTAATCATTCAATATAACGGTTCAGGCTAACATCGTGAGGTTAGCTGCATGCCGTACATTTCTCCATTAATTATTTGGAAGACATTTATTGACGACTTGACTAATGTAATGTCTTATAGAGTCCTCAAAGTGCAAAATGGATCGTAATTCCTGATTGTCATTAATTATATTTTCAACTGGGGATATGTGGAAACAACGAAAGCCAATAATAGTAAGGACATGTTTCACCAATGGCAGATAAGTGTCTGTTATCCTCTCTGAGAGTCACTTATAAACCTATCCGAAACGTAGTTACTTAACAGATTTTTTTTTACGGATTGAAATGGGGTAGTGACATTATGAGATACATTAAAATATATACAACTATTGCACAATTCGACTATTCACTAAAACAGCCATTGTCAATGCGTGTAATGTATCCATATATTGTAAACGAATGTTAATAACAAAGTAGACAGTCGATTTCCTATATTATTATTCAACAAGACACCTTACTATAATATAAAATTCTTACACGTACATTATGGAAGTTTGTTAGCGTGTTTGGGCTTTGGAAGATGCATGACCAAAAATTGTATGTATATTGTCTATGGATGGCTATTTTGGTTTCTTTTTGATAAAATTTGGTACTGAAATGTAAGTATGAATGATCGCCAAGCGTCATTTATTAAATAATATGGGTTCTTAAATCCTCTATTCAGCGATTGTACATCACTCAGGGTTCGTTTCGCTTCGTATGAAACCATTCATTAATTATTACCGTGATTACAGTCGCTTGCAAAAGTGTTTGGCCTTTATAGGATAAAGATCTTTACTCACATTCTATTTTAATTGTACATGTGCTAATTAAAAATGACCGGTCAATAGCTATTTAGAACTAGAGGGAAGTATTTAAAGCATTTTAGCTTGGAGTTTATAATATATCTCCATTGCATTTGTGATTCTCCTGCTGCAGGCGTCCGTAGGCTACGTTAGTCATTAACCGCCACACTATCGTGGTGTAAAAAGCTATATGTAATGTGTTCGACTGTCACCGTGACGTAGTTTGTGGTGGTCACCTCACCACTACTGTTTTCAATACCTACACTGGGTATTGAACTCAGACCCTCCTGCACAACACCGCCGCTACGCTAACAGTCAAGGTAAACAGGACAAGAATAACAGCGACCACGGACGATGACCACGGATATCTATATCGCGACACACTGTCCACAAATTCGCGCATTGCTCAACATTACCCACTTACGATGCCCACGCGTCTGTTACGTAACGTTCTAAATTTGAATAGAATACCATTTCTAATGAGTTGAAGTGGCTGTCAAAATTACAGTGACTATCTGCATGTTTATCGCTCTAATATGTGTAATTAAATCACTTTATTAATTACAGTTGAACTTTTTAGAAACGTAGGGCACAGCTGATAATCATCGCTCAATTGATTGGTTGATTTTGATAGGTACCTATCTATCGTTGTCAAAAGTCTGAAATTGACAGCGACCATTTTTAAAATTTCAAACATTAGACAGTGATTTCAGCGCCATCGAAATTAAATATCGAGATTCCGAGTTCGTAGAGACATAATGGAAAATAAGTTTCTAATACCTAGGATCGAGAGAAAGCTAATTTTTTAAGAACTCTCGCTGATGCCATCCTTATAGTCTATAAATTGACCTTCATAAAAAGTTGCCATATAATTATGTATCAGTATTAACAGTATATCGATTGAACTACGAACGAATCGTGGTCACGAACACTTTGACAGGAGGGTAACCATACGTTGTAACAATATACATATTTTATTTTATTCGGAAAACCAACATTAACAAAAGAGTAAATTATGACATGGGGTGTGACAGGGGTACTTAGGAAATAATCAAAAAAATTTCGATCTTATATTAATGAAAAATAAAAAAATACTTTAAAAAACGTATGGAAAGTGAAAATTCTCGGCTTAAAAATCTACAATAGTGACATCGTCATCGTCTCATCGACAAAGTATGTCTTATATATTTATATTTTTTTATAATTTTAAGCTATTGCATAGCTTTTATCGCGGGCTTTGAGCGCGGCGACCGAATCAAGAAATTCCGTAACGACAAAAAATCTAACACCCCCCACTCCAACCGGCACAGCGCGGTGCGGCGTTGAAAGCCGTGCATCGTCTAACGTCGTTTCAGTTCGGCAGACTTCTGCACGGTGTTTGTGTGCGTGCGACTACACGTATGCATATGCACGGATCGAGATGAGCTGCTCCGAAATCTGACGAATACGTAAGCAGCTGTTTGTGAGAAAGTAAATAAAAATATTACTTTCTCACAAACAGCTAGCTTTCATGATAAAAAATGCTATGCAATAGCTTTACCGCGGCAGTCCCCGAATGCCACACGTATTTTGTTTTTCCATTATTTTTTTTTAAGTTTGCTCCCGTTGATCTTGGTTTGGTCACTACTCAGGTCATAGCATGATGCTGTACAGCCTCAAAAAGGAGCATAAAACTATTTTTCAATTTGAATCAGTACTTTCTGAGATTAGCGCGTTCAACTAAACAAACAAACTCTTTAGCTTTATAATATTAAGTATAGATTTTCTTCCATAAATTTAATATAACCTATTAATATACTAAATATCCTTATATCCATGTTATAAATATCCGTGATCGATGTTAAGAGTTGGCGACCGTACCCACGACTTCGGTCACAGCCGGGTCACAGAGCATCACGACCGAACGGCCGACCGGCCACTGGACATAAACTAACCAACATTATAATTGCTATTGTTGTAACTATACACTGGATGCGCAATAAAAGAGAAAGGACACGACTTGAACCTTGCTATTTCAATTGATCAATTGGGGGTTAGTTTTTCATTAATATATATTATTAATGAAAAACTAACCCGCATTGAACCACATCTCTCAGCTCTCTTATTAGAGAGCAGGAGACTTTTGCCCAGCAGTGATATGTTAAAAAAATTAGCATATACGTAAATCCAGTGTGTCAGCTACCTCCATTACAATTTTTTACCAAATTGGTCCAGCCGTTTGAGTGTAGGAGGAACAAACATATACACTCACAAAATTAATGTGACATTAATTGAGCTAGAAATAATATCACTTACTATATTAATATGATATTTACTTTGATACATCTACATAATTATAGCTTTATTAATAATTTAACTAGCATTCGACCGCGACTCCACCCGCGTATTATGAGCATTATTATGTGCTATTCCAGAGTACAGTTTATCTGTGTTCGAAATTTTATTTTTTGAGCCGTTCTGGCGTGATTTAGTACCCATCATCATCGCCGAAAAGTGTTTGATGGATTCACGTGTTAGGAGAGGCCTACGTCCAGCAGTGGACTGCAATAGGCTGAAAAGATGATGATGAAGACTTGAGAACAGCTCGACCGATTTTGCTAATTCTATATTATACAAAAACTTTAGTGAATTTTTTTTTTTTAATCTCGATATAAATATTTGAAAATTGAAGATTATCACGAATAATAAAATATAGCGGTACGAAGTTCGCTGGGTCAGCTAGTTTATAATATTAGTAGGACTTAATTATTGAGTGTTTTACTTTTATTCACATAACACAATGTGTATGACGTAACAATAAGCCAACAGCTAATTCAATCAACTAAACAATTTAATCTTATTATGAAACGTGATGTTTCCGTCGGCCATCACTTCTCTACCTATATAAATATATATTTTTGTTTTTTTTTACGAGTCCCCAATCAGAGGCGCGATGAATTGTAGAAACAGAGCGTTTGCGGCGCGTGCTCCGAGGTCAACGACTCCGCGTGAGACAGTTTCCCGAACAGAAAGTTTTGGGAAGACACTTCGAACATTTTTCTTAAAATTATTTGGAACTGCGACGATAATGGACGTTTTAAGATAAATAGGATGTTAGTGGTATCTTAGTACAAAATTAAATTAATGTTTATTTAACTATGAACACAGTAATATAATTATTATAGTAATGATCATTAGGGTCACATTGCGGTTAATTAAAACCAATAAAATTATGGTGATTGTAAATTGTTATTATATTTTTTGCCTTTTGTACCTGTATAAAGCGCACTTGTAATTTAAATTACTTTTTTAATGATTAACTACGTGCAGAGATGTCTTTACGAGAGATTTTGAGATATTTGGGATAAAGAGCTCAAGAGGTATCCAGGGGACGTAATAAATTCGATAACAATTTAAATTTTCATGACATAAGACCGAAAGGGTTATCGGGGATAAAAGGCCAGTCGCAATGTCTTCGTTTTTAGGGTTCCGTACCGAAAATGTACAAAAAGTACCCATAGAGCCTCTCCCATAGGCTCTGTCCGTCTTACACAGAAATATATCTCGGAATCTACCTAAGCTATCAATATGAAATTTGGAATTGTTGTTAACACTGTTCATCCAACTCTATTAAAATTATATTTAAAAACTTGGGAAAATGCTTTTATTTTCTCTTCAAAAGTGGCCCAAATGGGGTTCAACACCCCATTTGGGTCACTTTTTAAATTGGCACTATTAGATCAAATGGGGTATCAAATGAAAGGGATTTGCTTTCGCGTTTCATAACCGTTTTTTATTTATTTATACGCTCCACAGCTTTTGAGTTAGAATGTAAAAGTTATGTTTGACATCATATTTTTTTTTGCCGTAATAATACTTTAATTTTTTATTAGTGGGATGACACAGGCTACTAAAAAAAAAAAAAAATAATACTTTGCTATAATCCCTGATAATCGGAATCCTCGGCGCGCGAGTTTGACTCGCACTTGGCCGGTTTTTTTCTTTATTATGCTTTGCACTGACAGCGATATCGACTCCCACTAAGTCGATGTCCAGATTCTTGGTCGGCTCTCAGAAAAATTATATTTTATGAATAAGTCACAAAAAAGATTTGTCCCATATGAGGATGGCACCTACATCTTGGTATTAAACAGTCATCCATTTATATTAAATATGTTAGTATTTGCTTTGATCTATCATTTCATATAAATGCCAAACAAATACCTAATGAAAAAATTCCAAACGACCCATTGTGGGTTTGTAATTTTTCCATTATATAAAAAGTCATTCCCATTGGCATCATGCAGTCAGCCATTCACAATCACTAGACCAATGAGGTTTTCAACTATCAATGTTTTTCTATTAACGTGACTAATGATAATGATTGGCGCCAATCAAACTTTACAATGTCAGATACAATGAATGTATACTCGTATCATAAATAAAGTAAAATATTTTTACTCACACATAATGTAACAATTATTCATAACAGTATAGTTTTGTTTAAGACTAGGTACAATCATACTCCTAATAATAAGGTCAATAGCGGCCGTCATTCTTCGTTGAAACTAAATATGGGTATTGATGTAGTAAGCCTCTAATAGTAGTAGGTATTTGTATCATCATCTCAGTCTATTGCAGTCCACTGCTGTATTATTGGTATTTGTATCATTTGGACGTAAACGTTACAAAAAGCAAATGAAAATAAGACTTACTAGAAGTAGCGTGGAGCTTTGCTCCGTCGTTTTTTATTTAGCCACTGCTCATCACCTATTGGCCGTAGCTAGATCTTATATAGCCTATAAGCTTCTTCGATAAATGGGCTCGCCAACAATAAAAGAATTTTTCAATCGGACCAGTAGTTCTTGAGTTCCTAACGTTCTACCAAACAATCAAACAAGTTCTTCAGCTATATAGTGTAGATTGTTAGAATAATTAAATAAAGACGTACTCCCAACTGTCAGTTTGGACAATGTTCTAGCTTACTAAAGGTATCTAAGTATCTATTCCAAACTTATTAAGGTTATTGTAGGTAATTAGATCGATTTAATGTAGCATATTCACAGGTAGAATATTTTAACATACGCGGGGAAGACATCTATTCTGTGTACCCTTATATCCTAAATACTTCTGAAATGGAGAATATTACTGTTCAAATGAGAAGAGCTCGACACTGCAAAGCAAACAACGTGCCAACACATCGTGTCCTTTTATAAAATTAGGTATTCCACAAATTAATAGCAATATGAATGGCTTATGGCTATAACAATCATTGGTTTGGCTCGAAGAATGAAACATTCATCTATTATTAAAACCGATTCTATTCATGTGAAATGTAAATTTGATTGCATAAATGTAATAAAAATGGAAGTCACCTGAATGGCTCTTGAAACTTTGACGGGTTAGCAAAGTCTATAATTTGTATTTGATTGTGAAACATATGAACGTTATAGAGACTTTGAATCGAGATTTCAATAAAATGTAGAGAGCTGCTTGCAGTGTAGCGTTTAAAACTGACTTCTGTGTCAATAAAGAATTACAGAAAAGTATATTCTTCTAACTACCTTCTGTTCGATATTAGTACAGTTAAAGTATAAGTATACTTTGACATTAAAATTTTAACCTTAACGGTGCATCATAAAATAAAGTTCGTTATCGTTTGCAGCCAGCATCCAAACCACATCCTTACTTGGTGTATAAAAACTTAATCATAAACATCTTTACACGCTTATCGTGAGTCGATCAACCGTCGACGTGAATGCTCTATCGCTTATATGTCAGACTTCAGTCGGCGCGCGCACGCGATTCCGCACGCTGGCTGGAAAACATAAAACCGCTGTAGAAATATTTAAAAATACCGGCTCCGAACATTTTGTTTTCGTTCTGTATTCAAATTTTCAATTTTCTTATCTTTTCAACCAGGATCGTTTAGTGTAAAATATGATAAACTGTGATTTAAAATTAGTGCAAGATGATTGAACTGTTAAAAGTGACGGACAGTCGCGTAAACGGGACAATGAGGGATATCAGCACAGATTCGTTCGTGTGCAGAGTTCAGTACCTGGATGACTTGGATCCTTTTATGGAGTACAACGTTCGAGAGCCTCCACGACCACTCTATCATACATTTAACACTACGATACCTTTATCGTATCAAATCGCAGCTGTACACCGATTGCTACAAGCCCCACATCGGGTAAGTCAGCTAGTAATATCATACGTATTTTAAGGCAGTAAAATTTTTATTACATGTGTAGTAGTATACGACCTCCATCGTTAATTAAAAAAAAAAAAACAATTGCCGTTTATTTTGCAGTTGGACAACACGCACACTTAAATATTGACAATAAAATCAGCCACTGATAATAGTTCGTTATCTACGAATGACTGATTGGTTGCAAAATAAAATGGGTTCACAATTATTAGGATCGAAAGATAATTTTAGCTCATATTTAAAATCATCATTGATAAAAATTATTCTAAATATAAGTTACTTAAAAATGATTCCAATAATTTAAGAAAAAAAACAATCAAATACCAGATACAACTTGAAATTTTATTAATCATTCTACAGTTGATATATTGCTACGTATAGTTAAACTTATGCAATATATAAAAATACATAATTACGAGTACATAAACACACACCAAACTTATAGACACCCCTGAAATCCTTACAACGGGTCGTATTTCTATCTTGAAGAAAAGCATTAAACTAAAAATTAAATCGATAGCTGAATGTTTTAAGGCGTATACCTTTACAACGGCTGCATCGACTTGATTAATTCTTTATTGTTGTGTTAATTGACAGGACTAGTTTAGTATGAAAAAGAGAAAAAGTTGGATATGCGTGCGAAGCCAGGTGGGTCTGTATGTAATAACAATAGTTTCTGGGAGGCCCGTCTAATGTTAGCTGTATGTATAAATGTAATAGAGCTGTAAAGTTCATTAGTAATAGGCTTACTCATCGTTGGTATTTGGCTAAAATTACTCGTTCTAAATTCTCCCGGCACCTTGTTCAGGTGCGCTGTAATATTGGTAGGACGATGATTGCTGCACCCACTCATAACGGATAAATCACAAGTGTTATTGTAATAAATACTTTTATAAAACCAACGGTAAATTAAATACTGAAAGGAAACAGATTCCTCTCGCTAGCAAGATAGTGATGTCTAATTCATCCTCGGAATCCCCATCCCTTTCCCTATTTACCCTTTCCTTCCTATTATGTTTTATCTCCATTTTAACCTTTTCCTTTTTCTCCTAATTTCCCTTTTTCTTTTCTGTAGGCAGCGGCTTGGTTGTGTTTCTTCGCAATCAATGCTAAAAGAACGCAGCCATATTTATGTACGGTACCATGTACCAGCAGATGGGCCGCAAAATTACGTTGGGCAATAAAAATAATTGCAAGGTAACTGATCACAATAGTGCATACCTAAAAATCTATCTCTGTTCTGTGGCATACCTATACAGTTACACACAGCAACATGGAAAGTGTGTTCATTAACCATAACGACCCCATTTACGAACCAGCCGGGTTGGTACAGATTTTCTGTAGTGGCCACTAGTGGCAGAGGAACAAGCGACCCACCTGATTGTGAGCGGTAATGGCCACCATGGACATGATTGTGTTCTATTAGCGTTGACTAAACACTGCGAAGAAAACACAACTAAAGTGCTGCAAAGAGAAATTGCGAGGAAAAGTAAAACGAACTGAATTATGAATTATGCACAGAAAACAATAAAATGAAAAAAAAAAGAAATAACGTGTTTTCCATATTTTGCATTTTATTGCTATCTCGTGGGGTCGCAGTTTTATAACAGTAATTTATTAATGACTACATTTTTTCTTATTTTCGACCTTCAGTTTTTCATATCGAGAGAGATCTCATAATTCACCCAGTATATTTTAGTTCTAAAAAGGCTAACTGATTTGATATCCCTTGTTAAGTAGCTAATCAAATAATATTATTACAGTAATAATTTTTGCATATAAAGCGCGATTCTTTTATTTAAAAACATAGTGATGACGTCACGTATTTTCATTCATCAATCATTTTATCTTTAACTACTTTTGCCCGCGACTTCATCCGCGTAGATTTCGATATTACATAGATCTTTGTTTTAAGTGCAATTCATGAATTCCACAACACACCCACTACAGGAGTTGAATTTTATTTTACGTCAATATAGATAGCATTTTCGTAATCAGCGTCCCTAAAAACCTTGAAAACGACATCCATATCAATTTCTAATAATTTTCACACCTATTTCATCCCTTAGGGTAAGTTTTTCAAACACCAAAAACAACCCATCAACTCACTTCTTAACTGAAGTTCACATATAACTTGAAAAACAAAGAACTGTCTATTTAATATTTCACCCCCTGAACCCATCCCTATCAAAAATATTAAAAACAACATTTTAAATTCCTATCCCAATACTAATTTGCAAAACTTTAACTTCAAAACAAAGATCTTTTCATACAACGTCACCCCCTGTCTATCAGTCTGTCAGTCAGGACAAAGCCTTTTATAATATTATGGATTTAATTTTTTTTTTATACTATGCTTGCTTGCTTTATGAAATAACTTTCGCAGAATCAGAAATATCTACGCCGCACAAACTTTGTCCTATGTCTGGATCTTACGTATAACCTCGTGATCAGCAGTCGCACCCTACCACCACTAGAAGGCTCAACAAGGCATAAGAAAGCAAATTTAAGTTCTTTAAAGTAATCACAAAAAACTAATTCCCAAAATTACTTTACTCCACAATGTTTGGAGGAGACCCGTGCCCAGCAATGGGACGTTTAGTGATAAATAATATTCACAAAAAGGTTAATCAGGGTTGCGGGTGGTCGTTGGATGCAGGCCCCACAAAGTCGCTCGCTATGGCGGAAGTTAGATGAGGACTATGTTCAGCAGTGGACATCATTGGGCTGAAATCATGATGATGATGAAACACAACATGGCGTTGGATGCAAGCTGCATTCACCCCGTCCCGTTTTCGGAGAGGCTTACTTCCAACAGGGGCCCGATCATCCTAACAAAATTGTAACACAATGGTAGGCCGATGGTCTCATTCGACAGCTGTGAATGGCTTACTAAGTAAATCGCGCCATATTGCCGACCTGTGATTGGTAGATATTATTCCATCGGTCTGCTATCAACGTGTGTAATTTAGCAGAATCGAGCCCCTGGGGACGTGACGACTGATATGATGATGATGAATCACAAGTTCCTTTAATATCACATAATATCACAAAAAAAATCCAAGAAGCGGAACGTAACATGTTAAAATGGTCAGTATTATTTACCTCAAACGTACTATAAAAACAATTCTTTACTTTAACAAGTAAACAGTTATTGTGCACTGATTGGGCAATTCGCTCCCGTCTTTCCTTACACGGTTGGTTCCTTATTAGTCAACTGTCTGTATAAGACTTAAATACTCTTTGAATCTATTTTATTGCTAATCTATCGTGTTTTAATCTTGTGTGCTATTCTTAAGCGTTGTCTACTTAAGAAAGAGAATAAAAGAGATTTAGCGGAATATTTCTATAGCATACCATAATAATTTATTAGTTACATTACATAGTTACTCTCAGCTTCGGCGTGGTTTTCGGTTCCCATGACCACACAAACATTTTCCATTAGTCTTATCGTCTGTGTATTTTTCAATTCTTTCTTATCCTTCCTCGATCTTCAAAGATTAAATTTAACAAAATAAAATAAAAATTGACTCCCTCCCTTCATCTATTAATAGCCATGGAATTACTTTTCTCATTGATTTCAAACTGCATGACTTTACCCTTTTGTCTTGATTATTTTACTGTCCACGTATCGACGCTCCCTGATTAGGCAGCTGGATGCTATGACTGTCTATTAGAGATAGCACTACCATCACTATGACGTCACAGTTGATAACTAATCAATTGATTTGATTTTTGTTGCATTCATAATATTATTAGGACAAGGTTAATATCAAAATACAATAAGAACACCAATGGTATGTAATTTGCACATGTACGAAGCCAAGTCACTAGTTTGTTATATAAGAGGCAGTAAGTAATTTTACAGAACTGCTTTGTATTGTGAATGCAGTGCATATGACAATAGCAACTGGTTATAAACGAGCGCGGCGAGGATCAGGTATTATGCGAAAATATAGACTAGATATATATCTGAACAATGTAGAACATCCATTCTCTAAGTGTTGCAAAATATATGTAAATGAGTCATTAAATGGAACATTTGACAAAAACACAATTCTTTTGTCTATTCTTTTTTACTTATACATAGGATATCCGCATATTTAATTAAAATTGTTATTATATATAATCAATAAGTCGTTTATTATATATTTTAAACTAACTATATGGTTTGTGTAAAAACCAAACAACTCTTGTCAAGTCTAATCAAATCTAAGGAGAAACCAAACTCGATGGGGTATTGTCGTTTTATGACAGAGCAATCAGGGCCACGTTCCAACTCCATCATCAGATCAGCTCCATTTTATAATAATAAAAATAAAAATATGTATTCATCTCAAATTGAGACCATTAAGTTACAGAATACCTTGTGTCGGAGCTACCGCGCTACTTCCCTTAGGGTAGCACATACTACACACAATAATATGGATGGAATTGTCATCCGATTACCATCCATGCAATATTTCAGCTCAATAAGAACTATTGGTTCTGATTGAGCTGAAATATTGTATGGATATTGAT
Organism: Laspeyria flexula; assembly: GCA_905147015.1. NCBI lineage: Eukaryota > Metazoa > Arthropoda > Insecta > Lepidoptera > Erebidae > Laspeyria > Laspeyria flexula. The sequence goes on along the minus strand of LR989949.1, from coordinate 6,869,542 downwards.
ATTGCATAGACAGGAGTCCAATATAGCCTTAAACTGTAACTTCAACAAGTATGAATAATGTATTTTATGTATGCAACTTTTGAAGAAGCGAAAGATGTTTGTTAGAATCGTTATTATACCTGCAAAGAAATGGCCTCTGCCTACCCCTCGGTTAAGTAAGAGATCTGATCCGTAAATCTAATTATGTATGTATTGTCAATAGTGTGAAATTGCAGGCGCCCTATTAAAATTTTCAAACATTTGACAGCGATATCAAAGTCTAGATTCCGAGAGACCTTCAAAACACCAAAACAAAATTAAATGTTTCACGTAAAGGTCATTGTTAAATATTCTACATCTATGATCATATATAGATTATAAACACTAAACAGAATGGCTTCGTCAATGCGTAACTATTCTTTGAATTTTTGAGACAAGACAAAGCAACGGAATAAGGAAAATAGGTATAAGATTTTACCCGAAACAAAGGATTTTAGTGTCCAATGCCGTTGGTCAATATTAGACTGGTAATTCCACGATTAATATGAAGTGTTTTCACTCTTGGAATGTCCGAGAAGATAAGCTTAATGTACTTTAATTGTGATTACGTCATCAATGTTTGGATCCGATATATTTTAATGCAGCATTGGGATGCAGTTTGTATGTGTGAGAGCGTGGGAATTGTAATCTTTTAGTTTACATCTTTATGCTCAGTGTTGTGGATTCGAATCTCACACGAGACGATAATTTTGTGATTCGAAGATATTTGTTCCGACTCTGGCTGTACTTACTGTAATTTTTTTTTTTTTACCACATTTACACAACGCCATCTAGTCCCAAAGTAAGCAATTATATTTGCTTGTGTTAAGGGTAATAACAACTGATATGTCTATGTTTGTAAATTCCCCATGTAACAGGGTTTGTTCCCTATTTAATCCCTTATGCGGGATTTAACTTCATAAAGAAAGAAAAGAGAATGAAGTAATATCGGACTAATTATTATTATTATTATATTAGCATAGATAGGTACGTTAAGTGTAGTTTTCGAATTTTTCGTAGGTTTGAAAATGAGACTAGTCTAGTCATAACAGTTTTATATTGTGTTCAAAAATCGTGGAAAGTTTAAATTCTTATAAAGACATTTCAAAATAGAATACCTATGTGAATATTCTATTATGAATTTTTATTTCCTTGTGAAAATAATATGTGTTTTTTAATCGCCGTAAGCGGATTGGATTAATTTCTATTTACGTATCACGAAACATAGTATTTATGGGTACATTGCAACTGCATTCAAAATAGCAATGCCGAATGTTCAGCCCACATTATTCGCTCATAATAACAAAGATAATTTTAGTAGCAGCATAAGAAAGGTCGTAACGTTCTGGAAAATCATATACGCATGTAGGATTCTTCATAGAGATCTGTGGATAAATCAAATAGGTATATCATGTGTTCATTCATGACATAAATTATCTTTATCCGTTCATTCTAAGAATCAATTTCCCGTAAACTTGTTTCACATTTACGGCCTATAAAAAATGATTAATATTTAATTAAAATAACATTGTGATTTTATGCCCAAAATAGGTTTTATTGGTATTCTCTGATAGGGAATATATATAATATATAAGTGCTATAGATTTAAGGTTCAATATTCCATGGATATATCCATGGAATATTGAACCTTAAATGTATAGCACTTCGGCAACCACCTTGATTACTGCGCTGTATGTGCAAATGAGTCACTTGATTACTTAATTAATCATTACTTTTATCTCTATATAGGTTTATCTCGGTATATTCGTCATGTGTGACGTAATCTTGCCCCTCTGAGAAATTCATCTCCTTCAAAGTATAACGTTTTCCTAGATTAATATCATAGGATAAAATGCTGTCATCGCTGGTTTCATTTGCTTCCCCGTCATGTCTTGAAGCCCTTCAAGTAAGACATACCATAAGGATGTACTCTATCAAATAGGTTTTCATCCTACACTGATTGATTTTCTCTCCGACAAATTTAGACTTACTTACTTTTTTTGTCTAAAAGGGGTGGTTTTGTCGATCGCAAATGAAAAATAATGGAGACAAGTTATTTATTGTTTAGTTTTATATTTCAAAATTTTCCATTTTAGATTTTCATTATCAGCATCATATCAGCCCAAAGACGTCCACAGCTGGACATAGACCTCATATAATTTCCGCCACAGCGAGCGATTTTGTACCAACGGCCAACCGCAACCTTGACCAGGTCGTCGGTTTAGTTCAGATTTTAAATTGTTATAGCCCCATTTTATATTTGAATAGAATTTAGTTCTTTCATATAATATCCACAATTCTGTGGTGATGTGGTGAAAGCATATTGTATGCCAATGCAGCACAAAATATTACTCTTCTATTTTTTCAGCGTGTTATGATTTCAAAATGGCCAGTGAAAGTTAAACGTAATATGAAAACACTAAACATTGTTTTAATTTAATATATAAGTACAATAATAATTAATTCAGCTAACATCATCGCTTTGAATCCGTTCGGATCCTAAAATATTAAACGCGCATGTGATGCTCCTAGTGTTTCGAGCGCCCAAACTTACGAGAAAAGCTTACCATAATGTACCATCATCTGTTTGCAACCATAGTCGTATTAAAAAAAACCGTTGCAGTTCGGTGAGTATGTCGCCGACTTTAGTTCTCCTAAGGATCTCCTTATTGCGGATTCGATCAAGCAGGTAAACTCCGAGCATAGCTGTTCCCATGGCTCGCTCGGTGACATTGAGCTTTCCCATGAGCCCCATTACATAGTTAGCGGCCACGTCTCAGTACCATAAGTCATCACTGGCAACACAGATTGGTTGAAAAACTTTTGTCTTCAAACACTGGGGTATTGTGGACGAGAACGTCTCTGTTTTGACGGAAGCCAAGTTAGAGAATTCTAGGTATGATAACTATTTACTACATCGTCGACTAGTCAAAATTATTTTACACAAAAATTTAATCATCCGCAAGAACATTAAAGAGCCGTTTCCACAACACATTATGATGTAACCGTACATTGAATCCCGACCTTTCCGTTTGGGAGTCATAACTGTGTCATCGTGTTAGTACAGCTGCCAAAAATACAAGCGTCTCGCTTCCAGGAACCGCGTGACTTACCACGTGTTAGATACCACACTACTGTTCTAGATATGGGTCAAACGATCAACTAGATGTCACTTAATATACTTATTAGAGAAACGTGTAACAGAAAATATTGAACATAGCAATTGTTAACTGAATGCTAGTGAGAACCCCAACTCTACTAATTTACGAACGTAATTGGATCCCAATAGCAGTTTTCATTCATATTTTCATATTACATACATATATACATAGCATCACGCCTTTTTCCCCGAAGGCAGAGGCACATTTCGTCAGCTATGTTTGGTCCCATGAAATCGGGGGCGAGCCTATTGTCATCAACCGGGAACATTTGTTTGCCAAACTCCGGGAAAATCTCAAAATTGGAATTTCATGATAAAAAAATCCAATACTATTTTCACCCGACCCGAGAATCGGACCCGAGACCTCTTGCACAGCAGTCGTATACACTTCCCACCGCGCCACCGAGGCAGTTATTTTTATATTTCATTCATATATTGATCTTATATTAGTTGCAGAATACAAAAAATGTTTAAAACAGCTATTGATATTCCAATTACGATTCAATTGAATCATTCATAAAATTAGCAGATTTGGGGACCCTGGTATCCAGAGCTCATTGGTAAGAGCAGTGGTTTTAAAAGGTCAGTAAGGCGCAAGTAATGCTCCTGGTGTTGCAGGCCTCCATAGACGCTTGCCACCATCATGCATTAAATAAAAGTAGCGTAAATTAGGCGTCATAAAATACGTGATTAACTGTTCGCAAGATTAGTCAAATTTGGTTTCACCCTTTTCGTATTTTTGTACGTTTTTTTAAATAATCTTAAAATTAAGTATGTTACCGTAATAAAATGAATAAAAACGTTCCGTAAGTTACGACACACGAATACTAACAATAAAGACTCTTTTCACCATAAATTGATATACAAAAATTCGGAAACTTTTCACCGTTGATACTCGTAGGTATACAAAAATTCTTTTATTTTCACTTATCTAACATACCACTTTCAAATATGTACTGACAGACAAAAAAAGACCTGAACAAAAAAAGACGTAAAACTCGATGGATCATTTCGTTGTGACGCAGACGTTGTCTATTCTAAATGATCCATCGATTTTACCTTCTGGACAGGGAATCCTAACAATCATATCCATCATATTCTATAATCTATATTATAAAACTAGGTACGTAATTGCACGGGTGTCCTTGATTTTTGTTATCACTCGTTAATCGTTATCAATGTCCGGCCAATGACTTTTATTCCGGACAATGCACTATCAGGTATTAATAATAAAATATAACCCCAATTTAGCTAAGTTTAAAAAATTTGACAAATGCCATAAGTAATAAGTGTATAATAAGTAAGTAAGTATCGAGTTTTTACAACAATGGACGTTGTATGCGTGAACTAGGTATTTATATTATAAGTTCCCTGCGACACGACGCATCATCAGCAACCCATTAATGTCCCACTGCTGGGCTGTTTACCATATTTTTACTGTTAAAGACATTTTCAAACTATGCGCGTGGTGACAAAAATACTTAAATCAACATTATTTAAATTACCATCATTATTCATATCAGAAAAATAGACTATAAATGCAGCATAATCATATTAAATATTTTCATGCAAAGTTATTATAAAACCAAGCCAGACATTAGCTGATGTAAATAATTCCTCCACAGGATTACGGATTACCTATCTATAAACGCAAATATAAATACCCGAATTATAAATAGTTTATGCATATTATCTATTTATAATTACGTCAATAAACAGATTTGCCTATCTATAGTGATTAGAGACACACGTGTATGACGCGGACATCTATCATTGTCTACTTTCAATCACGTAATCACCTTTCAATGTCAGTGAAGTCGGCAAAGTTCATTGCTGACCATTCTCAAGGAACCCACATTTAGTATAATTATTATCTCAGTACAGTTCAAGTGTAAGTGGTGGCTAAACTTTGAATCAATTAGTAAATCATATGTGTAGAATTCTGGAAGCTGAATCGAGGCCAAGGCATTAAGTCAAAATATGGACCCATTTTGACTCAAGATTTCAGGAATAATTTCAATCGTATAGTACTTGAATTGAGTCTTGTCCGGCGTGGGAAGGGTTGCGCCGTGGCCTCGTCGCAGTCGTTGGAGAGGACCTCTCGCTGCCGGCCGTCATGCGCTCCATGGCCGGCAGCGACAGGAGTTGGGAAGCGGTCGCATAAGAAGGCGGCGGCGGCGGAGCGGCTCCGGGAGGAATCTTTCCTTGCGGAGCCGATCCGCCGCCGGCGAACTGGGCGGCGTCAGCGAGCGCATAATATGCGCCTGATGCCGCCATAATAAAGGCTGCGGGTGGGGGATCGGGGTTCAGCATCGGGGTTCCCCACCCGCTCCTTTCCGCGAAAGTCGACAGCGTTCCCGGTACACCCGGACGCTGTCGTTTGGTGTTAGGGCCCGAAAGGGCTCGGTGTCGGTGCCCCGTAAAGGGCTGTCGCTGGGTGGGCTGCTGATGATGTATCAAGTTCCAGGGCCCACCCATTACTTACGGCGAAGTGACGGTGCACAGAGGGATTTTATTGGGTATTCCATTTTTACGCAATAACTAACAACCCAAGTTTGTTCCTAAATGTTTAAAAGAGAGAGCCTGGAGATTTGTAATACAGGTTTCGAACCTAGTACAAACCAATGCACACCTACTCCTTAACGAGAGAAAAAAACGTTTATTATATTATTACTTATTAATTGCGAAGTGGAATTGATGCCCTACGACGCTTTTCTTCTGAGGGTGCGATATTGTTATTCACAATATTACAGATTTAAACAAATAGTGTGCAATCTTCCAAAATAAAGTAGATATCGATTCTTAGAGATACGTTGTTTTTAGAACGTTTGCATTTCACATGTGTTGGCACAGTGCCAGGGTACCTGCTACAATCCTATTGAAATACTATAGCCCGTATTCACACCGATTAAAAACACACAAAACTGCGATAAAACCAATCAAACTACGTGTCTGTTCTGTTCCAAGAACGTTGTTTGAAAAGTATTCCGTATTTAAAATGCGATTTATTGAAAACTTTTCAGTTTACACTTTGCTAGTATGAGAAACGCTTAAATAGATAGATTTCGCTAATTTATTTGTTGATGTATTTGTAATTGTCACGACAAGGTTTTTCCACAAATATTTTTTTTTAATTCTACGTGAAAATTCATATTTTGTGTAGAATCTAATTAAATGGTAGGATCGTGTGCAGGTAAGGCGAGTTAATAATGTTCTAAATATTTATATGCGATATGATAATTTATTTATGCACTAAAATATTTAAAAGTTACATATACCTATCTAACTAAGGATAAGCTTATAATTAGGAAGGTAAATGCACCTATACCTACATTTTATCTAGGTAAGTGATTATCACTAATACAATTTTAATTTAAAAAAGCTCATAACTTAAATGTTAAAGCTGATTAGCTTATAAATAATTTAGGGGGTTTTTACACTTAACGATATTCAGTTCTAGTGTAATATAGTAATGGATCTAATAGATATTACACTACATGGTGTTCAGGAGGTGCCTTAAAGGGACCCTAAAAATATCGTGTAGACTGTAGTAGTATAGTTAGTAGGTCTTTATTTGATAGTGTACTATCATTTGACTGGCCTGTTGGTCTAGTGGTTAGTGACCCTGACTGCTAAGCCGGAGGTGAGCCGGAGCCCACCTAGGACAAATCTTTGTGTGATGAGAGGTTTGTTCTGTGTCTGGGTGTAATTAATCTATAATATGTATGTATTTACAAAAAAAAAAATATTTAAGTAGTATATCAGTTGTTTAGTACCCATAACACTAGCAAATATAATTGCTTACTTTGGGACTAGATGGCGCTGTGTGAATGTGGTAGAATATTATATTATATTATATTATATTATATTATATTATATTATATTATATTATATTATATTATATTATATTATATTATATTATATTATATTATATTATATTATATTATATTATATTATATTATATTATATTATATTATATTATATTATATTATATTATATTATATTATATTATATTATATTATATTATATTATATTATATTATATTATATTATATTATATTATATTATATTTCAATTTCAATTTCAAAACGTTTATTGCGAATATAGGTAAAAACAGGTGTTTACATTTATATTTGTTATTGAACAAATATTTGGTTCAGCTACATTTTGCTATTAAGCATGCAATACATTACAGACATAAAAGTATTTTAACTAAGAATTATATAATGTCAAACAAAGAAACTTAAATACCTATATCAAATACAATGTCATTATCAATAGTAAAAATAGTAGTAAAATGAGTATGTCAAGGTCAAAGGAAATTAAGCGTAATTAATATTTAGTAAAACAATCAATGTCATATTTTAAAAACTAGATGTTATTAAGCATTTACTTTGTCATCAAGATACTCTCTTACAGTATAATATGCTTTATTTAAAAGAAATTGTTTTATTAGATGTTTTAGTTTGTCTTTATTGGGGCAATTTATTATATTTAGTGGTAAATGGTTGTAGATACGTGGTGCCATACAAAATATATTATACTATATAATATATATGCCATATAATATATTATATTATATTATATTATATTATATTATATTATATTATATTATATTATATTATATTATATATTATATTATATTATATTATATTATATTATATTATATTATATTATATTATATTATATTATATTATATTATATTATATTATATTATATTATATTATATTATATTATATTATATTATATTATATTATATTATATATTATATTATATTATTATTATATTATATTATATTATATTATATTATATTATATTATATTATATTATATTATATTATATTATATTATATTATATTATATTATATTATATTATATTATATTATATTATATTATATTATATTATATTATATTATATTATATTATATTATATTATATTATATTATATTATATTATATTATATTATATTATATTATATTATATTATATTATATTATATTATATTATATTATATTATATTATATTATATTATATTATATTATATTATATTATATTATATTATATTATATTATATTATATTATATTATATTATATTATATTATATTATATTATATTATATTATATTATATTATATTATATTATATTATATTATATTATATTATATTATATTATATTATATTATATTATATTATATTATATTATATTATATTATATTATATTATATTATATTATATTATATTATATTATATTATATTATATTATATTATATTATATTATATTATATTATATTATATTATATTATATTATATTATATTATATTATATTATATTATATTATATTATATTATATTATATTATATTATATTATATTATATTATATTATATTATATTATATTATATTATATTATATTATATTATATTATATTATATTATATTATATTATATTATATTATATTATATTATATTATATTATATTATATTATATTATATTATATTATATTATATTATATTATATTATATTATATTATATTATATTATATTATATTATATTATATTATATTATATTATATTATATTATATTATATTATATTATATTATATTATATTATATTATATTATATTATATTATATTATATTATATTATATTATATTATATTATATTATATTATATTATATTATATTATATTATATTATATTATATTATATTATATTATATTATATTATATTATATTATATTATATTATATTATATTATATGTGGAGCTCTTGGGAATAAATGTATGGAAATCAGAAGTTTTGAAGAAATAAATTTGCATAAGTTTTTGGAGCCCTTGGGAACAATTTTACAAAATAACAATAATATTTAATTTTAGTTATGGAGCGCGTGGGAATAAGCCTTCAAATAAGCTCCTTAGTGCCTCACTCTGTTTTTGAGTCGTCAGAAGGCGGTTATAAATAGGATAAAATATAACATAAACAAATAAAAATTACAGTTGTATGAATAAACTAGTACTATTGCTTTACTTTTATATTCAGTCAGGTTAGAGTTTAATCGATTAAGAACTTTTTTTTGATGGTTCAGAAATCGATGAGTTTCGAAATGTGTTCGGTCCATGTCAATAGGGTTGCCCCCTACATGGGGCTTTAAATCTCTGGTAAAATGTGGGTGAGATGCACCTCTGCCTATCCCTTCGGGAAAAATGCGTCATGCTATGGCATATTTAAATTTTTTTTTTTTTAAAGACAACGTACGTGCTGGGGAACAAGCCCTGTGTCGCAGGGAGCTTTACAAACATGAAACTAACGGACACAAAGTACACCCAGACTAGAAACAAATATCTATGAATCACACAAATATTTGTCTCGTGTGGGAATCGAACCCACGTCACCCAGCACAGCAATGTATTTATTAATATATATATACTTAAGTTCACTTTAACTTAATTTTATTAGTCTCCTTTCAATGTATACATAAACTAGTTACGCCATCTCTAGTAAGTGCATGAAATAATCGTAGCCATAGTGCTGGGAATACTCAATAGATGGCGCACTATCACTAACATTGATTCAAAGATCACATACCTAAAACTAATTTTATTGTATTATCTTGATAAGATAGTGGTTCGTTAATTGGGATATAATTTTCAAATGACCTGAAAATAAATATATAGGTACCTACGATACTTATAAATAACTCAACTTACTTGAACTTAAATTATTATAATAAACACTATAGCTATGTCAATTAAAGCTATCTTACAGATAAGTTCATTAGTTTCATGGTTTCGATTCCCACTCAAGACAAAATATTAGAAACAGTTCTATTGTTTCGAATTTGGAAGTAGGTGTTTTGTATTATGGTGGCTGAATGGATAAGGGACCGGCGCGGCGTGTAAATCACGCGATCCGAGTTCGATCCCGAACGGCAGTAGCAATGTGGATTCCACTTTGTGGAATTAATATGTCAAGTGTCTTACCATCTGCTAACGGTGAAGGAAAACATCGTGAGGAAATCCACACATACTCCAGAAGAAATTCTATGAGTATGTCTGATCCACCAACCCGCACTAGGCCAGCGTGTGTGGATTATGGCCTAAACCCTCTTAACTCTCTAGTTACAGGAGAGGAGACCCGAGTGCAGCAGTGGGACTTAATGGGTTGCTGCTGTGTGATGTGTGTTTTGTATCTTGTAAAATTCCTAATAAAAGAAATAGAATCTAATGGAACATTTTTCGTTTTCAGCTGGACGATGCCACCCTGCAAGTGTTCAAAGATGGCGACTACGGACCGTATCTGGACCTGGACTCCACTCTTGGAGAACAGGATGAAGAGCTCGAGGGCCTGCAAGACAGGTATTGTTCTATTTCAATACATCTCATTTATTTTTTAAACTTCACTAGGTTCCAATCTCGGCTGGGCCTGCGTGGTATGTACCTACGTAATAAAATTATATACTAAAACCTTCCTCATAAATCATTCTATTTATTAGCGAAAACTGCATGAAAATCCGTTACGTAGTTTAGAAGATATAAGCGTACAAACAGCGGGAACCGTCTTTGTTAACCCCCGACACAAAAAGAAGAGATGAATAAGTTATCTATGTATCTATGTGTCTGCCAGTGGCATCGTATCTCCTAACCGAATGGGCCTTTTTTGATGTACCTAGTTTGTTTGTTGAAAGCTGACATTGCGTATAACAATGTAAGTGACCACGCATTTTGATGCTAAGAGTTGTATGATTGAAATCTCAATACTGTTTTTGTCCAAACCGGGCATCAAATCTAGGACTGCGTGCATAGCAGTCATACGGTCGCTGCGCCATTGAGACAATTGGAAAAAGTTAAACCTGGATATGGAAACAAAAAAATAATTTTACGTCAGTATCTTTTAAATAAAGCGTTTTTGACTGCGCGATGATTCAAGTTTGAGTTACGAGCACAAAGTGGCATTGAATTATGAATGAATTTGCGTCAATCTCCCCTGTAACGATTATTGTCCTGTTCCGGCATACCCCAGTCCCCTCTTGTTCCCACATACGTTCATGGTGACTGAATACAGCATCCATAAGGAGACTATACTGAGACTTACTGCGCAGTACTGAGTTTTGCATTGCATTACTGTACAAAATATATACATCTAATAGTACGATCAAATTAAGCCGAATATGGGCAATAAAGGAAATACCTAATTCGTGTACCTAGTTTTGTAAATTGGTACAGTTATACCATGCAGTATCCAGATGAACATACTGAAAGTCCTCAAGGGGGATACCTCTCTGTTAAAACTTACACACGTGGGTATCAATACTTTAGGAGCTTCAGCTCCTAAAGTATTGATGCCCACGCGGTTTCCAGACTAGTAAAACTATATACCTAAAAACTTAACTGCATCATCAGATCAGCTCCATTTTATAAAAACATTGCATTGTCATTCAATTTTATTTCAATCGGCTGAGGATAATTACTTAAAAATTCAGTTGCAAAATTTGATCCAAATATAATAATATACAAACAATGCAATTGAGTAAAAAGCTTGTAAAATTTCTTACAACCTACTAAGTATCCTTCCGGAAAAAATAGGTAATTAAATATTAAAATCTAATTTCCCCTTCTTAAAAACTTGTTTTGAAATTGAATTGTCTACTTATATTGACATAACATAAACATATGCTATGCTTATAGCTATGTTTGGTCCCATGAAATAGGGGGCGAGCCTATTGTCATCAACCGGGAACATTTATTTACCAAACTCCGGGAAAATCTTAATAATGGAATTTTCATGATAGAAAAACCCAATACCATTTTCACCCGACCTGGGAATCGGACCCGGGACTTCTTGCACAGCAGTCGTATACACTTCCCGCTGCGCCACCGAGGCAGTTATATATTTTACTTAAATTGTACAATTTTAAATGTGGGTAGATGCATAACGTTTTATATATTAATTGAATTGTATCAATATATTATTATCTTATGTACTTTGTTTTATACGTTTTGTATAGGTACTTTAAATTGCTAAATAAATGAATTTCATATCTATAGGTTGAGTCCTATTGATTTATTATATAATTTCAAGGGTTTCTCATTCATGCTTATGTAAACTTAATTATGTCATTCGCTGTTTGCCTTTTGGCAAATTTTCCGAAAGAGAGATTTGGGGTATTAGGGAAAGCCTACCAAATATTGTTACACGTTGGGGTACTTTGATCATTATGAATAACAGCGTAGGTATTCATTTTTATTCAAAAGGACTTATTTGCTAAGCGACTAATGAGCCGTAATAACGAATCAAATTGCATTCGAATTTTGATTTTTTGCCAAATTTATTTTTAATAATGTTGAGGGGGTTCTTCAAGTCGCAGTTTTCATTTTCTATTCAATATTATTTTTTGATTAAGTATCTAATATTATAAAAGCCGTGGCATATAATTCACGGGTCCGTTACGAACGACGAAGATGAACTCACGTAGGTAGTTACAATGTTTTTCATACCACAATGGTGGTAGTGGTAGGTGTCTATGGCCACCTGTAACACATTTATTCATCTTATTTATAATCTCATACGATTCGTTCTGTAGTACAAATGTACCGATTTTGATTCCAAACGCCATATTTGTATTTAAGTCTCATGCGATACTTTGAAACTTGTATTGAGTAAGATGACGGTTTCAGTACATTTAGGTACCAATTACCTACAATAAACAAAACGCTCGATCCAAAAACAGTTATTAACACGCATAAAATTAACTTAACTGTTAGGTACATGAATCTAATTTGGCAAAAAATGTCCCCTAAACTGATTGTATTGATATACCTACTTAAATTTTATAGTCAGGTTTGACTCATTCAATACTTTCGCATTTCTCGTTAAACCTTGAAACATAAAAATTTCTTTGCAAAACAATTTCAAAGTTCACATTCCGACTTGATATGATTTAAGTGAAATAAGTACGTTCCAATAAACACTCAATCTAATACAGAAATAGGAAATCGATATACTAATTAACGGACGCAAAAGGCGAGCACTGATTTTAGATTATTTCCTTCGTAGTTTAAATGTATTTTCAATGCAGTAAGTTGTTTATAAGGCTATAAGAAAAAGAAAATAATTTCTTGTAGCCTTTAAACAGCTTACTAAAAAACCTATCTCTGTTCTGTGAGCTTACTGCTTAAAAATATCACGGCGACAAGAGTATTACGCTAAGCTTACCTTTTCTCTATAATACCCACCCACTTGCGATTTTACACGACTGCGTCAAAAGGAGGTTTATGTTTTTCTAGAGTATGTATGTACCTATAATTGTCTGGCATGCTCTGCAGCCTGAACGGCTCAGTGGATTTTAGCTTGACAGCTGTCGATAGATTTGTAAGTATTCACTGCGAGAGTGACACTGAGTACCTATATATAAAAAAAATGTAATTTTTTTTTATTAAATATCAAAAACCGAATGTAGATTAATATAACCAAGACAAGGACTACTTTAGCCACTAACAGAAGGCCTTTTGCCCAACGGTGGGATGACGTGGGTGACAGCCCAGTTACGATTTTTTTGTTATTTTAAAAAGTCAACGTCCAGGCTATGTTGCAAACTTTGTGTCGCTGGGAGCTTTACAAACATACAATTCACGGATACAATAATTTATAAGACAAAAAAACTGTAAGTACTTATATACTCCTCAGTAATAAAATTGACAATCTTGGAAAATAAAAGCCAACTTCCTTTTAAGAAGATACCTATTCATCGCTGCGTCTAAATCCATACTTATTTTTATATTCTATCACTATATTGGCATTCAATGAAAACAGACGTGTTCTTAAATATTTTATATTTGAAGCTATGCACTAACGTTTGACGGTGACATCAAATTACCTATAAATGATTCACAGATATGTACCTATACAGACAGATTTCATATTTCCTCTAATTCTTAGAGTTACATAATACAGACGCGATGACAACGGTATATTATTACAATAGCTGGGTTACAATCTCCATGCACAGATGATGGACAAGTGCACGGGCTTACGAGAATAGCTCGAATAGGAACTAAATGCAATTGTAGCTAAAATGTTCATAATATCAGCCATAGTCGGTAGAAAATGTACTTGCCGAAAGTTTAATAAATACCTACCTACACATATTCGGTTAAAATGCCCACAACTTTTTATTTTATTTTAGTATGGTGTTTTGGTTCTGTACCATTCTGCGCTATTTCAAACTGTATCCAATTGAAATTGTAATTACTATGGTGATTAAAAAGAGTGGCCTGAGTTACTTGCCGAGTTCTTCTAAGTCAGTAAACTGGCCGTTCTTGCTAAGTCAGTAAACTGGCCGTAGGCAAATTGCTGACACCTTTTTTTGACTTTGTATGAGGTTCATAAGTAACATGTTTTTGATCCAAATGAAATAAAGATTATGACTATGACACACACACATTCAATCAAGGTGATAGTAGGCACCTTAAAAACATGTTACACGTTGTTCTAATGTTTTAACTTGATTAAAGTTACTAATTTATACAAATAAATAAAATTTGAGTGTCTGTTTGTAATATTAAAATAACCGTTTTTTTACTACATGCATATAAATGTATATTCGGTACATTTACCAAAATATTTTTTTTACAATTTTTGTCTGTCTGTTTGTTCCGGCTAATCTCTGGAACGGCCGGTCTGGAACCGGAAATCCGATTTCGACGGGACTTTCACCGACGGATAGCTAATGTCACAAGGAGTAACTTAGGCTTCTTTGATTTTGGAAAAAGTATCAGGGTTCCTTAAAAAAAAACTCCATGAATGCGGGATTAGCTGTGCCCGCGACTTGTAATTTATAAAGCTGAAGAGCTTGTTTGTATGATTGAATGTGCTAATCTCAGAAACTACTGAACCAAATTGAAAAATTATTTGTGTTGGACAGCCCATTTATAAACGAAGGCTATAAGAATCTCTATTACACTAAAGCTGGGAGCTGAGTAGTGATCAAATAACCACGGGAGCAAAACCTGGGCAACAGCTAGTAAAGTATATTTTTGAGAACACTTTGTTTTGAAACGAAGTAGGTATAGATAGAGGAAGCCCTGGTATATTAATATCATATTCACAAACAATAATGTAAGAGAAAATGTGCTTTAAAGCTCTACGTGTCCTCTTCAGGAAATTGTGAGCAAGGGTGTGAACATAAGATTTTCTTGTGAACATAAGGATTTCATGCGAGGTTCAACGATAAATTTGTTATTAGGAAAACATGGCAGGACGGAAACCTTTATAATATACAGGGTGTATACGACTATACGACATTAAATGAAACCACGTGTAGGATGTGATGTTAGAAGGCTTTACCAAAAAATATAATATAATAATAAAATATATTAAATAATAAAAATATAATAAATAGAAATTTGCAATAGTTTAGACGCAAATTTACTTTCTTTATTTCACAGTTTTAAACAACCTGTAGGTATTTATTTACGTTGATCGTATGTTGTCATTACCTCATTCAATTCATTTAAATATCTCTGACTCTTTCATATTATCTTATCTCTTACTCTGTTCCGCACTTTTGTTGTCGTCATGTCGAAAACGTCATGATAGAAAAATAATGTGTAGTTTTTTTTTCTTTTTTTTTAATGATTATTATTAGAATATGTTTATAAGGGTTAACACTGGCTGCCTTATCATTTAATGTCGTATCGTCGTATACACTCCATATATATAAAAATGGGACTTTTTTACACTTTTTTTTTTACAATGCATTTTAGCCCAAAGTAAGCTTATAGTATATACTTGTATTATAGGATCTAGATGATAAACATACCTATATATTTCTAAAATCTATCTAGATATCCCTGTCATCCCGTTAAATTGTTATAGGTACCTCAGGTCACGTAAAACTGTCTTAGGCTTCCATTCTTAAATACAATACTAAATTTCATTAGCAACCCATTAATGTCCCACTACCGAGCTCGGGTCTCCTCTCCTCTATCAAGAGAGCTGAGAGGGTTTTAGGCCGTAATCCACACGCTGGCCTAATGCGGATTGGTGGATCTGACATACACTTTTAACTACACGATTAACTAAGATTATTTTTGTTAACTTAATTCATTCAAGTTAAGTTGAAATAAATTCTCAATAAATTGAATATGTCAATAACATAATTATGGTACATGATAACATGACATTTACGCGTGTTTGTATCTGTAACTAGAAGTCGCATGGAGCTTCGCTCTCGTCGTTTTTTATTTAGCCACTGCTCAGACCGTATTAGTTGTAGCGTTATGTTATATATGCCTATAAATTATAACCTTCCTCGATAATTGTTCTATCCAACACTAAAAGATTTTATCAAATCGGACCAGTAGTTCTTGAAATCCTAGCGTTCAACTAAACAAACTCTAGAGCCCTCTAGAGTGAAGACAAAGTAACTTCAAAATTCATAAAAGCGATTGATATTTGTAATTACAATTTCGAGAGTCTAGTTGGGACGGTGAAAGGATCACCGTCCCAACTCTAACATCTAGCTTAATTTTATTAAAACCTTTGCTACGATCTTCCAATTTAGTTTGCAAAGAGCAACCAGGAATTTGTTAGTCTACGTTTTGTGTGATCTGTTCTATTGAAACTATGCATAGAGTACTATGGCCCGGCCGGCCCGGGAACGATTAAACAAATTTCAAAGGTCGTCACACTATTTTCCATGAGATTCAAAATAGATCGACACCGGATTCGACACATGTAGATTTATTTGGGTTACTGTAACACGTAACCCGGTAAACGTAGATTCGCATATACACGGTGAAATGTAGGATTATTTAATTTTTACTGGCCTGTTGGTCTAGTGGTTAGTGACACTGACTGCTAAGCCGGAGGTCGTGGGTTCGATCCCCACCCAGGACAAATCTTTGTGTGATGAACATAAAGGTTTGTTCTGTGTCTGGGTGTAATTTATCTATAATATGTTGTATTCACCTAATTTACGCCACTGCAAACGGTCCTGTGCCGCCTGCAACCAACGGCCGCCCGCCACCCTGACCAGGTCGTCGGTGAGGCCTATGTTCAGCAGTGGACGTCGTTGGGCTGATATGATGATGATGATGATGATGTTGTATTCACAAAAAAATGTATTTAAGTAGTATATCAGTTATTTAGTACCCATTATTATTATTATTTAAGCAATACCAATGTCAGCTTCAATTAAGATTACGGGAAAGCTTTGATTTTTGTGTGACTGGTATCCGAATGCTATAAAACCACTGGTGATTATGTGCAACGGAAATTATTTTTTTCTTGTGTTGGACTCGCAGCACTCCAACTCCATTATCATAGCGAAATACACCTAATTATCCAGTTCTGAGATACCTACTACGCAATTTTCCTACATTAAAAAAAATTAAAAGATAAGGCTTTTAATTTTTTTTTTAAGTTTCATTCGACGGCTAGTACTTATAAAATTTGTCTGCAACATAATAAAATGGAAAAACTATTTAAGTAATATAATTACTTCATTGTAAATTGTTTATATCGTCATGGTAGAAAGTATGGGTATTACTAGCAAGCGAAACCGTCATGTTTTGTTCAATGAACGTTTTTTTTCGATCTCTTCAATCATGATGAAGACGAACGTTAGCAAAAAGCAGCAGTTTATTTAAACAATGAACTTACACAGCGAAAATGCACACACAGGCTGCGCCAATATGTCTAAGAGAAAATGATATGAGGCACTAATACACTTCAGAAACTAACAAATTAACTTCATTCTTCAAACATGCAAAATTTAGCTTATACCTAGTACAAATTGTCAGCAAAATCAAAAACTGTATAATTTTTTTTTCATAACTAAAATATTCTAAAATTCAAGGCTAATGATATTTTTTTATTTATTTCAAGTTTAATCCATTTCAAATTTAAATAAACGCTTAAAATCTTAAGTCAAAGCTAGTTCACTGACACTTTGAATAGAATACCGCACCCCGCTGGTATTTTTTTTCTTCCATCTCAAACTTAACATCAAATTATTCTACAACTGTTACGAATAATCCCCAAAATTAGGAATTTATAATTGCTTGCCCACTTTCTTAACAGCCAAATAATATAATCATAAGCATAACTACATTTCTATTTGTCATATTAAGGAGCAATGTAGCAATAATAAGACATGGGTGATAAGGATTCATGTTTGTGAACTTCAACTGCGAATGTTCGGAAAAATATATAGAAAAATGAATAATCACGTAGCGGGCAGCGTCCTACCTCAGTTCGCTGCGAGCCCTCACGGGAATCAAGCGTCGTCGCGGATACATAACGAAATACATCTCCCAATATATAACAAAAATCTAAACTTGAAGTTTTCAGTGATTAACACTATCGTGAATAAATAAACAATATTATTTTATTTAAACAATTTCTTTCGCATTTCACAGTATCATTTTCTGCTAATAAATTAATTTAATATACCTAAATAGTGGACCAAAGAAAACATTAATATGTCAATAATTTAAAATAGTTTTGAATCAATTTTGTGTATGAAGAACAGCCTGTAGAAGGTTTGTGGGAGTAAAATGGAAGACGAGACGCGAACCTTCACACGGTGTGGCTCTGTGGAGAGAACCGCACCAGCCGTGCCGTTGAGGAAAGCTAGACAAATATCACTAGACTCCGGTATAGCTGATGAAGAGACAGTGAAAGTGAATTACACCCTGGACTTGGATTTCGACATGTCCGAAGAGGACGAGGATGGGGAGGAGGATACAGATCTAGCGGACATCATGGACATGTAAGAACATATTCTAAATAAATATTTTATGTTATTTTTATACTGCGACATCTAGTCTAAAGTAAACTTATGCTTGTTATGGAATCTAAACAACTGATAACATTTATCGATGGCCGCATCGAATAAACGTGCAAGAGCCGTAACACAAAAAAAACATTTTTTTTTCATTTTAGTCCAAAAATACGTTTGCAGTCGCATTTAATTCCTGTGTACCAAGGAAATATTAATATTTTTTTTACAAAAACACATACACACATACAACGGCAACATAAATCTTTATACAAACATAATTTCAACTCGTCTTCGCCACTACTTAGGCAAATTCAAATACAAGTTACTTGTTACAAATATAAGCGGCGCTTTTACACATAATTATTTTATACTATAAGTCGCGCTGGGTTTCGCTCCCCTCGTTCTTTATTCAGCCACAGCTCAGCTCCTATTGGCCATAGCGTGTTGCTATGTAGCCTATAACATTCCTCGCAAATCGTATCAGTAGTTCCTGAGATCCTAGTGTTCAATAGTTTGTTCTTCGGCTTTATAATATTAGTACAGATAAAGATGCGACAGTAATACGAGTAATAAAAAAGTTCAATAGTTTGTTCTTCGGCTTTATAATATTAGTACAGATAAAGATGCGACAGTAATAATAAAAAAACCTATCTCTGTTCTGTGGTAATAATTAATTATAAACAGTTAAAATAGGTTTAAAGATTATTTCTCAAAATAACTACAGTTCACTTAAATGAGATTTACATGATATAGTTATATTTTGGGTAACTTTAATAAAAAGAGCTATTCGAGCTCATTCCACCTTCCGCTTTCCGTGGGGAGAACCACGCGTGCTGGCTTGCGTTGCCATCCCTACACTGTGGAAAACATCTCCACACGTACAAAAAAGTCCGGCAATTCTTATCTATACCGTACCATCAAAATGTGGAACGCACTGCCGGCTCATGTCTTTCCTCCTTCCTACAATATGGGATCCTTCAAGCGAAGCGTGAAGAAGCACCTTGGGGCCAGCATGGTGATGCCGGCTGACAGGACACTTGGATCTCCTGTCAGCTGGCAAAGCAACTTGGTTGGCTACAATAAAAATAAAAACAAATAAAAATAAATTTGGCATGCATTAGGTATGTTTAAATAACTACTCGTATGTTTACTAACAATATATAATTATGTAGGTAAGTCGAAAGGTATTACGCATCTGTCACCCCTTGGTGTTACAGTTGCTCATGGGTAACGCAGATCAATTACCATCAAGTATAAAGCTTGCTGATATGCACCCTCTT
Source organism: Laspeyria flexula (assembly GCA_905147015.1). Lineage (NCBI taxonomy): Eukaryota > Metazoa > Arthropoda > Insecta > Lepidoptera > Erebidae > Laspeyria > Laspeyria flexula. Next base: position 6,849,309 of record LR989949.1, on the reverse strand, counting down.
TAAAAAAATAAAAGCGATAGTCTGGAATAGAAATGAGAATCCTGTCTCAAGATCTAGAGCTAGCTTAGTCGCTGTACCTGATATCGGTGCTCCACATTTTTAATATTTTTATTAATTTTATTTATTTGTTTTAAAATAAAGGGGTAATAGTAATTAAACCCAAGATTGTCCCACTGCTGGGCACGGATCTCCTCTCCTTTATTTAGAGAGCTGGGGTTTAACGTTGTATTAAATTTTAGTTTTTCATCATCATCAACAATCCATTAATGTCGCACTATGCACTAATTCGAGAACGTCGCCATAGTAACTATTGTTGTACATAAAAAGACCTATCCAATGATATCATTCATCGCTATTGGAGGTGGTCGAGGAAACGATACCAAAACGTCCGTTGTCCTTTCGATCGAATCGTTTTTATACCTTAAAAAATATTCGTGAAGTTTATCTGCTGATAAACTAGATTTTACACCAATATAAAAAAGATGAAACACTTTCCTTTCCTAAGTTTTTTCATACGAGTATTTTTTACTTTTTTTAGGGTTCCGTAAAAAACGGAACCATTATAAGATCACTTCGTTATCGTCCATCTAATTGTCTAAGTCCATTTTTAGGGTTCCGTAGCCAAAATGGCAAAAACTGAACCTTTATAGTTTTGTCATGACCGTCCGTCCATATGTCACAGGCATTTTACTCAAAAATTACTCGGTGTATATCTTGCTGTTTATGCTCCATTTTTGTCGCATATTTTGATGATCGAGGCAATCAAAACCTATACGGTACTTTCCGTTGATCAAGTAGTAGGTATACTCGTATACCTATAATCAACAAGTAGGTAAAGGAAAAAATACCGAAGTTATAAATTTATAGTTACATCGTTGTAATATTTATTTGAAGGATTATAAAATGATACGTAAAAAATTACTGTCGTTACATAAATATTGTGCACCTATACGTGAATATTTATTAAACTTATAGTAATCCCGTTAGTATAAAAAAATGCATGTTCGTAGGAACCTTCGGTGCGCGGGTCCGACTCCTCGCACTTGACCGCTTTTTAATTATTTAATTAGAAACATGTAAGTATAGATTAATATGTAAAAACTGTGCAATTCTGACAATACCACATAAGTACATTCATATCGAATTGACAACCTCCATTTTTTTAGTCGGTTAAAAAGGTAGCTACTTTCTTCGTCGTCCAGTTATATTAATTAAAGGTGAGAACAGATCAGTCCTTATCACACTGTGTTTATCGCAAGCCTACACACACGGATAGATACCTTCATGCTGAGTCGCATCACCACCGTCGTCACTTAATGTCTGTTATGATTTCTCTTAAGAACAGAGCCTATGATCTGTGTGACCCTGAGCATCTAGTTAGAGCAGGAGCTCAATCATGTTCAGGAGGTACTTAGTCGTAATGGATATAAAGTGAATGGACGACGTAAGCAGCCAAAGAAGAGGGATAAGTGTCCAGAGGTAAAAAGACAACCTGCCTTCTTGCCCTACATCAAAGGTATTACTGATAAAACCGGAGTCTTGCTGAAGCTATTGCTAATGCTCTATTTAGCATCAATACAATATATTATACACCTGGGGCCAAAGTAAACAGCATGGTAGGCACACCAAAGGATGCTTTGCCCCCCTTACTAACACCGGGCGTTTACAAAATCAATTGCAGATGCGGTAATTCATACATAGGCCAGACTAAGCGGACTATTGGTGAAAGGGTCAAAGAACATAACCGTCGCTGTGAAGAATCAACAGACAAGCAAATCAGCGATTGCCGAACATATACTTCAATCGGATACCAATCACTGGATTCAATTTCATCGTCCACAAGTCCTCTCCACTGATCGCAACTATTACTCTCGGGTTGTGCGAGAAGCTATTGAAATAGAAAACATAAAAATTTCAATAGGGATGACGGATTTAAACTATCATCGACATGGAATCCAGTGGTTACAATTACGCAACCTCGCTTTTCTGCGCAGTCGGTTAACGCTCGGAATATAAATTTTGTTTTCATAAACTGTATAAAAATGCATGTTTAAAAATTTAATGCATTATTAAATAGGCATCCCAAATTTAATCTCAAATCGGACAACACTAAATACATAGGTTAAATTTATATTGCAAGATTGATGACATACAGCCACCGGGACAGGTGGATCCAAACAAAAATTAATAAAATGTTATTAATTATTATAAATCAATCAATAAACAATGCAAATTATTCATAAGCATGGATTTATTATGTTTTAATAACTTTTGGGATGGATTATTTACCGATGTACAAGGTTCGTGCTCTGTGCGCCATATCTCAAAAACTGTTGGGAATTTGGATAAGTGTACAGCATTAAGTTGTAGACAATTTGATAAGATTTTGTTAAGTAGAAGGACTTTTTCTTCTAGAACGTACTGTTTTTGAGTTATAAGCAAAAAAACGCAAAAATGCCCTCTCCCCACTCCGGCTCACCTCTGAAACGTCAGAAATTTTAGTATGTTCACTTTCTGTTGAAGAAATCCCTTAGGTTCCTTTTCACGCACTCTACATCCCCTTTTAGAGCCTTCGTTGACCGGACTATATTGCGTGTTTTCCTTGTACCTTTTTGTGTCACTCAATAATTTTGAAGTCTGGAGTTTCATAGGTTCAAGAAGTTTGTGACTCAAGACAAAATCGATACTTCTCCAGCATTTTTTCTAAACATAAGTACTTCAACCTTCACAGGACTAATAATAATTAATAAATATACATAGATAGAGCTTTCTTCACTATTCTATCTCCGTCATAATTACTTTTCATAATTATTTGCTTGTAAAGTGGTTTAGGTATAATTTGTTTTGGCTGTAGTTTAACTGTGTACCAAATTTAGTAAAATTGATACCCAAAAAATTACGTTTGCCACCTTACTTATCCTAACTTATCCATGTCGGATCCACCCAAAAAGGAGTGGAGGACATAATCACTCGCGAGTATAACTTAATTTGGTGCAAATTTACTAAATTTGGCGTACCTACATTTCTAACTCATCTACTAAATCAGATACACCGTTATAACTCTTGTCCCTTTAGAAAATATTTTATTTTTCTTGCGAGTGAAAACTATGATTACTTTTATTAACGTTTAAATCTAATCTGTTAAGTGTACAAATATTGGTCAAATCTATTTAAGCCATTTTCAAGAAACTGAACGTCTGTAATAATGGTGATCTTTTTGAAAATTTTCATGTCATCTGCATATAATTTTGAATATTTGATTGAATGACTAATGTCATTAATAAAAATATTAAAAATAAGAGGTCTAAGCAAAGAGCCCTGAGGTATCCCAGAAGGAACACTGCACCAGACAGAACAGAACCCACTTAACACTACTGCTTGAGACCGATTCTCTATATAAGAGACAAACCACCTGTAAAGATTACCATGAATACCCGCCAGAAGGAGTTTTTGCAAAAGTAACTGGTAATCAATTCGATCGAATGCTTTACTGAAGTCAGTGAAAACAGCGTGAACATGTCCACCATCATCCATGTTTGCAGATGTAAAGTCAGTGAACGAGAGCAAGTTAGATAAGGTGGAGCGTTTCTTAAGAAAACCATGTTGATCTACAATCAGACTACAAGATACTGTATCATAAACTTGAGTGTAAACAATTTTCAGGTTTATGTATGATGTCTTGGCAAAAATACAAAGCTTTGATATGAGCCTATAATTATGCACGTCATTTCTGTTGCCATTCTTATATATGGGTGTGATGAATGCGGATTTCCAAATCTTGAGCACAAGTCCGTCCGAAATTGACCTTTTGTAAATAATAGCAAGAGGTTCAGCCAAGCAAGTAGCACAAGTGACAATGAATGAAGGGACTATTCGGTCAGGTCGGGCACCTTTTGCCAAGTCCAGGGATTTCAACAGTTTCAGAACGGATTTAATATTGATTTCGATATCACCTGCCGTAGTTGCAGCCGACTCATAGTTCAGCACAGGCTGAGTCGATGAGGACAAAAAATTTGATTGAAAGTAAGCTGCAAAAATACTACAAATATCATCACCGTTGTCGGCCGATTGATCATCATAGTTGAGTGTGGAAGGTATTGAACTCTGGCTACACTTATTTAACTTTACGTAAGACCAAAAAGATTTAGGGCATTTAGTGATCGAATCCTCTGAATGTTTTAAATAATAATAATAATAATATAATATAATATAATATTCTACCACATTTACACAGCGCCATCTAGTCCCAAATTAAGCAATTATATTCGCTTGTGTTATGGGTACTAAATAATTGATATACTACTTAAATACATTTTTTTTTGTAAATACATACATATTATAGATAAATTACACCCAGACACAGAACAAACCTTTATGCTCATCACACAAAGATTTGTCCTGGGTGGGGATCGAACCCACGACCTCCGGTTTAGCAGTCAGGGTCACTAACCACTAGACCAACAGGCCAGTCTAGTAAATATTTAGTATAACATTTACGTTCAACTTGCTTAGCGCGTTCACGAAGAAGACAGAAAGTATAATGATCAGAAGAATTAATATAAGTTAATAATGACTGTATTTCAAATATTGTATGTGCATCAACTATAATGACAACTTCCAAACGTCCAACATACAATAGACCAATTAAAATGAATAATTGTACATTAGAACAAGTGAGCAGTTTTAAATATCTTGGAAACATCATAAATGAAACTGCTCGTTGCAAAGCCAAAGAATTTATCAGAAAAAAATTTTATTTTATTCAAGTGTAAACACATTTCGTTAGAAATCAGGAAAAGGTTCCTCCAATCATACATTTGGAGCATTGCAATCTATGGAAGCGATACCTGGACTATGACACAAAGAGACAGAGAAAGATGGGAAGCTTTTGAAATGTGGTGTTGGCGAAGAATGAAGGGTATAAGCTGGACAGAAATGATTACCAACGAAAAAGTACTGGAACGTGTACAAAAGAGAAGAACTATGATAGAAACCATTGAGAACAGAAGAGGAAAAATGATTCGACACCTAGTACGACACGGTCCGTTTATAAATAACATCATAGAAGGCAAGAGAGGAAGAGGTAGACAAAGGAGGACATTTATTAAACAGATCAAAGAGAAGGTACGGGTGGTGTCGTATCAGGAGGTGAGAGAAATGGCAGGAAAAAGAGAGAATTGGAAACTACTCCACCGACAAGAGCGCAGCTCTTAAATAAAGAGAGATCAACTGAAATCGATTAGTCAAATAAACAAATTACGATATTAAACCTTAACCCGAGTGCACGCGGGATTCTTATGACAAAACACTGTATCTTTAGATAACGGGCTACCAAGCGTAAGCTGTGTTTTGACATAACACTGTACTTAATATTACAGTGTTCTGTCAAAACTGATCCTTATAATATTTGAAATACAGTCATTATTACCTTTGATTTTCTCAGTATTTATAAGACTTTTTAGAAAAAAATTGATGCCATCCTATGTAAACGTGTGCAGAAAAGCGATTTATTCGTATTACGACAAAACACTGTATCTGCAGATACAGTGTTTTGTCATGGTACGGCAGCGTACCTACTTATTTATTTGATATGCGAATTTATTAATGTAGGCATACGGGTTTTGGTATTTTTGGGTAACATTAATTGATTGAGATAAATAAATTAAATTAAAAATTCTGCAAAACTGTTACCATAATTGTTTTTATTTATTACTATTTTTGGGTTAGTTGCCATGAGAGGATTCTTTGCTACGTCAACCAGTTACTAATCTATTGTAGCGTACATACATACACTTTAATTGCATCTAGGGTATCATAATTATTACTGTGCTGTGGAATAATGATTGCTGACTGCCTCAATAGCAGTGCAGCATTAGTATATGAGACCATTCCTAGATCGGACAAATATGGTATTAAGATTTGTCTTGAAATTGTCTCGAATTGAGCCTGGTTATCATTATCATCATATCAGCGAAATGACAACCACTGCTGGACATAGACTATAACTATTATACATGAGACAAAACTTAGCTGACGATAGTATGAGTTATAATATGCACCTCTGCCTATCCCTTTGGGAAGAAATACGTAATGTCATGTTATCCTAAAGTTATAACTTTCTGAAACATTCCGCTTTATTTTACAAATGATTAAAAAGCGAATTTTCTTTTTCAGTCGCAAAAATGCGTTAGTGCTACGCACGCAGCTGTCCGTTCGAGTTCACGCTATTATCGGTAAGTTGTATAACATTCATCGTTCAAAGCTACCTTTGACTTGTTTAATACTTCGTCCATACACACAAGTACGTCTACGGAAATTCTGTTCTAAGAAGTCTGGGGCACTACCGAGCCGATACCTACACAAAATATCCCAACAGTTGAACTACAAACAGCTCAAGCTACTAAGTTTGCATCAACAACAGAGTTTAGTGCAACTTGGCCTTGCAATTACGAGTTACATATGAATCAAACTATGCAACCATTTATAAACGTATATTACACGTAACATACCTATTAGCTAAACTGACGAATTTTGTGTTAACTTATTAGCTGAAATAAACTAAGTAGGTAATAATAATAATAATATAATAATATTCTACCACATTCACACAGCGCCATCTAGTCCCAAAGTAAGCAATTATATTTGCTTGTGTTATGGGTACTAAACAACTGATATAGGTACTACTTAAATACATTTTTTTTTGTAAATACATACATATTATAGATAAATTACACCCAGACACAGAACAAACCTTTATGCTCATCACACAAAGATTTGTCCTGGGTGGGGATCGAACCCACGACCTCCGGCTTAGCAGTCAGGATCACTAACCACTAGACCAACAGGCCAGTCGAGGTACTTACTTAGTTTTTTATTAAGATAATAAAATCACAGAATATAAAATCAGTAGACATTAGGCAATCGAAATAAATTAAGTTTAATATAATGTCTGTCAAATAAATAATCTGTAAATTGTCCGTTCTAAAAATTACATAGTAGTATCCATTGAAACTAAGGAAACAATATTTTTCTAATTAACTGGTGTTTTTTTTTACCTTCACATCGACGAAGAATTCAACGTTTTATTACACAAGCTGTTGCTTGTGTCTGCCCCCATTTGGATTATAAGAGTTTGTAATGGTGCCATTAATTTGTAATCTTTCATCATGACCCATTTTGGAAGAGGAGGTTAATAATTTGTCATTGGCTATCAGTAATGCAAATAATAATAATCCATACTCTTTGGAGGAGACCCGTGCCCAGCAGAGCGACATTTATGGGTTGCAGTGATGATGATGAGTGCTAGTACCAAGAAACAACAGCTAATCAGAAAATACCCACCGGTGCAAGTAGTGGTTCCATGAGAAAAAAGATCCTCACTTCCCAACATGAGGGATTTTGGGGATCAACATTATAAAAATACGTTTTTATAATGTTGATCCCCAAAATCCCTCGTGTATGTTATGTACCTACATCTAGTTTAAATATATTTGGAATGTAATCAGGTTATCTATTGATGTAAACCAATAAATCAATAAAATAAACTGATAAATAAAAACAATATTTTACCTGTTTCAGAGAGACTACTCCACTCTCAAGGCAGAGAGCTCCGAAGGGCACTCTTCACTCTCAAACAGATACTGCAATCGGACAAGGACTTGGTTCACGAGTTCATCGCAAATAAAGGACTTGACTGTCTTATGCAAGTTGGCAATATGGCCGATCATAACTACCTCGATTATATACTACGAGCATTGGGTCAGGTAAAGCAACTATTTCTATTTATTTGTTTTAACTTTAATTGTAATGAAGAGAATACATACCAACAACCTGACATATTAAAATATCTACCTACGACTGTTTTCGAAAAACGATTGTAACAGATACACGGGTTTTGGCTTTTGTTTTCTTCATAATTCTCCACCTTATCATCATATCAGCCCAATAATATCCACAGCTGGACATACTAGGTCTCAACTAATTTCTGCCACAACATGTGATACAGAGGTGACAAAGTCTTCTAATTCTTAAATCTTCATCATTCACCTACCCTCTAATCTGGAAATCTTTTTTCCTAATTCCCTACCTCTATTCTTAAAATTACTGTCTGTGCTCTAACAACTGTTTGACCATATGGCCACCAAAACCATAAAATGAATAGAAAGTGCACCATATTGCTCAAATAATAAGAGCGCATTTTCAACGGCTATCAGTGTTGGCTACGCGTCATCATCATATCAGCCCAATGACGTCCACTGTTGAACATAGGTCTCACCTAATTTCCGCCACAGCGAGCTATGCATAAGATTTTAAATATTTTATCTATCCAGCAGTGGACCAGTACATGCTGATGATGATGATGATCATTTTAAATGATAAAATATAATAATAATATTCTACCACATTTACACAGCGCCATCTAGTCCCAAAGTAAGCAATTATATTATTATGTTATGGGTACTAGAATAGAATAGAATAGAAGAAGTTTATTAATTTCAGTCTTACAGCATTAATTTCTTATATCTATTACATAAGTAATGAAAAAAAAAGTAAAACTATAACACCGAAAGCAAAGGGTTCAGGCGTCAGCTTATGCTTGGGCCCCATAAGTAGTTACCAATCGCTGGTTTTCAGCTAGAACCCGGGATTTTCTTTTACAAAAATATGGTACATAAGATAAGCAAAGCAAGACGTGATTACAATAAGATATTTATACAAGTGTGGGGTGTGATCATACATTACAAAGTTAAGCTATATAATTTTTTTTAATAAGAGTTAATCATAGGTATAGAATTAAATTTTGAAAATTTGGCTATGGGGTATTGTTATTTAGGTGGATATACTGGGATAAAGGCACAGACTATATAGAAATAGTTCAAAAACAAAAATAAATAAATAAATAAAAATATATAATAAACAACTGATATACTACTTAAATACATATTTTTTTTGTAAATACATACATAATATTATAGAAAAATTACACCCAGACACAGAACAAACCTTTATGCTCATCACACAAAGATTGGTGGGTGGGGATCGAACCCACGACCTCCGGCTTAACAGTCAGGGTCACTAACCACTAGACCAACAGGCCAGTCGATATGAATCGAATCAAACAAATTAAGACTATAAAAACTAGTTAATAATTGTAAATCTACTTTCAGATCCTGTTATACGTCGACGGTATGCACGGCGTGATGGCTCACACACGCTGCGTCCAATGGCTGTACTCGCTCATCGCTAGCAAATTCCGGCATGTCGTCAAAACTGCTCTCAAACTCCTTCTAGTCTTTGTCGAATATACTGACAAGAACTGCCTGCTCCTTATCGATGCCATCGTCACTGTTGATAGTGCTAATAGCAGACAATCCTGGAACAATATAATGAAGATACTCCAAGATTTTGATGCCTCGGACACTGAGCTTCTCATTTATGCAACAACGCTTATAAATAGGTGTTTAAATAATGTGCCAGATCGGGACACATATTACGATCAAGTAGATGCTTTGCAGGATCAAGGTATTGATGATATTATTCAACTTTACATGTCTAAACAAGGCACAGATTTGGATCTACTCAGACAGCTGCAGATATTTGATGCTGTGCTTCTGTACGAGGATGGTGATGAAAGTGGAACTGCTCTAAAGTAAGTTGCATATTTTATTACAAGGTTTCCTTTACAAATCGCATCATTAGTCTATATCAGAAGTACAGTAGGACATTTTGTCACACATTAAATTTTCGTGTTATAAATCACAACAATCAATCGTTGTTTTTTTTTATAAAATATTATTATTTTTTCATGAAAAAAGTACAATAAAATAATATTTAGAGTGCTACATAATCGTTTTATGTTTTTAATTCATATGTATATTAATATTATATAGGTAGGTACCTACATACATTATTGCCCAGTTACAAGAATTGTTTATTTTCCAGACAATTGGATGATTCAGTAATAAATTCGATTCGCCGCAGAAGTATCAATCTAAATACATCTGAACGAAGAAAATCAAAGAAACAACAGTCCAAAGAGAAAGGTAAGGTTTTAGAACAATTAGAATGTTTGTTGTCTTGTGTGCTTTAAATATTTTTATTAATCGTTTTTGCATGGTATGGCATTTTCATACCTTATTTTTCCAATCATTTCAATTTTGAACATAATTCGTTTGTTAATTCATTTTTAATTTTTTTTGCTATTTAAACAAAGTTGTAAAAAGTGACGAAATTGGCAACAAATAAAATTTAACAACACTAAATGCTTTGACTTTGTCATTTTTCTCTCGAAATCATTTTAAAAATTAATATTGAAAGGGCAATATGCCAGAGCAATATGCCAGAGCAATATGCCTTTAAACAACGTTATTAATAATAATAATTGAATCTATGACATGACTTTATCTTGTGCCATTTTTGACTAACACAGCAAAACCAGTCATCATTCATTCAGATCCTGATATCAAAACTCCAAATATTCATCGACCGCAATTTTTACCTTCGATCGCTGATAACAAGGAGAATAAAGAACTTAGCTCTGCTCTAAGGAGACGAAGAGATAGGTTTGCGAGACAAGCCCATCTTAACATACAACAGCAGGAGATGTTAAATCATTCCAGTGATATTTACAATGGACTATTTGGCAACTCCAACGGCAGCTACACAAATACCAATGGCACTTACACCGGGACAAATGGGAGTTATACAGGAATCAATGGTAATTATACAGGTAGTAATGGCAGTTGTACAAGCAACCACCTGAATATCTCCACTCCTAATGAAAGTTTTACAAGTTCGATCGGAAGCTGTACAAGTTTAAACGAAAGCTTTTCCAGTTTAAACGGGAGCCTTAAAGCCATGAATGGTAGTTTAACAAGTACAAATGGAAATTTTGTGAACACAAATGGTTCTTATACGATCACTAATGAAAATTATACTAACGGGTCATACACAAGTTACAAAAGCTGTTCAGCAGTCAACGGCAGTAGTAACGGGTTGAATCATTGCAACGGAGTTAGCAACCACCAAGATGAAGAGGAGAACTACATAAATAGAAAGCAGAAAAACTTTAATTTAGCCGATGTTTTAAAGAATGGTTTGTGCCTTAAACTAACACATTAATTCTATTTATCACCCGCTTTGTTCTGCATTCGTATCGCTTGATGTTGTAATTACTTTTGTGGTCTTTAAAACGTTAGTAAATGTCATTGCAATATATTATATTACATTATTATATTTCATCATCATCATCATCATATCAGCCCAATTATATTTACTAACGTTCTATTGAATTGCATTATATGAAAGTTTAGGTTTAGTAGAAACTTGGCTCATTTTTTATATGTACAGGACACCAAAGATACACATCCGGACTGAAGCAAAGGATTCAAAATGGAACCTTAGGCCATAGTGTGAACAGCGTAGACGCTATAACTGTGATAAGACAAAAACAAATAGAAAATACCCCAGAAGTTAAGGAAGACCGGGAGATCTTATTGAACAGGGAACACAGCATTAAAGATCTGGCACAAAGGTTAACAAGCCCTGTCAGTCCTACCACTGAAGAGAAACCCATAAGAGTCTCTGATATGGCAGGAATTGTTTCGAAAGCCAAAGAAGAATTAGCCAAATCGCAATCAAAAGGTAATTTTCTTTTTTTAATTTTTGTTCATCTATTGGTTTACAACATTATAGTACTTTTATCTGGTACCGCATCCATGTCATCTTATGAAGTAACGCAAAAAAGCACAAAATTTAAATAATTTAACAATTGATCAGTATCGCTCAATTCACGGTATTTCATATTTAATTACAGAGATCATTAAAAGCCCTACGATTGAGAAATCACCCAAAGTCCATGAAATTAAAGTTTCGGAAAATGATCTACACTGGGAAGAGCTGAGGAAGGGATGCCTTAACAGGGAGTTTCATCTATGTGATCTGGACTTTTCCGAACTACGTGAAGATTCCGATGACGAAATGTCATCGCCGGCTGTGAATGCTGCTAGTGGTCCTCCACCTCCCCCGCCTAAAATGTTCCCCCCGATGGGTATCCCACCACCTCTTCCTGGTTCTTTGCCACCATTACCTAAAAATAATGTTCCTATGCCACCCAAAGCTTTATCAGAACTGTCTAATGATTCCGACAGTTCGACTATAAAGAAAAATAAGAAAACTGTAAAGTTGTTCTGGAGAGAGATTCAAGAGAACCCAACGCCTATGCCTGTTCGTGCTAAGGTAGGTGGGTTTATATGGGACGACTTGCCTGACGTTAAAGTAGACACGAAGATGTTGGAACACCTATTTGAGTCGAAGACTAACGACTTGATAATTAAGGTATATTATCATACTATTAAATTATTTAGTTTATTTCTAAATATGTTTTACTGTTACTAATTTTATTTTATTTTTTCTCTTTTCATGATCTCTTCGTCCTTACACAGGAAGTAAGTACACAATCCTATTTTTTTTAATCTGCATGCTAAAATTACCTAATATATATTATTTTACTTATTATAACCATGTTTACAGAAACTAATGGAACCAAAGCAAAACCTAATACTAGACACCAAAAGATCTAATGCAATCAACATTGCAATGAAGAAACTACCCACACCACAAACTATAAAGGCAGCTATCATGAAAATGGATGCCACAGTCATAGGAAGGGAAGGAATTGAAAAATTACTAACCATGTTACCAACTGAAGAAGAAAAAGTAAAAATTCAGGAAGCACAGGTAATTATTATTATTTCTCCTTTTTTCACAGCTATACTTCTCTCTATGGTGAGAAGTATACCCGGTCCTTTTGGAAGGCTTACGCGGGGACACAGGTTCAACACGCAGAGGCCCTTAATAATAATATTGCCCTTGTTAATATATCTAGGATTAGGAAGCATCCTTCGATTAAAAGTTGCATTTAAACTTAGTTCAATTATGATCTTTTATGATTACAGCATTATATGTATTTTACATTCATGTTACTATGTTTTTTTATTTTCCATAAGATAAGTTTTAACAGAGGGCAGAAATAACAATTCAAACCTTACTCATTTCAGTACGCCAATCCTGACCTCCCATTAGGAAGTGCAGAACAGTTCTTGCTTACCTTGGCATCAATCAACGAGCTCTCATCGCGACTGAAGCTCTGGGTATTTAAACTAGACTACGACAATTTAGAGGTAAGTTTACAACCATAATAATTTAAAGAAACTGCTATTTTTCATGTTCTGTTATTTTTTAAATGGGTTTTTTTTAACATTTTAATTGAAAGATTATTGATATCCATTTAAAATATTCTATTAGTTCCCACTTGACCCGAGCCCAGCAGTGGGACTTAATGGGTTGCTGATGATGATGATGAAAAGTTAAATAAACCAATTTTGTTTTTGTGCGCCTGGTCTATAGAATAGATTTCTGTAACTGACACAGTATTTTGCTCATCTTAAAAACCTTGAAAATCTTTAATTAAAATAATAATTACAGAAAGAGATAGCAGAGCCATTGATGGATTTAAAACAAGGCATAGAACTATTGAAAGTAAACAGCACATTCAAAGTCATACTCTCTACTCTGCGGACTGTGGGCAACTATTTAAATGGAAACTATGCCAAAGGTTTCCGACTGGAGTATCTATCCAAGGTCGTTGAGGTCAAGGACACGGTGCACAAGCACCCATTACTGTACCACATCTGCGAAACGATTATCGAGAAGTTCCCGGATAGCTCTGACTTTTTCAGCGAAGTTAGTACAACTTTTAATATAACGTTTATAAAAAGTTAACAATACTTGATAGATATTTGTCTCCATTTAATTAAGATCTCATTCATGTTTTATGTAAGTAATTGTATTGAGACTTTAATTGGTTCCAACAAACTCGACAGGATACTAATAATAATATATATTTTTCACATCTTCGAAAATAAGTTAAATACAAAGCTAATAAATTTTCAGGTCGGACCGGTAATCCGGGCATCAAAAGTCGATTTCGACATATTATCAGCTAACCTTCAGAAACTTGAGTCAGACTGTAAAGCATCATGGGATCACATGAAACGTGTAGCCAAGCACGACAGCTCGCAAATATTCAAGACAAAGATTACTGAATTTCTCACGGATGCAGCAGAAAGAATAATTTTACTGTCTGTGATTAAAAAGAGAGTGATGAGAAGGTAATATCATTAATTCATTGAGTGTACTACTTTTTCTAGGATCTCTGAAACCTAAAATCACTGACACAATTTCCGTGTTCTTAGATTTTAATAATAATATGGAATCAAAAGGAATAAGCCATTGCGAATAATGCTCCTGCGAAATAAAAATCATTATACTCATACGCTTTGCAATGCGAATTGGCCAGATGCTAATTAAATTTCATGCCTTAAAAGACATCAGGAACAAAGAAAGTTCTCTTGTTGCAGATTCAACAAATTCCTGCTGTACTTGGGAGTACCACCCTGTGATGTTCACAAGACCAAACCGGCAGAATTCCTGAAAGTTATAGCGGAGTTCTCGCTAGAATATAGGACTACAAGGGAAAGGGTGCTGCAACAGCTCGAAAAGAAGAAAAATTACCGAGAGAGAAACAAGACTCGAGGCAAAATGATAATAGAAGTGAGCTTCGGCATATTTTTAACAAAAGCATACATTTTATTTATCATTTATAATTCTAAACAAATCTATTTATAATGACATTACTTATTTCAGGTGGGCAACTACTCGACCAAAAATGGGGATCATACAGCGGACACTGCTCTGAAGGAGCTATTGAAGACTGATCCTGACACGGACAGTCTTACAGATGGCAGAAGAAAGAGCCATCCCAGTAATCGGAAGATTCTAGTCAAGTTAGTATCAGAACATGTTTACACACTTTAAAACTATATAGATTATAGATACTATAGATTACAAACAACCTTTCTGAGCCAAATTTTATAATTTAATACAAAAGTAATTCTCGAGTCAACAAAACAGATTATATATAAAAGAAGCTTACCTCCATTTTCAGTGGGGATTTATCAGCCGATGAGGAGATATTGGAGAGCCTGGTGAGGTCAGCAACAACCAAACGCAAGCCGTTGACGCGAGAGCGCAGGAGGAATAGGATCTCCGACAAGAAGAACCGTAAGTGTCGATTTATTTATATGAATGCGAACGCTTGCGGACAGTAAAGGCGAAAACATTTTGGATCCTCACATGAATTATTATTTCTACAAAACACTGGTACTTACATAATATTAATAAAAAATACCTACATATTACGACTATGTTAACATCAAGTTGTTTATATAATTCTTCTTCTTATCTTGTTCTTCTCATCGAATACGCTTACGTGAGGCAGATCCTAGGGTTACAAGCTATCACGCCGCCCAGAAGGCTTCTAACTTAGCGCCTTGCCACATTAAGTGTTAAACGGGACTAACAGTACGTGCTTTCCGAAGCACGGAGACGCTCGAGAATGAAATTGCCACAACTGATTACCCACTAAATTTATGGACTGACTTTGCCGAACGTTGAACGAAAATGATTTTTTAATTCTTATTTTTTAGGTAGGTACCTACTTAAATGCTGTGCGATGATTTAAACCTTTTATTCTGAAGACCCGTGTATAGAAAGCATTTTTTGTGTTGTGTATCAAAAAGTTTAATCATTTCGATTATTGCAAATAAAAATTAGAGTCAATTCAACAAATTCTGGAAAAAATGATCAACTTTTAAGGTGTCGGCTCCAAATTTAGGTTTAAATCAAAAATATCTTAAATTAACAAGATTCTGAAAGATATCTTTAAAAGTGAATTTCATTTAATCCCATAGACGTCCCGCTGCCGTGTGGGTGGCAAAAGTGATATGTATACCTATGTATGTATAACTATAAATTCTATTTGCAGTTAACAGAACGCTAGATGGAAACCAATCGTGATACGAGGATTCAGAATCTGCGAGGTACGTAAAATTATTGAAAAATGTATGCCTGGACACATTTCAAATCAATCAATCTATATAAATTAATTGTTGTTCGTTAGTCTTGCTAAAACTCAAGCACGAATTAGTCAAATCGTTCTCGAGTTTTGTAATATTTCTGAAAGTCCAGGGAAAGTTGGGTTTCGAAATAAGAAAAAAAAATCCCACACAAACTGCTGTTCTTAGCTATCCACAGCATTTAACAGAAGTCAGGTACAATATAGCAAAGGGCTGCTGTGAATGAGGCGTCACCATCTCTGTAAATATTCTCTCTATTTAAGACTACACATTGACCATCAAACTATTAAATTTTAATCAGAGATTTTAAAAACAATTTTTACTTTATTTTTATTATTTTTTTTGTTACAGAGAGCTGGAATATCGTCGATTTTGAAACAAAACTTTTTTAACAACATGTATTAGAATATCATTAATATAAATTTTGGAATCTCGTCTCATCAGTTAGTTATAAGTTAATTCAATAAATTTAAGGTGTAGGTTTGTACCAACTTGTTGCTAGCAGTATAATAAACACTCAGAATATCAAATAGTACCTTTGTCGTGCTTTAAATTATAAATGTTTTGCTAATTGATTAGTGTCAACAATTGGATGTTTAAGTGTGATGATTTTACTTTTATTCTAGAAATAAAATTAATTATCATTATTATATTATTTCCCGTAATTTATAGACAACTCAGTAGGAACTACTATAACTACATTTTTAATTCTAATCTGTCTAAAATGATTAGTATTCAGATATTTAAATAAATAGTAATCATATTAAATTTCATATCAATTTAGCAAATTTATTAGTGGTGACAAATCCCCCCGGACTCGTGGTCCCCTTGTGTGAAGTTGCACCCCCTCCCCCCCTCGAAGCAATCTTGACCAGTTTTGGGATACTACTAATGAATATATTAATTTAAAAAAATGCCAAATCCACTGATTCGAGAAAATGATTCCATTAGGAATGAGTTGCATTTTCTAAATCCAACAATTCTTCATCTTTTTCTATTTTCTTTGAAGTATTACTTTATCTCCTTTTCAAATATTCGATACTGATAGATGACAATTACAAACGAAATTATAATGAGGTTTTAATTGTTCTAAATTATGCACAACGCCAAACGCTTTACAAGTATATGGTCAAGAGTGAATCGGAGGACAACAAGCGAATGCCTCGTGGTCCCCCAGAGGAACATAGCAGGGGGACCTCGAGAGATGAGTCCGGGGGTGACAATTAGATGTTTAATGTCGTGATGATTTTTCTTTTATTCTAGAAATAAAATAAAGTATCATCATTAATGTCCACCATTATTTAATATATTATATAGTAATTGATAAACGCATAAGGATGCATTAATGATTGTACCATATTGTCATGTTATCTGTCACTTTGTTAATGGAATGCATCTAACTTTGGTCCAGAACCTTAGGAATGTTTTTCTATTATTGGAAGTAGAAAAAACTGCATTTCTATTTCGGCATTTTCCTCTGCGCTATTATGCGTGTGATGTGACACATTGTACCTATACTTCCTAGACGACTTATTTTAAATAGCAATCATGTTGTTACAACTTCTACCTTAAGAGTCAACCTGTCAATGTCTTTTTCGAATTAAACACGAGATAGAATAAGACTTCTAGTTACAAATAACGTAGACAATTAATTGGATGATCTCTCTTTTCATATATAATCTTGTGCAATGTAAAATGTAATAAAAATATCAGTTAAAAATGCAAATGTTAAATTGAATAATTAGTGCATGCAATTATTGTAATATTATAATAATAATAATAATAATAATATTCTACCACATTCACACAGCGCCATCTAGTCCCAAAGTAAGCAATTATATTTGCTTGTGTTATGGGTACTAAACAACTGATATACTACTTATATACATTTTTTTTTGTAAATACATACATATTATAGATAAATTACACCCAGACACAGAACAAACCTTTATGCTCATCACACAGATTTGTCCTGGGTGGGGATCGAACCCACGACCTCCGGCTTAGCAGTCAGCGTCACTAACCACTAGACCAACAGGCCAGTCGGATAATAAGATTGTTAAGACTATTCGCAAACACACCGAAGCTTTGTGAAAATTGTAAGTACCTAGATAGATTGAGCCAAGAACAAAGTACGAGTAACAATAAAGCTTTGGTGAAAATTGTGATGTAATGAATATTGTGTAAACATTTTTTGTCACGGGTGGTGAGTTGATGTTGTTTGGAACGGGCTAGCTGGCGGAATATTCGAAGCTAAGTACTGCAGGATTTCGGCACCACTTGTTGCTAAATAAAACTATTTTCAGAGTTCAACTTCTTGGTTTAATTTCTTTTCTCTAGCAGTCTCCTGTAGTCACACGGTACTATCGACATTTGGTGTCCCTCAGTAATGCTATTTTTGCTACCTTTGCGTTATGATATTATATCAAAGAAATAAACTGATCAGTCAGTACAGTCATTCTGACATCAGGTTGGCTGATCACTTCTAAGTTTTAATCCCATACAGGGGATCAAAGTTTGTATGAAGAAATTATATTGAAATTACTTGGCACATTTATTTGCAAACAAACAAGTTTATTTATTTTCTTTTTAGAAAAGACGAAGCCTGCTTTGGGGAACAAGTCCTTGGTATTTACAAACATTATAAACACAGTACACCTAGACTTGAAAAAATTATCTATGACAGGTCCTTCTTAAGAAATTAATTAACAAGTGTTTATTTAAAAAAAACCCGACTGCCTTGCCTTGCCAAAAACTAGCCTTCTTCAGTCAATATTATTAATTATTATGTATATTATAACTTTGTGAATTTTGATAGTTCAAAATCGGTTGTATTTAGGTTACAAGAGACAGATGGAGTCGCGGGCAATAGTTAGTGCATATATATTTGAATTAGGCTATTAATTAGCTTTCATCTGATTCCCATATTGCGATACTTAGCACTAAAAATTACAGATGAAACGAATATACTGATATTAGGTATGCATATTATAATACGAGCGACCCGTATTCATATTAGGTTATAGGAATGTCATCTATTAGGTTACTCGATATTAGTCAAGTATTAGCCAGAGACAACGCGAACGCGGCCACGCGAGCGTGGCGAATACAATAGTATCAATAGATACCTATTAAACATCATCAAACATTGCATTCATATTTTATTAATTCACTATTAACCACATATTATTGATAATGAAGCTATTATATTATATTAAGCCTCGCGAGTCGGAATACTAGATATAGAGCATAATACTAAAACGTTCACTCCTTACCCTATTATCTGACTAATATCGAGTAATAGGTATGGTATTAGAATATGACGTAACTAATATATCCTATATTAGGATTATGCGAAATTGACCCTAATATAACATCTCTACTAAAAATATGTCTGTTTTGACAGTTTACGGCCGCCATATTGGTTTTTTGTTGACGTCACATGGCCTATGACACTCGGGGGAAAAATACAAATCTAATGACACCCCACACTTTAAAATCAACCAAGCCGTTTAGGCTACAGAAGGTCACAACTAGGGTTTATTAATCGTTGGGCTTTGTTACCGGGAAATCAAGCTCGAGAAAAGTCGAGCACTCGAGAAATCATGTACCTACATAATTATATAGAAATTAAATCGCCGTTACTCACAAAATTTTGCTGTATACGACAAGGCTGCTGACACAGTATTCATTAATTCATCAGCAACCCATTAAGTTCCTGCTGGGCTGGGGACTCCTCTCCTGACACAGTATGGCTTCAGATAAAAATGCTCATGTACTGCTATTTTCTCTAGATGGTATTCCACTTAAAATCTCTTCTTCAGTGAAAAGAGAAGGATAGGCACTGCCTATAGGACGAGATTTGGATATTATAAACTTTTTCTCAGTGTTTTTGGCAAACAAACAACTTTGAAAGTTGTTCTGAAGATACTGTTCAGACCATCTCGGCTTAGGCACTTTAACCACACAGTGAGTCTTCTCTTAGTACATGGAAAATGATGCAAAATACAAAATAGCGTCCTGTCGCGAAGATTTACACTATATTTTTTTACAAAATATCAACAGAGAAACTGGGATAGTAAGGCACGGCATTCCCTCCGTAGGCTCTGTCGCAAAATGACCACTTCTCAAAATGACTACAGGTAGCAAAATGTCCCTTTCGCAAAATTTCCCTTTCTCAGAATGTCCCTTTCGTAAGATGTCCCTTTAGCAAAATGTCCCCTTCCTCAAACAGGCATAAAATTACTTTCATCATTAAAAAAACTGGTCAAGAGCCAGTGTACAACACAGAGACCCGGGCCTCTGTGTGTACTGTATTAATGTTCAATCATTAAAATATGGGTAGGTAGGTGCATGCACATAAACTAGAATAAAATAATAGAAATCGAATTTTGTCAGATTTACTGTCAATCAAAAGATCAATTTACACAAATAAACAATCATTAAAATATGGGTAATCATTTATTACAATCATTATACCTAATATAATCAATAATAATATTATTTCGACAAGAAATATAAAGTATTATTAGCCAAATTAGAAAATAATGAGTTAACACTTGAACAATTAAAAAAAAAATTATTACGATTATTATCAAAATAAATATTACAATGATTGTAAAACATTTAATTTTGTCTTATTTTTTTGTATTTGAGTTAAATTTAATAAGTTGATTGTTTGTTGTTATTTGTGTAAAATGATCTTTTGATTGACAGTAAATCTGACAAAATTCGATTTCTATTATTTTATTTGGGAGAAGGACAGAGAAAGACTGAGAAAGGGACATTTTGCGAAAGGGACATTCTGAGAAAGGTACATTTTGCTACCTGTAGTCATTTTGAGAAGTGGTCAGTCACAGACTAATAAGAGATACTCCGTATCAGACTGCCAACTCTAGAACAAAAATACTCGGCTTAACATTGGAGTTTTTAATGTCATATGACGTTTCTTTTTTTTTTAATCGACGAATGAAACTGTACAACTTAGGCAAAGGAACATTACTCATACAGCCTCAATGCTGTGGTACGTACGCGGTAGGTACTTACAGGTGGTTTTTTTTATTTTTAAAGATATTAAATAAAACAACCATAAATAAGTATTATTAGATTTATTTTTATTTCTTTTATATTTTAATAGTGCTTTTTTTGCATCGCAGGCAAATCACGAATATTTAATAGGGAAATATCTGTGCTCTTTAATATTTTGTTAAAAAACATTGCACCAATTCGTTATTGTAAACCAAATAGTTAGGGTAATAAAATGATTAATTAAGGGTAATCATCTTGTGTTCGGTACAGTTGATTAAATCAAATGAATACTTGGAAAGAATTTGAGCACTAATTAAATTTGTACAAAGATTCATCAGATCATCATCAGAGAAGATCATGTGTATTTTTTTTCCAAGAATTCATTTTGTTTCAGTAATTACTGTATTAAAACATCATACTGCACCTTCAGATGGGTAGTATAAACTATTTGTTGCTGTTTTATATTCCCTATGCATTATACATTGATGAATATTTGTTTTATTACTTAACAAGCAATTTGTGCACGAATTGCACTTGAGTTCTAATCTTTCAAAAAGTTTGCTTACTACCCATCCTGCAGTGTAGGCCCACGAATGAATATTTAAGCATTCACGTCGGGCCTGTTCCACAATCCTAACAACATTATGTTCGGTTTCTGGATGACCGGCTCATCAACATTTTCTTTCACATCTTCAAAAAATAATTTATAATCTGATCTGCCGGATCATCCTCACAATTAAATGATGGATTGTGGAATTTGATTATCCTGGTTATCAATGATGATTTCAAGGTACAATTGAAGCTGTGGCAGTTTTATCATTTATTCTATAGTTATATGCCCTTACTAGGCCAAAAAAGTTTTCAATTGGATCTGAATTAAAATATCTTGGTCTCATTATTTTTATGTTTTGACTATTAAATTTAAAACCTGCCACTTCCTCATATAACTTTTAAAGCAGTGACAATTTTTTCTAAAGTAGGCACAGACCTTTCCTTTCCACTTGAATCTATACATTTTATTTGTTGTAGTTTATTAAGCATCTTGCCAAAATTGATGATGAGGTGATTTCTCCATCACTACCATTCTTAGCAGATTTCCTTTAATTGTTAACAATGCAGCTCCATTGATACTATCAAACAGTTGGTCAAGAAATAGAACTGTTTCAGCAGTGTTCTTCAATGTTTCACTGACAGGTCTTCCATCTGCATAGTGGGCTAAAAAAAAGAACATGTCATTAATATTTAAAAGTCAACTTGTTTGGATGCCAAGGACTTTACTAAAATCGTGTATTAGGTGTGCATTAGTACCTAAGGATAGTACATATTATATATTTTTGTATTTTTCTAATATTTTTATCTAATATAATATAACTAATCATTGGTATCTATTAAAAAAAGAGCAAGAATTGTCTATATTAACTTTATGAAACAATTAGTAATTTATAAAAACAAGATTTAGCTCTGTTTAGTGGCTACAAGCCATCATTGATAAGAGCCTCTTAAAATATATAATATCATACTAAAGCTTTATCACATAATATCTAATCAGTGCAGATATTAAATGTTTATTAATCTAATTTACTCACAAAATTTTGCTGTATACAACAAGGCTGCTGACACAGTGTTTTCATTCATTCATTCATCAGCAACCCATTATGTTCCACTGCTGGGCTGGGGACTACTCTCCTGACACAGTATGGCTTCAGATAAAAATGCTTATGTACTGCTATTTCTTCGAGACGGTATTCAAATCTCTTCTCCAGTTAAAAGAGAAGGATAGGCACTGCCTATCAGACGAGATTTGGATATTATAAACTTTTTCTCAAAGTATTTTTGGCAAACAAACAACTTTGAAAGTTGTTCTGAACATAAACTGTTCAGATCATCTCGGTTTAGGCACTTTAACCACACAGAGTCTTCTCTAATACATGGAAAATGATGCAAAATACAAAATAGCGTCCTGTCGCGAAGATTTACACTACATTTTGCAATAAAAGGAAAATAATCACAGAGAAACTGGGATAGTAAGCACAACACAGTACCTACCCTGTTTGACGTTTAAAAATTGTCAAATTGTGAAAATAAACCAGCGACTGCGACAACCAATCACAGCGAAGCAGAAACGTCAGTTGACATTAAAAAACAAAATGGCGTACGACGAGCGTTTGGATATATGAAGATTGTGGGGCGTGGTGGTCAGTTTTGCGACAGAACCCCTCCGTATAGTGTATAATCTATGGTAAGGCAGCACAACACAGTATTACCTACTCTGTAACGTCAAAATTGACAAATTATGAAAATAAACCGGCGTCTGCGACAACCAATCACAGCGAAGCAGAAACGTTAACAGTTAACCACAGAGTACATTATGCTAAAAACAAAATAGCGTACGACGAGCGTTTTGATATATAAGGATTATGAGGCGTAGAGACACTGTGAGTGAAGTATGTGATCACAGAGTACATTATGCTATAGGTACTGAAATAAGAGACCAATCTTGTTCCGTAGAACGGGTAATTGGCATTTGCAACGAAGTTAACGCCATCTACTATTTGAAGTTAGAAGTACACCCTAAATGAGTACCTATAATGTATATCTAGCGATATAGCTAGGTACGTATAGATAGCTATTTATAGGTGGTATGAACATAACTATAGATTACTTTATTTTATACTTCAGGCTTATTTATAGGATTGATAAATGAAATACAATTTAGTTATGATCCAGATTAATTTATTCCTTGTATTTGAATTACACAATTTATAATACTTAAATTGCAGATAAGTTTGTTTCATAAAAGTATGTTGTAAAATTCATTATTACATGAAGATGGTTCTGTCCAATAGAATTTACTGAATACAACAATGAATAATACAACAATTTACTGAACTTTTTAAATATAGATGTACAACTGTCAATAGGCCAAGCTCCATAAATAGATCTTACATTTTTGTCTTCTTATATCCAAGATACTATAATCTTTGTTAATTTTCTAACATCATAGTGTCTGATGAATAATATCTTGGATATTTGATATAAGCGTCATTAAATTTTTACTGGCAGTACAAAGAAATCGTCGACCTGCAGCATTTTCGAGGGTGTCTAACATAGTAGAGCATGAAGCAATTTTTTTTGCTGCTTTTATGTTAGCTGACTGCTTTCTCAATGTCTTTTTTAACTTGCTCAATTTTATTCTTGCTGCAAGAAGTTTTTTATGTAATTCCTGCTCCACTTTGCTGAGGAAGACTTTTTTAGCAGTATTCCTGACTCTCTTTTGTCCTGTAAATTGAAGCAAGAGAAAAGCTATATAAAAAATAAATAGTAAAGATAAATAGTAGATAGATAAATAGTAGTCTTAATGTTTGAGGACTTATTTCGATTATCGAGACGAAGTTGCAAGCACTGATGGTATCATAATAAAACTATCATCCAGAACTAAATAAATTGCATCTAATTATAATGATTATTTAATAAGATTAAACACACTACTAATCCCTAAAGTAGTAGAAGCCGAGTATTCATATTATATTAAGTGGAAATATGACTTAACACTAACCAAGATTTTGTTCAGTAGTTGTTGCAGTTGGATGAGGCACAAGTGGCACAGTATGTTCATGCATCAGAACATCTGGATCTGAAATATAAGTTCACTTGGTTTTAATTTTATATACTAATGTCATAAATGCAAAACTCTTGTCTGTCTGCTAGCTTATCATACTTAAGCTACGAAACCGTTTGGTTTGGAGATAGTTTGTGGTTGTTGGAATGATTTTGTCCTAAAAATCATATCCTTAAGTTGGAAGTGGTGGATGTTATTAAAAAAAAATTCTGAACACAAAAAAGTAGGGTAAACTTGTGGTCATGGAAACATTATTTTTAAAGTTAGTAATGATTCAAAATTAAATGTCTCTTGGTATAGTGATTTGTAGTAGGTACAATTTTTTTGTGCCTGTCCGGAATGGATAGATTGATTTTGATTTTACTTTTACTTCATAGCAGATATTATTTACGTTAATAAAATTTTACTTAGTGTATGGCGGGCAAAGGAGATAAATATGTAGGGCCGCCTTATAAGGATAGATAAAAAAAAAAAAAAAATTTATAAAAATCTATACTAATATTAAAAAAGGGAAAAATATTCTCTTCGAATTTTGATTAAGTATAACAAACTGGGTGCGGGCGGCACAAAATCGCTCGTTGTGGCGGAAATTAGGTGAGGCCTATGTTCAGCAGTGGACGTCATTGGGCTGATATGATGATGATGATGATAACAAACTAACTCAAAGAGTACAGGGGGCTTACTCTGAATTTCGCCATTCGACATAGTCGGTTTTAATGTCGCTGTCAAATGTTTGAAAGTGACAGCGACCATATTATCTAAATTTCTTTACATTTAACAGTGACATCAAAACCGACTAGGTCAAACGTTGAGATTCAGAGTATGCCCCCAGGGCCTATTTTCAAAATGGAATTTCTTAAACACATCACTTAAGTTTTATGATTGGATTAAAACAAATAATTTGTTTCATACTCCGAACTAAATAAAGGCTTACCAATATTTTCTGTTTGTATTACATTTTTTTCAATGTTTTTTTATGTATGCTGCAAATATTTGCAATGGATTGAAAATTCTGGAAGGAAATACATCTAAATTAATTATAATATAAGATCAAACGAACTTCTAGAAGTGAAGTTCGATCGTTATTATCTTTCGTCGCTTCATACTCAGATATAAATACATATATATAATAATTATATTCACATGTAGTACCCTCCAGGTACTCGGCAGAATTCGCACTAGTTTTAAAGAGTAGGTTAACCTATAAATAAAACAATTTTTATTAAAATTTCTCACTTGTACCGGTTATGACGTCATCGCCCCACCTGTACCTTACTTGGTCGTCCATTCTCGCGATTGTTCCTCATTCCTTTAAAGATGTATTATAGCAAAACTGACCAAAGGGTAAGATTGACGGGTGGGTGGGAAGTTTATATCTTTCGTATGAAGCGACTCAGATAATAACGATCGAACTTCACTTCTAGAAGTTCGTTTGATCTTATATTATCTTTCGTCGCTTCATACTCAGATATAAATACATATATATAATAATTATATTCACATGTAGATGTTTAAAGAAGGAAGTTTTGCTAAAAGAAAAGATTTTAAATATTCATATTTGTTTATTTTCTTTTAAATAAATGTAACAAAGATACTATCTCCAACATTAGTGAGGAGAATACATACATCTAAGTTATTTTATAAATTAGCTAATTATACTAATTTGACATGAATCTAGTAAATTGATCATTGTCTAGGATTTGGCGGTTGTAACATCGTACAAATATATTAGACCTATCGGTCCAGCCCGCCGTCCGTCTGATAGTGTCAATAGAGACGCCAGCAGAAGCGGCGGCGGACGTGGCCGCGTGTCGGGTGCTATGGGCACTGAAAAATGATGTGTCGATTCCGCTCTCGGACAACACTTCCTTGATCCATCGACTAATAGTTTGTGATGTGGCGGCTTTGTGAGGCTTTTTATGTGTCAGTATAAGGTGATTCAAATTATTAGATCTGATGTTCCTAGTTACTGATAAATAGTCCTGAAGTGTTGTGGCTGGACATATATTCTGTTGCTCATTGAAAAAAGGAAGATAAAGCAAAGGTTGGTCCCGCCCGGGGGCTGAAGTTTTGATGATATCTGATATAACTATATGTATCCCTTGATCACTAACTTGTAAATTTTCCATTTTTATTAGTGAAAGAGTTTGAACTCTGTGAGCCGTACAGAGGGCTAACAAAATTACAAGTTTTTTGGTTAGGTTTTTTAAGCTTAACTCTTGGTTTGGATACCACTGTGATATTAAGTTTAAAACCATTTGAGGATCCCAAGTACAATTGTACTTTGGTTTAGGGGTTCTTAATTTAAATGCTCCTTTTAACAGGCGTTTTATATCTTCATCAGCTCCTATTCTATTTCCCAGTAACAAGGACAAAGCAGATCGATGGGTATTTAATGTACTATATGAGGCACCTTTGTTGAATTGTTCAGTCAAAAAATCTACTACTAGAATTGTTGAGTTTAAGTGTGGATCTAGATTCTTATTCTGACAAAAAAACCACCAAAGTTTATAACTCACGTTATACTGCTTAACAGTGCTGTCCGAGAGCGATGCGATCATCAAGTCTGCAGCTGCCTCTGGTGTCCCCTTCTGCATAAAGGCTGTGCGCAAACTCTCGCGGCAGCCAGGGTAAGCTGTTTGTATAGCGGATGTTCGGATCTGTATTGAGAATGCAATAATTTTTTATCTGGATTAAAAATTATCATATCCGTTGCTAAAATGTCTTTTAGAAGGGGGTACCAAGGCTGAGAGAACCATGTAGGGAAGACTAGGATCCCGCAAGCTTCGTCTTGTATAATTTTTCTAATTGATTTTAATAGTAAGCAAAATGGAGGGAACGCATAAAAATAATTGTTCCATTTAATGGTGAAGGCATCAATCGCAAGTGCATCGGGGTCCTGTTTCCATGATACGTAATCTTTACATTTGGCAGTGGTGCGAGAAGCAAAGAGATCGATCTCAGGTTCGCCGAATGATGTGATTATTTGATTAAATGCAAATTCTGATAACGACCATTCGATATCTGTGTTTATTTTACGAGATTCTTCGTCTGCTTCACGATTTTCTTTTGTATTTATATAAGATGCGAATAGCCAAATATTTCGCTCCTCGCACCATTGCCATATTGATCTAGCTAGATCGTTAAGATGAGGAAATTGTATGCCTCCCATGCGGTTTATGTAAGACAAAGCCGTTGTGTTGTCTATACGCAACAATATTGAACAGTTTGATTCATTCTTGGCAAAGGTTTTAAGGGCTAAGAAAACTGCTAATAATTCCAAGTAGTTGATGTGAAATTTACGTTCATCCCGTTTCCAACCCCCGTGAACTCTACTGTTATTGCAAAATGCTCCCCAACCTGTTAGTGAGGCATCCGAGAATATTTCTAAATTATAGGATAATGGCCTCATGTGGTTAAATGTTGTGGAAATATTTCGTAGCCACCAGTTTATATCTCGAAGTATAATCTTTGGAAGTATTACTGCGGTATCGTAATCTTGATCCCCTTCGAGAGCGAGATACTTTTGTCTCTCCAAAGTTTTGGTATATAACCAACCGTATTTTGAAGCTGGGCAAGCGGCTGTAAGGGTTCCAATTAATTGTGCTAATTCCCTGATACTACAATGAAGTTTAAATTTTTTCAGTAAACATTTTATACTTTGTCGTTTTTCTGTTGGTAAGGATAGAGACAAGTTAGTAGTATTAAAGTTAAAGCCCAAAAACTTGCACAACTGCGTAGGCTCTAAAGAGCTTTTCTTATAGTTAACTATGAAACCTAAGCTTTCAATTAACTTCAATGTTTCTGAAATATTAGTTAAACAAGACTTATAATCGTCTCCTATGCACAGTATATCGTCCAAGTATATAACTGACTTGAAGCCTCTGCTTCTTAGATGTGCAATAGCTTCTTTCATTATTTTGCTAAACACTCGTGGAGCTATAGAAAGGCCATATGGCATAGCAGTGAACTGAAAATAGGACAAAGTATGTGGATTTTCATATGGGAATTCGAATCTTAAATACTTTTGATAATTCTTGGCCACTGGCACAAGTAAATAGGCTTCTTTTAAATCTATATTACCGATAAAACCATTTTCTGGTATTAATTTACACGCAGTACGATAATCTTCCATTTTAAAATGCGTTGTTTTAATGAATTTATTTAGAGGCTTCAAATTCAGAATAAATCTCTTGTCCCCATTATTTTTAGTGGCTAAAAATATTCGGGATATAAACTGATCGTCAGAAGGACAGCATTTTTGAACGGCTCCTAAGTGAAATAATTTGTTTATAGCCGAAATCATGTCCAGTCTGTCTTTAGGAGACCATTTCGTTTTAGGGATCATTAATTGAGTAACTTTTTGAACAAAGGGAATACTGATCCCGTTCTCAATCCAATTAAGAACCTCAATATTATTCGATACCTTAAGCCAGTTAATAAGAAAATGCTGAATACGGCCAGCATGTACCTGATTTAACGGCGGTGTGACTGGGATGCACTTTTGGGTGCATTCCGCTGCTGCGATTGAGTCTGCTGCGCTGTACGTGGAGGCCTTCGGTTGTTCAGAGGTCTCCGGTTGGCTCCTCGCCCCCCCCTGCTTGTTGAGCGAGAGGGGCCGGTCCAGTTTCCCTGGTTGTGATGTGACGTAGAACGGACTTGAGCGTGCATAGGTGTTTTTGCAGCAGGTTTTTTAATTTGTAACCCTTGTCGCTCAATCGCTTTCGCTGCCTTGATTTTTTCCGTTAATTGGTTCCCGAAGAGTGTTTCTTCTCTCTCTAAATCTTGAATAATATTGTTAAAAGATCTGTCCAAGTTGGGGGTAATTAATTTTTTTTCTTTCCTCTGTTTTGGCGAAGTGGAGGTCACATAGGAGACGGCATCCATCGCTAAGGTATTTTATTGCCTTTATTTTGTCGTCTCCTTGTAATAAGGCAGATATTGCCCGACTAATGGCCGATATACCCAGGCCAAGTTGTTGTTGGCCTTCTTGAATTTTCTTGTCTCGGTTGCGTGCAAGGTCCGAGATAGCCGCTGTAATTTCAGCATTCAACTTTGGAGCCTGTAAGAGTTTACAGTTTTCGGGCACTGGATAATCTTTGGCCAAATTATTTTTCATATCCTTTGACAATCCCTTACGCAATAAGGGTGCCCAAAGGTTGGCAATATTATTTAAGATGGCCTCCCCAAATTCAGGTATCTCATCGGGAGCATCTCCGAGTGCTTTGAGCATCTCAGGATCAAGCTCTATTTGTGGCAATTGTGAAGTTTGAGGGTTGGATGACGATCCCTCTAAGTCTGAACTAATTGGCGTAAGTTCGGTTGGGACGGGGCACTCGCTTAGGATGGTCTCCACGTTGGCCTCGTCTATATCCAACCCCTGGTCGGGATCAACCTCGATCATGTCGGTCTCCTCAAGGTCAGATGTATCGAGAAGTGAGCTCTCTGAAGGGGCATATGAAGGCCCGGGTCGTTGGTCAGAATGTTCCGTTGCTAGAAAGAGTCAGAGGAAGATCCCGTTAGCATTTACACACCACATGTTGACCCTCGGTCAACCCTAAGGTGGATATAGCCATTGTGTTAGCCTGCCGCTAACCCCTAGGCGGATATAGCCATCGTGTTAGCCTGCCGCTAACCCCTAGGCAAATGCTATTCGTTACTACGAAATGCAGTTCTCCAATGTGATCACGAAACAAACAAACACTTACCTCGATAATGTTCGTATCTTCGAACTTTATTTCGATAATACTCCAATTTTTCCTCAGCTGAGCGTTTAGGTCGCTGCATTTTATTATTCACTTTCACTTTGATCCAACACACAATAAAACTTTTTTAATTTTATACTTTGAAGGTAGAAAATTAAAGTTAATTCGCCAATGAAACTACTAAAATGTGAACACTATGAAATTAATAATTAGTACGTGGTATGTGAGACGTGCGAACGCTGCCACGCACCAAAAAGGAATGAGGAACAATCGCGAGAATGGACGACCAAGTAAGGTACAGGTGGGGCGATGACGTCATAACCGGTACAAGTGAGAAATTTTAATAAAAATTGTTTTATTTATAGGTTAACCTACTCTTTAAAACTAGTGCGAATTCTGCCGAGTACCTGGAGGGTACTACATGTGAATATAATTATTATATATATGTATTTATATCTGAGTATGAAGCGACGAAAGATAATTACCTATTATACTTCTTAAAATGTGTCTTTTATGGCAGCACTAAATCACATGCTTTGGCGGAAATTAGGCCTATGTACAGCAGTGGATTCATTGGGCTTATGTGATCATGATGATGAAGATGAATAGGGCATTATTTACATTACATGACTACAATCCATCAAATCTAAGAAATAGGTACCTACCGTTTGACAGTAATTATTTGCTTTGTTTGAATAATTTAATTTATGAACATTTTGTGATAAAATAAAAATAACTTTATAAACCCATGGTTTTACGGAATAGGTTAGGTTAGGTTAATTTCATTAAGAGACATACATACACATAAACAAAGTTCAAAAATGTGAAAAGTCAAATGGTACTTCTTAGATTTGATGGACTGTAGTTATCACACTCAATTATTACACCATTGCACCATTATCTTAAATAGGTACCTGATGGTGATGGCTTTGCTAGGTCAGGAAATTTTTGTAATGGCTGTCTATTAGCATACCGTAATCTTCTCAATGACAATGGTCCTAAAAGAAAAATACCTCATTTAAACTATAAATCACATAGAACACAATGCATACATACAGTATGGCCCTACTGTAAATACTCTACAAGCTTATTATAATACTAACCTGACATATTTAATGTTGGCACAGCAATGTTGCTTATGCTATAGTTGCGGCATAGATATTTAGCCTCAAAATGTGACTGACACACACGACAGTACTTAAATATCTTCACATTTTCCAAGCCCAGCATATCACTACTGCCTATTGTATACAGCCATGACTTAAAGCTATCTATATCGCTGTCCGGGTTTGGAAACCTATGTAGTACTTTATGGGTACTTGAAATAAATAATAACAATTAAATCTTATCCATAATAACTTTTTTGATGAAGTTTAGTAGAGACAGACTAAAGCTTCATAAAGTTCATGGTTCAAGTTCATTTTATCCCGGCACAATGTTTAATTTCTGGGGGATAGATTTGTGGTTCTCCACAGAACAAGGAATCGAAACGTTTCGATCACTTGATTCCCACAGAGTATGATATGTTAGATCATGACAAAAACATTAAGACAAATCATGATCAAAATTATGAGTGTTATATGGTTTGCTTACATAAATGTAAATAAAAGACTCATTTACCTTCACTATCCTTGCATCCAGGGACGCAGCAATGTTTGTCTGATGAAATAATTATTGGTTTAATTACACTTAGCACTAATAAGGTCCTGTCCCAAACACAAACCAACAACCCGAGGAGTCCTGGCTCTATTCTAAAAATCACGAAGTCACAGTAATATTTATTTACCGGAGGAACTGTAGCTCTACTCGACGGAAAATATAATTACTGGAAATCCTTTGAAAGAAACTACAAAATTAAAACAACAAAAAGACCGGAGCAAGCAACATCGGCATAGTCCCACATTTTATTTTTAAATTTATTGAGTAATGTTGCCATAGATAATCTTAATTTTTGCCATGAATCATTCTGTTAATTTAGTTGATCACCCAATAAACAATTTCTTTATATCTTCGGATACCTAGAATAGTTAAACATATTAAAAAACAACAAAAAAATATGTTTTCTTAACATCCCAGGTAATTAACACAATAAATGACTTTACATAAAACCAAGGACAAATATAACACCGGTTTCAATGGCAGAATTAATACGAGGGCAACACAGAATGAAAAAAAACAGGGATTAATCTTTTAGCGACATCTATCTAATGTAATGAACTATTTCTTCTTTTTATTTATAAAACTGCCATCTGTTAATGTAAGTTGGCATATACAATAAATATAACGCTATAAAATTAAAAATCACTTTCTTCTGTTTAATCTACAGGTATTCCATGTCCTCTCATTTTTGGTAGGGTTAGTTAATAATGAGTTACCCAATGAATTGTTCTAAGATTGAGCAGCCGTATGTGATAGTGCATGGATAAAGAATAATGTGAGGGTAGATTTAAGTGAATCTACCTCACCGACAGAGCAATGACATCGCCTCACCATTCAGCTTGTGACCACGGCCGCCGGTGTAACCTGGTGGAAACATCAAGCACCATACAGGTATGTAAATAAAATAATCATAATCGCGTGAATTCCCTTTTTAAATCAATAAATATTATCATGCAACGCGAAAGTTTCAAAGTAAATTAAGCAACGAATTCATGATTCCACGTCGGATCACGTTTTGTGCGCTACACGTGGCTATATTGAAAACTTCTCTTGGTTTTCTTTGTAAGACTTCACTTTTGATTCATTTGTTTAGTTTTATTTTTTGTTTACATTGTTAAGTCAAAGCATGAGCATTAATCACTACATAGTATAAAACAAAGTCGCTTTCTCTGTCCCTATATCCCTATATATGCTTAAACCTTTAAAACTACGCAACGGGTTTTGATGCGGTTTTTTTAATAGATAGACTGATTCAAGAGGAAGGTTTATAGGTATAAAATACATACCACGCGGGTGGAGCAGCGGGTGGAAGCTAGTGTACAATAAACGAAATTATGTTAACACATACCTACCTATTTACAATTTATAAACAGTTATTTTCCGAGTCAGTGCCCGATGTACTAGTGTTTTTAAATGCAAATATAGTATATACTACATATGTAATATGTAATTGTGTTTATTTTAGTTGTACTGTTGAAAATGTGGGTAGATGTAATGTACATAGGTAATACTTAATTACTATTACAATAATAATATAATAATATGTAAGGAAGAGGTCGAAGAGGTCGAGGTTGTGTCACACAAATCATATAGGTTTCAGTGGTATTTTTTGTGTTAATATATTGTAAATTCTTTAATAATGGCAATATGTAAAAAAATAAAAAAGTCGATGTCGATGATTTTGTTTTAAATTTTTTAGTATCTTATATAACGTCAGTCCGGAATAAACTACATTGATTATAATTTAAAAATAAAATATTTCGTGGTGCAACTCCCTGATAAATAGAATAAAAGCTGATTTTTATGGTTATTGAGATTTTTATATATTACATTATATTAAACGCAAGACAAAGGAACGAATAAAACGTAAACAAAACCAGTAGGTACTCTAAGAATTGAACGCATTTTTATACTTGACAGAATTGACAGATGACAGTTGACATCTACGGGTAAATTACAAGATAAAAATGAAAATGAAAACATACTGTTTACCTACAATATGTTATTGTTATTAATCTAAGAAACCAACCAGAGGGTAAACTTAATAAAATATAACATACAAAGAGAAGACGGACGATTTCTAAATAAGACAACACATTAGTAGAAAACTAGATATTAACGCAAGATATGTAGAAAGTAAAATGCTTACAACACACTAAACAGAAACTATTTGCGTTGTTTTTGAATTAAACTCGACGAACCGGCGTTAAAGGAGCTCCCGTTGCTTTTCTGCATCAAGCTGCTGAGTTCCTCCAGTGTGGTGATCTAGTGGCGACCACCATCAGCAACTTTCACTACAATGTCGCCGTCCTGCGTCCAGCAAGTGCGCATACCAA
This sequence comes from Laspeyria flexula, assembly GCA_905147015.1. Lineage (NCBI taxonomy): Eukaryota > Metazoa > Arthropoda > Insecta > Lepidoptera > Erebidae > Laspeyria > Laspeyria flexula. The sequence continues at coordinate 6,814,985 of LR989949.1, read as the reverse complement.
AGTGCTGCCGGGCTTTCATAAAAACAGCCTGTCGTGTTCTGGGCAGGAACTCCTTGACAGAAACGGATATCCTTTTAAGCTTGGACCTAGCTCCACACTGATGACTTGTGTTCTACCATAGAAATTCGAACAAGATAAGGGTCTTACGGCAATGTTGAGTTTCCGCAATAATCCAAGAACTTGATCTTGAGTAGGCCAAGCAATGTGCGTTGCGTTTCTTTGGCTGGGCCCCTAGCATGTCAACTAGCTTCAACTTCAACTATCTACCGGGTGAAACAATCCTGCATGATCTCATATGCTGGGCTGATACCCACCTGCTCTGTCCTAATGTCTCAAAGTTGTGCCATGTTTGAATGCAGTGCTATTGAATACTTGATTAGATAGAATATATGGTAAATAGTGGGCAGATGGTGTGTGTTGCAATCAACGCTTACATAAGCTGTATTTTAGTGCAACTGTGAGTACTCTTTACTTAATGTACTATTACACTGTATAATAACACAGCCAGGCCATTTAAATTGTAAATAAATTTAATTAAAAATTCAGCAAAACTGTTACCATAATTGTTTTTATTTATTATTATGTTTGGGTTAGTTGCCATGAGAGAATTCTTTGCTACGTCAACCAGTTACTAATCTATTGTAGCTCCGACACATACACTTGAATTACTTCTAGGGTATCATAATTATTACTGTGCTGTGGAATAATGATTGCTGACTGCCTCAATAGCGGTGCAGCATTAGTACATGAGACCATTTGTACGGTCCGTACAACCTGGGATAAAAGATCAATAAAACTAAAAGATAAATTAATTAACTATATTGATATTTGAAAGATAACTTGCTTAGATAGATAAAATGATAGAATGCTAGATGAATACGCAACAAAACCGTTGTCGGTATATGGTTATTGCAAACTAATTAACACAATAAAAGTGATGAATGAAGTGAACTGCTGACATGATACAATTTAATTTGATGAATGTACCAGTATCATATGACGAGGATCGTACACCATTCCTGGATCGATCAAATATGGTATTAAGTTTTTTCGTCTGCATTCTTACCCTAAACCGGCGAGAATGCATGAAGAGACTGATGAATGTTGAAGAAGCCAAAGATGTATGTCAGAATCGTAGCAAGTGGAAGGAAATGGTCTCTGCCTACCCCTCTGTTGGGAAAGAGGCGTGATCTATATGATCCATATGAAATTGTCTGGAATTGAGCCCAGTTATCATCATCATACCAGTAAAATGACATCCACTGCTGAAGATTGTATGAGTTATAATATGCACCTCTGCCTATCCCTTTGGGAAAAAATACGTAATACAAATATGCAAAGACTTCTAAAAACATTGCCCTTCCTTTTGGCCTCTACGTAGTTGGGTAAAAAGTGTTAAGCCCAAGTTGTAGAGAATTTTATCAGCTTTCAGTATGCAATACAATTAAATTTCGTACGATGCACTGTTTTCGAGCTGTAAGCATTTTAAAAACAAAAAATGCTAGGTACCTGTGCCAGAGAATTTAACACATTTATGAAAATCGACCATTTTTCGAAGCTCATACCTAGGCAACGATTGGAGATAGATAAAAAACCGGTTAAGAGCATGTCGGACCATCCTTAATGTAGGGTTCCGCAGCAAAAGAGCATATCTTCATACCGCTTGCGTTACAACTAAATGAAAACGTAACCCGTTTGTAGGTACAGTGCCATCTAGCGGCAGTATTGAAAAACTTATGATTTATTATATACTTGATAATTTGTTTTAAAATGCAAGTCTTTACCCGTTTTAAACAAGCAACTACTATGCGATTAGAATAAGTATGGGCCTGTCAAATCAAGACGCCATTTTGTTTTCCATTTGAAGACAACTTCATACCTGACAAGTAGGGTGTACAAAAAAAAAGGAAAAAACGAAACACGTTACAATTAGGTACATACATACTTTTTCGGTTGTAAGATCTTTATTATCTGAAAGAACATTTTGGTACATAGTTCACTAAACTCATTTTACATGAACATAGTAGGTAACTGGCATAGCTAAATATGCATGTTTTTATGAATAGTATTTAAATAAATTATGTGTGAGTATCGAATATGAAATTAGTGTTTGTTGGTTGTTGTGTATTTTTTATCTAGAAGTCACGCGGTGCTTCACTCCCGTCGTTTTTTTTATTTGGCTACTGCTCTGCTCCTATTGGCCGTAGCGTGATGTTATATAGCCTATAACACTAAAATATTTTTTAAAATTGAACCAGTACCTAGTTCCTGGGGTCCTAGCATTCAACCAAACAAAAAACAAACTTCAATTTTATAACAAATAGGCAAATATAATACAAATCTAGTCAGGTCCTAATTCTTCCAACCTAATTCTTCCTAATTCGTCAAACGTGCAAGGAAAATGTACATAATCAAAATAGAATAGAATAGAACATAAATTAATTAATTTTTTGTTTCTGCTAGCTATACAAAAATGTGCACATTCGACTGAAGTTAGCGGCAAATAGTACCACGTGCAATCCCATACTTATTCTAATCGCATAGTACTTTATCTTAGTCACTATAAAGGATTAATGCTAAGGATTTTGTATTTGGTTCAACGACTATTACTGCTAAACTAATAAAGTTATCTTAACCGCTATACTTTTCATTTAAAGTTCATGAAATGAACTATCATCATGAATTTTTCCAGATTTTTCAAACCAGCAGTTTAGCTTTTAGAGGGGGGGACGCCCTACTGGAACAAAAATTTGCTCTTTAAAGTTTTCTAGCGTCTCCACTGTCCCCTCCAGTGGGCGCTAGGCAAATTATTATTAAAAGTGAAATCAAAAGAGATCCAAAAGGTGGTCAAAAGAGCTGCATTCGTGCAGGACGTAGCCTGCTTCGGGTGCAACCGTTACAGTTTAATATTTCGTAAATGGACCATTAAATCGAAAAATAATGTTAGTAGGTAACCCCCAAGTCATTTTAGAAGACCTATTCAATGATATCCAACACGATGGGGTAGACGACAAAAAAAAAATATTCATCCCCACTTCACAAGTAGGTAAGGGAGCTACCCTAAAAAAAAATATTTACCAAAATTTTATTTTACCACTTTCGACGTAATTGATATACCTACACACTCCTACAAAATTACAGCTTTCTAGTAAAACCTCTTAGGTACTTCTCTTAGCAAAACCTCGGACAGACAGACAGACGGACATAACGAAACTATAAGGGTTCCTAGTCAGAACTACGGAACCCCCGTCGGGCTCACCTCGGGGGGGTAAGGACTTTTAGTATGTTTATCTCCTAACTAGTCCAGACAATGTTCCTAAGTCAAAGTTTCTGTTTTCGACATTTCCCTCCAAAATCATTCATTGACTTGCCTATAAGTAGGTACTTACTTAGTTTTTTATTAAGATAATAAAATCACAGAATATAAAATCAATAGGCATTAGGCAATCGAATTAATGACAAATTGTCATTGTCTATCAGTAATGCCAGTACCAAAAAACAAGAAAAAAGATCCTCATTTACCACTATGAGAGATTTTAGGGATCAACATTATAAAAACGTATAACCGTGTATGTTATGTACCTACATCTAGTTTAAATTCTGAAGGACACTCTTCACTCTCAAACAGATACTGCAATCGGACAAGGACTTGCTGCACGAGTTTATCGCAAATAAATGACTTGACTGTCTTATGCAAGTTGGCAATATAGCCGATGATAACTACCTCGATTATATAATCCGAGCATTGGGTCAGGTAAAGCAACCATTTCTATTTATTTGTTTTAACTTTAATTGTAGTGAAGAGAATACATACCAACAACCTGACATATTAAAATACCTATAAATGTTTTCGAAAAACTATTATAACAGATACTCGGGTTTTGGCTTTTGTTTTCTTCATAATTCCCCACCTCATCATCATCATATCAGCCCAATAATATCCACAGCTGGACATAGGTCTCAACTAATTTCTGCCACAACATGTGATACATACCTAGGTGACATAGCCTTCTAATTCTTCATCATTCACCTACCCTCTAATCTGTAAATCTTTTTTCCTAATTCCCTGCCTCTATTCTTAAAATTACTGTCATAAATTAATGTGCTCTAACAACTGTTTGACCATATGTCCACCAAAACCATAAGATGAATAGAAAGTGCACCATATTGCTCAAATAATAAGCATTTTCAACGGCTATCAGTGTTGGCTACCCATCATCATCATATCAGCCCAATGACGTCCACTGTTGAACATAGGCCTCACCTAATTTAAAATTTTAAATATTTTATCTATCCAGCAGTGGACCAGTACATGCTGATGATGATGATGATCATTTTAAATGATAAAATATGAATCGAATCAAACAAATTAAGACTATTAAAACTAGTTAATAATTGTACATCTACTTTCAGATCCTGTTATACGTCGCCGTCGACAGTATGCCCGGCGTGATGGCTAAAAAACGTTGCTTCCGATGGCTGTACTCGCTCGTCGCTAGCAAATTCCGGAAAGTCGCCAAAACTGCTCTCAAGCTCCTTTTAGTCTTTGTCGAATATAAAGACAAGAACTGCCTGCTCCTTATCGATGCCATCGTCACTGTTGATAGTGCTAAGGGCAGACAATCCTGGAACAATATAATGAAGATACTCCAAGATTTTGATGCCTCGGACACTGAGCTTCTCATTTATGCAACAACGCTTATAAATAGGTGTTTAAATAATGTGCCAGATCGGGACACATATTACGATCAAGTAGATGCTTTGCAGGATCAAGGTATCGATGATATTATTCAACATTACATGTCTAAACAAGGCACAGATTTGGATCTACTCAGACAGCTGCAGATATTTAATGCTGTGCTTCTGTACGAGGATGGTGATGAAAGTGGAACTGCTCTAAAGTAAGTTGCATATTTTATTTCAAGGTTTCCTTTACAAATCGCATCATTAGTCTATATCAGAAGTGCAGTAGGTAGGACATTTTATGTCACACATTAAATTTTCGTGTTATAAAAATCACAACAATCAATCGTTGTTTTTTTTAATAAAAAAAATATTATTTTTTCATGAAAAAAGTACCTACAATAAAATAATATTTAGAGTGCTATATAATCGTTTTATGTTTTTAATTCATATGTATATTAATATTATATAGGTACCTACCTACATACATTATTGCCCAGTTACAAGAATTGTTTATTTTCTAGACAATTGGATGATTCAGTAATAAATTCGATTCGCCGCAGAAGTATCAATCTAAATACATCTGAAAGAAGAAAATCAAAGAAACAACAGTCCAAAGAGAAAGGTAAAGTTTTAGAACAATTAGAATGTTTGTTGTATTGTGTGCTTTAAATATTTTTATTAATCGTTTTTGCATGGTATGGCATTTTCATACCTTATTTTTCCAACCATTTCAATTTTGAACATAATTCGTTTGTTAATTCATTTTTAATTTTGTTTTGGCATTTAAATAATGTTGTAAAAAGTGACGAAATTGGCAACAAATAAAATTTAACAACACTAAATGCTTTGACTTTGTCATTTTTATTCGAAATCATTTTAAAAATCAATATTAAAAGAGCAATATGCCACAGTCCTTTAAACAACGTTCATAATAATAATTGAATCTATGACATGACTTTATCTTGTGCCGTTTTTGACTAACACAGCAAAACCAGTCATCACTCATTCAGAACCTGATATCAAAACTCCAAATATTATTCATCGACCGCGATCCATCGAGGAACTTAGCTCTACTCTAAGGAGACGAAGAAATAGGTTTGCGAGACAAGCCTGTCTTAGCATACAGCAGCAGGAGATGTTGAATCATTCCAGTGATATTTACACCGAACTATTACCATTTGGCAACTCCAACGGCAGCTACACTAATACCTATGGCACTTACACCGGGGCTAATGGGAGTTACACAGGAATCAATGGTAATTATACAGGTAGTAATGGCAGTTGTACAAGATACTACCTAGGTATATTCTTCCACTCCTAACGAAAGTTTTACAAGTTCGATAGGAAGCTGTACAAGTTTAAGCAAAAGCTTTTCCAGTTTAAACGGGAGCCTCAAAGCCATGAATATTTCTGAAAGTCCAGGGAAAGTTGGGTGTCAAAAAAAGAAAAAAAAACCACACAAACAGCTGTTCTACAGAACGACTTAATATGTCGGGTCAGGTACAATATAGCAAAGGGCTGCTGTGAATGAGGCGTCACCATCTCTGTAAATATTCTCTCTATTTAAGACTACACATTGACCATCAAACTATATTTTAATCAGAGATTTTAAAAACAACTTTTACTTTATGTTTATTGCTCATCTCTTTAGGTTATTTTTATTATTTTTTTTGTTACAGAGAGCTGAAATATCGACAATTTAAAAAATAATCTATTTTGACAACATGTATTATAATAATCTCATCCAATATCCAAATATATCAATCTGAGTGTAATTTATCTATAATATGTATGTATTTACAAAAAAAAAATGTATTTAAGTAGTATATCAGTTGTTTAGTACCCATAATTATAATTAAATAATAAGCAAATATAATTGCTTACTTTGGGACTAGATGGCGCTGTGTGAAGGTGGTAGAATTATTATTATTATTGTTAGAATACCATTAATATGAATTTTTGAATCTCGTCTCATCAGTTAATTCAATAAATTTAAGGTAGGCTTGTAACAACTTATTGCTAGCAGTATAATAAACACTCAGATGATCAAATACGATTTTATTAATATCAGTAAAAATAAATAGTAATTTCATATCCATTTAGCAAATTTATTAGTGGTGACAATTCCCCCCGGACTCGTGGTCGCCTTGGGAAGTGCCCCCCCCCCCCTCCCCCACCTTCCTCGAAGCAATCTTGACCAGTTTCCATTCAAACTATGCCAAAGGTTTCCGACTGGAGTATCTATCCAAGGTCGTTGAGGTCAAGGACACAGTGCACAAGCACCCATTACTGTACCACATCTGCGAAACGATTATCGAAAAGTTCCCGGATAGCTCTGACTTTTTCAGCGAAGTTAGTACAACTTTTAATATAACGATTATAAAAAGTTAACAATACTCGATAGATATTTTTCTCCATTTAATTAAGATTAATTTCTCATTCATGTTTTATGTAAGTAATTGTATTGAGACTTTAATTGGTTCCAACAAATTCGACAGGATATTCGATATATATAATAATAATATATATTTTTTCACATCTTCGAAAATAAGTTAAATACAAAGCTAATAAATTTTCAGGTCGGACCGATAATCCGGGCATCAAAAGTCGATTTCGACAAATTATCAGCTAACCTTCAGAAACTTGAGTCAGACTGTATAACATCATGGGATCACATGAAACGTGTAGCCAAGCACGACAGCTCGCAAATATTCAAGACAAAGATTACTGAATTTCTCACGGACGCAGCAGAAAGAATAATTGTACTGTATGTGATTAAAAAAAAAGTGATGAGAAGGTAATATCATTAATTCATTGAGTGTACTTACTACTTTTTCTAGGATCTGTGAAACCTAAAAACACTGACACAATTTCCGTGTTCTTAGATTTTAATAATAATATGGAATCAAAAGGAATAAGCCATTGCGAATAATGCTCCTGCGAAATAAAAATCATTATACTCATACGCTATGCAATGCGAATTGGCCAGATGCTAATTAAATTTCATGCCTTAAAAGACATCAGGAACAAAGAAAGTTCTCTTGTTGCAGATTCAACAAATTCCTGCTGTACTTGGGTGGGAGTACCACCCTGTGATGTTCACAAGACCAAACCGGCAGAATTCCTGAAGATTATAGCGGAGTTCTCGCTAGAATATAGGACTACAAGGGAAAGGGTGCTGCAGCAGCTCGAAAAGAAAAAAAATACCGAGAGAGAACCAAGACTCGAGGCAAAATGATAATAGAAGTGAGTGGCTTCGGCATATTTTTAACAAAAGCATACATTTTATTTATCATTTATAATTCTAAACAAATCTATTTATAATATCATTACTTATTTCAGGTGGGCAACTACTCGACCAAAAATGAGGATCATACAGCGGACACTGCTCTGAAGGAGCTATTGAAGACTGATCTTGACACGGACGCATTGACGGAAGATGGCAGAAGAAAGAGTCATCCCAGTAATCGGCAGATTCTAGTCAAGTTAGTATCAGAACATGTCCACTTTAAAACTATATAGATTATAGATACTATAGATTACAAACAACCTTTCTGAGCCAAATTTTATAATTTAATACAAAAGTAATTCACAAAAGAAAGACCCGTGTATACAAAAATACAAATACAAAATCTTTATTTGACTTTAACTTATATGTAGGTTACAGTGCCGGTTTTGGTGACTGCTTTTAGGTAAAATTAATTTTCTGTGTTAGGAGCCACTGCTCTTCATAGCAAGGGTTGATTATAATAATATTAAGCCAAATACAAGCGTGATAAACAAACATGACGAAGCACATGTGTGTGTGTGTGTGTGTGTGTGTGTGTGTGTGTGTGTGTGTGTGTAAGTGTGTGTGTACTATAGATACTATATTACTTTTTGTAAAATTTTTTCAATGTCTTCATATGTTTTTGAACTTAGCCAGGTTGTGACCTGTTTTTTACAGTTATATAAAGTCTTTCGGTATATGTTTAATTCTTTATTTACAATATTATACAGATTTGCAGAAAGAGTCTTGTATTGCCGTTTTGCAAAGCTCGTCCTAACAAAAGCTACAGGGGCGATGTTAGCTTTTCTTCTGGTGTTTCTAGAAATTGTAGGATCATAAGGCAGAGACAAATGCTGTTTAGCAATTGCATTAAGTATGTATAATTTCCTGATAGTTAAAAGGTCACACATGGAGTACAGTTCTTCGGTGGGGAACCTAAATGGTTTAAAATACATCACTTTAAGTATGGCCCTCTGTGCTCTCTCCAACTCCAGGAACTTAGTTTTAGTTGCACCACCCCAGGCTGTTATATTATAAGTTATTATAGACTGCACCAGTGAAATGTATATCTGCTTTATTAAGTTTTTGTCTGTTATGTGTCTCAAATTTTTAAATACCCATATAAGTTTTCTAATTCTTGTCATAACTAGTTCTAAATGTTCATGCCACGATAGTCGCTGGTCAATCATGACACCCAAATATTTAGTTTTAGAGACCTTCTTAATTAAGTCACAGGAACAACCAGAGTTTAAAGGGTTGTCACATGTATGGATTTTAATTTTAAAGTTGTTGTCTGGTTGGCTATTGTTATATAAAGTAAAGCAAATAAAATTGGATTTAGCACAGTTCAGCGATAGGAGGTTTTCGTTCAGCCATGAAGCAATTTTAGCAAGCCCTTTTTCTGCTTTAGTATGCACGTCATTCCACGAATCCCCTGTGAATACAACAGCAGTGTCGTCAGCGTACGAGTATATATATAGATACGTGTATAGAATGCATTTTTTGTGTTGTATATCAAAAAGTTTAATCATTTCGATTATTACAAATAAAAATTGGAGTCAAAACAACAATCTGGAAAAACATGATCAACTTTTAAGGTTTCGGCTCCAAATTTAGGTTTAAATCAAAAATATCTTAAATTAACAAGATTCTGAAAGATATCTTTAAGAGTGAATTTCATTTAATCCCATAAACGTCCCCGCTTTGTGGGTGGCAAAAGTGATACGTAGGTATGTATAACTACCTATGTATATACCTATGTATGTATAACTTATAAATTATATCTAGATGGAAACCAATCATGATACGAGGATTCATAATTTGCGAGGTACGTAAAATTATTGAAAAATGTATGCCTGGACACATTTCAAATCCATCTATATAAATTAATTGTTGTTCGTTAGTCTTGCTAAAACTCAAGAATGAATTAGTCAAATCGTTCTCGAGTTTTGTAATATTTCTGAAAGTCCAGGGAAAGTTGGGTGACAAAATAAGAAAAAAAGAAAAAAAAACCCACACAAACAGCTGTTCTTAGCTACCAACAACATTTAACAGAACGACTTAATATGTCGGGTCAGGTACAATATAGCAAAGGGCTGCTGTGAATGAGGCGTCACCATCTTTTTAGAACACATTGACCATCAAACTATTAAATTTTAATCAGAGATTTTAAAAGCAACTTTTACTTTATGTTTATTGCTCATCTCTTTAGGTTATTTTTTTTTTTTTTTTTGTTACAGAGAGATGGAATATCGTCGATTTTGAAACAAAACTTTGTTGACATGTATTAGAATATCATTAATATAAATTTTGGAATCTCGTCTCATCAGTTAGTTATAAGTTAATTCAATAAATTTAAGGTGTAGGTTTGTACCAACTTGTTGCTAGCAGTATAATAAACACTCAGATTATCAAATAGTACCTTTGTCGTGCTTTAAATTATAAATGTTTTGCTAATTGATTAGTGTCAACAATTGGATGTTTAAGTGTGATGATTTTACTTTTATTCTAGAAATAAAATTAATAATCATTATTATATTATATCCCGTAATTGATAGACAACTCAGTAGGAGATACTATAACTACATTTTTAATTCTAATCTGTCTAAAATGATTAGTATTCAGATATTTAAATAAATAGTAATCGTATTAAAATTCATATCAATTTAGCAAATTTATTAGTGGTGACAATTCCCCCCGGACTCGTGGTCCCCTTGTGGAGTTGCCCCCCCTCCCCAAGTTTTGGGATACTACTAATGAATATATTAATTTTTTAAAATGCCAAATCTACTGTTTCGAGAAAATGATTCCATTAGGAATGAGTTGCATTTTCTAAATCCAACAATTCTTCATCTTTTTCTATTTTCTTTGAAGTATTACTTTTTCTCCTTTTTCATCCGTAATTTTAATAATTTTTTTCATGGTCAACCACAATTATTTCAGTAATAATAATTATTATAATCAGTAAAATTAAATATTCGATACTGATAGATGACAATTACAAACGAAATTATAATGAGGTTTTAATTGTTCTAAATTATGCATAACGCCAAACGCTTTACAAGTATATGGTCAAGAGTGAATCGGAGGACAACAAGCGAATGCCTCGTGGTCCCCCAGAGGAACATAGCAGGGGGACCTCGAGAGACGAGTCCGGGGGTGACAATTAGATGTTTAATGTCGTGATGATTTTTCTTTTATTCTAGAAATAAAATAAAGTATCATCATTAATGTCCACCATTATTGAATATATTATATAGTAATTGATAAACGCATAAGGATGCATTAATGATTGTACCATTATTGTCATGTTATCTGTCACTTTGTTAATGGAATGCATCTAACTTTGGTCCAGAACCTTAGGAATGTTTTTCTATTATTGGAAGTAGAAAAAACTGATTTCTATTTCGGCATTTTCCTCTGCGCTATTATGCGTGTGATGTGACACATTGTACCCATACTTCCTAGACGACTTATTTTAAGCGCCATCTAGTCCCAAAGTAAGCAATTATATTTGCTTATGTTATCGGTACTAAACAACTGATATACTACTTATATACATTTTTTTTTGTAAATACATACATATTATAGATAAATTACACCCAGACACAGAACAAACCTTTATGCTCATCACACAGATTTGTCCTGGGTGGGGATCGAACCCACGACCTCCGGCTTAGCAGTCAGGGTCACTAACCACTAGACCAACAGGCCAGTCGGATAATAAGATTGTTAAGACTATTCGCAAACACACCGAAGCTTTGTGAAAATTGTAAGTACCTAGATAGATTGAGCCAAGAACAAAGTACGAGTAACAATAAAGCTTTGGTGAAAATTGTGATGTAATGAATATTGTGTAAACATTTTTTGTCACGGGTGGTGAGTTGATGTTGTTTGGAACGGGCTAGCTGGCGGAATATCCGAAGCTAAGTACTGCAGGATTTCGGCACCACTTGTTGCTAAATAAAACTATTTTCAGAGTTCAACTTCTTGGTTTAATTTCTTTTCTCTAGCAGTCTCCTGTAGTCACACGGTACTATCGACATTTGGTGTCCCTCAGTAATGCTATTTTTGCTACCTTTGCGTTATGATATTATATCAAAGAAATAAACTGATCAGTCAGTACAGTCATTCTGACATCAGGTTGGCTGATCACTTCTAAGTTTTAATCCCATACAGGGGATCAAAGTTTGTATGAAGAAATTATATTGAAATTACTTGGCACATTTATTTGCAAACAAACAAGTTTATTTATTTTCTTTTTAGAAAAGACGAAGCCTGCTTTGGGGAACAAGTCCTTGGTATTTACAAACATTATAAACACAGTACACCTAGACTTGAAAAAATTATCTATGACAGGTCCTTCTTAAGAAATTAATTAACAAGTGTTTATTTAAAAAAAACCCGACTGCCTTGCCTTGCCAAAAACTAGCCTTCTTCAGTCAATATTATTAATTATTATGTATATTATAACTTTGTGAATTTTGATAGTTCAAAATCGGTCAAGCTATTTAGGTTACAAGAGACAGATGGAGTCGCGGGCAATAGTTAGTGCATATATATTTGAATTAGGCTATTAATTAGCTTTCATCTGATTCCCATATTGCGATACTTAGCACTAAAAATTACAGATGAAACGAATATACTGATATTAGGTATGCATATTATAATACGAGCGACCCGTATTCATATTAGGTTATAGGAATGTCATCTATTAGGTTACTCGATATTAGTCAAGTATTAGCCAGAGACAACGCGAACGCGGCCACGCGAGCGTGGCGAATACAATAGTATCAATAGATACCTATTAAACATCATCAAACATTGCATTCATATTTTATTAATTCACTATTAACCACATATTATTGATAATGAAGCTATTATATTATATTAAGCCTCGCGAGTCGGAATACTAGATATAGAGCATAATACTAAAACGTTCACTCCTTACCCTATTATCTGACTAATATCGAGTAATAGGTATGGTATTAGAATATGACGTAACTAATATATCCTATATTAGGATTATGCGAAATTGACCCTAATATAACATCTCTACTAAAAATACGTCTGTTTTGACAGTTTACGGCCGCCATATTGGTTTTTTGTTGACGTCACATGGCCTATGACACTCGGGGGAAAAATACAAATCTAATGACACCCCACACTTTAAAATCAACCAAGCCGTTTAGGCTACAGAAGGTCACAACTAGGGTTTATTAATCGTTGGGCTTTGTTACCGGGAAATCAAGCTCGAGAAAAGTCGAGCACTCGAGAAATTATGTACCTACATAATTATATAGAAATTAAATCGCCGTTACTCACAAAATTTTGCTGTATACGACAAGGCTGCTGACACAGTATTCATTAATTCATCAGCAACCCATTAAGTTCCTGCTGGGCTGGGGACTCCTCTCCTGACACAGTATGGCTTCAGATAAAAATGCTCATGTACTGCTATTTTCTCTAGATGGTATTCCACTTAAAATCTCTTCTTCAGTGAAAAGAGAAGGATAGGCACTGCCTATAGGACGAGATTTGGATATTATAAACTTTTTCTCAGTGTTTTTGGCAAACAAACAACTTTGAAAGTTGTTCTGAAGACACTGTTCAGACCATCTCGGTTTAGGCACTTTAACCACACAGTGAGTCTTCTCTTAGTACATGGAAAATGATGCAAAATACAAAATAGCGTCCTGTCGCGAAGATTTACACTACATTTTTTTACAAAATATCAACAGAGAAACTGGGATAGTAAGGCACGGCATTCCCTCCGTAGGCTCTGTCGCAAAATGACCACTTCTCAAAATGACTACAGGTAGCAAAATGTCCCTTTCACAGAATGTCCCTTTCGTAAGATGTCCCTTTAGCAAAATGTCCCCTTCCTCAAACAGGTATAAAATTACTTTCATCATTAAAAAAACTGGTCAAGAGCCAGTGTACAACACAGAGACCCGGGCCTCTGTGTGTACTGTATTAATGTTCAATCATTAAAATATGGGTAGGTAGGTGCATGCACATAAACTAGAATAAAATAATAGAAATCGAATTTTGTCAGATTTACTGTCAATCAAAAGATCAATTTACACAAATAAACAATCATTAAAATATGGGTAATCATTTATTACAATCATTATACCTAATATAATCAATAATAATATTATTTCGACAAGAAATATAAAGTATTATTAGCCAAATTAGAAAATAATGCGTTAACACTTGAACAATAAAAAAAAAAATTATTACGATTATTATCAAAATAAATATTACAATGATTGTAAAACATTTAATTTTGTCTTATTTTTTTTTATTTGAGTTAAATTTAATAAGTTGATTGTTTGTTGTTATTTGTGTAAATTGATCTTTTGATTGACAGTAAATCTGACAAAATTCGATTTCTATTATTTTATTTGGGAGAAGGACAGAGAAAGACTGAGAAAGGGACATTTTGCTACCTGTAGTCATTTTGAGAAGTGGTCAGTTTTGCGACAGAACCCCTCCGTATAGTGTATAATCTATGGTAAGGCAGCACAACATAGTACCTACTCTGTAACGTCAAAATTGACAAATTATGAAAATAAACCGGCGTCTGCGACAACCAATCACAGCGAAGCAGAAACGTTAACAGTTAACCACAGAGTACATTATGCTAAAAACAAAATAGCGTACGACGAGCGTTTTGATATATAAAGATTGTGAGGCGTAGAGACACTGTGAGTGTAGTATGTGATCACAGAGTACATTATGCTATAGGTACTGAAATAAGAGACCAATCTTGTTCCGTAGAACGGGTAATTGGCATTTGCAACGAAGTTAACGCCATCTACTATTTGAAGTTAGAAGTACACCCTAAATGAGTACCTATAATGTATATCTAGCGATATAGCTAGGTACGTAAAGATAGCTATTTATAGGTGGTATGAACATAACTATAGATTCTACGAATAATAAAACTAAAAATGGTTCCACGTAAATAGCCACCGCGGAGGGCGGGGCTTAAAATAGCTACAGAACGGCGCGCCAGTTCGCTGTGGCACTCGTGTCGTGCGGTTGTGTTACGTCAGTTTTGGGTTGACCAAATAATTATTATTTTGCGCTTTTTATTTTTTCAAGTATGCCATCGTGTGCCGTGAAATGGTGTAAAAGCCATACAGATATGAAAAACAGTGGAATTACATTTCATAAGTAAGTATACAAACATCGTAAAATTTCATACTATTGATGATGGATAGTGTTATGCAATATGTACGATTACATTTTCTATGCAGTAGTTATAGTTCTTTATACTACTCAGATTAATTTAAGTAACAAGGATGATATTATGCAGCTGTAACAAATGATTTTATTACTGCAGATTTCCGACAAATGAAATACAACGAAAAAAATGGATAGCCGCAGTACGCTTGGAAAGAAACGAAAGAAATTGGACGCCTTGCAAATATAGCACAATATGCAGCATACATTTTCAAAAAGAGACCATGTACGTACTTGAAAGTGGAAGTCGTGTGAGATTAAAAAAAACTGCGTTGCCCATTTGCACTTTTTTTTTCCTGGAATATTGTTTAAAATTATACATTATTAATTATATTTTACAGATGGTTACTCCATTCAATGTACACCCAAATGACTTTTTGGGACCTTCATCCAGCAAAATAAAAATAAAATAAAAATACGTCGTTCTAAGATTCGAAAAAGTTTACGATCCGGGAGCAATCCGATGGGTCAGATTCAGGGCCCCTGTATACAGTAGTAACTAATCTAATCTAATTTTTAAATTTTAAGTTAATTTTCATCTCATGTACTAACTTATAAACTGCATTTATTTTTATTGTAGTAATAAACTCACTTAATAAAAAACGAACAAAATTCTTGAATTTATTATTACTGCATAACGTCATCCACGCGTCTGCTGGGCACAGGTGCGCTGGGTGGGGCTTGCGAACCGTGACCTTGGCGCAACCAATCACGTGCAAGCATTTGTTTACGAAAGAGTGCAAGTGTTCGTTGTATTCGCTTTTATTTGTATACGTAAATGGAACCAAAATCAAAGCTTTAATTGTAGGAGAGTTATTGTTCTATAGTTTTATTATTCGTAGTATAGATTACTTTATTTTATACTTCAGGCTTATTTATAGGATTGATAAATGAAATACAATTTAGTTATGATCCAGATTAATTTATTCCTTGTATTTGAATTACACAATTTATAATACTTAAATTGCAGATAAGTTTGTTTCATAACAGTATGTTGTAAAATTCTTTATTATATGAATATGGTTCTGTCCAATAGACACATGAGTAAGAATTTACTGAATACAACAATGAATAATACAACAATTTACTGAACTTTTTAAATATAGATGTACAACTGTCAATAGGCCAAGCTCCATAAATAGATATTATATTTTTGTCTTCTTATATCCAAGATACTATAATCTTTGTTAATTTTCTAACATCATAGTGTCTGATAAATAATGTCTTGGATATTAATTCATTCCTTGTATTTAAATTACACAATTTATAATACTTAAATTTTTTAGTTTTTTTAGTTTAGTAGTTTTAGTTTGTTTCATAAAAGTATGTTGTAAAATTCTTTATTACATGAATATGGTTCTGTCCAATAGAATTTACTGAATACAACAATGAATAATACAACAATTTACTGAACTTTTTAAATATAGATGTACAACTGTCAATAGGCCAAGCTCCATAAATAGATCTTAGATTTTTGTCTTCTTATATCCAAGATACTATAATCTTTGTTAATTTTCTAACATCATAGTGTCTGATGAATAATATCTTGGATATTTGATATAAGCGTCATTAAATTTTTACTGGCAGTACAAAGAAATCGTCGACCTGCAGCATTTTCGAGGGTGTCTAACATAGTAGAGCATGAAGCAATTTTTTTTGCTGCTTTTATGTTAGCTGACTGCTTTCTCAATGTCTTTTTTAACTTGCTCAATTTTATTCTTGCTGCAAGAAGTTTTTTATGTAATTCCTGCTCCACTTTGCTGAGGAAGACTTTTTTAGCAGTATTCCTGACTCTCTTTTGTCCTGTATTATTATTATTATTAATGTCTTTTTTAACTTGCTCAATTTTATTCTTGCTGCAAGAAGTTTTTTATGTAATTCCTGCTCCACTTTGCTGATGAAGACTTTTTTAGCAGTATTCCTGACTCTCTTTTGTCCTGTAAATTGAAGCAAGAGAAAAGTTATATAAAAAATAAATACTAAAGCTAAATAGTAGATAGATAAATAGTAGTCTTAATGTTTGAGGACTTATTTCGATTATCGAGACGAAGTTGCAAGCACTGATGGTATCATAATAAAACTATCATCCAGAACTAAATAAATTGCATCTAATTATAATGATTATTTAATAAGATTAAACACACTACTAATCCATAAAGTAGTAGAAGCCGAGTATTCATATTATATTAAGTGGAAATATGACTTAACACTAACCAAGATTTTGTTCAGTAGTTGTTGCAGTTGGATGAGGCACAAGTGGCACAGTATGTTCATGCATCAGAACATCTGGATCTGAAATATAAGTTCACTTGGTTTTAATTTTATATACTAATGTCATAAATGCAAAACTCTTGTCTGTCTGCTAGCTTATCATACTTAAGCTACGAAACCGTTTGGTTTGGAGATAGTTTGTGGTTGTTGGAATGATTTTGTCCTAAAAATCATATCCTTAAGTTGGAAGTGGTGGATGTTATTAAAAAAAAATTCTGAACACAAAAAAGTAGGGTAAACTTGTGGTCATGGAAACATTATTTTTAAAGTTAGTAATGATTCAAAATTAAATGTCTGTTGGTATAGTGATTCGTAGTAGGTGCAATTTTTTTGTGCCTGTCCGGAATGGATAGATTGATTTTGATTTTACTTTTACTTCATAGCAGATATTATTTATGTTAATAAAATTTTACTTAGTGTATGGCGGGCAAAGGAGATAAATATGTAGGACCGCCTTATAAGGATAGATAAAAAATAAATAAATATTTTTATAAAAATCTATACTAATATTAAAAAAAGGAAAAATATTCTCTTCGAATTTTGATTAAGTATAACAAACTGGGTGCGGGCGGCACAAAATCGCTCGTTGTGGCGGAAATTAGGTGAGGCCTATGTTCAGCAGTGGACGTCATTGGGCTGATATGATGATGATGATGATAACAAACTAACTCAAAGAGTACAGGGGGCTTACTCTGAATTTCGCCATTCGACATAGTCGGTTTTAATGTCGCTGTCAAATGTTTGAAAGTGACAGCGACCATATTATCTAAATTTCTTTACATTTAACAGTGACATCAAAACCGACTAGGTCAAATGTTGAGATTCAGAGTATGCCCCCAGGGCCTATTTTCAAAATGGAATTTCTTAAACACATCACTTAAGTTTTATGATTGGATTAAAACAAATAATTTGTTTCATACCCCGAACTAAATAAAGGCTTACCAATATTTTCTGTTTGTATTACATTTTTTTCAATGTTTTTTGATGTATGCTGCAAATATTTGCAATGGATTGAAAATTCTGGAAGGAAATACATCTAAATTAATTATAATTACCTATTATACTTCTTAAAATGTGTCTTTTGTGGCAGCACTAAATCACATGCTTTGGCGGAAATTAGGCCTATGTACAGCAGTGGATTCATTGAGCTTATGTGATCATGATGATGAAGATGAATAGGGCATTATTTACATTACATGACTACAATCCATCAAATCTAAGAAATAGGTACCTACCGTTTGACAGTAATTATTTGCTTTGTTTGAATAATTTAATTTATGAACATTTTGTGATAAAATAAAAATAACTTTATAAACCCATGGTTTTATGGAATAGGTTAGGTTAGGTTAATTTCATTAAGAGACATACATACACATAAACAAAGTTCAAAAATGTGAAAAGTCAAATGGTACTTCTTAAGATTTGATGGACTGTAGTTATCACACTCAATTATTACACCATTGCACCATTATCTTAAATAGGTACCTGATGGTGATGGCTTTGCTAGGTCAGGAAATTTTTGTAATGGCTGTCTATTAGCATACCGTAATCTTCTCAATGACAATGGTCCTAAAAGAAAAATACCTCATTTAAACTATAAATCACATAGAACACAATGCATACATACAGTATGGCCCTACTGTAAATACTCTACAAGCTTATTATAATACTAACCTGACATATGTAATGTTGGCACAGCAATGTTGCTTATTCTATAGTTGCGGCATAGATATTTAGCCTCAAAATGTGACTGACACACACGACGGTACTTAAATATCTTCACATTTTCCAAGCCCAGGATATCACTACTGCTTATTGTATACAGCCATGACTTAAAGCGATCTATATCGCTGTCCGGGTTTGGAAACCTATGTAGTAATTTATGGGTATCTGAAATAAATAATAACAATTAAATCTTATCCATAATAACTTTTTTGATGAAGTTTAGTAGAGACAGACTAAAGCTTCATAAAGTTCATGGTTCAAGTTCATTTTATCCCGGCACAATGTTTAATTTCTGGGGGATAGATTTGTGGTTCTCCACAGAACAAGGGATCGAAACCTTTCGATCACTTGATTCCCACAGAGTATGATATGTTAGATCATGACAAAAACATTAAGACAAATCATGATCAAAATTATGAGTGTTATATGGTTTGCTTACATAAATGTAAATAAAAGACTCATTTACCTTCACTATCCTTGCATCCAGGGACGCAGCAATGTTTGTCTGATGACATAATTATTGGTTTAATTACACTTAGCACTAATAAGGTCCTGTCCCAAACACAAACCAACAACCCGAGGAGTCCTGGCTCTATTCTAAAAATCACGAAGTCACAGTAATATTTATTTACCGGAGGAACTGTAGCTCTACTCGACGGAAAATATAATTACTGGAAATCCTTTGAAAGAAACTACAAAATTAAAACAACAAAAAGACCGGAGCAAGCAACATCGGCATAGTCCCACATTTTATTTTTAAATTTATTGAGTAATGTTGCCATAGATAATCTTAATTTTTGCCATGAATCATTCTGTTAATTTAGTTGATCACCCAATAAACAATTTCTTTATATCTTCGGATACCTAGAATAGTTAAACATATTAAAAAACAACAAAAAAAGATGTTTTCTTAACATCCCAGGTAATACACACAATAAATGACTTTACATAAAACCAAGGACAAATATAACACCGGTTTCAATGGCAGAATTAATACGAGGGCAACACAGAATGAAAAAAAACAGGGATTAATCTTTTAGCGACATCTATCTAATGTAATGAACTATTTCTTCTTTTTATTTATAAAACTGCCATCTGTTAATGTAAGTTGGCATATACAATAAATATAACACTATAAAATTAAAAATCACTTTCTTCTGTTTAATCTACAGGTATTCCATGTCCTCTCATTTTTGGTAGGGTTAGTTAATAATGAGTTACCCAATGAATTGTTCTAAGATTGAGCAGCCGTATGTGATAGTGCATGGATAAAGAATAATGTGAGGGTAGATTTAAGTGAATCTACCTCACCGACAGAGCAATGACATCGCCTCACCATTCAGCTTGTGACCACGGCCGCCGGTGTAACCTGGTGGAAACATCAAGCACCATAAAGGTATGTAAATAAAATAATCATAATCGCGTGAATTCCCTTTTTAAATCAATAAATATTATCATGCAACGCGAAAGTTTCAAAGTAAATTAAGCAACGAATTCATGATTCCACGTCGGATCACGTTTTGTGCGCTACACGTGGCTATATTGAAAACTTCTCTTGGTTTTCTTTGTAAGACTTCACTTTTGATTCATTTGTTTAGTTTTATTTTTTGTTTACATTGTTAAGTCAAAGCATGAGCATTAATCACTACATAGTATAAAACAAAGTCGCTTTCTCTGTCCCTATATCCCTATATATGCTTAAACCTTTAAAACTACGCAACGGGTTTTGATGCGGTTTTTTTAATAGATAGACTGATTCAAGAGGAAGGTTTATAGGTATAAAATACATACCACGCGGGTGGAGCAGCGGGTGGAAGCTAGTGTACAATAAACGAAATTATGTTAACACATACCTACCTATTTACAATTTATAAACAGTTATTTTCCGAGTCAGTGCCCGATGTACTAGTGTTTTTAAATGCAAATATAGTATATACTACATATGTAATATGTAATTGTGTTTATTTTAGTTGTACTGTTGAAAATGTGGGTAGATGTAATGTACATAGGTAATACTTAATTACTATTACAATAATAATATAATAATATGTAAGGAAGAGGTCGAAGAGGTCGAGGTTGTGTCACACAAATCATATAGGTTTCAGTGGTATTTTTTGTGTTAATATATTGTAAATTCTTTAATAATGGCAATATGTAAAAAAATAAAAAAGTCGATGTCGATGATTTTGTTTTAAATTTTTTAGTATCTTATATAACGTCAGTCCGGAATAAATTACATTGATTATAATTTAAAAATAAAATATTTCGTGGTGCAACTCCCTGATAAATAGAATAAAAGCTGATTTTTATGGTTATTGAGATTTTTATATATTACATTACATTAAACGCAAGACAAAGGAACGAATAAAACGTAAATAAAACCAGTAGGTAATCTAAGAATTGAACGCATTTTTATACTTGACAGAATTGACAGATGACAGTTGACATCTACGGGTAAATTACAAGATAAAAATGAAAATGAAAACATACTGTTTACCTACAATATGTTATTGTTATTAATCTAAGAAACCAACCAGAGGGTAAACTTAATAAAATATAACATACAAAGAGAATACGGACGATTTCTAAATAAGACAACACATTAGTAGAAAACTAGATATTAACGCAAGATATGTAGAAAGTAAAATACTTACAACACACTAAACGGAAACTATTTGCGTTGTTTTTGAATTAAACTCGACGAACCGGCGTTAAAGGAGCTCCCGTTGCTTTTCTGCATCAAGCTGCTGAGTTCCTCCAGTGTGGTGATCTAGTGGCGACCACCATCAGCAACTTTCACTACAATGTCGCCGTCCTGCGTCCAGCAAGTGCGCATACCAAAGTGCTGCCGGGCTTTCATAAAACCAGCCTGTCGTGTTCTGGGCAGGAACTCCTTGACAGAAACGGATATCCTTTTAAGCTTGGACCTAGCTCCACACTGATGACTTGTGTTCTACCATAGAAATTCGAACAAGATAAGGGTCTTACGGCAATGTTGAGTTTCCGCAATAATCCAAGAACAATCATCTATCTGCTTCTTGAGTAGGCCAATGTGCGTTGCGTTTCTTTGGCTGGGCCCCTAGCATGTCAACAAGCTTCAACTTCAACTATCTACCGGGTGAAACAATCCTGCATGATCTCATATGCTGGGCTGATACCCACCTGCTCTGTCCTAATGTCTCAAAGTTGTGCCATGTTTGAATGCAGTGCTATTGAATACTTGATTAGATAGAATATATGTTAAATAGTGGGCAGATGGTGTGTGTTGCAATCAACGCTTACATAAGCTGTATTTTAGTGCAACTGTGAGTACTCTTTACTTAATGTACTATTACACTGTATAATAACACAGCCAGGCCATTTAAATTGTAAATAAATTTAATTAAAAATTCAGCAAAACTGTTACCATAATTGTTTTTATTTATTATTATGTTTGGGTTAGTTGCCATGAGAGAATTCTTTGCTACGTCAACCAGTTACTAATCTATTGTAGCTCCGACACATACACTTGAATTACTTCTAGGGTATCATAATTATTACTGTGCTGTGGAATAATGATTGCTGACTGCCTCAATAGCGGTGCAGCATTAGTACATGAGACCATTTGTACGGTCCGTACAACCTGGGATAAAAGATCAATAAAACTAAAAGATAAATTAATTAACTATATTGATATTTGAAAGATAACTTGCTTAGATAGATAAAATGATAGAATGCTAGATGAATACGCAACAAGACCGTTGTCGGTATATGGTTATTGCAAACTAATTAACACAATAAAAGTGATGAATGAAGTGAACTGCTGACATGATACAATTTAATTTGATGAATGTACCAGTATCATATGACGAGGATCGTACACCATTCTTGGATCGATCAAATATGGTATTAAGTTTTTTCGTCTGCATTCTTACCCTAAACCGGCGAGAATGCATGAAGAGACTGATGAATGTTGAAGAAGCCAAAGATGTATGTCAGAATCGTAGCAAGTGGAAGGAAATGGTCTCTGCCTACCCCTCTGTTGGGAAAGAGGCGTGATCTATATGATCCATATGAAATTGTCTGGAATTGAGCCCAGTTATCATCATCATACCAGTAAAATGACATCCACTGCTGAAGATTGTATGAGTTATAATATGCACCTCTGCCTATCCCTTTGGGAAAAAATACGTAATACAAATATGCAAAGACTTCTAAAAACATTGCCCTTCCTTTTGGCCTCTACGTAGTTGGGTAAAAAGTGTTAAGCCCAAGTTGTAGAGAATTTTATCAGCTTTCAGTATGCAATACAAT
The DNA here is from genome assembly GCA_905147015.1 of Laspeyria flexula. Taxonomy (NCBI): domain Eukaryota; kingdom Metazoa; phylum Arthropoda; class Insecta; order Lepidoptera; family Erebidae; genus Laspeyria; species Laspeyria flexula. The sequence continues at coordinate 6,791,488 of LR989949.1, read as the reverse complement.
TAAATTTCGTACGATGCACTGTTTTCGAGCTGTAAGCATTTTAAAAACAAAAAATGCTAGGTACCTGTGCCAGAGAATTTAACACATTTATGAAAATCGACCATTTTTCGAAGCTCATACCTAGGCAACGATTGGAGATAGATAAAAAACCGGTTAAGAGCATGTCGGACCATCCTTAATGTAGGGTTCCGCAGCAAAAGAGCATATCTTCATACCGCTTGCGTTACAACTAAATGAAAACGTAACCCGTTTGTAGGTACAGTGCCATCTAGCGGCAGTATTGAAAAACTTATGATTTATTATATACTTGATAATTTGTTTTTAAATGCAAGTCTTTACCCGTTTTAAACAAGCAACTACTTTATCTTAGTCACTATAAAGGATTAATGCTAAGGATTTTGTATTTGGTTCAACGACTATTACTGCTAAACTAATAAAGTTATCTTAACCGCTATACTTTTCATTTAAAGTTCATGAAATGAACTATCATCATGAATTTTTCCAGATTTTTCAAATCAGCAGTTTAGCTTTTAGAGGGGGGGACGCCCTACTGGAACAAAAATTTGCTCTTTAAAGTTTTCTAGCGTCTCCACTGTCCCCTCCAGTGGGCGCTAGGCAAATTATTATTAAAAGTGAAATCAAAAGAGATCCAAAAGGTGGTCAAAAGAGCTGCATTCGTGCAGGACGTAGCCTGCTTCGGGTGCAACCGTTACAGTTTAATATTTCGTAAATGGACCATTAAATCGAAAAATAATGTTAGTAGGTAACCCCCAAGTCATTTTAGAAGACCTATTCAATGATATCCAACACGATGGGGTAGACGACAAAAAAAAAATATTCATCCCCACTTCACAAGTAGGTAAGGGAGCTACCCTAAAAAAAAATATTTACCAAAATTTTATTTTACCACTTTCGACGTAATTGATATACCTACACACTCCTACAAAATTACAGCTTTCTAGTAAAACCTCTTAGGTACTTCTCTTAGCAAAACCTCGGACAGACAGACAGACGGACATAACGAAACTATAAGGGTTCCTAGTCAGAACTACGGAACCCCCGTCGGGCTCACCTCGGGGGGGTAAGGACTTTTAGTATGTTTATCTCCTAACTAGTCCAGACAATGTTCCTAAGTCAAAGTTTCTGTTTTCGACATTTCCCTCCAAAATCATTCATTGATTTGCCTATAAGTAGGTACTTACTTAGTTTTTTATTAAGATAATAAAATCACAGAATATAAAATCAATAGGCATTAGGCAATCGAATTAATGACAAATTGTCATTGTCTATCAGTAATGCCAGTACCAAAAAACAAGAAAAAAGATCCTCATTTACCACTATGAGAGATTTTAGGGATCAACATTATAAAAACGTATAACCGTGTATGTTATGTACCTACATCTAGTTTAAATTCTGAAGGACACTCTTCACTCTCAAACAGATACTGCAATCGGACAAGGACTTGCTGCACGAGTTTATCGCAAATAAATGACTTGACTGTCTTATGCAAGTTGGCAATATAGCCGATGATAACTACCTCGATTATATAATCCGAGCATTGGGTCAGGTAAAGCAACCATTTCTATTTATTTGTTTTAACTTTAATTGTAGTGAAGAGAATACATACCAACAACCTGACATATTAAAATACCTATAAATGTTTTCGAAAAACTATTATAACAGATACTCGGGTTTTGGCTTTTGTTTTCTTCATAATTCCCCACCTCATCATCATCATATCAGCCCAATAATATCCACAGCTGGACATAGGTCTCAACTAATTTCTGCCACAACATGTGATACATACCTAGGTGACATAGCCTTCTAATTCTTCATCATTCACCTACCCTCTAATCTGTAAATCTTTTTTCCTAATTCCCTGCCTCTATTCTTAAAATTACTGTCATAAATTAATGTGCTCTAACAACTGTTTGACCATATGTCCACCAAAACCATAAGATGAATAGAAAGTGCACCATATTGCTCAAATAATAAGCATTTTCAACGGCTATCAGTGTTGGCTACGCATCATCATCATATCAGCCCAATGACGTCCACTGTTGAACATAGGCCTCACCTAATTTAAAATTTTAAATATTTTATCTATCCAGCAGTGGACCAGTACATGCTGATGATGATGATGATCATTTTAAATGATAAAATATGAATCGAATCAAACAAATTAAGACTATTAAAACTAGTTAATAATTGTACATCTACTTTCAGATCCTGTTATACGTCGCCGTCGACAGTATGCCCGGCGTGATGGCTAAAAAACGTTGCTTCCGATGGCTGTACTCGCTCGTCGCTAGCAAATTCCGGAAAGTCGCCAAAACTGCTCTCAAGCTCCTTTTAGTCTTTGTCGAATATAAAGACAAGAACTGCCTGCTCCTTATCGATGCCATCGACACTGTTGATAGTGCTAAGGGCAGACAATCCTGGAACAATATAATGAAGATACTCCAAGATTTTGATGCCTCGGACACTGAGCTTCTCATTTATGCAACAACGCTTATAAATAGGTGTTTAAATAATGTGCCAGATCGGGACACATATTACGATCAAGTAGATGCTTTGCAGGATCAAGGTATCGATGATATTATTCAACATTACATGTCTAAACAAGGCACAGATTTGGATCTACTCAGACAGCTGCAGATATTTAATGCTGTGCTTCTGTACGAGGATGGTGATGAAAGTGGAACTGCTCTAAAGTAAGTTGCATATTTTATTTCAAGGTTTCCTTTACAAATCGCATCATTAGTCTATATCAGAAGTGCAGTAGGTAGGACATTTTATGTCACACAATAAATTTTCGTGTTATAAAAATCACAACAAACAATCGTTGTTTTTTTTAATAAAAAAATATTATTTTTTCATGAAAAAAGTACCTACAATAAAATAATATTTAGAGTGCTATATAATCGTTTTATGTTTTTAATTCATATGTATATTAATATTATATAGGTACCTACATACATTATTGCCCAGTTACAAGAATTGTTTATTTTCTAGACAATTGGATGATTCAGTAATATATTCGATTCGCCGCAGAAGTATCAATCTAAATACATCTGAAAGAAGAAAATCAAAGAAACAACAGTCCAAAGAGAAAGGTAAAGTTTTAGAACAATTAGAATGTTTGTTGTATTGTGTGCTTTAAATATTTTTATTAATCGTTTTTGCATGGTATGGCATTTTCATACTATATTTTTCCAACCATTTCAATTTTGAACATAATTCGTTTGTTAATTCATTTTTAATTTTGTTTTGGCATTTAAATAATGTTGTCAAAAGTGACGAAATTGGCAACAAATAAAATTTAACAACACTAAATGCTTTGACTTTGTCATTTTTCATTCGAAATCAATATTAAAAGAACAATATGCCACAGTCCTTTAAACAACGTTCATAATAATAATTGAATCTATGACATGACTTTATCTTGTGCCGTTTTTGACTAACACAGCAAAACCAGTCATCACTCATTCAGAACCTGATATCAAAACTCCAAATATTCATCGACCGCGATCCATCGAGGAACTTGGCTCTACTCTAAGGAGACGAAGAAATAGGTTTGCGAGACAAGCCTGTCTTAGCATACAGCAGCAGGAGATGTTGAATCATTCCAGTGATATTTACACCGAACTATTACCATTTGGCAACTCCAACGGCAGCTACACTAATACCTATGGCACTTACACCGGGGCTAATAGGAGTTACACAGGAATCAATGGTAATTATACAGGTAGTAATGGCAGTTGTACAAGATACTACCTATATTCTTCCACTCCTAACGAAAGTTTTACAAGTTCGATAGGAAGCTGTACAAGTTTAAGCAAAAGCTTTTCCAGTTTAAACGGGAGCCTCAAAGCCATGAATATTTCTGAAAGTCCAGGGAAAGTTGGGTGTCAAAATAAGAAAAAAAAACCACACAAACAGCTGTTCTACAGAACGACTTAATATGTCGGGTCAGGTACAATATAGCAAAGGGCTGCTGTGAATGAGGCGTCACCATCTCTGTAAATATTCTCTCTATTTAAGACTACACATTGACCATCAAACTATTAAATTTTAATCAGAGATTTTAAAAACAACTTTTACTTTATGTTTATTGCTCATCTCTTTAGGTTATTTTTATAATTTTTTTTGTTACAGAGAGCTGGAATATCGACAATTTAAAAAAAAAACTATTTTGACATCATGTATTATAATAATCTCATCCAATATCCAAATATATCAATCTGAGTGTAATTTATCTATAATATGTATGTATTTCGACTGGCCTGTTGGTCTAGTGGTTAGCGACCCTGACTGCTAAGCCGGAGGTTGTGGGTTCGATCCCCACCCAGGACAAATCTTTGTGTGATGAGCATAAAGGTTTGTTTTGTGTCTGGGTGTAATTTATCTATAATATGTATGTATTTACAAAAAAAAATGTATTTAAGTAGTACCTATATCAGTTGTTTAGTACCCATAACACAAGCAAATATAATTGCTTACTTTGGGCCTAAATGGCGATGTGTGAATGTAGTAGAATATTATTATTATTATATTATTTACAAAAACTCCAAGATTTTGATGCCTCGGACACTGAGCTTCTCATTTATGCAACAACGCTTATAAATAGGTGTTTAAATAATGTGCCAGATCGGGACACATATTACGATCAAGTAGATGCTTTGCAGGATCAAGGTATCGATGATATTATTCAACATTACATGTCTAAACAAGGCACAGATTTGGATCTACTCAGACAGCTGCAGATATTTAATGCTGTGCTTCTGTACGAGGATGGTGATGAAAGTGGAACTGCTCTAAAGTAAGTTGCATATTTTATTTCAAGGTTTCCTTTACAAATCGCATCATTAGTCTATATCAGAAGTGCAGTAGGTAGGACATTTTATGTCACACAATAAATTTTCGTGTTATAAAAATCACAACAAACAATCGTTGTTTTTTTTAATAAAAAAATATTATTTTTTCATGAAAAAAGTACCTACAATAAAATAATATTTAGAGTGCTATATAATCGTTTTATGTTTTTAATTCATATGTATATTAATATTATATAGGTACCTACATACATTATTGCCCAGTTACAAGAATTGTTTATTTTCTAGACAATTGGATGATTCAGTAATATATTCGATTCGCCGCAGAAGTATCAATCTAAATACATCTGAAAGAAGAAAATCAAAGAAACAACAGTCCAAAGAGAAAGGTAAAGTTTTAGAACAATTAGAATGTTTGTTGTATTGTGTGCTTTAAATATTTTTATTAATCGTTTTTGCATGGTATGGCATTTTCATACTATATTTTTCCAACCATTTCAATTTTGAACATAATTCGTTTGTTAATTCATTTTAATTTTGTTTTGGCATTTAAATAATGTTGTAAAAAGTGACGAAATTGGCAACAAATAAAATTTAACAACACTAAATGCTTTGACTTTGTCATTTTTCATTCGAAATCAATATTAAAAGAACAATATGCCACAGTCCTTTAAACAACGTTCATAATAATAATTGAATCTATGACATGACTTTATCTTGTGCCGTTTTTGACTAACACAGTAAAACCAGTCATCACTCATTCAGAACCTGATATCAAAACTCCAAATATTCATCGACCGCGATCCATCGAGGAACTTAGCTCTACTCTAAGGAGACGAAGAAATAGGTTTGCGAGACAAGCCTGTCTTAGCATACAGCAGCAGGAGATGTTGAATCATTCCAGTGATATTTACACCGAACTATTACCATTTGGCAACTCCAACGGCAGCTACACAAATACCTATGGCACTTACACCGGGGCTAATGGGAGTTACACAGGAATCAATGGTAATTATACAGGTAGTAATGGCAGTTGTACAAGATACTACCTATATTCTTCCACTCCTAACGAAAGTTTTACAAGTTCGATAGGAAGCTGTTCAAGTTTAAGCAAAAGCTTTTCCAGTTTAAACGGAAGCCTCAAAGCCATGAATATTTCTGAAAGTCCAGGGAAAGTTGGGTGTCAAAATAAGAAAAAAAAAACCACACAAACAGCTGTTCTACAGAACGACTTAATATGTCGGGTCAGGTACAATATAGCAAAGGGCTGCTGTGAATGAGGCGTCACCATCTCTGTAAATATTCTCTCTATTTAAGACTACACATTGACCATCAAACTATTAAATTTTAATCAGAGATTTTAAAAACAACTTTTACTTTATGTTTATTGCTCATCTCTTTAGGTTATTTTTATTATTTTTTTTGTTACAGAGAGCTGGAATATCGTCGATTTTGAAACAAAACTTTGTTGACAACATGTATTAGAATATCATTAATATAAATTTTGGAATCTCGTCTCATCAGTTAGTTATAAGTTAATTCAATAAATTTAAGGTGTAGGTTTGTACCAACTTGTTGCTAGCAGTATAATAAACACTCAGATTATCAAATAGTACCTTTGTCGTGCTTTAAATTATAAATGTTTTGCTAATTGATTAGTGTCAACAATTGGATGTTTAAGTGTGATGATTTTACTTTTATTCTAGAAATAAAATTAATAATCATTATTATATTATATCCCGTAATTGATAGACAACTCAGTAGGAGATACTATAACTACATTTTTAATTCTAATCTGTCTAAAATGATTAGTATTCAGATATTTAAATAAATAGTAATCGTATTAAAATTCATATCAATTTAGCAAATTTATTAGTGGTGACAATTCCCCCCGGACTCGTGGTCCCCTTGTGGAGTTGCCCCCCTCCCCAAGTTTTGGGATACTACTAATGAATATATTAATTTTTTAAAATGCCAAATCTACTGTTTCGAGAAAATGATTCCATTAGGAATGAGTTGCATTTTCTAAATCCAACAATTCTTCATCTTTTTCTATTTTCTTTGAAGTATTACTTTTTCTCCTTTTTCATCCGTAATTTTAATAATTTTTTTCATGGTCAACCACAATTATTTCAGTAATAATAATTATTATAATCAGTAAAATTAAATATTCGATACTAATAGATGACAATTACAAACGAAATTATAATGAGGTTTTAATTGTTCTAAATTATGCATAACGCCAAACGCTTTACAAGTATATGGTCAAGAGTGAATCGGAGGACAACAAGCGAATGCCTCGTGGTCCCCCAGAGGAACATAGCAGGGGGACCTCGAGAGACGAGTCCGGGGGTGACAATTAGATGTTTAATGTCGTGATGATTTTTCTTTTCTAGAAATAAAATAAAGTATCATCATTAATGTCCACCATTATTGAATATATTATATAGTAATTGATAAACGCATAAGGATGCATTAATGATTGTACCATATTGTCATGTTATCTGTCACTTTGTTAATGGAATGCATCTAACTTTGGTCCAGAACCTTAGGAATGTTTTTCTATTATTGGAAGTAGAAAAAACTGCATTTCTATTTCGGCATTTTCCTCTGCGCTATTATGCGTGTGATGTGACACATTGTACCCATACTTCCTAGACGACTTATTTTAAATAGCAATCATGTTGTTACAACTTCTACCTAAAGAGTCAACCTGTCAATGTCTTTTTCGAATTAAACACGAGATAGAATAAGACTTCTAGTTACAAATAACGTAGACAATTAATTGGATGATCTCTCTTTTCATATATAAACTTGTGCAATGTAAAATGTAATAAAAATATCAGTTAAAAATGCAAATGTTAAATTGAATAATTAGTGCATGCAATTATTGTAATATTATACCTAATAATAATAATATAATAATAATATTCTACCACATTCACACAGCGCCATCTAGTCCCAAAGTAAGCAATTATATTTGCTTGTTTTATGGGTACTAAACAACTGATATACTACTTATATACATTTTTTTTTGTAAATACATACATATTATAGATAAATTACACCCAGACACAGAACAAACCTTTATGCTCATCACACAGATTTGTCCTGGGTGGGGATCGAACCCACGACCTCCGGCTTAGCAGTCAGCGTCACTAACCACTAGACCAACAGGCCAGTCGGATAATAAGATTGTTAAGACTATTCGCAAACACACCGAAGCTTTGTGAAAATTGTAAGTACCTAGATAGATTGAGCCAAGAACAAAGTACGAGTAACAATAAAGCTTTGGTGAAAATTGTGATGTAATGAATATTGTGTAAACATTTTTTGTCACGGGTGGTGAGTTGATGTTGTTTGGAACGGGCTAGCTGGCGGAATATCCGAAGCTAAGTACTGCAGGATTTCGGCACCACTTGTTGCTAAATAAAACTATTTTCAGAGTTTAACTTCTTGGTTTAATTTCTTTTCTCTAGCAGTCTCCTGTAGTCACACGGTACTATTGACATTTGGTGTCCCTCAGTAATGCTATTTTTGCTACCTTTGCGTTATGATATTATATCAAAGAAATAAACTGATCAGTCAGTACAGTCATTCTGACATCAGGTTGGCTGATCACTTCTAAGTTTTAATCCCATACAGGGGATCAAAGTTTGTATGAAGAAATTATATTGAAATTACTTGGCACATTTATTTGCAAACAAACAAGTTTATTTATTTTCTTTTTAGAAAAGACGAAGCCTGCTTTGGGGAACAAGCCCTTGGTATTTACAAACATTATAAACACAGTACACCTAGACTTGAAAAAATTATCTATGACAGGTCCTTCTTAAGAAATTAATTAACAAGTGTTTATTTAAAGAAAACCCGACTGCCTTGCCTTGCCAAAAACTAGCCTTCTTCAGTCAATATTATTAATTATTATGTATATTATAACTTTGTGAATTTTGATAGTTTAAAATCGGTCAAGCTATTTAGGTTACAAGAGACAGATGGAGTCGCGAGCAATAGTTAGTGCATATATATTTGAATTAGGCTATTAATTAGCTTTCATCTGATTCCCATATTGCGATACTTAGCACTAAAAATACGTCTGTTTTGACAGTTTACGGCCGCCATATTGGTTTTTTGTTGACGTCACATGGCCTATGACACTCGGGGGAAAAATACAAATCTAATGACACCCCACACTTTAAAATCAACCAAGCCGTTTAGGCTACAGAAGGTCACAACTAGGGTTTATTCTCGGGAATTCTCGAGGTGAGAATTCCCGGGAAATCGTTGGGCTTTGTTACCGGGAAATCAAGGTCGAGAAAAGTCAAGAAAAAATCATGTACCTACATAATTATATAGAAATTAAATCGCCGTTACTCACAAAATTTTGCTGTATACGACAAGGCTGCTGACACAGTATTCATTAATTCATCAGCAACCCATTAAGTTCCTGCTGGACTGGGGACTCCTCTCCTGACACAGTATGGCTTCAGATAAAAATGCTCATGTACTGCTATTTTCTCTAGATGGTATTCCACTTAAAATCTCTTCTTCAGTGAAAAGAGAAGGATAGGCACTGCCTATAGGACGAGATTTGGATATTATAAACTTTTTCTCAGTGTTTTTGGCAAACAAACAACTTTGAAAGTTGTTCTGAAGATACTGTTCAGACCATCTCGGTTTAGGCACTTTAACCACACAGTGAGTCTTCTCTTAGTACATAGAAAATGATGCAAAATACAAAATAGCGTCCTGTCGCGAAGATTTACACTATATTTTTTTACAAAATATCAACAGAGAAACTGGGATAGTAAGGCACGGCATTCCCTCCGTAGGCTCTGTCGCAAAATGACCACTTCTCAAAATGACTACAGGTAGCAAAATGTCCCTTTCGCAAAATTTCCCTTTCTCAGAATGTCCCTTTCGCAAAATGTCCCTTTCGCAAAATGTCCCTTTCACAGAATGTCCCTTTCGTAAGATGTCCCTTTAGCAAAATGTCCCCTTCTTCAAACAGGCATAAAATTACTTTCATCATTAAAAAAACTGGTCAAGAGCCAGTGTACAACACAGAGACCCGGGCCTCTGTGTGTACTGTATTAATGTTCAATCATTAAATTATGGGTAGGTAGGTGCATGCACATAAATTAGAATAAAATAATAGAAATCGAATTTTGTCAGATTTACTGTCAATCAAAAGATCAATTTACACAAATAAACAATCATTAAAATATGGGTAATCATTTATTACAATCATTATAATATAATCAATAATAATATTATTTCGATAAGAAATATAAAGTATTATTAGCCAAATTAGAAAATAATGAGTTAACACTTGAACAATTAACAAAAAAATTATTACGATTATTATCAAAATAAATATTACAATGATTGTAAAACATTTAATTTTGTCTTATTTTTTTGTATTTGAGTTAAATTTAATAAGTTGATTGTTTGTTGTTATTTGTGTAAATTGATCTTTTAATTGACAGTAAATCTGACAAAATTCGATTTCTATTATTTTATTTGGGAGAAGGACAGAGAAAGACTGAGAAAGGGACATTTTGCTACCTGTAGTCATTTTGAGAAGTGGTCAGTTTTGCGACAGAACCCCTCCGTATAGTGTATAATCTATGGTAAGGCAGCACAACATAGTGCCTACTCTGTAACGTCAAAATTGACAAATTATGAAAATAAACCACAAAAATAAACACAAATCACAGCGAAGCAGAAAATGAGAGTCAAAGTGGCGGGTGTACCATTGCGAATCATGTTGTACCACTTACCAAAAAAATGTACCTAAAATGTACTAATAAGTACCTCGGACTAAAAAATGAGTACCTGATTCAGAACGAAATTATTACGGAATTAAAATACACCCGCCACATTGACGTCAATACCGCGGGTGTACTGTAATATTTTATTACTTAACCATTATTCATAAAATATAATTACACCAAAAAAATGTACCTAAAAAGTACCTCGAGTAAAAAGAAACACACACTTGAGCCGTTGGATAGTTTCTGAGAAATAAACCAACCGTGTCTAGTTTACCTACGCTTATTATTATAATGAAATAATTATCTAGGTAGTCCAGTTTTGGGCGCAGTTAACTATATTTGTGTAATCAGATTACTAACTACAACGAGAAGAATTTAACTACATGTAGTTATGATTACTTGTAGTTTAACTACATGTAGTTATGATTACTTGTAGTTTAAATACATTTGTTAATTTGATTACTGCAATCAAGTAGTTATAATTACTGATTACTTTGATTTATAAGAACTTAAATTTTGCAATTAAATAAATTATATATTGTATAGGTATTGGTACTTGCAAGAATGGCCCCCATCTTGAACTTTACTGTTTTTGGGCATAGTGACAAGTTTCTATACGACCTCAGCCACGAAGATTATAAAAATAATAATAGGAAAAAATTAACCAAATATTGGTGTTACTGGATGGAAAAAAAAAGTTTCAACGAGTCGCACTGTGTCTCGTTGGGAAAAGTAAACATTTTATATTCCCATCGAGTCACACAATTTTTTTATTAAGTATAATAATATTATAGTTATGATAGTGATTATTTTTTTTCTTATATAGAGAGTTGCTACTAATTGATAGACAGTTGCTACCCCCGACATTTTTTTAAAATTAACCACTTTTTGAGGTGATGGGTCATTCCATCAGGTTGGCTGGTTACCTATCCAGTGAGAAAAAACTGCGCAAATGAATAGAGTTTTATTTTAACCAGTAGTTCCCTTTCCTCACATCATGAGATTCTTCTTCAACTAATGCTAATGACAACAAAACCTCAGTTTCGATATCAAAAGACATGTTTTCCTATAGAGAAAACAATAATTATGACGCGCGGTATTCGCCTCAATTTGAACGAAGCTTGACGCGTGAACAAAACGCATTTTGACGTTGACAGCGCGGCGCCCGCGCTGACGTCTCTCTTTTCCGCTGCGGCCGCTGCGGGTCGTGATGGCGGCAACACGCCATATCGCATCATTTTTCAATAACATGTCAAATTGTACTGAAACTAATATATTGTTAAAAATTTTGTTGTCTATTCATGACAAATGTTTGCGCTCGCGTAAACATATTGGCGCCCCCGGGTGAGCACGAACTCGACCGAAGAGCCACGCGGTGCTGGGAAGGCACTTGGCCGCCGCCGCCGTCGCCATTTTGTGAACCCGATCAAGAAACATACGCCGAGCCACGCCGCGGACATCAGTGCAAGTTTCGAAGCGTCGCTACCGCCCGCGACACGTTGTCGCTGGGCCATACAGCGAAGCAGCACGCCGTACTCCGCCGCATCAGCGGCCTGTGTCGGCCTTTTCGTGCGCCACGCGTCGCTACCGCCCGCGACACGTTGTCGCTGGGCCATCCAGCAAACAGCGCGACATGCTCCGCCGCATCGTCGGCCTGTGGGGTCGTATCGGCGTGCCACGCGGTCGCTCACACATCGTGCCAGCATAAGCGGCCTGTGGGGTCGTATCGGCGTGACACGCGGTCAGTCACACATCGTGCCAACCTAAACCTACGTCAACGAGCATCATCATCATCTCCTGTCCAAGGGGAGTGTCGTGAGCCTGCATTCTTACTACCTATCCATATAAATTTCCTCTAACCTCGGCTTGCGAGGATTAAAGTCATAGATTATAAGCTAAGTTCACCTTTTACATATAGCATATTATGTGCCTTTCTTTAAGTATTTATGTTATAATATTTTGTCAACTTCTTAGGTACCTAATGTAGGTTCAATATTTATAGTGTTGTGTGGGCATGCGGCATGCTTTTCTATAAAGACAAACAAACAGCGTTGGTGCCTGTTAATTTTACGCTATCTCTTCATACAGCTACTCCACACTAGAGCAGGCGGTAGGAGGGAGCACTTCCTTAGGTAGCTACACTATTTTATTAACGTTTATATCCTTTTAGCACTTGAGTGTCTTGCACAAGCCGCATAACACTATAGCATCAGATCTTCAATTCAACATTGGCATCTATTTGCACTACTGTTCATAGTACATCCATTAAATATTGTATTCATTGCCAAATAAAGGTCCTTTCATTGCACAAGCTCCATTTTGCTATCTAACTGCTTGCACGCACAAAGGCTAATGCTTTCCTTTTATGCACGCCTTTCAGTGAGAATAATCGGTAGCAGCAACACTCGGAGCCTGGTACTTCTGTGGACATTGGGACTAGAAGTCACTTTGCTATCCTATCAACTGGACTACCAACCTGCCTGCTGTAGCAGCTGTTGATGAAAGGAGCGTAAGCCGTTCTCAATTTATTTTCTTACATTGTAACTTTACACGTTAATTGGTTATAGGAACCCAAAAGTTTGTTCACATTGTTTGTTGACAACTAATTATTATCAAATATTCTTCAATTTGTCAACAAGAACATATTAAGTACAAGTTCCATTATTTGCAGTTAACTTTAACAAATAAATTGATTGTTTCTATTAAATTTAATTTCACAAAATGACTGACTCTAATGTAAAGGTCAGTGAACCTTCTTCCAAAGAGCTTGCAACTCTGAAAGCCAAGCGAAGTTCTATTAAGAGACAAGTGACTGGCTTTTTTAATTATGTGAAAGATAAAGAAAAGCAAGTTCCGTTAGAGTCGGTTGAGGTCAAAGTATTAACTTTAAAATTGAACAAATTTTTGGAGTGTCTTCTAAATTTGATCAGCTGCAATCTCAAACAAAGGTCGCTAGTGAGTCATACATGACAGTTGAGTTAAGTGAACGTGAGTTCATAGAAGACAAACTTCATACATGTATTGCAACTGCTCAAACATTTTGGAACTTTCAGAGCCTAAAGACAACGGTAAGACTGATGAGTCACATTTTTCAGACTGTGCTTTGGGTTGTAACAGTGATGACAATAGTATGGGGTTCAAATTGCCGGAAATTAAAATTAGTAAGTTAAACGGTTCATTCTTCAAGTGGCTCGAGTTTCGTGACACATTTGTGTCTCTGATCCATAGCAATGATAAAATCAAACCAATACACAAGTTTTATTATCTAAACTCATACCTTGAGGGTGAAGCCGCTCGCTCTATACAAAATTTAGCAGTTTGAAACGATAACTATATTACAGCCTGGAATTTATTGTGTGACAGATATCACAATTAACGTAGGCTTATACTAACCTAACCATGTTAAGGCTTTGTTTACTATTGATCAATTGCAACGGGAATCGGACAAGGCATTACATTTTCTAAGTGACCACTTAACCAAGAATTTGAGGGCCCTAAGTACTTTAGGCCAGCCTACGGATCAGTGGAACACATTCATCATTTATTTTGCTGTGACAAAACCAGATCAAAATACTCGCATAAAATGGGAGGAGTTTTATAATACTATGAACACTTTACCCACATTTCAAGACTTTAAGTTTTTTTTAGAATCTCGTGCCAATGTTTTAGAATCATTAAACAAATATAAGCTTGAGAGACAAACTAAGTCCTCAAGTTCCAAGTCTGAAAATCACTTTCAGACATCATTCACTGTTTCAGACAAACAGACGGCGCACAGTGTTTTGTGAAGCCCGATTTTCGGACATCCCATTATTATTGATAAACCTGACAGAAATGATCATTTAAAAGCAAGATTTCGTATCCCCATTTAGCTACCAAGTCTAGTTTCTGAATTATAATTTTTTGAAAATCGACCAAATTTTATTTCGATTTTCAGAAAAAAAATTATTACATTTAAAATAAGCATCATAGAAATAACGATGTTAGGTACATTGATGGCGCATCTTATGCCGAGTATTTTAGTGCATAAATGAACCACGTAACTTTGCTTGATCCAGATAAATGTGTTTTTCGATTTTTAGATTATCTTAATTTTCTCGAAAATCCCTCAATTTTGGGAAAAGTTACATTATTTGGATAACTTCTCCAATACACCACATAAATTTCATAACCCAATTCCATGGGACTTGGCAACCACAACGATTTTAAGTTTAATCCGGATTTGACGTCGTTAGGGCTGTCAAAATCTCAGATAATTATTTATATCCGGATTTTATATGCCTTTGCCAAAAAATGTATCTACCTTGTATTAAAATCGGTAGTTTGGATCTGACGTGAAGAAGCCAGGATAACAGTTTGGTATCTAAATAAAATATTATTCATCGATGTACGTTAAAAAGCATATTCAGGCATTTTGTGTTATTTAATTATTTTTGTAGTACGTACTAAATACTGCTAAATGCTACGCAAAATCCACATAATGCAATAGCAATAACATAAGCTGGGAGTACCTCCAGGCGGTGAAGGCGGTAACAGTTTCTACTGGCTAAAACACCCATAAATATTTTTAACTTGACCACCAGCTATCCAAACTTTATTTGCTATTTATTTCGAATTCTATCTACAAACAAACAAATGTAGTAAACCTAAAGCGAACTTTTAACTTGATATTTCTCTTAATTATATTATTAACTATATTGTTTATATGTATGTATTTATCAATTAGGTATTTTATATTCCTCTGTCCTCCTCCTCTTCTCTCTTTTAAGTTGCATGTTGTTTCTGGACTACCATAAGGTGGACTGGTAGAAAATGCGTAAGGCATTAAGTCCATCTTTGTACAATGATTATTTACTTAAGTATAGAGTTTTTACTCACAAATAATAATAAATAAATATTTTTGAAAGGTCTCGGTAGGCTGCCAATAAACTGGTTCACGTTGTGTTTGTCATTCTGACTACGGAACTTTTACTTTTACGAAAAAATTAATCCACAAAATAAGGATTAAAAAAATTGACAACCCTAACAAAAATAGTTAAACTGGAATAACTTCTGAGTCCCATGGATTTGAGATGTCATAATTTTGTGGTGTATTGGGGAAGTAAATAGAATTATTTCTGTATAGATAACTTTTCCCAAAACGGCGGGATTTTCGAGAAAATTAAGAAAAACTAAAAACTGAAAAACTCGTATAAATCTCGATCTAACAATGGTGCGAAGTTCATTTATGGACTGAAATACTCACCATAAGATGCGCCATCAATGTACCTAACATCATTATTTCGTATCACGCTTTGTTTAAGTGTAATTAATTTTTTTCTTAATATCCGGATGGAAAAATTCCGATTTTCAAAAAATTATAACTCAGAAACTAGACTTGGTAGCTAAATGGGGATACGAAATCTTGCATTTAAATCATAATTTCTGTCAGGTTTTTCAATAATAATGGGATGTCCGAAAATCGGGCTTCACAAAACACTGTGCGGCGTCTTCGTCTACGTGCGTCGTCTGCCAGGGGAAACATCGTATTTACGATTGCAACGTTTACAAGGCTATGTCCACTGAAGAAAAGTGGACCTGCGTTACAACGCTAAAGCTATGCCACAACTGCCTGCGGCCGGGACATGATGCAGCCCGTTGCCGGCTGAGTTGCTGCTGCTGTCGTGCATGTAAGAGACGACACATCACAAACACACAATCAATCAAATGAATCTTCTAGTTCTACCACCACTCCAGAAAGGGGGGGGAGCAATCTTCTATAGTCACATCATCAGTCTCAAGTAGTGAAACACTTCTTTCGACTGCCATGATCGACATCATTAATCCTCACACAAAGAGGGTACAAACAGTCAAGGCCCTACTAGATAGCGGAAGTCAGTCTTCTTTTATAACAAACAGCTTAAGGCTACATCTTCAACTGACTTCTCAGCCAACGGGCACCACAAATGTAATAGGTATAGGCGATACTTCGCTTAAAATTATACCAGAGCAATGTTCTGCTCAGATAACGTCAAAAGCAGGTAGATATGTTTGTGTACACGATTTTCTAGTATTACCTCATTACAGATCAACTTCCAAAACGTCTTATAGATACATCTTTGTTCAATTTGCCTAAATCTATAAAGTTGGCCGATCCCACCTTCAACCATCCATCTCGAGTGGTTGTACTATTGGGAGCCGACATTTTCTGGCAACTCCTTTGCCGGGAACAACGTTCTCTAGGGCCCAATTTGCCTATTTTCAGAACTCAAAGCTAGGTTGGCTGGCCCTTTGACAATAAACAAATCTCAATTAAAATCAACACAATGTAATTTTGTAACTAATGACGAGCTGCAAAGGACTCTTTACAAAATTTTGGGAGTCAGAGGACATTCCTAATGTGCACAACAGTAGGGATGTCACTCACGACTGCGAAAAGCATTTTATAGCTAATTTGTTTTGGGTACGACTCCCGCTTACAGATTCTCTAGAGTGTTTAGGCAACTCTTATTTTATAGCTAGGAAAAGATTTCTTCTCCTAGAAAAGCGATTCAGACAAAATCCAGAATTAAAACAAATGTATAGTGACTTCATTAAAGAATATCATGATTTAGGACATCTTCCTGAGTTAGCACAAATAACACATCAGTCTAACTTTTTACCTCATCATGCAGTTCTCAAAGAAAGTAGTGAGTCAACAAAGTTGCGCGTCGTTTTCGACGCCTCTGCAAAGACCTCTTCTGGGTTTGCAATTAATGATTTACAAAAGGTGGGGCCTAACATTCAAAATTCTTTATTCAACATTTTGTTAAGATTTAGACATTACAAATACACGCTGTCTGGTGATATCAAGAAACAGTCTATTTCAGGGCCATTAACAGTCCAAGAACTTGAAAACTCACTAAATATTTTAGTTAAACAATCACAACAGCAATCTTTCTATAAAGAAGTTATGTTATTAAAAACAAATAAAAATATTAACTCTAATTCAAAGCTATCATCTTTATCACCATTTCTTGACTCTCAGGTGCTTCTGAGAGTCGGGGGGAGGATACATAAAAGTCATTTGAGTCACACACACAAACATCCTTTTTTACTTTGTGCAAAGAATACACTCTCCAAACTCATATTCATACATGAACACGCACGTCTCTTGCATGCAGGACCGCAGCTCATGCTGTCTTCAGTTCGTGAGCAGTTTTGGGTCATTGGGGGTAGGGATCTGGCACGACCCACGACTCGTAAATGCGTGAAGTGTAGTCGTGTTAATGCTAAACCAATGTCTAATGTGATGGGTGATTTGCCCCCACAGGGCTTAACTGTAGACTTCCCATTTTCTGCGACAGTGTTAGATTTTGCGGGTCCATTCTTAATCACCGATCGCCGTGGACGCAGTTGTAAGATCACAAAATGTTGCCTATGTCTTTTTATATGTCTTAGATACAAATGTATGCATCTGGAGGCCGTGAGCGAATTATCTAAAGATTCATATGTACTCGCCTTAAGACGTTTCATCGCACGTAGAGGTAAACCTAAGGAAATATTCTGCGACAATGGTAGAAACTTTGTAGCAGCTGCAAGAGACATTAAAGATTTTTTTTAAGCAACACTCCACCTCTATTGTTGAGTTTGCAGCTGATCAAAACATAAAATTTGTGTTTTCACCGGCTTACGCTCCTCACTTCAATGGCTGTGCAGAGGCAGGCATTAAGTCTGCCAAATTTCATATCAAGCGTATCTTAGGCAATACGCATCTTACCTTACCTTTGAGGAACTGTCGACCTTGTTCTCGCAAGTCGAGGCTATCTTAAATAGTCGACCCATCTCTCCCCTTTCTTCCTCTCCCGACGACTATGCAGCGCTCACACCTGGACACTTTATCCTTGGCAGGTCTCTGACGTCGCTACCGACGCCGTCTCTTCTAGATACCAACACAAACCAACTAGATCGCTACAAGCAGCTGGAGCAGATGAGACAGCATTTTTGGCAAAGGTGGCAGTCAGAATATGTCACAGAGCTTCAACACAGACGCAAATGGAAGACGCGCTGTCAAGATTTAAAGGAGGGTGACCTCATTATTTTAAGAGAGGAAGGCTTGCCACCACTACTATGACGCTTGGGGAGAGTATCGAAGCTACATCCTGGCGCTGACGGCGTCCCACGAGTAGCTGACATCAACACATCTAAAGGAACAGTTAGGCGAGCCCATTGCAGCAAGAGTATTGAAAGCAATCTTTCAATGCGCCCGAGTATGTTCACGCTTGTGCACAAAACGCATTTTGACGTTGACAGCGCGGCGCCCGCGCTGACGTCTCTCTTCCGCTGCGGGTCGTGATGGCGGCAACACGCCATATTCATATATCATTTTTCAATAACATGTAAAATTGTACTCAAACTAACAAATATTGTTAAAAATTTAGTTGTCTTTTCATGAATAATGTTTGCGCTCGCGTAAACACAGTGTATACTCAGTTATTTACATAACTAAACTATTTTCACACACTATTTACATAATCACAGACACTATATTTCGTTGTCTCGCACACTAATATATATTATTTTACTTATTATAACTATGTTTACAGAAACTAATGCAACCAAAGCAAAATCTAATACTAGACACCAAAAGATCTAATGCAATCAACATTGCAATGAAGAAACTACCCACACCACAAACTATAAAGGCAGCTATCATGAAAATGGATGCCACTTCCATTTTCCTATGGGAAGAGAAGGGATTGAAAAATTACTAACTATGTTACCAACCGAAGATGAAAAAGTAAAAATTCAGGAAGCACAGGTAATAATTATTATGTCTCTTTTTGGGTATTGTTTTTCACGCGTATCTTGTATGTTTGTAAGTTTCTTTATTCCCACGTTTCTTCCAAACCGCTGGATGGATTTTGACAATTAAGGTATCGTTAGATTCGTCTCCCCCCAAGTGTCCTTAGATTGGTATTAAAAAATAAAAAACTAAACTGTAGACTTTTGCCGCAAAATTGTAAGTACTTAGTTAATTTTTTTTTTAACCAAACGTTTCTAGTTGTTTATCAAAATAAACAGAATCAAATGGAGATTACAAATACATATATACATATGTAATATATTTAAATTTAATCAGAAATAATAGTTACAATCTATTTTCGGTTTTTTTAGTGCATTGCTGACACCTTTTTTAACATACAATATGATTGGTTGCTGATCTGTTAATTTTTTGCAGTCGGGTTATTATAATTTTTTTAATTATTTACTTGTTCACGGCTATACTTCTCTCTATGGTGAGAAGTATACCCGGTCCTTTTGGAAGGCTTATGCGAGGACACAGGTTCAACACGCAGAGGCCCTTAATAATAATATTGCCCTTGTTAATATATCTAGGATTAGGAAGCATTCTTCAATTAAAAGTTTCATTTAAACTAAGTTCAATTATGATCTTTTACGATTACAGCATCATATACATTCATGTTAGTATATATTTTTTATTTTCCATAAGATAAGTGTTTAACAGAGGGCAGAAATAACAATTCAAACCTTACATTTCACGCCAATCCTGACCTCCCAGGAAACGGAGCAACGAGCTCTCATCCCGAGTGAAGCTCTGGGTATTTAAACTAGACTACGACAATTTAGAGGCGAGCGGGAGATCTATAGAAAAGATTTAATCTTAATAATCTTTAATTTAAATAATAATTAATTACAGAAAGAGATAGCAGACCCATTGATGGATTTAAAACAAGGCATAGAACTATTGAAAGTAAACAGCACATTCAAAGTCATACTCTCTACTCTGCGGACTGTGGGCAACTATTTAAATGGAAACTATGTCAAAGGTTTCCGACTGGAGTATCTATCCAAGGTCGTTGAGGTCAAGGACACGGTGCACAAGCACCCATTACTGTACCACATCTGCGAAACGATTATCGAAAAGTTCCCGGATAGCTCTGACTTTTTCAGCGAAGTTTTAATATAACGATTATAAAAAGTTGACAATCATCATCATCATCATCATCATCATATCAGCCCAGCGACGTCCACTGCTGAACATAGGCCTCACCTAATTTCCGCCACAGCGAGCGATTGAAAAGTTGACAATATTCGATAGATATTTTTCTCCAATTAATTAAGATCTCATTCATGTTTTATGTAAGTAATTGTATTGAGACTTTAATTGGTTCCAACAAATTCGACAGGATACTAATAATAATATATATTTTTTCACATCTTCGAAAATAAGTTAAATACAAAGCTAATAAATTTTCAGGTCGGACCGGTAATCCGGGCATCAAAAGTCGATTTCGACATATTATCAGCGAACCTTGAGAAACTTGAGTCAGACTGTATAACATCATAGGATCACATGAAACGTGTAGCCAAGCACGACAGCTCGCAAATATTCAAGACAAAGATTACTGAATTTCTCACGGACGCAGCAGAAAGAATAATTGTACTGTATGTGATTAAAAAAAAAGTGATGAGAAGGTAATATCATTAATTCATTGAGTGTACTACTTTTTCTAGGATCTGTGAAACCTAAAAACACTGACACAATTTCTGTGTTCTTAGATTTTAATAATAATATGGAATCAAAAGGAATAAGCCATTGCGAATAATGCTCCTGCGAAATAAAAATCATTATACTCATACGCTATGCAATGTGAATTGGCCAGATGCTAATTAAATTTCATGCCTTAAAAGACATCAGGAACAAAAAAAAGTTCTCTTGTTGCAGATTCAACAAATTCCTGCTGTACTTGGGAGTACCACCCTGTGATGTTCACAAGACCAAACCGGCAGAATTCTTGAAGATTATAGCGGAGTTCTCGTTAGAATATAGGGCTACAAGGGAAAGGGTGCTGCAGCAACTCGAAAAGAAAAAATGTTACCCAGAGAGAACAAAGACTCCAGGTAAAATGATAATAGAAGTGAGCGGCTTCGGCATATTTTTAACAAAAGCATACATTTTGTTTATCATTTACAATTCTAAACAAATCTATTTATAATGTCATTACTTATTTCAGGTGGACAACTACTCAACCAAAAATGAGGACCATACAGCGGACACTGCTCTGATGGAGCTATTGAATGATCTTGACACAGACAGTCTTAAAGATGGCAGAAGAAAGAGCCATCCCAGTAATCGGCAGATTCTAGTCAAGTTAGTATCAGAACATGTCAAGCCAAAATTATTTATTTAGGTAAGTACCCGTGTATGTAGTGCATTTGTTGTATCTGCACTATGAAAAAGTTTAATCATTTCGATTATTGCAAATAAAAATTGGAGCCAATTCAACAAATTCTGGAAAAACATGATCAACATTTTAGATTTCGGCTCCAAATTTAGGTTTCAATCAAAAATATCTTAAATTAACAAGATTTTGAAAGATATCTTTAAAACTGAAATTCATTTAAACCCATAATCGTCCCACTGCTGGGCCGAGTCTCTTCCAAAGATTGTGGAGGGAATTTAGCCTAAAAGTGAATACCTATATATACAGGGTGTATACTACGGTACGACATTAAATGAAACCACGTGTAGTATGTGATGTTAGAAGGCTATACCAAAAAAATTAAACAGAAATTTGCAACAGTTTAGACGCAAATGTACATTCTTTATGTCACAGTTGTTCACAGTTATAAATAACCTGTAGGTATTTACGTTAATCGTATGTTGTCATTATGTCATTCAATTCATTTAACTATCTCTGACTCTTTCATATTATCTTATCTCTTACTCTGTTCCGCACTTTTGTCGTCGTCATGTCGAAAACGTCATGATAGAAAAATAATGTGTAGTTTTATATTCTTAAATTTTTCGACTAAATAATGTGTAGATTTTTTTTAATTTTTTTTTAAATATTTTTTATTAGAATATGTTTATAAGGGTTAACACTGGCTGCCTTTTCATTTAATGTCGTATCGTCGTATACACCCTGTATAATTATTGAAAAATGTATGCCTGGACACATTTCAAATCCATCTATCTATATAAATTAATTGTTGTCTTGCTAATACTCAAGAACGAATTAGCCAAATCGTTCTCGAGTTTTGTAATATTTCTAAAAGTCCAGGGAAAGTTGGGTGACAAAATAAGAAAAAAAGAAAAAAAAAATCCCACACAAACAGTTGTTCTTAGCTGTCAACAACATTTAACAGAACGACTTAAGGCCCTGTACTAAGCCAATGTTGAGCTAATCCAGGGGGTGAGGCAGGGAAGCTGAAGCAAGAGCCCCCCGCGCCTTTCAACAACTCATCCCAAAGAACGAACTCGCATTCACGTCAACCAGCGGCGGCCTTATTCTCGCGCCGTCCGTATTCTGGTCGAACAAAATAATTATTAGGTACGGTAAAATATTTCTAATGTTTTCTATTTTTAAACCAAAAGTACTTAGTTTCTTTCTTTACCCGACTGTCAAGAAAGAATGGGAGGGTAATGTTTTTCGCGCGTATGTATGTATGTTTTTGCATGTCTGTCCATTGTGACCTTCTGTAGCCTAGACGGCTTGGCTGATTTTAAAGGGTGAAGTGTCATTAGGTTCGTATTTTTTCCTCGAGTGTCATAGGCTATGTGACGTCAACAAAAAAATAATATGGCGGACGGAAACTGTCTTAACAGAATTTTTTTTAGGGCTATCGCAATATATATATCAAATGAAATGAAGCCACTGCTCAGTTCCTATTACCCGTATCATGATGTTATATAGCCTTCAAACAAAAACTATTTTTTTGGGGTTTTTTGATTTTTTAAATTAACTCTTGTTCAATAGACGATGTCTGAACTGAACATACGCAAAACGTGCAGTTTAAATGAAGTGATATACAAGGAATTATAGTTTGTACCAAGTATTATAATCGTCTAGCATCGTATTAAACACTAGAAGTCGCGTGGGGTTTCGCTCCCGTCGTTCTTTATTTGGCCACTGCTCAGCCCCTATTGGCTGTAGTGTGATTTTATATAACCTATAACTTTCCTCGATAAATGGGCTATCCAACACTAAAATAAAATTGCCAGTTAAACCAGTAGTTCTTTAGATCCTAGCGTTCAAACAAACAAACTCTTCAGCTTTATAATATTAGTATAGATTTTTCGAAATAAAATTGCCAGTTAAACCAGTAGTTCTTTAGATCCTAGCGTTCAAACAAACAAACTCTTCAGCTTTATAATATTAGTATAGATTTTTCGCGTTTTTGCAACTTTCTCACTGATGCTTCGCTCCTATTGGTCTCAGCGTAATGTTATGTAGCTTAAAACCTTCCTCGACAAATGGACTATCCAACACTAAAAGAACTTTTGAAATCTGACCAGTAGTTCCTGAGATTAGCGCGTTCAAACAAACAAACTCTTCAGCTTTATAAAATTAGTATAGATTACACGTGCGATATAAACAAATAAAAATAACGGTTTTTTGTCTTTGAATCTATGGAAGCTATCTTTACAATCAAATTGACAATGACATCTAATGACTTTCAAAGGGCTTGATATCAATAATTGAATATTTCTTTCGACTTTTAAGACTAATATTTAGCTAAATCAAGGTAGGTACACCAAGAACAGCAGATACTAGCCTACTAAGCAGGATTCAACCGAGATAATGATAGGGTGATGATAACGTGAATAGTCCTTTTGTAAAAACCAAACAAAATATAATTAGGTACTAAAGCAGGAAATAAACTAGCTGATATGTAACTACTGATTTTGACGTTCATAAGTATATACACAATTGTTTTAAATGAATGAAGAATTTTTTACTTTGACTTTAACGAAGTTCTTATAACTCATCAAAAGTCTGTAATAGACAGGAAAAATTTTCTTTATTACTTCAAAAATAGAAAAACATTGTAGCGATCCTTCAAAAGTTAACTGTTGTCTCTTGCGATATGGTAGAGTTGGATAATCTTCAGAATCGAAACTTCTCTTACGACCCAGTATATTTTTTTGATGTTGTTGATCATGGTTTTTTATGAAAAATCGCCAATTGTTCTTACCGATATGAATTGTTTTCACTCAATGGCATGCCTCGAGCTTGACGAGAGTAAATTTCAGGTAATAGCCAGTCCATATAAAATGACAACAACTTTGGTATCATCATTGTTTATTTCCAATACTCTAAATTTTGTACGTTATTATAAAGTGGCCACCACGTTCATGTGACGTGTGTAACAGCGCCGTCTTAGCGCTCGCTGGTTGTTAGCCAGAGCGACATCTTAGCAACACCGGCCGCCGGTGACGTGATAAGAATAAAACCAATGCAAATATTATCTCCGATGTTGAGAATTGTTGCAAGATATGATTGTCATGATAATTGATTCTTGTATCCAAGAAGTTTTCTTCTAAATAAATAAAATGTTTATTTAAAAAATACGAAAATAGCGTGAACCAAAAATTTTATCAGAGTGACGTGACCTTCCTTCCTAACGGCTCGCCGCCGACTGGGAGGGGCACAATAAACAAGCTACACTAGTACCTCGTGTGAACGCATAAGGTCCAAATTGCTGATATGTTTGACTTTAGTCAAATCTAACAAGCGTCGAATTAGACGTGATTTCGCGAATTTCCCTTAATAAAAAAAAAACTACGTGTCTTAGTGAAATAATTTTTAGATAATTCTCTAGCTTATTAAATTTCCTTTATTTTCATAGCAAAAAATATATTACTTTATGATCTAAATATAGCAAACTGCGCGACAAAAACATTTTCTAAGGGTCATCTTTGTGACCTTTTTTTTTACGAAACTATTATGATTACATGAAATATTTTTAGGTAAGTCTTTTCTTTGGATTCTCGACTTTGTCCAATTCAATTTTCTGGTTTGTAGTATATACCGATACGACAAACTGCGCGACGAAAAATTGAGAGTTTTTCCGTGTTTACCTTTGGACAGCGCCTTAATCAATCGCCAGGTCAGGTACAATATAGCAAAGGGCTGCTGTGAATGAGGCGTCACCATCTTTTTAAATATTTAAGATTACACATTGACCATCAAACTATTAAATTTTAATCAGAGATTTTAAAAACAACTTTTACTTTATGTTTATTGCTCATCTCTTTAGGTTATTTTTATTATTTTTTTTGCTACAGGGAGCTGGAATATCGTCGATTTTGAAACAAAACTTTGTTAACAACATGTATTAGAATATCATTAATATGAATTTTGGAATCTCGTCTCATCAGTTAGTTATAAGTTAATTCAATAAATTTAAGGTGTAGGCTTGTACCAACTTGTTGCTAGCAGTATATGTAACCAATTAAAATTGTAACAACTATAGCGATTGAAAATAGTGGCCTGAGTTTCTTGCCAAGTTCTTCTCAGAGCTCAACCTTGTCAGTGAACTGGCCGTAGGCAAATTTACTGACACCTTTTCTGGCTTTGTATGACGTTCATAAGTATCATGTATGTGATCCAAATGAAATAAAAAGATTTGACTTTGACTTATAATAACGTTATAATCGTTTAGTATAATGCCTAATTCGCAAAATGGCACCCGAGTCTGGAAAGGACTAATTCGCGAATGGACTAATTCTTAAAAAGATTAATTCGCGAAATGGACTAATTCGTGAAATGGCTAATTCTGAAAAGGACTAATTCGTCAAAGGGCTAATTCTTAAAAAGACTAATTTGCGAAATGGCCAACTCTTAACAACGTATGACAGCACAATTCAGACATTTAAACGGGACTAGAGAGCGATGCGCGATTAGGTTCAAGGATATTATTATTACGAATGAAATGCAAACAATAACTGAAAAAATATTTTTATTCAAAATAAAAATCACAGATTATTATTGTGAACGATAAGTCTTAAATCAAATTTTTTTATTACGTCAGACAGCTACAATTACTATATAATATGACCAAAATAAGTTTCAAATCAAATCATTTATTATGTCAGTAAGCAAAAATAGTTATAATGAAAAAAAAGTACTAAATCAAATATTTCATTAAGTCTGTCTGGCTTAATGAAATATTTGATTTAGTACTTACTTGCAAAAATCATTATGAAGAAAAAAAAGTATTTAATCAAAATCTTTTTTAAATATTAATATATTCTTAAGTCTATAACTGTCACTGTTTTAATTTCAACAACTTTGAACGATAGAATGATGTTCTTTGTTTCCTGACTTGTGCTGTCATACGTTGTTAAGAGGGAACGCGGCACACGATTCTTCATACAAACGTATTCCCCTATTTTCTCCCTGAATAATGTCTAAAAGGCAATTTTTTTTAGCTCAAAAATTCAAGTTCAGCTATAGGCATGTCCCTATCATTTCCTTTTTTTTTTTTCAAAATATTATTAATAAAGAAAATATGAGCCTCCAAATATTGCTAAAATTGCCGTATTCTTATTGTCGTAATTAGAGGACTACCAGAGGAATTCTATTAGTTATTTACATAAAAAAAATGATAGGAACCTAGTCATACTCTTTCTGGAATTTTTCATGTTAAAACGAATTGAATCGGCTCAGTTTTCGAGGAGAAAACAGGGGAATATGAAACGTCCATTTCGTCAAATTTTTTGTCTTAATATCTGTCTGAGCTGTAGCTGTCTTTATCGCACTCTTCGGGGGTGACTTGAGGTAAGGGGGGTCACTTACATGTATATGACTAGGGAAGTGGTATCTGTCGATATTTTTTTTATCGATACTGCAGTGATGTCCATCAATGTCGATGTTGATGATTTACTGTTTCTATTTATTAAATTGTGAAACTGTAAGGTTAATTTCCGACTTTTTTATTAAGTTAATAAGATTATCAGATCAGGTAGCAACGATTTGATTTGGCTGCTCTAAAAGTAAGACTAGTCTTATCAAATATATTCATATACACGCATTATAATGGATGCAAGGTGGTGTAGGTTGTGGGTTTATTTAAAATAGCTGGCAAATGTCGAGTTGGATTCGTGAACCGAGGGTTCCGTATGATTATACATTTTTTTATTATTTGTGATTAAAATGTAAGATATTAGAAGGTAACGGGATAGCTATAAGTTACAATAAACATTCACGTAAAGTTCACATCAGTCCGGAATAAACTCTCTTTCTTATTCAATTTATTTACGAGTATCATCTTATACCCGTTCCGATAAAGTTTTAATATATTCAGTGATAATAATATAACTACCTACACGATTACGGTTTTCGGACTTTTTGCTTTACTTGTGCAACTTAATGTTGCTTTTTGCCAAATTTCGTGATTCTAGGTCAAGGGGAAGTACCCTATAGGTTTTGACTTTTTTGATCGTCAAAATATGCAGCAAAAATGGAGCATAAACGGCTGTATCTTTTCATATCTTGCATTTACTTAGAACTCTGATCTTTTATTATATTCCAAAGGATTGCAGACCCGAGTATTTTTAGGGTTTCGTCCCTACGCATTCTTGAGAAAAATATTCTTGACAGACAGACGGACAACGGAGCGATCCTATAATGATTCGTTTTTTGCCTTTTGAAGTATTGATTATGGAACCCTAAAAAGAATTTAAAACAATAAATAGGACATTTATTCTATCGTCATTTCCGTCTTCTCGCTTACGGGTAAATTGTGTGATCCCGTCAATTATTTCAAGCAAAGGCCATTCGTGAAAAGAAATATCTAGTTTAGATAAGTTCGATCATCATCATCATCAGCAACCCATTAAGTCCCACTGCTGGGCTCGGTTCGATATTTTGCCAAAATAAGTCATATGTTTTTAGTTTCTATTCCATGTTCTGGAGTTTTTCAGAAATTTTATACCGATATTTTATTTGTATAATTATTGATATTTTATAAGTTCATCAAGACTTGCAGCTTATAAACTTTTATTGTTGTTGACGGACAATCTAGTTTCTTCTGAAAATAATTGTTTTCATGCTACCTCTTATTTCTTTTTACCATTATTATTCGCCTGCTGTATTAGGAGGAGTGCCTTTGGTTTGCGAGTACAACAATGATCTTAATTACCACTACAAGGCCATTTATAAAAATATTTTGTTTTTATAAAATAAACATTAATAAAAAACTTAAGATTTGTTATAATTAGAACAGAATCCTCAAGACATTTTATTCATATGTAGGTTAGCGATAAAATATTTTACAAATCTTAAATAGAGGTAAGGTAAGAACTACGATAATTTTCCATTATATACATACACTAACGTAACTAAGTAACACGATGACATCAAATTCAAAATGGACCGATTTAAGCAAAAATGATCCAATCAACACAAACCTCATTTTGACAGCCAGAGAAATACTGCAATGAATTTTAAAGTCAAATATCTCAAAATGAGGTTTGTGTTGATTGGATCATTTTTGCTTAAATCGGTCCAAATTTCAAAAACCAAAAAAATGCAAAATGTAGTAGGTATCGCCCACTCGCCGGTACACGGGCGCGGGGAAGATGCTAGTGGGGCGGAGAGGGGGGGGGGGGCTATTACGCATGTGGACCATCCACTCACACATTTAAATCTCAGGCTCAACGCGACAGCAATAGCTACTTCAAATACCTACTTTTCAAATTTCTCGCAGACCGCGTCCCCTCTTAAGAGTTGTCCATTTCGCGAATAAGTCTTTAAGAATTAGCCCTTTGACGAATTAGTCCTTTTCAGAATTAGCCATTTCGCGAATTAGTCTTTTTAAGAATTAGCCATTTCACAAGTTAGTCCTTTTCAGAATTAGCCCTTTTCAGAATTAGCCATTTCGCGAATTACTGAAATAATGGTGGTTGAGCATGAAAAAATTTATTAAAATTACGGATGAAAAAGGAGAAAAAGTAATACTTCAAAGAAAAAGATGAAGAATGTGTGAAAAAAAAATGGATTTAGAAAATGCAACTCATTCCTAATGGAATAATTTTCTCGACACAGTGGATTTGGCATTTAAAAAAATTAATATATTCATTAGTAGTATCCCAAAACTGGTCAAGATTGCATCGAGGAGGGGGGGGGGGGACCACAAGTCCGGGGGGAATTGTCCCCACTAATAAAGTTGCTGAATTGATATGAAATTTAATACGATTACTATTTATTTAAATATCTGAATACTAATCATTTTAGACAGATTAGAATTAAAAATGTAGTTATAGTATCTCCTACTGAGTTGTCTATCAATTACGGGATATAATATAATAATGATAATTAATTTTATTTCTAGCATAAAAGTTAAATCATCACACTTAAACATCCAATTGACATTAATCAATTAGCAAAACATTTATAATTTAAAACACGACAAAGGTACTATTTGATATGAAATTTAATACGATTACTATTTATTTTTACTGATATTAATAAAATCGTATATGATTTTAGTTTAGGCATTATGCGACTAAACGAGTAATAATAATAATTATAATCAGTAAAATTAAATATTCGATACTGATAGATGACAATTACAAACGAAATTATAATGAGGTTTTAAGTCGCCAAAACTGCTCTCAAGCTCCTTTTAGTCTTTGTCGAATATAAAGACAAGAACTGCCTGCTCCTTATCGATGCCATCGTCACTGTTGATAGTGCTAAGGGCAGACAATCCTGGAACAATATAATGAAGATACTCCAAGATTTTGAGCGATATTGTATCTTAAGATGAAATATTATAGCATCTTCACCGTATGTGACGCCCTTTATGGGTACTAAACAACTGATATACTACTTAAATACATTTTTTTTTGTTTTTTTTTTTTGTAAATACATACATATTATAGATAAATTACACTCAGATTGATATATTTGGATATTGGATGAGATTATTATAATACATGTTGTCAAAAAAGTTTTTTTTTTAAATCGCCGATATTCCAGCTCTCTGTAACAAAAAAAATAATAAAAATAACCTAAAGAGATGAGCAATAAACATAAAGTAAAAGTTGTTTTTAAAATCTCTGATTAAAATTTAATAGTTTGATGGTCAATGTGTAGTCTTAAATAGAGAGAATATTTACAGAGATGGTGACGCCTCATTCACAGCAGCCCTTTGCTATATTGTACCTGACCCGACATATTAAGTCGTTCTGTAGAACAGCTGTTTGTGTGGTTTTTTTTTCTTATTTTGACACCCAACTTTCCCTGGACTTTCAGAAATATTCATGGCTTTGAGGCTCCCGTTTAACCTGGAAAAGCTTTTGCTTAAACTTGTACAGCTTCCTATCGAACTTGAACATAGGCCTCACCTAATTTAAAATTTTAAATATTTTATCTATCCAGCAGTGGACCAGTACATGCTGATGATGATGATGATCATTTTAAATGATAAAATATGAATCGAATCAAACAAATTAAGACTATTAAAACTAGTTAATAATTGTACATCTACTTTCAGATCCTGTTTTACGTCGCCGTCGACGGTATGCCCGGCGTGATGGCTAAAAAACGCTGCTTCCGATGGCTGTACTCGCTCGTCGCTAGCAAATTCCGGAAAGTCGCCAAAACTGCTCTCAAGCTCCTTTTAGTCTTTGTCGAATATAAAGACAAGAACTGCCTGCTCCTTATCGATGCCATCGTCACTGTTGATAGTGCTAAGGGCAGACAATCCTGGAACAATATAATGAAGATACTCCAAGATTTTGATGCCTCGGACACTGAGCTTCACATTTATGCAACAATGCTTATAAATAGGTGTTTAAATAATGTGCCAGATCGGGACACATATTACGATCAAGTAGATGCTTTGCAGGATCAAGGTATCGATGATATTATTCAACATTACATGTCTAAACAAGGCACAGATTTGGATCTACTCAGACAGCTGCAGATATTTAATGCTGTGCTTCTGTACGAGGATGGTGATGAAAGTGGAACTGCTCTAAAGTAAGTTGCATATTTTATTTCAATGTTTCCTTTACAAATCGCATCATTAGTCTATATCAGAAGTGCAGTAGGTAGGACATTTTATGTCACACATTAAATTTTCGTGTTATAAAAATCACAACAATCAATCGTTGTTTTTTTTAATAAAAAAATATTATTTTTTCATGAAAAAAGTACCTACAATAAAACATTTTCTAAGGGTCATCTTTGTGACCTTTTTTTTTACGAAACTATTATGATTACATGAAATATTTTTAGGTAAGTCTTTTCTTTGGATTCTCGACTTTGTCCAATTCAATTTTCTGGTTTGTAGTATATACCGATACGACAAACTGCGCGACGAAAAATTGAGAGTTTTTCCGTGTTTACCTTTGGACAGCGCCTTAATCAATCGCCAGGTCAGGTACAATATAGCAAAGGGCTGCTGTGAATGAGGCGTCACCATCTTTTTAAATATTTAAGATTACACATTGACCATCAAACTATTAAATTTTAATCAGAGATTTTAAAAACAACTTTTACTTTATGTTTATTGCTCATCTCTTTAGGTTATTTTTATTATTTTTTTTGCTACAGGGAGCTGGAATATCGTCGATTTTGAAACAAAACTTTGTTAACAACATGTATTAGAATATCATTAATATGAATTTTGGAATCTCGTCTCATCAGTTAGTTATAAGTTAATTCAATAAATTTAAGGTGTAGGCTTGTACCAACTTGTTGCTAGCAGTATATGTAACCAATTAAAATTGTAACAACTATAGCGATTGAAAATAGTGGCCTGAGTTTCTTGCCAAGTTCTTCTCAGAGCTCAACCTTGTCAGTGAACTGGCCGTAGGCAAATTTACTGACACCTTTTCTGGCTTTGTATGACGTTCATAAGTATCATGTATGTGATCCAAATGAAATAAAAAGATTTGACTTTGACTTATAATAACGTTATAATCGTTTAGTATAATGCCTAATTCGCAAAATGGCACCCGAGTCTGGAAAGGACTAATTCGCGAATGGACTAATTCTTAAAAAGATTAATTCGCGAAATGGACTAATTCGTGAAATGGCTAATTCTGAAAAGGACTAATTCGTCAAAGGGCTAATTCTTAAAAAGACTAATTTGCGAAATGGCCAACTCTTAACAACGTATGACAGCACAATTCAGACATTTAAACGGGACTAGAGAGCGATGCGCGATTAGGTTCAAGGATATTATTATTACGAATGAAATGCAAACAATAACTGAAAAAATATTTTTATTCAAAATAAAAATCACAGATTATTATTGTGAACGATAAGTCTTAAATCAAATTTTTTTATTACGTCAGACAGCTACAATTACTATATAATATGACCAAAATAAGTTTCAAATCAAATCATTTATTATGTCAGTAAGCAAAAATAGTTATAATGAAAAAAAAGTACTAAATCAAATATTTCATTAAGTCTGTCTGGCTTAATGAAATATTTGATTTAGTACTTACTTGCAAAAATCATTATGAAGAAAAAAAAGTATTTAATCAAAATCTTTTTTAAATATTAATATATTCTTAAGTCTATAACTGTCACTGTTTTAATTTCAACAACTTTGAACGATAGAATGATGTTCTTTGTTTCCTGACTTGTGCTGTCATACGTTGTTAAGAGGGAACGCGGCACACGATTCTTCATACAAACGTATTCCCCTATTTTCTCCCTGAATAATGTCTAAAAGGCAATTTTTTTTAGCTCAAAAATTCAAGTTCAGCTATAGGCATGTCCCTATCATTTCCTTTTTTTTTTTCAAAATATTATTAATAAAGAAAATATGAGCCTCCAAATATTGCTAAAATTGCCGTATTCTTATTGTCGTAATTAGAGGACTACCAGAGGAATTCTATTAGTTATTTACATAAAAAAAATGATAGGAACCTAGTCATACTCTTTCTGGAATTTTTCATGTTAAAACGAATTGAATCGGCTCAGTTTTCGAGGAGAAAACAGGGGAATATGAAACGTCCATTTCGTCAAATTTTTTGTCTTAATATCTGTCTGAGCTGTAGCTGTCTTTATCGCACTCTTCGGGGGTGACTTGAGGTAAGGGGGGTCACTTACATGTATATGACTAGGGAAGTGGTATCTGTCGATATTTTTTTTATCGATACTGCAGTGATGTCCATCAATGTCGATGTTGATGATTTACTGTTTCTATTTATTAAATTGTGAAACTGTAAGGTTAATTTCCGACTTTTTTATTAAGTTAATAAGATTATCAGATCAGGTAGCAACGATTTGATTTGGCTGCTCTAAAAGTAAGACTAGTCTTATCAAATATATTCATATACACGCATTATAATGGATGCAAGGTGGTGTAGGTTGTGGGTTTATTTAAAATAGCTGGCAAATGTCGAGTTGGATTCGTGAACCGAGGGTTCCGTATGATTATACATTTTTTTATTATTTGTGATTAAAATGTAAGATATTAGAAGGTAACGGGATAGCTATAAGTTACAATAAACATTCACGTAAAGTTCACATCAGTCCGGAATAAACTCTCTTTCTTATTCAATTTATTTACGAGTATCATCTTATACCCGTTCCGATAAAGTTTTAATATATTCAGTGATAATAATATAACTACCTACACGATTACGGTTTTCGGACTTTTTGCTTTACTTGTGCAACTTAATGTTGCTTTTTGCCAAATTTCGTGATTCTAGGTCAAGGGGAAGTACCCTATAGGTTTTGACTTTTTTGATCGTCAAAATATGCAGCAAAAATGGAGCATAAACGGCTGTATCTTTTCATATCTTGCATTTACTTAGAACTCTGATCTTTTATTATATTCCAAAGGATTGCAGACCCGAGTATTTTTAGGGTTTCGTCCCTACGCATTCTTGAGAAAAATATTCTTGACAGACAGACGGACAACGGAGCGATCCTATAATGATTCGTTTTTTGCCTTTTGAAGTATTGATTATGGAACCCTAAAAAGAATTTAAAACAATAAATAGGACATTTATTCTATCGTCATTTCCGTCTTCTCGCTTACGGGTAAATTGTGTGATCCCGTCAATTATTTCAAGCAAAGGCCATTCGTGAAAAGAAATATCTAGTTTAGATAAGTTCGATCATCATCATCATCAGCAACCCATTAAGTCCCACTGCTGGGCTCGGTTCGATATTTTGCCAAAATAAGTCATATGTTTTTAGTTTCTATTCCATGTTCTGGAGTTTTTCAGAAATTTTATACCGATATTTTATTTGTATAATTATTGATATTTTATAAGTTCATCAAGACTTGCAGCTTATAAACTTTTATTGTTGTTGACGGACAATCTAGTTTCTTCTGAAAATAATTGTTTTCATGCTACCTCTTATTTCTTTTTACCATTATTATTCGCCTGCTGTATTAGGAGGAGTGCCTTTGGTTTGCGAGTACAACAATGATCTTAATTACCACTACAAGGCCATTTATAAAAATATTTTGTTTTTATAAAATAAACATTAATAAAAAACTTAAGATTTGTTATAATTAGAACAGAATCCTCAAGACATTTTATTCATATGTAGGTTAGCGATAAAATATTTTACAAATCTTAAATAGAGGTAAGGTAAGAACTACGATAATTTTCCATTATATACATACACTAACGTAACTAAGTAACACGATGACATCAAATTCAAAATGGACCGATTTAAGCAAAAATGATCCAATCAACACAAACCTCATTTTGACAGCCAGAGAAATACTGCAATGAATTTTAAAGTCAAATATCTCAAAATGAGGTTTGTGTTGATTGGATCATTTTTGCTTAAATCGGTCCAAATTTCAAAAACCAAAAAAATGCAAAATGTAGTAGGTATCGCCCACTCGCCGGTACACGGGCGCGGGGAAGATGCTAGTGGGGCGGAGAGGGGGGGGGGGGCTATTACGCATGTGGACCATCCACTCACACATTTAAATCTCAGGCTCAACGCGACAGCAATAGCTACTTCAAATACCTACTTTTCAAATTTCTCGCAGACCGCGTCCCCTCTTAAGAGTTGTCCATTTCGCGAATAAGTCTTTAAGAATTAGCCCTTTGACGAATTAGTCCTTTTCAGAATTAGCCATTTCGCGAATTAGTCTTTTTAAGAATTAGCCATTTCACAAGTTAGTCCTTTTCAGAATTAGCCCTTTTCAGAATTAGCCATTTCGCGAATTACTGAAATAATGGTGGTTGAGCATGAAAAAATTTATTAAAATTACGGATGAAAAAGGAGAAAAAGTAATACTTCAAAGAAAAAGATGAAGAATGTGTGAAAAAAAAATGGATTTAGAAAATGCAA
This sequence comes from Laspeyria flexula, assembly GCA_905147015.1. Classification (NCBI taxonomy): domain Eukaryota; kingdom Metazoa; phylum Arthropoda; class Insecta; order Lepidoptera; family Erebidae; genus Laspeyria; species Laspeyria flexula. The sequence goes on along the minus strand of LR989949.1, from coordinate 6,755,812 downwards.
CTCATTCCTAATGGAATAATTTTCTCGACACAGTGGATTTGGCATTTAAAAAAATTAATATATTCATTAGTAGTATCCCAAAACTGGTCAAGATTGCATCGAGAGGGGGGGGGGGGACCACAAGTCCGGGGGGAATTGTCCCCACTAATAAATTTGCTAAATTGATATGAAATTTAATACGATTACTATTTATTTAAATATCTGAATACTAATCATTTTAGACAGATTAGAATTAAAAATGTAGTTATAGTATCTCCTACTGAGTTGTCTATCAATTACGGGATATAATATAATAATGATAATTAATTTTATTTCTAGCATAAAAGTTAAATCATCACACTTAAACATCCAATTGACATTAATCAATTAGCAAAACATTTATAATTTAAAACACGACAAAGGTACTATTTGATATGAAATTTAATACGATTACTATTTATTTTTACTGATATTAATAAAATCGTATATGATTTTAGTTTAGGCATTATGCGACTAAACGAGTAATAATAATAATTATAATCAGTAAAATTAAATATTCGATACTGATAGATGACAATTACAAACGAAATTATAATGAGGTTTTAAGTCGCCAAAACTGCTCTCAAGCTCCTTTTAGTCTTTGTCGAATATAAAGACAAGAACTGCCTGCTCCTTATCGATGCCATCGTCACTGTTGATAGTGCTAAGGGCAGACAATCCTGGAACAATATAATGAAGATACTCCAAGATTTTGAGCGATATTGTATCTTAAGATGAAATATTATAGCATCTTCACCGTATGTGACGCCCTTTATGGGTACTAAACAACTGATATACTACTTAAATACATTTTTTTTTGTTTTTTTTTTTTGTAAATACATACATATTATAGATAAATTACACTCAGATTGATATATTTGGATATTGGATGAGATTATTATAATACATGTTGTCAAAAAAGTTTTTTTTTTAAATCGCCGATATTCCAGCTCTCTGTAACAAAAAAAATAATAAAAATAACCTAAAGAGATGAGCAATAAACATAAAGTAAAAGTTGTTTTTAAAATCTCTGATTAAAATTTAATAGTTTGATGGTCAATGTGTAGTCTTAAATAGAGAGAATATTTACAGAGATGGTGACGCCTCATTCACAGCAGCCCTTTGCTATATTGTACCTGACCCGACATATTAAGTCGTTCTGTAGAACAGCTGTTTGTGTGGTTTTTTTTTCTTATTTTGACACCCAACTTTCCCTGGACTTTCAGAAATATTCATGGCTTTGAGGCTCCCGTTTAACCTGGAAAAGCTTTTGCTTAAACTTGTACAGCTTCCTATCGAACTTGAACATAGGCCTCACCTAATTTAAAATTTTAAATATTTTATCTATCCAGCAGTGGACCAGTACATGCTGATGATGATGATGATCATTTTAAATGATAAAATATGAATCGAATCAAACAAATTAAGACTATTAAAACTAGTTAATAATTGTACATCTACTTTCAGATCCTGTTTTACGTCGCCGTCGACGGTATGCCCGGCGTGATGGCTAAAAAACGCTGCTTCCGATGGCTGTACTCGCTCGTCGCTAGCAAATTCCGGAAAGTCGCCAAAACTGCTCTCAAGCTCCTTTTAGTCTTTGTCGAATATAAAGACAAGAACTGCCTGCTCCTTATCGATGCCATCGTCACTGTTGATAGTGCTAAGGGCAGACAATCCTGGAACAATATAATGAAGATACTCCAAGATTTTGATGCCTCGGACACTGAGCTTCACATTTATGCAACAATGCTTATAAATAGGTGTTTAAATAATGTGCCAGATCGGGACACATATTACGATCAAGTAGATGCTTTGCAGGATCAAGGTATCGATGATATTATTCAACATTACATGTCTAAACAAGGCACAGATTTGGATCTACTCAGACAGCTGCAGATATTTAATGCTGTGCTTCTGTACGAGGATGGTGATGAAAGTGGAACTGCTCTAAAGTAAGTTGCATATTTTATTTCAATGTTTCCTTTACAAATCGCATCATTAGTCTATATCAGAAGTGCAGTAGGTAGGACATTTTATGTCACACATTAAATTTTCGTGTTATAAAAATCACAACAATCAATCGTTGTTTTTTTTAATAAAAAAATATTATTTTTTCATGAAAAAAGTACCTACAATAAAATAATATTTAGAGTGCTATATAATCGTTTTATGTTTTTAATTCATATGTATATTAATATTATATAGGTACCTACATACATTATTGCCCAGTTACAAGAATTGTTTATTTTCTAGACAATTGGATGATTCAGTAATAAATTCGATTCGCCGCAGAAGTATCAATCTAAATACATCTGAAAGAAGAAAATCAAAGAAACAACAGTCCAAAGAGAAAGGTAAAGTTTTAGAACAATTAGAATGTTTGTTGTATTGTGTGCTTTAAATATTTTTATTAATCGTTTTTGCATGGTATGGCATTTTCATACCTTATTTTTCCAACCATTTCAATTTTGAACATAATTCGTTTGTTAATTCATTTTTAATTTTGTTTTGGCATTTAAATAATGTTGTAAAAAGTGACGAAATTGGCAACAAATAAAATTTAACAACACTAAATGCTTTGACTTTGTCATTTTTCATTCGAAATCAATATTAAAAGAGCAATATGCCACAGTCCTTTAAACGACGTTCATAATAATAATTGAATCTATGACATGACTTTATCTTGTGCCGTTTTTGACTAACACAGCAAAACCAGTCATCACTCATTCAGAACCTGATATCAAAACTCCAAATATTCATCGACCGCGATCCATCGAGGAACTTAGCTCTACTCTAAGGAGACGAAGAAATAGGTTTGCGAGACAAGCCTGTCTTAGCATACAGCAGCAGGAGATGTTGAATCATTCCAGTGATATTTACATCGAACTATTACCGTTTGGCAACTCCAACGGCAGCTACACTAATACCTATGGCACTTACACCGGGGCTAATGGGAGTTACACAGGAATCAATGGTAATTATACAGGTAGTAATGGCAGTTGTACAAGATACTACCTATATTCTTCCACTCCTAACGAAAGTTTTACAAGTTCGATAGGAAGCTGTACAAGTTTAAGCAAAAGCTTTTCCAGTTTAAACGGGAGCCTCAAAGCCATGAATATTTCTGAAAGTCCAGGGAAAGTTGGGTGTCAAAATAAGAAAAAAAAACCACACAAACAGCTGTTCTACAGAACGACTTAATATGTCGGGTCAGGTACAATATAGCAAAGGGCTGCTGTGAATGAGGCGTCACCATCTCTGTAAATATTCTCTCTATTTAAGACTACACATTGACCATCAAACTATTAAATTTTAATCAGAGATTTTAAAAACAACTTTTACTTTATGTTTATTGCTCATCTCTTTAGGTTATTTTTATTATTTTTTTTGTTACAGAGAGCTGGAATATCGGCAATTAAAAAAAAAAACTTTTTTGACAACATGTATTATAATAATCTCATCCAATATCCAAATATATCAATCTGAGTGTAATTTATCTATAATATGTCTGTATTTACAAAAACTCCAAGATTTTGATGCCTCGGACACTGAGCTTCTCATTTATGCAACAACGCTTATAAATAGGTGTTTAAATAATGTGCCAGATCGGGACACATATTACGATCAAGTAGATGCTTTGCAGGATCAAGGTATCGATGATATTATTCAACATTACATGTCTAAACAAGGCACAGATTTGGATCTACTCAGACAGCTGCAGATATTTAATGCTGTGCTTCTGTACGAGGATGGTGATGAAAGTGGAACTGCTCTAAAGTAAGTTGCATATTTTATTTCAAGGTTTCCTTTACAAATCGCATCATTAGTCTATATCAGAAGTGCAGTAGGTAGGACATTTTATGTCACACATTAAATTTTCGTGTTATAAAAATCACAACAATCAATCGTTGTTTTTTTTAATAAAAAAATATTATTTTTTCATGAAAAAAGTACCTACAATAAAATAATATTTAGAGTGCTATATAATCGTTTTATGTTTTTAATTCATATGTATATTAATATTATATAGGTACCTACATACATTATTGCCCAGTTACAAGAATTGTTTATTTTCTAGACAATTGGATGATTCAGTAATAAATTCGATTCGCCGCAGAAGTATCAATCTAAATACATCTGAAAGAAGAAAATCAAAGAAACAACAGTCCAAAGAGAAAGGTAAAGTTTTAGAACAATTAGAATGTTTGTTGTATTGTGTGCTTTAAATATTTTTATTAATCGTTTTTGCATGGTATGGCATTTTCATACCTTATTTTTCCAACCATTTCAATTTTGAACATAATTCGTTTGTTAATTCATTTTTAATTTTGTTTTGGCATTTAAATAATGTTGTAAAAAGTGACGAAATTGGCAACAAATAAAATTTAACAACACTAAATGCTTTGACTTTGTCATTTTTCATTCGAAATCAATATTAAAAGAGCAATATGCCACAGTCCTTTAAACGACGTTCATAATAATAATTGAATCTATGACATGACTTTATCTTGTGCCGTTTTTGACTAACACAGCAAAACCAGTCATCACTCATTCAGAACCTGATATCAAAACTCCAAATATTCATCGACCGCGATCCATCGAGGAACTTAGCTCTACTCTAAGGAGACGAAGAAATAGGTTTGCGAGACAAGCCTGTCTTAGCATACAGCAGCAGGAGATGTTGAATCATTCCAGTGATATTTACATCGAACTATTACCGTTTGGCAACTCCAACGGCAGCTACACTAATACCTATGGCACTTACACCGGGGCTAATGGGAGTTACACAGGAATCAATGGTAATTATACAGGTAGTAATGGCAGTTGTACAAGATACTACCTATATTCTTCCACTCCTAACGAAAGTTTTACAAGTTCGATAGGAAGCTGTACAAGTTTAAGCAAAAGCTTTTCCAGTTTAAACGGGAGCCTCAAAGCCATGAATATTTCTGAAAGTCCAGGGAAAGTTGGGTGTCAAAATAAGAAAAAAAAACCACACAAACAGCTGTTCTACAGAACGACTTAATATGTCGGGTCAGGTACAATATAGCAAAGGGCTGCTGTGAATGAGGCGTCACCATCTCTGTAAATATTCTCTCTATTTAAGACTACACATTGACCATCAAACTATTAAATTTTAATCAGAGATTTTAAAAACAACTTTTACTTTATGTTTATTGCTCATCTCTTTAGGTTATTTTTATTATTTTTTTTGTTACAGAGAGCTGGAATATCGGCAATTAAAAAAAAAAACTTTTTTGACAACATGTATTATAATAATCTCATCCAATATCCAAATATATCAATCTGAGTGTAATTTATCTATAATATGTCTGTATTTACAAAAACTCCAAGATTTTGATGCCTCGGACACTGAGCTTCTCATTTATGCAACAACGCTTATAAATAGGTGTTTAAATAATGTGCCAGATCGGGACACATATTACGATCAAGTAGATGCTTTGCAGGATCAAGGTATCGATGATATTATTCAACATTACATGTCTAAACAAGGCACAGATTTGGATCTACTCAGACAGCTGCAGATATTTAATGCTGTGCTTCTGTACGAGGATGGTGATGAAAGTGGAACTGCTCTAAAGTAAGTTGCATATTTTATTTCAAGGTTTCCTTTACAAATCGCATCATTAGTCTATATCAGAAGTGCAGTAGGTAGGACATTTTATGTCACACATTAAATTTTCGTGTTATAAAAATCACAACAATCAATCGTTGTTTTTTTTAATAAAAAAATATTATTTTTTCATGAAAAAAGTACCTACAATAAAATAATATTTAGAGTGCTATATAATCGTTTTATGTTTTTAATTCATATGTATATTAATATTATATAGGTACCTACATACATTATTGCCCAGTTACAAGAATTGTTTATTTTCTAGACAATTGGATGATTCAGTAATAAATTCGATTCGCCGCAGAAGTATCAATCTAAATACATCTGAAAGAAGAAAATCAAAGAAACAACAGTCCAAAGAGAAAGGTAAAGTTTTAGAACAATTAGAATGTTTGTTGTATTGTGTGCTTTAAATATTTTTATTAATCGTTTTTGCATGGTATGGCATTTTCATACCTTATTTTTCCAACCATTTCAATTTTGAACATAATTCGTTTGTTAATTCATTTTTAATTTTGTTTTGGCATTTAAATAATGTTGTAAAAAGTGACGAAATTGGCAACAAATAAAATTTAACAACACTAAATGCTTTGACTTTGTCATTTTTCATTCGAAATCAATATTAAAAGAGCAATATGCCACAGTCCTTTAAACGACGTTCATAATAATAATTGAATCTATGACATGACTTTATCTTGTGCCGTTTTTGACTAACACAGCAAAACCAGTCATCACTCATTCAGAACCTGATATCAAAACTCCAAATATTCATCGACCGCGATCCATCGAGGAACTTAGCTCTACTCTAAGGAGACGAAGAAATAGGTTTGCGAGACAAGCCTGTCTTAGCATACAGCAGCAGGAGATGTTGAATCATTCCAGTGATATTTACATCGAACTATTACCGTTTGGCAACTCCAACGGCAGCTACACTAATACCTATGGCACTTACACCGGGGCTAATGGGAGTTACACAGGAATCAATGGTAATTATACAGGTAGTAATGGCAGTTGTACAAGATACTACCTATATTCTTCCACTCCTAACGAAAGTTTTACAAGTTCGATAGGAAGCTGTACAAGTTTAAGCAAAAGCTTTTCCAGTTTAAACGGGAGCCTCAAAGCCATGAATATTTCTGAAAGTCCAGGGAAAGTTGGGTGTCAAAATAAGAAAAAAAAACCACACAAACAGCTGTTCTACAGAACGACTTAATATGTCGGGTCAGGTACAATATAGCAAAGGGCTGCTGTGAATGAGGCGTCACCATCTCTGTAAATATTCTCTCTATTTAAGACTACACATTGACCATCAAACTATTAAATTTTAATCAGAGATTTTAAAAACAACTTTTACTTTATGTTTATTGCTCATCTCTTTAGGTTATTTTTATTATTTTTTTTGTTACAGAGAGCTGGAATATCGGCAATTAAAAAAAAAAACTTTTTTGACAACATGTATTATAATAATCTCATCCAATATCCAAATATATCAATCTGAGTGTAATTTATCTATAATATGTCTGTATTTACAAAAACTCCAAGATTTTGATGCCTCGGACACTGAGCTTCTCATTTATGCAACAACGCTTATAAATAGGTGTTTAAATAATGTGCCAGATCGGGACACATATTACGATCAAGTAGATGCTTTGCAGGATCAAGGTATCGATGATATTATTCAACATTACATGTCTAAACAAGGCACAGATTTGGATCTACTCAGACAGCTGCAGATATTTAATGCTGTGCTTCTGTACGAGGATGGTGATGAAAGTGGAACTGCTCTAAAGTAAGTTGCATATTTTATTTCAAGGTTTCCTTTACAAATCGCATCATTAGTCTATATCAGAAGTGCAGTAGGTAGGACATTTTATGTCACACATTAAATTTTCGTGTTATAAAAATCACAACAATCAATCGTTGTTTTTTTTAATAAAAAAATATTATTTTTTCATGAAAAAAGTACCTACAATAAAATAATATTTAGAGTGCTATATAATCGTTTTATGTTTTTAATTCATATGTATATTAATATTATATAGGTACCTACATACATTATTGCCCAGTTACAAGAATTGTTTATTTTCTAGACAATTGGATGATTCAGTAATAAATTCGATTCGCCGCAGAAGTATCAATCTAAATACATCTGAAAGAAGAAAATCAAAGAAACAACAGTCCAAAGAGAAAGGTAAAGTTTTAGAACAATTAGAATGTTTGTTGTATTGTGTGCTTTAAATATTTTTATTAATCGTTTTTGCATGGTATGGCATTTTCATACCTTATTTTTCCAACCATTTCAATTTTGAACATAATTCGTTTGTTAATTCATTTTTAATTTTGTTTTGGCATTTAAATAATGTTGTAAAAAGTGACGAAATTGGCAACAAATAAAATTTAACAACACTAAATGCTTTGACTTTGTCATTTTTCATTCGAAATCAATATTAAAAGAGCAATATGCCACAGTCCTTTAAACGACGTTCATAATAATAATTGAATCTATGACATGACTTTATCTTGTGCCGTTTTTGACTAACACAGCAAAACCAGTCATCACTCATTCAGAACCTGATATCAAAACTCCAAATATTCATCGACCGCGATCCATCGAGGAACTTAGCTCTACTCTAAGGAGACGAAGAAATAGGTTTGCGAGACAAGCCTGTCTTAGCATACAGCAGCAGGAGATGTTGAATCATTCCAGTGATATTTACATCGAACTATTACCGTTTGGCAACTCCAACGGCAGCTACACTAATACCTATGGCACTTACACCGGGGCTAATGGGAGTTACACAGGAATCAATGGTAATTATACAGGTAGTAATGGCAGTTGTACAAGATACTACCTATATTCTTCCACTCCTAACGAAAGTTTTACAAGTTCGATAGGAAGCTGTACAAGTTTAAGCAAAAGCTTTTCCAGTTTAAACGGGAGCCTCAAAGCCATGAATATTTCTGAAAGTCCAGGGAAAGTTGGGTGTCAAAATAAGAAAAAAAAACCACACAAACAGCTGTTCTACAGAACGACTTAATATGTCGGGTCAGGTACAATATAGCAAAGGGCTGCTGTGAATGAGGCGTCACCATCTCTGTAAATATTCTCTCTATTTAAGACTACACATTGACCATCAAACTATTAAATTTTAATCAGAGATTTTAAAAACAACTTTTACTTTATGTTTATTGCTCATCTCTTTAGGTTATTTTTATTATTTTTTTTGTTACAGAGAGCTGGAATATCGGCAATTAAAAAAAAAAACTTTTTTGACAACATGTATTATAATAATCTCATCCAATATCCAAATATATCAATCTGAGTGTAATTTATCTATAATATGTCTGTATTTACAAAAACTCCAAGATTTTGATGCCTCGGACACTGAGCTTCTCATTTATGCAACAACGCTTATAAATAGGTGTTTAAATAATGTGCCAGATCGGGACACATATTACGATCAAGTAGATGCTTTGCAGGATCAAGGTATCGATGATATTATTCAACATTACATGTCTAAACAAGGCACAGATTTGGATCTACTCAGACAGCTGCAGATATTTAATGCTGTGCTTCTGTACGAGGATGGTGATGAAAGTGGAACTGCTCTAAAGTAAGTTGCATATTTTATTTCAAGGTTTCCTTTACAAATCGCATCATTAGTCTATATCAGAAGTGCAGTAGGTAGGACATTTTATGTCACACATTAAATTTTCGTGTTATAAAAATCACAACAATCAATCGTTGTTTTTTTTAATAAAAAAATATTATTTTTTCATGAAAAAAGTACCTACAATAAAATAATATTTAGAGTGCTATATAATCGTTTTATGTTTTTAATTCATATGTATATTAATATTATATAGGTACCTACATACATTATTGCCCAGTTACAAGAATTGTTTATTTTCTAGACAATTGGATGATTCAGTAATAAATTCGATTCGCCGCAGAAGTATCAATCTAAATACATCTGAAAGAAGAAAATCAAAGAAACAACAGTCCAAAGAGAAAGGTAAAGTTTTAGAACAATTAGAATGTTTGTTGTATTGTGTGCTTTAAATATTTTTATTAATCGTTTTTGCATGGTATGGCATTTTCATACCTTATTTTTCCAACCATTTCAATTTTGAACATAATTCGTTTGTTAATTCATTTTTAATTTTGTTTTGGCATTTAAATAATGTTGTAAAAAGTGACGAAATTGGCAACAAATAAAATTTAACAACACTAAATGCTTTGACTTTGTCATTTTTCATTCGAAATCAATATTAAAAGAGCAATATGCCACAGTCCTTTAAACGACGTTCATAATAATAATTGAATCTATGACATGACTTTATCTTGTGCCGTTTTTGACTAACACAGCAAAACCAGTCATCACTCATTCAGAACCTGATATCAAAACTCCAAATATTCATCGACCGCGATCCATCGAGGAACTTAGCTCTACTCTAAGGAGACGAAGAAATAGGTTTGCGAGACAAGCCTGTCTTAGCATACAGCAGCAGGAGATGTTGAATCATTCCAGTGATATTTACATCGAACTATTACCGTTTGGCAACTCCAACGGCAGCTACACTAATACCTATGGCACTTACACCGGGGCTAATGGGAGTTACACAGGAATCAATGGTAATTATACAGGTAGTAATGGCAGTTGTACAAGATACTACCTATATTCTTCCACTCCTAACGAAAGTTTTACAAGTTCGATAGGAAGCTGTACAAGTTTAAGCAAAAGCTTTTCCAGTTTAAACGGGAGCCTCAAAGCCATGAATATTTCTGAAAGTCCAGGGAAAGTTGGGTGTCAAAATAAGAAAAAAAAACCACACAAACAGCTGTTCTACAGAACGACTTAATATGTCGGGTCAGGTACAATATAGCAAAGGGCTGCTGTGAATGAGGCGTCACCATCTCTGTAAATATTCTCTCTATTTAAGACTACACATTGACCATCAAACTATTAAATTTTAATCAGAGATTTTAAAAACAACTTTTACTTTATGTTTATTGCTCATCTCTTTAGGTTATTTTTATTATTTTTTTTGTTACAGAGAGCTGGAATATCGGCAATAAAAAAAAAAAACTTTTTTGACAACATGTATTATAATAATCTCATCCAATATCCAAATATATCAATCTGAGTGTAATTTATCTATAATATGTCTGTATTTACAAAAACTCCAAGATTTTGATGCCTCGGACACTGAGCTTCTCATTTATGCAACAACGCTTATAAATAGGTGTTTAAATAATGTGCCAGATCGGGACACATATTACGATCAAGTAGATGCTTTGCAGGATCAAGGTATCGATGATATTATTCAACATTACATGTCTAAACAAGGCACAGATTTGGATCTACTCAGACAGCTGCAGATATTTAATGCTGTGCTTCTGTACGAGGATGGTGATGAAAGTGGAACTGCTCTAAAGTAAGTTGCATATTTTATTTCAAGGTTTCCTTTACAAATCGCATCATTAGTCTATATCAGAAGTGCAGTAGGTAGGACATTTTATGTCACACATTAAATTTTCGTGTTATAAAAATCACAACAATCAATCGTTGTTTTTTTTAATAAAAAAATATTATTTTTTCATGAAAAAAGTACCTACAATAAAATAATATTTAGAGTGCTATATAATCGTTTTATGTTTTTAATTCATATGTATATTAATATTATATAGGTACCTACATACATTATTGCCCAGTTACAAGAATTGTTTATTTTCTAGACAATTGGATGATTCAGTAATAAATTCGATTCGCCGCAGAAGTATCAATCTAAATACATCTGAAAGAAGAAAATCAAAGAAACAACAGTCCAAAGAGAAAGGTAAAGTTTTAGAACAATTAGAATGTTTGTTGTATTGTGTGCTTTAAATATTTGGGTGTCGTATGCTGTTTCGAACGCCGCTGTTCCGACACACGCTGTTGCGAATTTTTTATCCACTGCCTCACAGGTTCGAAAGCTCATGGACTCGAATGAAATAGTCGCGAAAGACGCCGTTTCGAAAAACATTTTCACTGCCTCATACGCTCGAATGCTTGTGATTTCGATTTATTTAGTCATAAAGTGTACAGAAAAATATTTCTTTACGTTTGTTGTTGTTTGTTATATTAACATTGTACATCAAAAATTTATTTACCTAATCGTGAGTCTCGCGTCATATATTTATATGTTTTATAATTGCGCAGTTTTGTTTCCCATTCCTGCCTAGATAATAGGTAATATGATGCATAGAATAAACGTGAAAAAAAAATCGTATTTAGAAAACCATATGCTTTGTGGTGGCCACCTACCCTCACATTTTTAAATTATTGCGTTTGGCTTTATATTGAAATCGATGAAACTGAATGTGAACCTAATATGTTTAGTTACGTTTATTCTATGCATCATATTACCTATTATCTAGGCAGGAATGGGAAACAAAACTGCGCAATTATAAAACATATAAATATATGACGCGAGACTCATGAATAGGTAAATAAATTTTTGATGTACTATGTTAATATAACAAACAACAACAAACGTAAAGAAATATTTTTCTGTACACTTTATGACTAAATAAATCGAAATCACAAGCATTCGAGCGTATGAGGCAGTGAAAATGTTTTTCGAAACGGCGTCTTTCGCGACTATTTCATTCGAGTCCATGAGCTTTCGAACCTGTGAGGCAGTGGATAAAAAATTCGCAACAGCGTGTGTCGGAACAGCGGCGTTCGAAACAGCATACGACACCCAAATATTTTTATTAATCGTTTTTGCATGGTATGGCATTTTCATACCTTATTTTTCCAACCATTTCAATTTTGAACATAATTCGTTTGTTAATTCATTTTTAATTTTGTTTTGGCATTTAAATAATGTTGTAAAAAGTGACGAAATTGGCAATAAATAAAATTTAACAACACTAAATGCTTTGACTGTCATTTTTCATTCGAAATCATTTTAAAAATCAATATTAAAAGAGCAATATGCCACAGTCCTTTAAACAACGTTCATAATAATAATTGAATCTATGACATGACTTTATCTTGTGCCGTTTTTGACTAACACAGCAAAACCAGTCATCACTCATTCAGAACCTGATATCAAAACTCCAAATATTCATCGACCGCGATCCATCGAGGAACTTAGCTCTACTCTAAGGAGACGAAGAAATAGGTTTGCGAGACAAGCCTGTCTTAACATACAGCAGCAGGAGATGTTGAATCATTCCAGTGATATTTACACCGAACTATTACAATTTGGCAACTCCAACGGCAGCTACACAAATACCTATGGCACTTACACCGGGGCTAATGGGAGTTATACAGGAATCAATGGTAATTATACAGGTAGTAATGGCAGTTGTACAAGATACCACCTATATTAAAATATATAATAATCTCATCCAATATCCAAATATATCAATCTGAGTGTAATTTATCTATAATATGTATGTATTTACAAAAAAAAATGTATTTAAGTAGTATATCAGTTGTTTAGTACCCATAAAGGGCGTCACATACGGTGAAGATGCTATAATATTTCATCTTAAGATACAATATCGCTCACTATACATTTTCTATGAACTATCACACACGGTTAAGTTAATATCTATTTTCATATTACGGCATCTTAAGATGTCGAGCGATATCGAAATATCATGTTAAGATACGAAATATATCTTAACATGGAAAATATCATCTTAAGATCCATAATATATAGCAAGCTCCTTATACAGGGTGTGCACAGAATTTGGGGTGTAGGGCGTGTGTTTCGTGACTGGTCATGACTGACGAAATTGGCTCTTGGTTCTCTATCTCTCTCTCTCTAGAGATAAATTTAACTCTCATTTAACAATTTCAGCTTAAACAATATGACTTGGCTCCCTACTTCAGGATTTTAACTCTGTTTCTAAACATGCTACAACAAATATTTTATATTTAAAAATACGCGCCCGTGCCTATTTCCGAATCGAATAAGGATACGATTATGCGAAATGAAAAAAATGAAATTATGAAAATTATAGGTACGGCACCTATAATTTATTTACACGTTGGAGGGAGATCGCCTTTTAAAAATTGCTCGTAAGGCACACATTTGTTATTGAATTAATTAATTAGAGTATAATTACGTTCGTGAGCGTTATATTTGCAAGTGCCTTCTTTTTTATTATTCTGAAAATTTAATGAATAGTTACTGAATCTAAGTTTTTTAATTCCCTACCAATGTTCTGAACGCATTGAAGTGCACTTTGATGTAGTTTTGTGACAAAACTGAAGAACCATCGAGTAAGCAATATAGGTACTCAAAGGTTGCACGAAGTGAAGAACTCTATGGCGAAGAATGACTCTCTATGAATATGAAGAAAGTTTTTCTTGATGTCATCTTTAATCAAATCGTGAATACTAACAAAAATCTCTTTTGATCTTTTAAAATAAATTTGGAACATTTTTGATGAAAGGTCTCCGTAAAGATTTTTTTCTTTCCTTAGCTTTAAATGGTTTTCTATCCAAATTGTTTGGCTTTAGAATGTGCGGCAGAAATTATGCAAGTCAAATTCAAAGTCCGAATTATCATCCGACGAGCTGTCCAATATATTTAATAGTGCCGTATTCATTTTGGATCACCATGTATATTAGTTAGAGTGACGAAATGTACGTGTGACTCCTGTACTAGTCAAGAGAGAATGATTCGAAAATATATATTATAGTAACTTAACCGTGTATGATACCTTAAGATGCTATAATATTTTATATCAAGGTATCATTACTGTACCACATCTGCGAAACGATTATCGAAAAGTTCCCGGATAGCTCTGACTTTTTCAGCGAAGTTAGTACAACTTTTAATATAACGATTATAAAAAGTTAACAATGCTCGATAGATATTTTTCTCCATTTAATTAAGATCTGATTCATGTTTTATGTAAGTAATTGCATTGAGAATTTAATTGGTTCCAACAAATTCGACAGGATACTAATAATAATATATATTTTTTTCACATCTTCGAAAATAAGTTAAATACAAAGCTAATAAATTTTCAGGTCGGACCGGTAATCCGGGCATCAAAAGTCGATTTCGACAAATTATCAGCTAACCTTCAGAAACTTGAGTCAGACTGTATAACATCATGGGATCACATGAAACGTGTAGCCAAGCACGACAGCTCGCAAATATTCAAGACAAAGATTACTGAATTTCTCACGGACGCAGCAGAAAGAATAATTGTACTGTATGTGATTAAAAAAAAAGTGATGAGAAGGTAATATCATTAATTCATTGAGTGTACTACTTTTTCTAGGATCTGTGAAACCTAAAAACACTGACACAATTTCCGTGTTCTTAGATTTTAATAATAATATGGAATCAAAAGGAATAAGCCATTGCGAATAATGCTCCTGCGAAATAAAAATCATTATACTCATACGCTATGCAATGCGAATTGGCCAGATGCTAATTAAATTTCATGCCTTAAAAGACATCGGGAACAAAGAAAGTTCTCTTGTTGCAGATTCAACGAATTCCTGCTGTACTTGGGAGTACCACCCTGTGATGTTCACAAGACCAAACCGGCAGAATTCCTGAAGATTATAGCGGAGTTCTCGCTAGAATATAGGACTACAAGGGAAAGGGTGCTGCAGCAGCTCGAAAAGAAAAAAATTACCGAGAGAGAACCAAGACTCGAGGCAAAATGATAATAGAAGTGAGTGGCTTCGGCATATTTTTAACAAAAGCATACATTTTATTTATCATTTATAATTCTAAACAAATCTATTTATAATATCATTACTTATTTCAGGTGGGCAACTACTCGACCAAAAATGAGGATCATACAGCGGACACTGCTCTGAAGGAGCTATTGAAGACTGATCTTGACACGGACGCATTGACGGAAGATGGCAGAAGAAAGAGTCATCCCAGTAATCGGCAGATTCTAGTCAAGTTAGTATCAGAACATGTCCACTTTAAAACTATATAAATTATAGATACTATAGATTACTGCGCGAGACAACGAAATATAGTGTCTGTGATTATGTAAATAGTGTGTGAAAATAGTTTAGTTATGTAAATAACTATACAGTGTTTATAAAGACGAATAAATAACATTGTTATAGTGATAAAAGACACTCGTAGTTTGTAAGTGAATATTTTATGTCATGTTTTATTGTTTTATATTTTTCTTTATATAGAATGTAAGTTGTAGATTAAGGAAATGTATAGTTTATAGGTATAAAAAAGGTCAAATTGGTATGTGGCTCTCTATAAGGTAAAGCTTCATTGTACTTAAGATTTCTTTGTCTAAAATGAAAACAAATTGTAATCGGTTAAAATTCCTTGTTTGTGATTGGCTGACCAATGGGAGAGCTTACATTTTTCATGCAAGTTTTGTATAAAAGTAGGGCGCCTCGCGCCGATCGACACAGTTGGCAACACTAATAACACTAAGAAGAAATAAAGCCTCAAGAAAGAAATTGTGTTTTTTCTTCATCAAGACAGCAACAGTAAATGTGCAGATCCGCACAATTAATGGTCCTACGAAGCCGGATCGTGAAGAATACTGAAGTACTGTGAAGAAAGAAGCTATTGGTTGCCAGTATGCCGACCACACGCTCCGAGGGGAAGAATCGCAAGCCGCCTACAGAATCGACGCCGTCGTCGTCCGAGGTTACTCCCACTACCTCGGCGACCGGTACCAGCGCGGATACGAGCACAGCCTCCGGCACCACCGTCACGGAAACCACAGAACGAATGGAAACCTCCGCGACGACGGTGCCCTCTTCCGCGACTGCCCTAAACCCCCCGCCGTCATTGCCGCCGCTATCGCTGCCGTCGCGCCCTCCGTGACGCCCTCCGCCGCGACGACGCTGCCGGTCGACGTAACAATGAAGCAACCTATGAAGCCACCTGCCTCTGTCACCGACAGTCAAAAGGAAGCTCGACAAGTTACAGAAACTTCTACAGTAAAACGAGCGAAGAATGTCAATAAAATAAATAAAATAAAATAAGTTTTATTTCGGACTTCAAACATCCATATTTTGTTAGTAACAATGCACTTATAAACTATGTTAGTAGGTACACATAAACAAGAAACAAAAATACACAAACATTTACTTACACAAAGGCTGTGTTGAATTAAACAAAATAATTATGTCTACTTCGACACAACCCTTGTGTTCGTAATACATCTCCGGACACAGTGAGCTATGATAGGGGAGTCATAGTGTCCCGCTATTACCCTCAGAATGGAGTTGGAGCTAGCCCTTAATCTGCAGAGCAGAGGCTGTTTTTTTGCGCATAATATTGTGTACGTTACCCCAGCAGGAAAGTAGCTCCTAGGGTGATATGAGTAGAATAAAAAATTAGTGTTAGTGCCTATTGTTGTTTTGGAAAAAAACGGAAAAACCGTTTCCTGATGAGAGTCAAAGTGGCGGGTGTACCATTGCGAATCATGTTGTACCACTTACCAAAAAAATGTACCTAAAATGTACTAATAAGTACCTCGGACTAAAAAATGAGTACCTGATTCAGAACGAAATTATTTCGGAATTAAAATACACCCGCCACATTGACGTCAATACCGCGGGTGTACTGTAATATTTTATTACTTAACCATTATTCATAAAATATAATGTGTGGCTGACACTGGCTTGGCCACCATCGTGGATGTTGATTTTGATGATGCAAAAAATTAGTCGATAATTGGACCAAATTGGTCATCAAATATCAGAATTGGACCTTCAATGGTTCAAAAGTTATAAGGGTTTTTATTTGGCCGATCTGGGGAGAGTCTCCCCAGCTTGGCCACATTTGTATCTCAAAAACTAGGACACCTAGCGAAGATCTGTTTTCACCCAGAATTAGTCGCGAATTGGACCAAATTGGTCATTAAATATCAGAATTGGACCTTCAATGGTTCAAAAGTTATAAGCGTTTTTATTTGGCCGATCTGGGGAGAGTCTCCCCAGCTTGGCCATATTTGTATCTCAAAAACTAGGACACCTAGCGAAGATCTGTTTTCTCCCAGAATTAGACGTTAATTGGACCAAATTGGTCACCAAATATCAGAATTGGTCGGGTCTTAGTTTAAAAGATACGAGGAGTTGTTTCCCCAGCTTGGTCACGTTTGTATCTTAAAAACTAAGACACCTAGCGAAGATCTGTTTTCACCCAGAATTAGTCGCTAATTGGTCTAAATTGGTCATTAAATATCAGAATTGGACCTTCAGTGGTTCAAAAGTTATAAGCGTTTTTATTTGGCCGATCTGGGGAGAGTCTCCCCAGCTTGGCCATATTTGTATCTCAAAAACTAGGACACCTAGCGAAGATCTGTTTTCTCCCAGAATTAGACGTTAATTGGACCAAATTGGTCACCAAATATCAGAATTGGTCGGGTCTTAGTTTAAAAGATACGAGGAGTTGAATTTTTAAGGTATAGTCTAGGAGCTAGATCAAAGAGTTTTTACCCAATTATTTGCCTATAACAATAACCTCTAAAGTAAGGATAGAATAAAAAACTTTCAGTTCAAAATATAAAATGATTTATTTATTATTACGATAGGGTTACTACCTACCTACTTACAATTATGCACAGAGTTCCAACCTCTTCAACTTACCAATTTAAATTCAATTATGTATTTTATAAACAAACAATATATTTTCGCTTTTGTATGGGAGTGATGTATCTGTTACGTAGTAACTATTATCTAATCTGTGCTGTAGGCATGCTCTCAACATTGGAAACACTATCATTTAAATTATCTACCAACTTCATTTTTGAATTTCTGTCTTTGCCATATCTGCTGAAAGCATATCTGAAGACATTATGAATTTACCCTTACTTAATTTCAAAACCGTTATTAAAGATCATCTTATTCGTAAGGGTTATTATACAATTAATGAGTTTTTAGATGATAAAATGTCTTGGGAATAATGTTATCTTTGATTTGATTTATCTTGTTTGTGTAGAATTACACTTGTGACATGGGGGCACGTTGTGCATATTTATGTCAGTTTTCTCTTGGATTTCCTTTATTTATTTTTTTTGTATCATTTTTTTTTTTTTTAGTTATGTTTTTACAAAATTAAAACCATATTTATTCACAGACTGTCCCTAATGGCTGCATAGCAATGTGTAAAGTGATGCAACCACGGAGCCTTACCTTTTACTTTCTGTTTAATATTTAGTTTGTAAACATTCATTATAATTCGTTAATCTAACGGTGTAGTGCTCTGCTGCATCACTTTACACGCTACCCAAATTGTAAATTACAAAAGATTGTAACTATCCATTTTTTTAAAAAGAGTGGCGTGAGTTTCTTGCCAGTTCTTCTCATAGCTCCACCCCGTCAGCGAACTGGTCGTAGGCAAATTTGCTGACACAACATTTCGGATAACCTGTTACATTCTTGTGACTTTCATAAGTGTTACCTTGTAACCTAGATGAATAAACGAGATTTCATTTCATTTCATTTCATTTCATTTCTGCCAGAGGTTCTAAACACCTACCTACATGTTAGATTAAGTAGGTATTATTATTAACATTTTATAGTAGGTACCTACATAAGTACAATAATAAATCATTTTATATTTAGAACCGAAAGATTTTTATTCTATCCTTACTTTAGAAGCTAACGTTATAGTTTAATAATAGGGTAAAAGCTCCTAGACTATACCTTAAAAATTCAACTCCTCGTATCTTTTAAACTAAGACCCGACCAATTCTGATATTTGGTGACCAATTTGGTCCAATTAACGTCTAATTCTGGGAGAAAACAGATCTTCGATAGGTGTCCTAGTTTTTGAGATACAAATGTGGCCAAGCTGGGGAGACTCTCCCCAGATCGGCCAAATAAAAACGCTTATAACTTTTGAACCATTGAAGGTCCAATTCTGATATTTAATGACCAATTTGGTCCAATTAGCGACTAATTCTGGGTGAAAACAGATCTTCGCTAGGTGTCCTAGTTTTTGAGATACAAATGTGGCCAAGCTGGGGAGACTCTCCCCAGATCGGCCAAATAAAAACCCTTATAACTTTTGAACCATTGAAGGTCCAATTCTGATATTTGATGACCAATTTGGTCCAATTATCGACTAATTTTTTGCATCATCAAAATCAAAATCCACGATGGTGGCCAAGCCAGTGTCAGCCACACAAATATAATTACACCAAAAAAATGTACCTAAAAAGTACCTCGAGTAAAAAGAAACACACACTTGATCCGTTGGATAGTTTCTGAGAAATAAACCAACCGTGTCTAGTTTACTTACGCTTATTATTATAATGAAATAATTATCTAGGTAGTCCAGTTTTGGGCGCAGTTAACTATATTTGTGTAATCAGATTACTAACTACAACGAGAAGAATTTAACTACATGTAGTTATGATTACTTGTAGTTTAACTACATGTAGTTATGATTACTTGTAGTTTAAATACATTTGTTAATTTGATAACTAAATCAAGTAGTTATAATTACTGATTGCTTTGATTTATAAGAACTTAAATTTTGCAATTAAATAAATTATATATTGTATAGGTATTGGTACTTGCAAAAATGGTCCCCATCTTAAACTTTGCTGTTTTTGGGCATAGTGACTCCAAAATCGATATCTAACGATCCCTTTGACTGTTTGACATACTAGTGAAGTCAAAATTTGGAAAAATGGCCACCATATTGAACTTTGCTGTTTTTGGGCTTATTGAATTCAAAATCGATATATGGCGATCCCTTTGACTGTATGACATAGTGCTGTGATCAGAATTTCGAAAAATAGCCGCCATCTTGAACTTTGTCGTTTTTGGCTTCATGGACTCCAAAATCGATATCTGGCAATCCCTTTGACTATTTGACATAGTGCTGTGGTCAGAATTTCGAAAAATGGCCGCCATCTTGAACATTGCTGTTTTTGGGCTGATTGACGATCCTATTGACTGTTTGACAGAGTACTGTAGTAGGAATTCGGAAACATTGCCGCCATTTTGAACTCTGCCGTTTTTGTGCTGTTTTTTCAAATTTTGACCACAGCACTATGTCAAACAGTCAAAGGGATCGTCAGATATCGATTTTGGAGTCAATCAGCCCAAAAACAGCAAAGTTCAAGATGGCGGCCATTTTCCAAATTTTGACCACAGCACTATGTCAAACAGTCAAAGGGATCGTCAGAAATCGATTTTGGAGTCAATCAGCCCAAAAACAGCAAAGTTCAAGATGGCGGCCATTTTTCCAAATTTTGACTACAGCATTATATTAGGCAGTCAAAGGGATCGTCAGATATCGATTTTGGAGTCAATCAGCCCAAAAACAGCAAAGTTCAAGATGGCGGCCATTTTTCCAAATTTTGACTTCAGTACTATGTTAGACAGTCGAAGGGATTGTCAGATATCGATTGTGGAGTCAATCAGCCCAAAAATGGCAAAGTTCAAGATGGTGGCCATTTTTCCAAATTTTGACCACAGCACTATGTCAAACAGTCAAAGGGATCGTCAGATATCGATTTTGGAGTCAATCAGCTCAAAAACAGCAAAGTTCAAGATGGCGACCATTTTTCCAAATTTTGACTTCAGTACTATGTTAGACAGTCGAAGGGGTTGTCAGATATCGATTTTGGAGACAATCAGCCCAAAAACAGCAAAGTTCAAGATGGCGACCATTTTTCCAAATTCTGACTACAGCAATATATAGGCAGTCAAAGGGATCGTCAGATATCGATTTTGGAGTCAATCAGCACAAAAACAGCAAAGTTCAAGATGGCGGCCATTTTTCCAAATTCTGAGTACAGCACTATGTCAAACAGTAAAAGGGATCGCCAGATATCGATTTTGGAGTCAATCAGCCCAAAAACGGTAAAGTTCAAGATGGTGGCCATTTTTCCAAATTCTGATCACAGCACTAAACAGTCAAAGGGATTTTAAAGATAATCAGCCCAAAAACAAAATCTCGCATTTGAGCGAGTTTATTTCATTATTTTTGTGTAGTAAAAAAAAGTAATCATAACTACTTTTTACGATTATTTTTTTTAGTTAAAAATTATGATAACTAACTACAAAATGTAGTTGCAGTTGGTTATCAGTAGTTAGACAACAACAATATGCCCAACACTGCTAGGTACATACTTTTATGTCACACGCGGCTCCACTCGCGCTAATGTCGGTTTCTCGCCACAAAAAATAGCATATATCCTCCGAGGTCCAACCTATATCTATAAGAATATAGCCTATGTTACTCCGTATTCTATCAGTAAAAAAATTTTCTAATCGGTCCAGTGGTTCTGGAGCCTATTCGTCACAAACACACAAATGAAAAATCTTTTTTCTTTATAATATTAATAATACAGAAGTATAGATTACAAGGAATTTTATACTAAAAATAGTAGTTACTGTTTTACCAATACTACGGTATTTAAACTACAAGCAATCATGACTACATGTAGTTAAACTACAAGTAATCATAACTACATGTAGTTAAATTCTTCTCGTTGTAGTTAGTAATCTGATTACACAAATATAGTTTACTGCGCCCAAAACTGGACTACCTAGATAATTATTTCATTATAATAATAAGCGTAAGTAAACTAGACACGGTTGGTTTATTTCTCAGAAACTATCCAACGGATCAAGTGTGTTTTTTTTTTTTACTTGAGGTACTTTTTAGGTACATTTTTTTGGTGTAATTATATTTTATGAATAATGGTTAAGTAATAAAATATTACAGTACACCCGCGGTATTGACGTCAATGTGGCGGGTGTATTTTAATTCCGAAATAATTTCGTTCTGAATCAGGTACTCATTTTTTAGTCCGAGGTACTTATTAGTACATTTTAGGTACATTTTTTTGGTAAGTGGTACAACATGATTCGCAATAGTACACCCGCCACTTTAACTCTCATCACAAACCGCAGGGCAGCTAGTGGCGAGCTGAATGTGAGTGGCGACACTGCGGTCCTGAATGCCTCTGAGAGTCGATCTACGCCTCGTCTCCAGCAGGTCTTTGTTGTCTGACTGGAGTTAATCTCCAAGAGCGACCACAGGACTCTCAACTCTGGCTTGCCTTAACCAGCTGACTAGAGAGGGGTCGCCAGAGCTATATGCTCGGGGGTGGAAGTGTCGTTTTCAATGGCATAATTACGAGGAAACCCGCTCCGGATCTCCGCTTGGGACCCGCGATGGCGAAATCGGCGCCGCACCGCTCGACACCCCTAGCCGCGCACTACGGTGTTGCCCTGAGACCCGTGGACTTCGGCCCATGTCGGTTGTCGAAGGGACCCATCTAGTGTAAGGCGAGTCACCGTCTGCCCAAATCCTCATTTCACATCATATATTCACCGCTGGAGGAGGCAAGCAGGCGTCGTTAATCCCGTATGCCAGATATCACCTTCCCAAACACCCAAACCCATAGCTCAACTTTATTTAACTCCATAATATCATACAATAACTATACACCTACCGGTGACAGATCATAGCTGTACTACAATAGTGCAGCTGTGATGTGGCGGCGTAAGTGTCTCATCCCATTCTAAATTAAAATTCTTTAAGAGCCTCTGCGTGTTGGACCTATGTCGCCGCGTAAGCCTTCCAAAAGGACCGGGTATACTTCTCACCTTAGAGACAAGTATAGCCGTGAGAAAAGAGATATAATAATAATAATATATGCTAGAGTCGAAACACGAAAGAACGTGTAAAAACGACGCCGCAGAGCGCTTGCAGCGAGATCAAAGGTTGCCGCTGCGCTTTGGCCCGCGCCACCACGCAACATAACAAACGGTGATTTAATTTCTATATAGGTACATGATTTCTCGAGTTCTCGACTTTTCTCGAGCTTGATTTCCCGGGAACAAAGTCCAACGATTTCCCGAATAAACCCTAATTGAAACCGTAAATTTATATAATAAAATAGTTATTAATTAATTTAGAATGCTTATACCAATTTTTTAATATTTTTGGTTAGGTTAAAGGCATTTGCACACTACCCTACTCGATAGTAGTAATGTCATTGAATTAAACGTCAAAAAATTTAAAATGGCGCATTTTTTAATTATTTATCGGCGTATTATTTGGTTTTTTTTCTCTAAATATTAGGTATGCAAAAATTATAGGAAACTTATTTAATTAAATTAAGAATATTATATTGGAATAATTTATACCAAATTGATACAATAATTTAACAACAAAATGGAAGGACGCCACCTGGCGGTTCACAATGTGAAACTTAAGAAAATATTTTTAAGTGAATTTAGGCCATTTATAGCTCTAATAACTAATATAAAAAATTAACAAAACAATGTTGTTAATTTTTATATTGATTTATTGTTTTTATGCAATTAATTTATTTAATTTATTTGCGATATAAAAGAGTAGAAAATAAATGAGGGTGTCACTATCGATGTTCGATCAATCAAAATATGATTCAATGTTGATACCTATTTGTACATATTTGTATTTTTTTAAATAATTCGTGAATAATTTAATAACAACAACTATCTTCCAACCCACAAATTCCCCCACATGACAAGATAGTAAAATAAATCCCCGGACTTCGAAACTTTTAAGAAAAAAAATATTTTTTCAAGGTGGGTAAACCTTTTTTGAAGAATCATTTTAGTTGAACCAATTTTTGGTGAAACGTATTAAATTAAAAAGGCAATATTTTGTAAAAATCAACATTTATTAAACAGAAAATTAAATTATAATTATCAAAATCACTAATTCATTATATTGTATTAGACTGGCCTGTTGGTCTAGTGGTTAGTGACCCTGACTGCTAAACCGGAGGTCGTGGGTTCGATCCCCACCCAGGACAAATCTTTGTGTGATGAGCATAACGGTTTGTTCTGTGTCTGGGTGTAATTTATCTATAATATGTATGTATTTACAAAAAAAAATGTATTTAAGTAGTATATCAGTTGTTTAGTACCCATAACACAAGCAAATATAATTGCTTAATTTGGGACTAGATGGCGCTGTGTAATTGTGGTAGAATATTATTATTATTATTCACACAAGACCAATGTGTCGTTATCTGCAGTGGCGTGCCTAGGGTTTAAGGATAAGGCAAGCCCGATATACCTACCTACCTATGCTATTTACCCGACTACTCCAGAATAGGCAGAGAATGAAAAGTAAACAAACCTGACTGCGCTGGAAAGGCGATGGATGTAATGTTTTTTTATGGATTCTGTTCAATTTCTCTTATATGTTGATAGAGGGTCGCGCCGCGCGCCTTCCCGCCAAAGCACATTGAAGGTACCTATGCTAGTGCTTGATTGAATATACCTAATAAACAATCAGCATTGCATACCTTCGATGGCTTTGAAAAAAGCCTTGAGTGTCTTGACTCACTCAAGGACACTTAAACGAAGATAGCTAAGTAAGTAGGTAGTTGACCCTTGCTTGACTATAAGAAAGGTACCTATAAGAATACCTATTATTTATATTCTAAATTGAATCGTCTGTCTTTCTCTTGAGAAATGACTTAATAACGTAAGAATAAAATGTTGGTGAACGTTTTAATTCTGCCAACAACTGATTTTCAATAGCTATCATTGATAATTCGGAAAGACGTTCTTGACCTTGTGTACCTATTTCTTAGATAAGTATGAATAGGTACGTTTAAAGAGATGAAAATGCGCGTTCCGCGCAAGAACTTAATAGCCGTAATAGTTACAACAAGATATGCTAACTTTACAAACTCGGGCAAGGCAACTTCGAGGCTATTCTGATTAATAAAATCAAATATAAACAAAGTTCAAAAATATTACCTTTTCTTCGCCCACCAAAATATGAACACATTTTAAATCCTCACAATTGACAATTATTACTTGCATTGTTGTATGTCACTACAATAGAATCACTTTAAAATCTTACAATTAACAATTTTTAAAGTAAGTAAACATTAAAACCAAAACTTTTCGTCCTGTCAAACAAATGAACTGAGTGAAGTTAGTAGACGCGAGTACGCATGCGCGGCCGCAGCATTTCACTTCCATAGTCGACAACTTCATACATAAAACCCGGCTTTTAATTTCATACTGATTGATATATAAATTAACCTAGTTATATTTCAATAATCGACAGTTTATAGGTTAGAAAGAGAGATCCGACGTTGGTCAAAAGCCTCATAACAAGCCAGTGCGGGTGAGCGAGAGAAAAAAAGTTGTTGCGCGCAGCGCGTAACTCTCGTTCTCGCTTGATGCTTCACCACTCACCGAGTCAAATGTACTCTGTGCACCGAGTCATTTTAAAATAGATAATGGTTTGAATTAGATATTTTTGATCGTGCATTTTACTAGGGCAAGCCGGGCTTTTGGGCTTGTATGAACGTACCGCCACTGGTTATCTGTACCTACTATTATCAGAAATAAAAGAATACACATTTTATTTCATGTCCCAATTATAAAATAATTTCCGACATAACAATTCTGTACTAATTAAATTTCATTACAACACCGTCAAGTGAGGAAGGATAGCTTGAAGTATCGTGCGGCCGCTTTTTAATGTTGATTCGAATTGAGTCGGTTAATCTACAAAAAAGATTTCGAATGGATTTATATCATTATCATCTAAATTAACGGGTGTACATAGCTTCATTTTTGCATACGCATTCTTAAAATAGATCACTTATTATTGTTGAAGAATGTAATAAGCCAGCTCACAGAAAAATACTGTTTCCGAACTCGAAATAATTTACTTCAAGATAACCTCAAAAAAAGCAATAAAATGTTAAAGACTCGCTAATGATAAGCAGTAGGCCGGCGAAACTTTACAGGATCGTGTGCATATATAACAGGTACCAGACAGCACTAACGCGAAGTCCGTGCTCTTCATAATTCCAGAGCCAGAGATGTTTTCGTGTTTCTAGGATAAAGTGTAATAACTCCTGAACCATGCTTGTCATATTAGTAAACATTTGGGCACAAATAAGCACTAATGTACTGTATCCGCATAAAAAAGTAATCATGTCTGTACGGCCAACCGTCTCCGATATATAGCAATCGCCAAAACGTTCGCCCAGCAGAAAATGAAATATCTCTGAAATCTTAATGCGCACTAATTTGGCTTTCACAGCACATTTTTACTGGAATAATAAGCTACCTTTCTGCATATTTCATTTCCAGCTAGATGCATCAATTAAAAAAAATTCTGCTGGGCGAACGTTCGTGCAGCAGAATCAATTTTTCTTAAATCACTCTGAAGCCGTTGCACGCACGAATTGCAAATTTCATGCACATTTACACGAGATAAGGCACTAATTATATGTAGCATTCAATTCTTGAAAGGCGAGTACTTTTTGCTGGACGAACGCACACGCATAATGGGTGCATAATTAGTACTACCTTACAATAAATAGTACTTCTGTAGTTTAAGAGCACATTAACTTGAAATTGGAACTGCTGCGGAGCATCCTCTCCAGCAAACCAAATGCTAACACAATTCAAAACACTATTTTGTTGTAGGGGGCCTGGAGATTTGTAACACGGGTCTTGAACCCAGTACAGACTCCAGCTCTCATTCTGGAAACATAACCATTTTGAATTGTTTATTTCATAATTTCCTTGTAATAATTTATATGTACCATTTTGAGAGAAAATAAATAAATAATTATTATATATTATTAAACCATACTGCAAATTACGCTTCTGTGAATGATTTTAGCAATTGCAGGCGCCGAATAACAACATTTTTATATTTCAATTTATAATATGAAACGGTGCCTGATCCAAATATTATAGCAAAGTTTTATTTAGCTAAATTGAATATTAATATAGGCGCTTATCCTTTTTCAGTTTTCTTAAACGTAATTAAATCTTTTCATATGTAGAAATATATGTGTTGTTATTCGGCGCCTGCAATTAACTCAATTCTTTATGTTCTATTATATATCTCTCCTGTTCATTTTTTTATACTACTTTCGTGCTAAATTCATTCGCAGAAGTGCTAATTTGCATTATGGTTTGCTAGAGAGGATGCTCCGCAGCAGTCCCAATTTCAAGTTAATGCGCTTGTCAAAATAGGTTAAGTTTAAATATCAATTATTATATAGTTAATTACTATAAATGGCAACTACTGAAATAAATAGTATTTAATTGTTGTCAACAAGTAACGGAAATCGAGATAGTAATGTCTTCTTATTATAACTTTCATTAGAATTTCTGATTGATCATTTTAGAAATTCTATAATTATTGTATTGTTAATTTAACTACTGACATTTTAAAGAATTTTAGAATAGAAGTATTGTTTCCTCTTACTAAATTTATAATTAATTAATCAATCGTTTGACTTATGTCAGTACAATTTAAAGTATAAAAGCCAACCTCAGTGGGTGTTCAGACACTTTTTGTTTGGCTGCCGACGGGATCACATCAATTCAGGGTTAAGTACCTCTCTTGTCACTGTTTCTTTAAAATTGTAATAATATTATTTGTTAGGAATTGTTGACGATCGTGAACAAACGCACAAGTGATCTACACGGCAGAATCTGGACAAACCTAGTAGAGTGTAGACAGGCCAGGGAGGCCCTTCCTATGCTCGACCACAAACTAACTAGGCGTCTAAGACAGCTGTCCAAACGGCAATTGCGGACAGCCACAGCCGTTATCACAGGACATAGTTCCTTTAATAAACACCTTTTCGTTCTAGGCATCACAGACAGCCCTCTCTGCAGAGCCTGCATGAGTGAGGAGGAAACAGCAGCTCATGTGCTCCTACACTGCCCTGAAACCGTCACATACAGGGCTAAGTACTTCAACAACACAGGTACACTCCGACAGATCGCCAGCAACGTCAATAGACTGCTGGCGTTCTTCGGCGAGCTAGGGTGGATCGAGTGAGCTATCCACCCTCACGCAAAAACCGCGCCTTGACGTGGAGTTGCGGAAAACAGCCCGCCATACCATACCATACCATACCATAGGAATTGTTGAACATGTTCTAATAATTGTTGATAATATTATAAATTAATATCCATAATATCATAATTAATTACATTAAGTTTTAAGGTTGGTTGTTATATCTAAATAAAGTATTATGATATGTGTTTGTTAAGATGATAATTATTCATATTACTATGTAGCTGGATATTAAAATTCATAATATGATTTTGATAACTTCTGATATATTTATTTATGACCTACCTTGACCTATTGGTTATATTATAAACTATTGTTAGGGGTATACAGTACCTTTTGTTTCATTATGTGTAATATGATGAACCTGTTGTATTAAAATAAACAGTACAATGTTCTTCGTGGTTTCCTTTTCATATTATCACTGACAAATTACTATAAATTTCATTTAGTTTACTCAAAGTAAATAAATAATACTTGATTATATTTTATAATTATTATACTATTTCTTGACATCAGAAGTGGGATGCACTATGTCCATATACTAATACATTGAATTACAAGTTTCAGAATGGGTCCTACAATCTTCGAAGATCTTCCTGAGGCAATCTGTGAGGGGAGCCATCATTGCTTTGATGACGACGTGACACTTCGGCCTTTGATCCGGCGTCAATCGATTTCAGCGCGAACGGCTGGTGTCTCAACATCGAGGAGCTGTCCGGAGCAGTGGCGGTACGTTCATACAAGCCCAAAAGCCCGGCTTGCCCTACTAAAATGCACGATCAAAAATATCTAATTCAAACCATTATCTATTTTAAAATTCGCGCGCTTATTTCCAAGCGCGAGCGAGAGCAGTGACTCGGTGCACAGAGTACATTTGACTCGGTGAGTGATGAAGCATCAAGCGAGAACGAGAGTTAGAGAGGCGCGCGCTGCGCGCAACAACTTTTTTTTCTATCTCGCTCACCCGCACTGGCTTGTTATGAGGCTTTTGACCACCGTCGGATCTCTCTTTCTAACCTATAGAGAAACTGTCGATTATTGAAATATAACTAGGTTAATTTATATATCAATCAGTATGAAATTATAAGCCGGGCTTTATGTATGAAGTTGTCGACTATGGAAGTGAAATGCCGCGGCCGCGCATGCGTACTCGCGTCTACTAACTTCACTCAGTTCATTTGTTTGACAGGACGAAAAGTTTTGGTTTTAATGTTTACTTACTTTAAAAATTGTTAATTGTAAGATTTTAAAGTGATTCTTTTGTATTTAGTGACATACAACAATGCAAGTAATAATTATTGTTCCGTGTGAGGATTAAAATGTGTTCAACTTTTGATGGGCGAAGAAAAGGTAAAATTTTTGAACTTTATTCTTTGTTTATATTTGATTTTATTAATAAGAATAACCTCGAAGTTGCCTTGCCCGAGTTTATAAAGTTAACATAATCTTGTTGTAACTATTACGGCTATGTAGTTCTTCGCTGAACGCGCATTTTTATCTCTTTAAACGTACCTATTCATACTTATCTAAGAAATAATATCAATGATAGATATTGAAAAGCAGTTGTTGGCAGAATTAAAACGTTTACCGCCAACATTTTATTCTTACGTAATTAAGTCATTTCTCAAGAAAGACAGACGATTCAATTTAGAATATAAATAATAGGTAGTCTTATAGGTAGGTACCTTTCTTATAGTCAGGCAAGGGTCAACTACCTACTTACTTAGCTATCTTCGTTTACTCAAGGAAACCAAAGGGCTTTTTTCAAAGCCACCGAAGGTATGCAATGCTGATTGTTTATTAGGTATATTCAATCAAGCACTAGCATAGGTACCTTCAATGAGCTTTGTTGGGGCGACGCGGCGCGCGGTGCGACCCTCTATCAACATGTAAGAGAAATTGAACAAAATCCATAAAAAAACATTACACCCATCGCCTTTCCAGCGCAGTCAGGTTTGTTTACTTTTCATTGTATTATATTTAAGTACAAAAATAGCCTTCTGCCTATTCTGGAGTAGTCGGGTAAAAAGCATAGGTAGGTAGGTATAACGGGCTTGCCTTATCCTTAAACCATAGGCACGCCACTGGTCCGGAGAATACGAATGGAGCAGCTTCAAAACTGTAGCAAAAAAATGGTAAGGCCCTAAGTGCTTTCATTTGCTTAGTCTTAAATCTTAGATATTTTATAATCCAAATGTTTTGTATACGGAATGTAACTCAACTAAATTGTTACTGCTGCAAATATTAGAATGGCCTCCATCAATATTTATGTGGAAAAATAGTCTTAAATCTTAAATTATATAAAACAGAGCAAAACTGGCATTAGTAAATACGTCGGTACAAACGTAGAATTCTGACGAAAGACAATGTTATTGTTTGTCAAATCAGGACATGTTAAATGAGGGTACCTAATTTATTTGGGGAACCGAAATTCAAACGTATAATTTATAATTTTTTTTTTTTTTAATTTATAATCATTTATTTTGTTAAGTTTACAGATCTTAGATTTAACATTAAGTACGCTATGTTTTATCAACAAGATGTACAAATATTGGTGATATTTAATCAGTAATAATTAAAAATATACATTGAATTAACAAAATTGGTTGCATATTATTTGTCTAATTTGTCTAAAAGTAAAATGTCAAAAATATAAAATAATAGAAAAATATTAGTCAAGAAATGTCAAAATTAATGGTGGTTCAATTTACTATACAAAAATGTCAGAAAATAAATGAATAGAATCAAAATTAAATGTCAAGGCCTAATAGTAAAAAAATAATAATTTAAAAAATAAAAAAATAAAAATTAATAGTAAAAAAATATAATTAATAATAAAAATAACAATCTCAGTCAATATCATCAACAAGAAAATCTGTGACACTGTAATATGCTCTTTGTATAAGAAAGTTCTTCAACAACTTTTTGAATGCATTGCTATTTAGCTTCTTCCAATCTTTAGGTAATTTATTATATATAATAGGAGCCATACAGAAGACACTTTTGCGCATAAGGCTCGTGTTGGCTTTATGTAAGCGAAGTCTGGTATTGTCACGTCGGTTACGTGAAACAGTGTCTTCTAGCCGAGGAAATAATGTTAAATTAGATTTCACAAATATCGCTACTTCAAGAACATACAAACTGGGTAGTGTTAATATTTTATTATCTTGGAAGTAGGATTTACAACTATCCGTATATTTTAAATTAAACATAGATCTAATGCATCTTTTTTGGGCTCTAAATGCTATTCCAGTATCTGTAGAATTACCCCAGAATATGATGCCGTAACGTAGGAGCGATGCTACTAACCCGTGGTAAGCTGTAATTAAAGCTTCTCTATTGACAGTATAAGACAACGTGTGTAAGGCATAAGCAGAACTACATATCCTTTTGCAGAGAGTATCTATATGTTGTTTCCAATTCAGTTTTTTATCTATTATCAAGCCGAGAAACTTAGTTGCACTCACATTTTCGATGTTTTTGTCATTATAGCTTAAGTGAATATTTTCTGATGATGTCACTCGTTGGCTAAAATGCATTATCTTAGTCTTATCTAAATTCATTTTCAAATTATTAATATCTAACCAATTAATTATAGATGTCAATGAATTGTGTATGTCATTCTTATACGTAATTAAGTTAAGATTTTTACAAGAAATTGTCAATGTACTATCGTCCGCAAATAATGTCATATTATGTGGTGTAGATTTTGGTAAGTCATTTATATATAGTGTAAATAGTAAGGGTCCTAACACACTCCCTTGAGGAACGCCATAAATAATATTTCGTTGTTCTGACAGATATATTTCTTCACGTTTAGTCACTATATTTATTCTAGAGATTTCTGTCTGTTGTTTTCTATTATTTAGATATGATTTTATTAATTTCAGTATATTTCCTCGTATGCCATAAGCTTCAAGCTTAGTTAATAGAGTACTGTGCTTAACATAGTCAAATGCTTGCGTCATATCACAGAAGATAGAGCATACTGGTGTTCTCTTATCTACGTGTAGCATTACTTCATACAAAAAGTCATATATAGCCATATTAAACGTTTTGTTTTCGCGAAATCCCTTTTGTTCAGTACATAGTAACGAATTTCTTTCTAAATAAACGTATATTTGTTGATGTATGTATTTTTCAAAAACCTTGGCGATAACAGGTATCAACGATATAGGCCTATAAAATACTATATATACTTATAATTTCTTTTCCTTTTCTCTTTAACCTAAACAAAAACTGTACTTAATAGATTTTTCATATTTCATCTGGACTATATAAATAGAGCCGTTTACAGAGTTCAGTGAAGGTTATATATACTAATCGTTGCTCAAATCACTAAACTCCTAATACAGAAGAAAATACTTAAGAAATTTAACGTTACTCGATTCTTATTTTCGTAATTATAGGAACAAATCTCAATAGATTTACTAAACATAGAAGCTGACCAAGAAAAGTTAGACTGTCTTATTAACGTTTCACAAAACCAAACCTAATGAAATTTTATTTATTTATTTATTTATTTGGTTAATCAACAATTAGTTACATTGATACATATTAAAGATACATGTACAGCCATAAAGTTAAAATGTACTAATCAATTATAGATTAACACCACATGCATGATTATGAGCAATCAATATGAAAAATTAAAATTATTATTACAATATTATAACCATAACAATATGTTAAAAAGAAAAAAGAAAATAATAATTTCAAAAAAATTAATAGTTTTAGGTATTTGTTAAAACAAATTAGTAAAACTAAACAATCAAAATCAAACTTCAAAATTAATAAAAATTAATAATGAATTAAATTACATTTATGAAGTCAGAAATAGAATTATGATTAATACAATTAATATAAAGTAAAAGTAATTAAAAAAGAAAAAAAAAAGTCAATCAAAAAATAATTCATAAAAATCCACAAAAAGATATGATTTCATTAGACATTTGCTTAATAAAAATTAAATAAAACCAAAACTAAAACCAAAACTAAAAACAGTATTAAAATCCCAAAAATAAAATAAAATAAAATTCATTTTAATCTTAATTACATTTTTGAGCAATGCAATTAATTAATGATACAATTAATATAGATTTAAAAATTAGAAAAATTACAAAGATCAGAACAAAACATCTGCAATAAAAATTAATTCTTAAGAATAATTATAGAATATAATAAAATATAAAAGTTATAATATAATTATAAATAAATTAGTAATTATAAATATTTAACACAAAAATAAATCTTAGAAACAAAAAAAAAAAATTTTAAAATTACAGAAACCAAATTAACAATCAAGATAATTCATAAAAATCAACTAAGTATGAAATCATGATAGTTACTTAAATTTTATCAGAAACAAACAAGAGCAACACGCCACTGCAGGCCATAGATTAGAGAAATTAGATGAATTAAAAAGAAATTAAATCAAATTATTATTGCTTACTATATTTTAACATTAGAGAGTTCATCATATATCAATTTATAAAATTTACCAATACTATTCTCATGAATATCCACTAAATCACTACACATATTTATTATCTTAGTGCATCTTGGTATTGGAGAATTTGCTCCAAGGACTGTTTTTCTCATTGGTGGACGGAGTGGAGTTATATGATATCTTGGATATCTCGAGGGCACATTAAACCTTATAAGACTCAACAGCTTAGGGCAGTCAATTTTATTTCTTAATAGTTTGTATATGAAAAGAGCATCATTTATTTTACTTCGTGTAGAGAGGGTTTGTATCTTGAAGTACCGCAGGCGCTTCATGTAAGAGGGAAGTTGTTTCGCTTTACCTATCGAAAATGCTAGATGCCATGCAAATCTTTTTTGGATTCTTTCTATGGTCAATGTATGCGTAGCATAGTGTGGCCGCCACACGACGCTGCAATACTCCAAGACACTTCGCACCAAACTGTTATACAACATGACTCTGGTTCCACTATGTTTGAAACCTCTTGTATTTCGGATGACGAACCCTAGCATCTTAGATGATTTCTTAGTTATAAATTCCATATGAGGAACAAACGTTAATTTTTTATCAAAAAACACGCCCAAATCTCTGATGCTATCCACTTCTTGGATTTTATAGTTGTAAATAAAATAATTAGAGTTTATATTTCTAAGCTTTCTTGAAAACTTCAAATGATAACATTTTTTATAGTTTAAATCCATTTCATTGTTCTTACACCATTCCACTAGGCGGTTTAAGTCATCTTGGAGCAATTCAGCGTCAGTTTGTGATGTGATTTTTCTTGAAAACTTTAAGTCGTCGGCATAAAGGTAACATTCAGAGTGGTGAAAATGATGTGGGAGATCGTTGATAAATATATTAAATAATATAGGGGCTAAATGCGAGCCTTGTGGGGCGCCAGAAGTTATATTTTTTGACGCTGATTTGAAACCATTTACGACTACATGAAAATTTCGATGCTCCAGGTAAGACTGCAACCAATACAGCAAGGATCCCGTGATGCCATATGCCGCAAGTTTATATACTAGTATCTTATGCGAGATTTTATCAAAAGCCTTGCTGAAATCTGTATATATCACATCACACTGAAAGTTTGCGTCAACAGTTTGTATTAGTGATTCCGTAAAACACACTAAGTTTGATGCCGTTGACCTCGAAGCAACAAAACCGTGTTGTTGGTCACTTATGTATAGCCTAAAGTGGCGTTGAATATAGGGGCAAACTAGTGATTCGAAGATCTTTGCGAAACTTGATAGAATCGAAATAGGCCTGTAATTAGAAATTACGTCCTTTTTATCTGACTTATACACGGGAACAACTTGTGCTTTCTTCCATTCAGTTGGGAATATTCCAGAGGCAAGTGATACATTATAAATATACAGTAAAGGAGAAACAAGAGCCTGAGCACATTTTGAGATAAAAAGAGGTGGAATGCCGTCTGGACCAGCCCCTTTGTTAGTGTCTAGGGATTGTAATTTTTTGAGTAAAAGTTTACGATTCAGTGTGGGACAGGACAAGACTATTTTCTTTCAAAGATTTTAACAAAATGGAGTCATAGTTTCCAGTGGTAGTGTTATTATTATGGGTATAGACTGATGAAAAATAATTCGCAATAAGTTCGCAGATTGTAGAACCATTGGACGTTGTTGTGTGTCCATCTGTCATAGTTAATGGGTATGAACTTGATCCTCCACGTTTATTTTTAATGTGAGACCAAAATAATTTTGGATTCTTTTTTATACCAGTTTCGATATCTTTCATGTAAATATTATATAGATCCTTTGCTAATGTTTCACATCTTTTGTCGAGTAACTTAAGCTCAACTTCATCCATAGGATTTTTATATTTTTTAAATCGCAACCTAATCTTATTTTTCTCCTTCAAAGATCTTATCAATGATTTATTAAACCATGGAGGATAGCGTGCGTTTTTCATCCTACAAATGGGTACAAATCTATCAATGGCAGTTTTCACAATCTCGTAAAACACATTTACCAAAGTATTGACATCTTTATTTTTGAAGATCTGGCACCAGTCTTGTCCATTAATATAATTTATAATCTGTTCATAATCGCCTTTATAAAAGTTAGGTCTGGTGTTACTCGTATTGTATGGGAGCATAGTATTATTATTTGTGAAAAGAATAATTTCTAAGGAAGGATGTAGTTTATCTATTGGAACTAAAGGGCTAAGACATTCAGACACGCAACACTTAGGTGCTGTTGTTAACACTAGATCCAAAATGCGTCCGGAACAATTCATTATATTGTTACTCTGAGTAAGATTACTAATATTCACAAACTCAAGAAGCCTCTGAGAAGAAACTGATAATAAGCTGTTATCCGTATCTTTGTTCCAATTTATCATACCCAAATTAAAGTCCCCTATAATAGTTACTGGCAGGTCACTTATTTCAAATACGTAGTTGCAATGTTTGATAAAATGATCAAGTGTGTAAAAACAAACAGGTGCTGGTCGTGGCGGGAGATACACTGCACAGAGAGCCATCTGATGAGACGAAGAAGTAGAAGGGATATCAATTTTAACCCAAAGATCCTCACATTTACTTTCCCATTTTTCGATACGTGTTGAATTAAATCTCTTAGATATGGCAACAATTACACCGCCACCATCATTTTTGTTACTTTCGAATTCTGATGTTTCTCTATCCCTTCTATAAACCATGTATCTACTGTCAAATAGCTCACTGCTCATCATACCATTATTAAACCAGGTCTCCGTTAACACGATAATATCATAATTTGAACAGCATAGGTTGCTGTAAAAATTATTAGTTTTAGTTCGTAAGCCTCTACAGTTTTGGTAATATATATTTAAACAGTTGAATTCTATAGTGGTTATTACTAAAGCATGCATATTAGATTAGTATAACAGTATAATGGTACATGTATTATACTATTTTATTTAAATAATCCTTATTCTTAATTAACACATATTGAGCTTCATCCGTTTTCCTTACAAAAATTTTGCCATTTCTTACCCATACGTATTTGTAGTTTTTTTCCTTAGCCCTGATTCTTGTTGCTGCATGTAACGCTTTATTTGTAGGCGAAAGATGTTCCACAACGTAAATCGGAGAGTTACGTCCAGCGAAACCCAGATGTCCAGAGTTTAGCTTGTCTTGAAGATTGCTGCGGTTATACTTAATAACTGATGCGAGGATCTGATCACGCATCCTAGGCGATGACAATTGGACGACAATAGACCGCGGTCGTGTGTTGGAAGAGTTGGCCTTAGCGATACGAGTACAATGCAGAATGTCAGTTTCTTTAATCTCACAGTTTACCGCTTGTCCAAGTTGTGTAACGATGGAGTACAGGTTTTCATTCTTAGTTTCAGGCAAACATTGTAGCTCTAAGTTATTCGATCGAGATTGCTGCTCCACATTGTTGAGTCTGACTAGCAGATCTCCAATAGTACTTTTAAGCTCCACGTTTTCCGTTTGCAATTGTTTTATGAATTCTCGTGAAGCCCGTTGTTCTTTTTCAAACTCCTCGAATTTTTCGTTAAAGAAGGACATGGATTCGGCTATTTCTCTCATTTCCTTTTTAAGAGGTTCCAACTCTTTATTAATCGTTGTAGCCATGTTTTTATTAATTTGTGTTAACATTTCTTTAAATTCATCTTTTATTATATCTTTTATCATTGAGCGTGTTTCCGATTCACCAGTCAATGCAGTAGGTGGTGATGGAGAGTCAACAGCTTGCCTTTTGTTGCCTCTGTTGGATGAGACATTTCGAATCGGAGTTGAGTCATTCCTTATGGTTTTGGGGCCAGAGCAAGTTGGACATTTCCAGTCATTATTAGTCGCACATTTACCCGGAGAAACTTTCAATGAGAGACACGCATAGTGAAAGAGTTTACCACAGGTCATACATTTTATATATTTTTTATCGTTCACATTCTCATTATTGCAGCAACCCCATTCCATATTTTATTCGTTGTTTGAATTCTGTAACGTCACAGAGCGCACGAAGCGCGGGCATAGGAGTTACGAGTAAGATGTAATTTATTTAAAGAAACATATTAAATTCGTCTATCCTATCTAGTAATCGTTTTGCAATATGAGAAATAGGTAATTGAAACAAAAAAAAAAAAATAAGTAAAGAAAAGTTAACATATTGGCTTTGTGAATTATTTGATGAAAACGTGATTGTCAAAAATGATAGATAAATAGAAAAATATTGTTATTGATATTGAGAATACAAATACGAATATCTTTATTCTGCATATATAAGGGTTTACAAAAATGTCTATTAGTAACATCTTTTAACTTATATAATCCATATGCAAACTGACTGATTTTTTTACATACATGATCAATATGAAGTTCTAAATTCATTTTTGGATCTAAATGTAGTCCTAAAAATTTTGTAGATGTATCTTCATTAATTTTAGTACCTTTGTAATTAATTGTAATTGTATCATCTATTCATATTACCGTGGGGTTGCCGGCGGAGTAGAATTGTACCTCCCTATGTACCAGGTGTCGTAAAAGGCGACTAAGGTACCGGAACCGACAGATGGCGGTATACCCATCCAAACTAGCGTAGCTCAAATACCATAGGGTGGAGATGGGCAGCAGCATCTCCGCCGCGAAGCTACGCTCTGCGATTGCCACCACGCCTGCCCAGCGTGGCAATTATGGGCAAAACCCTCAAAATGATAACCAAAAATAGGACCAGGCCCCCAGTCCCCGGCAGCTCCGCTATTCCTGGCTACGGTAGCGGTCACGGTAACGGCGGAGCAGGGGGTGCTAAGAATCCCCGGCAGAGACCCGGCTACCACCCCAACCGACGACTGGCCCTGGTAACACACAACATACGCACGATGAGGACTGACGAGAAGATTGTTGAGTTGGAAGAAGAGTTGAGTAGGATGCGGTGGGATATTTTGGGATTGTCCGAGGTCCGTAGGGAAGGTGAGGACACAATAACCCTGAAATCCGGCAACCTACTCTACTACCGGGAGGGCGACCAACAGTCACAAGGTGGTGTCGGCTTCCTCGTCCACAAGTCTCTCATCAACAACATTACTACCATCAAAAGTGTGTCGAGCAGGGTAGTATACCTGATACTCAAAATATCCGAGAGGTATTTGTTGAAGGTCATTCAGGTATATGCACCGACCTCGTCACACCCAGATGAGGAAGTGGAGACGTTGTATGAGGACATAAGTAGGGCCATACATACGTCCAAGACCCACTTCACTGTTGTTATGGGGGACTTCAACGCAAAGCTGGGCAAGAAGAGTGATGATGAACTGAGAGTGGGGCAATTTGGATATGGGCAACGGAACCCAAGGGGACAGAGGCTGGCTGACTTTCTGGAGAAAGAGGGACTCTTCATGATGAACTCTTTCTTCCAGAAGCCGCCTCACAGGAAATGGACCTGGATGAGTCCCGATGGTTCCACGAGAAATGAGATAGACTTCATCATGACCAATAAGAGACAGATATTCAATGATGTCTCCGTGATCCACAGGGTGAAAACCGGCAGTGATCACAGAATGATAAGAGGCACATTGAATATCAACGTCAAACTTGAAAGGTCCCGCCTGATGAAGTCTACGCTCCGACCCACTCGTGCTCATATCCAAAACCCCGAAAGCTTTCGGCTCGAGCTGTCAAATCGCTTTGATTGCCTGAAAAATCTTGCGTCGGTGGACGAGATCAACAACGGGCTTGTAGAAACTGTCCAAACGGTGGGAT
The DNA here is from genome assembly GCA_905147015.1 of Laspeyria flexula. NCBI lineage: Eukaryota > Metazoa > Arthropoda > Insecta > Lepidoptera > Erebidae > Laspeyria > Laspeyria flexula. The sequence continues at coordinate 6,716,095 of LR989949.1, read as the reverse complement.
CCAAGTTCTTTGGGCCCCGCCGTTCAAATAGACCTCAGAAACTTTCTGATCATACTCGAAACCTCATGGCCGAACGACGCTCGTTAAAACTGCAATCTTCCTATGACGCAGAGTCTTACAGGCGGCTCAATAGACAAATTTCGAAATCTATGCGACACGACATACGTCTCTTTAATAATAAACACATTAAAGAGACGATAGAGAGGAACAAAGGCTCCAAAGTGTTCGCAAGAAATTTGTCTATTGGGCAAAGCCAGTTGACAAAGCTGAAAAAGGAGGATGGCAGTATAGCGTCGACCAAGGCAGAAGTATTGGAGGAGATCGAAAGGTTCTACGGACAGTTATACGCTTCAGTTGCTAAGCCTGTTAACAACGTGGCCAAAGACCCAAGAGCCAAGCTGACCCGACACTTCACCGAAGAGATCCCGGACATCAGCCTGTACGAGATTAGAATGGCCCTGAATCAGCTAAAGGACAACAAGGCGCCGGGTGATGACGGAATCACGTCAGAGCTTCTGAAAGCGGGTGGAACACCGGTACTCAAAGTCCTTCAGAAGCTCTTCAACACCGTCGTGCTCGAGGGCATAACGCCGGAAGCATGGAACAGAAGCGTGGTGGTGCTATTCTTCAAGAAAGGTGACAAGACCCTATTGAAGAATTACAGACCCATCTCGCTTCTGAGCCATGTTTATAAGCTGTTTTTCAAGGGTCATTACGAACCGTCTCGAGCGCAGGTTTGATGACTTCCAACCTTCCGAACAAGCCGGTTTCCGAAAAGGCTTCAGTACCATAGACCACATCCATACGCTGCGGCAAGTTATACAGAAGACCGAAGAGTATAACTTGCCACTATGCTTGGCGTTTGTGGACTATGAGAAGGCCTTTGATTCGGTCGAGACATGGGCTGTGCTTGAATCTCTCCAGCGATGCCGTATTGACTATCGGTATATCGAAGTGTTGAAGTGTATGTATAACAACGCCACTATGTCGGTCCGAGTACAAGAGCAGAGCTCGAAGGCGATTCCCTTGAAAAGAGGCGTTAGACAGGGAGACGTTATTTCTCCGAAACTGTTTAGTGCCACTTTGGAAAACGCCTTCAAGCTGCTGGAATGGAAAGGACATGGCATCAACATAAATGGCGAATACATCACTCACCTTCGGTTTGCCGACGATATAGTAGTCATGGCAGAGTCGATGGAAGATTTGGGCACGATGCTCGGAGACCTCAACCGAGTTTCTCAACAGGTGGGTCTCAGAATGAACATGGATAAGACGAAGGTCATGTCTAATGCCCATGTTGTACCCACCCCAGTATCAGTTGGGAACTCGGTTCTTGAAGTTGTTGATTCGTACGTATACCTGGGACAAAAAGTCCAGCTAGGTAAATCCAACTTCAAGGCAGAGGTCAATCGCCGAATCCAACTCGGCTGGGCAGCGTTCGGAAAATTACGAAACGTCTTCTCGTCCGACATACCTCAGTGCCTCAAATCGAAAGTATTCGATCAATGTGTGTTACCAGTGATGACTTATGGCACTGAAACGTGGTCTTTGAATATGGGCCTCATTAAAAAGCTCAAAATAGCCCAGCGAGCTATGGAGAGGGCAATGCTCGGCGTCTCTCTGCGTGATCGAATCAGGAATGAGGAAATCCGCAGAAGAACCAAAGTTACCGACATTGCCCACCGGATTAGCAAGCTGAAGTGGCAGTGGGCAGGGCACATATCTCGTAGAACTGATGGCCGATGGGGCCGAAAAGTTCTCGAATGGAGACCACGCACCGGCAAGCGCAGCGTAGGACGCCCACCCACAAGGTGGACAGACGATCTGATCCGAATAGCAGGATCGCGCTGGATGCAGGCCGCAAACAACCGGCCCTATTGGAAATCTCTTGAGGAGGCCTATGTTCAGCAGTGGACTTCATACGGCTGATATGATGATGATGATGGTATCATCTATTGCATTTAAAGGACGTTGTCGGAAATTTATATATTTTGTCTTATCAAAGTTTAGTTTTAGATTATTAACTGTTAGCCAATGAATAATGGTTGTTAATGATTATTAATTATGGATTCTAGAGACTTTAAATTGGGACCAGAAAAAGTATGGTACAATCATCTGGAAATAGTGTAATTTTTTTCATTTATATTAATTGGCATAATAGGAACAAGAGGCCCGGTACTCCACATTTGACGGATTATGTATATTCGGATATTGGATTGGTATAATGTTTCGGTTTTTGTAGTAATACACATTTTTGAGATTTGAGTAATTTGTTCCCTATCTGACAAGTATGATTGGATCAGGTTATATATGACACATTGCAGAAAATCATAAATAGCCATGTTAATATTTTTATTTTTCCTGAAAACATATTGTTGTGTAATTATTACATCTTTTTCTAGAAATGAGTATAAGGAATTATATATTATTTTTTTAAATATTTTTGCAAAGATAGTTATTAAAGCTATTGGTCTATAATAGTTTCCAATATTTAAAGTATCCCCTTTTTTATGAATAGGTTTAATTATAGATGTAATTATTCAAAATAGGAGACAATGTAGGTATATAATTTATTAAATAAAATATTTACACATAACTTAAAAACATACACAGCTAACCTATTAAAAGAAAAATGAACCAGATACTCTATTTACAAGGAATTCCTATAAATAGAATATCTGATTAAGATCAGATATCTGATTAAGATCAGATTATAGATTGATTTAGTTTTTTGGGAAATATTCCTAGTTGGATACAGAGATTTCTTATGTAACTTAGAATAGGTGCTATATAGATGCCAACTTCTTTTATTATCGAAGTGGACGCTTTTAAAATTAAGAATAAACTAATGTTTAATTTGTATAAGTTGTGATTGCAAGAATTAGAATTTAAAGTAAAAAACTGCTAGTCTTCAGTATTCTTGGTGCTAGTCTATCTCACCAGCAACGGGTGGAGAGGGTTATCATGTATAGGCATCTGGCAAAACAAAACTGAGAAACATTTTAAATTTTAATCGGTTGATATTTAAAATACTTATTTACGTGACAATGCTTTTATCATTGAAAGTTATGGTAATCCTGAAGTTGCCTCACAACCAGTTTAATTAGTTATTTGACCTAAAACTCGTGTTTTAAATTACATAATCAATAATATTTGTTCCTAAATAAATATTTTGATTACGAAATAAAATTCAATAGGTGACCTAATATTAATTCAGAATTTCTTGGTCTTCCAATAATTTGTATTGGGTTTTGTAATAATAAGTGTCGGATGTGTCAGATTGGCCAAGCGGATTGTGGAAAGTATAACAGTCAATTAACACAACTATTCAGAGCTCTACGGGTTTTACACCAATTCGTTTACTTATTGGTTGTAATACTAATATTCCTTCTGTCCAAGCTCACTTGAATTATGTAAATATTTCTGAAGATAACATGTGTAGATGTAACTATAAAAACTACTATAGCTTGTCAACGTTTTTGTTCTAAGACAAACAAATGCAAAACTCGTTTTGATGCAGTAAGACGAAATAATAAAGTTTTTGCAGTTGGAAATAGTTATAAAAGCCTATTTGAGATAACAGCTATCTTACCTAATGATTGATACTCCCTAAAGGGGGGGAATAAGCAATTTAAGAAATACAACTGTAGCCAAAGACAAATTCGGTCGGTGATGGGATTGATGATGTTAAATGTTACTTATGTATGATTTGTTTGATAAAAATATATATACGAGGTGTGTTCAAAAAGTAAGGTGACTTTTCAAATTTCGCGGGCAACGTACTTTCGATTATCGATTTTTTTGTTTTGTTATGTTGGTACACTCTTTCCGAACATCTGTACCAAGTTTCAAGTGTATAGCATTTTTTGTTTGGTTGTGAGAGGCGTAAAGGTTATAAGTGTTTTGCGTGCTCGGCGATTTCTTGCTATCGAAAAATATGGATCAAAGGATTTGCATCAAATTTTGTGTAAAAAATAAAATAAAGTGCTCCGAAACACTTGAAATGTTGATAGTGGCATACGGTGAAACTGTTCTGAGTAAAAAAAATGTTTACAAGTGGTACAAACTCTTCCAAGATGGCCGGGAAGATGCCAATGACGAGCCTCACTCTGGACGCCCAAGCACGTCAACAAATGATGAAAACGTTCAAACAGTGATGAAAATTGTTTTGGAAAATCGTGGAATCACTATCAGAGAAGTTGCTGAGGATGTTGGTATATCGCTTGGCTCGTGCCATGAAATTTTTTCTAACATTTTGGGCATGAGACGTGTGTCAGCGAAGTTTGTTCCGAAATTGCTAAATTTTGACCAAAAGAACCGTCGCATGAGCATCGCTCAAGAACTGTTGAATGACCAGACCCAGATTTACTCAAAAGGGTCATAACTGGTGATGAATGCCCCATGTGACTTTTTCTTGTTCCCAAAACTAAAGAGACCTATGAAAGGACGGAGATTTGCAACGATTGAAGAGATAAAGACTGCATCGCTGGAAGAGCTCAAGGCTATACCGAAAAGTGCTTATGAGAAGTGCTTTGAGAATTGGAAAAACCGTTGTCATAAGTGTATTGTATGTGAGGGGGATTACTTTGAAGGAGACAACATAAATATTGATAAATAAATAAACATTTTTTCTTAAAAATACAAAGTCACCTTATTTTTTGAACACACCTCGTATGTGTATATATTTTATGCCTATTAATGATGAATGTTGAAAAAGCCAAAGATGTATGGCAAGAATCTACGATTCTTGAGACTGAGACTTGGGAAAACTTTGACTTTGACTTGAGACAAGTGGAAGGAAATGGTCTCTGCCTACCCCTCTGGGGGGAAAGAGGCGTGTTCTATATGTATGTATTAATGTCGGATGTGACATTAATGGAAATGAAATATATTTCATTGGAACTGCTGAAGTCAGTGGCTTTGCTCTTCTAACCCGACTCATGTGCAGCAGGTGAGGGGTTTAGATGAATGTCAAAGTACTGACCGTTGTTCTTAGTGCTCTTAATGTGAGAAGATGTACTAGAACAATGAATAAAAATTATGATGTATTAGCATTAAGTTTACTGTATTTAGTGATAGTAAATTAGTATTAAGTTTTTATTTTATTTTATGTAGTCCGAGAGCGAACTACATGTCAGTATGGCCGTATCAAAATAGGTTAAGTTTAAATATCAATTATTATATAGTTAATTACTATAAATGGCAACTACTGAAATAAATAGTATTTAATTGTTGTCAACAAGTAACGGAAATCGAGATAGTAATGTCTTCTTATTATAACTTTCATTAGAATTTCTGATTGATCATTTTAGAAATTCTATAATTATTGTATTGTTAATTTAACTACTGACATTTTAAAGAATTTTAGAATAGAAGTATTGTTTCCTCTTACTAAATTTATAATTAATTAATCAATCGTTTGACTTATGTCAGTACAATTTAAAGTATAAAAGCCAACCTCAGTGGGTGTTCAGACACTTCTTGTTTGGCTGCCGACGGGATCACATCAATTCAGAGTTAAGTACCTCTCTTGTCACTTTTTCTTTAAAATTGTAATAATATTATTTGTTAGGAATTGTTGAACATGTTCTAATAATTGTTGATAATATTATAAATTAATATCCATAATATCATAATTAATTACATTAAGTTTTAAGGTTGGTTGTTATATCTAAATAAAGTATTATGATATGTGTTTGTTAAGATGATAATTATTCATATTACTATGTAGCTGGATATTAAAATTCATAATATGATTTTGATAATTTCTGATATATTTATTTATGACCTACCTTGACCTATTGGTTATATTATAAACTATTGTTAGGGGTATACAGTACCTCTTGTTTCATTATGTGTAATATGATGAACCTGTTGTATTAAAATAAACAGTACAATGTTCTTCGTGGTTTCCTTTTCATATTATCACTGACAAATTACTATAAATTTCATTTAGTTTACTCAAAGTAAATAAATAATACTTGATTATATTTTATAATTATTATACTATTTCTTGACACGCTCTTAAACTACAGAAGTACTATTTATTTTAAGGTAGTACTAATTATGCACCCATTATGCACAATTGTTTTCACCGAGACAAAATCCCAAAATCGTCAACTGTCCTGCCCCGGAGCATGACACCGTTAATGTAGGTAATGAAATACAAACTGCATTTATTTCTGTAAGACCGCACGTCCGCACTAAACTTTCTCGTAAATTTTAAAGAAAGAGTACCTACACACAAGAAACATTTTAAAATTACAAGGTACTACTAACTAAAGCCAGCTGAAATACGTACCTACTTTCAAATAACGTAACGTACCTTTCTTCATCTTTCGGCAATGAAAAAAAAGACATTTTTTTATTTTTCTTTTGTCTATGACATCCAACATCTTCACAATAATATTAACCATCGTGTTGTTAGTCAAAACTTAATATACCTACGTAGTGTACGAAAATATCGTTAGTATCGTATGCGTTTTGAGCGGGAAGTATCGCGTGCGCCAGCGGTTTGGCTCAGTTGTGTGTGAGCTACATAGCGGTAGGCACTGCCTACCGCTATGTAGCTCACACACACTCACTCGCTCAAGGTCACGCGCTATGTGCCTACTAGGCACATAGCGCGGGACCTTGACGGAGACCTGGCATTAGTACCTTTAAATTATCTTTGTTTTCTTAAAAAAAAGTTATTAAGTCGTTTATAAGAAATATACCTACAACATTTTTATATTGCCAGCAGGACCCGTGAACATCAGGATGACGGGTGTACGTCAAGAAACAGTGATTCTATACACATGAAAGCAATGTTCTAACCATAGACCTAGGATCCGCGCGCTACGTTCTAACAATGTGAGGAATGTGCGTTTGAAGCAATGTGCTTTTAAAAAACTAGAGTTATGTAGTGAGCCGCGCCAGCCTGATATCAGAATGACGGGTGAATTTTTAATACGAGCAAATTGCTTACTATCTAAAGATAAAACCATTACCGTAGCAATGTTCCGGCAATGTGCTCTCGAACGTACCAAAAACAGAATCAGATCCGGTGAAAGCTTTAAAAGTAATTTTGAATATAAACATTATTTATTAATGTTAACGCCTGCTGATTTCATATAGGCAATCCGACGAATAGTGTAAAGAAACACCTATTATTGCTCATTATTTGAATTGAGCGATAGGTTTTTTGAAAAGTACTAATAGAATGCTAGCCGTAACATCACCTGCACCCTAAGTTCTCTCTACCGCCTGAAGAACTTCCTTCCGCCCAAGACAAAGACAATGCTTGTGCAGACCTTAATATTCCCCATCATTGACTATGGTGATGTGTGCTACCTCAACCTGAATGCAGATCTGCTCGACAAACTCGACCGGCTTCTCAACAATTGCATTCGGTTCGTTTTCAATATTTGAAAGTATGATCACGTATCTACTTATCGTACCCAATTAAATTGGCTTCCCATACGCCAGCGACGTAGTTGGCGTGCTCTGAGTACCCTGTACTCACTACTTAATTCGCCTAATGCTCCCTCATATTTAACTCCACATTTTCAATACCTCTGCAACACTCATGATCGAAATCTTCGGTCATCTAATAATCTTCTTCTTCTCTGTCCTTCACATAGTTCCAGTCTTGTCCATTCTTCCTTCTATATTCAGTCCATACTTCTCTGGAACGCACTCCCTCTCGAAATCAGAATGTCCACTAACCGTGATATTTTTAAGGCTAGAGTTCGCGAGCAGTATAGCAGATTGTTGGCAGAATCATCCTAACGCCTTTAGTATAATTCTTGATATAATATATGTATATATTATATAATATTTGTTATTATTTTATATCATGTATTTATTCATTTATGTATATTATTAATATGTATCTAGTATTAATATATGTAGTATTTGATTAATTTGTTTAAGTATTTTATTAGTATCAGTTAGTATTCTTTTATCTTTTTCAATCTTATATTCTTACTTGGCACCTACCTCTTCTCATCTCTGCATCACCCAAAGGTTGGCTGGTAGAGAATGCTTTTAGCATTAAGCCCGCCTTTTGTACACAAATTTTGTACAATAAAGTTTTATAAATAAATAAAATAAATGCTGCTAGGAAATATAATTGTCTGGACTGAAAGCCTCAAGAAGAAAAAGGGTCCTGCTGGCAGTATAAAAATGTTGTAGGCATATTTCTTATAAACTAATAACTTTTTTTTAAGAAAACAAAGATAAAATAATCTAAAGATACTAATGCACCACTATACAGGGACATACACTACAGGTCTGAAGACCTTCAAACCACGGAGGGTCCTGCTGGAAATTAATTCAAATTTTTTGTATAACTGTTGATGTACTATTTTTTTATCGTCACAATCACTGTTTCTTGACGTACACCCGTCATCATGTTGTAGGTATATTTCTTATAAACGACTTAATAACTTTTTTAAACTCATAAGTACAATTAAGTACACTTTTTTTCATGAATATGTACCACATTAAAATTAAGGTTATCATCCGTGGTCGTGTTGGGTAGGATCACACCAAAGTTTGTATGAAGAAATTATATTGAAATTACTTGGCACATTTATTTGCTCAGACACAAACAAACAAGTTTATTTTTTATCTTTTTAGAAAAGACGAAGCCTGTTTTGGGGAACAAGTCCTTGGTATTTACGGACACATAGTACACCTACACTTGAAAAAATTATCTACGACAGGTCCTTCTTCAAACGAGGTTTAAAGAGAGCTATTCTCTCTGGATAGGCAGCGGCTTAGCAATGCCCCTAACATTGCCAACGTCCGTGAGCGGCGGTAACCACCTGTTTTTAAAGAAATTAATTAAAAAGGATCCATTTCAATAATTGGACGATTTGAGCGTACCTAACATATAAGAGAGTGGAAGGGTCACAAACTTGCAAACCCCTACAAATTTAGATTAGTTTTGAAATAATACGTACATATAATACCTACATAGAAAAACACCCAAAGTCCGAAACCAACATTAGCAGATCATACAAATTCCGAACCGGGGATCAAACCCGAAACCGCAACCGTTTACACTAGAGATGTTATATTAGGGTCAATTTCGCATAATCCTAATATAGGATATATTAGTTTCGTCATATTCTAATACCATACCTATTACTCGATATTAGTCAGATAATAGGGTAAGGAGTGAACGTTTTAGTATTATGCTCTATATCTAGTATTCGTTCGCGTAGTCTCTGGCTAATACTTGACTAATATCGAGTAACCTAATAGATGACATTCCTATAACCTAATATGAATACGGGTCGCTCGTATTATAATATGCATACCTAATATGAATATATTCGTTTCATCTCTAGTTTACACTGCCGCTGCGGCACCGAGGCAGTCCAGTACCCATTAGGCGGTAAAAGCCAGAGCTCTTTAGACAACCAAAACATCCGCATATCTTTCTATATGATGCTTATTGCAAATACTTTCAATAAAGATAGCTCAACGTTTTGAATTTGCAATTATTATTACGTAGATCCAGAGATATATCTTTCCGCCTGTCTAAGCACTCTCGCGCAGCCTTACAAGCAGTTACGACTAGTTACGAGTGGTGGGGCAAGCTTACCAAGGCGGCGGCGGCGGGGACAGACAGTACCGTGATAGCCACCATCTTGGATGTGCGCCCGCCAAACCGCGACTTTAAAGTGTTGTGAAATATTCATGTATTATACAGGTTAGTTTCACACTCTTTACTTGTTTCTTATTTAATAATGATATAGTTCACGTGATTTTTGTTTAGTTCATAAACTTTTATCGCATAATATAGTGGTACAAACCGGTTAAATAATAAAACACTTTTACGAAGCGACCGAGTTAGTCAACTACTGGGTTTTAAGTTTAACTTGGTTAAGTATATTAACTTATAACGTATTGTAAGAATAATTTCTTACTCTAGTGCCGTTTGAACTGGATAAAGAGTTTTATTGTCTCAAATAACCTTTCTGGTGTTTTTATAGAGGTTAAAATGTGACATAAATATTACGTTATATTATGCCGTAAGCAAATTGTTTTTTATAAGCGCAAAGTTTTGTTTAACAGTACCTACTTACTTATCTTAGTGCGGATGAAGGTGAAATATAATAAACTAAGACCATCGGCTCCACCAAGTATAAAAGGTATCTTAAAAAAAAACTAGATTATCTGGAGAAGATTGCAAGTGTGTGTGAGTATCCAATCTTAGTGATCCGGGTAGTGAGTCACGGTTTGTTTGCAAGTTTCACCGGATTTAGTTCAGCCGTTTCGGAGTGATTGAGTAACAATTTAAGCACGCTTTCTGATCCTACTGTTCTACATGTTTTATTGCTTAACGCAATGTTGATAGCTTCTGAAACTTTTATTGAGGAGCTAATGATTAACGATGTATGAAATTTGGTATCTATATTTTTAATATTATTATGGTACTGGCTGTAGCAATACATACTCGGGTACCTGTAACGATATTTTGCCTACTATCGCGGAATTTTGCCGAGAATCGCGAAATTTGCGAAGTAGGGATAATAGGTACGTATACCAATTAGGTACCTACTTAAATTCCTTTGTGATTTTTTGGGTTCCGTACCAAAAAGGTAGGTAGGTACAAAATAAGCCCTTATGATGGTTTAGGCGCATTAGGGCTAATTCTCATTATGGCAACCGACTCGCTAATGGACTACTTCTCATTATGGCCACTTCTCATTTTGGCTACTTCTGATTAGGGCTACTTCTCCCTTGGACTACTTCTCATTTGGGCTAATTCTCATTAGGGCTACTTCTCATCAGGACTACTTCTCAATATTTGGGAATGCTTATTGAAATAAATACTGTCTTTATGTATGTAAACATGTTTATTCATGAAAATGAGATCAATGACGTTATTTTAAGAATAAATCAAAATTTAAGTTAATGTTGAAAAAAAATCGGTTGATAAACATCAGATTGTCAGGTTTGTTCGTCCGTGATCGTTGATCTAATAAGTGGAATTGACGGTCCCCTTGATGCTTTATGCACCTATTTCAACTAACTCTCTACATCACCCAAATGTTTGACTGGTAGAGAATGCCTAATGGCATTAAGTCCGCCTGTACATATTTTGTATGAAGTATTAAATAAATAAATAACGAGGTAGGAGCTCTCTAAGATCGAAAATAATTAAAAATTACAAGAAACGACGCGAGGAACAAGTAAAAATTTTTGCTAATGGATACTAAACAGGTATTGGAATTTTATTTACATTGGAGTTTTAAATTTTTTTTTGCCTTTGCATTGGATTAAGATTCTGGATAAAAGAATACACTAAAAACGTAGGTAGTCCCGGTACATTTTTTTTAATTCAACCGTCAAAGTGATGAAATTATGATAAAATCGCTAAAAAACTCGGTCGTTACTTAATAGGTTTGATCAACGTTTAATATGAAAATGATCTAACCAAATAAACCAACCCTAAAGAATAGAAAATTTAGTCCTTGTAGTAAGGTGCCAAACTTGAAATTCCAGGTATCTCCCACCTGGAATTTAAAGTTTCGCACCTAAAACAAAGTACTTATAAATTTCTGTGTAAATATTGAAATCTACGCTAACAAAGTCGCGGGTATAAGCTAGTTCAAACTAGACTAAAGTAAAAATTACACCAACTTATAATATTGTATACTTACCTATTAGGTACATTGGTTCAGTTAATGTGGATTTATTCTTAAAATAATGTTATTGATCTCATATGAATGAATAAACATGTTTACATACATAAAGTCAGTACTTATTTCAATAAGCATTGCCAAATATTGAGAAGTAGCCCTGATGAGAAGTAGCCCTAATGAGAATTAGCCCAAATGAGAAGTAGTCCAAGGGAGAAGTAGCCCTAATCAGAAGTAGCCAAAATGAGAAGTGGCCATAATGAGAAGTAGTCCATTAGCGAGTCGGTTGCCATAATGAGAATTAGCCCTAATGCGCCTAAACCCTTATGGGTTATCTCGATCTATCCGTCTGTCACAGCGTTATATCTCGGAATCTAGTAATCTACTTATGCTATTACTTAAAATTTGCAATAGTTTTAAACACTGCTGATCCAACTCTATTATATAATTAAGATTTAAAAAATTGAAAAATGAATTTTATTTTCTCTGCAAAAGCAAAATGCATAAATAGGAAGTCTATTTATGCATTATAAAACTCATTATTAAAATTAACATCCCCGATGGTAGATGTGGATGATGAATTCCCCTATTTAATAAACATAGATCGGAATAGGTATAGGTTTTTTCATGTATTTTTGTAATTCGCATAACGTAGATATTCAGATAGATTTTGTTATTACCGGTTTTCGGAAAAAAACGTAATAAGTATACCTTATAAGTATATCGTCTATATGAAATATATGACTACACATTGAGATGTGATGACTATGTGTGTGTGTGTGTGTGTGTGTGTGTATGTGTGTGTGTACGCTGGTTAAGTAAAGGTGTAAGTATAAAAATTTTATCCTACATTCCGGATTCCGGAAACTTATCCATACTACGATAGTGTTATGAGGCAAGTATTAGAAAAAACTCTACCTATTCCGATCTAAGTATGTCAATTTAACATATTTAGTGCAGCCAACAGCTTATTTTTTTTATAAACAACTCTCCCTCATTGGATCAAGCCCTGTGTCGCGGGGAACTTGACAAATACAACCATACATAAAGCACATTTAGATTAAGAACACATATTTGTAAAACACACAACTAGGTACATAATTATGTTCATTACTTTTTTATTTTTTGGAATTTATTTATGACTAGTTGTTGCCCGGGGCTTCGCTCCAGTAGTTCTTTGTTTCAGATCATATTGGCCGTAGCGTGGCGATATAAAATATATCCTAGATAGGTATAGCTTTCCACGATAAATGGACTAGGTATCCAACACTAAAAGAAGTAGCGAAATCGGTCCAGCACGTCACGCATCTGCGCGTGATGCCGTGACCAAGGAAAATAAGAATGGATTTTTGTATATTTATTATGATGATACTCTATGTGGGAATCGAATCAAAACCCTTGTGATTAGCTGTCGCACAATACGACGACTAGGCAAGTCAGTATTTACGTCTTATGAGTGTTGAACCTGTTACAATAGACGCAGTTAATGGATAGTTCAACCTGCACCACTGCACGCAGGTACCTACGTCAACAATTCAAATTAAATTTTTACTTACCTAGGTAGTACTCGTAGGTACGTGTGACATTGGTTAAGGTCACCACCGAGAATCGATCAACATTTAAAACACCGACGTGTCTTATTCAAATAACTTTTTTTCTAAAAAATAATAAACTTTCCGTGACCTTAACGTAAAACAAAATAAATTCTGAAAACGTAACTGTTCGAGATATTATCATATTTTTGTTAAAGATAATTATTCTATTTCTTTTATTTTAGTATCGACTGTAGGCACACAAATAATTTAGTCAGTCAGCGGTTTAGGCTGTGCGTCGATCCGTCGTCAGTCAGTCAGTCATTCAGGACAAAGCATTTTATATGTATAGATTACTTAGCTCTGTTTTATTATTGTTTTACCTAGCAACAATAATAAACAGAAAATATTTATTTAAATGTTTAATAAAATAATACCTACACGGATAGTTTACGGTGATTCGACCGACTTCCTAGCGGAACATTTATTTAATAATAGCCTTAATATCTTATGTAATAAGTCACTTTCTATTGTGCTATTCAATTATAATAACAGAAGTGGGTACCTTACCTATACTGAAAACCATAAACTCACGAAAGTTATTGTTATCATATTATATATACCTATTGGCAACTACCATCGAAGCAATTATAGTGACTACTAAAAGTACTGTACTTATTAATTACTCAACTGCCATGGAAGGGTATTATTTTTCTCGCGTATCTTAATGTTTGTTTGTAAATTTCTTTATTGCCACGTATCTTCCAAACGGCTGAATGGTTTCCGACAATTAAGGTATCGTTAGATTCGTTTCAAAAACCCAAGCGTACTTAGATAAGAATTTAAAAAAAAACGAAATAGCGTATTTATTGCGTTTGGCGTCATAAATAATAATGAATCGAATGTCGAAATTTCGAGTAAGTCTCCTCCTATAATTGCCCCACTTTACAGTCTATTATGTATGTTTCATGGTCTGCCGCGACTAGACTCGCTGTCTCGGGGTAACACGTGGTTATTCTTGCACTTGTTTTGATCATTCATTCCCAGCCTACAAATTGTTATAATTCTAAGTATTTTTATTTATTTCAATCCTTGACTATGTATCTCTGACATTTAGATATAATCGTCAAAGATTATAATACTTTCAAATGAACCAGATTGCGACATTGCTTATGCTTAATGATATAATTATTATCTTTTTTGTGAGAGCCGCTCTCCTTGATAATTCATTTTAAAAGTAACAATTTTAAAGGATGTTATTTCATCAGTTCGCAAAACGAGAATTCGAACGTTTCATTGATCGGTGAAATTGACTCCAAGGTAACAAGTTGGCAGACTGCTTTAATTCTTACCTTTTAGTAGCGTAGCATAGCCAACTGACGCCTAAAATAACAGAAACACTAAAATATAAGCGTTGAAGAAAAGCACCATAATTCCGAGTGCAAATTGTTATGATACTTTTTGCGATTAATCTTGCAAAAATATGATCTTATTAAATACAAGTTGTATTCTTCAAAACTAAAAACTTAACCTCGCTTACACTCTCCAATGATGCAAAAAAATATAAGTACGAGTACATACACATACACGTTATGTGTGACTTTATACTCCGAAGGCCCATATACAGCTCACTCACACTTCGTTAGTTTTAGTTCCTATTCCTATATCCTATATCCTATTTATATGTAGTAATAATGCGCCTGTAGCTGGGCACAATCTTAAATCTGGACAGAGATACTGAGAATGTCATGAAATGTCCTACCCATTCCTAGTGCCCCAGTCAATTGTCACTTAGGTAGTCAAAGCTTTAACAGCCTCAAATTCTAATCGCTTAAACTCTCTCTCTCTTTATTTAAGAGCTACGCTCTTGTCAGTGGAGTAACTTCCAGTTCTCTCTTTTTCCTGCCATTTCTCTCACATCCTGATACGACACCACCCGTACCTTCTCCTTGATCTGTTTAATAAAAGTCCTCCTTGGTCTACCTCTTCCTCTCTTGTCGTCTATCTTTCCTTCTATGATGTTTTTTATAAACGGATCGCGTGATATCAGGTGTCCAATCGATGCAAAAATGGTACGAATGTAAAAAATCTTTCTCGTAAAACAAACAAACCTTGACAATGAATGGAGGCAAAAACAAAGGTGTAACAGTTCACAGGCACGTATGAATGGTGACGTTTCACGTTGTAGCGCACATCCGGCACTTTGGTCTATAAGTATGTGTGGGGCAAAATATAAGCGGTACCTAGTGAACGCGAGAGTGGGCACGGCAATAGGCAAGTGTCCGTACAATTTTTTAATCCAACTAAATTAATCAAGTAAATGGGTATACATTTTAATATTGATGAAACTTTGATTTGTCATCACTAGGGCATAAATTGTAATTAGATCATTCTTTAAAAATGTCGATAATTTGAAACCATTTCGCAAAACAAACTGCACTATAATATAATATTATACGGTGCGTCGTACCACGGCATTTACTATGAATGATGTTCACCCTGTGGCTGATCATACACACAGAAATTGCGTTGTATAAATGTGTAGTTTACCACTAAAACTTAGTAATATATATACGTGTTATAAGGTTTACAGGAAATTGATAGATTCATATCGATGAAACTGCGGTGATAGCTACATACATTAGAATAACATGACGCGATAATACGTTACCGTAGGTCACGCGGGCGAAGCAGTTTGTAACGTTTATTTGTTTACAATGTTATTATCTCTACCTCTCACACGTACACCACGTACCTACCCATCAACTCATATGCGGTGGAGAGCTGAGCAAGTGGGTCGACACCGCCGGACGATATAGTTTCCTTTACTTTCATTATGGCTAATCACTTCAAGAAAATCTGAGAACGGCGAACTAGTATCTTGTTAGGTTTCAATCAGTGATCCCTGTAAATAATAATAATAATATAGTCTCTTTTAGTATACAATACTAGTAAACAGTTTTAATATCAAAGTGCATACTTGACTTTATATTGCGGTGAAAAGATTAGTCTAAAAACCTGCCAATTTTTTGTGTGAGCGTAAAATATTAGACTAGGTACATTGTTTATGTGTGCTCTGGTATGAGATTGAAATGTGTAATGCCGAGCGATCCTACAAACCTATTTCAGACCCGTCGATAGTCTTAACACAAGACCTCATTTGTAATATCTGATTAATTCAACTGGATGAACATTCTAACAACGTCAATCAGGGCCGGATTATATTATCTTTAAGGCAAACTAGGCACGTGCTAAAGAGGGTTTGTTTGGGTTTGCTTTGTTTCATCTACATAACCATATAAATAATTATTATCATAACTCATGCACGCCTGAGGCGAGTCGCGATGAAGTCAGCCTAGGGTTCTGTTGCACACACTTAAGCACCAAAATGAATTTGCCTCAGCTTCCCACTTCGTGTATAAGAGCTGTGCCCAAAAATTAACCTTAGCGTAAACGCATTGCCCCAGTAATAGTAATCAGACCGCAATACTGTGACGCGTGCAGAATAACCCATCAGTCGGGCTGAACATTGCCGGTCGATGACCTGTCGCCTCCAAGCAATCCGTTACCCTGGCTCACCATACTTTTATTTAGATTTGTTTTTTAATTCTTTGAGATTCACTTGCCTTTCCTTCGTGACAATTTACCTCGTTGACATTTTAAAGTTTGTTGCAAATTGAATGCTATTCAAGTTTTTGTATCCATACAAATTGACAGTGTCTGTAAGTATGGCATAAAGGAGTTGGTGTGAGAGTGAAGTAACTATACGTAGATACAAATTTAATTATTTGCTAGAGTACCTACTTAGAATAGGTATTAATACTTAATATTATTGATAAGTTTTAAGTTACGATTGCCTTGTTTTTTACCCGACTGCCAAAAAGGAGGGTAATGTTTTTCGCGTGTATGTACTGTATGTATGTACCTATATGTCGGCATTTCTGTTCCATTGTGACCTTCTGTAGCCTAAACGGCTTGGCTGACTTTAATGTGTGAGGTGTCATTAGATTTGTATTCCTCACCCGAGTGTCATTGGTTATGTGACGTCAACAAAAAAAACAATATGGCGGCCGTAAACTGTCAAAACAGACGTTTTTAGTGCTATCGCAATATGGGTATCAGATGAAAGCTAATAGCCTAATTCAATTATATATGCACTAACTATTGCCCGCGACTCCACTTGTCTCTTGTAACCTAAATAGCTTCCCCGATTTCGAACTATCACAAAGTTATAATATACTTACTTAATTAATAATATTGACTGAAGAATGCTACTTTTTGGCAAGGCAAGGCAGTCGGGTTTTTTGTTTTTTTAAATAAACACTTGTTTTAAAAACTACAATACGTCTTCATCATCCCAGCTACATTGGCCGGCATTTGAAAATGTAATCTACCTATTTTATCAACAAAAAGGAAAAAACGAAACACATTACAATTAGGTACATACATACTTTTTCGGTTGTAAGATCTTTACCTATTATCTGAAAGAACATTTAGGTACATACTTCACTAAACTCATTTTACATGAACATAGTAGGTAACTGGCATAGTTATAAAATATACATGTTTTTATTAATAATATTGAAATAAATTATGTGTGAGTATTGAATATGAAATAGTGTTTGTTGTTGGTTGTTGTGTATTTTTTTATTTATCTAGAAGTCACACGGTGCTTCACTCCCGTTGTTTTTTTTATTTCGCTACTACTCTGCTCCTATTGGCCGTAGCGTGATGTTATAATATAGCCTATAACACTAAAATAATTTTTAAAATTGAACCAGTAGGTACCTAGTTCCTGAGATCGTAGCATTCAACCAAACAAAAACAAACTTCAATTTTATAACAAATAGGCAAATATAATGCAAATCTAGTCAGGTCCTAATTCTTCCAAATTCGTCAAACGTGCAAGGATAATGTACATAATTAAAATAGAATAGAATAGAACATAAATTAATTAATTTACAAGTTATAATTTTTTTTGCCTATTTTGTTTCTGCTTGCTGTACAAAAATGTGCACATTCGACTGAAGTTAGCGGCAAATACTACCACGTGCAATCCCATACTTATTCTAATCGCATAGTAAGCTATTATAGTCAAGGCATGCTTTTGGACAAAGTAAGCAATTATATTTGCTTGTGTTATGGGTACTAAACAACTGATATACTACTTACTTAAATACATTTTTTTTTTGTAAATACATACATATTATAGATAAATTACACCCAGACACAGAACAAACCTTTATGCTCATCACACAAAGATTTTTCCTGGGTGGGGATCGAACCCACGACCTCCAGCTTAGCAGTCAGGGTCACTAACCACTAGACCAACGGGCCAGTCATATATATATATAGTTAGCCTAGTTCCCAATTCGTAAACAATTGGTACCGGATTCCTTGCGAGTAATCTGAACATCCAATGTTCTCGCACAATTAAACATTGCGGTTACGTGGATATAGTGCCGCGGCTTACACGCCATAATAATACAAAACTCTTGATGTAAGGCGCAGAACACTACAACATATTATGCGGACATTTAGATAATAATAACAAAACGGTATATATGTAAACCAAGATATTATTTGGTGATACAATTTTAGGTACAAATATTTTATTGATTAGGTAATTGAACACACAATTATTAAGTAATTATAATAATATTCTGCCACATTCACATAGCGCCATCTAGTCCCAAATTAAGCAATTATATTTGCTTGTGTTATGGGTACTAATCAACTGATATACTACTTAAATACATTTTTTTTTGTAAATACTTACATACATATTATAGATAAATTACACCCAGACACAGAACAAACTTTTATGCTCATCACAAAAAGATTTGTCCTGAGTGGGGATCGAACCCACGACCTCCGGCTTAGCAGTCAGGGTCACTAACACTAACCACTAGACCATAGACGAATTACCAACAGGCCAGTCGACAATTGATAAAATCATACCCACGGTTTTAAAAAGTCAGAAAGAAGGCAGAGGTGACAAACAGTGCCGATTGTCCCATTGACAGGAGTTTTCAAAATAGATATATCTTCTTGTAAACATTTAAAAATTTAAAAACAATATGGTGGCAAATAAGATTATGATTACGACCCATCTGATGGGTAGCGGTTCAACAGCAACCCATGAAGGTTTTACTGCTGGGCTCAGATCTTCTCTCCTTTATCTAGAGAGCTTAGACCATAATCTACACACGCTGGCCTAGTGCGGGTTGGTGCATCAGACACACTTAGAATTTGTTCTAGGGTATGTGGGCTTCTTCACAATGTTTTCTTTAACCGTTAGCATATGGTAAGTCACTTGACTAGTACATATAAATTCCACAAAGTAAAATCCACATTGGTATTGCCGGTCGGAATCGAACACGGATCGCATGATTTGCATACCGGTCACTTAAATTGGCCACTATCGCCTTAGACAAGCGGTTACCGAAGCATATGAAAGCTGGCATCACCAGAAGCCTCTTTAATATCACTGCCCTCCTCAAAGAGCTCTAGACAGCACTACTCAGAAGCAGAAACACCACAGTACCGAGTGTTAATATAGCTGTTGACTGCTAAGTTTGACCACGAGGAAGGAAGGATGGCTATCTGTATGAGCGGAGGTAATTCCTTAGAAGACTAAGCCGCTGTGGCTTATCTCTTGAGTTTATTAATCCCAATTCAGCCTATTGCAGTCCACTGCTGGATATAGGCCTCTCCTTACAAGCGCCATAACACTTGACCCTCTGCTTTCCATACCCAGTCAGATCCAGAGACCTTTTTCAGGTCATTAGTCCACCTAGCTGGGGGCCGCCGTCCTACTCTACGTATGCTACGTCGCGCTCTCCAATCCAGAACACGCTTGCTCCACGCATGCATAGGTCTTGCTGCAGATATTACCATTGACCAGCCCACTCCCATTTTTTAGCCTACTTATTGTACGAGCTATGTCGCTATCTTTGGTTCTTCGTCGGATTACCTCATTACGAATTCCATCCTTAGCAAAGATGCCAAACTTAGCTCGTTTTATAGCGCGCTGCACGAGTTTTGAGTGTATTATTTTAGACCTTATGGTCCATAATTGCCAAGCAGAATTTCGAATCTTATATCTCTTTTCCACAAAAGAAATAAACGCATACAAAAGTACTAAATTCTTAAAAAAGGTTGATGATGTAGTACCGTAAGGTACGATTCAGACCAACCGGCTCGCGTCGCGCCGCATCGGAACGGAGGCGTACGCGTGCCGCGGCAGCCGTCGGCTGCCGCGGCATGCGTACGGCTGCCGCGGTAGCCGTACGGGTGCCGCGGCTGCCGACAGCGTCCGCTGGAATCCGTACGCACTCCAAGCGCCCAGAAGTGCCGCTCTCTTTGCGCCGCGTAGACGTAAAGTGAAATATTATTTAAAATATCGCTTGAAGAACACAACTTGAATGATTCGCTAGCTGTTGCTGCACCGTAATCTCCGTACGACACACGGCCGAGCGGACCCGACGGCAGCCGCGGCAGCCGTTCGGCTGCCGGTCGGAGCCGGTCGGCCGTCGCGACGCGTCGCGGGATGCCGTCGGAGGTAACTATGCGTAAGTTGCATGCAAATATGAACTGTAATTACTGTTGATACATTTCAATGTTCTTTAACGCATTGTAAAATGCCGCCCGGCGCGGGCCGATGCGAGCCGGTTGGTCTGAATCGTACCTAAGAAACCCGAACAGTACAAAATTTCACAATCAAATAACAAAAACTACCGAACTTGTTTCAAAATAACTTTTACGGTGATTACCACGGCTGAAAAGTCACTCGCAACTTTGCAAGATAGAGATGTTGCAAAACCAAGCCACATAGCTACTTGCTTTGTGATAAATAGAGCTTAAGTAACTATATTATAGTAAATTTACTGCAGTTGTCGGTTTAACAATTATGTCTCCAGGAAAACAATTACAGATTCCTAGGTAGATTCATTGACGCAAATTGTAGGAATTTTATTAAAAGATTAACAACAATAATCCATTCATATTCCGCGCTCGTGATGCCCCTGGTGTTCAGTCGCCCATAGGCTACGATAACCACATACCATCAGGCGGACCGTACACCGTACGTCTGTTTGCGAACGTCGTGGTATAAAAAAAATGTGAATTCAATATTCAATAAGTAAACGTTTTATGAACATCCAAGAGACGTACGTAGTTTAATTAATCTTAATGTGTGTTTGGACATAGCAAATTTATAAATAGCTTATGCCCGCGACTTCGTTCGCGTAGATTTAGATATTTGCATAGATCTTTATAAGTGCTTTGTTTTAAGTGCAAATCCTGAATGCCAGGTAGGTATCACCCCACGCTGTTCAATCATTTTCGTAATTAACTTACCAGAAAACTTCGAAAATGACATGCATATCGATTTTTAGTATTTTTCGGCCCTATCTCATCCTTTGGGGTTGGCTATACAAACACCACCTCGAGCAAGCCTCGGGGGCAACCGAAAAATCTATTTAATAATGTAACAAAAAAGGTTTTTCACGACAACATCAGATCGAAATTAACTCACCCATTACAGCATAATGCAGCAGAATGTTGGCATACATCAACTTACATATTCCACTCGAAAGTAAGACATAAAAAGTGAGATTTCATTGAATCGTTATCATTTAAAATGCATTTTCCATTGTAGCCACAGACAATAAGATTTCCAATGAGAGAAACTTGTGGTTACGCTCACGGTTCGGGTAACCGTGCGTACCCTTGATGACGTCATTTTTAGGATTCACTATCACTAAACAAAAAGCTAAATATTTTTATTCATAAATACTTTTGGTCTTTATAAAACGTTTTAAAAACGGTCTTGGTCGTATCTTAATACGAAGAATACCCTATACCTATTCACAATCTGCTAAAGGTCTTGTGTTTGGCCTTGTTTGATTTGATACGTCTTGAGTTGACAAGGGCCCTGGTCTATAAATTACCAAACCAAAAGCTTGTTTAAAAAAATATAGTTTATGAATGCTTGTTTATTCGTTAATAGTAATGTCAATGTAGTTTCATAATTTATTGCTTCAAAGGATTTTTTTCTGTCCGTGTGGTGACGGATTAGGAATACGTAATTTCACTACCCCATTTCAACCCGCGGGTGTCGTAAAAGGCGACCGAGAAAAGGAAAATTCGAAACAAAACCCTAAAAAAAAAACAAACCCTAAACAAAAAAAATCCAACAGCAGATCTAGTCCAATTTATTAAAATATTGCAATGCATCTGATTTATATAGGCATCCCAAATTTAATCTCAAATCGGACATCACTAAGTAAGTTAAATTATAATAAATCAATCAATAAACAATGCAAGTTATTTATAAGCACATTAAGCACGGATTTACTATGTTTTAATAACTTTAGTTTTGGTTTGTCGTTGGGAATTGGGAAAAGTGTCTAAGTCGTAGACAATTTGGTAAGCTTTTGCTAAGTAGAAGGATTTTTTCGAGCCAAAAACTCAAAAATGGTACTTTTACCCTCCCCCCTCCCCCCACTCCGGCACACTTCCGAAACGTCAGGACTTTTAGTATGTTAAATCGCTTAGGTTCCTTTTCACGCACTCTACACCCCTTTTAGAGCCTGCGTTGACCGGACTAATAGGCACATAGGCAAATTAGTGAATTACATTAAGAATTATATATTATATTTGAATATTTTTTTGTAAATTGCACCCATTCATTTCTAACAATAACAAGTAAATAATAAAAAAATTTAAATAAACCGACTGCAAATAATCAACATTTAAGTAAGCAACGCACAAATAAGACCGAAAAATGGTTGTAATTATTATTCCTGATTAAATTTAAATACATAACGTATGTACCTTTATTTTGATACCCTACTCGATATGTTTGGTTAAAAAAAAAGTTTAACTAGTTACAATTTGGCGTCAAAAGTCCGCAGTATTTTTTTCATATAAATTATAGCTGTCTAAGGACACTTGAGTTTTTGAGAGGAATCTAACGAGGCCTTAATTGTCGAAATCCATCCAGCCCTTTGGAAGAAACGTGGGAATAAAGAAATTTACAAACATACAAGATATGCGCGAAAAACAATAACACTTCCTGGCAGTCGGGTCGGAAGAACGCCGTCTCGCGGTTCGCAATGTGAAAGTTGATAATATATTTATATTTATGAATAATTTAGACTTGCTACTATTACTATTTACTATTCTGTACACATGTGTAATAATAACAGTAAATAAGGCACGTAGCATTGTGGTACTGGAGATGTTCGTTGCGATCATCGAGGCAACAATCGAGGAGCAACGTTCGGCAAGGTCATTCCATGATGGGTGACCGTTTGTGGCAATTTCATTCTTTAGCGTCTCCGTGCTCCGGAAAAGCCGTTGGTCACGGTTACCACTTAATGTGGTAGTCGTTAGATCAAGTTGGAAGCCTTCTAGGTGACTTGATAATTTTACTTTTTCTCTTTCTATTTCTAATAAGGTTCCGTACGATTATACAATTTACCTATTTTTTGGGTTCCTTCTCTGGTACCTCAAAAGGGTTTATTCCTTTTTTTTTTCTTTTTTTTTTGTTTTTTTTTTTTTTTTAATATTAAATCGTCTTCAAAACATTACTAAAAAGCGAAAAATAAATTGAATTATTTATTTAATTCCAAGAAAAAAATACCTACCTACCTGTTTAAAGTATAATAGGTAACCCTATTATGTACTAATCTGTTTTAAGTCGGTTTTTATCTAGCTGATTTAGTTATACTGGCTGGCAAACTAAGACGGAAAACCGAAATAAAGAATATAATAATCTAATAGACGTTCCCGTCTATAGGAAAGACGGAAACGTCTATTTAAAAATTCTAACAACACAACCTGTTTGTAGAACAGAAGAATCCAACTCTCAGCTTTGTATGTCTTCCTTTTTTCCTATAGAATACGACAGATATACAAGTATAAAGGTATATAATGCAGGTTACTATATCGAAAACTTAAAATATCATCTAACAATTCCTTTGGATCATGCGACTTTATCTTCCATCAAGAGCTTCCACCTCAGGCACTTGAAAGAATACAGATATGTATTATATATATATTATAGTATACAGATTAGTAATAGTAAGATATTTTTTTCTTGGAATTAAATAACTAATTCAGTTTTCAATTCGGCAGTACCTATACCCTTTCAAACAAAAAAATAATTTATCAAACCGGCTCAGGCATCTTCCAGAAATCGTTGAAAATACATACAGTCGAACATTATAAATAACCTCCTCCTTTTTTGAAGTCGTTTAAAAAACGGAACCCATGTACGATCACTCCGTTGTCCGTCTGTCAAGAATATTTTTCTGAGGAACGCGTAGAGGTATCGAGCTGAAATTAATAACAAATACTAGTCTGCAATCTCTGGGCGCTTAAAAAAAATCGAGTTCAAATCATTCTTCAGCCTCACCATTAATAATAATAATTTATTTCTCTCATAAGGTACAAGAAATGCACAGCCGACAAATACAAATTAAATATTATAAAGTGTTTTACCTTAATGAGAGCTGGAGTCTGTACTAGGTTCAAAGACCTGTATTACAAATCTCCAGGCCCCCTACATATAAAAGACACTTATTGTAATATACCTTTTTACTATACCATACCATTACACATTTATTTATTACTAGCTTCCGCCCGCTGCTTCGCCTGCGTGTTATGTATTTAATACCTATAAACCTTCCTCTTGCATCACTCTATCTATTAAAAAAAACCGCATCAAAATCCGTTGCGTAGTTTTAAAGATTTAAGCATATATAGCGATATAGGGACAGAGAAAGCGTCTTTGTTTTATACTACGAGTATGTAGTGATTTATTTCTGCGGACTGCCGCTTATTATTATTGGAATACCGACTATTACCGACCCAGGGTTCTGCGGACCAGAGTTTGAGAAACTCTGATCTACACTTTAGCAAAACTGGTTCGATCTAGAATGCAAGCACTACGAGTATTCGGTAACTAGTTCAACAACAATGACGTAATTACGATAGGGTCCAAAGAGAAAGGAAATCAGGTAATTTTAGATGGAGACTAGAGAAATGCATGCCAAATAATGGCCGATTTTAATACTGTAATAACGGGGTATTTATGACCGAATAGTTGAACTTTGAACTCTATACTAATAATATAAAGCTGAAGAGTTTGTTTGTTTGTTTAGTGCAACGCTATGATCTCAGAAACTACTTGTCCAATTTGAAAAAATATTTTAGTGTTGGACAGCACATTTATGGAAGAAGGCTACAAAACATCACGCTACGGCAAATAGGAGCTGAGTAGTGGCCAAACAAGAACGGCCAAAGCGTAGTTTAGAAAATAGAGATGTTTTTCGATTATTTCCAAAAATATCCACCTAATCAAAAAACTTGCTTAGATACCTTAAAGTGTTTTTGAAAGATCTGTCGAAGTAAATGCCACTCTTAAATGTTTGCTGAAAACCAAATTTTTTAAGCTTCCCTTACATGTATGAGTACCTTCTTAAAAATAAATATTTTTATTATTTTACTAGATACTAAACTAAGTAGCGGCCCACACAAGCCACCTAAGTATTCTCCAAATTTCATCAACATACTTTGAGTAGTTTTCAAGTAAAATGCCTGTGACATACGGACGTAACGAAATTGCCATTTTGGCTACCGAACCCTAAAAAGCGTCGTTATTTTGATATCACCATGATGTCAATTGCCACGTGTACTTTGAATTTTGAATTTGATTCCACGTTGCTCTCGTTTTAGGATGACAGACTATGAGCGCATCAAGCAGACGTGCCTCGAAAAGGGGGAGCTTTGGGAAGACCCAGATTTCCCCGCTAACCAGTCTTCCGTATTTTACTACCAAACGCCACCTTTTCACTTCGAGTGGAAGCGTTCGAAGGTATGTTTTATTTTACTATGTATCGTAACTACTACTTACGTGCTAAGTATTGTCTGTTTATTTTGCTCATACAGAGAACATAAGCAAGGATTCAATTGCTACTTTTATATATAATTATACGAACAATGGACAGTTTGCTCCATACATGGAATGGAACGTACCGTTTGAGACAAAATATTTTTCTATAGAATTTTACAGCTCTTGTCGGTCCACGTATGTGTGGCCACGTTACGATAGATATAAATGGGTTAGTACAAAAAGTATAGAATAATATTTCTTCGGCACACGTCTGAAACATAAATCATAACATACATCTGTACCTAAATATAGATACAGCTTTACCCAAACGTTTTTACAGACTAAAGCCAAGACTCCACCATCCACCAAAACTGAGCTTAGAGGAGGACGTGTTGCACAATTTTCAATATTTACAATGTGTTAAAATGCAGACGCCGCTCAAATCCTGGTGTCATTTTGATGAAAAACATCTACAGTATGTACTGACAGCAATTTCTCCTTGATTACACTAAATGCTGGCTAGATAAGTAAATACAGATTTTCGAGATGACAAAATACGATATTATGCCATTGCTGGACATACGCTTCACCTAATTTGCGCCACTGCGAGCGGTCCTGTGCCGCCTGCAACCAGCGGTCGCCCGCGGGCGACGAGCTTGCACCAGACTGTGGACCAGATCAGTGTGGTGGGAGGTCGTCCCACGCTGCGCCTTGCGGTTTCGCTTTTCAATACGTGGCCGCCACTCGAGAACCTTTTTCCCCAATCGACCATCAGTTCTACGAGCTATGTGCTATGCCCACTGCCACTTTAGCGATGCGATTCGGTGAGCTATGTCTACAACTCTAGTTCTCCTGCGGATCTACTTATTTCTGATTCGATCACGCGGGGAAACTCCGAGCATAGCTCTTTCCATGGCTCGCTGTGCGGTAGTGAGCTTTCTAAAGGCTAAGGCTAAGGCTCGCATAAACATCTTCAATATCAATATACGTCTTCTTGACAAGGTCATCACAAAAACAAAATTCAGTATTAAATCCACAGAACAGAGATAGGTTTTCATGTGTTCTGTGATAAAATCCTTTGAGCCGCTATAACCTCTAGAATGCAATTTTAAAGCATTAAATTTTCCAAAACCTTTTTATTGCAAGCTTTATTGTCTGATTGGTTGTGTTCTGCGTATTAATAGGTGCAATTCTTTAACTCAACGCTGTCTTGTCCTATATAGATTTATCGGACCAAAGTTCTGCCGAGTATAAAATAACGATTAAACTCCAAGACATGTGTGTCCTACTTTAGCAGTACAAGTGGCAATAACCAGTTACTTGTGTCGTGAATTGTAATTTACGATCCCTTGCTTGTTTTATTTTTTGTTGGTAGCTATTAAGTGGGCTTTCAAATACGAGTAGAGATACTTTTATGAAAGATTTTTTAAAGTAGGGCTATGTACCTACGTCTTGTTTAGACAATATCTTGTTTTTAACCCCCAGCCAAAAAGAGAGGTGCTATAAGTTTGACGTGTCTGTGTGTCTGTGGCATCGTAGCGCCTAAACGAGTGCGTCGATTTAGATGCGGTTTTTTTGTTTGAAACCTGCCGTGATCGAGATGGTTCTTAGCTACAAAAGAAGGTTTGTTCAGGGTCTTCAAGGTCATCAGCGCTTTTTGTTAACTGTTGTAAGAGCTTATATAAAAAACACACTATTCAAAATCTCTGTCTGTCTGTCGCACTATTGGTTTGCGGTAAACTCCGAATCGACTGCACCGTAACAGAAAGTTATATCTCATCATGTTACTCAATAAGGGATAAGTACATAAGTATTGTTTTATTTGTACACAACCGAGGTGAAAGTGGTATTCTATACACTGACACACTTTGATATAGAATTTGTTTACATAGGGCGCTTGTGGACGTAATAGCAAAAGAAAGTTTTATTTGTCTATAGAAAGAAACCCGCTTGATATACATAATAAATATCTATATAACATATTACATAAGCCATTTCAGAAATTAGCTAAGCTATACTAGGAAACATAATCACAACTATGTGTGTGTCAGATATTTAATTTCAAACGCAACAAATGTATTTTGGAATAAAAACGTTCTAGAATTTAATTCAGTAGATTTATCTCTTTGTTTCTATCTACCTACCACCGGTCTTCACTGCACTGAAACGAAATCATGTCATATATCATGGCTATTGTAGCTTCTATTGGCAAAAGCTTGTTTTAAATAAAAACAGTATTTTTAGGGTTTATCTATTCCCTACATCCAAACACATATTATCCTGGTGCTCTCAAGCGTCTAAATTAGTACATAACCTTTAAAAACTACCCAAACACTATCTCCACAAAAATTACAATGCTATGACGTGACTAAATAAAAACAAATTCTTGTCTCGTATCGAAAGCATGTGATTGTTGAACTGTAAGTATAACCCGCCCAATTTGAAACTAAATTTAAATACCATTCACCTGTCCAGTTTGATACGACAATTTGATTGCGTCGGCTTATTGCGGCGGAAACGTAACATGATTATGAGCGAAGCGGGCTATAACTTATTAGTAGTTATTAGTTTTATTGGTCATGTTGAAGTCATTTGACAAATCGCAGTCGAGTCAAAAGGTCAAGTTTTTACACTTCTAAGTTTAAAAAGTATTAGTGAAACTTTTTTTTAGCGTTATGTGCCTCTACGACTTACATTTGCACATAAACTACGTCTACAGAACACCAATTAGGTATTTCAACATCGAGTATAGGCTCCTGTGTTCCCAGATTGTTGTTAATATACTAGGTTTAAAACTGCTACTACCTACTTAATGGAATTCTTTTGGTAATTTACAATATCTATCTAAATCTCCTCTCTTTTTCTACCTCTTAATGGCTAACCAAAGAGGGTACCTCTTTGGTTAGCCATTAAGAGTATTAATAAATACCTAGTACCTAAATAATGAAAATTTGGCAAGAAATCGTTTCCCAGGGCAAGTTTGATAAAAGAAGCGCTAAAATTTGATAAAAACATTAAAGTTAAAAATCTATAACGATTTTTATATCACAGCAAAATAACGCGGGTAAATAAAACATTTTTTGTGGGGTGACATTAACCCAGCGACAAGAAAAGTAGACTAAAATATAGGTATGCAAGTATATTACTAATATAAAGATAAAAGCATCGCATTACACGTATCAATTTATCAATGCATCTCTGTCCTTGCCTTGCCCGAACCGAATCGACTAAAAACTCGTTCATCTCAATTTCAATATTCAAATCGAAATGATACCTATCTTCGTGATTGTTTATTTTATAAAAACATCCGAATGACTGACCTTCACTTTTTAGTACCGATTGTTTTTTATTTAATAGGTTTATGAACGTCTGTTGCTCTTTTAGCTTTTGCTAAGTGTTTCCTTATTAATAAGGTAGTTGGTATTTGAGCTCATAAACAACAAAAGACTGAGTATTCCACAGAAAATGTCTCTCTAGTGTACCTATATAATTTACGGATATTTAAACATGTGTATCTACAGATCCCTTCAGTATAGGATAATGTACTCTGTGGAAGTGTGGACCCCTTAGACTAGTGGTACCTAATTCGCTGATACTATTCACTTCAACAAAATGTCTCTTCAATACATAATATACAATGGTCACAAGTCCAAAAGTTCTCGACATCTCGCGTGATCAATGTACCTACTAATTTGACGTTAGAGTAGAGATCGAATAGATTACCAGTTGTTTATCCCTCCAAATAGGTACACATTTTGCAAAACCTTTTGTAAAGCTACGTCTACGCTTTATTTTCTTTGTTTTGCAATCAATTATTGTGTTTAATAATTACAGTAAGTACCTAGGTACTTACTTATAGAATTAACATTATAGAATCTAAGTAAGTCTGTACAATATAATTGTCTACTGTAAAATAGGTATATTATAGGTATATATTTTATAAGTATTAATCCTAAAATATTCATTTTTATAGATGATCTCGCCTCCAGTTCTTACATACCTTGGTACTTTCTACCAAGGACAATATTTTAATCAATTTCTTTTTAGTTACCTACATAATATTATGTATAATATTTAAACAAATTTTAATTATTTATTATTCTTGCATAATAATAATACAAAAAGTAATTTCTGCCGAAACCAGGGATCGAACCAGGGACCTTTAGATCTTCAGTCTAACGCTCTCCCAACTGAGCTATTTCGGCTAGTACTAGTTAAGTCGAAATTAAGTATAATATTCTTTTTGCCGTTAATAAAACACATTTTGTTGTAGGTAATTTAATTTTGTACTAGCATAGCTGGATACACCCCCTTTACACCCCCGGTGTAAAGTATGTGACGGAGATCGTATAACTATAGAATAAATGCAATAGCTTTCTTGTTTTATGTAAGTACCTACTTACCTATTTAGAAAAAATATAAAATATATATTTGGTAGGTAAATAGTACCTATATACATAATATCTTACCTTAGCCGTAATCCTACTTAATGCGAAACCTCAGAACAAACTGTCAGAATCTATATCAATACATTTTATACTATGTTTATTTTTTGACAAAACTGTATTATTAGGTACCTATAACTTTGAAATCTGGACATCATTGTTTGAAGTGTATCAATGGCCGCCGCCGCACCCTCTACTCGCAGCGATAAATAAATAAGTACTAAATAGGTACATATTATGTAAATTACTGATATTCGGTAATCCAATCCATTCAGCTGGGCTGTCTGTAGGACTGCCACTATCGGCAATAAAAAAAAATTTAAAAAACCCGGCGTGCGGCAGAACTAAGCATGAAAAAAGCTTATAACTAGGTACGTGAGATTTTATTCTTTTGAAATTCTGAGTTTTTATTATGATTCTGCAAATAAAAAGAAGTTTGGGGTATTTCAGCTTTAGTATTAATATAGATATTGAAAGTAGTTTGTTTAGAAACAGTAGCAGAATCGATTCCAATAGTCTTTAAACAACTTTAAATATATTGTGTATAATTTTAAAACGAATTTTATTTATTTATTAATATTGCAAATAATAATCCCAAAAAACAATGTTCTGCCGAAACCAGGGATTGAACCAGGGACCTTTAGATCTTCAGTCTAACGCTCTCCCAACTGAGCTACTTCGGCTTGTACTAATAACGTTGAAAATATGAACAACATTCATAAAAAATCAATATTATTAAGGCGGACATTTCATTCATGTAACAGACGTACGTACTACATACTAATACGTAGCTTAACAAACTCTGTAGGCTTGACATCGACTTCGAAGCAGATTAGTAATAGGGTATTATATAATACCTACTTTAAACAGGTAGGTAGGTATTTTTTTCTTAGAATTTAACATTGAGTTATTAATAACTCAATGGAATTAAATATATTTCTAAAACCGTTTAGGCAATTCACGCCGATATTTAACTTGAATACGTTTTTTTCTGACTTCAATGACGTATACCTACCGTGATTTCTTATTGAATAGTTATAATACATAACTTTATCAAAAAAAAAAACCTGTGTTACTCTTACTGAGCAGGGATAATGTAGCCACTACTACACTATACTACACTAGCTGGCAGATCAGTAGTGCCAAAATAGAGTTTCCGAGTTCTTAGGTACCTAACATACAAAGTCACAAACTTTATAATGTTAGTATGGATAGAAGATAGATTAGTATAGATTAATATATATATATTTTTTTTTTTTATCTTTGTGTGATGAGCATAAAGGTTTGTTCTGTGTCTGGGTGTAATTTATCTATAATATGTATGTATTTACAAAAAAAAAATATAGGTATTTAAGTAGTATATTAGTTGTTTAGTACCCATAACACAAGCAGATATAATTGCTTAATTTGGGACTAGATGGCGCCGTGTGAATGTGGTAGATTATTATTATTATTGACATTTTTAAATTTGTAATATCTTTTGAATGGAATGTCCTATTTGAACAATTCAAAAGTTATATACCTACGGGTATTAGAACAGTTTTGAAAGAAATATAATTTAGATAAGAATTAATACAAAGGTATGGACGACATGGTCCGATTTTGGTCGGCATTTCTATCAACTTTTATAATGTAAACAAGTCGATAAAGACAGTGACTTAACTAAACAATAGTTGGACATATTATGGCATTGCGATTTTTTTTATAGACATTGATATTTAATGTCTTTTATTATTATAGAAGATTCTATTTTTCTATAATTCTATAGTCAATAGTTTCCGCAGCGCATATGTGAAGAATGCTCTTTTATGGCTATTGTTTTCCTTGGGATTCTACATTACTAAATTTTTAGTAGGGATCTCTAACTATTTTTATTAACAAATATAGCCTATCCTACTCAGGGCATTGTGTAATGTAGCATTCTAATGGTAATAGAATTTTTGAAATCGGTTCAATTGTATTTGAGTTTATTCGTTTCAAACGTACATAAAAATATTTCCACTTTATAATTGTATAATATACTAGCTGTGCCCGCGATTTCGTCCGCGTGGAATTTATAGAATTTTTCTAAAATAAAACTAGCCTACCCTAGGTACTCCTTATTACATCAGCTATTCTGCCAATGAACATCCCGTCAAAATCGGTTCAGTCGTTCCAGAGATTAGCCGAAACAAACAGACAGACAAAAAATAAAAAAGAAATGTTATTTTGCGACATGTACCGTATAAATTCATAATTATGCATGTTGTAAAAAGTGGTTATTTTAATATTACAAACAGACACTCCAATTTTATTTATTTTTACAGATTATTACATGGTTTAGATAGATATGAGACGAAAAGTAAGTAAATATTTAAATTCTTTCACACATTAAGACACCGGTCATTGACTTCTCCGCCCCTGTGCTATCTATCTGTGCCTGTACAAAATTATCGATCCGCCAATCAGTAAAAGGAAACTGGCTGTGCCAAATTAAGTAGTATTTAATTATCTTGTACCATTCTTATTGACTATGAGGATAGTGTAGTTATTTCCTATGGACATAACAGGCTATAATAGCCCCCGGTGATGACAAACACATCAAAAATTATGTTTGTTTCCGAAATCGGCAATATAAATATTCAAGTGTTTTTTTACATATCAAAATTATCGTTTTCTTTTTCGGAAAACTATTCATTCTCACAATGCCTTATCTTGAGAATTGCTGCTTAACAATTTTAACTTTAAAGTTTTAGGCACAAGGTGTACCTTGTTATAAAACTGTTTTCCAAAGACCATGCAATCTGTTTAAAACCTATTTATTGTCTCACGGTAGCGCCAAAAGGTATCTGAAGACATTTTTTTTTATTTCAATGTTCGATTTTTTCAAAAACCGAGTTCTTAATTTTTCATAGAAATCTTCTCAAGAATATTAAAAACGTCCAAAAGTGCATATACCTACATACATATCTACTTTGTAAACATATACCAAAAAGAACATTATTACTGATTCCTATTCTTTCCTAAAAGTAACATGGTAAAATACATCAGAACAAATAACTAAAAAAAAATATTCGCTATAGGAGGGATTTGAATCCTGGCCTTCCGCGTGACAGGCGGATATACAAACCACTATACTACCATGGCACTTATGAATAATTTCAAAATATGCAACTGGTGACGTCACTGAATGCAATAAAACAGTTTTTTCTGTTCCGTAAATAAAACGCAAATTACTCAAAAACTAGAAAGAAAATCAACAAAATTTTCTCTTTCTTCATTATTTTTACATATTTCCTAAATATTTTTAAAATTTGACTGAAATGTAATGCGTATATAACAGAAATGCACATTTCAATTAGTGTTGTCCATACATCATAAATTGCAATTGAAGAACCTGCTATAGAAACGCCATCAATCAGATGTTATCTGAAACCTACCCCAAGCAATCGCATCCCCTTGTTAGTACCGGACTTGTGCAACAGATAGTGCTTGCACAGTAGCTACTCGTATTAATCAACACCATCATTATGAACTTTCTAAGTTACTATTAACTACAAGCTTTTTGTAAAAGGAAGTTAATTGACCTCAATTTATTGCACATCGTACTTTAATAGGAAAAGGGATTAGATGTGATTTGGTTTATAGTGCAGACAAAATAAAATTGTGAATATAAAGTGCGTTTTGTTTTGTAATAAAAAAAAAAAACTACAATAAATATTATACCACATTCTTTTTAATAAATAATGTAACTGGCACTTTAATTGATATATATATAATATTTTATATTTGTCATGAAATCCAAAAGAAGGTATCCATAATATTAATTTGTTTATGTTGTTGGTGCAGTGAAATTTAGTTTGCTGTATTTATGACGATATTTTTTTTAAATTTTAAAATAAAGTGATTATCAATTTTTCTAGTCAAAATTATATCACGTAAAGATTGACAGAAATAATAGACAGGCTAAAAAAAAAACATTATTGTACCGCGCTGAGACTAAGAACAAACTACTTATATAAGTACTAGAAGTCACGCGGGGCTTCGCACGCGTCACTTTTGTTTGGCTACTGCTCAGCTCCTATTGGCCGTAGCGTGATGTTAGCCTATAACCTTCCTCGATAAATGGGCTATCTAACAATAAAATCATTTTTCAAATCGGATCAGTACTTCCTGAGATATTAGCGTTCAAACAAAAAAAAACCCTTTAGCTTTATAATATTAGTATAGATAAGTGCTGACAATAAGTATAAGTATTTTAAAAACCTACCGATAGTGCGAAATATGAACTACTAAAGCAACCGGACTTTATCATCGCAGTATTGCAAGGCTCACATTTTCAACCTACACAGCAAATTGAAAGACACTCACATTGCACAAATAGTTTTGTTACCAAATACGTGTCGTAATACCAAGTCATGGTTCCATTTAATTGGAACTAATGACACCTACACTATCATCAATTATGGCACTTTAAAAGTGTACGTAGGTATTTTTTATGCCACAATGGTAGTAAACGAGCTAACGGATGATAGTGTTACCGTTGCCTATGGAGGCCTGCAACACATGAGACATCACATGCACTTTGCCGACCCTTTAAAACCCATTAACTTTTCAATGAGACAAATATTTGTGTGATTCATAGATATTTGTTTCTAGTCTGGGTGTACTTTGTGTCCGTTAGTTTCATGTTTGTAAAGCTCCCCGCGACACAGGGCATGTACCCTAGTGCGGGCGTTGTCTTTTTAAACCAAGAAACCAAGAACCAAGAATGAGCTCTGGACACACTCACCGGCAGGAACACAAAAATGTTATTATGTTGCAGTCTTCTATAGGGGAGGTACCTCCCCAGGCGGTCGACTTAGTTTCAACGAGGATTAATAATACTCTTAACTGCCAGTCCGGTCCGGTTTAGAAAATACTTTCTGCAGTAGAAAGCATATCACTAGCCAGATTATTGGGAAAGGCTTATGGAAAACGTCACGCCCTGAATTGGGTCGTAGCCTAGTAAGCGCTCTTGGCAAGACTTGAAATATACGCACTCTAATACTTATTTTATAATGTAGGTATGTGTAACAATCAAATTAGGATTAAAAGCCGTGCTACATGGTTATAAACTTGCCTTCCACAGACGTGCCCTGGGTGGATTCCAACCGTGTAGCCGGCTGTTGTAAACCAAATTTCATACAAACTACGCGGATGGCAACCGAGCTTCCACCAAGGTCACTCTGTTGGAACCCAAGTTTATAACCGTGTAGAACGCCTATGAAATCGGAGCCGCAAACCTGACAAAAAAATTTGTAAACTATTTATGAATAAATATAATTTATCTATCTATCAATTGAAGCTTAACGCTTGCCATAGGTGATACTACGCGGTAACTATATGCGTAATCATAACAGCATAATGACGTCCACCACTGGACATAGGCCTCACCAATTTTTTTTTTATACCACTGTTGGCAAACAGACGGTCCGCCTGATGGTACGGTTACCGTAGCCTATGGGTACCTGCAACACCAGGTGCATCAATTTCTGCCACGGCAAGCGATTTTGTGCCGCCTGCAACTAACGGCCACCCGCAACCTTTACTAGGTCATATGAGTATGCAGTGTTAAATAAAAAGTGATACCTAAATGTTAAATACAAGAATCTATGAAAAGTAAGAGGCATTTACGTCGCTCAGGTGGGTGGTGGTCGACCTTGTGTTCCTCCTACATCTGCTCATCATGGCAGTTCATTAATACGTAGTAGGTAGTAACAAAAATTATCACTATACGAGAAACACGTGGTAAATTAATATTGAACAACTGTATGCGCCTGTGTATGCATTTTGTAACAATCACAATTTTTATCCGATAATAAGTCATAAGTAGAGATCGGATATTCCAGTGCATATTTATCTAAACTGTGCGGAAGTAAGTAACATAGAGTCGATAATACCACCTCTGAAATACCGGATCGGTATTTTACCGGTATAACCAGTAAACCGGTTTTGTTTTATTATTGGATTTTATAGAATTAATATATTGTTAGGTACAAATTATTGATTTGAAGAATGTTACCTATTCCAATTGTTACTAAAATTGTGTCAAATTAGGCCATTAGAGGTCGCACACTTAAAAATATTTTAGTGAATTTTGTATGGAAACTGAACTTTTCAAGGAAAATCATCAAAACATCGACTTTTTGCACTTTATAACTTTGTAATTGGTGGTGAATGGGGTGTTTAGGAGTGGCAGAGGGGGACGAAAAACCGTTATTTTTGCGCTCAGATGCACCGTTTCAGAGATATAAAGGTATTATAATAATTATTTTTGATGCAGATTTTTTAAGCACAATGCGAAAATCGCGGACGAGGCTGAGGCCGGAAAGCTTGTATTTCTACAAATTCTAATAACAATTTATGATTTTTTAATCCCAGTATTACAATCGGTATATCGGTACTTTAGAGGTGGTGTTATCCACTCTATGTTACTTACCTACTTCCCCTCAGTTTAGGTAAATATGCACTGGAATGGAATATCTGATCTCTAAGAGTCATAAGTCGTAAAAATGCAATCTGCACTTAACGGATACCACACACTAAGGAGCTATAGGTACTTTGAACTCGTGTAAAGCTGCTCGTGCATACTGTGGTCTAGTGTATATTAATGCGGTCTAGATAAACTTTCGCATAGCATGATATTATCTAGGTATACGGCGGAAATGCACACAGTCATGCGTTAGATGTTCACCTAATTTTGTTTGACGTTTCAACCACTTTTCACCAGCCGGTCGTGGCCAGATGCTTTGGTTTCTTTGTTTGTTTGATCGATTTTAAAAATTCTGTCATCGTTTGAAAGATACATCTTCAC
Source organism: Laspeyria flexula (assembly GCA_905147015.1). Classification (NCBI taxonomy): domain Eukaryota; kingdom Metazoa; phylum Arthropoda; class Insecta; order Lepidoptera; family Erebidae; genus Laspeyria; species Laspeyria flexula. The sequence continues at coordinate 6,678,740 of LR989949.1, read as the reverse complement.
CGAGTATCATAGGCTATATTTATTTTTAAAAATATTTAGGGATCCAAAAATCAATCTTTTAAAATATAGGTTTTACATTTTGAAAAGATCTGATAGATGTTTATATACGGCCTTTACATTTATTTTTTACCTTTTAGTTCAGGTTTTTGTTTATTGAAAGCTTGTCCTTAAAAAATCTTTTCTTTTAATATTATTTTTTTGGTAGTCCTCTGAAATAGGTAATATTTCGCAACAATTGGAGGGTCATATTTTCCGTACCAATTCGTTTTTGAAAACATTGCTATAGACATGTCTCTAGCTGACTTTAATTTTACGAAAAAAAGTAATTGCTCTACTAGACTCTCTAGAGGCATTAATCAGGAAGAAAACAGGGGAATACTTTTGTATAAAAATTCGCATGCCGTGATCCCTCATAATGCTTGCAGCTTGAACACGTGAATTCCCGTTAATATAATCATGGTATTATATAAAGAGGTATTCATTGGCATGACGTTATCGTCTCACAGTTGTGAATAACCCCTTATTATAAGCAAGCATTTAACTACAAAATTTCGTTGAAATAAAAGCGACTCCTCTTGTTCGACCCGTTGCTATTTTAACAAGAATAATACATTAACCTTTACCGAGACATTTACAAACCAGACTGGATAGCCAGGTGAGGAATGTTTCTTGTCCGAAATGGTTAGCTGATAATACTGAATTGTGAGTATAATTATTACCAACTTGACAGTTGGAGTAAGTTTAAAGGCGCTAGCAAACCGAGAAACAGCAACCCTAGGTATTTTAAGTATACCAAAGTAAATTCACACATATTTAATGGTAATAAGGTACCTATACATTCAAAAGTTCTAAAACAAACAAAGAAGCATCAGAGGGGCTTTTTACCCGACTGACAGGAAGGGTATTGTTTTTCGCGCGAATCTTGTATGTTTGTAACTTTATTTATTCCCACGTTTCTTCCAAACGGCTGGATGGATTTCGACAATTAAGGTATCGTTAGATTCTTCTCAAAAACCCAACTGTCCTTAGATAGGTATTATAAAAAAAAGACAAAACGTACTTTTGGCGCTAAAGTGTAAGAAGTAAAATTTTTTTTTAACCAAACGTCGAGTTCGATCGAGTTATCAAAATAAAGGGGATCAAATGGAGATTACAAATATAATTATACATAATACATATATGTTATGTATTTAAATTTAATCAGAAATAATAATTACAAAAATTTTTCGGTCTTTTTAGTGCTTTGCTTATCTGTTGATTTTTTGGAGTCGAGTTATTAAATTACATTTACTTGTTCTTTGAGGATTGTAAGAAGTATACTTATATAGGGGCAATAGAAAAAATCTGAAAATAACGCCCCTATTATAATGATACGACTAAATAATATATGAATAACATACCTACTTACCTGCAATTTGAATAGTGTGAAATAAATGAAATAAAAAAAATTTAATTAATTGTAAGGTATATCAGCAAGTTTAATAGGTATATAAATACGTAGGTATTTAAAATATAAACCTAAAGTCATGTAAATGTATGTAAGGTATTTTATTACATAACTAACATTCATTAATAACAAAAAATCCTCGACATGGAAAGCGAAATAAAAAAGTGAAAACAGATTACAAAACTTGTTTGACAGTTATATTATTTATTTTTTTGTTACGGACATAGAATGAAGCGTGGGCACCTCGACTCTACCTAAGACCTACACTCGCTACCTGTCATACAACTTCATTAATATATTCATAATGTCTGACGGTCATATTATATTCGCATACAAGTTACGCAGCCTATTCGCATCATTGACATAACAGCAATGTTGTAAGTGTGTTTCGTCTGCTACTGAACGAAACTTTTGTCTTTGTCCTCTCTCTCGCAATTTAATTGTATTTATTGCAATATATGTACATATTAAGTATGCATTGTTTTAAATGATGTTTAATGTAACGTTTGAAGAAATTATTATATTAAAAAAAGCAGAATTTATATACGACGCGAGTAAACACGATCATACTGACATTAAAATGTACTTTCTTCTGGAGCAAATTATCAAATGCAGCTAACAAACCAAACAGCAACATTTTTGATACGTAGGTACCATTAATTTGGAATTTGGACACCAAAGTATTAAAACACCAGATTATCGTCACCTATCACAACAGATAAGTGCAACTCATATCTCACAACTGCACTTAATATCGCTTATATATATGTATAAATCATATATAAATTAAGAGCGCTAGGACAAATCGAAAGGTCTTTCTCATCGGACTGACTAAATCACCCACTTGCACACAATGTTTAGGTACGGGTAATTGATATACTGAGAAATAATAAGCTAATAATAAGCTAATAACAAAAGTTTATTCTGACCCTCATATACCACAACTTCATTTAATACAGTTTAAGCCAATTTAAATGCTAACCATGAGCTCTTGGTTCAGTGAAAGTTATTTCCCATCCGACTGACTTAATCACCCACTTGCACACAATGCCTACGGGAAGTGATACACTGATGTATTATAAGCAAAAATCACACGAACATGCTTGTAGTTAAATATAACGATAATTTCCAATATGATCGAATAATTAATAGTACAATGCATGGAAAGAAAAAATAGCTAGGTATATGGAAAAACTTCAGCAGAGAGGACATGCCACAGTGAGTACGTTCTAGATAATAAGTTCCTTGTTTAAAAATTTAATAATAAACTTAATCAATCTCAACGGTAACGGAAACAATGTAAGTACGCAGCAAGACTAGTTAACGATCACTGTTTGTTTTTCTATCGCTATCAAAGAGGGTAGCCGCTTACCATCAGGCCGGCAGTAAATTGGTTTGCTACCATCTTGATATAAAAAAGGAGAACAGGATAATCGAATTCGAACTCTGAAAACGTCCCGATTAGATGTTATCGATTATTCAGTGTAGTGTGCGCACTAGGAACATATTTAACTGCTTTTAAACAAGTACACGAGTACTTTTTCATTAGTTGCCTATATTTGCGTCTCAAATCATGGTAACTTCTACACTAATATTATATTTATTCCCAAGTCTGTATGTGTGTAGCTATATTTTGCCATTTAAGTCTATACTTATTCACAAAGCTGAACAGTTTGTTTCTCTGGTTGAATGCGCTAATCTCAGGCAGTAATAGTCTTATTTGAAAAAATATTGTAGTGTTTGATAGCCCATTTATCAAGGAAGGCTATAATAACATAAGGCCAGAAGGAGCAGAGCAGGCCTAATAAACAACGACGGTAGCGTAGCCCCAGCAACAGCTAATGTATATATCGACCGTAGCTATTAATTAACAAGGCCGGAACTACAAAAACACTACTTTTCAGTACGGCCAGTTAAAGTTTTGAACTTATATATAAGCTCCTATAAAATCCGACTTTGTTAATCTAAAAAAACTGTGTTAGCGATTATTTTGATACACGAAACTTTGTGAGGTCATAGTTATAGATATTTTAAGACCTTAGATGCAATAATACGAAAATCGCCAAAATGTAGTTCCGATTTTGTTAATAGCTACGGTCGATATATGCGAATACCCCCGCGATACATGCATGTAAATAAGTGATACTTAGATACATCATCAACACCATATCAACCTATAAAGGTCCCACTGCTGAGCACGTTTCTCCTCCAAAGAATGTGGAGGGAATTTAGCCTACTATAATAATACCACGCTGGCCAGACGGGCGTTGGTAGAGGATTTGTTTCGAATCGACATTAAATTATAAATTTCAATTAATTCTAGACTGCACTTATTACGCTGTGTGAAAAGTCATTGCACTTTAAAAATTCATCGAGAATGTTGCTCAATTGCAATCTAAACTAGTTTCTTAACAACGTGTAGGTGATATGCACTGGTTGTAACTATTTCATAATTCCAATGCAACCGTTTCATTGTTTTTGTCGACATTAAAATCTATCGTTACACTTAAGTACTCACTGAAAGAGTAAGAACATAATTTAAATTAATTAATCTGATATACCTTGACCTCAATTATGTAAAGTTGACAATTAGCTGTATATTGCAACCAACAAGCTCTGTAAATGCAAGCTGCGCACGGCCGATCCTATTGAAAATCTCTTGGAGAGGCCTTTGTCCAACAGTGGACGTCCTACTACTGATATGATGATGATGTAGCTCTATAAATTACCCGGCGGGCCTCTTAAAAAGCCTTAGTCTTAAGCCTTAATCTGCCTGTCTAGCCCCCGGCAAGGCTTCATATTTGACTGGTAAACTCGTAATCGCGACCCTTTATCTATAAGCCTTAACTCGTCGTCTATTACGGTTTGGGAATACGATATTATAATATACAAAATAAATTAAATAATTTCATTAAGATGAACTATTATTGAATAATGTTCATTACAAATTCTAATAAAATTTTCTTCCCTGATCATATGCCAGGCCAAAAATACCTTTGTGAATCATTAACATAAAAACATCAAACTGTAACTGTGTGTGGCAAAACGACTCAAGATCAAAAATACAAGCCGATACTTTCATTACAACCTGTGTTTTAAACAAACCAAATGACCAGAAAAGTTGCGCCGGCGCTGTCAAGGTCAACTAACTAAGGTGCAAGCTATAAAAAGACGCGATTAATAAATAGATTGAATATAAATTCATTATATTTGAAAAAAAAATCTAAACTGTAAAAACCTAAAAATCAGAAAATAAAACCACAAAGGTAACGCTTTCAAACGACTCATATAAGCAAGTCAAATGGGCCCAACCACGATGGAGTTGCGTCATTTGAAGACCAAGATTTCTCAAGGCTCCGTCATCAGATCTGTATTTTAATATTACAATGCATCCGATTATTTTATTAGTCTCCAAAATTTCAGCTCAAATGAGACACCAAAACGTAAGTTAAATTTAACTTGCAAGACTTGATTCTAAAAAGCCACCGAGACAAGTGGAACCAAACAAAAAATAATAAAATATTATTAATTATAATAAATCAATCAATTAACAATGCAAATTATTCATAATCATGGATTTATTGTATTTTAGTAAAATTTTAGAATGGATTATTTACCGAGGCACAAGGTTTACGCTCTGTGCGCCATATCTCAAAAACGGTAAAGCGTATAAAAAAGTATTTGAAATAACAACTTGTAGAGAATTTTATGTCCTTCAACTTTCATGAAGAGTGTTTGTTATTGGAACGATAGGAAGCGAGATATATGCAAAAAAAACCTTTTTTGGGACCTTACCGCGTCTAACGCGGACACAAGATTGTTGTCGACTTTTAGAATGACAAAATGAAGTCGTATACAACTTTGCAGCTTTATATTCCGAGATTGACCCCCTTTTTTGGTTAATTTGACTGGGTTATTTAAGAACGCAGAAGCCAGGCAGCGGCGACACGGTACGCCGCGCCGAGCGGGACGGCTCTGTATGACACCTTCATTACAACTTGCTCAGGTTGCGGCGCGCCGGCGCGGCGCGGGCGTTACGTCGCCGTCCCGCCCCGCTCGCTTTGTGCCCAATGCTTTTTAGAAGAAATAATACACCCCAGCGACCGATACGGTGCTGAGAGGTATTACCTCTGCCGGAGACTTTGCCGTGCGGCACGTCGGAGCCGGTAACGTTGATAACGTGGTGGAGGAATGCGCGACCGACACAGACATGCGCGCTACAGTAATAATTACGAACGCGCTAATTTCAAATATGTAGGTTGGTGGTAGGTTAGATTTGGATAGCCCAATTAGATTTTAACGATAAAATTATAATAGATAAAAACCGGTTAAGAGCATGTCGGTCCATGCTCAATGTAGGGTTCCGCAGCAAAAGAGCGTATCTTCATAGCGCTTACGTCCTTTTGAAGAGAATAGCTGTATTTCGCCAGTAACTCAAAAACGGTACATCCGATCAAGTTCAAAATAACTTTAGTTAACAGAAGAAGTCCATACATACATAACCACATACCAATAGGTAAGCGTGTTTGCCACCCTCGTGGTGAATAAAAATTCTCTCGAAGCTTTTAACTTACAACCAATCCTAAATCAGCCAGGTACGTAAGCATTAATAATTACCAATAAAGGTAGCCAGCGCCAAAATTGACAAAAGCCGGACATTCTAATACGTTTACTTATATAAAAGATTCTGTTGTGAACGGTAAGTATTGTTATACCTACTATTGTTAGTGTTTTGAGGTCAAACCGCCATTCTTTATTATCTTAATTTATTATACCCTTATTAAACTTAATGCTTTACCAATTTAAGACAATTCAAGCAATTCAATACCAAAGAACATTTTTTCTTAAGAGTATGTTGAGGTTCCCTGTGGTACATATTCAAAAATGATTTTCTTTAGCAGGCGTCTATATTAATCATTTTGTGAAAGTTTTACTAATCTGTAATGCATCATAATTATAATGTCTTTAAGTCAGTCTGACAACTTTATCTCATTTGGTATTTATGCATACCTACCTCTTTTGGTAAAGCGCAAAAGTATCTAAACGAATGTTAGATAACGCAATTTGACTTCTTCTGCTGGTTGAAAATAACAATATCATGAAGCCAAAGTTTCAAATTAATGATACAGCTAAAAAATACCTAATTGAAGAACATATTCAGTAATTGCACTTAATTTTTAATTAACTAATATTTTTGTCAGTTCTACTTTGCAAATTGCACGCAATAGAGGTTGAAAATCTTTTTCTGTGAAAATGTGTTTACTAACTAGCAGTGGCGAAGGGTTGATTTTTATAAAAGGTAACCCGGAGTAAAAAGTGCTTACCTCGTAATGTTGCTTATTTTACCATCCAAACATTTAAAAAATATTCTTCTCTCTAGAACATTTCCAAGCACACAACAAACTTGGTGACGCATAGACTGAAATTACATTTTTTTCTACGTAATAAAACTTTTTAGACTGCCCTCTTTTGTTTTTTCTAGTTAAACATTTAGGCTAGCAATAAGCACAACGAGTATTTAGTTCCGCACTTTTAAACTAGATGGTGATGATTTTTTTAACATGTATCCGATGTATGACGGCAATTAGTTTTCAATTCGTTAAATCATTTTGAATACGCAATATCTCTAGAAAGACCAAACACATTTTGTTTTGAAAAACCTTGTTCTAAATGAGAGTCCATTACAGTATGCCTGTGTGCCATTGGTAATTATTACTTCTTGTAAAGAAAAATGTCACAATGTTTGAAAAAAACATAGTTTTATTTGTAAATTATAGTTATTTAATATCTGAACCTGCGCGCCCTTAAGCCTAACTGAATTAAATGTTTTTATAACTTTCAAAACTTAACTTTGAAGAACATGTCTCCTCACTCAGCAAATAACCTTCCAGACAACAATTTATGACTATAATCGCTGCCATTCTACCACGTAAAAATCTTTCTATCTATTAAAACTGTAATAATATAACAATTAGGCACTTACCTACCAATTGCTGATAAGAACAACAACAAACATTAGATGGCAAAAGCACAAATCACTTATACTCATTACCTACACAATCTTATTACCTACTTATCAATCACTATTTTACACTAATAGACAAATATAAACAATAAATATAGTTTTGAATTTAAAATGTATGTTGATACAAAAACAAATAAATATCAGAAATAAAGAACGACAGGAGCGAAGTAGATTATGAATATTTGTCGTAACAATTTAAACAAGACGTTGGATATAAAAAATAATAATATTTTTCTTAATAGCAGTACTCATACCTACCTATCTTCAAATCGATAATTAAGCAGATTGACAAAACTCATCATTAGGCAAATCTTTTTTTTCACTTAGATCACTTACGTGATCCTTATGAAAAGGCTTATTTTTTGCCATCTACATATCTAGTTATTTAGCATCCCTTATTAAGTCAATTAGGTCTTAACAATAAACCAAATTGACCCAATATTGGACACCGACAAGCGAAAGAGTCGGGGTATATATACCCGACCTGGAGAATCTTGATATCGCGATTTAATTTTTCCTGAGGCGACATCTAGACACACAAGTGTTCAACTTTATTACAATTTATGGCTTAGGATGTCCAGCGATTGTGAAATTACGCATTTATTATTTAAATATCTTGTGATTATTGGTACATTTAATTTCATTATTTTAATAAGTCAAAGCTCTATTAAGGTTTAATTAGCCAATGCCACGATTTTAAGAAGAGAAAATGTTATCATCAATTATTAATTCTACCAACATAATGCTTACATGTTAAAAAGTAAATTATAAAAAAAAATATATAAAAAAGTTTTTTTAAGGACAAGCTCTCAATTAACAAAAACGTGAATTAAAAGGTAACAAGTGTTTATTTTAAAAAACCAAAAACCCGACTGCCTTGTCTTGCCAAAAAGTAGCCTTCGTCAGTCAATATTATTAATTATTATGTATACTTATTATTACTTTGTGAATTTCGATAGTGCTATCAAAATCGTCTAACTACACTCCCGGACTCCTAAATTCAGCCACGAGTTAGTATCGTCCATAACTTAAAAAAATATATGAATGACCAAATAAATATCAGAAATAAAGAACGACAGGAGCGAAGCCCTGGATGGCCCTGGAACAGCTAGTAATTTTTAAAATGATACTACATAGATTATGAATATTTGTCGTAACAATTTAAACAAGATGTTGGACATAAAAAATAATATTATTTTTCTTAATAGCAGTACTCATACCCACCTATCTTCAAATCGATAATTAAGCAGATTGACAAAACTCATCATTAGGCAAATCTTTTTTTTCACTTAGATCACTTACGTGATCCTTATGAAAAGGCTTATATTTTTTGCCTTCTACATATCTAGTTATTTAGCATCCCATATTAAGTCAATTAGGTCTTAACAATCGACCAAATTGACCCAATATTGGACACCGACAAGCGAGAGAGTCGGGGTATATATACCCCACCTGGAGAATCTTGATATCGCGATTTAATTTTTCCTGAGGCGACATCTAGGCACACAAGTGTTCAACTTTATTACAATTTATGGCTTAGGATGTCCAGCGATTGTGAAATTACGCATTTATTATTTAAATATCTTGTGATTATTGGTACATTTAATTTCATTATTTTAATAAGTCAAAGCTCTATTAAGGTTTAATTAGCCAATGCCACGATTTTAAGAAGAAAAAATGTCATCATCAATTATTATTAATTCTACCAACATAATGCTTACATGTTAAAAAGTAAGTTATAAAAAAAAATATAAAAAAAGTTTTTTTTAAGGACAAGCTTTCAATTAACAAAAACGTGAACTAAAAGGTAACAAGTGTTTATTTTAAAAAAACCAAAAACTCGACTGCGTTGCCTTGCCAAAAAGTAGCCTTCGTCAGTCAATATTATTAATTATTATGTATATTATGCATCAAAATCGTCTAACTACACTCCCGGACTCCTAAATCGAGCCACGAGTTAGTATCGTCCATAACTTTAAAAAAAATATGAATGACCAAATATTTTTTATGCAGTTTTGTAGCTGGCATATTTTTCGCCTAGTTGACATGCATTTGGTTCTAAATTTAAATTTGTAATCTTGCAAAACAAATGAAGAGCTGCAGTTGTTCATTTTTTAAACGACTTCAAAAAAGGAGGAGGTTATATGTTCGACTGTATGTATTTTTTTTTTTATATATGTTCATCGATTACGCGGAGATGCCTGAACCGATTTAAAAAAATATTTTTTTGTTTGAAAGGGTATACTTCCGAATTGGTCCCCTATTCATCACGTCAAGTTCTGATGATGGAATCTCAGGGAAATCGAAGGCAACCCTCAAATTTTATAGGCACATGTTACGTGTTTCATATATTTTTTAAAGTTATTCAAGTATTTACGTCTGATAGTCAACATCTCATGTTGATGAGCTGGTGATGGAAGGTATAACTCCTTAACTGTTAGGAGTTGGAGGATAATTCTTTCGACATTATAGGTTCTTATAAACCAATAGTTGTATTCTTGTAGGTTATTTAGGTGAGCTGATACTGGAAGGTATAACTCCTTAACTATTAGGAGTTGGACGATAATTCTTTCAATATTATAGGTACTTATAAACCTATAGTTGTATTCTTGTAGGTTATTCAGGTGAGCTGTCAGTGAAAGGTATAACTAAGTGCGAGGTGGTGTGAAGTAGCGAGCGGTAACAGATGTACGTACTAAGTAGTACGTAGCTTAAAAAACTCCTTAGGCTTGGCACCGACTTCAAACAGATTACTAATAGGGTATTATACTTTAAACAGGTAGGTAGGTATTTTTTAGCTTGGAATTAAATATCTAATTCAGTTTATTTTTCGCTTTTTAGTACTGATTTGAAGTCGTTTTAATATTTTTTTGTTAAAAATAGTTTATTAGGAATCCGAAACAATACAGAAACTGTAAATTAGATCTTTGATTATTGTTTTTTTCGTATCTACTGATTGAAAATGTTCGTCAATTGTTTTTGCTAATGTATACCGTTTCTGGGTTTAAATTTTGGATACTTAGCCTGAAGTAGCGGCTCAAGCAGTGGCTCTTCTTCAGTCTGGTTTAAGCCATATAATATTCGAAAAAGTTTACGATCCGGGAGCAATCCAACGAGTCAGAATCAGGGGGCTGCAGGATAAGAATATACCAATCGATTGCATTTTTTTAGTTGTGAATCTAAATCATCCTCGAATCCACTTGAACACATACACAAAAAATCATTCAAATCGGTTCAGCCGTTTAGGAGGTGTTCACTGTCAACACACGTACAGAAGAATTATATATATAAAGAATAATCACATGACGTCTTTTGTTAACCCTATAAAAACATTTCCAACTATTAGTTAGTTGTAGAAAAACGTAACAACATTAGATTTTCCGATTTTACTCTAGTATGAACAATTTTTTTAGCTAATCTGTATTAATATGTATTTTTGCTTGTCCACAGGAGATATACCAGAATCCTTCGTTCATACTCGACAGAAATGAAGTTTTTGACGTCATCCCGGGCAAATTAGGTAAGAAATTGCAATGATAACTTTACTAGTACATATATATTCTTTTACATAATAGTATCTACTATCGCTGGCGCTTTTCTTAGATCACGATTTCTATAACTGCCGTCAGTTAATATAGCTGACGCTTGCATTGTGGGCCAAACGAAACTTATCTGCCGAAGCGAGGGATAACATTTGAAATATTTGGTGTCTCCAAAATATAAGTACTAAAATTTACTTGCACCTTGTACTTCACTAATATCCCACCCACCCATTACAATGTGTACGCATCGATTTTGGTCTTAAAAGATGGAAAATCGATTATGGATTTTGTATCGATTGGATAGCAATAGGTATGAGTAGTATAGGTAGTCAATAAGGCAAAATCACATAAATAAGGGATTAGTATAAGCCAAGAGCCTGTTACTTAGCAAATGATTAAACACGCTTTCTTTACTTAAGTATTAGAAACTTTGATTAGCATTACTAAACGCACATTAACATTATACTCAGCTCTACGCTTGTTACTGCGAATGTTTTGTTGTGTTAAGTTTAAAGCTGGAATTTAATTACGAATATCGTATAAATATTCGTCAACAACTTCGAGACTAGCTCCCCACACTAATAGAGGCGGGCGCTACTTGACAATTTGACATAACTTCCGTTTTGTCTATCATTAATCTATTATGTGAAATTTCTAAAAATCTTAGGAACTAAATATGGACAACGCTGAAACACGTGTTCTTTAGTTAAAACACCCTACCTAAATTAATAATATTTTGCTTTTCAAATTATCTTAAATTTCTCAAAAAAATAATTACAGCTAGCTTCGGAGCCGAGCGGTCGTTTTCCAAATATTATTGGTATAATCAGATAACCGAATGGACTGACAAATAAAGTTTTGTACTTAGTACTCATACTAGAACAGCAAGTGCAAGTATTGGTAACATTCGGACTTAATACATAACACACGCAATATCTCATTATGTGTCTTCTGCTGTCTAGAATTTAGCCTTTTAATATCTACAAATTTTTTTTTCAATCTTTTCACAAACAGATGTTAGCACTAGGAATTTTTAATTTTAATTATTTCGAGGCATACCTATTCCTTTTTGCAATGTTGTTATAAAAAATTACAAGATTTTTAACACCGCTGCAAGACCCTTGTCTCGCAACAAATTATCGAGTTAATAAGTATTCTAGGTTCTGTTTATCAAAAATATGGCGCCAAGTTTCAAATTCAATTAAATGAAAAATAATTCATAGAATTTTTTTTTTAAAGAAGGAGTAAAGAAATATCTAAACGCATCGCAACATTCACGTTTTTAAATTTTTTAATATTAAAAGCTATTTTTTTAAAAAGAGGATTGAAAACATTATTTATACAAATCACACTGCCTTCCCAACACAGGGTTAGGCTGAGATCATAGCAGAAGGAAGTGGTCCTTCCACCTGCTCTATCCTCACATACATTTTTTGCTTCTTCAAACTTCATCACGGATATTATAGGTGAGAAAAAGAACGATTTTTAAAGGAAAAAGGGTGCTCGTCCTACTAACATTCATAGAGCATATTTAATCTCAAAGTATATTATTGTACACAACGAACAACGTTGTACGTACTTCCCACGGCCTAGTTGTGCGGGGCCCGTGCTATGAATAGCTTTAATCTAGACCACTAAGTAGTCATGAAGATTAATTGGAGATATAAAACTACAGCAAAGAACTAGGTATCTAAATTGGTTGACTCTCGTCAGAATGTTAATTATAAACAATATTAAAAATTGTTGCTATGTAAATTAATTAGGCATTATATTATGTATTTCCCCGAAGTCGAATGGATATAATATATGTATGTAAGGCACCCACAGTTCGCAAGTTATGATAATAGGGAGCAAGCCAATTACCAGGTGCTTTGTCAGACGCCCGATCTAGCGATCGATCGTGCCAAGGCTCTCATGTGCAGCAGTCCAAGGCAGTAATACAATATGTTCCTCTCCGATAATAAATTCTCACTTATTGTTTTTATTGCGTTTACTGATTGCGTATTGCTGCTGGCGTAGAGAATTTTACAAATTACCATGAAAGGTGCGATGCGAATATAATTTTATAATGCTGATCAATTTCCTATTGCACGAAGTTTGAGATAATATAATATTAATTATTCATCAAATATTTTAACGAACTGAACGGATGTGCCAATATACGTCATAGTTATTGAAAGTAGCTGCGTTGTTACAAAACATATACCTACACTTACAATATAGATATATTTGCATGCAAATGTTTTCCAATATAAAATTTAGCAAAAACGTGTTATTGCCTAATTAAGATATTTTACGTGACATAAATTAGTGGTACATTGATGAGTGTCAGATTTCGCGTAGCTAAAAGTTCACGAGGAGACGAAGTGCATAAAGCTAATATTTAATGAAAATTAAAAAAAAGAAAGAATACGACGTAGACAATCGAATGTATATAATAATATCATTGATTACTAACGACTTTTAATTCAAATTTTCTATATCTTGTTCGAACTTTGGTTACTTTAATAGGTAGGTACTATTATTGATTCTGTGCTACTCTGAACTACATATTTGCGATACCAAATATCGCAAATAATTCAAATTAAACACGTAAAATATTCCAGAAAGTTTTATTTTAAGATCGAGGTTATCAAGAACTAGTTTTGTGCGAACACAGAATCAAGCAAATAATCACAACGTAAACAGGATTTATATAAATAATAATATATTATTAGCTCGTCAAAACAGACGCGAAATTTATTTTGAAAACGTGTAATTGAACATTATTTATATTTACAATAATATGTGGATTTGGCGGGTGGCCGTTCGCATTGGTTGCAAGAGTCACAAAATCGCTCGCTGTGGCGGAAACATTGGCTTGAATTGGGCTGATATGATGATGATAATGATGACTGAATAAGATCTTATTATAAATTTACATTAAACTTTTTTTAAGAATAAGATATTTTATCACTTATCAGAAAATTAACCTATGATTATTTTACCCGAGCCCAGCAGTGGGACTTAATGGGTTGCTAATGAACCTATAGACAAAACACGAATTAGCATGACGTCCTCGTCAGTTTCTTGAATCATATATGTATAGCGCTGTGCTTCCGGAGATACATAATAAGATATTGCGTGTGTTATATTATGTATTAGCAGTCCGAATGTTACGTGCGTGACGTGCGGTGTGAGGAATATTTTTATCATTCTAAGTCTCAGCCTCTTTTTCTGTCTACTACCCATGCCACTCGATGAACATGTAGAGGAACTATTATTGTAATATAATACATATTAAAAAATGATACAAGGAGTTTATCTGTCGTGTTTTCCGTTGAAACTTAGCGTTTGTTGCAGGTGACAAATGGATGGTATCGTGTCTCGGTGTTCTTTACCTCACCAAGGGGCTGTTCTACAGAGTGGTGCCGGCGGACCAGAGGGTCGATGAAGCGTATGCTGGCGTCTTCAGGTAATTATTAATTAAGTTTTATTGAAACTGTCGTGCAAACAAGTGTGGTTGATGCCAGAAAATATTATATTTACCCCAAAACTTTGACAAAGAATAGATTAAAGAAAAATATTTTTTTCATTTTAGTTGAATTCAGTCCAATATTTATTATTAACCTTTTGCTTAAGTCAATAACAAATAAAACGACGACTGAAATCTCAATATTTCAATAAAATAGCTTAAAAACTTAGTAGTCATAAGTATATATTATAGGTATGGTCTATATAGGTCTATTTGTAGTCATAACTGTCTATTATATGTGTATTATAGGTAGATTAGGTGGTACTCTTTGTCGAGCAACTACTTATTAAAACTAACATCCATTGTTTTCAGATTCCGATTGTGGTGGTGTGGACAATGGCTGGAAGTGCTGGTAGATGATCGGTTGCCTACAGTCAACGGAAAGTTGTCTTTCTTACAGAGCAATCACACGGAGCAAATGTGGCCAGCATTACTGGAGAAAGCTTACGCCAAGTTAGTTTGATACAATTTAAACCCCCTCCTTCAGAATCTTTAAAGACCACACGATAATATTCCTTTATTTGGATAAGAGCATTTCACAATTTCAATTTCAACAATAATTTTTTCAATTTTATTTCGGATGCGTGTATGACAAATGACAATAGCGCAAACAGGGTCTTGGGATTTTCTGTCTGAAAATTTCCAGTACCAGTGAAGAAATGTACCCGGCAATGGCAATAAACTTGCCCTTTATTATACGGGTCCTATCAAAGCTGGCGAAACGTGGATGTAAATGTAGTAAATTTAATTACCAGTCAAAAACGTAAATGCCCAACACCAAATGGACTTGGATGTAACAGGCCTATGGTAATGATGATCATATAATTCATATATAAAAATAGAGAGGTCCTTGATTGAATATGTAAAGATACGGTTAAAGATTCTACAAAAAAAAAGGTTAACCGACGGCCAAGGTTTGCAAGGCACAATTACCAAGACTGGCAGGAGGTCGCAAACAAAAATATAGGATATAATTTCGTTACCGGCTTCACTACAATTGGTGAAAATAGAAATTTTTGATGCTAAAAGAGGAATAATTTGATTATAATCTTCGAGGGAGACTTGAACTTGCAACCCTGGTAATCCGATTCAGTGGTCTATCATTAAGTACCCGAATAGCTCAGATAAAAGATCACTAGGAAGTATAGCTCAGGTCGTGGCTTTCAGTTCCGCTTCACTTACAAAATTGACACACTTCTTTACTTTATTACGTAGATAATATTCACCAAACATATTGTTTATTATTTTCTTAATTTAATTGGCATATACAACCATAGTGGTCGATATAGATCGATGTTTAGCCAAAGCAAATATATTAGCAATAGGTTATGTATTTTCGCCTTTTAAATTTCCAGACTCCACGGGTCATACGAAGCTCTGAAATACGGCAGTCTGCTGGACGGACTGGCAGACCTCACGGGTGGAATAACTGAATCTATACAAATGGCAGAAATGACAGACGCTGAGACTTTGAGAAACTTATTAAAAAACACCAGTCTGGTAACCGCACATCATGTTGCTGCTGTAAGTATATTTATTATTGACAAGGCCCTCACTGGGTAACAAGAAGCCCTGTGTTGCGACGGACTTAAAATATAATTTTACGAGCATTTGATTTCATTTTTCGTTTAAAACAAACGTTGTACATTTGTAGTCACGATGGAACAGAGACGGTATATGCGTTTAGTTGTAAATTCAACTCTTAAATGGAGTGAAACGTTTGTATTGAGAAAGAACATTAGGTAAAAACTTTTTTAATTTTGACCTTATTAAACCTATTCTGACCACAAATTTGAAAATGTCCCTGTCCTGTAACTATTGTACATAAAAAACTGTGTAAAGACCTATCCAATGAAATATCACTCATCGTTATTGGAGGTGGTTGAGGAAGAGTCCACAAGCGATACCAAAACGCCTGTCGTCGTCGATGTATGTTACTACAGCCTCGATAGATGGCGTTGTACCGTTCGGCTGAATCGCGGTGTTAAGATTCTCCGACGGCAGTATATAAGGTTTCGTCGATAATTAAAAACCTTTTGCTCGGCGATAGTCCGAATGAAGTATCAGTATGAATGAAGTAGCCATCTGATGAAAAAATATTTGAATTTAGTTTATCTATTTATTGTACATGTAAACTAAATAATTCTGTTGTGTCACGGAAAGCAGGATATTATCCTTTTATATCTCAAAAAATTATTAAATAAGTAAATAAAAAATGTCTAAAAATAAGTTTTATACATTATCTTTATATTTTTATTTATTTATTTAACGAAGTTACAAAGTATTTTAAATAATATTAAGTATATATAATGTTTCTGTACGTGTGTTGACAGTGAACTCCTCCTAAACGGATGAACCGATTTAAATGAATTTTTGTGTATGTATTCAAGTGGATTCGAGGATGGTTTAGATTACAAAAAAATAAATAAATAAACAAATGCAATCTATTGGTATATCGTGCAGGACAACGTCTGTTGGGTCCGCTTGTATAATAATTATAATTTAGTTTATAATTATATTAATTTAACGTGCAAGGCAGCTTAAAAAACAATGACAAAATGTCACTAATTTGTGAAATTAGTTGGTGATAATTATGATGATGGGAAGACAAGTAATAAGAATAGTTGTTTGAACTATAAAACTTAAAATATTTCATTGCAGACACCAGAAGATAAAATCCCAGAAGTTCAATCAGAAATGAACTACATGATCTTGAATGTTGAACAAGTAGAAAGCGCAAAAGGTCCAACGTATGTGGTGCGCATATGCAGACCGCTTGGCATCGGCGAAGTTCCTGTACCATACATTGTTTTGAATCCAGAATCGTAAGCTTTTTATTACAGTTTTGAAATTAAACTATAAACAAGTACCATAATCCTAATTATGGTAACAATTATGTCATTCAAACAACTGAATTCAGGTCTGTTTCAAAGTTTCTCCTCGCTTCATTTTTTTGTCAGAAGCTATACAAATGATTTTAGTCAATTCCGTCGATATAATGATAATATATCTAATAAAGCTTATATTTTAGCTTCATGCTTCTTTTTACCCGACTGACAGGATATGATAGGTATTGTTTTTCGCGCGTATCTTGTTTGTTTTTACCCGACTGTTTTGTAAATTTCTTTATTCCCACGTTTCTTACAAATTTGGACAATTAAAGTAGTCGTTAGATTCTTCTCAAAAACCCAAGTGTCCTTAGATAGGTATTATAAAAAAAAAAGACAAAACGGCGGCCTTTTGGCGCTAATTTGTAAGAACTTAGATTTTTTTTAACCAATCAATACTCCATAGTAGGGTATCAAAATAAAGGGAATCAAATGGAGATTACAAATATAAATATACATATGTTATGTATTTAAATTGATATATAAAATGATTTTTTGCAGTCGGGTTATTTTAATTTTTCATTATATTTACTTGTTAAAAGTAGATTTTTTTAGAATATCTTTTATTTTAGTTTACTTGTAAGATTGATCTCAGATTAAAATGGTAAAATGTTAGTAAAAACATCTAGATTTAAGTTATATTAAGTAAGTATTAAATTTGCACACCGTTTAGGTAAGATAAGGTATAAAGTATTAAACTAACTTTATTTTACCCTTATTACTATCTACATTTTTGTAAACCCTTATCTATGCAAAATAAGGATATTTTTATTTTGTATTTGTATGTATTCTCAAACAAGATAAATTTTATTAGATAAAAGTTTAATTATACTAACACAACCTTATTTTCAATAGTTGGCACACAATCCCGCAAAAAGAACGAGACCGATTTATATCCACACCAAAAGGCATATGGATGTTATTTTCCGACTTCCAACGAGCCTTCTGTCGTGTAGAAGTAGTACATCTGGACCTGGAAACTTGCTGGGCTGAACCATTCTTGTCAGAGAAACACAAATGGCAAATGAAAATGCACCAATCGGGGTGGAAGAGGGGTGTATCTGCTGGTGGATGTAGGAATTACGTGCGTAAGTATCTTGGAGGTTTATCTTGTCAACCGCATTATTTGGGGATTTAAAATAATCTTTTTCTTCCATTAATATCTAGTGGGTCTACGAAAAATTTGAACTGGTTTTATATTATCATTTTAGAAATGAATTCGACAATATTATTTAAACCAATATTATTTGCATTAAATTCAGTGATTTATGTCTCATATTCATTTCTTTTCAGATTTTTTCCACACAAATCCACAAATACAAATAATATTATCAGAGCCTGATACGGTCATCATATCTTTGAATCAACACTGTATCATGGAGCCCAAAGTTATCGGATTCAGCATCTATAAGATACCTTCACCGTTAAACGAAACTGCTAAGGCTTTATTCTTCAGGAAAGTCAAGAGCACTATCAATTCTCAATATACAAATAGTCGGCAAGTCACTCACAGGTATAGTTGGCATTTAAGATGCACATGCGATAACGCTGATGCGAAAACTAGTTCTGAATGCTGAACTACGAACTGTAAATAAATATATTGCCTTACTCTCTGACTTCACTACTACTACTAAATTTACTTTATGCATATAAGCAATCGATTTCTTGCAGTTTAGCAAGTTTCAGCTAAGCGATAATCTAAGCGAACGCCAAGTCAACAAAATCTAGTAGGTACATATTATTCAGTTCATTATTTTCAGATCTTCTCTAGAAGCAAGTGCTTACATAGTAATGCCTACGACATTTGAACCACGAGACGAAGCCAACTTTACGCTTAGAATATACTCTAGTAAACCAATCAAAATGAAAGTATTGGACAACCCACCAAAGATGACAAAGACGGCATTAGTAAAAGCACCTCCAGTTTATGAAGTGAACAGCTTCGCGCAGTATGAAGCTGTCTTCCTACAGCTAGCTGATGAACATAAGACAATAGACCCATTTGAACTGCAAGAGTTACTTGATGCTTGTCTACCTAATGACTACATCAAAAGCTGTGCATCAATAGACACATGCAGGCAGATTGTTTTGTCTTTAGATGTATCCTTTTTAATTCAATATTATACAAAAGACGCTGGTGAAGCTCTTTTATGGAACAGGTGGCATAGGCTGGCTAGTTATGGAGAGGCTTTTACTCAACTGTGGTATAGACCAGACGTATATGCGTATATATATGCGATAACCTCAGCCTCATATTGTGAATATTTTAATTTTTGTGTCAATCTGCCTAGCTAGTACAATGATGGCATAGAATAGACCATTTCCTTCCACTTGATACGATTCTGACATACATCTTTGACTTCTTCAACATTCATCAGTCTTTTCATGCATTCCTGATTGACTTGAAAATTTGAATATTAATGATAAATAAAGGGTCTTATGAAAATACAAATTTTATCAAAAAAATATAAATTATCCTTAACTAAAACAACAGAAGAAAGGCACAGGCCGCATCTCACTATCGGATTTCAAAGACCTCATGTGCAGCTTGAAGCACTGGCAGCTGGTGTTCAGAACTCACGCTAGGGAGAAGATGGGTGTGCTAAGAGCTGAGAGGTTCCGCGATGCACTCCGGGACGTTGGGTTCATAGTTCCAGAGAAGGTGATGAACCTCCTCGTCCTCAGGTACATGAGGAAGGACGGAATGCTGAGGTTCGGGGACTTTGTATCAGCCGTTATGCATCTACATCGAGCTTTTGGTAAGTAGTATTATTTTAAAGCAAACTGAGGCCCTGTTTCACTTTTGCATACAAATCTGAGGCTTAAAGGGACATATTTCATTTGAAAAATAGATGACATAAATCTGTAGATAACAGAAATTTCGGATTGATGAGTAATTCTTAATAATGATAATAAAATTATTTATCAGGTACCTATCTGCCAATTGTGAAACAGTGTATATTTTATAACAAATTTTGCTAGAAAAATTGGCAGAGGTCTTAATCGATTACTTTCATTTTTACAGAAATCTTCCACAAGGGCAACAGCCTAAGGTCGGAGGGCGTCCAGATGAACTTAACTGAGGTAACGAACATACGAAATTAATATTATCTTCAGAATTGATTGAAAGTGGTCATGTGGGAATTTTTGAAAGCAGTAGTGGGGTGATAGCATTACACTGGAAACACCATGCGCCTATGTGAAGAATAAATCTGCAATGCAGGAAAACATAGGAAATGAGGGAATTGACGGAAGCTTGTGGAAAAGGCTTGGCCCAGAGCAGTGTCACACCCAAATAGGCTAGAGAGAAATAATTTTCTCCTTTCCATCAGCAATCGGACAAAGCATTGCCCATCCAAATGGGAAATGTTTTTTGCCTTATTACCCGACTGACTGGACGGGTATTGCTTTTCGCGCGTACCTTGTGTTGTATGTTTGTAAATTTCTTTATTCCCACGTTTCTTCCAAAGGGTTGGATGGATTTGGACAATTAAGGTATCGTTAGATTCTTCTCAAAAACTCAAGTGTCCTTAGATAGGTCTTATAAAAAAAAAGACAAAACGGCGGATGTTTGGCGCCAAATTGTAAGAAGTTAAGTTTTTTAACCAAACGTATGGAGTAGGGTATCAAAATAAAGGGAATCAAAAGGAGATTACATATATTCAAAAAGAAATTATACATAATTTAATGGTGTCAAATTGTTGGTAGTCAATTATATTTTTTTAACCAAACCTATCGAGTAGAGTATCAAAATAAAGGGAATCAAATGGAGATTACAAATATATACATATATTATGTTATAATATTTAAATTTAATCAGGAATAATAATTAAGTACAACAATTTTTCGGTATTTTAAGTGTGTTGCTTATCTGTTGCTTTTTTGCAGTCGGGTTATATTAATTTTTTAATTAGGTATATTTACTTGTTTATTGACTGTGTATTTATTAAATAAATAAAATAATTATAATAAACACCTTTTAATTGAAATATTCACAATTATGTTTCTTTACTTACAGTGGCTCAAGAATGTCTTCATGTGCTGAATTCGTGGAATTTGCAGTGAATGTGATTTAATTTTGGACAATTTACGTAGCTCTAAGTAGCTCGCAACTATTACAACAGCAACCTATCAAAATAAGTGATTTTAAACTTTTTTAAAGAACATAATAGCCAGTTTTTTGTCAGTTTTATCCGCTTAATTAGTTTATAAGACACACCATAATAATAATTATATTGCATAATATGTTATGTTATGAAATTTTTGTAAGTAATGTACATTGAAAAAATGTAGACAACATAAATATTGCTTGATATATTTTGCCTATAATGTTATTAAAGTGAAGAAGGAGAAGGAGAAGGCGTACAGGCCGCCTGATGTTGTTTCCTGCACCTTGTTAGAGCCAAAACATGACCAGAACGTTGCCAATCGTAAAATTAATGCAATATCTGTGCTATTGCTAGCAGTCTAAGGTTCAAAGTGCCCAGAACCCTAAAGAGTTCTGGAGACGTAATTTTAACAACTGACTTTTAGAGAATGAAATGGGGACAAGTCATATGAAAACAGAAGACCTTGCATGGCGGTCTTCTGTTATTAGACTAACAATTACATTTACGATAACTTTTTTATAATGAATTAAGTATAACATACAATACATGTGTATCCTCAGATTACAAGTGAAAAACGATAAAGTATTGTACAGCTTTGCAAATACAAAATTCGGCCTGCATAGACAAACCATAGATATTGAGCATACCTAATGGTAAAAAACAACAATAAAATATAATAAACTAGCCGATTCGACAGACGTTGTCCTGCATGATATACCAATCGATTGCATTTGTTTTTTTTATTTATTTTTTTGGAATCTAAACCATCCTCGAATCCACTTGAACACATAGGTACACAAAAATTCATTTAAAGCGGTTCAGCCGTTTAGGAGGAGTTCACTGTCAACACACAGAAGAATTATATATATATATATATATAAAGATTATTAATATTATGGGCGGAATGACACATTTGACGATTGAATATACGCAACAGACTGTCTGGGTGTAATTTATCTATAATACCTATGCATGTATTTACAAAAAAAAAATATATTTAAGTAGTATATCAGTTGTTTAGTACTCATAACACAAGCAAATATAATTGCTTACTTTGGGACTAGATGACGCTGTGTAAATGTGGTAGAATATTACTATATTATTATTATAACTTGGTAATCATTCTTTTATTATTGTAAAATAGAAAGCTTCTTAAAACTTACATTAAAGTATTTTCGCAACATTAAAATACTCAATGCATTTATTTTAGTTGATTTTTATATTTTTATAACTGTCCTCAAATCATACGGTAAATAGAACTTTAATGGCCAATAGAGATGTATTAAGGTACTTATTTCAAGAATTGTACAAAACAAAAATTTCAAGATTTTTGTAAGTACCTACCGCATAAAAATGTGGAATTGTTTTTTAGATTAATACTTCGTCATTATTTTCTCTGAATGTCTTATCGTTTTGTCTGTAAACAATTCATGGATTGAAATAACAGTGTCGATAAAGCTTCTATTTCCATTATTCCTAAATTTAAATAATATATATCGCATTTTTTGCATCCACTCCATGACTTGTACTTATTATTGTGTTTCTGCACGATATTATGAAGACGATCTCGCTTTATTCAAAACAATAATTAGATATTGTATTGTTTAATTGAATTGTAAATAAATAGGTTCATAAATCCACCGAGTCTGTACATTATTTTATTTTTTCTTCAAGAAATATGACTCAACCTAGTAAGCAAAGGCAAGTCGACACAAGGAACACATAACAGAAAATCAATGAGGTTTGAAATATAATTATAATATTAGAGATGTGCCAACTAGTCGGTCAAGCCGACTATCCGGCCACTATCGTAGTCGGCGACTATTCGGCAAAGAGCGCTGACTTCTTACTTTGTATGTATTTAACGGAGAATTACGCTGGACAATGACAGTATTATCTTTACACATTTTTTACACACCACCATCGCAATGTCCCTTCATCATCATCATATCAGCCCAATGACGTCCACTGCTGAACATAGGCCTCACCTAATTTCAAGCCCTTACAAAAAGCGAAAATCAAGACACAATGCAAAGTAAATCAAACAGGTTCCGACACGCCCGCAGGTGGCGGTTGCGACTAGCACGCGAATCAGCTTAAACGAAGCGTCATGTAAATCTCTGAAACCGTGATCGGCTTGGCCGCCTCGTCGGCCGACTAGTCCAGTGCCTTAGCGCCATATGCCAGCTGGATACACGTTTCTCCAGCTTACAAAAAATAACTCATAATAACGAAGTTAAGCAATTTTATGACTGAAACGTTTAATTGCTTCAATTATGCTTTAAAATATGGTATTCTTAGAATTTCGATCATATCAATGAGAAAGCTGGAGACATACATATGTGTCCTCTATGGTTCCACCCTAGATTAGAAGAAGTTTGAAACGAGCCTGCTAAACTACTTTAACTTACATGAATCCTTTCTCCTTGTTCCCTAAGTTTAGACAGGTCACATCTACCAAATGACTTCGCCACTCAAACTTCTTTATATCGATGAAGTGGTACTTCGAACATCCATAGCAACTTCTAGTCAACATTATATTATCTTCGGTAAAAGTATAATGGAACCATTTCAATTCATTAACTAAAAACAAGAGAAAAAAGAGCACGATTTCGAAAGCATTTAGGTTTTCGAATCAGAAATAGAAGATGCAGATATTTTATAGGTATCAGTTCGGAGAGGCAGTCAGGAGGGGAAATGAACCAGGTATCTGTTTAATTAGTTTTGCTTTGCATGTTATCGGAGTGGTGTTCAACAAAAACAATTATATTATTATTTAAGTATTTGCTGATAACTGTATCATCATCATCAGCAACCCATTAAAATCCCACTGCTGGGCTTGGGGCTCCTCTCTTCTGTCTGTCTAGAAAGCCAAGAGGGTTTAAGCCATAATGCACACACCCTGCTAGGGTTGGTAGACAACTGTATAATGGCAGATTTAAAACGATGTCATAGTAATTTCAATACTTCAGAATTTAGGAACATGGAACGAAACTAGTCAAGGATATTACTAACTCCTACAGTACTAAATAAGAAACAGATTATGTAACAATTCTATATAATTTCAAATTTCTACTTAGTCTACATGTAATAACTAAATAATTATAACTATTATAATGTACATGAAATTCACTATTAACAATAGAAATCAAGGCATGTTCCACATTACCCATTACGATATTCATCTGAGTATTTCGCCTCAAATGTCCCCTCATTGCAAAACGTTATATAATAATATAAACGTGCATTGATATTACGAAAATAAGACCTATTATTAAAGCAATAAGAGCACAATTTTAGCTGTTAATCTGTCAGCTAATAATAATTAGGCTTTTGAACGCCAACGTCGCCTATACTCGCCAAGAACTGGCTGTAGCCGATAAAACATAGGTCCTTATTTATTTTATGTGTTTTATTGCTACATCTTAAAAACTGAATCTCCTGACGTGGCGTACAGGGGACGAAGATGCAATTATAGCATGGCGTTAAATGAAACTTGGCGTACAAAAGGTTATGGGAATCGATATCGAACGATCCGCAATATAAGATCGTTAGGTCGTCACAAAGTGAGTAGCGGGTCTTAATATACTTCAATAGTCTCAATATTGGATCAACCTATTACCAATAAATGTATTAGGTAACGTGGAGCCACTCTTGTAGGAACTATTACTTATTAGGTACGCTATAGGCTACTGGTACATGTCGCAAATAAATTGCATAATTAGCTTTTCATATAACCACTAGTTGCTTTAAAACAAGACTGTGTAGTGTGCATGGGAGCTGAATATCTTTTAGCGGTTTAACATAATTATTGGACTATGACATGCAAATTAATTTTGTTTCAATCAACATAGTAATTTACAATTAAAAGGCACATTTGCAATTAAGTAAACAATGACAAATTAAGTCTATTTAAATTTTGTCGCACATGGCTCTGTGTATCATAAAGAATATAAATTATGATATTTTCGTTATAACGTAATTCTAAAAAGTTTATTAAATTATAGCTCGTATTAAAATAAAAAAAATAAAACCACAAAATATGAGACTAAATTGCGACCTTGCCACCCTGTTTGTAAATACGCTCTTAAATCAGGTTAGTTTATGATATATCTTTAAATATACGCAAGCACGAACCGAACGAGGGACGCGAGCAGCGGCCGGCAGATGTATAAAAAATGAATTTATCTTGGCAGATAAAACCATCCCATTTTTAGCAGTTTTATTACACACAGCACAAGGCCAATTATGTTGAATATTGTTCAGCAATTCAACATAATGGTGCTGTTTATTTTATAAATATAGTGGTTATGCAAAAAAGCTAATTATGCAATTAATCGTCTACATACAGACACACCAAGAAAATACAAATCAGAAACAAGTATCATCATTACTGTACAATGCAGTGTATACAAACATCTTTTATAATAGTTTGATTTGTAATTTTGAATCAGACAATGTCTAATTAATTCTAATATAAAAATATTATGCACGCTAACGGTAGAACAATAATAATACTATTAAACTATTCCAGTTTTTCATAACATTTACATATTTAAACTAACTATTGCACTAGTGAAGTATTTGTAAATATAAAACTGTAAATACACATTTGAACAACATCACAGGTAACAATAACTGTTACAATTACACAATCATTCAATCATATTATTATTATTGCACTATTTTAAGGTTAAGGACCTGTTTCACTGGCAAGTAATTGCTAGATAACCGCTCTGAAACTTTGAAAGCAGATTTTTTACGTATTTTTCATATAAAATCATGTTTAAAAAAGGTACTCAATAGATTATTATGCAGCAGTGGTGAAACAGTATCTTAATCTTGTAGTCTATTTGTAGAATTATCTATAATAAATTATCATAATATACCAATGTATTTACAATCCTAAAACAATAAAAGTATAACTATCAACAAACATCTTGACAATGCAGTACATATTGGCATTTTTTTTCTTTTCAGTTATGGCTTAGTTAGACAAACAGTTGGGCAGGGCAATGAACAAATCTCAGCCATTTATGAGCTCAATGGGCTTGCATCATTGGTTCATCAGTAGTTATTGTTACGGAATTGATGATTAGGTATTGATCTATTCTTTATGTGATTTTTGCTCAAGACATTTGACAACAGTTATAATTTTAGCAATATGAACACATTGAGGACACAATTTGTCTATTTGTCTGGTCAGCTTGCTCGCACAACATTATCCACCAACATGTTAGGATTAGTAGGTTACATAAAACTAGTCAATAAGGTATAACAGCAACCAAAAATGTACCTTATTCATACCTCAATAGAAGTCAATAAAAGTGTCACAGTGATCATTTACGGAGTCCTTTCAGATCATCATCATCAGCAGGTTCTGCTGCAGCCTTATGTAGTTCATAAAGTTGTATGAGTTGATCCTCTGTCATGTGGTCCAAGAGCTTTGGGTCTAAGTATTCACCAACTTTCTTCTTCTTCACTTGTTGGAGAGGTTTCATTTGTTTTGCTAGGGTTATAGCATAATCCTGAAATTATAAAAGTCAAATATAAACTTTGGGTATACTAAATACAAAAATCCAACATTTTTAAGTACTGCTATGACATAGTGCCTGATTTTGCCAAGATTTTTTTACATAATCCTTATTAAATATACTATAATTTGTTTTCACAATAGGAGAGCCTGTACCATCGCCCAGTAGCTGCTTGACGTTAAATTTCTGGACCACAAAACATACTACTCAACCACTTGTATTATCATATACAGGGGTAAACAGCAGGAAGCCTCTATAAGATGAACTAGTTGATGATACTACTATTAGTGCAATTTGAAAGCCCTATTTTCAGTAGTAGACACTGTTGATGATGATGCAAGTGGTTCAGTAGTATTCATCATCATCATATCAGCCCAACAATGTCCACTGCTGAACATAGGCCTCACCTAATTTACGCAGTAGTATTACAGTCACATTATCCCTCTCTTTTCACAGGTTTAAGTTTATTAGTGGAGATAATTAGAGCAGACATAATATGCTTTGCTTCACAACCTGATTATATGCGAAAAATATACAATATTCGTGTTTAAATGTTAATAAACTTAAAAAAATATTTTAAAAAGTCAGCTGACTACCACTACACTGGCGACCCATTGTTCTGCCATATATTTTGTTATCGATTTGATTGTGATGAAAAATACTTTACAACCTATTCTCACACGTACCAAATATAGAAAAAAAATTGGCTGTTCTGTTTCAGAGAAGACCATAAACACAATGATATGAGATTTTTATATATTACAACTACAGTTGACTGTAATTATCAGTTACTATGTAATAATATACACACCGTCCACTCATTTAGAAATATGTTTGCTTCATCAGGATTGCAGTTTTTATGTCGCTTAAATTCATCCCTAGCATAATTATCTCCCATTATACGTAGCTCAGGAGGTAAAGCTCTGTGCACACGAAATATCAACTTATATAAACGACGAACACGCAGCATATGTTCAGGGCCTGACATCCTGAAATTTAAAAGAATTTTATGTAACTATAATTTACACATAAAAACTTAACACTTCTTCTGACGCAATCGGGTAAAATACGTCCCAATTTTGAGTTAATCTAGCAACCTACTTTAGCCTTAGTAGTTAATAAAAATATTACCATTACATAGAAATTGCTAGTTTTAATTAATACCTTTATATTTAGTCATACAAAAATTATTATTATTTTATTATTGTACATGGACATAATAATTTTATTTATAACCTACAAATCTGAGAAAAGTGTCAGAATATACATGGTATAATAACAAACATACGTACCTGTAATATTTACTATTCTAGGATAATCATTTACCGTAATTATTATAATGCTATAAAATAAATGTTTAGTCAATAACTTCTAACGACTATGCACAGCTTTTACTACCTAACCTACTCAGTCTGTTTTTTCAGTACAGCATAATGCATAATGTACTCTGTGGTCTGTTTGGCAACATTGACATATTTGACATGACTTTTGCAAGCCATGATTAAGCGCGCGGATCCTAGGTCTATGATTTAAATTATTAATATATTCCTTGTCTATGATCCATGAAAAACTTGACAGTAAAAATGGTGACCACAGACTAATAAGGGATACTACGTATAGGGTGACGGTGCGCGGTGACCATGGATGTAATATCTATAATAATAATTTTTAGACAGCATTGAAGATATTCATATCAATTCTATTCTGTGCAGCCGTTGCAGCGTGTCGAGTGGCAGGTGGTAAATTTCAAACGGACACAACTACTGGACTGACATTCGATGTGCTGGCTTGGCAGTGTAGGATTGAACGTCCTATCGCTGATGGTGGGGCACTTATTGGTAAGCTTTTTGGGGGGGGCTGGACTTTCGACACATGTAGAATACGAAAAGGGAAGGTAAGAAGTTGTTTCCAAGCTGAAGTAGAGTTCTTCCGGACAACAAAATTTACACAGCGTACTAAACTTTGCGCCACAGTGGGTCTCGCGCCACGCGACGGGGGAAATAGGTTCTCGAGTGGCGGCCACGTATTGAAGGCGCAGTGTAGCACGGCTCTCCACGATGTGACATCCACGTCGTTGGATGCAGGCGGCACAAAGTCGCTCGTAGGCCTATGTCCAGCAGTGGACGTCATTGGACTGATATGCTGTGATGATGATTTTTATGGACCTCAGTTTTGTCGACTATAGCCAACATCGGCGATCAGGGATCCGCTTGTATAGCCGACGTTGGCGTTCAAAAGGCTAATAAAATAATACATTAACATTCAGCAGCCTCTAAAAAAATTACTGTGGTCACAGGATCTGAATTAAGCGTGGAGGGAGCTGCTAGCGACAGATAGTCAGAAATAAAATAACAAATGATACCTAAATAGTTTATTTTCAACATTGACACTAAAGTTCAACAATATTGTAGCACAATATTGTATGCAAGTACATACATTACACAATCTGTACACAATTTGATAAAGGCGTTGCTATTGCCGCATGCTAATTCTCTGTTCCTAGAACTTAAAAAGTCGCTACTTCGAATTCATAACCTATTTATAGAATACAAAGTTTAACCTATTTATAGACTACAAAGTATAACCTATTTACAAGACAACAAATTGGGATGTATCAAATACTATCGCTAGGTGACGCTACTTGGACGTGAGTTTGAATTAGTTATTTCGACAACTTCAATGTGTCATATATAAAGCAAAATATACTAAAAACATATTATATATAATATATATTTTAACTATCTGATATCTCACGTCTCAGTGGCTCCATCTAACACCTAAAAAATAAGAAGTATTCATTTCATTGCCATAACATGAGTAGTACAAATGTACAAATAGTACATTTGTGATGGAAATGAGAATTTTGCAATAAATATACTGGACACTTTTAAGTAAGATACCGCAAACATGTTTGATATTGTAAATGTATGTTTACTCTTTAAGTACAAGTTAAGTTACACAGTTCATTTCGTTGCAAACAGTGAATATTTAAGTGTAAAATTGAAATATATATTTTAACAGCTATTAATATAGTAATAAATAATCAATTCTTACTTAAGCCTTCGATAAATACTTGGACTATATTGACGCTACTTATATTAATAAATATAACGAGTAACATACTTTGTAACATAAATATTGGTAGTACATGGGACAGCATACATTTTTTTTTAATGATTAATACATACTTGAAAGTTCGTGGGTAGCTTCTTCCTTTTAACGAGTCTACCTCAATAATTATGTATTTTTTTCCTAACTGCTACGTTTTAAAGTGCGCTTGATCGAAATAACACAAATCAACACAAGAGTTTTCTTTTATATGCTAGAAAAAAATAAAATGTCATCAATTGTATCAAAGTGCCCGATAAATTCCCTTCTGTGCTGTTTCAGACCGAGAGCCTAAATATAACGATTTCACGAGGTTGTTTTCTGATTAATATGTTGGAATAGAGAAACATTTAATTTTGATACATTGATATAAGTTATACAACATTAAATTGTACCTATTGTCCAACAAGTTTTAGATATGTAGAATTGCAATTCGGAAAAGCGAATTACATTAATGTTAACTTAATTAATTTCTAAGTCAATAATAACCGGATCGCTCGCTGTGTCGTAAATCAGGTGAGGTTTTTGTCTAGCAGTGGACGTCGTGGGGCTGATATGATGATGAAGTCAATCGTTTCACGCACAAAGTTTCATAATATGTATTAATCATTACAAAAAATGTATACTGTTCCAGGGTCCAAGAGTCTTTAAAATACTTAATAACAACGAAAGAAAGTTAGAGGAACTTGTGGTAAACAACATCTTAGGGTCGGCTCACAACGGCAAACGAAGTGCGGATTCTCGCTAGAAATTGCATAGCGTGATGAGGATTCGGGTCAGTTCACACCGCAAAGAAATTCTATACGTCGCAGCAGTTGTTTTATAGATAGCTATACAATTTAAAACGTTCGATTATATTATCGAATAACATTGTGGACATGGACGGCAGTGAGTACCTCATTGGCAATGCATTAAGTCCCACTGCTGGGCTCGGGTCTCCTCTCCTCTAACTAGAGAGCTGACAGTAAACCCTCTCCATAATAATATATCCATAATCCACTCACGCTGGCCTAGTGCCGGTTCGTGGATCAGACATACTCATAGAATTTCTTCTAGGGTATATGGGTTTACTCACGATGTTTTCCTTCACCGTTAGCAGATGCCAAGTCACTTGACTAGTACATATAAATTCCACAAAGTGGAATCCACATCGGTACTGCCGGTCGGGATCGAACTCGGACCGCATGATTTGCACGCCGGTCCCTTATCCATTCAGCCACCATCGCTTGTATTTGTTGCAGCGAGTACCTATCATAACCAATAACAATTCCAAGCTAAGGCAACGTTTCTAAGAAATAACAGAGTAACATGAACAACATAATATTAAAGTACATCTATACAAGAAAATCTATACTAATAATATTATAACATTTAATATTTATAATATTTTTTTACGCACTACTCTCAGAAACTACTGGTTCGAATTGAAAAATGTTAATATAGCTCATTTATCGATGCAGTCTATAAGCTATATAACATCTCGCTGCGACCATTAGGTGCTGAGTAGTGACTAAGGCAACAAGTAGTATTTAATATGCAAGAACACCTAGTGATAAGATCACCCTTTCCAGCAAGCAGCCTTTGAAGCATGTAATAGCGTAGCCTTCAACATGAGGAATTACCTATTATATAGCTATCTTTAAAGTGCCGTTGATTACAAGTGGTCCAGAGCCACACGCTTTGGAGAAAGATTAGTGAGGCTTTCGTCCAGCAGTGGACAGATTCAGGCCGAGATCTTTATCGTGACATGATGTCGCGCCGATTGGTGTGAACTAGCCCTTAGGTGCTTGTACGTTGCAAACACGCTTTAGTTTACTACCACTTTTATGACATCTATAATGGGTAATATAATATAGTACCAGTGCCGTAACTTTTTAACTATCACAACATATGCATCTGCGGTAGCAATATAAGAAATATATGTGACAAGCACCCAAAATAATAAACTACTGTACGTGGGCATTTTCATTAAAACTTGTACATGTGGTAGTACTTTGAGATTATACTTTTGTGGTTATTGCATAAAATTACTACTTTAGTGTACTATTTTGTATAATAGTAAGGTTAAATTAATTATTGCTATTAAATAATAACATTATTTTTAAAGTTTGAGCTTGTTTCTAATTTTTATCGATTTTGAATTAATCTTACTACCTATTACTGAATAGATTTTTTATAGAAAAATATTATCAAATAGGTATCTAAGTTTATTGGCGTCAAGTCTTAGTAAGTCCTCAACTTTATTGTGTCCTGTTTATTACAAGTGTGTCAGATCGTGACTGTCACTTTTAAAAACATTAATTTAGTTGATTTTTAACTATTTTTATTATTGTTATACTAATAAAAATAGTTATTTTTTTCAAACACATAAAACTATCTAAGCAAGCCTGTGATTTTTGGTTTAGGTATAAGATTTTTAGAACATAGTCAAAGTTTGTATGTTAACCTTAAATAACAGTAGGGACGCTTTAAATGCAAGAATAATTAATAAAATATGATTCTAAAAACAATACTAACTTGTATAAGAAAGTATTTATATTATAATTATTGTCATTAATCTAATTAAAATAACATTTTATTTTATTAAAATATCTTGAGTTTAGTTGGTAACGAACTTCTTAAAATAAAATTTTGTTTATGATATGTCGATTCTTTTTACAAAAAATCAATTGTCAACAATTTTTTCATGTAAATACGCCAAAATTATAAAATTAAAATGTCTCCATGCATTTATTATAATTTAGTACACGTTTTATAAAATGCCCACGTTTATATGTGAACAACAATAATGACGACAAGTCAAACGATGTATACGATAACACCAATTAATATTGATATTAAGACTTTAAACACACATGTTATACGTAGACGGCGCCATTAATAACAGGGTATATTTTATTTATTCAAACACTTAATATAAGATTATACCCAACATTGTCTAGAAAGGTGCATGTATTTATATGTTAACAAGACAACATAGTTTTTTACAACATGCTTGTCATAGCCAAAGTAATTGACAGTTCTGTCACACTCATGTTTCCTTTGCGAAAACGAGACGGAAATATTTCCAGCCGTAAAATGCTGAATTATCTTCTAAATCTACTATTTTGTAAATTGAACTTTGCATTACAATTTTAGAACATAATTTCCTATACTGTAGATAGTGTAGATCAACCGATAGAAAGATATAGGGTATTAACTTACAACACAGTGGCGCCACTACCGGGAGAAATTGTCAGTATTATCTTATACTAAAGGCCTCCATAGACGAACTACTCAGAGCAGACAGTACCGACAGCTTCAAGCAGCAAGCTGTCGGTACGCTCTAAGTAGTTCTATTGAGCGATCTGCGTTTTCAATACAAATTTGACATTCTCAATATTTGGCTTGAAGCGAAAGCTGCTCACTGCTTCCTCACTCCGCACCTCGCCATCTATTTGAATGGGAGCAGTTGGTCTCGACTACTCTAAGCAGTCCGTCTATGGATGCCCTTAAGGGCTTAGGCAATACAGAATACATTTCTGATTGTATAACTACTTAGATTTTCTCTTGTATGAAAGAGTGTGCCAGACAATGGTTAACTGAAGCACGTTTAGCCGGGTCGAGCATCAACATTCGTTCAAGGAGGTCCTTCAGTTGAGATATCTTCCTAGCCTCTGGTGCCAAGACCCTCTGGTGTGGCGGCGCGAGCTCGGCTTGTAGGTCCCGGCTCGGCTTTATGCTTGAAATAACTACTATTTTTTCCTGTAAACGAAGATAAGTTCATTCAAAAAGGGTATAATATATTGTGCACTGCTAGGCATGGGTCTTTTCATAAGAGAAGGATATAAGCCTACTGATACCAGGAAATAGGACAGAACAGCTAAACAGGATTTCATTCTACTCTTGTTCTTAGTTATCTCTTACGACATCCTAGTTCAGACAGTGTTATGAAATGTTAAATGTGTTACTACTATAGAAGTGATTCAAAACTCACCCTTTCCGTAATCTTGTCTAACTCATGATACAAAAAGTTACAATTCCCATCAAAATGCTGATCCTTGAAGTAGCCCTTCTTGATAATCTTATTAGGGAGCTTGCCCTTTAAATCCATAAAATATTTCAACATTTCATTGTTGGATTTACCACTGAACATAATCTTGCCGGTGGACAGTTCATATATTGTGCATGCTGTAGACCACATATCTATACCGTGGTCATAAGGTACTCCTAGAATGATCTCTGGCGACCGGTAGAAACGAGACACAAGGTAAGGTGTTATTTCATTGTCAGAGATATGTCCTGCAGCGCCGAAATCACATATTTTGAGCATAAGTTTGCTCTCGTTAACAAGAATGTTGTCAGGTTTTATATCTGAAACAAAAGTACTTTCGTCATTCCCTTGACAAATTATATGAGAAACAAATTTACGGAACAAAATGAAGATCGGAATAAATTTTATTATTTTTTCATTGTATGAAATTGTCCAAATTCCGAATAAAAGTATATCTGTTGGAGCAACGTCCAAGAACTATGGTGGGAGTCGCAGACATTCCAATCGCAGCTCCTCTAATATAACGACTGTCTGTCGTGAAGTGTGGGGTCTAATTTTAATATTTGCAGATTAATATGATGAACATGATAATGTAATTATTTTTAATCTTACAGTAGAAAATTACTACAAAAGTAACTCACCGGCGTGTAAGATCCCAGTTTTCTTCAACAACTTGAGAGCCAACAACATTTGCTGCGTGTAACTACGCACTGCCTTGATATGTATACCGCTATTCTTGCCGTACTTCTTCAGTACCTCCCTGAGGTTCATCGAGAGAGGTTCTAACACCATACACAAATGTCTCTTGTGAAAGAAGTGACGGAATAAACGGAGACAGTGGAACTTATCCTCGGGGTCTGCGTCGTTCAGACGTTTGATTATCTCCAACTCCCGAAGGCCGGTTTTGTGCCTGGAATTAGAGTTAAGGCTCTATGTGAGTATTATGGCTCGAGTTAGGAGAGATAGGAGAGATCTCCGCTTTATGACTTTATGCAATCTTATTGGTTAATATTTCTCCGTTTCTCCGCTCCGCAGTCTCACTCCGTTCGATAATGGACAGGCAGCCGAAGGCTCTGTTTCAACATTGGTTACATGTCTGATAGTCTATCCGAAAACTCGTTGTGTTGTAGATTTATGAAGTTATATTTTCATATAAGAACTGTTACTTAAGTCTCAGATAGTTTAACAGATTCGACCCACAAATCAAACCTAAAAACTTTTGCTCGTCAGTGGTATACCGTATACCCTCCCACTGCGCCACATACGCCGATCGAATAATAGTTAATTAACACTTACATAATTTCGTTGTTTCTAATAATCTTGACGGCAACATCGTTGTTCCCACGTATCTTGTCCCGGGCACGAACCACGTTCGAGAACACGCCTTGGCCCGTATATCCGTATACGGTGTATCTGGTGTCTAACGTTTCACCTATACGCACTCTGTATATAAAAAACGTTCGGTAAATTATTTTTCAATAAGCATGTATAAATGATAAAATAGAAATGGGAGAATTTTGAGACAGAAAAAACCGGATAACGTTTGTACCTGACATCATGAGCAGCAGTCGTACAAAAGCCTCGTCGTGACCAAGTTCCTTTTAAAAAAGAACAAAAGATAACGCCCTCACTATGCCCAGAGACCTGTGTGTTGTAGGATTATCAAACATACAAAATAAATGTGTGATTTTGATGATTTTGACAATATGTCGATAAACGACTTAAAACGATAATTGTTATCGATTCTTATTACGGGCCTATTTTGGTGTACAAAGCTACAAATCTTTGTTTCCAAAAAAATAGTATATTTTAAACAGGCCACTAATTATAAAGGTACGACATACAGTATTTACAGTTCTCGGTGCGGCGTATCGATGTCGCGACGCTCTTTATTGACAGAGACTTTGATAATGTATATCGAGTAACATTTGATAACGTTTTGTTTAGCTAAGGCCCACACTTACCTATAATATCCCTCGGCGTCATCCCAATTATCAGTAAGGGATGGATTTTCGATAGCGTTCTTATTCTTTGTTGTGCCGGGCGTCGGTGTCTATACAAAATATACATTAGCAATGCGCCAAACACAAGGGTAAGGCTGCGTTTCCACCAGAGATGTGCGAGGATGCGAAGCGAACGTGTGTCTGTTGGGAACCAATAGTATCGCGTCATTTGCCACTAAGATGAGGCAAATGATGCGATTCTATGGGTTCTTAACAGACACATTGCTCGCTAAGCATCCTCGCATATCTCTGGTGGAAACGCAGCCTAAGGTTAAAACAAAAAAAAGGGGTATATAGTCCTTCAATCTGACGATTGAAGATACCCTAAAAAGGAAAATAAAAATAAAAGTTTCTGACTATAAGCCGGTTTATCAGTTGTTTACAGTAAAATGGCTTGTTCTAGATGGGCTCTGTTAATGTGTATCAAAAAAAGTGAGTAGCTTTTACAACAAAGCCCAAATGGGGGTTTAAACGCTACTACGCCTCTGATTATTTAATATATGAATTTTACCAGTGCGTAGATATTAAAATATTTTAGGACTATTACAACCCGATCTAAAGCTCTTTTGAAATACACTTAGTGTAATTACTTTAATGTTTAACGTCACAATTTAATAACTTTGGGATCAGAGGTTCAAGCATTTTAATTGAAAAATGTTTACTAACTATCTTTTGGAGACAGTGACATAATTTGTAAGTAACGTCATAAATTAGTGACAAATACATAAAGTTGTTGTTGTTAGTAAAATCGATTTTTAATATGAAATGTAACAGTTAAAGGTGTTAGAAATTGTGTCATTTTGTGGAGTTTTAATTTGCACACAAACTCTAGGTACTACTCTAGGTATATACAACTCTAGGTATATACTGTTCGGGATATTTAACATGTCCTTTATTTGCTATGAGTTTCCGATATTTCGGCGCTGTTGCAAGCACATTGATCACGGAAGAACTGAAGTATTTGCGGGTGTGTTGAGAATTTTACGAACAAACGAAACGGTCTACCCGGTTTCTTATTCTTACTCTTCACTCATTGTTTGACGCGGACTGCTGCTGGCCGCTACCACTTGCCTCACTTATTCGATCGCAACACACTACACTCACCACATTCTCGCGCGCCTTTGTTTTTATTTTTACATAAACCTAAAACTGGATGCCAGATCTTCGACAAACACTTCGAAAATTCTCAATACACCCGCAAATACTTCAGATCTTCCGTGATCATGGCGCTTGCAACAGCGCCGAAATATCGGAAACTCATAACAAATAAAGGACATGGTAAATATCCAAAACATTATAATATACTCGTATGTTTTATTTTTTATAATGTTTTGCAATCGGATTGCAATCCCTAGTCTAGTCTGTAAACTTTAATTTATACGTACCCGTACGTATGTGCCCTACTTAAATAAAATAAAAAAAAGAAGAAAAAAAATAGAATATTTTCACTAATACAAGGATGGGTCAATAAGTTCGCG
Source organism: Laspeyria flexula (assembly GCA_905147015.1). Taxonomy (NCBI): domain Eukaryota; kingdom Metazoa; phylum Arthropoda; class Insecta; order Lepidoptera; family Erebidae; genus Laspeyria; species Laspeyria flexula. The sequence goes on along the minus strand of LR989949.1, from coordinate 6,641,059 downwards.
GAGCGGGGATTATGGTGAAAGGGGCGGTTTTTACGAATAATTGTTGCGGCACTCATTAAAGGAAACAAGGTTTCATAAAAATCAGATCATTCCAAGATTTAAATCAATTAACAAGCCGAACCGAAGAAACTAATCCAGCAAGCATTCCATCCCAGCTTGTTCTTTTCCCGCACACGAAGTATCTCACAAGGAGACAAACCCAAAGACAGCGAGATCATTAAGCAAGTCACAGCAACCACCACTAACACACCAAGCCCGCCTGAGTGGCAAAGAATACCATCATCCACCCACCAACATAGTAAAAAGAGAAAAATAGCACAAATTACATCTCCTGAAGTAGTAAATACATCAAATAGATTCAGTGGACTGACAGTGGATGATATTGAAAAAGATGAACCAAAAATCATAAAGCCCAGTAAACCTCCGCCCATAGTACTGTATGGTGTGGAGAATGTGGGAAAACTCACTGAACTACTTAAAACTGTTGCAGAAAAGGATGACTTCACCTATAAGATCGTCAACAGAAACCAGATGAGAATTAGCTGCACCCAAGTTGAAGTGTACAAAAAACTTATTACACTGGTACGAGAAAAGGGACTCATTGGTCATACATTTAACAGAAAAGACCAAAGAAACTACAGACTTGTAATTAAGAATTTACATTACTCAACTCCAATCTCTGAAATAGCAGAGACAATTGAAAGTACAGGCAATACTATAGCAGGTGAAATAATCAATGTAAAGTATGGTCCTGAAAAGAAGCCAACATCAACATTTTTTGTCAACCTGGTCCCAGGGCCCAACAACAACGCAGTTAAAGAACTAAACTACATATATCATCAATCCATTAAAGTAGAAGAACCAAAAAAGAAGAAATCAGTAGTACAGTGTCAGCGATGCCAACAGTATGGCCACACAAAAAATTACTGTATGCGTCCCTACAGATGTGTTAAATGTGGGCAATCACATAAGACTTCAGAATGTCCAAAACGCGACCGCAACACCCCCGCTTTATGCGCACTGTGCAACGGTCCTCACCCAGCCAACTATAAGGGATGCGAGGTATATAAACAAATATTAGCTAGAAAAACGAATAAAAACACAACCCCACTTAACATCAAAAGTAGCACAACAGCTAACATCTCTCAGAAATATAGATATGCACAAAACACAGAGTCACCAAAACAAACCCAGAGACCACTGTATGCTGAGATCTTAAAACAAAAACCAACAAATAACTGCAACTCGAATACCAACAACTCAGGTAATCTGATTGAAACACTGGAAGACCTACTCATAAAACAAACTGCAAAATTTGATATCATCCTACAACAAATGAGCACTCTTATGAGTCTCATAGCTACACTGGTTGACAAGGTAACAAAATGACTGCGTTAAGAATAGGGACGTGGAACATAAACGGGCTGACTCCAAACAAACACGAAGTTGAATTGTTTATGAACCAACATAAACTAGACATTCTGCTTGTATCTGAGGCCCACTGCACTGCCACAACACTAGTAAAATTTGCAGACTATGTTTGTTATGTCACTAATCACCCTGATGGAACAAGTCATGCTGGTACAGCGGTGATTGTAAAAAAGACAATCAAGCATCACACAATGCCACAATATGTAACTGCCCACATTCAAGCCACGACCATTGCTGTCGAGGACAGGAATGGTTATTTTAATGTCTCTGCAGTATACTGTCCACCAAGACACAAAATTACTGAGTCTATGTTTTCTGACTTCCTTAAGACCCTAGGACATCGTTTCATTGCAGGAGGGGACTGGAATGCTAAGAATAAGTACTGGGGGAGTAGGTTGACAACTACTAGAGGACGACAGCTAAAAATATGTATAGATAAGAGTAATATGACAACATTTTCTTCCTGTGAACCAACCTATTGGCCAACGGATCCAAAGAAAATCCCTGACCTCTTGGACTTTTTTATTGTGAAAGGTTTCTGTAAGCATTACATGAAAATCAAATCGTGCTATGACGGCTCATCGGACCACAGTCCCGTTTTATTAACTACTAGTACCATGTTAGTAGAGTCCACAGTTGCAGAAAAGTTATGTAACAAACATACTGACTGGTTGTCATTCCAGGAATACCTTGAAGAGAGAATACAACTGAAAGTAGCTCTTAAAACAAACGAGGATATTGAGTGTGCTACTAAATATATCACAAACTTGATTCAAGAAGCTTGCTGGCTCAGTACTCCTGTTGTGGACCCTTGCACTACACACAACAACTATCCCATGGAAGTAAAAAAAGCTGTTCTGGAAAAGCGGAGGCTTAGACGTATTTGGCAGGATAGTAGACTAAATGTAGATAGACAACAATTTACAAAAGCAGCCCAAGACTTAAAAGATATTCTATTCAACTGGCACAATAACACTCTCGAATCACAACTCGAAGCCTTGACTGCCACTTCTTCAAGTAATTACTCGCTCTGGAAGTTCACAAAAAACTACGATAGGCCACAAGTAGCTAAACCTCCTCTGAAAACCAATAGTGGTTGGGCACGCACACCACAAGAAAAGGCTGATATATTTGCAAATCACCTAGCAAATGTATTTCGTCCTAACGAGGCAAGTGACTTGGACTTTGAAAAACAAGTTGACCTTGTTATCAATCAAGACCTGCAAATGTCACCGCCACCAAAGACAATAACTGTACGCCAAGTCTGGAGGGTAGTGAACAAAGAAATTAAGGATAAGAAAGCACCTGGTTTTGACCTAATCACAAAGGAAATACTACTTAAACTACCAAGAAAAGCCATAGTATTTATTACAACACTCTTTAATGGGATACTAAGAGTACAATATTTCCCCAAACTCTGGAAGGTCTCACAGATCCTAATGATCCATAAAATGGGTAAACCAGTACATGATGTGGCTTCCTACAGGCCGATTAGCTTACTCCCAATATTGTCCAAGGTCTTCGAGAAACTACTTCTACACAGAATCCTACCCGAACTAACGAAAAACAATGTCGTCCCAAATCATCAGTTTGGTTTTAGATCCCAACATTCAACTGTGGAACAAGTCCATAGAGTTGTAGACAAAATAAGAAAAACGTTGGAAGAGAAAGAGTATTGTTCTTCAGCTTTTCTGGATATACAGCAGGCCTTCGACAGAGTATGGCACAAAGGCCTTCTCTGTAAGATAAAAAATAGTTTGCCTCATAGCTACTATCTGTTATTTGAGTCCTACCTGTCTAACAGACTCTTCCAGGTAAAAGAAACTGAGTCTACCTCGAACTTCTATCAAATAGAGGCAGGCGTGCCCCAAGGATCAGTGCTGGGGCCGATACTGTATATCTTATATACATCTGATTTACCGGACGAGGATGATACCACTACAGCCACATTTGCAGACGACACCGCTATTCTAGCTAGTGACAAGAACCCTGACGTAGCCACACAAAAATTGCAAATATGCCTTGATCATGTTACCAACTGGCTGAAAAAATGGAGGATTAAGGCTAGCGCCTCAAAATCCGTCCATGTCACTTTTACGCTGCGTAAAGGGAACTGTCCTGCTGTGCAGCTAGGACATTCCACACTCCCTCATCAAGACACGGTACGTTATCTCGGACTCCATCTGGATCGACGCTTAACGTGGAAATCGCACATCACAACCAAGAGGCAGGAACTCAAAATCCGATACAACAATCTGTCATGGATACTGAACAGAAATAGTAAGCTGTCTGTAGACAACAAACTACTCATCTACAAGAGTATACTTAAGCCTGTTTGGATGTATGGCGTACAACTGTGGGGCAGCGCTAGCAACTCCAACATTGGAATACTACAGCGAATGCAAAACATGATACTCAGAAGCTTAAGTAATGCCCCATGGTTCATTACTAACACCGAAATACACCAACATCTTGAGATGAGTACAGTGAAAGAGGAAATCCATAAATCTACAGAAAAATACCAAGGGAGACTCAAAAATCACCCAAATACACTGGCTGCCCAGTTAACAACGCGTAGCTACACAAAAAGGCTGAAACGTAAAGACATACTGGCCATATGAATCAATATGGTCTAAGCATGAGTAGATGTCTTTACTGAAAGACACACTCAATTTTGAATACCTCAAAACACACCTGCTTATAGCTAAGGCTGATTGCAGATATGACAAAGCAAAAAAAAAAAAAAAATTAACAAGCCAACAATCTAAAACCAAAACAAAATCATCGAGGCGACCACAGCATAACACGTCTTGAAAATATCTGGAATTGGACGTCACCTAGGCGTAACTATCATCATCATCATTATCATTTCAGTCTATTGCAGTCTACTGCTGGACGTAGGCCTCTCCTAACACGCGCCATAACACTCATTCCTCAGCCTTCCGCGTCAGTATAACTGGAGAAAATGCTACCATACTGGACCGACTGGATAATGTGAGAAAGAAACGGCGGAGAAAATTTACCAAATAGGTGCTCCTTTCGCTCGACAGTTCAGCCGTATACAAGGCGCAAGTTACAGTGGCTGCTGTACAAAAATTGGGCTTCGAAATCAGAGAACATCCTCCCCATAGTCCAGATTTAGTGTTTAGTACCCCAAGTGACTATTATTTATGCCCAAACATGAAAAAAGAGCTTCGAGGGAAGAAATTTAACAGCGATAAAGAGGTGAAGAATACAATTATAGCCCTATTTTGACGACATACAAGTACAACGACAAAAAAAAAAAAAAAAAAAATTGTAAGAAATAATACGTGAGTATAATATATGGAAAAGGAATAATAATGTTGGGTTACCAGTTAGGGATTGCGAACTTATTGACCCACCCTCGTATGAAGATACAACATCAATGATACCCTTGTACAATACATTACCATTACCATACTCACATCGACGTTGAAATTGTCTTGATCAGCAAACATATCCCATTCACCAGTCTTAATAGCTTTCTCTAATTTATTTTCAGACGAATCTTGGGAATTTTCAACTTCAGAATTTGATTCTTTAGTTTTATCGTTTTCCTTACTATCTGAATTTTGGCGGTTGGTGGTATTCTCTTGGAGTTCCGTTTGTTTTTGTTTATTTATCTTCGGATCAGGCTTTGGGGGTGGAGGTGACATTGATAGGTTTTGTTTTTCCTCAGGTTGCTCCTGTTTTTCATTATTTGTAGTGTCACCACCAAGACGCTATAAATACAAAAACATAATAACTATAACTTGCAAAATTTCCTAAAATAAAACTTTTTTCTTTCTTCTTCCTTTATAGTTATTAAAATGAGTAAAAATAAAACTGCATACATATTACCTATTACGGTAATGCATATTACCCCTTGATATATATATTTTTTGCATGACGTCGCATACTTATAGTTGAATGATAATTTATAAGATCGCTATGTACTTGATTTGATAAAAAATAGCCACTTTCCTATCACAACCTAATCCTAACCTAAATCACAGTCTATCTATTATTTTTATATAAAGACTAGCTGTTGCCCGGGGCTTCGCTCCCGTTGTTCTTTGTCTGGCCACTGCTCTGCCTTCCTCAATAAATGGGCTACCCAACACACACTGTTTGATATGACCCAAAAAAATTCGCTCTGCTGTTTATGGTATTAATCGATCAAGGGATGCATTTAAAATGCACGAGTAAAACACCGACGTGTGTAATTCAAAAAACTTTTTTTATAAAAAATAATTAACTTTATCAATCAAAATTTAAATGGTCAAATAAAGTGAGAACCCTACACTATTTAAAAAAAAAATCCTCCTAAAAGCCGCGATAGTGGAACGTGGTTTTTTATCAGCGATAGGCCTTATTAAGAGCAATCTTTCTGTGCTAGTCACAAATTACACTTTTGAGTTTTTAGGGAGAATAAAAATAAAAACGAAAATCTGAAAAAAAAAACGATATCCAGAAGCGATTTACAAAAAATTATAAATGGAAAATATGCGCCTAAAGATGCTTTATCAGACTATATTTATCTAAAGTAAATATCTTGAACAGTTACGTTTTCAGATTTTTATTTTTTTTTACGACAATGTCACGTCACGCAAAGTTCATTATTTTTTATAAAAAAAGTTATTTGAATTAGACACGTCGATGTTTTACTCGTGCATTTTAAATGCATCCCTTGATCGATTAATACCATAAACAGCAGAGGGAAATATTTTGGGTCATATCAAACACTGGGCAACACTAAAATAATTTTTCAAATCGGACCAGTAGTTCCTGAAATAATACATATTGGCGTTTATTCCATTTACAAAAGTTTACACTTAATCTTCTTGACCTCTAATCATTAATTCTGTCCTGTTGTGGACTCCGATTTGTGAAATGCCACTCAATTTTTATTATAGATGTTAGGACTTTTTTTATCGTTGGCAACAAGAGCATAGCTCTTAGATTGAGAGAGAGAGAGAATAATATATCTTACCTTCACAAGTTGTTCCCTTTGTTGGCGACGTCTTTCAATAATCTGTTCTTCAGTTTCCTCATCGTCGTCAGTATTGATCGATATGTTGAGTTCTTCGTCGCTCGAACTTGGAACTATTTGTGCCACTTCATTTGATATACTCTGTAATTTTTAATAACTGATTTATTACCTTATGATTAAATCGTGGTTTATTATTAATGTAAAAAAAATACTTCTAAAGGTTTCGAGGACTCTTACTGAATCAAATGTGTAGTAAGTAAGGATTGCTACACACATATTCGGGTCGGCATTGTCGGTTCGACAGTATTTGCCGAATAACAAAGCCGACCCGAAACAATTACTACGCTTGTTGGGTTTTAATCATTTTGTGCCAACCGGGTAATTTAATCGGTTCGGTACATCATTCGATTCGGCAATATTTGTTAAACGAAAAAGCCGACTCGTAGCAACTCCTACATTACGTTCAGCATCATTCGGCTTGTGCCGATCGGGTAGTTCCAGCCTAACCAAAGCCGAGCGGCATTTTTCCCGATCATTCATCCACATATTATATAGATTTTACCGAACGGCAGTAACGATTAATGTCAACCCGAATATGTGTGTAGCAACCCTGAGGCTCTTACTATTGTGCAACCATTTTTAAGTTAGCTTTTGAATTAATTATGATAGGTAAATCACTAATAAAATACAGATTTATTCGTTTCGCTTATCCCATCACATTCTTACAAATCTGACAAGTTTAGTTCAATACTAAATAAAAAGTTAAAAAAAAAAACAATTTTACTGCGTTTACATCAACTTAATTCAAATTATTTACAAATCAAATAAAATAACGTAAATATAACATGAAGTACATACCTTCCGTCTCACCCTATGATCGAGTCTAGCATTCCTATCTCTGGACCGTTCCCTAGGTCGCTCTCGTGACCTTCTGTCGCGGTCGGAATGCCTACGATCGTGACGCATTGCCGGGGTTCGGTCCCGAGACCGCCGGTGACTCTTGTCTCTATCACGTCGTCGCAACTCCACCGACCGGTGTTCACGTTCACGCTCCCGATCCCTTTCACGTTCTCGGTCTCTATCCCGGTCACGTTCACGTCTCTTTTCACGCTCCCGGTCGTCTACCTTCCTACGCTCCTTTTCCTTTCTCCCTCTTTCTTCTATTTTCCGTACCATTTCTTTCCTACTTTCTCTGTTTATAATCGCCCGCAAATCTTCTTCCCGTTTCTTAGGTTTATGTCTATCTCTTTCAGACGAGCGATCTTTACTTGATTTGTGCTTACTTCTATAGTCATGTTCCCTTTCTCTTCTTGATTTTTTGTGTACTGGTGACTTCGAGTCATCAATTATACATATTACGTCGTTTGATTTAAGACCTCTCCCGTGTGCATTGTCATCATCACTCTTTTCAGAGAAGTAGGCCACTAGACGAGCCTGGAGCAACTCCTTCTGCTTCATAAGCTCTTCGAGGTTCAAATCATCTTCGATCACTGATATTTCTGGACTCGCACAATCCTCCTGGTAGTTTTCACTATCAGAATTCGAGGATATGATCTCTAAAGTCTCTTCTTTCTCAACTTTTTTAGTTACGGTTTGTTGGCGAATAGGTTTGACTGATGTGTCTCCATTTTTTGGATTATCTGGCGTTAACCGTTTCACGAGTTGTTTCACGGGTTGTTTCACGGGTTGTTTCATGGGTTTACTCTTCTTAATCAATACTTCGACGTCAGAAAGAGAGGTCTCACTCTCTACTTTGGAACTTTTAGTTTTCTCTTTTTTTGATTTCTTTTTCTTTTTGTATCCTTTATCACTGTTTTCTTCTGAAGCACGTTTGCGCTTCTTATGTTTTTTGCTTTTCTTCTTCTTTTTGCTTTCGTCATCGACAGTGTCGCCATTGGTGGACTTTTCTTTCTCGTTAACACTGTGAATAAAGTAAATTTATATAAAACAATTCTATGAATTAGATTGTATAATGCGCTAAAGTAGCGGGCTTATTATGTAAATAAACTTCATCTTAGTTTATAAGAGCCTATAAAATAAGAATATTTATTTGCAAATTAGCAAATCTATTAGGAGATAAGTATTCAAGGTACAGGCCTGTTTTCAGATCGGATACCCATCATATGTCTGAAAACTATTTAAAGTCAGTTAAACATCAATAAAGAGACCCGAGCCCAGCAGTGGGACTAATGGGTTGATGATGATGATGAAACATCACTAAACTATATTACTGTTGCATAATCACATCAATTATTAGAATGATTAAGCAAATTAAAGTCTCGCGGTCAAAACTTATTTACCCAATAAAGTGAAAAGCCAATATCACTTTTTGGTTGGGCACTAAAGCACCACAAGACTGATGAGGAATTCAACAAACTCTTATACCATTAACATATTACTGGTAATTATTATAGCATGTTGTTGGTGATAAGAAGTCTCTATTTCATTAAGAGATTGCGTTTTGTGGCTCCTATAAACAACCGGACTACACCAAAGCAACCAACATGCAGAGTTTTATAATATTGTTCAAGTTTAGCCGAGAAAATGTATGCATTACAACAAAATATTTAAAATAATATCACTTACTCTTTGCCCATCTTAACTAGAGTGCCTGCTTTCAATGAATCAATTCCCTGGACCTGTTAAAGAAAAATGAAAATTTAAATAATTTGACAAATAAAGTTTGTGATTGAAGTCTGACTCTTGAGAAACGGTGCCGAAAAGACTGTAAGTATGTATGTAATAATGATCTCATATTAAAATTCTTAATTTATAAAGTGCTTTATGCAAAAGAAAAATAACACAAATGTTTTTTTACTAATTTTTTAAATTATTTTATTAAATTTGATGGGCCTGTTGGTCTAGTGGTTGGTGACCCTGACTGCTAAGCAGGAGGTCGTGGATTCGATTCCCACCCAGGACAAACCTTTGTGTGATGAGTATACAAAGGTTTGTTCTGTGTCTGGGTGTAATTTATCTATAATATGTAAGTATTTACAAAAAAAAAGTAGTTAAGTAGTATATCAGTTGTTTACTACTCATAACACAAGCAAATATAATTGCTTACTTTGGGACTAGATGGCGCTGTGTAAATGTGGTAGAATATTATTATATTATTAATTAGTTATTACAGAAAATCAACACAATAAATATTAATTGGATGTAAAAGCAAGAGACTAAGTGCGAGTCATTACGCACACTTTGCTTAACATATAACGTACTATGACCAAATATATATACCTACATTCTAAAGAAGGGACAAGTCAGGAGTACCCCAAACCAGCGAGAATGTATGAAAAGACTGCTGAATTTTTATATAAATGCTAAACAAGTAATGGAAAAATTCAAACCCACGTCGGGACTTGAACCCGCGACCCTGCCATTCCGTGTGCAGCATAGTAGATTTATGTCAGAATCGTAGCAAATGGAAGGAAATACTCTCTGCCTACCCCTCTGTTAGGAAAGAGACGTGATCTATATGTATGTATGTATTGCTTAACACAAGCCCTAATCCTACATAGCTACAAACTGTTAGAACAATCTTATTTACTCATATCTGAGAATGGAGCGCACAGGAGATTAGTATGCAGGGCCTATAAGGATTGATTTTTTTTTAAATACTTCTAAAAATAATTAATCATTATAGGCATCCCTGCATACTTATCTCCTTTGCACTCTGTGTATCAAGTTGCTAGTATGTTAGTCCTTGTGGGTATATCGGTCAGACAAACGCAAAGAATTTCTCCTATATAGTTTACTTACAATATTTTAAGAAAATATGATTTATGGCAAGCACATATCAGTGACAATGACCTCAAAACTTCAATAACAAGATTACCATGTTCATATGTATTCACTTCGCTTCACCCTTAGAACGGAATTATTGATGTTAAGACATAAGTAGTATGGATGAACTTTTACAACAATTTTATTGTTTACTCTCACATATTATTTTACACTGTAACACTTAAGGTCCCAGGGCTCACCCATAATCTGCCACAAAACTATTACACAAGTACTCTGACCAGCCTATGTGGAAAGTGTTTCGGTCATCACACCAAACATTTTTAGGTTATCTTCTCATATAGCTAACAAAGAAACCTAAGCATTAGCTAGCTCATAACATCTTAATATTTTCAGTCAAATCTAAATAAAAAGAAATTTGATGTTTGTCTTATACATTCAATAAAAAACTGGTGAAGTGTGAGTCAGACTCGTGCACCGAAGGTTCTGTACTACCAGGTATTATGGAAAAGTATTATTATGGCAAAAAAAAACAAAATATCAAATATAATGTTTAGCAAACAGACTTTTTTGATTGATATAAAAAAATATGCTAGTTAGAAGCATCATTTTATTTTTCCTGTAATATTTACTTAATAAACATGTATCAACTGGAATTATTTCACAATTTTCTTTACTACAATTTACTTTGGTGATGCGAGGGGCATTGGTACTTTTTTAAAGTTTTGAATCCTAACTCTACAACTAAGGGGTGTGTTTTGAAATGTGAAAACAAAGCCCTTTCATTTGATACCTCACTTGCCCTTTCATTTGATATTATAGGCTCAATTTAAAATATCAGCCCCTCCATTTTGGCCACTTTTGCAGAGAAAAAGTGTTGAAGCAGCACTGTTTAAAGCTATTCCAAATTTCATGTCATTAGCATAAGTCGGACAGATGGACAGAGCAAGACCATAAAGGTTCCTTTTGTACATTTTTTGTACGGAACCCTAAAAAAAAGATAAAATTACATTCAAAATACTACTAACTACACTTCTCTTAAGATATGATATTAATCATGAAAACAATTACTATAATTATGATTTATAAATTTAAATACCTTTTATTTCATTAATATCTCTTCAAAAGAGAAATCATTATTATGAAATGAGTATAATTAATAGCACATTACTGCTATTAATGGAAGTTGATGACTAAGTGTGAGGTATTTACTTTGAAAGACAGAGTAACATGAACATCTGTGCTTCATTCACAGTATCCAATTGTTGCAGCTGTACAGATCATTCACATAGCTTTGTTGTTACTAAACTGTTTAAGATTTCAATTCATAGTTGCCATTAATAGAACAGATAAAGGTACAGGTTTGTTGTCGTACCAAGAAATTAAGGGGCAGACACAGCGATAAAAACACAGTTCTCAAAATAGAACTCAAAAAGAGTTCAATTGTCACGCAATTGTTTCCCTATAATGAGCTGTGAAAGTTTTATAAGTAATGCTTTTTATTAGTAATTGTAATGTGTATTATATTAGATTGATTTCACAAAAACAATTTTCTAAAACTGTTATTTTAATTTTGCAACAGTTTGGAGCGTGGCATGTGATTGAGCATCTAAGGGCCTACACTGAATTTATGTATATTAATGTATAAGGCACTAAGAGTGTCACACTATATTACGAAATGTATTTTTGGAGTGACATGATCAATAACTCAATTTTATTTTAGTTTGTAGCTTGTTTTGAAATGCCATAATGAAGGCCTTTTTTTAAAGCCGTTTTGAAATTCCCAAGTTTCGCAATACCCTGTACCCTTAACTCTAGTGTTGATTGTATGTAATAAAACCCATTGCATAGATTGGCGATGACCTTTGCGCATACTTTTGCTACTGATAGGCAGATTTACAGTATTTACATGATAAATATTGTGTTGAATCTGGAAAGCATGTAATACTTGTTGATTATTTATTTCTTGCATTATCACAGCTAACATTAACAATTGATTTTCCCAACTAAATTTGTTTTAGACATAATTTTTAGTTGGAGTGATGTCCCAACGGTTTGCTTTTGGCTTTTGAGTACACACGACAATTTTGTAACAAGCACAGTTTCTACGTAGTGATCGCAACGTGTTGAATACTTTCAAGCAAGATAATTTTGCACATTATCTAAAATTGAGAGATTTGAATAAAAATATATGAGCCAAGAAAAGAAATGACATAAATGTGACTTTGTAACATGAATTTAGCAAATAGAATAAACAATTAATTTATGCTAATTGTAAATAAGTCACTTGTATACTTAGTTTTGTGGATGCAATACAATTCATAAAGATAAAATAGGAAAATTTTACCAAACTCCTGAGATCATTACCTCTTGAGTGAAAATAACATGCAAAAACTTAATTACTCGGCACTAAAAACTGTTGTCACAAATATATAACAAATCCTTTTTATTTTAACTAGATAACACATAAAATCATAAGAACATAATTTTTACAGATATTCCAAAAAATATCAAACGTGACATTATTTTTCGACAACCTACCAAGATTTTTAGCGATGTTTCAGAACACGGCAAAGGAAATTTTTAGTAATGCCCACAGAGCACCTTGACGGGCCACCACAGACTAATAAGGGCGGGCCACAGAGTACCTATTACAGGTCAGTAGTACCTATATAATGCCAAATGCCATGCACAAAATAAAAAGTATTTATTATATTGTTTATGGTGTAGTGATGTCCAGGCTATAATGGTTATTTTCGGTTTTCGATTTAATCTATAAATCAATTATTATTACATTTATTTTAAAGAATTTCGGGTAATAGAATTAGCGTATCGTAGGATCCTTTATTATAAGTAATAAATAATAAATAATAAGGACAAAATTTATTTTAAACCTAAATTAACAAATTTATTACAGAAATATTTGCGTAATAGATCTTTAAATCATTCAGGTTCTGTTTTTAATAATGTTTTATTCATTAAATATTTGATATCTTTATTCATTCCTTTTGCCTGACTGTTCAGCTGAACAAATCACAGATCACAAAATAAATAATCTTCAGAAGTAGCAAGGGTGGCCTCACATCTGATGGAAGATCACTACATTATTATTAAAAAAAATCCATAGAAAAACCTACTACCCTAATAATATACTATACACATATTACACATAGTGATCGTGTTAAACCTGCCATTAGTATTTCTTGTGTTGTGTCAATGGTCATTCATACCACACACAGATTCCAGATTCTTTTATCAAGCTATCGGAGAGTCTTCCGCCTAGCCACGATTTACCGTGTATCTTTTAGTTGGCCGAACTAAAGATAATTTGGCCAGATGGGGATTTTCTGTTGGCACCAACTTAAAGTGCAAGTGTGGTGCCATTCCACAAATGATGCCTCACCTAATATCGTGCCCTACGTGCCCCAACAACTACACGCAGATGGACCTAATGAACACTACTGACAATACAGTTAAGTAGCCGTCGTCGCTAAGTTCTGGACCGATTCAGTTTAAAAGATTTGCAGTCGAAACGATAAGAAAGAGTCAATGGACATCACTACTTATGTCAAAATATTATGTCAAATCGCTCAAATCAATATTTCAGAGTTGCCATTTAAGAAAAATAAAACTAGCTTAGTAACCTTTACGACCTTTTAATCATATTTATTTCACTTTAAAAATCTCAATGTTACTCACAACAACAACTACAACTCACAGCTAGAAACTCAACGTTATGATGGTAATTGACTGATGTTAATATAATGTAGTATTGTGATTTTGTTAATACTTACAAAAGATTTAACATTCATTTTAGTAGTTTACAGTAATTTTTTAAATTGCAACACTAATTTAAAGTGGATTGTCCTGAAATGTATTGATTTTCAGAAATAAAACAAGAAAATATAAGTGTGGAAATTTATTGCCATTTCTCGTTCAGGTCTGGTGCCGAGCAGTCCTGTCTTCGACAATATAACTGACTAGTCTGACTTATATATATATATATACACACAGCCACAAGTGAGTGAAGTGCTGCTACTGAGGAAGTGAGTAACTTCAAAAACAAGTTAGATGATCTTTATTATCTATAACTTAACACCCAAGTACTGGAGTAATAATCCGTTACAAGCTCTAAGTCTTATTGCAGAGATGATAAGAAAGAAACCACCTTCGGTTAACGAAGTCTCCTTTGATGACGAGACGGGAGAGACGGTAACGTACAACGTGAACGAGGAGACAGGAGAACCGCTTCTTGAAGATACTTCGCCGTCTATCGACTTCGCCATAAGGCAGGTGTCGAAGCCTCCCGAGGAGAAGTACATGAAGTTCCCTCGCGGATACATCAACAAGTCGAAGAAGTTCCAGTCGTTGAAGGCGAGCATCATTGCGGGATCCAACCAAGTGAGCTATCGAATGCTGCTTATTCCGACAGTGATGGTGTTCCCGAGCCTCCTCTGCGTGTTACTGATGATACTGGAAGTTTATCTCCATGTCCGCTGCCATAAGAAGAACAAGCTCCTCAAGGATCCCAATCTGTACTACAGGAGCCCATTCCACGTCGTGACCAGCACTTTCTGCGGTGTATGCCGTGATTGTGACACCGCCTCACGCATCGGGCAGTTGCAAGATAAGCGTCGTGACCGCTATGACTACTTCAGAGGCATAGCTATCTAAATGTGTTTACTTCAATGCACTTGTGCATTACGTAGGTGTTGGTGTAACTTATATTCTATCCATGACATGTCTAATCTATAATTGTTGTACTAGTAATTGGGGACTTCTTCATCCCCTTGTGTTAAATGTCTGAATATCTAATTGTACTGTAGTATCATATCTGTATTTCTAACTTCATATCATGCTGGAATGTGATCATGTATTGTGTAGCCTGTAAAGGGCAGGGCATTTACTATCTACGGGAGACAAAATTAACAGGGAAAATCTTTGAAATTTGTTATTAGTTTTTAAATAATTTATATCTAAACATTTTTTTTTATATTACCTGTATTGTATTTTGGGGTTCAATCTGGCTATATTATAGTTGGAGAAGAACTTGGCTAAATATAATAATATAATGATAAAAATTTTGTACTGGCTTAAGGCTCAAATACGCAGCAGGGTATATAGGATATGTAAGGATAAAGTATGTAATATGGGTATTTGGGAAGAAGGATATTTCAATTTTCTTATAAATAAATTATTGAAACAAAGGAATTATAAAAAATATTAAAATCAAAATTGTTAAAATTGTAAAGAACTAACATTGAAATCAAACTGTTATTGTTTTTGAATTGGCATTTTTGTATCTGGACATTCATTAAGGAACTTTTGAATGTGAGGCCTTTGATTTTGATATGTAATGTAAATGGAAGAGACTGATAGGTGGCCGAACATGACAGAGCCAAAGAATATGTAGTTACCAGACTATGGCTCAGGGAGGTACAAACCAATGTTATTAACATCAATTTGTGGACAGTATTCTGAATGTTCTTGGGGATGCAGCGAAGTGTTTTAATATCTGGGGTGATGTGGCGTGACTTGAGGGTGGCCTATCTCTAGTTGCGGACCAAGCCAAGGCCTGTTTGGTTTGATATAAAGATAATATATAGTGGACTGAGAATATTGTGCCAAAGTTGTGTACTTCACTAGTTCTTTTAGATTATGATTTCATATCGCAAAGATTGAGAATTTAATGATGGTTAAGAATAAATGTGTGTAATTTGCAATAATGAAAATCGTATATCTCGTGAATTATGTTATGTGAGGGGATAGTAAATGTATACAACATGCGTGTTGGATTATAACAGGCTCAAGTAATATAAAAAGCCTTAAAAGAAATTGCAAGAGTAAAAATAAATTTTGGATTGAAATGATCCCAATTTACCAACTAATTACTATACTGGCAAATGAAAAAAGGGGATGGCAAAGTAAAAGTTTGTTTTCTAATCCTAGAAATCAATGAAATAAGACCGGAATAGAAAA
Organism: Laspeyria flexula; assembly: GCA_905147015.1. NCBI lineage: Eukaryota > Metazoa > Arthropoda > Insecta > Lepidoptera > Erebidae > Laspeyria > Laspeyria flexula. The sequence continues at coordinate 6,624,912 of LR989949.1, read as the reverse complement.
ACAACTGAAGTTAATAGTAAGATAAAAAAAGACAAAAATTTTAACATCAAGGAATAGACATAATGCACAATAAGACTAGTGTGGTAAATAATATAGGCACAAAACTACTTTTCTCATGAAGAACATTGGTTCTTAAGATTAGCTAGGTATTAATACCTATTCCCTGAGTCATTGTGATTTAAAGGCTGCTAAAATTGTGATGCCAAGCATTTACTAAAGTATGACCTAATTTATCATTTTAACAACAACTATTACTCCACTTTAATGATGATTTTCTTGTATTGGTGGCGGTATTACTAGTATGATAATGATGTGTACTTCATTTTACTCTTATCAGTGTGAAATAAATGTTGTAAAGGAAATTGACTTTAATTTTTGATCCTTTGTAAAATTTATTTACAGAAAAGCAATTTTGAAACAAGTTGGAAACTGTTCATACTTGTATTCCTAAAAACAGAAAAGTTATAAAACATCATGCACTTTCAATGTGGCTGACACTGGCTTGGCCACTATGGTAGATTTTTTGAGATACAAATGTGGCCAAGCTGGGGAGACTCACCAGATCGGCCAACTAAAAACGCTAATAACTTTTGAACCATTGACCGACCAATAAAACCCAAAATCTGTTGACCAAATCTGTTATTTGGTGACCAGACTAATTTTTTGCATCATCAAAATCCACGAAGGTGGCAAAGCCACACCCACTTTCAAAAGGCGTGCAATATGTTTATAGAGCTATTATACTACACGATATTTAGATTTAGGGTCCCTTTATTGCACCTCCTGAACACCATGTAGTGTAAGTAATAAACTATTGATCCATTAGTATATAATACACTAGGTACACGGTGTTCAGGAGGTGCCATAAAGGGACCCTGAATACCGTGTAATAACCCCTATAATCAGCAAATATGAGAGCAGTTGAAACCTTTCAAAACCTACGCTGAAGAATAGAACCAACGTGATTCCTCTTTCTGAAAATACAAGTAAATAAATGATGACACTGCTGGGCACGGATCTCCTCCAAGAATGTGGAGGGAATTTAGCGCACTATACCACGCTGGCCAGACGGGTTGGTATAGGGTTTGTTTAGAATTTTCCTTTTCTCGCAGTGCTCTTATCTGCATAAGGTTACTTTCTTAGTCGCCTTGTACGACACCCACGGGCTGAGATGGGGTAGTGACATTATGTATTCTTAATCCGTCACTACACGGATAAAACTAGGTAGGTAGGTACTGAGCATTAAAATTTATCAATTCATAACATCACAATAACCGTAGGTCCTTTGAATCTTTGTATCCAGGCCATCCAGTTATCTGCATACCTACATATTCTAATTCCGACATTTCACATACAGAGGCACGAGAGGCTAGTCAACTCAGAAGGTTATTGATTAGGGCTGAGCGCAGCTTTAAGTATTATTTTTTATAATTATGTACTTATAGGTCAAAATGCATACTTACCCTCGATAATATTTGATTTAAAAAGAATCACTACCTACGGTCAATAGGAAAGAGACCCTTCTTCCTAGTAGTCAAACTTTTTGATCAATCCACCTTGCCGTAAGAACGTCTTTAGTTGAAGAAAATTCCACAGCGGAATTTTCCACAAGGGTAGGTTCTAGGTACTTACACACAATTAGGTCAGCGTCAGCATCTTATCCATAATAATTATGTATAATCTAAAAACCAGTTTTTCTCCAGTTTTTCCATGTAATATTTGAAGAAATAAACTCGGAGAACTTCATTCTACCGTACTCAATACCTAAATCATCGTCATCATTATCATCCACTGGCGAACATAGGCCTAGGTACCTATATATACAATTAAAGGCACTTACCGAAATATACCTAGATAAATATACCCACTAGCTATTGCGCGGGGCTTTGCTCCCGTCTTTCTTTCTTAGGACACTGCTTAACTCCTATTAGCCGTAGCGTGATGATAAATAGGCTATCCAACACTTAAAGAATAGGTATTTCAAAGTTTCAGTAGTGTCTGAGATTAGCGTGTTCTACCAAATAAACAAAATCTTCAGCTTTATAATATTAGTATAAATTACAATTTTTAGTCTGAAAAAATATCCTTACGACTAAGTACCTAGGTATGTAAATTTATTTGGAGTGAGTAGAGACAAAATTAGTTCACCGATAAATAGACACATAACCTACATCTTTAACTTTCATCTAGGCATCATTATATTCCATAAACCTTAGAACCTTAAAGATGTAGTGCGTACTGTACGTATCATATAAATTAGGTAAGTATGTGCAATTGCATTCGGAAACGCAAACGGGCCGAGGGGTTCAGCCACTTGAAGTCATTAAATCAATAAAGCAGAATAGTCGCCGGCCGGTCAGTGCCCGACTGTGGCTATTCCTACTCGTATATATGTTTGTTGTACCAGTAAGTACATATTGTCAATGACAGCTAGGTACATTTCCATCCACGACAATTTATTATTGATCTGCTGGGCAATTATATTGCTGGCAGCGATTTCGTTTTAAAGTACATACGTAGGTAGACTGGTACTTAATTTCTGAGCGTTTAGTCCGTTCGTCTGTCTGTCCGTCTGCCACAGTGTTATTCTCAGAGTCTACTTATGCTATCAACATGAAATTTGGAATAGTTTTAAAAACTGCTGATCCAATATTATTAAGATTTAAAAAATGAAGAAAATGTTTTTATTTTCTCTACACAAGTTTTCACATTCATAACTCTATTTTTATTTATTTCTGCGCCTCACAGTTTTGAGTTAAATTCGAAGTCATCAAAAAAAGTACAATTTCCTCCCCTCCCATCTCCGAAGGACCTGTGCGATGAAAAAAATGTGAAATAGTTTCAGTTGATATGTACTTATATATATTCGTAAATATTACAGGAAAAATAAAACGATGTTTCCAACTAGCATACTTTTTTGTAAATCTGCGCTAACGGCGAAGGCAGTCCGGCTACGGCAATCAATGTGCGATAGCTAAACTTAACCCCCCGATTCAGAGCAATCCGAATCGGACTGATTAGGTTAGGGTTATTTTTTTTTCAGACCACCCAGAAGTAGGAGCCCCGACGGATGAGCACACAAGTCAACAAAAAAATAAATATATATATAATATAGTCGAAGCTGCATGCAAATTCCATTAAAAAAAATTATTTAAACATTTTTTTTAACCTACATTATTCGTATTTTGAAAAAAAAATGTGTCATTTTAGTGCACCCCCTTAGCTTACACCTTGACCTATCCCGTTACCTACTCATTTCTTACATTTTAATCACAAAAAATAGGTAATACTTACATTTTAATCACATAAAAGAAAAAATATCACGGACTGTGGATAGACGACAAACTTACCTGGAAACCGCATATTGATCACCTTAAAGAAAAACTTATGTGTTTATTAGGAGCCGTTCGCAAAATTTCATACTGTATTTTAAAAAAAATGAGCATTATAATTTACAATTCCCTAATAAAATCACACTTAGAATACTTAGTAGAAATATGGGGCTCAGCAGCTGACATTCACCTAAATCCCCTACAAAGAACACAAAATAAAATAATAAAAATATTGTTTCATTATAATTACCTAACGCCAACAGATGAATTGTACAAAAAAACATAATTATTAAATATCAAACAACTACATGCTTATTGTAGGTACTTGCATTCTGGTAATAGTACATTATGATACAAGTGCGGTAAGTTGATAATTACAGCCGAGGCGATATTGCTAGCCCGAGCCGCAGGCGAGGGCTACAAAAAAGCAGAGGCTGTAATTATCAAACCGCACGTGTGTCATACGACGTTTTATAACATATTTGTGAGGAAATAAATAAAATTCGGACTTTCTTAGAAAAAAACAAATATAGCGAAAAGAAAAAGCGCGCGGAATTATTTTTACTTGTCACAAATTAGTTATCGATGCGCGCGCATCAGCGCTTTTTTTTAAGGCAAATACTCAAAAACAGCCTGTATTACTAATAAAGTAAATTAATATTTTTGTGTTTTAGTACAGATAAATGGTTGTAATTTATGGTCTAAATTAATTAAATGAAAGAATTAAATGTTTATTTTATATAATTATATCATAATTATTTTATCTAAGTTAATTAATTTTATTCATAAAAGGTTGACCACTTTTCTGACATAAAAACTCTTTGCTAAGATTTAAAAAAATAGGTACCGTTCGTTACGTACGGAGCCCCTTGATTATTAGTATGTGAGCATGAGAAGCCGTGCAATTTACTTTACATTACCGCACTAGTGCGTAATGAGATACATTACGACACTGAAATTGGTGAAATAAAAGACCCTTTACGAGCAAATATGTTATAAAAAAAATTATAGCACAAAACATTCATACAAACATCCAGCTGCACAAAAAAGAAACAACACATAACTTACGAAACAAGGATAAACTCGAGTTAATTACCCCGCGAACCAATTATGGAAAGAAAACTATATTGTTCGAGCACAGTTGTTGTAGTTATAACAGTTTACCTAAGGAAGCGAAGGAATGTGACACTACGAGTATCAATGCGTTCAAAAATAAAATAAGGGAACTTGTAAAGAAAATGTGTATTACCTACCTACATCCTACAGTACACTCCAGAGGTAAAATATTATATAAGTTAATTAAAAAAAAACACTGTATCTCATTATAAGTGAACTTTGTAAGTTTTTATGAGAAATAAATTTCTTTAAACCTAAAGCATAATAAAATATAAATAAAAAAAAATAAAATAAACATATAAATTGCATAATCGTCCGGAACCCTCGGTGCGCGGGTCCGACTGGCACTTGACCGTCGTTACCGTTTATTCTAGAGCATCTACGTGCTTCCAAAGATAGGAAAAAATTTTGGTAGTGGTTACCAGTTACTTACATAGTAAGGAAAGGCGCTCCTTAAAAAGTTTAAATTAAGAAAAGTAAAAACTTAGTATAAAACTTTTATCTGTCAAGGTTCTTAAATGTTATAGGAGTTACTTACAGTTAGTAAGATAGGGCGCTCTTTGAAAATCTTTAAAATAAAAATGTCAGTTTAATTAGAGTTAAAAAACATTATGTTAAAAAAAAGATAGTTGTAGGAAAAAATCTTGGATTAATAACTTAAGCAGTAGTTAATAAAAAAACAAAATTAAAAATTTTGACAAAATCCACAACGAAAACATCTGTACAAAAGAAGAAACGAAACATATAAAAAGGTTTAAATAATTTTATTTTAAATCCCCGACGAAAAGAAAATAAGTGGCGTAAAAACAATCTCAAGAAAATTCGTCGGGGGCTGCCAATATCATTACTGTTTCTAGAATAAAATATATATTGTAAACTAAATATTGTTAATAATTAAACTGACATTTCCGGCCGAAAATATTTCAACAGCTCAGAATCAGGGGGCAGATTTCCGCTTTAGAAAAAAAATTAGATTTAGAATATTTTTTTTTTTAAATGATTACTCAAGAATATATACTTGACTAGCGGACCCGACAGACGTTGTCCTGCATGATATACCAATCGATCGCAGCGCCATATTTTTTTTATATTTTTTTTTATTATTATTTGTGAATCCAAACCATCCTCGAATCCACTTAAACACATACACAAAAAATCATTCAAATCGGTTCAGCAGTTTAGGAGGAGTTCACTGTCAACACACGTACAGAAGAATAAAAGATATAAGTATTTTCCAATATTTTTACCTATATTAACGAGACAACGATATTATCCTTACCCCCTTATTCGGTGGCTAAATCCGCCCTTGAGCTTGGATAATTTACTGACATCACAGAATATTAATTAGGTAGGTATTTGAAGCTACCGCTCACACCAGTCATACCACGAACATCTAGGTAAGACAAACTCCAAATTAGTTAATTTAATTTATCTATAATTTTATTTAAGTTTTAAAATAGTAAGCACAACGAACGGGACTGTTCTTTTAAAAAGTAGGTATAAATAACCGAGGCCACCCATGCTGCAAGACTGAGATTCAACATAATACAAATCTGCATGGTTGACAGTTGGCGTGGTTGATGCAGTTATCAGGACGGATGAGTTGGTTTCGATTAAATTAGTTAATTCGACCACGACGAGACGCCTATTCGAGGCCAGCCGGGGCGCGCTCATTGAGAATACCCAGCAAACACGCGATGAGATGAGATGGAGCACACTTATCGTACTTAGTTTGTAAACTTATTTTCAGTGGGTAGGTACTCTTAAATGCACGATCAAAGTGATATAGATTTTTTAACTAACTAGCTGCGTCACATGCGTGGTATGTCGTTAAAATATATAGGTATAGGTATGTGCATGACTGCTAACAATTTTTACCCGACTGTCGGGACGGGTATTATTTTTCGCGCGTATCTTGTATGTTTGTAATTTTCTTTATTCCCACGAATCTTCAAAACGGCTGGATGGATTTTGACAATTAGGGTATCGTTAGATTCGTCTAGAAAACCCAAGTGTCTTTAGATAGGTTTTAAGAATAAAAAGACTTAAACGGCGGGCTTTTGACGCCAAATTGTAAGAAGTAAATTTTTTTTAACCAAACCTATCGAGTTGGGTATCAAAATAAAGAGAATCAAAAGGAGATTATATATATTCAAAAAGAGTACCTACGTAAGAGTACTCTCTGTTGACTTTTTGCAGTTGGGTTATTAATTTTTTTTATTATATTTACTTGTTGATAGATTGTAATCTGCTTCAGTTCTCAGAGTGACAACCATAAAAATTAAAAGATTTTCCTGAAAAGCGATGATTTTTAACGATAAGAGAGATAAGATTTATTTGAATAAAATTTAAGCCCTACATTCATAGTCAACAATAGTTGAATGACAGTATAAGTAGCTACACTAAGAGCGGTCTTCTGGAACTTAACAAGGACAGGCAGGACATAATGAAGGGTTGGTACAGGTGAGTATCATCGATTTAGAATAACACTAGTGTGTATACGAACAAAACCTTATAAATATTTAATACTCAATATTCAATACGTTTATTGCACACCATAAAGTATTATAGATGTTATTTGTAATTAAGAAACATATTATGGGCCCTGTCGGGTAAGGCAAACGTAGGACAGAGGAGAGATTAAGCTATTATGCATTAAAATAGCTTAATAAGTAGGTACATAAAATTGAAATGTAATATTCTTATATAAAATTAAATTAAATGTAATATAGTTAATTATAATTTTTTTATTTTATCGTATTATTATTTATTTATGATTCTTCATTTTAGGTTTTTATCATTAGGGTTCCGTAGTCAACTAGGAACCCTTATAGTTTCGCCATGTCTGTCTGTCTGTCTGTCCGTCCTCGCTTAATCTCTGTGACCGTTAGCACTAGAAAGCTGAAATTTGGGACCAATATGTGTATCAATCACGCCGACAAAGTGCTAAAATAAAAATTGGAAAAAAATGTTTTATTAGGGTAGCCCCCCTATATGTAAAGTGGGAAGTGTTTTTTTTTTTAATTTTAACCCTAATGTGTGATATATTGTTGGAAAGGTATTTAAAAATGAATAGGGGTTTACTAAAATCATTTTTTGATAATGTCAATAATTTCGGAAATAATCGCTCCAAAAGTAAAAAACAAAGCGTCCCCCCCCCTCTAACTTTTGAACCATAAGTTTAGAAAATACGAAAAAAATCTGAAAAGTAGAACTTTATAAGGACTTTCTAGGAAAATTATTTTGAACTTGGATGGAAACAACAGATGGAAACTGCAGTTAACCAATATAATTTGGTCCCTGAATCGTATGAGCGCCTATACAATCCAGAGGTCAAGTTTCATTTGCCCGTATTTTTTTTTTAACTTCGTTTACATAATATTTTATTATCCTGAACGTATCTTTTTTCAAACAAAAAAATAATTATTAAAATAGGTTCTCGCAATTCAAAATTACCATCGAAAACTTCTGGCACGTCTAACGGACGGGAAACTACGGAACCCTACACTGAGCGTGGCCCGACACGCTCTTGTTGAGTTATTTACATATTCTTTTATACTGTAATATGTTTTATTTATCAATATATTTTTTAGTTTTTGTATATTTGGATTACTTTTTTCGTTTTTGATATATTCTGGAAGTTTATTATATATTTTAATTGACATAGCATGTAGACCTGTAGAATGCATGGCTAATTTTTTTTTTTTTTTTTTTTTTTTTTTCGTGAGACACGAATTTGTTCGTGTCTCTGCGTCTGGAACCAGAAACATAATCTCTGACCTTTTTAATGTTATATTAATTTTTTACTAATGTATGTTTATGGAGGCGAAAATTTCTAGTTTAATTTTTACGTGTTTTGTCTTGACCGTCTCCGCACCAGGGTGCGGAGTACATACCAGGCTTACCAAAACTTAGTTTTGCCAGTCATAGTTGACCCCCACCCTGGTACAGAGACCAGCCAAGACTCAAGAGACCATGAATTTTTAAATATTAAATTTTGAAAATGAGAGTTTTTTATTTGTATTTTCCTACCAATTTTTGTTTCGTGTGCGAGAGTGCAGTGTGCTTTTGTGCGATAAGTTTTCCTCTTCGGACCGTCATTTATGGTGGTAGAAATAAGACCAGGAACCGGAATCCCTTTGTGACGTTTTCTCTTTGCACAGATTTGCACTTTGTGACCAGCTTCACTGACTGCCGGGACAACACATGTTTTTCTCTGGCATACATTTCTTACAATGCTGTCCAAGAGACAAAACAGAGGTGTTTGTCCCGGACTGCGGTTTGGTGCTGAGTCACCTGAATTGAAGTGCAATCTGTGCTGTGGCCCTTCCCATATGCGGTGTTCTCCTCTCGTATCGACCCTCTCTCCTGACCTCGACACCGGGGCCACCTTAGCAATAGGCCACAGACGACCTTGCTAAGGTGTCCCATTTCCGTCTTATCGGACAAACGGTGTCGAAGGCATTGTGTGCAGTGCTCGCGAGCTCCGCCTTGCTACAGTTGCAGCACTTGAGGGACCCCTCCGCAAAGGCACATTTGTCTTTGCGGTGCGGTCCCCCACAGTGGCTGCAAACGTCGGCCGACTCCTGGCAGAGCTTCCTAGTATGGCCGTACCCTAGGCACCGCGAGCACTGCACAATAGGTGACTGGTCGAGGACTTTGACACGCTGAAGGTCGATACGGAGAGAACCCGCTGATATCGCCCGCTGCCACACAGTGGGCGATGTTGTTACCACTATGTGGCAGGTGTGGGGGTTCCTGGTCCTCTTCCTAAATCTTACTTGGAGCCGATCGTCCCCATTGTCGAGGTCGCGAAAGACATCGGCGTTCTGATTCCGGAGCGCCCCGACGATTTCATCATCACTATGAAACGCCAGGACGTCCCGGAAAATCAAAAGCGGGTCCTTGTTTTTCGCTTCCTCGACAATGAGGTGCTCCCCAGACCTTTCCAGACGATCCTTAACCTTCTGTCTCTCTTCCTTTGTCGCACACCCCATAATTACTTTCTGATCCTTCGCTTTCCTTACTCTTTCAATTTCAATACCCCCCTCTTTTGCTTTAACTGCCTTTCTGATCTTATTAAGTACCTCGTCACCCGTTTCCATTGCATCCTTTGATGTTATTATGAGCGAGTGTAGTGCTGAATTTGCCGGTAGTTTTGGCACAGGCTCCGCCTGCCCAGCCACTACACTCGCATATGACGGAGGTACTTTTTTCATTTCCTCTCTTAGCTTCTCCATTTCTTTCTTGTTCTCCTCTAATAATTTCCCGTGATCTTCCAATTTACTAATAAGCACACTGTCATCTCTTTCACACTTCTCCTTTGTAGCTACTTTGCAGATAACTTCTGGTTCCAGACGCTCAGTAGTCTCTAAAACCCCACCCAGTTTTTCGCTACGCTCGGCATCCGACTCCTTGACTAGTTGGTAAAGTCTTTCTATCGCCGCCAGCACGTCATTTTTTATGTCTGTGCGGAGGTTACGGCTGTTGTTGATGGCCATTTTGGCCTTCATCAAGCACGCTTTCGCCTCCGCAGTTCGGCTGAGGTATTTGGGCTCCTTTGCGCCCAATGCCGACTCTTTGGCCCTGTTTTTCGGCGCAGGTTTTGTGGGGGGCGATATCGAAGTACGAATCTTCGATTCGATTTCCCCCACACTGCGCCTGACCAGGGTCGTTTCGTCCTTAGGCGCAGAGGGCCCGGCCTTTGCCGACGTGCTGGGTGCTTTAATTGGAGTACGTATGCCGAACATAGCGAAACCTTTCGAAAAACAAATCAGCTATTGTATAAATTAAAATAGTATAATTAAAATTAAAATTGTATAATTAAAAATGTAAAAGATGTAAATATAAATTAAAATAAAATTTAAATAACAATGTATAACAATAAAAGTGTATAAAACAGTCACAAGAAACAATAACAAAACAAAAACACAAATCCTAATAAAATATTTTGTCTGTCCCCAAATCCACTCAACCTACGTAAGTAACGACCACCATGAACAGACAAAAAAATTTTTGTCCTGAAGTCCAGGAACGCTGTAGACGGGCGTTCTTGGTGTCGTTGGATGCGGCGCGACTGCGCCAGTCCTATAAAAAATATGCCGGACACCTCCGGGGGTCAGGGAAAAAGGTATAAGCAGAAATGTAAGTATAAAATATGAATTTTGGGGAAAAATCACAGTTTCTAACAACTTTTTTATGTTTCAGATGGAGCCGAGAGTGCAGCGCCCTCCTCGTGATAAAAGCTGAGATTTTCAGGAAATTTGGAAAAGTGGAAATGTGAAAATCGGTAAAAACTAAAAAATTTAGAATAAAATTGCCAAAACAAATTTCTAATGCAAATTTTTGAGGTCTAACCCTCGGGAATTGTCGCTAGGGTGTCCCAGTACACGTATCTGTCAAAAGAAATCACAAAAAGATACAAAAGTGAAAAACGAAATTTCGAAGTTAGGTTCCCCTAAGGTAGGTTTCCCTACTTCACAATACAAGTGAGTCGTCAAGAAAAAGACAAAAATTTTTGTCCTGAAGTCCAGGAACGCTGTAGACGGGCGTTCTTGGTGTCGTTGGATGCGGCGCGACTGCGCCAGTCCTATAAAAAATATGCCGGACACCTCCGGGGGTCAGGGAAAAAGGTATAAGCAGAAATGTAAGTATAAAATATGAATTTTGGGGAAAAATCACAGTTTCTAACAACTTTTTTATGTTTCAGATGGAGCCGAGAGTGCAGCGCCCTCCTCGTGATAAAAGCTGAGATTTTCAGGAAATTTGGAAAAGTGGAAATGTGAAAATCGGTAAAAACTAAAAAATTTAGAATAAAATTGCCAATACAAATTTCTAATGCAAATTTTTGAGGTCTAACCCTCGGGAATTGTCGCTAGGGTGTCCCAGTACACGTATCTGTCAAAAGAAATCACGAAAAGATACAAAAGTGAAAAACGAAATTTCGAAGTTAGGTTCCCCTAAGGTAGGTTTCCCTACTTCACAATACAAGTGAGTCGTCAAGAAAAAGACAAAAATTTTTGTCCTGAAGTCCAGGAACGCTGTAGACGGGCGTTCTTGGTGTCGTTGGATGCGGCGCGACTGCGCCAGTCCTATAAAAAATATGCCGGACACCTCCGGGGGTCAGGGAAAAAGGTATAAGCAGAAATGTAAGTATAAAATATGAATTTTGGGGAAAAATCACAGTTTCTAACAACTTTTTTATGTTTCAGATGGAGCCGAGAGTGCAGCGCCCTCCTCGTGATAAAAGCTGAGATTTTCAGGAAATTTGGAAAAGTGGAAATGTGAAAATCGGTAAAAACTAAAAAATTTAGAATAAAATTGCCAAAACAAATTTCTAATGCAAATTTTTGAGGTCTAACCCTCGGGAATTGTCGCTAGGGTGTCCCAGTACACGTATCTGTCAAAAGAAATCACAAAAAGATACAAAAGTGAAAAACGAAATTTCGAAGTTAGGTTCCCCTAAGGTAGGTTTCTGCATGGCTAATTTAGATGTTGGGAGGTTAAGTCTATTTTTGTGACGTAGGGAATATTTCGTTTGTTTGTCTTCTTTTTTACTGTATAATTCTGGGTGATTGCGGACAAATTTGCAGATTTTTAGACATGTTGTAAAGCCAGGACAGTTCTGGAGAAAGTATGACCGGCCAGCATGTATAAAAAGATGTAGGTAGTAAGTAGGTACATAAATTAGGATCGGGAAAGAATGGTTAGATACCATTCATTTCCGATCCTTATTTATGTAGAGACCAACCCCTTCTGTAGAGAAAGAAGCGAGATGTTATATGACATGTAAGTATTATTAATAGATTTTTAAGAGAGGAAGACATAGTGGGTATACTGAGGCGCCAATGCAATCTGGACAAGTACCTCGCCCCTCTAGACAAGTGGCATATCACTGATTCTATTCGAAATATTTAAATGTCAGTTCAATACATTTGAACACATCTCTGACATTAGCTATTGACATGTCACGTGATCAATGTCCTAATTTGACATGTTCTTCGAATAGATAGATCGAAGCAAGGAAGCAAGGAATCTCCTATAGGAGATATGTTCCTTGGATCGAAGCGATTGCTAGTTGTCTAGAGGCTAGAGGGGCGCCAAATTAGGAACTACATTGCCTAGGTGGGTAGAGTTGTTTTCCTGCTGGCTAGTAGTGGTATCCAGAGCTCATTAGGGAGGGAGGGAGCTACGGTAACCACTTACTATCAGGCTGTAATCTTTTTTGCCATAACCGTCAAACAAAAAAACAAATAAGTAGGTTGAAATATTACAAATCAATACTAGACTAGTGGACAGCAGCTTTAATTATTAATTTCCCTGTAGTGCGTTGTCCTTTTATAAAACAAACAAACAAAAAAACAAAACTATCTCTATCTTACACCTTGAAAAAAAATCTCATATTCACAATAAAATCGTAATTAGTTGAATGTCTCTGTGACTAGTGGCAGTGTGTTCTTTATTAATTTATGTAGCTTCCACCAGCTTGATATGTATGTACTAAAATGTTATACCTACCTCAACCTGCCTCATGAATGAATCTATCTATCTATCGGTGAAAACCTCATCAAAATCCGTGGCGTAGTTTAGAAGATCTAAAAGCATAGCTGCTTTAGTTTATTATACTCGTACAACAGTTTAAGGACTCTTTTTCTCCTCGTACTATATAAGGAGTCTAAGTCTATGGTTGGTTCCAATAAGACGCCCTTTCATAAAAGTATCGTTATTTTCTGCCCTATTATGAGCTTATACACCATTGTTGTCTACTTTTAGATGTGCGTAGGTTTACACGTGTATCGTTTACAGCTACCTACACAATTGATAATTTGATACGTATATTCCAAAAATATTCTGTTTTGAAGCAGACACACCACGTTTAGTTCAAATATAACAACTTTTTTTTACAAAATACTGAAGAAAATATCTAATTATCTACGACATGACATTCTATTCTACTTTAATTTATGGCAAGCGTGCCGAGCGATGTCGACAATTCTGCCAATGTCAGATGTGCAAAGGAAGAGCAAGTGTGTAGAAATAAACTATTTTTAACAAAAAAATATTAAAACGACTTCAAATCAGTACTAAAAAGCGAAAAATAAACTGAATTAGATATTTAATTCCAAGCTAAAAAATACCTACCTACCTGTTTAAAGTATAATACCCTATTACTAATCTGTTTGAAGTCGGTGCCAAGACTAAAGAGTTTGTTAAGCTACGTACTACTTAGTACGTACATCTGTTACCGCTCGCTACTTCACACCACCTCGCACTTGCGTGTGATCGTACCTAGTGGACGGCTCAAACTGAGTGATACAACCTCATTAGGCTGGCACCGACTTCAAACAGATTAGTAATAGGGTATTATACTTTAAACAGGTAGGTAGGTATTTTTTAGCTTGGAATTAAATATCTAATTCAGTTTATTTTTCGCTTTTTAGTACTGATTTGAAGTCGTTTTAATATTTTTTTGTTAAAAATAGTTTATTTTTCCATTTTTAGTGTACTTTTTATCTAGCAGATTTAATAATACTGGCTGGCAAACTAAGACGGAAAACCGAAATAAAGAATCTTCGATAGAAGGGAACGTCTATTTAAATATTCTAACAACACAACCTGATTGTAGAATAGAGGAATCTCAAAACTCTCAGCTTTTTATGTCTTTTTTTTTTCCTATAAAATGCGACAGGTAACAAGTATAGGTATACAATGCAGGTAATATACTATATCGAAAACTTAAAATATCATCTAAGAATTCCTTTGAATTATACAACTTTATCTTCCATCAAGAGCTCTCACCTCAGACACTTGAAATAACACAACTTAAGGTGTAAACATGGATGTGATATTTAAAGAAATCATCTTCTTACTCCTAAACATTAAGAAGTTTCCCTTCCAGTGACAGCTCAACTAAATAACCTACAAGAATACAACTATAGGTTTATAAGTACCTATAATGTTGAAAGAATTATCCTCCAACTCCTAAAAGTTAAGGAGTTATACCTTCCAGTGACAGCTCACCTGAATAACCTACAAGAATACAACTATAGGTTTATAAGTACCTATAATGTCGAAAGAATTATCCTCCAACTCCTAACAGTTAAGGAGTTATACCTTCCATCACCAGCTCATCAACATGAGATGTTGACTATCACACGTAAATACTTGAATAACTTTAAAAAATATATGAAAACGTAACATGTGCCTATAAAATTTGAGGGTTGCCTTCGATTTCCCTGAGATTCCATCATCAGAACTTGACGTGATGAATAGGGGACCAATTCGGAAGTATACCCTTACAAACAAAAAAAGAATTTTTTAAATCGGTTCAGGCATCTCCGAGTAATCGATGAACATACATAAAAAAAAAAAAAAATACATACAGTCGAACATATAACCTCCTCCTTTTTTGAAGTCGTTTAAAAAACAGTTCATCAGAATCTAATACACTGTGCTCTGACTCAATGTAGACCTTGTTGTGTTATGGGACTGAAACATACGACATGATAGGTGGTAGACCAATTTCAATTATCTATCTATCTATGGATTTGGTTACTAAAGTTTGAATTTTGATATATTTTGTATGGAGCTTATGTCAAAATTCTAACTTTAGTAGCCGAAAGAGACTAAATACCTACCTTTCTAACTTAAAAACAATTCGACCGATTAATAATAATACTTAATTATAGATATAACAAAAAATAGTATCGCGGACTTTTTTGTAAAACCAAAATGTTTAATATTTTCGTCATACATTTTTAATTTTATTTCAAACCGCTTACGGCCGATTTCAATAATCTATCTATCTAAGGATTTGGCTACTAAAGTTAGAATTTTGACACATTTTGCATGGAGCTTATGTCAAAATTCTAACTTTAGTATCCAAATTCATAGATAGTTTATTGAAATCGGCCATTAGTGAAGCAATACCACAAAATAAGTAATTAGTAGGTACTTGCAGTACATACACGCTGATATTTTTTTATATTTTTTTACTTGATAACGTCGTTTTTTTCTGACTTCAATGGCATATACTTAGGTACCATGATTTCTTTTTGAAAACATAACTTTATCAAAATAATGTAGCTTCCTTGGGAAAAAGAAATCAGTAGTTTCTGAGATCTTAGGTAAAATACATAGGTACTCACAAAGTCACAAATTCACAAACTAAACCTGTATAATAATAATAATGAATATAGAAAAATGAAGATAGATTAGATACAGATAAGTAAATAAGTATAAGTATAGATAACTGAAACACTCGCTCAAACTGAGCCATTCGCCTGGAGGAGTACCTACCTACGCCTTACAAAAGACCGCAGCCATAATACTGTCCCGATAGTACTATATTCGTGCTTATGTTTAGCGGTGTCCAGAGCTCATTGAGGAGGGAAGAGGTTTTAAAGGGTCGGCATCATATGAGTGCTCCCGATGTTTCAAGCGTCCATGAGCACGCTTAGTACCAGACCGGCCATTATTGCGGCTTGTGGTATAGATCAGTCATTTTTAGGGTTCCGTAGCCAAAATGGCAAAAACAGAACCCATATAATATCGTCATGTCCGTCCCGTTCGTATATCACAGGCATTTTACTCGAAAACTAATCGGTGTAAATTGATGAAATTTGGAGAATAGGTGTCTTTTGTAGGCCGCTACTTAGTTTAATAGTTAAATAATAAATTTAATTATACTTTATGGTTAGTAAGCAAGTTTTTTGATTAAGTGAATATTTTCGGAAATAATCGCTCACAAAGTAGAAAAAATTGTGTCCCCCACCCACTATTTTCTAAACCGGATCCCTGTGAAGCTGGATAATCTGGAGTCTGGATTTACTTTGTGACCGTTAATTAAAATGTCCGTAGAGTCCCCCGCGACTGGCCGCGACACAGAGCTTGTTCCCTAGTGCGGCCACAAGAAAACATTATCCAAACAATGAACTTTACTGAACTACGAACCTGGTAAATATCATGCAATTCCAATCCTCAGAACGTAGCTGGTTATTGAATCAATATCAATATCATTAATAAATTGTGTAGCTAGTTGGAGGTTAACAGACTTGCGTTAAAGGCATACGTATGCTCCCTATTGCATGCGCCATTTGCAGTTCTAGAAATATGAAGCTTAGTTACAAGTACCTACATTAATCAATAGCAAGCGAGGGTACCTTTGTCTTTATTCGCCTTCCGCTAAAGATATTCGTTGAGTATTTTGTACATCGGGTGATGGGTATTTTCAGGCCTTGAAATTTATGTTTTTCCGGAAGGGGCATGCAGAGGCGTATTCCTTGTATCGCCTCTGCACGCTTTGTATATATTATTAGGTCCTATCTAGGCGACCCAGTCTCATTTACTGGTATTAATACTGAAACAATTGAAGAAACTCAATAACGCTGTTGACCCATCCGGCGAACGAACAAAATCTTTTCAGCATTAGAACAATTTTAAGGCAATTTTCAAATCATGTGCATACATAGGGACTAAATGATTGCTCTAGAAGTCTAGTGCAAAGAGCAATCATTTTATTTTGGCAGCTCAGTGTTTATCGGAGAACAATTCCAGACTCTACCCTACTCTACTATTCTAACCCGGGATATAAACACGGGCTAGCAGTATGGATTTACCAATGGGCTGAGTAGGCTAAAGCCTAGGGCAGCAGATTTTGAGGGGCAATATTTTTATATAAGAGAGAGTAAGAATAAAAGCAAATAACAATCCTAAAAAAACTTGGAATGCAATTAATGAAATCCGTAAACCCAACAAAACATAAAATTTAGATCTTTTACAGATAAAATCAACTCCCCTCGATTCATTGAACTACGTTAATAACTATTTCACTAACAAATTCCTAAAAATTGCCCACGAAATTATAGTTCCTATAATTACTCATATTGCTAAACTATGTTTCGAACAAGGAGTCTTTCCAACTGCACTAAAGCAAGCCCTTATAACTCCCGTGCACAAGAGTGGAAATCGTAACGATGCCAACAATTATAGACCAATCTCAGTATTACCGGTTATTTCAAAAATTATAGAAAAGCTGATAAATATACGATTAATAAAATACATAAATAAATCCGAGCATTCTCCTACGCAGACGACACCGCAATTACATTTACCGGAAAAACGTGGGCATCTACATAATAATTCTGCCGCAAAGGGTCTCGTTCAGATTTCCCAATGGTTAAATCAGCATCTCTTAACACTAAATACATCCAAAACACAATAAATTGCCTTCAGCAATTATGATAATGCTCAACCAGGACCTGACCTTATCCTCAGAATTCATAGAAAGCTGTGGTATGCTCTCCAACACAAACTTGAACTTGTTCATGTGACCAAATTACAAAAGTAACAGACCTTAAATACTTAGGTGTTATGGTAGACCAGCGATTGTCTTGGCATAAACATATTGATATGGTTATGGCTCGAACTAGAAAACTCATCTGGTTATTCAAGACATTGAGGCAGGTCACTCCGGTGTCTCTATTAAACCAAATATATATCTCATTGGCTCAATCAATCTTGATTTATTGTATAACCGTGTGGGGTGGTGCTACAAAAATAAAACTTCACGAACTGGAGCGCACACAAAGAGGACTTCTTAAGGTGATGTACTTCAAACCATTTAGATTTCCAACTCAAGATCTTTACTGTCAACGCGGCGGCCTCCTTACAGTGAGGAAGTTATACATCCTCCATGCCGTACTCAAGCTACATAAAACCATTCCCTATGATCCTCATCGTCCCCAAAAGAGAAGAAAATATTGTGTTGCACCAACAGTTCGTATAAAATCCACATATCCAAAAAGACAATATGTCTACCAATCGGCTGTATTATATAATAAAATTAACAGACGTAAATATTTACCATCTGACATATTATTATAGAGAATGCAAAAAGTCTCTTACAGGGTGGCTCAAGATGAAGACCTATGACGAGATTGAAAATTTCTTTCACACTAACACCTAAGTAATTCAGCGTTACCAACATACGTAGTACATATACAGGGTGTATACGACGATACGACATTAAATGAAACCACGTGTAGTATGTGATGTTAGAAGGCTATACCAAAAAAATTAAACAGAAATTTGCAATAGTTTAGACGCAAATGTACTTTCTTTATGTCACAGTTGTTCACAGTTTTAAACAACCTGTAGGTATTTACGTTGATCGTATGTTGTTATTACGTCATTCAATTCATTTAAATATCTCTGACTCTTTCATATTATCTTATCTCTTACTCTGTTCCGCACTGTTGTCGTCGTCATGTCGAAAACGTCATGATAGAAAAATAATGTGTAGTTTTATATTCTTAAATTTTTCGACTTTAAATAATGTGTAGCTTTGTTTTTTTTTTTTTCTTTTTTTTTTTAATAATTTATATTAGAATATGTTTATAAGGGTTAACACTGGCTGCCTTGTCATTTAATGTCGTATCGTCGTATACACCCTGTATACCCACATGTAGAAGCACACACATTAAAAGATAAAAAAACCCACAAACACACACACATACACACACAGTTTTGTTTCTCTTGTATCATGTATTTTTATTTTATTTTTTTATTTTTTCTTTTATTTTCTTCTTTTTGTCAAAAAAAATATTTAATAATAAGTACCTCTGTAATGATTTCCGGAAGAGCGAAGTTCACCTAGCACAGGCATATATTTGCTTAAAAGGTGACTTCAAGTACTTGTGTAATATTGTACTTTAGTTAATGCAAATAAATTATTATAAATATAATCAGCACTACAAAAGGAAACTTTTACACGGAAAAAGCGAGTCCCGTAAATTTTACAATAAATTATATATAATAATTATAATATTTATTTATTACCTTTTAGACAACTAAAAACCATAATACAAATTCAAGTTAATTAATTATTATGGATTTTACACATCTTATGTGGATTATTAAAATTAAACTAAGTACAAGTAGGTGACGATTCTGATAGGGCCCCATCAAAAGAATTTACCAGGGGCCCCAGATGGTACAGTTACGCCTCTGGCGGTTACCGTAACTTATGCACGCTTGCAGCTGCACAGAACTACCTCTACAAATTGAAACTGAAAATTTCTTTAATAACTCTCAATTTTAGCTTTTCTCCAACAAGGTGATCGACAGTACTTACACGTTGCGTGTGATTGATTTGGGCTGATACGTATAATTAAACCAACCAAGGAATCGAACCCAAAACTCTTAGCATATCAGTTGTAGACAGACGCTACGCTATGTTTGCGTTCCGGATACGAATCTGGCGTAACACCCGAAACAAAGGAAGCTATCAAATAATAATTACTAAAGGATACAAACCGGTCTAAAACTTTTTAAATTGACTTAAATAGACACTCAATTTGATACAGCATCTGAAACGAAAATTTTCCATCGGCCTTTTAATTGTAGGAAGTACTAACTTATTACATTACGTCAAAGGGTATGAGGGGGAGAGTTCACCCGGATATTGATTGGGAATTATTCTTGGGCCCCAGGTTAACGAGCATGCGCCTTAGGGCTTCTAGACTCTGTAAGCGAGAGGGTAACGACCTGAAAATACTGTGTGGGCTTTGCCTCGCAAAAGAATAATGTCGCAACTACATTACTGTGATATTATAAAAGATATCATATCTATTTACCGTAAGGTACATTTTGCTAAAGTTTTTGTATAAGTGTTACAGTTTCTTTGTTAGTGGAAACGCCCTGTAGAGATTTAAGTACTTATACCAATTGGCGTTCCATCTAAATGTCAATTCTAAAACCGACAACTACCTAGATTAGTACACTCTAAACAACTTAAATGTGTTGAATTTTTTATAGTTTCGCTATCGAAAGATGAGTGGGTTTGATTCACGTAGGTATAGGTACATGTACAATATGTACATATACCTACTGTATTTTCCGAATCTGAATATGGGTACTTTGGGGAAACCAACTGTTAATATTAAGAAAACATGACATTATAAAGGTATTATCTGTTTCTCGACTTGAGAAAAGGATGGGAATATAGTATAAAGAGCGCACACTATGGGTAATTGGAAGGCTCCACGATACTCATTATAGAAGAGCGTCAGGATCCTTCCTATGGGAGGACGCGGCGACGCACACTATGGAAGGGAAGGGTGCGCAACGCACACTATGGGAGAACGCCGCGACTTGCTCTATGGGAGAGCGCCGCGACGCACACTAAAGCAAGGTGGGACGACGCTCCCTATGGGATGAAATATGTAATAAACAGAATACGAGTATAAGTAAAAAATTGTATTGTAGGGTAGGTAGGTATTATTCTGTCGGCCATTATGAAGTGCAGTCTTTAGTTTAAATAAACTATTTTTAACAAAAAAATATTAAAACGACTTCAAATCAGTACTAAAAAGCGAAAAATAAACTGAATTAGATATTTAATTCCAAGCTAAAAAATACCTACCTACCTGTTTAAAGTATAATACCTATTACTAATCTGTTTGAAGTCGGTGCCAAGCCTAAAGAGTTTGTTAAGCTACGTACTACTTAGTATGTACATCTGTTACCACTCGCTACTTCACACCACCTCGCACTTGCGTGTGATCGTACCTAGTGGACGGCTCAAACTGAGTGATACAACCTCATTAGGCTGGCACCGACTTCAAACAGATTAGTAATAGGGTATTATACTTTAAACAGGTAGGTAGGTATTTTTTAGCTTGGAATTAAATATCTAATTCAGTTTATTTTTCGCTTTTTAGTACTGATTTGAAGTCGTTTTAATATTTTTTTGTTAAAAATAGTTTATTTTTCCATTTTTAGTGTACTTTTTATCTAGCAGATTTAATAATACTGGCTGGCAAACTAAGACGGAAAATCGAAATAAAGATTCTTCGATAGAAGGGAACGTCTATTTAAATATTCTAACAACACAACCTGATTGTAGAATAGAGGAATCTCAAAACTCTCAGCTTTTTATGTCTTTCTTTTTTCCTATAAAATGCGACAGGTAACAAGTATAGGTATACAATGCAGGTTAGATACTATATCGAAAACTTAAAATATCATCTAAGAATTCCTTTGAATTATACAACTTTATCTTCCATCAAGAGCTCTCACCTCAGACACTTGAAATAACACAACTTAAGGTTTATACATGGATGTGATATTTAAAGAAATCATCTTCTTACTCCTAAACATTAAGAAGTTTCCCTGCCAGTGACAGCTCACCTAAATAACCTACAAGAATACAACTATAGGTTTATAAGTACCTATAATGTTGAAAGAATTATCCTCCAACTCCTAAAAGTTAAGGAGTTATACCTTCCAGTGACAGGTCACCGGAATAACCTACAAGAATACAACTATAGGTTTATAAGTACCTATAATGTCGAAAGAATTATCCTCCAACTCCTAAGAGTCAAGGAGTTATACCTTCCACTGACAGCTCACCTGAATTACCTACAAGAATACAACTATAGGTTTATAAGTACCTATAATTTTGAAAGAATTATCCTCCAACTCCTAAAAGTTAAGGAGTTATACCTTCCAGTGACAGGTCACCTGAATAACCTACAAGAATACAACTATAGGTTTATAAGTACCTATAATGTCGAAAGAATTATCCTCCAACTCCTAAGAGTCAAGGAGTTATACCTTCCACTGACAGCTCACCTGAATTACCTACAAGAATACAACTATAGGTTTATAAGTACCTATAATTTTGAAAGAATTATCCTCCAACTCCTAAAAGTTAAGGAGTTATACCTTCCAGTATCAGCTCACCTAAATAACCTACAAGAATACAACTATTGGTTTATAAGAACCTATAATGTCGAAAGAATTATCCTCCAACTCCTAACAGTTAAGGAGTTATACCTTCCATCACCAGCTCATCAACATGAGATGTTGACTTTCAGACGTAAATACTTGAATAACTTTAAAAAATATATGAAACACGTAACATGTGCCTATAAAATTTGAGGGTTGCCTTCGATTTCCCTGAGATTCCATCATCAGAACTTGACGTGATGAATAGGGGACCAATTCGGAAGTATACCCTTTCAAAAAAAAAAAGAATTTTTTAAATCGGTTCAGGCATCTCCGAGTAATCGTTGAACATACATAAAAAAAAAAAAAAATACATACAGTCGAACATATAACCTCCTCCTTTTTTGAAGTCGTTTAAAAATAAGTAGAACCGCGGGGTTTTTATTAAACCATACACATGAAGACATATATTTCATCCAAAGGGTCTATAGTATTTATTGAGTTTTTCAACGCTCACAATATTTTGAATTCTTGATGTTGCCAATATATTAATGAACTCGACTGTACCAATTGCTGCGATTTGAAAATTAAGACAACATTTATTATAAGTCTCTAAAAGCTCCCGGGTTCGATCCTCTGGTTGGGCAAAAACGGTAATAGATTTTTCTGTCTCGAAATTTCTAGAATCAGCCCGGAGTCCGGAAGTGAACACGGTTAATGGGCTCTCTACAACTGTGATAAATGGCACCAAACATAGCTGACAGAATGTAGGTCTGATGCACCTTGCTTACCCCATCGGGGAAAAAAGCGTGAAGCTATGTTTTCATTTAACAAAAGCAAAGTAGCGTGTTTTAATATAGACACATTGTTTTACTATATAAATATTGTTATACGATATAAATATCGGCGTAATAGACATTATTATTTTTATGTTCTGGAAATTTCCACTAAGTAGTACACAAAACGTGGGCGACCTAGGTTATGTCTGATTGGCTCCTGTTATAGCACTGGCAGGGGAGAAAAATCAATATCACCTGAGTTTTAGGAAGCTGTGAGCCCTCGATATAATAATAGCTTTGGAGGGAATCTAAGCGCGGCACAGCAACAGCTTCGATGGTTACACTATTTATATAAGTCTATGTCCAAAACTCAACTTAAACATATTTAAGTATATATTTACAATAATCATCTTCAATTATTTAATTTTGTTTCTAAAACAACGCCTGTACCTACTAGGCAACAAGCCCAATGTCAAAGGGAATTCATAAAGATTCAATTTTATTAACGAACATAAAGTACCTACAGTGTCGATACAAATAACTTTGATTCACACAAATATTAGTCGCGTGTGGGAATCGAACCCGTGTCACCCCTATCGTTACACTACGGTGACAGTCAGTCAGTCAAATAAAATAAAGTAGGTACATACCTACCTTACTTTTCTAGTTGTGAAGCCAGATACTAAATCTTAGAAATTTATTATAACAAGTATTGTTTTAATAAATCAACTAATCATCACAATTCATGAAAGCCACTCATGATTTATTATACGTAATCGGAGAAAAATTAAGTGTCTTTTTTATACCGGCAGAAAATGTATTTTTGTTTTAGGTATTGATCATTTGTAAGCAGCGATACGATGCATCTATTCCTAAATTTTCGATCAAAGGAGTAGCGAGTTCGACCCTTTGTTCCCACTATAGAATCCACTCATTGCATTATTAAGTATGTTTGCTATATTATATACCTAGGTACCTACTATTTTATCCAATTAATACAATGCTTTTTATTCTTTGGCACTAACATTTTTGGAATCTCTGAATACCAACAATTTACTTGACTTGCCACAGCCATTCTCAGTTTTCCTAAAATCATATTTGCTCAATAATCCATAGTAGTTCTTCGCAGACCACCAATTTTTTTTAAATTATTGTTTGCAAGCGCCATTTTGGCCCGGCCAATGTGACAGTTTGTGGGTTTCAGTGCCATGTAGCAAAATGAGGAACTAAATTTAAATTACTAGGCTAGACAAGTAGTTTACCAAGGATCTTATATTTCCTATCTAGTTGGAATGCTTACCTACCTACACCTCAAAAGCGTTCCGAAAGAAATCTATGGAAATTGTCTCTCTCTACTGCATAAAATTGTCCCGCTCGGCTCTACTAGTATGCCAACACATTAGTTTTATAAAATGGGACATGTTGCATGTGCACAAAGTGACAGTTTTTCAAAAATTTGATAAAAAGGTTATGATTATTCCTATTCAAGTATTCACCGTATCTGTTACCTTTATTCCCAGTCACCCACAGCATGTACCTAGACGAGCATGCTCAATAGCCCAAGTAGGTATAGTTTTTTATTTATTAAGCACAGTTTTTTTTATTACAGTGCCGCGTGACGGCTCGATTGGTCTAGGAAAATAGGAGGAATTATGGGGAATGCAACATTTGGGCAAGCCATTTCCTGGCATTTACGGCCTGAGTCTTGCATGTGTGAGTCCCCAGCGTCCTCATTGGTATAATCGAAATTCTAAGTAGGTATTCCATATTTTAGAGCAATCATAATTATGTTTCAGTAATAAAATTGGAGCAATCACAACTTCGTTGCTATGAGTTGTTTTTTGTGTGTAAGCTGGAGAAACGTGTCCCTGGCTGACACATGGCCGTTAAGGCAAACCATATATACCACATTTTCGCAGTAATTAGGTATATTTCGGTTAGATTCTAATTAAAAAAACCCGCTAGTTGTAGTAGGCCGCCGCGCCAAGTAAAACAAAACAAACAAAATCACCCCTCTAAACACGTGGTTCGATCGCATAACGACTTTGTCACACCAAGACACCAAGTCACGTGTGCGTTCGTCCAGCAAAAAGTACTCGCCTTTCAAGAATTGAATGCTACAAATAAATAGTGCCTTATCTCGTGTAAATGTGCATGAAATTTGCAATTCGTGCGTGCAACGGCTTCAGAGTGATTTAAGAAAAATTGATTCTGCTGCACGAACGTTCGCCCAGCAGAATTTTTTTTAATTGATGCATCTAGCTGGAAATGAAATATGCAGAAAGGTAGCTTATTATTCCAGTAAAAATGTGCGGTGAAAGCCAAATTAGTGCGCATTAAGATTTCAGAGATATTTCATTTTCTGCTGGGCGAACGTTTTGGCGATTGCTATATATCGGAAACGGTTGGCCGTACAGACATGATTACTTTTTTATGCTGATACAGTACATTAGTGCTTATTTGTGCCCAAATGTTTACTAATATGACTAGCATGGTTCAGGAGTTATTACAATTTATCCTAGAAACACGAAAACATCTCTGGCTCTGGAATTATGAAGACCACGGACTTCGCGTTAGTGCTGTCTGGTACCTGTTATATATGCACACGATCCTGTAAAGTTTCGCCGGCCTACTGTTTATCATTAGCGAGTTTTTAACATTTTATTGCTTTTTTTTGAGGTTATCTTGAAGTAAATTATTTCGAGTTCGGAAACAGTATTTTTCTGTGAGCTGGCTTATTACATTCTTCAACAATAATAAGTGATCTATTTTAAGAATGCGTATGCGAAAAATAAGCTATGTACACCCGTTAATTTAGATGATAATGATAAAAATCCATTCGAAATCTCTTTTGTAAATTAACCTACTCAATTCGAATGAACATTAAAAAGCGGCCGCACGATACTTCAAGCTATCCTTCCTCACTTGACGGTGTTGTAATGAAATGTATAGTACAGATGCGTACAGAATTGTTATGTCGGAAAATATTTTATAATAGGCACATGAAATAAAATGTGTATTCTTTTATTTCTAATAATAGTAGGTATGGATAACGACATATTGGTCTTGTGTGGATATAATGAATTAGTGATTTTGCACCAAAAATGTATAGGCACCTACATAGTTTGATGAGCCGTTGTCAGTAGGTACATTTGTTGTTTGAATTTTGTATAGGTAGTAGGTAAATAAAGCAATTTACTTATAAAAAATTAACAAAACAATGTTGTTAATTTTTATATTGATTTATTGTTTTTATGCAATTAATTTATTTAATTTATTTGCGACATAAAAGAGTAGAAAATAAATGAGGGTGTCACTATCGATGTTCGATCAATCAAAATATGATTCAATGTTGATACCTACTTGTACATATTTGTATTTTTTTAAATAATTCGTGAATAATTTAATAACAACAACTATCTTCCAACTCACAAATTCCCCCACATGACAAGATAGTAAAATAAATCCCCGGACTTCGAAACTTTTAAGAAAAAAAATTTTTTTTCAAGGTGGGTAAACCTTTTTTGAAGAATTTTAGTTGAATCAATTTTTGGTGAAACGTAATTCATTATATTCACACAAGGCCAATGTGTCG
This sequence comes from Laspeyria flexula, assembly GCA_905147015.1. NCBI lineage: Eukaryota > Metazoa > Arthropoda > Insecta > Lepidoptera > Erebidae > Laspeyria > Laspeyria flexula. Next base: position 6,598,360 of record LR989949.1, on the reverse strand, counting down.
TTATCTGTACCTACTATTATTAGAAATAAAAGAATACACATTTTATTTCATGTCCCTATTATAAAATATTTTCCGACATAACAATTCTGTACGCATCTGTACTAATTAAATTTCATTACAACACCGTCAAGTGAGGAAGGATAGCTTGAAGTATCGTGCGGCCGCTTTTTAATGTTCATTCGAATTGAGTCGGTTAATCTACAAAAAAGATTTCGAATGGATTTTTATCATTATCATCTAAATTAACGGGTGTACATAGCTTATTTTTCGCATACGCATTCTTACAATAGATCACTTATTATTGTTGAAGAATGTAATAAGCCAGCTCACAGAAAAATACTGTTTCCGGACTCGAAATAATTTACTTCAAGATAACCTCAAAAAAAAGCAATAAAATGTTAAAAACTCGCTAATGATAAACAGTAGGCCGGCGAAACTTTACAGGATCGTGTGCATTTATAACAGGTACCAGACAGCACTAACGCGAAGTCCGTGGTCTTCATAATTCCAGAGCCAGAGATGTTTTCGTGTTTCTAGGATAAAGTGTAATAACTCCTGAACCATGCTAGTCATATTAGTAAACATTTGGGCACAAATAAGCACTAATGTACTGTATCCGCATAAAAAAGTAATCATGTCTGTACGGCCAACCGTTTCCGATATATAGCAATCGCCAAAACGTTCGCCCAGCAGAAAATGAAATATCTCTGAAATCTTAATGCGCACTAATTTGGCTTTCACCGCACATTTTTACTGGAATAATAAGCTACCTTTCTGCATATTTCATTTCCAGCTAGATGCATCAATTAAAAAAAATTCTGCTGGGCGAACGTTCGTGCAGCAGAATCAATTTTTCTTAAATCACTCTGAAGCCGTTGCACGCACGAATTGCAAATTTCATGCACATTTACACGAGATAAGGCACTATTTATTTGTAGCATTCAATTCTTGAAAGGCGAGTACTTTTTGCTGGACGAACGCACACCCAAGTCACCTCCTGTCTAGTAAATTCTCAGCACAAACTAAAACGCTCGAGAGCGAATTAAAATAACTCTTATCTACTAGCTTTTAAGTTCAAATTCGATTTCAAGAGTGTAGCGCACGAAGCGGCAACGGCGCGCTTAACCACTTCGCAGCCATTATTTTTAAAATCTTTGGCGGGAAAACAGATATTGCCTTGTAATTTTGAAAGTAAGAGACGTAGAGATTTGAAATTATGCTTCGTGGGTGCTGCAATTATACCCATTCAATTGATCTTAAAATCAAAACTATAACAGAAACAGTTCCAGTAGGTAACTCATCATGTGCTAGCCCGTATAACGCGCGATCCCCTTACACATACATATTGCTTCGTAGCTCAAAAACTATTCGAGCTAGAGTTTTGAAAAATTTAGAGCATAATACTCCAATTTTGATTTAAATTTTGAGGTATAGTGCATAATCATAGCTTAAATAATTACGAAGATACAGATGTGCGAGCTGGAAACTTCGAGTGTGGTGGATAGTTTTTTTTAGCTCTTATTACTCCAAATGCTTTAATTTTTTGACTATAGTCTAAAACCCTAACACCACTGGTTTGCCTTAGCGGCCATGTGTCAGCCAGGGACACGTTTCTCCTCCAGCTTACAAACAAAAAACAACTCACAACAACGAAGTGATTGCTCCAATTTTGCTTTATAAAATTTTTATAGAATTTCTATTATGCCAATGAGGAAGCTGGGGACCTACACATCCAAACAAAGAACCTAAGTCAAAGTTTCTGCTTTCGACATTTCCCTCCACAGTACCATTTCGAGGACTCTCATTTACTAGCTTGGCCACATTTATTTCTCAAAAACTAGGGCATCTAGCGAGATTTTATTTTCTCCCAAGTTTAATTGCTAATAAAATTACTCTCAATTTATCGGCAAGTCAGAGATTTAGTGGGAGAAAATAATATGATTTAAATTTTTAAAGTATAGTGCAAGAGCTAGTACGAAGAGTTTACGTAAAATTGCGATGCTCTTGCATTTTAAATTAAAAATTTAACACATTTTTATTTATATCTTCTTTATATTTACTTGTGCTGAAAGTAACAAGTTGATAAAGTCCTGAAATACGTCAATTTTGTTTCTATTGCATCGAGTATTATTTATAGTGATGGATTAGGTATGCGATAAATAAAACACAATCAAATAGAAAATACAGATTATTTATAATCGTGTATACATCTAAGCTGCGATATAGAATAATAATAATAATACAAATCACACGGGCAATTCAATAATGACAGAACGATCTGCACAATTCAATCTATATGCAGAACGTCTCTAAGCAAATGATTAGTTGTTGTCAAGAACATTAGTCGCCTATATACAGGAATTAAACATCGTGACCAGTGCAGCACTTTAAACATACGATTCAGAATGATTATGGTAAGTCGACAAAATATTATAATTGCAAATATTAATAGACATACAGTCACTACTTATTATGTTGATTGAACATTACCAAAGTTTGAGATCGCGTATTCCTTCAAAAACATTCTCAGATTGTTGTTAAATGTAAATAAATAAATAAATAGAAAAACAGTTTTGAAAGTTACAAATTTCGTTAAAGGCTAATCACATAAAAAATATACGAGCTTGGCCCACATCTGTAGTCTTCCGGTGCCTTACACGCTAATCTCTATCCAATACCGTTACCAATACGACACTACAATACCTATCAACATGTTGTTAAGCCTGCGGGCATCTGCAAATAGACAAATCTGTACCACACACTGCTAGTATAGAAAGTCTTATCGCACCTCAAGCCCGAACTGAAGAGAACCATTATTATGTATTACGCCGTGCCCACTCAATTCAGATTTTGATTAACATAACAGACCAAATTATAACAAATAGAATACGAAAGTTAATACGCACGTAACACTCAGAAGATTCCTAGATTAGAATCAATAACTACTATTACATATTATGATTAAAATTTATTCATATTACACACTTATTAGCAGAAAATTTACTACTTGTATAATGGCTAACAATGACTGTTTGGGTAAGAAGGTAAGTACAGTCAGCATTAGATCGAACTCAGCTACTTAATCAAAATGAAATACTTAATGGATTTCACTTCTTTGCTGACAGCATTTTTGATTCGATTTTATATTCTTCATTCTCTAATCTAATTTCGTACCCAAGCAGCCAGTACAGTAAACTATCTTACCAGAAAATTAGATGTAACATGTATTAGCGACATCATTTTATCGTAATCACTACTAACATTGAATGTACGTATACTAACACCGATTAAAAAGTTCCCGAGCACTATTAGATTTTAAAACGACAAGTAATACACATTGTTTTCGTACAAGGTTATATAATTCACAACAACGATCCATATTTTGACTAAAATTATGTCCAAAATTCTTGCTTTACAACCTCTGACGTAAATTTACGACAATTCAAAGAAGGCTGTTTCATTTTCCGTCTATGATGACTTTCGTTAATTCATTAATGTGTTTATAAGAGGTTTTAGGCTATCTCAAGACCTATCAATACCGTACGGTGGCATGATAGGGTTATCAGTAACGAATAGTAGACGTATAAGTGCCTGAGTTATTATGCCTGAGACATCATGACATGGTAAATTTATGGTAGGGTGTAGCGAAGGTGGCCTCTAGGTCAAAGGCTACGCACTCGTTCAAATCTGTAAGTCACAATCATAGTTGCTAGCCCATTGCGCTTGCATTACTCATAATAACCGTTCAACGTATTTCGTTTAAATACACGAATATAAAAGAGTTAGAATAGTAGACGCCAATGCATTTTAAAGTTACCATCACGCGTATTTACAGTGTTTAATGCGCCAGAGATAAATATTAATTCATGCTCTGTTTGTTTCAAAACTGGAATTTCTATCTTTTATTATTTTTATTTTATTATCTTTGGAAAACCAACAGCAGTAATAACAAAAGAGCAGTAACAATATGATACAAACTGCCAGTTAAAGGTCTTCACTTATAGTAACATATCTTAGATAGATAGGTCTTATTACCATTAAATACGTGTGAATATTAAAACGCACTTGTTTGCCGTCTAACGTCTTTTAAAGCCGGTATATTTAACTTTCAGTATTATTTTTCAATGATCATTTTCCATAATTGCAGCCCATGTCAGTTACTTCTATTAATCCAATCTGTAATTTGTGTGAACGAAAAATAAAAGTTTATCATTCTTTCCAATTTTGAATAAAAAAATGTAATACACAAGAACGAAAATGCCAGATGTGTTGCATATTCTTTATGCATAAATAATCTGTATTTTATACTATATGCGACAAAAACAAACAAAAAAATCGCGCAATTAAGAAAACATTGTAACGTTAAAATTAATAACATTAAGAAGTAAAGAGAACTTTCTTTAAGGGTCCCTGATAATCCTATAAATAATAGGTAAGAGACCCGCCTAGATGATGTTTGTTCATCAAAAACTTACGTAATGTGTATTAATGTAAAGCCTATTGTGGAAAAGTCATTAGGAAGTGTGAAAATAAAAATAAAAAGATGGAACAATACAATAAAAAATTTATACGCATAAATAATTTTTTGACACAATTTTGTGTACCTATAAATATGTCAACAAACGATTGAAATTGTATTGTTAATGTTCTTCCAGCCTGCCACCCTATAAACATTTGAAAGGTGAATTGTGAAGATTATAATTATATATTGTAACAACTTTACATGTACCACATCTCATAATAAACATTTCATTTAAAAAAAGAATTAAAGAAAATCTTTTGTCTCGTACCAATAAGGTACAAAAGATGAGACTTCTATAGCAAAGGTATTGTTAAACACAAAATGCTTTACTTGTTACAACATTTTCTCAGAAGTCAAGTTTAGGGACTAATTATGCGTACGATGATTTCACTCATTCAGATGTACAATACAATATTTAGTTCAAAATGAGTAGTAAGATACTCATAAAACAGACATAATTACAACTTTTAAATGTTTCGATATAAGTTCATCTCATAACTTTAGGAATCCTTTAAATGTTTTACATTTTGTAAGTAAGTATTACATAAATATGTTTGTCTTAAACACAAATTGTAATTTTCATCTGGATACATATTAAAAGGTTGTTTACAATATGTAATGTAACCGAAATAAATGCAGAACAATTTAAGGGTTCCGTATATTTTAGCACATGATAGCAGGGTACAACATTTTGAAGCTAATTACAACTTCACTATTAAATTTTCATTTCACGATCGAAATTGATTGACGCAATGATATGTTTTTATTATTACATACAACAGCTATAAGACATAAATACTGATTTGTTTTCCTAAACAAGTTATTTATTTCATATAATGCTAATTACAAATTCCATAAATAGCAAAGACTTGTTTGAAATATACATCTATGATTATACATATTTTTCAAAACAGTATTGGCTAAGCTTTTGTAATATAAATATGTCTGTCACGGAACCCTAGTGTATGAACGAAGAGGATTGAATAGATACAGCTCATTCGTTACAAATATTAGTGCATAGTGTAAAACAACATGTGAGGCCGAGGCCGCTTGAAACATAGATTATTTCACTTCCCAGCACTGGTATTGTAATATCCATATAAAATTTATATAACCACGTCCTATTCTATTGACAAAAATTACTAAGAAATAAACGGCTATAACGACCACTGTAAAGTAAATATGAATCGACAATACCAGCAACAAATGTATCAAATAATTACAAATGACAGTCCAATTAAAAATAATTCTTTCATTCATCCTAGGTTGACTGTTTTTACGTCAATTTCATAATTATTCAAAACATTTTTTTAAGACAAATTAAAGTATAGGCTATTAAAGATAGGCACACTACGAATATATACTCCTTTTAGGCCTGACTGATAATCCGAAATGGTATATCGGGTTAGCAAGCCTTAGGCGGATGCCTGTGAAAGCTAGCAGACGCTTGCCGTCGCAATGTACTATACAAGGCGCCGTGGTAGTGGTAAGCTGAATTAAACTCTAACAACAAACAATTTAGAGCCTACGTGAGATTGGTACTGCTTTATCGGTAAGGAGGATATATTCTACAAGTGTGATGTATACAGATGGCAGAGGCATAATGTTTGCAACATCATTTAAGATCCGAACTTGAATTTGGTAGGGACTTGTGCTGGCACAGTGAACATATATCCTGGAAAATAAATTATATAATTAGTATAACTCAGTAGAGGAGTTTTTGAGCTTCAAGCCAGTATTAGCCAAGAAGCTGCTGGGATGAGGGCCAAACTCTGATATGAGACCTCAAGACCCATTTCAGGTCATTTCGTAACAACTACATATTACATTACTTCATTGATAGAAGTATTATTCTAACACAGTAATGTTAGGAGATTTTACTTTAAAATTGAGAAGTCCAAGTCATCTTACACCGGGTGTCCAGACAAATGGAACATTTATTTGAATATAGCGAGCATAGTGAATATTATTCTTCGTTTTAATTTTAAATATTAGCATCATCCGAACCGCCCTTCTGTCATTATTCTGTACACTTTCCTCGGGTAACTAAACATGAAACGCTTCTTATTTTTCAAGGGCACGTTCATTACAATTGCATTATAGTTTGTGTTCGTCTTTAAAATGTAATTTGATTCCTTTTTTATTTTTACACATATTATTTACATTACTGATCACACATTTGTTTCACTCTCTGTTATCACTCGCCCTCTTTCGCACGCAGACTGTTAGGGAGCACCAATGTCCATATCCGGATGTCTAGCCGCGGATATGCATTTTTAACGATGCGGCAGATCACTAGTCTACACACACGTTCGATTAAGCTCGATAGCTTAAATAATTGCCACTAGTATTATTGTTATACAAACCTCCACTTTGTTCGATGCGCTTGCTGTCTTGCTGCGCCTTACGTTGATCGGCGAGCACTAACACTGCGTTCAGCTGCTTCTGTTGTGCTTCAGTCAGCGTGCTCATGAGCGCGTGATATAATACTGGCTCGGCGCCCGATAGAGCTGCAATTTACATATATTTTACGTATTATTTACGTGTTTACACACTTTTTAGAGGAGGAAAGTTCTCGAGTGTTAACCACACAGTCAAGTTAAGCTTTGGACGTCCACTTATTAGGTGGACAGATGATCTGATCTAAACAGCAGGATCGCGCTGGATGACGTCCTTCAGCTGATATGATGACACTTTTCACAAGTTTTTTATTACTTTTCATATCACTCACATCACATCATTTGATTGTAGATGTACGATAGTGTCATGTGATTGTGTAGTTTTACGCTAAAAGCGAGGAAACCTCCACGTTTGAGGACAGATTATTTTAGTATTGGATAGTCTATTTAACGGGGAAGGCTACAGTCTTTTCTTTTAGGCCGGAATGGATAGTTACCTCCGCACGCGTGTCATATCACGTAATAAAATTAAACCAAAGCCTTCTTCATGAATCACTCTATCTATAGGTGAAAACCACATCAAATTCCGTTGCGTAGTTTAGAAGATCTAAGCGTACATACAGAGGGAAACAACTTTATTTTATAATATAAGGATTTACCTTGTAGTGTGTTCTTGAATTTGATATATTCGTCGACAGGGCAGTCCTTCTCGTCAAGGGGTGTGGTGTAACACTCTATCGCTGTGTCTTCAGCCTCAAAGTCGTCATCGTCCTGCCATCAATTACCAATTAATATTGTACTAACAGTATACTAATAAGATAGTCTACTTGCAATATCGACATTCGATTGGTTGATTTGATTATCGTTGGCAAATGTTTGAAAATCATATGACCAAATAAACATTTGACGAAGATATTGTAATCGACTAATACAATGCCGAGATTGTGAGTCCCTGAGGCCATTATTAACGGGCAGTTTATCGGCTATTAACGCTTGTTACGTTGAAAAGAGTAAGGGGTTCATGTGTCCTAAATGTAAACCACATAATAAACCTAATCCGTAACGGCACCGACACACACAGATACAAAAAACATTTACAGACAAAAATTTTGTGGAGATATTTTATAAGTAACAAATATTTATAGCACATAGAGTGCTGTGCTGTTAGCGACATGTATGAGCAGTTTAACGCTTACCAAAATGGCAATATCAGAATCTACTGGACCAATATATTTATACCAATCTGATGAATGCTTAATAAAGAATCTTCTCGACTTATTAAAAGACAAAAGTTATTCTGAACTATTCGGATGTTAAAATATGATACTAGCCTGTCATATAAGATATTATTGTTAGGTATATTTTTAAGAAAACAGAGTTTCAAATAATATGTGATAGAGAATTAAAATTCCATGATGAAATTAAATGTTAAGTTTTATTAGAAGATCCATTGCAGCTTAGAAGTTATCTTACAAAACCGTTTTTAAGACAGATCGTGAAGAAGTTGTTTCACTTGGATAACTTGCCTATTGATTAGAAGAAAGAAGAGTTGTATAATCATAATGCCACGACATAGCTCACAAGAAGAAACACAGCTAGTATAACATTATAATACATCTTTAAGTTTGAACTTAGAGTTACATAGTTTTAGCTGATTTTTTTTTTGAATGACAAATTTATGTGCATTGAAATAATATAGCTATAATAGGTTCTGTATAGTATTATGCATGCGCAGTAAATATAACGTACGTCATGCATGTCAACTGAACGAGTGCGCAACTTAGTTGACTTTAAACAACATTGATGTAAAGACTAGACAACCGCTATCTTTAGACACTTTATAACTTTAAACACTTACCATTAATTTAAGATAGAGTTTATGCATCATCATCCGATACTAGCATAGGCGCAGTATTGAGAAACAACAAAAACATTTTTATTACATCAGATTTTCTTATTTACATTATAATGAGTCAAACTACAGCAGATAAATTAGGAACAGAAAGTTATTCAAAATGGTACGCTTTGAATAACTTTTTGTTTATTATCATAATATGAGACTAATTCCAAACTTTGTCCCTATCGAAGGCTTTCCAAAGATGGCCGCCAGAATATAGACAGATAATTCTATCAAAATATGACAGTCATTAATAAAGTTCATACATATAAAAGAGTCCAAAATTGTGAAGATAATTTCCTAGGAGATACCAACAATAGTAGCAGTTTATTGATGTAGCTTTCTTAGCTTGCATTACCTATCAAAAACTGTTGTTACAAAGATATAGGACAAAAGTTATTATCAATACACATAAAGACGAATAAAGATATCAATTGGATTTAGTTTCTTTCTGTGTTATGTCGGTGTAGTAGTTGAATATAGAGTGTGAATCAATATGAACATATGGTAGTTTAGTTTAAAGTACGCATTAAATTATTAAATACGAACTTACTATACTCGAGTCGAATTGCATGTAGTATGTGTGTAAACAAATCACTGTACAATTGTATTGGATTTAATTTGTAATATTGCCCATATCAGTGCATAGCTGTAACTTCTCACTACAAACATTTCAAAATAATCCATAAGTTGCTTTTATAAATTTAATTGGTTGAACAGACATTAAAAGCTAGTCAAATGTTATTATTGTTTATTCTGCATCCATATTGGCCGATTCGTCCCGAGTATAGTTTATGTATAATTGGATGAAATGTTAAAGGAAATTCCATTGGTGTTTAATCGTTTTGAACAGATTACTTACATCATCACTTTCATCATAGTCTTCAATTTTGGCTGTCATATTGACGCCCTGTTGCGCGCTGTTTTTAACTGCCATCCGCGCTAAGTTCTCAAGATATTCGTTATTCATCTCTTCAAAATCATCTTCGTCGCTAGACAGGACCTCTGAAAATATAAAGTGGTAAATGTTAAATTTGATGATATCTTTACTTTTATGCGGCAAATTAACGAGTGCGTATTTAAGCGCCTTGTTACAACTTTACTTCACTGCCGTTTATACGATATTCCTGGCTATCTATTTCAAATAGTATTTACTTTCGATTGTACTATTTTCTGTGACATTCAAATCAACCACCAAATCATTTTGAGCAAAATCTGACCCGACCTTTCTTACCATTAAATATACCTTTGCAAATTTTGTCTTTTGCTGGTAGAGTTTCAAAATTTCTGAGATAAGGGAACTTTACAGTTTTATTACGATTCATGGACACAAAGAGTATCACCAAAATTCATAGTTTATTTTCTAATAAGGCTTCGTCAGCAGCATTGTTGGATGTGAATCAGATGATTTAGGTACGAAAACTACAATTACAACAGTATGGGAAGTATCACACAGAAACTGCTACGCTTGGTGTGGTGTATGACAAGAATAAAAGTATGTTGTTTGATGGGGTTTTGGTTTTACTTAATTTACGCAGTACCACAAATAGAGAGAGACGGACGTTGTTAACATACATTAATTTAATCAAATGGTTTACCTTCATCTTCCTCTTCAGCATCTTCTTCCGAGGAGGTCTCCTCATCAGCCTCGGCTCTCAGCTCATAGGCGCGCCTCAGCCCCTCGAATAATACTAGACAGGCCGGCAGAATCTTCGGCAGGATCTCTTCAAGATTCGGCCTCTGAGGTCCCATTTCCAACAGCGTGCATATTCCCAGTACACACAGTTTTCTATCATGCAATCTGTGGAAAATAAAATATAATGACTTGATAGAAGGTCAATAGGTTAAAGACGGTCCTAATAGCAACCAAATAATGTCCCATAGCTGGGCACGGGTCTCCCATCATTTATCTAGAGAGCTGAGGGGGTTAAGGCTATAATCCACACAGGGTAGCCTAATTAAATTTGGTGGATCAAACATTCCCTTAGAATTTCTTCTAGGGACTATAGCCGTACGGGATAGAACTCGGACAGCATGATTTGCATGCCTGTTACTTATTCATTCGGCTACCATGGCTTCGTTGCAAACAAGATCTAAATAAAACAAGAAATCAAAATATGAGACCATCGCTCACCCCATAAAGCAGTCAGTGTCGTGTATCCACTGCTTGATGAAGTGCTGTGAGATGGATGTATTGGGCACTGACTCCTGCAGTTTGTCGAGGATTGAGAACAGCAGCAGAGGGTTGCAGTACAAGATAGCTATGAGCACCTGTAACAAGATAAAGCATTTTTAGCAACATTTAATTGTATACTACGTTTCCAGAAGGGTAAACAGAAAGGTCACTCACTCGATAGATATAAAGTTAAAACATTCGAAATATATGTTAAGACGGCAAAACTCATTAACCCTCATAAAGAAAACACTAAACTTAATCATGATATAAATAAACACAACGACATCATAGCATCACGCGTTTTATCCCAGAGAGTGTAAGCTCCTGCATCACACCCTCACGCAAAAACCGCGCTTTGACGTGGAGTTGCGGATAACAGCCCGCCAAACCTAACATAACCTAACCTATCACACCCACATTTCACTAGCTATTATTATTAGGTCTGGACACACCTTCAGACTAATTATGAGAATTTCATTAAAAAAACCCAATAACGTTTTGGCCCAATGAAGGACGTCTTAAGTAGCAGTCGTTTAAACTTTCACTGCGCCACCAACGCAAGAAACAAGACTGATATAGGATGTCTCATTTTATATCTTCTCGTTTATGAATACATATTTCCACGTTTCCTTACCTGCAATAGCATAGTTCTAAGTTCGGAAGTCTTCACTTTCCTCGTGAGTCTGTTTAGCACCAGCTCGATGAATGATGGCAGGCAGTTGTCGATCTTGCCTGAGCATTGGAGAACCATTACTTCAAGGAGTTTCGCTGCGTAGATCTCTGATTCATCCTCCGCATCAGAGTTCAAGATCTGGTGACCAAGTTAATAAACTTTTTTTATTGTACTGTTGAGAAATATTTTTCAATCTCTTTTACATAATATTAAGTTCTTAGTTGACTAGCCAACAGTTGAAAAAACGCTATTATTATTATAACAATAGGGCGTATATTCATTTAGTGGTAGCTTGTTTCATCATCATCATCAAAGGCCTAACTCGTCTTTAACAGATTATTTCATAATACATCAATAATCACTCATTAGAACATGTAATCATTAAAAATAAATGCCCAGCTAAAAGGAAGCTGCTGCTTGCCTGATAATACTTTTGCTTTAAATGTGATATCATCGCTAAGTGCAGACTTTTACGGGCATTGGTTTCTCTATTGCATATCAACAATACTTAATTAATTTAATTATGCAAATTAGCTTCGAAAGTGCAAAAGTACCTCGAAACTAGTTGATATATAATTTCTTTTCTGTTGAGTTATATATAATGATAACATTAGGAATGCATCAACCATTATTGTAGACATGTAATATGTATATCTCAATAGGCATGTTTCAGGATCGAATTTTCTAGAAGGTAGATTGTTAGTTTTCAAAGAAACGGTCCCTTTAGCTATTATTACAAGTGTGTGTAGTAGTATTTTTAAATATAGAATTTATTTCTAAAGCCTATAGGCATATATTGCAAAGGCATATACAGGATCCAATAAAACAAATTTGTTGATACGCTAGCATTTATGTCGTCGGGATAGTTTAGCGAACAAAATCCAACTTATATTGCTCGATTATAGCAGTAATACATTGCGAAGTACTGCCGAAATGATTTTGGCATAACGAAATGAAATCCCGTATATTCATCTAGGTTACAATGATACTTATGAAAGTCACAAGTTAAGAATGTAACAGGTTATCCGAAAAATAGTGTCAGCAAATTTACCTACGACATAACATTATTTATGGACAATAACTTTATATAAGTGTGGGAAATTACTTATGCACAGAATCTCCCAAATCGTATACATGAGAGAGTAAGACAAGTACAAGAGTAGAGACAAAAGAAATCAATATTTATATTATTATATAGATTTATTGATTATTTATAAAAACTCACTTCCCTTTAGTGGATGGATACAAGCACATGGCATATTATATTATTATATTGACGGTGAACAAATGCGTAGGCATTATGTTTATTAAATATCTTAGATTGAAATTTAAATAAATAAAATAGTGAAGACTGCGTACAATTTTTTTTATAATTATGTTATTTTTTCTAATATTATTATCTATCCAAATGGTTCGTCGCATTTGCTTATTTAATTGCTATATACGTAATATTAAATTATGTCGCTTTAGAAATAACGAGCATCATCATATTAGCCCAATGATGTCCACTGCGGGACGTAGCTGCGTAGGCGTCACCTAATTTTCGCCACAACGCGCGATTTTGTACCGTTCGCAACCAAAGGCTACCCGCGAGCTTTACTAGGTCGTCGGTCCATCTGGCATTTACATATTACGAGCATATTCATTAGATATTATTTTAAATGTAACTCATTTTATATTGTAATGAATCCTAGGTATATACGCAAGCTCAGGACAATAAGTTAACTAAGATATAATCAGAAAGAATATTACTCTACCACAATAATGTAACTGTTCACGAAAAAAGTTATTATATGGTCGTTATATATAATAAGCACAATACGGTAAGTGCCAACAACCATTCAAACGACCAGACTATAATCTGAAACTTGTACGATTTGCATTTTTAAAGACTTAAGCGCTAACTTATTATCTCAACTTATTCTTGTGAAGTGTCACGAGACAAATTACATCGAATAACACTCAGCTTATAAAAAAAGTAGTTACTTACACCTTTAGCCATGTTGAATATTGCCAGTATGTGATTCTCATTGGACAGGAACGCGTTCGTGTCCACAGTAATATAGTTGTGCAGTACAGGCATCATATCAGTGAAGTAGTCAAAACCTTCCTTCTCAAACACCTGGTACAGCAATTCTAGAACCTTCCACATATCAGCTGAGATATTCTTGGCTGTCAGGTCGCACAGCAAAGTCATCGCTTCTTCATAGTATTCTGTATTACGTAAACAAGACATGTTTTAAACATATTCTTTAAAACAAACCTTTCACATCAAGCACAAAGATAATCATGCAAAAAATTCTATATATATAACTATATAAAAGAAAGGTAGGATTCTGAAGTGAATACAGATTGACACCGATAACATAGAAAGATACAAACATGCTATAAAAAATGGTATTGTAGTAATGTGAGTCGACCTTTCATGAAGTTATCCAAATGACCCCCCAGGGACAGGACATGCTACATAGCGTTGTATTACCTTAAACCGACGACTGAAACTGGTTTGAGGAGAACATAAATTAAATGCGCAAATAACAATCGAAATTCTAACTGCTACATTTAGAATTTCATATGAAGACTGCGCATTATTCCAGTACTATGAAAGCTTCAGTCGAAAATCTAGGTCTTGCCTGCATATATATACATGAACAGACAATGACGGATATCTTAAATTATGATTCAGTTGTCGTTGTTAAGCGTGAAAATCGATAACGAATTTAATTTAAATATATTTAACCAACATTGGTGGCGTCGGGTATAATTTCGACATTTGAATGAAGTGAATGTTAAATTTTGAGATTTTTGGGCCAAATTATTCGCACAAATGCATTACCAATTATATTGTGGTGCAATATATGACCAACGACACGCAGCACGGTCTTCTCAAGTTGCGCCATTATCTCTGGGTTGTCTTCCATCACATTCAGCACGGTCTCCATCGTGTTCAACAAACCCATAGCTGTAATAGCCTTCTCGTCAGTCCCCGAGTCTGTCTCGATCACTTTACTGAACGTAGTCGCTAAGTGGTCGGTAATCTCGAACGCCATCGGCATCAGTTGTTCAGTGTACAAGGGTACGATCTTTTGCACAACATTTGCAATATTATCGTTTTCAGTTTCACGAATAACTTTGAGTAGTTCTGTCGTCACAGCCTTCACTTCAGGTTCCAAGTATTTATGTACTTTTTCCTGCGACGACAGTAACATCTGAATGGCGATAGCGGCTTCCACTTTGACTGGAAGCTCAGTATCGTTGAGGAGAGCGGTGACCGTCAAACGCACGGCTTCAAGAAGGAGCTGGTCCTCTTTGAAGCGTACGTTGGCGAAGCAGTGGAGCACCCAGCAGGCCCTCGCTCTCATGTAGCCGAGAGGACTGTGGAACTCGGGGAACACGTATTGGCTGAGCAGGGAGTCGATCTCCTCTTTGTAGAACTTCTTCTTGATAAGAATTTCGTTAAGTGTGCCCACCATGTGTAGGGCACCATCGCGCTGCTTCGGTCCGTACTCGCCATTCTGGCTGGTGAGCACTTGCATACACAGCTGCATTGTGCGTCCTAGCATATCTTTGCGCTTTTTGCAGCAGGATACGAGCAGAGTCTGTGCCGCGGTGACAGGCGATACAAAATCTTCGAATATGTCTATAAGAAAACGTTATAGATATTAGAAAGCATACTAACTAGAGAATAAGTACACATAGAAAAATACCATATCTTTTAAAATTTACATTTTCTACGATAATGTCTTTTTATAAATTGAGTGATCAATCCCATTGTCTCGTCGCAGACTGCAAATTAAAACCATTGTTTGATCAAATTTCTGTCCAAAAGTTACCAATAATCGGATCGGAACCGGTTTAAAAATGCCGGTTAATACAGGTTCAGGACTGGTAAATATACATTTCAGTTTTAAACAACCGGTAATCATAACAATTGATGCGAATAATTCTGTATACAGAACTCGTAAACCGATAACGAAACCAATATTAACCAGCTTTGTATAAATGTTGCACCCAATTAACTTAGCTATATGGGTCGCTGATATCGACTTGAGATATAGCGATTCGCGCCGTTGAGATCGGAGACTGCGACGGGAAATTGAGGCGATAGATCGCCAATATAAACTCTAATTAATAAAGTGAAACTACTGCACGATAGTATTAAACTCAATAAAGAACCTAATTATAATTTAAAGAAAAAAGGGAGAAAATTATGGTCCATCTAGTTTTTACAACGACGCGAATCGTAATCATACAAATCAAGTAGAGTTTGACTGCCTGGGTAATGGTGAATAATTTAACGTACATACAAAAGTTTTGAATCAGGCCTAATAATTAACATAAAATTAACGTTAGGCCTAAGCAAGAATCAGGTTTCGAATCTAGAAGGGCCCCTCCTTTCTAGATGGATGGTCTTATCTAGTATTACTTTTTTAAAACCTTAAAACGCCGCGCTGAGTTTTTATGCATTTCTATTGATTAATATTTATCTGTTTTCCGCTCCACAGTCTCACTCCGCGGTAATGGGCAAGCAGCCTTAAACCGTTCCAGATTATTATCATTAATATTTATTAAGAAATACTTATAAAGATCGGAAAGTAAGTCAATAAAATGAGAGGATCAACAACGCCATTAGCCAGTATTGATTCGGTAAATATTACTCAGCGGGATTCCTTATTACTCTCTGTCGTTGCTTATAAGAATATGAGATTGTCATCAATTAACGAATAAATTGCGTTGTTGATCTGGTTGGCATATCAGATTTAATCCTGTTTTGATTACAGGTTCAACTGAGACTTTGATCCACTTGTAAACACATATTATCGATCAATTATTTTTTACGGCGCGTGTCCCTAAAGTTTCCAAGAAAGTTATTGTGCATCCCATACTTAAGAGTGGTGATAAAAAAGTAGTCAACAATAACTACAGGCCCATAGTGTTTCGACATTTTCATAGACTAATTAATAAATTGACAGCCTACCAAGTCCTATTATTATAATAGAATACAACCGGTTCCGAACCTAATTCATGCGACTGTACTAGTGGGACACTTACCGAATTTGATCCGTATGTATTCGTGAGGATCAGTCTCCCACAGTTCTTCATCTCCTTCTGAATATGACATCAGAGGGAAGAGTACATCCTGGATAATCGCGAACATGTGCGGCTTTAGCAGCTTCCACGAGTGAGCGTGGGTTACGCTGAAAATGTACCATTATTACTTAAAACATTATCAACAAACCTCTCATAGTATTGAGTAGGCTATCACTCTCATTCTAACATACACCTCACTCACAAAATGTAAAAATGAATGACTAAATGTGTTGCTAAGCGCAAAACTCGAGAACGGCGTAGCTGTGCCAAGTCGGCAAATCATTTTTAAATTCGTTAAAGTCCGTAAGCTGCTCTTGTTACTATCATGGAAACTATAGAAGTTTTACTTCAGTATATGAGCAGTTTAAAAACCTTCGTAACCCAAGTACCAAAAATTCCGTATACAGTTCGCTCGTATACGTAAGTTTTTACGTGCGAATAACAGTCGCGCGTATTTGCTAACACTAGGGACATTACCCATATATCAATGAGACTGTCTACTTAACGGTAATGGATGTGACATTGTACGATTACAGACAGTCAGACTGGCTCGTGAAACAAAGAAAATTATTGATTTCTTGTTTATAAAGGTCAGCCAACGTACAACTAAGCACGATTACGGTAGGTTGTCTTTAATTAAATTCTAACTATCCTATTACCCTGAGTTTCTAGTCAGTTCCTATCATATGTTACACCTAGCTGCGCTGGTCATATAGATCGATTT
Organism: Laspeyria flexula; assembly: GCA_905147015.1. Lineage (NCBI taxonomy): Eukaryota > Metazoa > Arthropoda > Insecta > Lepidoptera > Erebidae > Laspeyria > Laspeyria flexula. The sequence continues at coordinate 6,580,878 of LR989949.1, read as the reverse complement.
TGTACAATGTTGTCACTAGAAAACCAGAAATTGTCGCGAGGGATATTTCAGACTTACATTGGACACATTTGGCTGTGTTTCTGGGTACAATCGGCAGATACTACTTACCGTCATTAATATATTAATAGGTTTTCAAAAGATTAACATGCACGTGATGCTAGGCTACGGTAACCGCTTACCATCAGGCACATACATTTGCCACCACCGTGGTATAAAAAAACTACGTTTGGCAGCCGCTAGTTCGTGTTATGTCATAGTCAATAAAAATGTATACTCAAAGTTACAAGTTCTATTTGTGAGCCGTACAAATAGTAGGCAGGCAGGGCTCGGCAGTCACATACTACGCCCAGTAAACCAATAAAGTAATCTTCCCGCAACTCATCATAACTAGTTACTATTTACTTACTTTGTAACCTATACGACTAGCGAATATAAATTTAGACTGCTACATATCAGCTATACATAATTAATTAGATAACAGAACGTCTGTGTTACAAATCACTGTGACAAGAGCTTGTATTGGCACCTATACTCAGGTCAACCAGATATCAAATAAAATCTTACTAACAGAATCCGCTAACGGTAAAGGAAACATCGTGAGAAACCTTTACACCCTAGAAGGATTTTTAAGGCTATGCCTGATCCACAAACCCACATTTAGACAGCGTGTTTGGATTGTGGCTTATGAGAGGGTCTCAGCTCTCTAGAATACTTTGGAGAGAGGTGTAGAGACCTTGCCCAGCAGTGGGACATTAATAGGTTGCTGTTATTATTATAATCAGAATAGGGCAACGCGCCAGACACTACCAAAGAAAAGACGAGTCGAAAAGAAAAAGGTTTTATAAACAAATATATTATAATAGACGAGCGCCGTCATTATGATATAATAATGATGATTTATTGAGAAAGTCTATCGACTGTATACAACATTATTTCTTGTCTGTTCTAGTCCCATTTACGAGCGCGTGTGTGTGTGGGCCCGGGGTTCTGGGCGACTTGATAAATTCCAACATCAGGGTCTGCATTAAGCCATTTCAGTCAACTAGCTTGGACTGTTCCACTAACAGATTACCAAGATGAAACATACAGAATGAAAAAAAAACAGTCAACCTATTGAGTGAGTCCTATAAGCGCGACCAGTAGCCCGACCACGAAGTAATAAGTAAATCGTTTCGTCCTTGAAAACAAAATTTATGAGATTTGATACATTACACCTATTGTGCATAACTTTAACTAATTTTGGTAACACTAACTTTTGACGTCTTACTATTGTCTGCTAAATGTATCGCTGTTTCATCGAACTTCAACCAAATTGAGATTAATTGCGAGCACGAACCATATTTTGACACAATTGTGGTCATTTAAATGTCAAAACTTTCTATAAAATCCTCGATAGCCCATAGAATTGCTATCAATTCTCGTTTTAAAGCAAACTCTAAAACTACGAACTCACATCTTTTTCCTGTAGCCTACTGAATGTTATCTCAGTGTTTAGTTCAGTCCTTTTTGTTAAACAAATGTTTAACCCGTCTTTTCGGGTCTGAATTTAAAATAACACGTGTAAGCTGCATTGTAAAAGATCTATACTTAATCACTGCTGGGATCAAAGTTACTGTATTGAATCGTCAAAGAAAAAAGTAGGTCAGTTGTCTGAAAAGGATTTTTGAGATACATGTTTTACAAACATATTTTATCTGATCCATATTAATACACAATGTTAGTGAAAATACGGACAAATGGCTCGATACCCTAAAAACCCGGACTGCATTAGCTGGTCGGCAAATTATTTAAAAAAAAAACTGGTTAAGAGCATGTTGGAGCACGCTAAATTTAGGGTTCCGCAGCAAAAGAGCGTATCTTTATAGCACTTACGTTCCTTTTGTTGAGAAGGGCAGTTTTTCGGCAGTAACTCAAAAACGGTACATCCATGTTCAAAATAATTTGAGTTGGAAGAATCATTATGCGTTACTTTTGTAATTTTTACAGATTTTTAGGTTTTACGGGTTAGAAAATAGAGGAGGGGACACAATTTATGCTACTTTCGGAGCGTTTATATCCGAAAATATTAAAAATTATCAGAAAAATCTTATAAACCGTAATGCTTGCTGAAAAATAAAAAATTCTGCTTCTGTTACATGAGTGTCCCCCTTAAAAATATTTTAATTTATTTTTAATTTAAAAAATATTATTATTATTCAGAAAATGTTGGTACTAAAAGCAAATAAATAATCAAAACAATCAAGTAATACTCACCATTGATCAACATAGCTGATTGCCTGCTGAAGCACCCTAGGTGAGACGTAGACCTTGTTGCGGTACTGGTCCAGTATCCTTAGCAACACTTCCAAGATGCCACCAGTGAATGTAGTCAAGTACCATTCGGCGAACTGCACGTATTCTTCGCGAGCATTAACGGGACTGCCGTATCTAGGAAACAATATAATTATGTATTATCACTACTATCATATTACACAGAAAATGTTTGATATACTTCTGCCTAACAGGAAAAAGCGATAATGCTGTGTTAAGTTTCAACATAACTGAAAATCTACACTTAATATTTAGCAGAAGAATGTGTTTTTTGTTTGTTTGAATGCTCTCAAAACTACTGTACCAGGTGGAGAGTTATTTTTACGTATAAAACACACCAGTGTAATGAATTATACTGTAGCATTTTATGTCTAGTTTCCAAAACTACCAAAATTTTATATAGTCGACATACAAATTATCGAGTTATAAATTTGAACTCATAAACTGCAAAAGAACAACCACTTTTTAGCTTGCAGTCGGATAAACAACCAATTTTCAACCAACCGTTGTATTGCTACTGGCTACTTTGGATAAATATCTGTTGTTATCCATTGTTTTACATAAGTAATGTTGACAAGTCTAGAAAAAAAATCCAGGAACAAGTGAAGAGCAATTCAAAACATACCTTTCAAACAGTCTAAACAAGGTGTGTACTGCCCACTTCTTGCATTTCCACCACGGTAACTCCATGCGCTCATCTTCGTCTACCTGCAGGGTGCTCTCAGGTATAGGCTGTTCCATAACCAAGCGAAGGACTTCCATCCACTTGGTGAAGGTGTCCTTTGTTATCAGGTCTAGGGGTAATATGTACTGAAAATATACAATTAGTCAGTTAAAGGTTTCAATATTGTAGAATTAAAATGGAATAAAGGAAATAAAAACCATACCTTTATTAGGCCATAGAAACACTTAAGTATTTGCTTCTGTATAAGCATAGATTCCACAGAAGCATCACCCTGGAGATTCACAATCAAAGTGTATATCATTGGCAACAACAGGTTCATAGCTTCTATTAACGGTGCTCGTTTCTCAGCAATGTGATATTCGTAATTCTTTATGAGTTGGTAGAGACACAGTAAAGCGCCCATCCAGCTGTTAGGCTCAGGATTTTGCAAGTATATATGAATTTTATCTACCACCTGTGTCCATCGTGTTGGGAAATCATGTTTGATAATAGTTTTTAAACAGACGCACAACTGTACTCTTATTATATCAGGCGCTTGTATAACAGCATCTACGATCATGTCTCTGATCATCGCACGGTCCTGTTCGTGAACATTGAATGGGTGTGGCTCGCCTTCTTCTGGTTCTTTCTCCTGCCATCCTGATGTAACAAGATTCTTGAGATATACAGCGCCAGCTTGTCTTACTGGGATAGTAACATCATTTTGCATAACCACCTGCATTAGTAGTGGTGCAAAACCAATGATTTTGTGAATCTGAAAAAATTTATTAGCTTAACAAAACTATTGGTAATTTTTTTCCTTTTCTGTTTGAATGATATGAAAAACAAAGAATCTGCAATTTTGATATAAGTAACTATTTTGTTAAAGCCATTAAATATTTTATAAAACACAACATGACCTTGCTTTTATTACTAAGTTAGGCAAAGGATGGTTTTGGAAAGTTTACATAAAGTAAGAGTTTGACAGGACTATGAAATATTGGTTGAAAGTTGATCATTCCCTTAAATAAAGTCAAAGTGCGGTCTATGAATCTGGGCCTAAGAGTCAAAACTAAAGAATAGTTTATGTGTGTTATGTGCAATCATTGAAATCAACTCATAATTGGGGGAGTAGGTAGGTAATCCCGTAATAAACATATTATAAAACATACAGTCAGATTGAGATATACATTTACAGGCTATATCTCCATAGCCTTAATGCAGGAATAACAGACTCAGAAATAGATCACTGATTCATTTATACATAGCTATTGATTAACTGTTTCAAATTTTACACATAAAAGATTGATACAATATTTTTTCAATAAAATTTGTGGATAGTGCTAATTTTGATATGTTAAATTAATATGACAAAATTGTTAATATTTATCTTTTCCTATCCCCTTTACACACACAAATGCAACCTTTGGGGTTTATTATGTTGTTAAAGAAAAAGATTACATTGCTTGCCTGGGATAATCTAGGCCATGACTAATATTGTACCTCCTGTAATCTATCATACTACATAAATATGTAGTAGAAATAAATAATTATATACTTAAATAATTACATCTGACATTTGTTTCTGTAAGCAAAACTAAAAATCTTATCTAAAGCAACATTTTTATTCATATTAAGTATAAGTATTATTTTCTGTTGCAACAGGTGAACAGATGAGTAATAATGTAGTCATTTATAAGAAACGGGCATTTATAAATTAAACATGATACAGATAGATGAAACTGAGAGACTGATATTTACGAGTATTTTACATATTACAAATCATTGTTAAAGATAAGTTAGTGGGTTGATCGACCATATTTCTTAATCTGCCACTACACGGTCGAAATTAATAAATACAGCAGATAAATAAAATGGTAACCAATTTTAGCAGCCCTCCTGTTAATATTTTAAACTGCGTGGTACCAGCTTATACCTACTGTTTATCGGTTATTCAATATGTTGCTGTTGTTATCATGTGCAGTTGCTCATGATATCTCTAACAGTTTAACTTCGTTAAATACAGCAAAATTCACGAACATAGATTGTAGAATTAACAGTAATACACGTTAAATTAACGTAAACCGCTATCGATCCCGGGATTTCGCCGGGTGTCTTTGTTAACATCAAGCACATTGACCCCAAATAGCACTACCTAAGGCGATTACTATTGATTACATTAATTACATACTGTATAATGTAAAGCTATCTCCAACCCATTTCTGTCAATTTCAATTTCAATCTATGAATCTTTCCCAATTTCTAGTTTTGCACAGAACAATGAACGAAAAATCGCGCCAAAATTGTTCCAGAATATTGATTATGATAAGATCTATTTTTAGCAACCCCTTTCCAGTTTTACATGGGTCTGGCTTGTTTGGTGAGAACATCAACGATTCAAATTCGTATTAACATTTACGAAAATGCTATATACACATGGATACATCTACGGACAATTATTACACGTCTCTAGAGAAGTCATCAAACGCTATCTATAAAAAAAATAGGGATCTGCAGGTGATATAAAACATGGTGCTGGATCTCATACCAGCGCGGCATATCACTATCCAGCAAAATTGTGAAGAAACTCATACACAATAAAAACTTGTAAGGTACATGGAGACCTGTAATTTGGTCGCATTATAAAATTCCCGAGCATGTGGTTAATGGAAGAAGATTAAAAACTCACATGCGAAAGTTGTTCTTCAGCTTGCTGCCTCTGGTTAGGATCGATGGTTCCACGCAAAATTTCAGTCAGCTTTCTAGTGTCCATTTTTAAGTAATTAACATTAAATTACAATATAAATATAATTTTCTGCTAGGGCACAAGCAGCCGCCGGGCGTGGAAGTAAAAAAGACAGATTGTCTATGGTGGGTATGTCACGTGATACATAAGGATTCCATTCACTATGCGACAGCAATTGAATAAGGGTAAAGTTGCATGAAATGACTAGTCGTAATTTATAAGTTGTGTCCTTTGTGACAAAGCCTTCACAGGATATTAAATAATTATACTCATATCCTTTTATATCATTTCAACCCATAAACGTCCCACTGCTGGGCACGGGTCTCCTCCAAAGATTGTGGAGGGAATTTAGCCTACTATACCACGCTGGCCAGACAGGTTGGTATAGGGTTTGTTTCGAATTTTACTTTTCTTGCAGTGCTCTTGTCTGCATAAGATTACTCCCTTAGTCACCTTTTACGACACCCACGGGTTGAGATAGGGTAGTGACATTATGTATTCTTAATCCGTAACTACACGGATCAATCATCACGGATCTTTTGTATATCAACGGTCAATTGGCCAATCAGGATGATCTAACATACGTAGTATCCACGTATTCCTTATTAGTCTGTGGATCTAACTACAACTTTGCAAAAAGCCAAGACACGGAACCTAATTCTTTTTCCGATTGGCACAGCATCAAATAAAAATCATGTAATTGTCTATGGTTCAATGACATTTGATATTTTTAGGATTCCGTAGTCAGAATGGCAAAAACCGAACCTTTATAGTTTCGTCATGTCCGTCCGTCTGTTATTCTGTGTGTCACAGGCATTTTACTAACAGCTAACATTTTCAAAATGGCACATAGTTCGACAGTTCTTTTAAAAAATCTTTATGTTTTCTAAAAAGTATTTTGATTATGTGAATATTTTTGGAAATAATCGGTCCCAAAGTAGCATAAATTGTGTCTCCACTCTCTATTTTCTAAACCGTCAAACCTAAAAATTAAAAAAAAATCACAAATAAAAAAGTTAATAAATACTTCTAACTAAAATTATTTTGAACATGATCGAATGTACCGTTTTTAAGTAATTGTAGTAAACCTGCTCTTCTCAACAAAAGGACGTAAGCGCTATGAAGATACGCTCTTTTGCTGCGGAACCCTACAATGAGCATGGTCCGACATGCTCTAAACAAACATACCTATTAAATTTAGTTTTCGACTACGTAAAACACGTAGATAATTATTAAAATTGAATAAAACAGCGTGGACTTCTAGCAGAGAAGTGATTTGTTAACTAACTGCCATGAACGGCAGTAACCAGCAGAAAAAAAAATTAAAAGACTTCGGTTTTGAAGAATATGAAAGGAAATCTTTAAACGTCTTTTAGATATCAAATCAACAATGTCTACCAGAGAACCGCTGATGTGGCATTATGGCAGTTATATGATAGTTATTTAAATGAATCACAAGCTTATAATATATATTGTAGAAAGGCTACTCCCTAACTATACCGTACTATAGAAAATATAATGTTTACTTGGATACGAACCTATTTGTGTCCATAGTTTATTAGTTTAAAAATCACTTGCATGCATACGAGACCGTGATACAGTTTCATTATTTTGTTCAGTTTGAGATAGAGTCTGTGTGGAAAGAGAATGGTCGTGCACTCGTGTCCAATTCCATCTTGTGTGTAGCCACCGTTGATGATGATAATAATTTAACTAAGTATCAAAACTTATTGTGCTACTAGGTGGCAGTGCTGCCAGCTTAACAAATGTTATAATTATGTTATGTTATGTGCTGCTGCGCGGTGCACAGACTGTAGTGCTATTTTTCATATTCATCACTTATTTCTATGCTACGAAACTTACTTTTCATATTAATACCACGATTATTTATTGTTTAACTCATTCCTTTAATAATTCATGCAGTAGAAGGTTAAATCAAGCAGGCAGGCAACATTTCGAAACTGCAGACCCGTCAGGGTATAAGTGTTCTGTGGTGCAGACAATGCAACCTCTAAAATAAAAAAGTCAACTGAAGTCTGAACAACCTTAAGTTTGTCAATCCCAAGTCAATCCAGAATCCAGCGACAAAATTTGCTGGGTGGACTAAAATTTTAAATAACATATGGACTGTAATGAAGTACTGAACTGTGAACATTTACGTTAGTACAAATATCGCAACTTGATCTCTAAATTTTTATTTATGAATATAATTGATCCAAGTTGAAGGGAAAAATCACTAAAACAATATAATATTAATTTGAATTACCTGGGCCTTTAAATGTGTAATAACATCATCATTAGGATAACATCAATTTGGAGTGCATCGATACATTTTTTGTGACATATTTGAATAGATTTAAACAATAATATTACGTGGTAAATTCATGTTTTGGTCACCTTTAGTGAGAATAAGGATAATTAAAACAAACATAATAACAACAACGTTTAACCATTTAAAGAGTAAATGTTTTATACCAATATAAGTAATTATGTACCTATTTAAATAAACTGCAGTACATTCAGTGGGAAATTACTATGCATATTTTTTATCTGTTTTATGATTTTAATCATTTTATTATCTAGATATCAAATTGACAATTTAAAAAAAAACATTTCTTTGTTTATTTTCCTAAATAAATAATTCACATAAAAATGACAAAAAAAATCTGAATTAGTACCTATATGGTTTAGATAAAAGTTTGCGATATGACGTAAATTTTAGTTTATTAATTAATACACCATCAATATTTAGTGATAAAATTACAAGTGATGATATTTTTATACAAAATTGGTAAACATGAGATACAATAAACAAGAGTTGGTCGCGTTAGCATCCCAAACATCACAGAATTTTGATCGTGAAGGTGTTCTGGTACTTAAAGAGAGGCAGGATAGCTTTTTCAGAAGGGGTGAGGGTAAGTCTAACAGAATATAAATAATATTTAATAATTTAATATTTCCTAAATAATATTTATTTTTAATGAATTTGGACCTGTATATATTATATTTGGCCATACTGTATTCTTCAAGAAAATGAAACGTCTCGAAGTATGTGTGTGTAAGTGCTTCATCGCTTGTCCAGAGTTGGATAAGTGAATTTGGCGTTTCAGCTACTGAAACCATACCCTTTGTTTTTACCCGACTGTTTATACTTATAGTTCAAATTTTTGTGTGTATTTGTAGTATCTGCAAAATTATTAGAACCCTCAGTAATCTAGCTAGTCCGAAACAGGTCTATTATAGTTTGTTAGGGCCCCAGTTTTATTGATTGTGGCGAAACTCAAAAGGAGTTTTTATATGATGTACATTCCACAGGATTTTTATATTTTAGGATTTAATGTGTGTAAATGAAATGGCTGATATGGTGTACCCTATACCTATGCATTGCATCCATACCCTATACCCATTTCCTGTTATTAATCCTTTTGGCAAATAAGATGAGACTTATTGTTAATATACTAAAAAATAAAATTAGTTAAGTTTTGTTAAAAAAAAAAAAATTTCATCCTTTGCTCTTTTTAAATGTGAAGGATTGAGTAACAAGCAGCCATCAATACATCTATTCATGTTACTGCAAATGTATGCTATACCACCGGCAGTCAAAAAGCCAGAATATATAAATTTACTCCAATATAATGTGGTTTTAAATGACGTCTCTAATTTCTGTGTGCCTTTAGGCAAAGGCCTACTCCAACTGCTTCTTAATTTAACTATGCTTCTAGGTACTTGAAAACTTTAACTCTTCTGTGTGTGCAATAATCTTCAAAAGGAATCCAAAATGTTTGCTTTATTTATTATTTATACATTAATAGGACAGTATTTGAAGCATCGACAATATAGAAAATGAAAATTATCATTATTATAATAATAATTGAAACTATTCTAGAAAACACCACTACCAAACTTTACTTTGATCGAGCCATCTTTACAGATCGAACCATCCATTACAATAGACCAGACATAACATTAAAAAACAAAATAAATGAAACAGGAAACCTCATAGACATTGCCGTACCAAACACACACAACCTACAAACAACAATAGCAGAAAAACTAACCAAATATATCGAACTAAAAGATTAAATAAGCCGACTTTGGCACCTAAAACAGTTACACCAATCCCTCAAAACCCTTAACATACCACCTAAAACATACCATCTTTTACAAAAAGCAGTGATACTAAATACATGCAGGCTGGTCAGAAAATTTTTACAATGTACACAGGACAACACAACTGATTCACCCACTATCTCTACACAACCTATGATTTCATGATAATAGACTGATGTACACTTGGCTTAGGCCCGTGCCATCAGTTTTACCGACTTAGTCGAGAAAAAACAGAAAAAACATAATAATAATAATATTGTTCTATTATTATAATAATTCAAGGTGTTTTACCTTGTTTCATAATCTGGTGGCCATGAATTATGTTTAAGGTATTTGTTTTTTCAGAGTATGCTAATTAGATGAGCATAACTTTCTATGTTGCTAAGGTACATAACATGGTATTAAAGCTGTACATTCCATAGTAAAATACCAGTATATTTTCAGTCTAGGTCATTGATGAGGTTGGTTTCTTTTTGAATTATGAAATTTGGACTTTTAAGTTGTCAGTCAAATGAAGGTAGAATATAGAATATGTATTACATTAAATACTTAATCTTATATTTGCATTATATTACAAACTTAAGCCGGGTACTCACCAGCGAGCCGTAACCGTAACTTGCGTGATACAGTAACGAGGTTCTAGTGTGTACGCGTGCTACAGTTTAGGCTCATGACGTCGCCGGAACACTTTCACCGAGCGTACTCATTTTGCGAGCTATAACTGTAACCAAACAGATACAGTAACGAGGTTCTAGTGTGTACGGGGAGTAACGAACTGGGAGGCCTGCTCTGCCCTCAGTTTTGGTTTGTAACTACACCATGTCGGACGAAGTGTCTCTCGGTTCGCAGCGGCTAGCAACCTCTTCGGCGGCAAAAACCGACAATCGTCGGCTCGCTACGAGTCGCTCGTGTAGCGTTCGTCGCAAGCTCGCGATCCACGTACACACTATGTTTTTGGTAATAGTAACGGTTACAGTTACGTGCAACGTTACGGGTTCAGAAATGAGTACGTTGTAAACATCGGCTCGCTGCAAGCCGCACGCGTACCGCTCGCAGCAGGTTTGCGAACCACGTACACACTATGTTTTTTGGGTACAGTACATGCAACGGATACAGTTACGGCTCGCTAGTGAGTAACCGGCTTTAGGAAAAAAAAACACCTGTGTAAAACATTTTGAACTGTTTGTTTTATAAAATGTAAAAAACACTGTTTTTTCCAACCCTGCGAGGGGGTAAGCCAGCAAATGCCCAGACATGATAAAATAAATAAATAAAAATTGTTTATTGTCACAAACGGTAAAGTATAGTTACAATTATGAAGACACAATTAAGGTTATTATATGACACAGCATAAACAAACTGGCACCATCATATCTCGGACATAATATTATGCTTATCATTGTAAAGGGCAGCATGGTGTCTAGAATCTATACTTCTAAATCTTCTTCTTCTGCTGTTAAGTTTGTTTGTTGGGAAGAACCTTAGAATCTCAGGAAGTACTGGTTCTGCTCATTTATCGAGAAAGGCTTTAAGCTATATACCTAACATCACGCTACGGCTAATAGGATGAGCAGTGGTAAAATAAAGAACGACGGCAGCGAAGTCCCGCGCGACAGCTAGTATAACAATATTTAAAGGATTTAATGCAAAGACTGTATCCTCAGAGTCATCAGCGACATTATATGGCTATCGCAATTCGTTCTTAGCCTGTTTACATTAAACTATATAATTGACAAATCGATAAAATTATGATAGGTACCTAACTTAATGTCATCACGCACGAGAATGCGATAAGTGCGTCTCGTTTAATGCTCACTAATAAATAGTTGAATACAATCGGTTATTAAAAGTACTAACAAACCGGATGATGGCAAGCAAATCATTTTAATTTTGCCAATGTAAACTTATAACTACGTGCCTTTCTAGTCGTTTCTAAATATATGTACCTAGGTATACAATCCGGTTAGTTCCACCTTTTTGAACTCGAGAAGAACCAAGTTAATGTTAATGTTAATATATTTATTATATAAGTTACGATAACATTATAAGTATAGTAGAATACCTTAGACATAACGAAGCCTTGAAGATGAAAGATAGGTAAACATTTTTTTCTAAATGCAATATGTAGGTACCTACCTATTCAAAGAAATTAAAACATTTTTGCACGTGTGAAAGGTTTTCGTTTCTTTATTATATTTTAAGGAACTTAAATCCAAATCATTTATTGTGTGAAATTGGGTATAATATATATCGAAAGAACTGTTATAATAATGATATTAATAAAAATAAAACTGCTTTTGACGATTTTAATAATAATAATATAATAATCATCATCATATCAGCCCTATGACGTCCACTGCTGGGCATAGGCCTCACCTAATTTCCGCCACAGCGAGCGATTTTGTGCCGCCCGCATCCAAGGGCCACCCGCAACCTTTACTAGGTCGTCGGTGCATCTGGCGGAGCGGGGGACTGCCCCACCCTGCGCTTTCCAATATTACGAGATTTATCTACTACTAATTACATCCGTTCCTAATAATGTAGGTAGTTGAAAATACCGAAGCATTGACGTCAGTGATAGTATTAATTGATTTAATAAAGATAGGTATAGAGTATTATCTAATAAGGTCATCTGGAAGACGAAAGTTCTGACAATTTATACCTTCGCTTTTTATTTTAAATTTTTTAAATTCATGAACTTTGTAAAGCTTCAAACAATAATGTTTAGGTAGGTACACAACTTATTAGCGGAAATTAGGTGAGGCCTATGTTCAGGAGTGGACGCTTATATGATGAAACTTATTAGCTGAATTAAAGCTGTATAATATCGACTCGCGCTCTGAGGGTTCTGTACGATTATGCATTTTTTTATAATTCAAATGTAAGATATGGTTGTTGCACCAGTCTTACGTCAGTCCGGAATAATCTCTCACTCGTAATCAAAAAAACTTACTACTACTATAAAAAAAAAAAAAAAAACAAATTGGTAACGCGTATCATTTTATACCCCTTCCATGTGAGTACGGTTTTCGGATTTTTGCCTTTACTTGTGCAAATAGATGCTGTTTTTTTTTGCCAAATTTCATGATCTAGTATCATGTCAGTGATGAACGGTCATGATACGAAGTATAATCATCTCAGATCACTGAGAATACTGAGATGGATCTTTCTATCGTGGAATTATCAGTATAATAACAGTAAATAACCGACTTTATATACTGAACAATATTATATACTGAAGCAAGTGGAAGGAATTGGTCTCTGCCTACCCCACCCTGTTGGGAAAGAGGCGTTCTCTATATGTATGTATGTATGTTATCGGCCTGTTACGGAATTGGATCCGGTAAATTGCAATCGGCTCAACCTCAGGGACTTCATAGGTATAATCTAGGAAATATGAGATTTGTTCGCCTCTGCTTACCTCTCTTGGGTATTAAGGCATAATACTATCTTATATCCTTTAACATCTTGACAAATTTGTTGCAGGCTGTACTGTAAGATGGTTCCGACTGCGAGGCAACCTTTTGTTCTATCTAAAAGGACCAGAGCCTTGGTACGAGCCCATGGGAGTCATAGTGTTAGGTCACCATCAAGTCAAAGTGCAGTCCCAAGATGAAAATGGACACTGGCCGTTTCAAATCAGTAAGTTGTTTAATCGATACGTCTGTGTGCATCAATTTTTTTCTATTATGCAAGGTTATTTCGAATCTGGGCCCTGATTCTAGTAATAGGTAACTAACCTATAAACTTGTTCGAATCTAAGAACGAGGGGTTTTTATGGCTTATGTTTAACATCATATCAGCTGTAGGATGTCCATGTTTAGACATAGTATAATATAGTGTCTTGAAAGTAATATTTACGGAATGGTGCCTGTAACAATATTATTAAAACTGTAGTAAGATGTAGACATAGGTATTTAACTATTTACTAATTTGTAACTCACGTACGGAAGTCGGGATTGCCGACCAGGTTTCGATCCCGTAAGGAAATCAAATCCAACGCGTTCCCGCACCGCCCCCAACCCCGGGATGACGTAACGCTTGCCGCGAGCGACAGCGCGCAGTATGTGGCGCGACGCAGCGGCAATCGTTGCGCTCTCTGTTCATCCCTTCCTGAATCCTGGTCAGCAGTCCTGACTTCTGTAAGTGAGTTACCCCTTATTCGTTAAATTTGCCTGTAACTTATGTTCGTAACGAAATATTGAGCGGTTAGATTTTTTTTTAAATTGGTGCTTTAGAATAATAATCTCATCTCGTATTGTAAATATTGAAATTCTATTGGTTTATAGTACAAAAACACTATTAACGTTTCGTGACCGCTTTGGTGGAATCCGGGCCAAAGGCCTTGATTATTTTGTTCAAATTATCATTAGACTAACAAATACCGTGTATCTTATGTTCATACATATGTTTCTAACTTCAACGTCACGACGTTAGTAAAATAAACAAATACAACATCGTACTGAAGGCCAGGTATCATGACGTCAATAAATACAAGTAAATATGTAGCGTACATTTTAAGGGGGCCTCGGTATTACAAACAAAATTATACTACTTAATGGATGCATAGAAATCGAAGTAACAAAACTGTGATTAAGTAATTCATTATGCATATCAACCTATTAATAAAGAACCCGACTAATAACTTACCATCTGGTATCGGTGAAGGAAAACATAGTGAGAAAACCCGCATGCGCTAGGAGGAATTTGAACCATATGTCTTCACCCCGCATTGAGCCAGCGTATGTGGATTGTGGCCTTCTCTTCTTCTAGATAATGATACTAAGAGTATTCTCTCTCTTCTTCTGGTGTTGCTGATGTCCATAGATTAGGCACGGTAACCGCTTACTATCAGGCAGGCCGTTCGCCTGTTTTCCAACGTCGTGGTACAAAAAAAGGTATTGCTCAACAGAGACATTAATGGGTTACTGCTAATGGCAACTCATTATTGTCCCATTTCTAGACACGGGTCTCCTCTCGTTTATCAAGAAATGATTAATATCATTTGGCCGATCACAATCTGACTCAAACCTCATATTTTTGTATGATTTAAGTAGGGAGTGGAAGAACGGAAGTCGGGCTATATTAGTCGACAAAATCTTGCGTCACGTATGTTTTTTTCTATTCAAATCGATGCATATATTTTATTCATGAGATATACGTTTATTGTTAACAGTATGGGATAACGGCATTCGCTACAAGATGGCGACCTTCCACGAATCAGAAAGGACTTTGTGGTTGAAGGCAATAGAGCTCGCACCGTTCAATAACATTAAGGCACAGGCAGACGCACTGAGGGAAAGACTGAACAAAATCAGACCCAATATAGATATAACTACTTATAGGTTGCTGAAAGGCATTGTGACTGGTAAGTGAGTTTCTATAATTATACACTTACCGGAGTATATTTTAAATTTTGTTTAGAATACTAACAGTTTCTCAGAGAGATTTAAAATGCATAAAAACAATATAAAGTAGTCTGAGTTTCTCGCCAGCTTTTCTCAAGGCTCAACTTTGCCAGAAAACTGGCCTGTGAAAATTTTGCTAACACCTCTTTGGCTTTGTATGACCTTTATGGTTTCCACATTGAATCTTTATCATATTGACTTTAACGCTTGGTATTCCCTACGACTCGTGTGACATAATAACACGAATTTTTACAAGGGTTCATCACTGATAATCTTGGCTCACAATAGATGCAGTGGTGGCCCTGTTCGGAAACTTCTATAAACCTTTTATAGGTCTGAATAGGTTCATGGAACTTAAGTGATCTATGATACAAAATAAACATAAATGTATTCAGATAACAAACGAAACGTGTTTGAACTCACTGTGTGGTAGCTAAGTAGAGAAATTGACCAGATTTGTCCGAATTTATTTATAGTTTTATGGTTCTAAAATTCTCATAAATGGATTTAGACGAAACTGTTATATATATACTATCTAGCCTTACTCGGCTGTTAATCGAGAAGAACCTACGTAAGCTGTATATATAAAGACTAATAATATATTCATTCGCAGATATGAACGAGGTGCCATTATGCGAGCTGGCATTGTCATGCGACAACTTGTTATGCGATGCTCACGGCAGGCCACCGTCGCCGCTCATTGTCATATACGTGAAGTATGAAAAAGGGTTTTGTATAAGATATGGAGCTACAGAGACTGTTGAGGTTAGATACTTATTATTACACTCCTAATTTTAGATTTATTCTTAAAACTAAACTTTATTAAAATGAATTATTCTAATATTATTATATTTATATTAATGCGAAAGATGGATAGGTCTTTTAAACAACATATTGTATTGTTTGTTGAATGAAAATTAATATTTCGCTTTATAAACACTGAATGTCTTGTTCATAACACATATTATCATTATCTTAAGTTTACTACGAAGTACGGTTACAGGAAAAGATAAGAGCCCGATAACCTAGTCAGATATACGAATACGAAAGTAATTTTTAAACAAAGTAAATTAAAATTCATATTTTTAATACTAGGGGCATTGTAGGGTTTAAAAACCTTATGTATACATATATAAGGTTCAATTATCGTAGCCTGTGATTAGCTAAACTAATAACCGCTTCGTTGGTCTATTCGTTTCATGGGGGGAATTTTTTGCATCATATACGCCTTTAGATAGCCACAAGGAGGCCGCACGATTTCTAATAATAATATATACTTATACGAAATTTAAGATGGATGTATGTATGTTTGTAACTCAATAGCGCCAGAACGGGTGAAAGGATCTGTATAAAATTTAGAAAATAGTTAGAGAGAAGTAGTACACGTGGTTTTTATACGTGGTTGTCTAGTAACAGCTAATGAGCTAAGGCTATATAACAGCACCCTACGGCTAATAGGAACTGGGCAGTGGCCAAACGAAGAACGACGGGGGCGAAGCCCTGGATAACGAGTAGTTAATCATACTTATTTATATTATGTTTTTGTCTTTCAGACATGCAGTAACCCATGCTTTTCGAAGACCATTCTGTTTCGTGCGAGTGACGGTCTAACGGGCTCTGCGCTGGTGCGCATCGTGGTCTACGACGTTAAAGAGCTGGTCTCTGAGACCGCTGTACCCATGGGCTATACCTCCATGTTACTTAGTACTATACAGGTAAAGATTAGATTTATGTAGTGTATTAAGATTAATTTCACATGTTTTAACTTTATTTATATAGATACATAGTGGTTAAAGACATTTCGGTTTATCCTTTCATATATTACTTTTGAAACAAGGTAGGTATTTTTTATATTTATTGAATTTAATAAAATACAATAATAAGGCAATAAGGAATTATTATTATTATAATATACTATTGATTATTGATAACTTGACGGTTAATTAACCTTTTGACCACGAATGCTACCTTCACTGGTAAACTAAGGTGCGAGGTATTTTTCAAGTTATAAAATTTTTTGTATGTTTGGCTTGATGCCTATTGTAAAAAAAGAAAATTAGTAACGATAATCATCCACTATAACTACTTTAACACGAACAAAAAAACGAACTTAAATTTTACCGGCTTGTTACACGTGATATTAGCTTATAAATATAACATAGGTTTTGGAATGAACTCCCTAACGAGGTTTTCCCAAGGGACTACAGTGTGGGGTTCTTCAAAAAGGAGTGAATAGGTTTCTTAAGGGTCGGCAACGCGCTCGTGATGCCCCTGGTGTTGCAGGCGCCCATAGGCTACGGTAGCAACTTACCATCAGGCGGATCGTACGTCTGTTTGCCACCGTCGTGGTATAAAAAAATCAAACAAAATCTTTCATTTTACAGGAGGCTCAACGAATGCGCGTGGCAATCATCACTAAGGACCAGAAAACAGTAGGTTTCGTCACAATCAACGGCTGGAGTCTAGAACCTTCCTACATAGGGACGAGCCCAAGCCACACTAACGATAGAAATAGCATAGATATACCGCAGCAAGTCCTATGCCATCGACGATCTCAGTCTTTACCGCCACGTTTAGGATTAAAACTAAAATTTCCATCATACGGAAGTCTTTTGAAACAGAATTTCACCAATAGTTACCAAGTGACTTATAGATTCCATTCAGGGTTGGGAGGTGATATCACCGTTCATGAAATCATGGCTGAACCGAAGCTCTGTTATGCGCTGCCGGTACAACTTCTGTAAGTATTAAATGTTAATAATTAAAATAGAAGCTTTTAAAGCTTAAAATGATATAAAAAAACACAAATTGAAACCTATTTTAGATTATGTATTTACAAAGTTAAACACAATATTGTTAGGAATTATATGTTCGTGAATTGTATGTTAGCAAAGTCCCACATGAGTAGTTAGGTTGTACCAGTTCTAGCTCACTATCCAGAATCCGTCTGGCTCACTAGCTCACTATTCTCGAGTCGACAAAAACTAAAAAAAAAAAAAAAAAAAAAAAAAAAAAAAAAAAAAAAAAAAAAAAAGGTTTTGCCATGCTCTGATCACGAATCTGCGGTCCGTTTTTGTCTAGGATGTGTGGTTTCAGAGATGTGGAAATCAATTAAGAAGAGTATCTAATCGATATCTAATCCCGCACCCTCATTAACGTTTCTTTTGTTCTCCTATTTCCTATTATCTATTGTTTCTGGTAGACCCTCATTAGCATTCTTATCTATTACTCATTGTAAGCTCTTATTATCACTGCTATTGTTTAAGAACTTCCATGCTATTCTGAATCATCAATAAAACACATTCCTTCATTTCTACATTTTTATTGCTTATTAAAATATGAATGAAACATCTGATCCACTAAAATATCATTGTATACTGTGTTCTCTGTAAATATGTTCGTAAAACTAGGATGTGTGGTTTCAGAGATGTGGAAATCAATTAAGAAGAGTATCTAATCGATATCTAATCCCGCACCCTCATTAACGTTTCTTTTGTTCTCCTATTTCCTATTATCTATTGTTTCTGGTAGACCCTCATTAGCATTCTTATCTATTACTCATTGTAAGCTCTTATTATCACTGCTATTGTTTAAGAACTTCCATGCTATTCTGAATCATCAATAAAACACATTCCTTCATTTCTACATTTTTATTGCTTATTAAAATATGAATGAAACATCTGATTCACTAAAATATCATTGTATACTGTGTTCTCTGTAAATATGTTCGTAAAACTAGGATGTGTGGTTTCAGAGATGTGGAAATCAATTAAGAAGAGTATCTAATCGATATCTAATCCCGCACCCTCATTAACGTTTCTTTTGTTCTCCTATTTCCTATTATCTATTGTTTCTGGTAGACCCTCATTAGCATTCTTATCTATTACTCATTATAAGCCCTTATTATCACTGCTATTGTTTAAGAACTTCCATGCTATTCTGAATCATCAATAAAACACATTCCTTCATTTCTACATTTTTATTGCTTATTAAAATATGAATGAAACATCTGATCCACTACAATATCATTGTATACTGTGTTCTCTGTAAATATGTTCGTAAAACTACGCATTGAACACCCCTGAAACTTATATAGCAAATACATTAAGCAATATTCGCCGCAAACTGATGTCCACTCATTCTGAATTCTATCCACATTCCAGTCCCATCTTTTACAATTCCTTCTTAAAAAGTCGAGATGATATCGTGTAGGTGCACGCCCATATGAATCAAAATATTGACCAATACCATTCGTATCGACATGTAAAGCTATCCAATGTGAGCCTGGTTTATCATCCGTATCCAAATTGCATATTGTGTACATAGGTACATGAGTGTAAATGGGTAGTCTATTAGCAGCATACACATTATATTCTAGACTGGGGTGAATCTTTTTCAGATGTTGTTGTACATCTAGTGTATCCATGATATTACCAATCTATTCAATGGCTAACATAGGAATGATCAATTATAGTCACTTGTTACGACTTGTATTAAATGTCATTCGCTTGTGGAGATTTTGTATGATTTATCTGTGCAATGCACTACGCATTACGAAAGAATGCGAGATAAGTTTGTTAGTTCAAATTTACTATCGGTTGCACTGAGGAAATGCTTTAGATAAGATAGAACTATATAAGACCGAGTGGAGGCAGAGCCATCAGTCATTCTATGGTCTCGTTTGACCGCAGTGAATCGATATATCAATACTAAGTGTGTGCTACTTCAACGCAACAATAGTCATGGACGTAAGTGTTATAATATTTTATTGAAAAACTTACTTTTCTTTATGTTGTTGATTCCTTACGTGTGTGTGTGATTAAGTGTAATTATGTGATTGATATTAACATGATAACTGTGTTGTTGCAGAAAACATTCAGCTTCATAGACAATGAAGAAAATACCTATAAACAGTATTACTACCCGCCACTCTCCCCTAATCACGAAGAAGAGAGTGATGACATCGTTATTAATAACACAGGCGATGGGGGAAAAAGGAAATCGCAGTCGATTGACCATTTTTTTGAAGTGGAACCTAAAATAAAGAGGAAGAAGCTGTTGTCGTCAACCGTGGCACGAGCCGCTAGAGGTGGTGTATCATACATTTCTACTAATTCTGACGACGGAGACCAAGCGACGCATCTCATAAAAATAGAAGTGTACGATGTGAAAAAGCTATGCAAGGTTCCAACTACTGATCATTGGAAACATGCTACCACGAGGATTAAATATTATGTTGGGAATAATAGGGATAGCATCTACGACAACACAAACGCCCTCGTATACAATATTACAAAGACAATAGCAGAAAGTGAAAAAGTGAAAAAATACTTTTTCAACAATGACAGTCATTAGCTGATCATTACTGAATGTGATTCTGATAACATAAATTACTTTTGTGTACTCATTAGATTCAAGGATTGCATCTTGCGATACTGGGAGAAACACGAGACCAGAAGGAAGAGATGAGTGTGGTATACGTGAACAGAACTTGTCATTGAATAGCAAAACTACAACACTGAGTGGAGAAGAAAAAGAGAAGAATATGCAGTATCCAAGAGCTGAATATCCATTCTTCAGTTCAAAAGCTAGACGGTTGCTCAGTTTCGAACACTGGCCTCTCCTTTTGCGACAGAAGCCTGAAGATCTCGCAGAAGCTGGTTTCTTTTATACCGGCCATGGAGACAGGACCAAGTGTTTCCATTGTGGTGGTGGTTTAAAAAATTGGGAAGATGATGATGATCCTTGGCAGCAACATATTCAGTGGTTTAGTCAGTGCGCTTATGTAAAGTTTAAATTTCAACAGCGTTTTGTGTAAGATGAAAGGTGTATAAAGAAATAAAAAATAGTATATTTGATACAATTTGTTTTATTTAATTTAATAATGTTTTCCCATAGTTACATAGGTACACATTTAAACATGCATTACACATAAATCTAATACACAACACACATTATAACCTTAACTACTGTAATCTACAGTAATATTTCTGTTTTTATCTATTTCAATAATATTATCAAACTCAGCATAAACTATACAGTTAATTGTTTGTATAAGTGAGGATTCAAATCGTATTTCTAATCTTACACTACCATGCTTTATGAGATTCCAATGAGCTGATGAGTTAGCTGATAAATCAGGAGTTAAATCAAATGCTAATAGGCAGTAACCTTTGGGATACTGCTCACGAGAAATTGCATTTCCTTCATTAAGAAAGTGAATACCAGTCCCCGAGAATAGAGTATGATATGCTGATGTAAATATACTATTATTAAAAGAGGGTTGCAAAGCTTTTGAGGGTATTTGTTGACCATCAATATATAAGCAGAAAGAATTAATACCATAGTTTTCAAAGTTAAATGGATTTTTAGTAATAGAGCCATTAAATGCAGAATTGTTTACAAATCCAACTATACATCTTTTTGGTATCTGTCCTAGGAATATATTATCAAGAGTTTTGCCTTGAACACCCGATGGAATTGTTAAAACTTTGACTTCAGCCCGAGTAATAGGATATTTAGCAGTAGTAGAAGCTAAAACTTTTTGATGTGCGAGTAATACACTTGGATTAATTCGTGCTCGTCGGACAATAAGAGTTGCATCCGTAATGCTAACTTTAAACTTTACATCGTTTGATCCAGCAATTAAATTAAAACTCTCTCTCGATCGAACTAACTTTACACTCATTTCAACACCATTAATTAAAAATTTATCTTGATTGAAAATGTCACCATGGAGATGTCCAATCATTTCTATTTCTTTACTTTCATTAATTAACTCCTGTCTTTTAACAAATCCTATGTTTTTCTCATCTGTAGAATCCATTTTTCCTGCTGTATCCTCATACCAAAGGCTACAAGTAAGATGAGATTGTTTAGCAGCAGGAGCATAGTTTAAAAGGGTTTCCATATATGCTCGATAGGCATAGGTATTATTCGGTGGTGACACAAGTTTTTGGTTTAAATAAACATCAAGTTGACTAAAAAGTGAATGCAACCAATTATTTACAGGTGCTACTACTGAGGTCGATATCAAGTTACTTGAATCTTGATTTAATACTTTTGCCTTTATGTTGAGTAATGTATGAGACAAATCTATGTAGTCATCGCCTGCCCCAGGAACTTGAAACTCAATAGGTCCATCATCAGCAAGAGATGAAATTGGTTTATAGTGAATCCACAATCCATTTTCAATGCTCGTTTGTGTAGATGGTAGTGCAAATAAATCCAATTCTGACTTAGCGCACTCACAAGAATGATTATGAAGGAAAGACATATCTAGTTTGAAAATATATCTAGTTTGAAAATATATCTTTAATATTTTTTGTTTTTAGACTAGGTTTTTTCGTAGCTCTCACTCTAACAGTTAATGGTGGAATGAATGAGGCCAATCGTTTTCTTTTAGTTATATATCCAGATCCTGTCATGTTAAATCGATCAATTTTATCATCAGCTTTTCGTTTTAAGTTGGTACTAACTTGCTTTAGACGATCTTTTATTGAGTTTTCCATAGGACGCGCTTGTACCATATCCGATAAAAGTCCTACTCCAGCGTTTAATGCCTCTTTACCAATCACTCGAGCGCCACTTGAAAGTAAAGGTAAAACTGATCTAAATAACCCCCCTAAGAAGCTCCCAATACCATGACCACGTTGATATGATGAACCCTTATAAATTACTCCAACTCCTGATCCAGCTTGGTGTGTATAATAATTTTCATATGGACATTTATGATGATGATCACGAAGAGAATTCATTATTATAATTTTCGGAAATGTAGTTTAATACACACGGTTCCAAACTGGAATGGTATTTTGTGTCCTGTGTTCGATCTTATATCTATTTCCAGCGTATCGAACTCTCTTCGCATAACAGGTAAGTAGTGAGGTGGAGAGAAAACGTGCATTTTATTTGCACCATAAATGTATTTTGAAGGATCTAATGAAATGACTCTTAATAAAGGAGTCATAACATCACCCACAATCTGAGGATCGATAATGTCGCAATACACAAGTAGTTGAGATGGTAATCCTAAGTGTAAATTAGCAGGACACTTCCCAAAATTTCTCTCTAGGAGATTTTTATTTGGCTCATAACCTAGTTGTAAACTTAATTTCGGTGATAATGTTACGGATTTAATATTTTTATCCAAAACAGAAACAGACACAAATTTTGTTATTTCATCATAGCGAAATTTCAAGTTCTCTCTGATACCATTTAACGCCCCTAAAATATGCTCAACGTTATCATAGTTGGTAGCTGGAATATGTTTTTTGTAGTAAACTGTTGATGGTTTACCTTCATTAGGTATTAACATGGTTTTTGTAATGTATACAACATTTTCATGATCTTGAACAGTAAACATGGTAAATGGATATTGAAATTCGGCAACTCCAACCGACCATTCACCTTCTAGTTTAATAGGTTTTGGTAATTTTGTTGAAAAATTTGTGGTCTTGTTATCTGGAAAGTACTCCATTGAACTATTGCTGAGCAAAGTTAAATAAAAACTTTCTTTATTCATAATTCTTTTAAGCTGGAAGCTAAAATCCAACTGTTAAATTTATCTGGATAACCTTTCCACTTCACTAATACTTCTTTTCTGTTACCCGAATAACGATTGTCAATTATTTTATCTATTTTATATTGTGAGGTGGGGTTGTAAGTGACCTTCTGTAATTCTCTTTCATAAAAAGTACCTACTATGGGGTCATTTTGTAAATCTGTTATTGTATAAACAACCCATGGAGATCTATCAATTATTGAAGATATAATAAATATTTCATCACTCCAATTTGATTCATATCCTTTTTGGAAAACGTGTTTATATTTGGTTATTCGAACATAGTCTCCTACATTGAAATTTGGTTTTTGATTCTCTAAAGAAAGTTTGTTTGACTTCCCATAATAAAGATTAGTCCAAACTGTCATAATATTGTTGGAATTTACATCACATGGACACATCTTAATACTAGAGTGAATGCTGTGATTATAAGAGTATATTAAATCTTGTAAAACATCTATATATCTATAAGTATTACTATGAGTGAAATAACGCCACATTTTCATTTTTAGAGTTCTTTGAAATCGTTCAACAATACTGGCCTTAATGTCAGGATTGTTAGTGGTATAGTAATTAATCTTTTTGGATTTAAAGTATTTTTGTACATCTTTTGAAACGAATTCTGTACCTTTATCAGATTGTATGTGAGTAGGTGTTGTATTACTTTCAGTAAATATACTTTCGAAACATTCTTTAGTTGTTTCTGAGTTTTTCTTTTTCATTGGTCTTGCAAAAGCATATTTACTGAATACATCAATAACACAAAGTATGTAGTTGAAACCATCATTATATTGAGAATAAGTTCGCATATCACTTAAATCAGCTTGCCACAGTTCATTAATATTTGATAGAATGTACCTATTACGTGGGAATTTTTTCTGAATGGGTTTATGTAGTGTATATGTTTCTTGTGATTGTAACCACTCTTTTACTTGTTTTTTATCCATTTTACCATTCATGGCTTTTGATAGTTTATCAATACTACCAAAACCAGCGGGATTAGATGGATCATAATAAATCCTGTTAATTTCTTCTAGTACGGCGTCCATTTTTCCCAATCGATCTTTTTATGTATTTTCGTTATAGATTTTTTACCTACACTTCTTGGCGTAGAAAACTCTTGATCTTCAATCTCAGAGGTTTTGTTCAGATCTTTTGCTTGGAGTTGACTAATAAACTCACATCTCTTTGGATTTCCGATGTAAGAAAGTGGTACTTTGATATCTTTTAATGCTTTAGCAAATCTATCCCACCCTATTGGATCACTTCTTTTTAGGGGTCTGAGTGAATCATTTACTAAATCAACAATATTACTTCCAGGAATCTTTTCATTATCAATTATGACTGTGCCTTCATTATCCCAATGTATTTTACTTTTACTTGTTCCAACTAAATTTAATAATAACTGACCTTTTTTATTATAAGTTTTCGGTATTAAACTGAGGATTTGAGTTGGTGAGTAAAGTGGATTTGCATCATTCTCCTCCAACAAAGATTCAACATCAACTGAACTGTTTAGATCTCTATCTTTATTTTTAAAATCAATTTTAGACTTATTTGAATCTTCATTAGATGTATCAGAATAAATTGGTAATCTGAGTGGTTGACGACCCTCCTCGGTAAAGTGAAGGTATCTTTGTAGTGTTTGTAAATATAACATCCACTTCTTTCGATCTTCCGTCTTACTATTCATAATATTTTGCATTTCAATATCTAATCGAGACAAATTACTATCAACTTTATTATCTTGTTTTAATTTTTCAATCAATCCAGGTTCGATAAGTATCATTTTCTTTGCGTTTTCCATGTTAACTGGCTAGTCCACTTACTAATCCACTCAATATTGCACCTAATATTATTGGTAAGAAAGCTCCTCCTTTTTGTATAATTATATTTTTTCTTAGTTTATGTTTACACTTTTGCATCAGTTTACGTAGTATGTTTTTGTGTTTATTTAATTTTTGTTTATCTTGATCTTTAAGAGCTACCTTTCCTTGTAGAACGTTATGAATACATTCACAAATGCAATTTATTTCTTCTTCATCACACGTTTTAAGTAATGCTCTCTGATATTTTGGTTTAAGCGTATGCAGAGCGTTTAGCAAATGTTTATGCGTTGTGAGTCGACGATGCATCATTTACAAATGATTTGAATTGTTTGATTCTTGGTGTATTTAAACTCTTTTGTTGGAACGTAGACAGTACAGTAACCATTAAATGGAAAGACATTTGTCTTGATACGACAAAAATCATTGGTATTCTGTTTTAAATCTACCATTAAATATCCATGTGCTGCTAAAGTTGCATCTTTGTATGCATCTTCAATGAATTTCGGATTATCTGGTGACACTTGCCGTGCTAAATATCTTATTTGAGTTTTATCTCGAGGGTTTTTAAAATATATTATATAACTTGAGTTTAGAGAAATGTCTCTTTGACCTTTACCCTGATGAAATAAATTTTGTGTTAAATAAAATACACTAAGATTCCTGTGATGACTACCTTTTGTAAATACATCCACAATTCTTCCATCAGTCTCTCTCATTAGATCATCAATTATGATGAGATGTGGGCTTTCACCATCAAACATATTAAGATTTGGAATTCCTTGATGATAGTTAACATTTGACAAATTATATAAAGGTTGCATTTCATCAAAGCACCATGTGATCTGATTAAAATTACAATTACATATTTCTGTAACTGATTTTATGAAATTTGTTACAAAGTTTGACTTCCCACATCCACTTGGTCCTGCCACAATAGCAGTAAACGGATGAATAAAGTGAAACATTACACACGTCTAAAGTTTAAAGGAATGAAATAAAAAATGAAAGTGTTGTTGTAAAAAATTATATTTATATAAATTGCCGCTTCTCTACTTCATCACAAACTTTAGACAGCTCAAGATTTAATTCACTGTTGAATAGTTCAATATTCTCTTCCATGGGTGTGGAAAAGAAAGCACTGGTATCACCACTAGCGCAATTTATAATGCCCCCAAGCTAATGTTTCAATATTATTATCTAAAATATGTCTCTTTGTGTCATTATACGATAAACCAATCTTATTTAATTTTTGTGTAAATATTGTGTGTTTAATTGATTTAAATCTTAGCATACTATAATATTGCACTTCTTTATTAAATAGAGCAGACTTATAGCTATTCATTGTCA
The DNA here is from genome assembly GCA_905147015.1 of Laspeyria flexula. Taxonomy (NCBI): domain Eukaryota; kingdom Metazoa; phylum Arthropoda; class Insecta; order Lepidoptera; family Erebidae; genus Laspeyria; species Laspeyria flexula. Next base: position 6,553,901 of record LR989949.1, on the reverse strand, counting down.
TCTTTTTAGTGGTATTTTTATTTACCCCTTTTGCCTTGGCTATAGTTTTATTTTCTAAGTTAAAAGCGTACATTTTAGATCGTAAACCTACAAATTCTTTCATGATTTTACCATTATTTTCATCTTTGAAGAAACCTAATTTCTTTTTATTTAATTTTGGATATTCAAAAACATTATTTGTATCATAATCTGAGGTATCAAAGTATGAGCAAAGGTCAGGTTTTATATCAGTGTAAAAATCATATGTAAATATATGATATATTAAACTGTCTGTATCTGTATACAATAATTTGATTTTACTAAATTTTTTAACCATATAATTATAATGAAAGTCATACATTAAGGTTTTTGAAATATCTAAAATACAAAACCCTAAATAAATTGGTTTGTTATATATTAACTTAGTCTTTCGCAACTGAACCGCAACTAGGTCTTCCGAAAATATTGAAATACTATGAAATTGTGGTTTAGCGACTAGATCTTGAACACCTAAAGCTTTACCCTGGTTCTCCCAGTGTGTAACTAATTTTACGTTAACCCTTTTTTCAATATTCTCCATAGTCTTTCCGAAGACTGAATTATTCATTAATTTATAAAAATCTTTTTCAAAGTCTGATTTTGCTAACATTCTTAATTTTGTATTTAGATCTATGTACATTTTTAACCAAGGAGACTGTATAAATTTTAAAATTCTATGAATTTTAGTTAATTTAACCCCCATTTCTATGCACTGCTTTAAATTTCTGTAATGAATAACATATTTATCTTTATTATTTAAATTTGGAACTAGTTTATTCTCATTAGTATTGCCTACACAAATGTTTTCTGGACATAAAGGAAAGTCCGAATGCAAATCATGAAGTTCATCTGGATATTTCAAATCAACTTCTAAAATGAAACCTACGTCCGATGTCTCAGACACATTAAAATCTGAATTCGGATTAATCCATTCAAATCCACCAGTAGGAAGATATTGAGACATAGCCCAACCATATAAATTGTTGGCATCAAAATAAGTGATATATGAATTTGGTTTCTCTGCATCATAATCCTCCATGTATTTGTTATTAGCTCTAGCATAGCGATTACTACATTGAGATACACCACCCCTGATGCCTGATCTAATAAATGCGATTTTTTCATAATCTGTTAAAAGTTCTAATTCTATTTTTGTATATTTTAGCATTGCATCCCAACTTAAACCGGGAGCTGTGTAATAATGAGCAGGATCTAAATCATACGTATTAATACATAGCTTTCTAAAGTTTTCAAACACATCGGTCAACAGTAGAACATCTGTTTTTAAATACAAGTTTGAGTAATCTAACATATTACAACAACCAAAGTGTTCCCAAACATCTTTAGCATGACTGTAATCATCATTTGAAATATGGGAATCTGTGAGCGAATTATAAAAAAAATTTTGTTCAGGGAGCGATGTTATGTTTAAACTATCAAAACTAGTCATAAATTCATATGGATAAACCCCTTTGCGTTTTAATCGAAGGAAATCTTCATCATTAGGGAAATTTCTATGTAATTCTTGAAATTGATAATTACTGAGATTTTTGGCTAATTGTTCTAATTTACAAGATAAAAACTTAAATGAATCTACGAATCTCAATGTAACTTCATTGTTATTTATTTTTATTTTTTTGGAAAACGATACATATTTTTCTTTATTTTGAGGGATGACTTCGATTTCACCTTTACAGAAGTTTAATGCGTGAACAATAAAATGAGCATCGTAGTGACTAAGGTTGTGTAAAAATATTGGAATATGACGTGGTGTTCTGAACTTCGAGCTACATGATTCATGAGCAACACCTATAAAACCACCAGTGTACCAATCAAAATCATAAAAAGGTTCTGCTAACTCTGTTTCACAGATATGACAACAGGTTGCATCTGAAATTTGATTTTTGTCTTCATTTGTTAGTGGACCTGGACATTTTTGAAGATTAGTTTTTTGATTTATTTCTTTTAAATGGTTAAATAAACTTTCCATAAACACTTGTACACAGTTTGGTCCGCAATATGTCACATATTTTGATAATTTATCATCATATGAACATTTTATATAATAACCAAAACTATACACTTCATGTTTCTGAATATTGTGTGTGAAAGGTTTAGATGGATCGTTAGAACATGATTCTATTGGTTTTAAAAATGCCTCAAAATCAGCATAAACTACGAATGGTATCTTTAACTTTTTTTCAAAATTATCAAATTTAATTTTATCATTTGAAATTGGTTGATCAAACCAATTCTTTTTTGAAGTTTCACCGTTTGGTAGTTCTGTACAAATGTGCATACAATCGTATTGTTCATGGTTATTTAACCTTTCCTGGGATGGAAAACGAAGTAGACATGCTTGGCAAATGTACATAGCGTGACCATCTTTTGAAATTTGATTACTAACTAACCGCGATAAATTTTTTATGTAACAATAATGATTTTTCGTATCCTTAGAAAAAAATAATAAATTGATGTGTCTAGCTTTACGACATTTTGTTAAAAATAATGGACCTACAATAGAATTACATCGTTTTTCTTTATTATATTCTAATCCAAATACATTAATACTAATATCATTTAATTTCTCTACTTTTGCGATATCACAAATTTTTACCGGAAAGGAAATACCATCAAATTTAAGTTTATTTGCATGTATAGCGTACGATGATACCCGATCTGCGTTTTTGTTTATGGGAAATAACGCTGAGAGTAACGTCCATTTAAAACAAAAATAATCTTTGTTTTTTACATTTATAACAGCCTTTTTTAATTTTATGTCACGGGGTAGATCTATGTATGAGGTGCCACGTAGGGGGTTAAATTTATTAACATTCATGTCTATAGATTTTATGTTTTTTAGACTCCATCCACTATCTTTTTTTTCAAATGCACTAATTTTACTAGTAATTGTATCATTTAAAGATGAAAAAAATAAATTTAAGTTATCTCCTTGAGAAATAATATAGTTAAATGTTTGAAAATCGAATGTATTATGAATATCTTTAGTTTGTTGAACAAAATCAGCATGTAATATAAAATTTACTTTAAAAATTATATGTTGAGCAATACTCTCTTGTATTAAATATAAAATATCATCTTTAATAGAATTTAAAAACAGCTCAGGAGTTTCAAAATTTATCAGTGTCGAACTATCTACTCTACTTTTGATTTTATAAGTTAAAATTCTATTTCCAAAGGCAGACTCAATAACACTAACGTTTGGTAAAGAATTATGTGAATTTAAAAGATTATTTTTGTGGATATTACTTTTAAAATGATTAGCTAGATACCTTTTCTTGATAAATACATGACACGTTAGACATTCCACTTGATCATTGTTATCAACACTGGTCCCTACCCCCGCAGAGGTAGACGTTTCTTCTTCCATTCTTAGTTGTTTTTTGATGATTTCGGGTTCTTTGCTGCTAGTTCGCTTCTTTCCTCTTCCAAGTTGTAGTGGTTGACTGTTAAAACGATAAAAAAATAAAAAAAATTATATTTATAAAACAATGTGCAAATTATAATCTAAATTTATAATTATTTTACTTACTTAAACTGTTTTTCAACCGTCGCACAGTGATTATACAGCTCATCATCATATGATGGATCGAACATTTCACGCTTCTCTCCTTCATCGCAAACTTTAGACAGCTCAAGATTTAATTCACTGTTGAATAGTTCCATATTCTCTTCCATGGGTGTGGAAAAGAAAGCACTGGTGCACACTTCACTGAAGTTTTCCATTGTAAAGAATAAAATAGGGAATAGAGTACATAACAGCCCTGTGTTGACAAATGAAGTGATGACCAATTTCAAATAATATTCAATATTTATAGTTTAGCAAAAAATTAGAAAGTCCGTTAGAATTTAAAGAATTTATGTTATCAGTAATGATCAGCTAATGACTGTCATTGTTGAAAAAGTATTTTTTCACTTTTTCACTTTCTGCTATTGTCTTTGTAATATTGTATACGAGGGCGTTTGTGTTGTCGTAGATGCTATCCCTATTATTCCCAACATAATATTTAATCCTCGTGGTAGCATGTTTCCAATGATCAGTAGTTGGAACCTTGCATAGCTTTTTCACATCGTACACTTCTATTTTTATGAGATGCGTCGCTTGGTCTCCGTCGTCAGAATTAGTAGAAATGTATGATACACCACCTCTAGCGGCTCGTGCCACGGTTGACGACAACAGCTTCTTCCTCTTTATTTTAGGTTCCACTTCAAAAAAATGGTCAATCGACTGCGATTTCCTTTTTCCCCCATCGCCTGTGTTATTAATAACGATGTCATCACTCTCTTCTTCGTGATTAGGGGAGAGTGGCGGGTAGTAATACTGTTTATAGGTATTTTCTTCATTGTCTATGAAGCTGAATGTTTTCTGCAACAACACAGTTATCATGTTAATATCAATCACATAATTACACTTAATCACACACACACGTAAGGAATCAACAACATAAAGAAAAGTAAGTTTTTCAATAAAATATTATAACACTTACGTCCATGACTATTGTTGCGTTGAAGTAGCACACACTTAGTATTGATATATCGATTCACTGCGGTCAAACGAGACCATAGAATGACTGATGGCTCTGCCTCCACTCGGTCTTATATAGTTCTATCTTATCTAAAGCATTTCCTCAGTGCAACCGATAGTAAATTTGAACTAACAAACTTATCTCGCATTCTTTCGTAATGCGTAGTGCATTGCACAGATAAATCATACAAAATCTCCACAAGCGAATGACATTTAATACAAGTCGTAACAAGTGACTATAATTGATCATTCCTATGTTAGCCATTGAATAGATTGGTAATATCATGGATACACTAGATGTACAACAACATCTGAAAAAGATTCACCCCAGTCTAGAATATAATGTGTATGCTGCTAATAGACTACCCATTTACACTCATGTACCTATGTACACAATATGCAATTTGGATACGGATGATAAACCAGGCTCACATTGGATAGCTTTACATGTCGATACGAATGGTATTGGTCAATATTTTGATTCATATGGGCGTGCACCTACACGATATCATCTCGACTTTTTAAGAAGGAATTGTAAAAGATGGGACTGGAATGTGGATAGAATTCAGAATGAGTGGACATCAGTTTGCGGCGAATATTGCTTAATGTATTTGCTATATAAGTTTCAGGGGTGTTCAATGCGTAGTTTTACGAACATATTTACAGAGAACACAGTATACAATGATATTTTAGTGGATCAGATGTTTCATTCATATTTTAATAAGCAATAAAAATGTAGAAATGAAGGAATGTGTTTTATTGATGATTCAGAATAGCATGGAAGTTCTTAAACAATAGCAGTGATAATAAGGGCTTACAATGAGTAATAGATAAGAATGCTAATGAGGGTCTACCAGAAACAATAGATAATAGGAAATAGGAGAACAAAAGAAACGTTAATGAGGGTGCGGGATTAGATATCGATTAGATACTCTTCTTAATTGATTTCCACATCTCTGAAACCACACATCCTAGTTTTACGAACATATTTACAGAGAACACAGTATACAATGATATTTTAGTGAATCAGATGTTTCATTCATATTTTAATAAGCAATAAAAATGTAGAAATGAAGGAATGTGTTTTATTGATGATTCAGAATAGCATGGAAGTTCTTAAACAATAGCAGTGATAATAAGAGCTTACAATGAGTAATAGATAAGAATGCTAATGAGGGTCTACCAGAAACAATAGATAATAGGAAATAGGAGAACAAAAGAAACGTTAATGAGGGTGCGGGATTAGATATCGATTAGATACTCTTCTTAATTGATTTCCACATCTCTGAAACCACACATCCTAGACAAAAACGGACCGCAGATTCGTGATCAGAGCATGGCAAAACCTTTTTTTTTTTTTTTTTTTTTTTTTTTTTTTTTTTTTTTTTTTTTTTTTTAGTTTTTGTCGACTCGAGAATAGTGAGCTAGTGAGCCAGACGGATTCTGGATAGTGAGCTAGAACTGGTACAACCTAACTACTCACATGACAGATGTTTTGTATGTGCAAGTGGTTTTTTTATTTACCTTTAGAACGTCACAGTAGATATTAATAGCCGTTTGACCTGAAATTGAAAATGCGCCTTATTTATTTTCTTATAGGAAGCATTTATGGATAGTCGATCACATATCTGTTTTACCACTTTTAACAAAAAGACTCATTAATAATATTGGCGTTACGGCATTGATGACAACTGACACTGTATTGATGTCACTTGCAAGCAAAAATAGACATTATTGTTTAGTGACATACAAACGACATTTACTTTAGGGTGGTAAAGCAATATACAAAATTATTGTGTTAGCAAATAATATTATTGTCGACTATACGCTGGTCATGTTGGTTTGGGCGGACAAAGTTAACCTTTTGACCGCCGCAGCAGTGAATGCAAAATGCAATGATATACAAAAATGTTCAACTGTCGTAGTGTAACGTCATTTTATTATTATCTCCTTTTCAGAGACATATATATTCAAAGAGAGAGAGAACTGTTAGAAGAGTTACTGTCAGTTGGAGAGATATGTGGTCAGTGGCAGACACGTCAGCTCGAGTTAGTTAGCACACACATTTCACTGCTAAAACAGTATTGCAATTCAAGACGCTGTATGGTTAACATGGATAAGCAGTTCTTCAAAGCTAGCAGTAGAAAAGGTGAGGTATATTTGTATGGTATTTGTGTAAACGAAATAAGGTTAAAATTTGTTAAGCAACATTTGTATCTTACTACTTTTATACTCTGAACTTGCGTGATTTTGTTTCAGCTTCTTCTGTTTTAATTCTTTCTCTTTGTATTGACCCTTTGATTTCAAAGATCCGTTATGCGTAATTCATTGTACAGTTAAGTAATTTTTATAGAAAGTACTCACCATCGATTGTTGGAATGTAATTTTTTTCTGAAATAGGGTTATATTGTCATATTTTATTGCTAATATTGTTTTTTAGTATAAAATTTAATTATTAATTTTTCAGAGGACGCCAATTTGGAGTTTGCTCCAATAAATATGCACTTACAACGCATGTGGGTTCACAACGATACGCTAAATAAGACTGGCTTTCATGATATAATAACAGTGGGTGCTTTTACTACACATACGCACAAATCTGAGCGGACTGGTGGACTTATTAGGTTAGTTTATTTTATTTGATAGCATATCTAGTTAAGTAAGTCTAAGTTGTCTAACTGCGTACCAAATGTGAGTAAAATCCATACGCGGTATGAATATTTCTGTGATCTTCAAATTTGCAATTGTTTGCATAAAATATCAGCTATTTTTGACCATAATGGTCGATAAATGGACGTTTGAAAATGTGTTGTTATTAGTTTAACAAAAGATTTCATTTTATTTGCCAGCCATGACTTTGGCGGACAATAGATTATATCATTATTTGTACATAATCAAAATTTGTTTTTAATTTCTAGGCTAGTACAACAATCGAAGGACATACACAGTACTAAGACGGAGTTCAGTTCAATGACAAATAAAATTCAAGCTGAGTATGAAAACGTGGTCGCTGTGAGGCGTCTAAAAGACGAAGTGTCGCAGGATATGGAAAAAATCATTATGTTGTTGCATGCCAAACAGCATTCAGAAATAATATGTGTCGTTGAAGGTTCGACAATAGCTGAGAAATATTCACCTAATTTGTTAAAAGACTTGTAGTTCACTAGGCCCCATAGTTTACATCATCATCATCAACAACCCATTTTTGTCCCACTGCTGGGCTCGGGGACCCATATTTATTTTCATCAATCAATCCTTCGTGTTGCAATATGACTCTTTTGTTTGAGCTCTCTGAAACTAACAGTCAGATCTAAAATGTTTTTGCTTATGCATAGAAGAAGGCTTGTAATGGACGTTAATTACAATGTTTTTAATTATTTTAATGAAGTCAATACTTGGTGGTCAATAGTTTAATCTATAGAATCCCAGCATAACCATAAATTTTAATATCAACTTTAAAGCAGGATTTACCGAGGGGCACAGATAGTTTAATTATAAGTGTTATCAGTTTAGAGATTTATAATATTATTTTTTTCAGGTATAAAAAACAAAGTAAAGAGTATGTTAACTCAATGGGATTCGGGGGTTATTGAAGAATCGCTGTCTTACATTGGGTGGCCAAAAAATAACTGTGAAAATACTGACCAACAGGTATGTTGAATAGATTGTTAAACGTACGTAAAAATGCTGAATAAAATGTTGGCCTTTGTCTGCGCGTATAAGGTAATTTTCTTGAAAATCATGTTTAAAGTAAGTAAGCAAGCAAGTTAAGCCATTCTTGACTCTTGGCGTAGCGGTTAAGGTCGCCTCACCATTAACATCGTCGTGCCGAGTGACGTGAGTCGACAAATAAAATTGAGCTCTAATTATTTTAACAGTAGGTTATATTTTCATTTGTCGTCATTAGTAGCTTTGGCGGTCAAAAGGTTAACACCTTGTCTGTTGTTCGCAGGCACTGGCAACAATAATGCAGTTAACAGAGCAACTAAATATGATCGATACCAACTCCGACTGCGACACATTCGCGTCTTCTAGCTCGAGTTCAAAGGAAACTTCACCAACTGGAGAAACACCAACACTATCTTCTAGCGTTCCTAACATATCCGAATATCCACCGAAGAACCTTCTAGAAACAGAACTGGAATTCCATAACGATTACTTTAAGTCAGAGACAGATAATATTGAGAGGGGTGGTTTGAACTACTCGTTTCGTTCTGTGAGATTGGCGAAGCCGAGGTTGGATGGGCATAGTTTGTCGCTCGATTGTACGAAAAGGCATGGGAGTTTGAGATATGATTTTAAGAGTTCCGCCTCTTTGGAACAAGTGTCATATAGGTGCTTGGTGGATGAACTGAGGAGTGATAAGAGGAAGGTAGGTTAAATTAAAAGTGTGTTTTGTTTTAATATCATGGGAAAATTACTGTCTGGCAATAGAAGTCGTAACATGTGATGGCTGAAAATAAGGTTGATTACCGCGCAACATACAAAAGGTTTAATTTCTATTGCGGGACTTGTCTTTGGTGGTATTTTATAAAGTCGTTTCCGTCCATGTTACTAGCTACACTATTACTATTCTAGAACTTTCTTCCACATGATTTTTCTGCTGTGAACATATTCTGGCTTAGAAGAAGATGTAGTCTATTTTAATGCATTGATGCTTGAGGTGCCGAAGAAAAATATGATAAAAAAATCTGTAAATCATTAACTTTGAAATAACTCCCCTGAAAGAAAATATTCCAATTTTTTTTTAAATGTATCTTTCTGTATGCAGGCTTTAGAATCGAGGCAACAGTCGGCCACGTTGCCCAATATTGGCCAAGTAGACCAGGCGACAAGAGAGAATAATTTGACTTTTCTTCGAAACGTCGGCATTGCCGTGGAAGACTCTCTTACTTCTCTCGTCGATGAGCTGAACAAGATTGCTGAGAAAAAAGGTAAGACCTTTTTGAAGAACTCCATACTACAAGGGAACCCTTGGGAAAACCTCGTTAGGGAGTTCATTCCAAAACCTGATAGTTCTTGGGAGGAAATTCCTCTGAAACCGTGCGGTGTGAGATCATTTTGGCTCCAAGGTGTGGGGATGAACTCCCTGCCGAAGTCGAGCGGTGCCATGATAGAAAGTGACTGCTAACCAATAGAAAATCATTAGCCGTCCCACTTTTGTGTGTGTAATGTTAATCTGTCTCACTTTTATTCCTATCTTGTGCTCTATCTCACATTCATTCATTCATTCATTCTCACTCTTTCACATTCGTTCTATCTCACGTGCATTACGATAAAACCAAAATTTATGTACTTAGAGGAATTATGCAGGGAAACTTCTTTTTACACATGACCCTTTTGCAAACAACGAATTATTACTTTTTCTTGTGATCACCGCCCGGGAGCCGCTTGACGTTGAGTTTCGGGACACCCTGTATATATATTTGACATAATCTCTCAATTTTTTTTTAAAACAGCCTTTAAATTAGTCGTTTAATCTTAACAGGGGTTTTACCTCACAAATACTTTGGTTTGTTAAAGAATCAACAGAAGAAGATTTAGAAACAATAAAGGTTCTGATGGATGGTGTTAGGTCTAGCGCAGACGATGTAGCCAAGTGGATGCGTGTAGCTCACGCTACGTTGCGTTTGCGTTGCGAATCGCCGCAGTGGGCTCGAGAACACGCTGCTTTACAGACGAGGCGGGATACTTGCTTCTCTCAGGCGGTAAGTCTAGCCATTCATTCACGAATCAGCTTTCAATTTGCTGTGTAAATTAATTTTAGCCTTCTGCATTTCTTCACCATTAAAACTTTTAATTGTCCTAAATTGCATACAACTTCGTGTGCGCAATATTTTATAACGCGCAACGTTTACTTAATTTAGCCTTTTGAATACTAATATTTGATTCTCAAACATTTGATTCAAAACCAGTGGTTGGAAATCAAATTTTATTGTTTTAGCAACAGACCGTATTTTGCATTAGATATTCATGTTGGATGTAGTGGTCAAAAGGTTTAAGTAAGAATAAAATCAGGATTTATACTGACTAAAAGAATTTTTAAAGTAATTTCTACTATAATAAGGGTAAACATCATTTCAGCTTGCAACAGTAACGGCAGGCGTCCTTTGTTGGCTATGTTCGATGCCCGCAGACACAATAGTCAAGTTGCTAAGTTCAGGCCTTGGTCCTCTCTGTGGGTTCGAAGGATTACTCAGCCTTTACTCAACCGAAAAGGCTATGTGGGGTGACATGGTGGTGGCTGTTGAAGATCTGCAGGCTGTCGTCTTTACCTTGACTAAGGTCGGACATAGGTATGGATGTTTATTTTTTAAATTTAGTTTATTTACTGCTTGATTGAAATCCACAGGTAAAATACAACACTATGTAAAATACTATAAAACATGTCTCTCGCGGTTATGTGGTCGGTCTTGTGAGAAAAGAGCCTTATATACATATTATTACGTCTCACTGGACCTTATGGGCTGTTTAAAAAACTAGGTATTACATGAACATATTGTTTTCCAGTAACTCTTCAGTGCCTCAAGTGACTGGTACGAGAGGAGCTCTGATGGTTCAAATACCTATATCTGATTCACTTTATACAAAGTTTGTTTCTAAAGAGGTAAGTATCAAACTTATTTATTTATTATTGTATATGTTTATTATTTTTATGTATCTTCACTATCACATAGTCTGACACAAATAGCTGTGCAGTGGAAATTAGTGGAACTAAATGCAGTCCTATTGTTATAATGCCATATGTGGCGCCTTCCTAGTGACGTTATTATTGCACAGAAAACTTTGTCAGACTATATCATATATTGAGTATATACACAATTGTTATATTCCAATGTGTTAATGGCCTGTAAGGCACTGCGGTTATGTTGTGGTGTCCAAAATGATTATTATTTATTATTATAATAATTATATATTGATTATTTGTATATTCAATATTAAGTCACTATTTTGTGAAGAAAAGAAAAGCGCAGTTGTATCAAGAGGTCATACAAAAGGCAGAGTACAGAGAAAAGTGGCTATTGCTCTAACGACAAGAGTTGTACTCTTAAATAAAAGAAAAAGAAAGATTGTATATGTATGAAGATATAGATACATTAGACTATAAATGTCACTAAATTTATCAATATTTACTTCCAGCACCTATCATTTACAATAACAGCGGTATTCTTTAACATTGGTGTGAATGAGAAAGCGACATTAGCCGAAGCGTTAGGCGAGACGACACCACAGTACCATTCCAATAGTGACAACTTGGATAGACTGAATAAGTACTACCATAAGTACAGCAAGATATTCCCCACCGACCATTTAGCGGCCAGCCGAGGTGAGTGAATTTTAAAATTAACCTTTGAGCCGCTGCAAAGATTAATAAGCAATATAAAATATGCTTTTATTATTGTAAAATTAGGTTGGATTTTATTTACTGGCCATGGTTAGTTTGGTGGTCTAAAGGTTAAAAAAGTGATATTAGTGTCTGTGTAAGGATCCAGTTTTTTTGTATCAAATAATATATATTCTAGATACATTTTATATCTTCTGTATGTACTTGTATTAGTATGTACATACTTGTATATATCGAGGCCTATGTCAAGATGTGGACTAGTACAAGCTGATGATGATGATGTACTTGTATTAATTCCAGCTTCACCTAGAACGAAACCTCTTGAGGAAGTGATGGAAAACTTGAGGATATCGGTTCATAAGAAGATACCCAAAAATGTTGAAGTATTGCATCTGGCATCGCTAGCTACAAGACTTATGAATGGTAAGTGAACTTATGGAGTGCGTTTGATTTCACCCATTTACCCGACGAATGTCAATGACCTGAGCAGGACCTGACAGTAGCAAGGAGCTGAGCAGCGTCCAAATAAAGAACGAAGGTAACGCAGCCCCGCGTGACTTCTAGTATAACATATTATATATGAAAAGTATCCTTTTACCGGACCACAGAGATCATATTCGTATATTTCAAACTGGCGGATATCTACCACATAGGCGATCAAAAGGTTAATTTTTAACCAATAGATCGGTAACCGATTATTATTAGGCGGGAAATAAGCATGTTCACCACAATAAAGATGTAAAAAAACTCTTTTAAAATTTCAGGAGTAAGATTCACGTCCTGTAAGAGTGCTAAAGACAGAACGGGCATGTCTGTGACATTAGAACAGTGTTCCATCTTAGCTTCTGAGTACCATCTAGCTGAACACGAGATGAAGAAGGCTTTGAATATCATGAGGAGGTAAGTTGTCGATTAATAACGGCTGTTGGAAGTCCTAGAGGGAAGTCGATATTGAACGCTGTTTGTTTATAGGCTGTTTGACTGGTGATTGTCGCCGTGGCGTAGCGATTAAAGCTGCGTTTATATTTAGAAACATGGAACGTGCCGTTTCATAATAATTTTTGTCTACTATCATGCTGAAATACTATTTTTTTTAATAGCATTAGAAGTTAAAAGTTTTATCTCACTATACTATAGTGTTCTTACTATTATCTTTTTTGATCTAACGATATCATGCCTTCGTTAAATTGTATATGGTTTGATGGATATCAAAATTGTTTCGATAGCTTATAATTTCGCAAGTTAAATTATAAATGTTTACAATCATACGGTGAAATACATAAATATGTTGTACATTTCAGTGAAGGATGTCGCCGCGAAAATACTCTGAAGAACATAGGAGTGAGGAAATATGCTTTCACGAAGAAACAAATGATGGCTTTGCCCGCCGAATATAGGCCTCCGCCCGGTTCATACGGCTCCTCCCAAACTTAAAAACGATGCTACTATACGTATAATCTATATTTTGTTAACTCTACGTATTAGGATATATATCTGAATAGACGAAACTACGGCATTTTGTAGTTGTAACGTATACGCTCGTGTTTGGTATACGCATTCGGTTGTATTTCAAATTCGATCGTATACGCTGGTCTGTAAACGCTGGGAAACTGCTTTAAGCAGAATTTATCATACAATTGTCGTTACTGACTACTGACGATGAAAGACTTCCGAATCCTTAATTACCATATACTTATAGTAACTAAATAAGATTTTTTTCATGAATTGTTAGAGCATTTTAGTCAAAATTCAACTTTTCTTTAGCAAAAAGATTCGTTATTTGAAGACATCAAGCGAATAGTTATCATTTGATGTCTAGACAGGTGTTCGAATTTCTCTCGAAAATGTCTTTCAAAAGCTATTAAATGTAGTAATTCATACACAAACTAAAATTTACCTACATATTACCGTAAAATCGTCTATTACATTAACTATATCGAATACTTGATTTACTTATATATAAGAAAACAATCACAAATTACCAATTCATTGAGATTATTACATCACATTTATTTAATTTTTTTCGTTACGTTACGTATTGATGCCCCATTTACATTATGCAAATTATGTTTAGTTGTATTTTTAAATTAAGGAGACCTGGCAAGCGACTCGCGTGGCAAAATTAGCATTTTGTGTTAAAGGTCGTTTACACTTGACCAGCTCAAGAAAATGTACTTAAATACCATTATTGTGTACTTCAAACGCCTTTATGTAATGCAAGTATGCAAACTTGTAAATGGATTTTCCATTTACATGTTGCAAGTTTTCTTGGGCGTGAACCAAGTACTTACTAAATTTAAGATTATTTCCAAATTAGACGTGAATACTACTGGTTAGGTTTTCTTAATATTTTTTTTTCGCAATCGAATCGAAATTATCATCGAATAGATGTTGCAAGTAAAATAACGTACTTAAGACCAATTTATCATAACAGTAACTGATTAGTTGTTTACTATATATAGAAACACAAACCAGTGTTGTTTTTCGTTTTTTAGTAGTTTTAAAAACAAGTAATAGTGTTGTTGCTTGAATATTTCGAATATTTTTATATATACCAAAAATTAGTTACCCCAATTTAAAAAGATGTGAACGAAATTATAACGGTTATTCGCTGTTTACACGATGCAAAATTACGATGACTTATCGATGCAAATAAAGCAATACCTACGAAACAAGTGACTCCCTGATTTTTCCAAAAGAAAAACGCAGCATAAAACTTGTATTGTAAAACTTGCATGGTGTAAATAAGCCCTTAAAATATCTAATGTAATAATAAACTAGACCAAAATCTTCCAATGTAGATGCCAAGGACTAAATTAAGTACTTAAAAAGTATTTTTCATTATATTAACAAAATTATTGAGAAAATTAATTACATTGTACGTATAGTTTTTTTTATCGTCTTTAATATAAGCAGAATTTCCTACGAACTGCAGCTAAACATGGTCAGTAAGGATGTCAAGGTGAATAGGTACAAAACTCTTTGAAGTCAATCTCGTCCTGTCAACTCGCAGCGATAAATAAATAAGTACTAAATTGGGACATACTTATATTATTACTGTTATTCGGAAATATTAAACATGCTCGTGACAAAAAAAAATGCAAATAACTTTTTGAGGATTGATTCTTTTTAGCCTTATGACCGCTATATCAAATCAGCATCTCCGTGCCCTGGACGCCAAGACATAAAATTCGGTTTTTAAGATTTGGTAGTAAAAAAAAAAAACTAATGATTTTTATCTTGTATTTTTATGGTCCTGAGTTTTGTCATCTATAGACGACATTGGCGCTCAAGCACGCTTGCGCTTGTCAAGTATAGATGACGTTGGCGTTCAAAAGGTTGAATTTAGATTTTTTATTCTGTTTCTACAAATAAAAGATGTTTGGGGTGTTTCAGCTTTAGTATTAACAAATAATAACGTTGTATAGTGTATTTGGGTTATTCGGTTAGTCGGGTAATACAGAGTTACCCGTACCAGTCGTTTGATGATCGCTGATAGTTTAAAATTTCTACTAAACACGATAGTATATGTGATTCAACATCACCCAACCGCTAATTTAAAGTGGTTGGACGAATTTTCGCTTTGAAATGATAAATCGCGTTTGTGCAAATTTGAAACTATCAGAATAGCCCGATTTACCTAATTAGCCGAATGCACTTCAGCAGAAGATCAATCGTCTTATTCAAATCTACCAAAATGCTCTAACACTAGATCTTCCAAAATACACCAAACAGAAAATGACGCGGTTTAATAATGTAACTATCGGATTTCATGCTATTTTATACCTATTCACCTTGCATAAATTGTCATAGGTATAGCGGAATACAGTCACAAAAATGAACACCAATTCTCCATAGTTTTAATGAAAACCCCGTTAAAAATTAGTTTCGATGTTCAAATTACCCATTTATTCAAATAACTCACGATATGTGAATATTTATAGCCTAAACCCTCTCAGCTCTCTAGATAGAGGAGAGGAGACCCGAGCCCAGCAGTGGGACATTAATGGGTTGCTGAGGAGCATGTGAATATTTTCCTGTTGTGATTCATATTAGTACCCCAATTACAACGCACGGGTCCCTAAAATCCTCTCTAATTGCCTGTTTTTATTCTGCCCTATTTGTCTTAACGGTAAATGAAAATTAATAGTAATAAAATATTAATAAACAAATACGAGAATCGACGAGTCTTAAATCTGATAAAAAATATAGCCAAAAAATATATAATTGTGCCTAAAATGACTTGAACAGTATTCTGAAACCAATAAAATCTTCCAGTATTATAGTGCCAAAATAAAAGTAATATTGTACTTAACTAAATAACATAATCATCTACAATTTAATTTATAATTTGTAGATATTACCTATGTAGACGACGAGAATAGATTTTTTTACTGATTTACATAACCCGTACACCGTATTATAGAAAATTGTAACGAACGTATCGATCGTATCTGGTCTGTCATTGTGATATAATAATGGATTGCGAGAGAAGCGAACTATATTTACCCGTACAGTAATTATACGTACAGTATTTACCCTTTTGAACACCGAGAACATCAATATTAGATACACCGATAATTTTATTGGTATGCGCTCTTATTATTTTATAAACAAGTCATATTTTCGTCTACCGGTTATGGTAATTCTCATGCGGTCAAAAGGTTAATGATGAGCATAATGATTAGTCCGCGTCATTATCCTCCTTCAAAAGTGAAGTTTTGTTCGCCGAAGATATGAATATGGCTTTTTAAGGCTGCAATAAATTAATAACTGCATGAATTTCCAATTTGACTGTAATACCACTTTTAAGGTTTTTTTAGTTTACAAAGGATAATAGTTGCGCCTTCCTCGCAATTAAATTCTTATACAAACCAATCGAACGAAAGTAAATGTTAAAAGACAAATTCTAAAGAGCCTAATTATTAGGAAAAAAGTTAACGTCACTTGAATCGTAGTGTAAAGTTATTAGAATTTTTTTTAGAAACATTATTACTATGGTTCGATACAATCATAAGAGAATCATTATAGTTCGTTCGGTTTGTTTAACTCTTTAAATGTTCATCTAAAAATCTTCGTTACTGTCTCGTTTATATATAAATGAAAACCATACTACGATAAATAGATTAAGAATTTGAATATCCTGCAAATACGTTAATAAATACGACTGTAGTCCACAAACCCAGTAATACAAATCTGGTTTACTGCATTGACAATAGGTTGCATTTTCTTTTGCCGGTTATTACTGCCTGAAAGGCCAAAAGGTTAAAATATTCTACACCCCAATTGTTGTCTCTATTGACAACTTGATATGGTTTTTACTTTTAAAGAATATTATCGCTATTTTGAGGTGATAGTTAATGAGGATAAGCATTAAAATGTGAGTTGGATTTCATACCATTCTTAGTACGGTTTTCCAGTTTAGGTATAATTATGTATAATATAATTACTGTAGTTAAACCGCATAACTGAGTCCTCGCCTGTGGGGTACAAGGGCGGGGAGATAGGACGAGAACGGATCCCGCGTAAGGTGCGGGCGGCGGGCGCGAAGACTCAGCTAAGTGGTAAGCCTAAAATTATAATCACAAGGACTGTTTTTAATCAGGTAAAACAAAATCTACTCTTTAACAATGTTCTCATATTTGTGTACTTACGTAAGTTGGTATTGAGTGATATATATTTAGGATTGGACCACATCTTGCCGCACGAAATCGCACTTTCCTGTTTCTATCCCTCATTGTCACTTAGAACCAGAGTGGGAGTGAGAACAAGAGTAGGAGTACGACCGCACGCGACGGAATCGACGATGTGCTCGGCTCTCACTCTCTATCTCCTTCTAATAAATGACAGAAAAGGATACAAACATAGGAAAGTGAGGTTCTGTATTATTAAATGTGGTGCAACCCTTTGTCAGTACGTATGTATTTATTGTAGTCGTTATAATACACATAGCCATTTAATAGGTTCGTCGTTTGTACTAGATGTAAGGTAGAAATGGAATCTGTGTCATTGATAATATAGACTTACTAGATTACCAGTTAATGTTCCCAACTCTCTTATTTTTTCATTAGGAAACTACCTACGAGTAGGTTTATAGTTTTTCTTGACAAATTGGCATCTTGCTTGACATTTTATGTTCATTTCACAACATCGACTGCTTACAAAAATACGTCTTTTTTATGAAATAGTGGCAGAAAATACATTCTTCATATTTTCAAAATTAATGTCAGTATAGTAGGCTAAGAAATATATTTCCCTGATTTATTTCACGACCTGTACCTTTCTCTAAAAAAGACTTGATAGATTGAATTGCCAAGAAGTTTACCTAATTAGAAGCGTTTATTTTTACACAAGTATAAGTTTTGTTATTTTGAAATGAATACTTAATAAAATTATGATCTATCCAATCGCATTTTGTTCCGTGTTAATTTGAGTGTTGTGTTGTCTGCACTCAATATAATAACATTTTTCTAGTTTTCATAAACAGCCATTTACATAATGCTGATTT
The DNA here is from genome assembly GCA_905147015.1 of Laspeyria flexula. Taxonomy (NCBI): domain Eukaryota; kingdom Metazoa; phylum Arthropoda; class Insecta; order Lepidoptera; family Erebidae; genus Laspeyria; species Laspeyria flexula. The sequence continues at coordinate 6,535,484 of LR989949.1, read as the reverse complement.
CATAAATTAGGACTGCACTACGACTATTGGCATCGTGTAAATAACCTTTATATACCTTAATTAAATATACTTAGTTAGTTGTACTATAACAGTTATCCGTGTTTATCAAATATAGTTAGACAGTTAAACCAATTCTTGAATGGTTTTAGATTATTACAGCATCTGTTAAGAGTAGATTTTGACCTGACTATACATCACTATGATGTGAAATAATAGGTTACTTGGAAACCTTTTTACCTTTATAGTGTGTTAGTGAAGATATAATAATATATTTACCAATATTAGATACGTAAGACTTACTAGAATTATAAGTACATAATATATCTGTATTTATAGTTTGTTATGTCACTGGGACTTTAAGTTTTAGGAATATATTCTGTATTTTTGGCGAAACATGGCACCCTTATTGAAATGAAGTAATGGCATTTAGGCCCTTCTTCCGGGTTTTTTTTGTTCTCTGAGTCTGGAAAAAGGGAAACGTCTTATGACTTTGATCCACAAAGTTGCAACTTTCAAAGGTATTTTTTGCCCAGTAAAAACGAATAATACCTTAGAGTGCACTGCAAGATTTTTAGCAAATTGACTCTAAGAAATTATTTACAATTAAATACAATAATACGTATACAATACGTTGGTTGCAGGCGGCACAGGACCGTTCGCAGTGGCGTAAATTAGGTGAGGCCTATGTTCAGCAGTGGACGTGATGATGATTATGAAATACAATAATACAATTGATTATTTACGATTAGCAATTAAAATTATACTTGGCTATAAAAGTACTTCTATGTTCTTGATAACCTTTTCTAGCGCTTTAATATAATCAGTCTCAGTGACAAAACTTTAATAATATTATAACTAAAGAAGTCGTTTAATTACGTTACCCACATACAAAACTTTGGTTGGCCAAAAATTTTATTATAGCTGCACGCCGGTTTTGTGAAACAAATCATAGATACAGCTAAATTTTTTGTCGTATTATTTGAGACAAACATACCATTTATATTGTTTCGCAAAATTGACATCCTCTAATTTTCTTAATGTTTGTTTCTATAAAATATTACAAGATAATTTTATTTTACTTTGATGTGTAGAACGTAGGTACTTAATATATGTTAGATATTTAAGTTCTATAAAACTACTTATTATTGCTTTTAATGTGTTGTTCGTACACCGACTTATAGTGTAGTGTCATATTTCTTTATATTGTGTATATGGACAAGTAGATTAAAGCGTCATTTACAAGATGCAAATTCTATTTGCAAATGCCTTCTTCCTGTCTTCGTATTTGGTAAGCAAGAAAAAGAAGGAAGCAACTTGACTTGCGTATTTCGCATTTTGTAAATGTTGCTTTGGAAACAAAAATTTACATTCTTCCACGTTTTATTTCGCTTACTTAATTTAAAAAGTGGATATTATGAGTGTTTCCAACATCATTGTTTAGTTTTACTTTGATTAATTTATTTTCTGGTTATGGGTCGTACTTTGAATTATCATAATTATAATAAAAATAGGAACATAAAATTATCGTTTATGTCCCAAGCATATAAATGGAAGGCATAATTTTTAGCAATGGTCTATTCTTATATTACGAAGTCATATTCCATTTTTGTCATCGAAGACTAATAAACTTTTACAACTTTGTGATTGTTTAGATTAAATTATAAAAATATTTTTACGGCAAGTACCATTGCAATTATATTAAGTCTATTGATAAATTTTATTATTATTGTTTATTCATGTCATTCTAAGCACGACCTATACAGTTACACATCAGTCGAAATTTGTCTAATTGGAATGTGCTATATTTTATCTTATTATTCTCAAGTGTCATTTTTTGGTAATTGTACTTTTAATGTTTATAACACGGTCACAATGTGTCTATACCTCACGTAATACATCACAATTTATAAGCGATTTGTAATCGAGTCGTTTGAAATTATATTCCGCACTTTAATATAGCTTCTAATAGATTCGTAATGTGAGCTTGGCCTTAATAAAATTATTCACCATACGATGCGACAGAATGAACGCGGGAAAGTGAAACAGGGGAACCGGGAGGGGACTTGCAAGTGCAGAGAGAGACAAGGCGCCAGCAAACGGGGAAACGGCAAGGCAATATTTACTGTAGTTATTTTAACACGTATCTTTTGGTAATAAGGTATAAATTCCTATAAAGTGACCGTGTTGTTTTATAATTATTTTATATTATAAGTTTTTGTCGTAAATGTGATTTGTTCTAGGTCAGATTGTACTTAATTTATCTAAATTTCTTCCAACTTACGTCGGTTAAGTCAAAGTTCTTGCTAAGTGTTGTCTGTACATATTTGTTACCTATTTGGGAGTTGGGAGTTTGCTTTCAGTCAATCAAATTGACATTTGTAAGACTAATTATCCTTTTAGACGCTATGGAAATGTACTTTATGATTATAACGATAGGTTATATTTCCACATACGGCCAAGCTACAGTGGCTTTGGAGGTCACAAGTAATTAACAGTGGCTTGGTTTTAGTAATGAACTGAAATGTAAGACTAATATTAACGTCAGAGAAGCACAAAGAAAAAGAGAGAGTTCCTTTTTTACGAGAAAGTATGGTTTTAAATTTTCAGGTTTATTTTTTTTTTACCCATTTGTGGGTAATTTTATGATTATACTGAAAGAAAATATTATACAAGTATTAATTTATGAAGTTAGTACTTATCTACATTTAGTTATTATCTATGGCTAGCTGTCAGCTCCCAAACAATTTAATTAAGTTATGTTTTTATCTGGAAGTCTTCCCATTTGTATGGCTTTATTTTATTTGTATAAGGATACATTTTAATATTTTATTATAATATTGTAGTTCCGATGGAGAGCGGCCACAGTTGCAAAAATACACGGGATGTCTCTAAGGCCTCGCGATTATCATTTATTTTAAAATATGTACGTCATAAATTTATGTCGTATTTCATATACTAAGCAGAGGTATATCTCTCTTTCTCTCTTATTTAAGAGCTTTGCTCTTGTCGGTGAAGCAATCGTCATTCTTCTTCACTTCTTGATACGACACAACTCCCACTTTCTCCTTCACTTGCTGGATGAAGCAGAGGTATATAAAGTACTAATTTTTTAAATTTGGAATGTGAATAAAAAGAAGTTTCTTTAAGAGAGATAGGTATCCAATTTCCCAAAAATATGGTCTCTTGCGCACAGGAAACACGACACACAAAGTTTTTTTTAATTCTTGACAGTTGTCGATTTGTAACTTGTGGTCATTTCCATGCGTACTCATAGATCCGAATTGTATGATTAGTTTGCTTTGCTGCGGTCGATAATCAACACCTTTCAGTAATACTTGTTTTTATTGTGACGTCATTAAATAAAGACATAATTTTCATGCTATTTGTGGTTCGCACTCCGTTGTGCTACAAAAGATCTGTTTAAGTAGTCGTATTTTTTTCTGGATTAGGCTGTGAATCTGTATGTGAATCAAGTGAATAAAATAAATTATTATGTTGCTTTCATAAAGTTTTATTTTTATCTGTAGGTATTACCCTTTTAGAACTGACTTATTTTTTAAACAGGATGATTTTACCGCATGCTGGCAAATTTAGTAAATGTGTCACCTATTTATCACGTCTGTCGTATGTTCTCGACATATAATACTTGTGGTTAATAATTGCTTTAGCTTGTCCGCAGACTCCATACCCATAAAAGAGCTAGAGGTCAAAAGGTTTAAGCTTGGCCTGAGTTTCTTGCCAAGTTCTTCTCAGAGCTCAACTCTGTCAGTGAACTGGCCTTAGTCAAATTTGCTGACACCTCTTTTTGGCTTTATATGACGTTCATAAGTATCATGTGTTTGATCCAAATGAAATAAAGATTGTCTATGACTAAGCTGGCGCTGGGCTGGCGATGCAAGGCTAGGGAAACTACAAAGGGAATTAACGCTTTTCGGTGAGAACCCGCATAGGTAAGTTCGCTTGCTAATATATAGTCTCCCTCGCTTGGAAGCCGGCAGCGTGGGTGGTACTTATATAAATAGTTTATATGATAATTAATTACTTCTTCCTCGTAATTACGATAATATTGATGGCTTGAATAAGACAGAAACATAATGCGAGTAATGATGCATATTTAAAAAAATATTACACTATGCAAAATCTGAAAAATACTCCCTCTGCTGGCAGTTACTGCAACTACCATCTCCGTAATTATGTATTGTATTTATTCCATATCGTTCATAGATGTCGCTAAAAAGGAGTTTGATATTAATTATTATTATATAGGTACATAGATAATGTCTCTCTTTTGTTTTAAGTTGCTTGATTGTGAGTAATTTTAGTTTATTTGTATATTTTTGATATATATAGCATAGAAGAGAAGATACCATAGAAGTCGCGTGGGGCTTCGCTCCCGTTGTTCTTTTTTTGGCTACTGCTGAGGCTGCTCAGATCCTAATAGCTGTAGCGTAGCCTAAATCCTTCCTCGATAAATCGGCTATTCAACACTAAAATATTTTTTTAAATTGGACCTGGATTTCCTGAGATCCTAGCTTCAACCAACCAAACAAACAAAGTCTACAGCTTTATAATATTAGAATAGATTAGTATATTATTTATTATATATAGATATGCGACAAAAAGGAGCATAATCGGCTGTATCTTTTGATTGCGTTAACTTAGAACTCTGACTTTATTATTGCGCCAAGGGAAGATTATTTCAGCTTGATACCTCTACGAGTTCTTGACAGACAGACAGACGGACAACGGAGTGATCCTAAAGGAGTTCCGTTTATTTCTTTTTGAGGTACGGAACCTTAAAAATGGATAGGCACATCATGCAGTTTAACAATATCTATCCATAGACACGTCGGTGGTACTCAAAAAGGATTAAAGATTTTGTCGTATAGCATATAGTTTTTATCAAGAAGCTTGAAGGTTCGTTTTTGATTCGTTTTTGTTATTATTATTTATTTTTTAAATTTATCAAGGCATAATTATTTTTTGTTATTTTGTATGCTTTGATGTAGCGTGCGGATCCTAGGTCTATGGCTTTGATAAATTTGAAAAATTATTTTTTTATTTTATTTTCATCTGTCAATTTACCTAATCCTGTCAACTGGCTGTCAACATCTTCAAAATATACTTTTAAATTCAATCAAGCTATTTGTAATTATCTTTTGATTATATCTTCATTAGCATTCCTTGTATTCTGTATCAATCAATTTAGTGTACAATTTGTATTATGTTTCTAAAAAATACTTAGTGTTAATCACTACTAAACTTACTGAACCTAGGAGTACTTATTGCAGGCTAACAAATCGTGCTCAACAGTACTATTATATACAATAAATCCTTGTATATATATAAAATAAATATATACAATATTTCCCTGTGGAAAAATTAGCACGTCTTGACACGGGTGATAGCTACAACAAGGCGAGGTATGCCATGAACCACAGCCAAACGAAGAAAACAAAATATTTTAGCTTTCCTATCACTCTATTGGTGGATCAGTAATTTTTGCGTTACCCAGGTATGGAATACGATACCTACTATCATTTGCATAGTGCGGGGACTCTACGAAATATTTGTAGGTGTGCTTCGTGTAGAATGGAAAATTAATTATTTTAATTTTTGTATTGTAACCCAGGCGGCACAGGACCGTTCGCAGTGGCGTAAATTAGGTGAGGCCTATGTTCAGCAGTGGACGTCGATAGGCTGATATGATGATGATGATGATGATTGTAACCCACCTACGGGTGTGTTCTGTTTCTGTGCTTCGTCTGGGTGTGCTTCATGACATACCTCAACAAGGCGACGTCAACATCATCAACGTAGTTTCGTATTCCATACCTAGTTATATAGGCTTATGTAACTACACGATAAACAAACATTACTGAACGAATTTTCATGAGGTTTTCACCAATAGAGTGACTCATGAGGAAAGCTAAAATATATAATTTTATTACTTACATAGCACGCGCGGGTGAAGCCGCGGGTGGAATGGTCTAGTAAATTATAAAAGCAGGTTCTGATCAGCCGTATATAAATGGGCTTTCAATAAGGACTTCCGAGCTTTGACGGTTGGTAGCGATCATTAGTTGAAGCAAATTTAATGGGCGAAGCGCGCGGCACGTTGTTCAAACAGTATGGGTATCCATTTTATCTCATTTGTATGAGTTGTTAAAAGCGAGATTCATGCATGATTATTTTGGCATAATAGATTAAATTAATGACATTAAATTTCACAGATGTCGCTTAATCTAAACTGCCTCGGTTGCGCAGCGGGAAGTGTACACGACTGCTGTGCAAGAGGTCCCGGGTTCGATTCCTGGGTCGGGTAAAAATGGTATTGGGCTTTTCTGTCATGAAATTCCAGTATTTAAATTTTCCCGGAGTTTGGTAAACAATGTTCCCGGTAGATGACAATAGGCTCGGCCCCTATTTCATGGGACCAAACATGGCAAACATAGCCGGCGTGGGTGTAAAACACCTCTGCCTACCCCTTCGGGAAAAAAGGCGTGATGCTATGTTATGTTATGTCGCTTATTCTATACAATGGTCCCTATCAACAGTCGCAAGTCCGGAAGTCCTTGAAAGATTGTTAGAAGTTAGGTACATACATATAAATAAATACTACTGACCTGTTAATAAAAAAGTAAGAATATCTAATTTTTAGATGGTATTTCCGATCGGGAAATTTATCCGTGCAGCGAAAATTATAATGGCAAATGGAGGTATCATTGGCTCGTGCTCGAAGTTGTGGCGAACTGATACGTTGAAGGTAAGTCAACATCATCATCATCATCATCAGCAACCCATAAAGTCTCACTGCTTAGGGTTAGGTTAGGTGCAGGTTTAGGCCATAATCCACTCACGCTGGCCTAGTGCGGGTTGGTGGATCAGACATACTCATAGAATTTCTTCTAGGGTATGTGGGTTTTCTCACGATGTTTTCCTTCACCGTTAGCAGATGGTAAGACACTTGACTAGTACATATAAATTCCACAAAGTGGAATCCACATTGGTACCGCCGGTCGGGATCGAACTCGGACCGCGTGATTTGAACGCCGTGCCGGTCACGCGGTCCCTTATCCATTCAGCCATCATCGCTTGATACGCGGAGATAAGTAGTCAATACTTATATATATTAGTTCAAGTACTTATAATAGCATGATTTATATTATAAGGCTGAAGAGTTTGTTTGTTTGGTTGGAGGCGCTAATCTCAGAAAAAAATTCTATTATATAATATTATACAAAAACTGAAATTTCTCTCAATTTCATGGTCAGGTTTAGAACTTTTGGATTCACCTACGTAGGTATGTTTTATTTAATGTAAGTACGTCTTTCATGTCGTGCAATAAAATTCTTCAAATATTAATTATTCTTTTTTTGAACCAGCTCGGAACTTATGTGGGTACTGATAGTTTTGGCAATAAGTATTACCAGAGTGAATACTACATGATTGGTCGCAGTCGATGGGTGGAGTTTAATCCCAAGTTTAAATTTGAATATGATGGATCTCAAGTGAGTAAATGAAGCTACTTTAGTATTTTAGTTATTGGTAGGTACTGAGTTGGTGGAGACCGCGTGTCGGCATGTTCGGGATATTTACCATGAGATCAGGGCAGTCAGGAATTTATAACGACTCACAGAGTTGTATAAAATAACCCTTAGATTCTTTCGACAGAACGCCACTTCATACCAAGAATGGTGCGGGAAGCAATTGAAATTACCAAATTCTAAAACTTCAACCGTAAAAATAGGTTTCAACTATTGAAAATCTGGCATCCAGTTTTAGGTTTACGCAAAAATAAAAACAAAAACGTTCCGAGTACGACCGAACGCGAGAATGTCGTGAGTTTGTGTATCGCGATCGAGTAAGTGAGGCAAGTAGTACCGGCGGCGGCCAGCAGTCCACGTCAACCAATGAGAGACGAGTAAGAATAAGAAAGAGGGTAGACCGTTTCTTTTGCGCGTAAAATTCTCAACACACCCGCATACTTTTGTTCTTCATTGATCATGGCGCTTGCAACAGCGCCGAAATATTGGAAACTCAATATTACAAACAAGGGACATTAAATATCCTAAACATTATTATTAAGTTAAATGACGATGACAGTCAGACATTTAGAACTCTCAGTATAGGTAAGTCTGAAACTATAAGATATACGAAGATCTGTTCTTAGGAATCATGAATTCATGACGTCATGTGAGGTAAGAAAATCTACATTTATAGATTTAAAAAAAACGTGATCTCAATTGAAAAATAACATCATATTAATCTATTTAGAAACTTTTCGTGAAAGAGTGTCAAACATCCAAATCACAAACTACTACACTTTCGCGTTTCTAATATAATTTTGTAAGTAGGTAGAACTTGCATGTCACGTGAGCATTTCAATTGTATATCTACCTAAATCTTAATTTGTTTGGTCTTTTTTTAATAATTTGGCTAATTTATTAGTGCCTTGTTCGTCCCAATTTATACAACGTCTCACTTTGTTGCCCCGAATAAGATTTGTAAATTTACAAACCCAGAACGTTTCCTCAATTTACTATACCTACAAAAATATAAATACTTAAACATACCCACACAAACATGGCAAATTAAATACATAATTTTTTTAAAGCCGTAGCTTACGTAATTATAATTATCCAAAGTATTTAAGCAACCTTTTGATTTGAACAGGTTAGTGCTGAGTGGTACGGGTGGCTGCACTATAAGACTGACTGCATTCCATGTTCAAACTGTGCCCAGTTAGAACTACTTACGTGCCCCTGGTCACATTGCTGGCTGTTGCCACATGAAGAGAACCTTACGGGCACCGAGCGAGCTTACTACCCGTACAGCACTGTTGTACCGCATATCAAAGTTTGGAACGGTAAGCCTTTTAGCCACAAACTACACAGAAATAGCGTCATCAGATGGACTCCTCGCTAGTCCATTCTCATACCTGACAAATGGGACATATAATAATAATAATAATAATATTCTACCACATTCACTCAGCGCCATCTAGTCCCAAAGTAAGCAATTATATTTGCTTGTGTTATGGGTACTAAACAACTGATATACTACTTAAAAACTTTTTTTTTTGTAAATACATACATATTATAGATAAATTACACCCAGACACAGAACAAACCTTTATGCTCATCACACAAAGATTTGTCCTGGGTGGGGATCGAACCCACGACCTCCGGCTTAGCAGTCAGGGTCACTAACCACTAGACCAACAGGCCAGTCAAATATATATTTATTTATATATATTTATTGAATATTATAACATAATGTAACGTGAGTACACTCTAATTTACATGATTTTTAATTTTATTTTCTATTTTTATTATTTTGGTTATTTAGCAGCTGAAACGTGTAAAATACCTATAAGATTTTAAATTGATGATTCTTACTTTCCATTTAAAATATCCTATCATTACACTGATATTATTTCTTCATTAATTAAATAAACTTTAGTTAAGTAGTCATAACTTATACGTATTATTAAAAAAATCTTGTTACACTTTTTGTACGCATTTAAACATATGTCCCACTCCCATATAATCAATCGCTATGTGGTACCGATATGGGATTTAAAATACATTTAAAAAACCGCATTGAAATTGGCCCATTGGTTTAGGGCCTACGATGCTACAGACAGACACACAGACACGTCAGATTTAAAACACCCCTCTTTTTACATCAAGGATTAAAAATAGCATGGCACGGGCGACCTCATGGGCATGGCGTGTTTGCGTAGGTACTGTACGTACGCACACAGGTGTACACCTGCGCCACACGTTTTTCACGTCAACGCCACGCCAGCACCACGTCTGTGCCACGTCTGCGTCCAACACTTATTAAGCTCATGGTGTTATAGCAACTGCCTTTGTAATTCTAATCACGTGATAATCACCTTATGGTGATTTGTTTAATTTTAAGTATATCTATCGGATATTCGATATAAAAATCTATATACCGTAGTCAAATCCGATATAAATGTTTCGTACCTATAGTTTTGGATAGAGGCGCAGTCATTTATTGTAATGAATAAATTAAGGCAATACCATTAAATAATTTGTTTTTCTTTTATAATTCTTAAAACATCTAATATTCTTAACCGTAACTATCCGAAACTATCGGATAATCGTACTGGTATAATATTTTTCATATATCAGATAAAATAAATAATTCAGATTCTAAATTTCATATCCATAACAACACTGGTAGACTTACCTACTATAGGATTTTGAACTCTGCGTCATACAATACTGAGAGCAATATATAATATATCATGCAGTACAAAACTCTCTAGCGTTTCTGTACTAAGCACAGATTTCTTCTCAAATAGGATGTTGTTACTCAACTGGCCTGATGAATGATACACGGTTTATGCTGTTTTTGGTTTCTGCATTTTGATTTATTCGGTCTGTCTGCAATTTTGACTCTAAGGCTGAGATCTATAGAGCGTACTTGGACTTTGCTCAGACTTCACTCCAACAAAACTTTGCTCAGTCTAATCTGAGCCAAAGCATTGATTTGGAATTTATAGACAATGTCATTGCTTAGCCCGCGTACGAGTAGATGTTTCATTTCATGCATCATCTTCTGCTGAATTCTTTGTAAAATAAAAGATAAAACGAATGATACAATACTTTTTGTAATTTATAATAGTCCAAAAACTCCGTTTTCTTAAAATTACTAGATTATTTTTAAATTTTGTTGTCTAATATTGGATAAATGTAATAAATATTAAGTTATGAAAGAAATTGAGTAAAGGATCGCTAATGACAGTTGTTCAATGTTCAATGAACGTTATGCGACAAAGTTATTTGTACACCATTATTTTTTACAGTATAATAGCCAAAGATTTTCGAAAGTCGTCGATTTTGAGAACTTTGACTTTGCTTAGCTTGGGCTTGGATAAAGTCAAAGTTTGCACAATAAATACCGATATTGTTTTATCTCGAAAGTTTAGTCAGAGCAAAGTCCAACTACGTTCTATAGATCTCAGCCTAAGGGATCGCCACCGCGAGCGAGAAAATCGCGGCGATATAATCCGCGTCTTTCTATACACTCTCTTATAACGCGTCTACACACGGCGATTTAATCGCAGACAGAGAATGTATAGAAATACGTAGCACGACAATAAAGTCGCCGTGAGTCTCTCGCTTGTGGAGGTGATCCCTAAGGTCCTGTTTCACCACTGAGGCACTGAATGGATAGGTCTTGTAAATTATTAAAAAAATTAAAATCCTTGGAGGAGGTTTATCCCACGAGGGGTCCATTCAACTAACTAGAAATAACTGATGAGGATGATTATTAAATCAAATTTATAAATATATTTATTTATATTATAAATTATTAAATTTATTAACTGATTATTAAAAAATCTATTTTATAAAGTCAAATGTTTTTTTAATAAAATGTTTGTATAATCTGTGTTGAATTTAATCATTATTTTAAGTGTTATTTATAATTAAAATTAATAAACTGTAACAATTTAATGTATTCTGTAATGGAATGAACAAACCTGATTTTTATTTTTATTATTTATTTAAATTATAACTTTAGTGACAGCTTTTATATGAAAAATACATAAAAAACTGTTATCTTTTAAGATAGTCTATCTAGCACTTATTGACTAGTGGTGAAACAGGCCGTGGATTGGATAACTCACCTAGTCCGCCTACTCTACCTTGGAAAACGTTAGATGATAATAATATTCTATATTCAAGCACCAATCGTGTCTTAATTTTACATACATACATATAGATCACGCCTCTTTCCCAACAGAGGGGTAGGTAGAGACTATTTCCTTCCACCTGCTACGATTCGGACATACATCCTTTGCTTCTTCACCATACATCAATATTTAAAAAAAAAAAATTTTAATGTTTCAGGTTGCACAGTATGTGATGCAATTAAATGTGATTGTGAGTAAGGCAACATTGCTGGCTGAGGTAAAGAGGTAGCACTTAGACAAGACAGGCATGCCATCTCCTTACTGCAGTCGTGGTCACCGAAGTTCCTTGGATCGTTGCGAACAAGCGCGACATTTGTACTAGTTTCTATGGTTTATCTTGCTGTATTTATAACCCTACCCTATATATTTTAAGGTCCATAATATTTAGTCATTAGTTTGTAAAATTACTTGTTAAATAAAATATCTAACTACCTATGGTTTTTAAAGGTTAATTTTTTTTCAGATAAGTAACCTTCTCGAAAAGTTTATCTTAAGATCCGTAATTATTAAATGATCTCATATAAGAATAAGCACTTGAATAAATGACACTTCACTAAAGGTGTTGCTTATGAGCGCGTTTCAACATTTTCGGTAACTGACCCTAACTGAAATAGTTTTTAAAAGCATGCTTTCAATAAGACGTTATTGGCTACAATCGAATTTCAAATTAACTTTAACAAAATTAACATAAGATTTTAAAGCAAATAATGTTATTTGCTTTAAAATCTGTATATAATAATAATTATTATTATAAATCATTACAAAGTTCAAAACCAACGTTAATATAATTGGCTCATAACCAACATCGTTCGATGTGAACACACGTAGGGAGATGAAACCGATAGGTCTTGGAACGCCTTTAGCTTTCTGTACGTGTAGGCACTGCTCTGGTTTAATCATTGTTCAGTATTATTAAGTATGTAGAATTGTACATTTTGGACACTCAGACTCCCCCTCTTTATATGTTATCTACCTCTCAAAGCTGTAGCTATGCTCCTCATAATAATACAAACTCAGTCAGTCTGATTTTTGAAGTAGTTTTCATATACGATTTTTCACTTTAATTTCGATGAAAGATGTCGTCATTGGACAAAGGAGAGCTTTCAAGAAATCTCATAATAACTAGAGCTATCATCTAGAATTTTGAGGTAGGTATTTGCATAGGTAAAACTTAAGAGAGCTTGCACATTTATTCACTAGTGGCGGACACTAAACGCGGCCACTAGTCAGCATGTGGCTCTGGCGACGCGGGCACTCACCCGCCCGGTGTATGGTCACGTTTAGTAACCGCCTCTAGGGGCTCAATATGCGGGGTCTGTAGACCTTCTATATTATACTTTGATACCATAGCCAATAGCCAACCATAAGTCACGAATAGCTGTGCAATGGAACTAATAACTGTCCTAATTGTTCATCATGAGTAACCCATTAATGACCCACTGGTGGGCTCTCCTCAGAGCTGAGGGGTAGTTCCCATTTGTTCTATAGAACTGACGTCACTGGGACAAAAAAGAAAAAACATTCTCAATTGAATAGAACATTTAGTGTATATTTTTCTCAAATTGTTCTATAGAACAAGATAACAAGACTACTTGATGATTATCCTACCTAGATACCAGAGCAATTAAGCAGGAGTTGCCTTTACGCTGGATTTACACTAAATATTTTCTTGATGATTATCAAACTAATTTCTGATAACATGACGTTTTCGAAAAATGTCAAAAATTCGTGACAAACATGGTATGGAACTGTTTTGGGAAAAACGATTCCCAATTTATATTAATGAGTAAACCCGAGTGGAGAGGCAAGTATGCAGTTCTCTTCTCTTCTTTTAATGTCACAGTGACGTCAGTTCTATAGAACAAATGGGAACTATCCGAGCTGAGAGGGTTTAGGCAATAATCTACTCACGCTGGCCTAGTGCGGATTGGTGGAACAGACATACCCATAGATTTGCTTGTAGGGTATGTGGGTTTCCACACAATGTTTTCCTTCACCGTTAGCAGATAGTAAGTTAGAGGAGACGAGACCAGAGCCCAGCAGAGGGACTTAATGGGTTGCTGATAATAGCATATGGTAAGTCACTTGACTATTACATACTATTATAAATTCTACAAAGTGAAATCCACATTGGTACTGCCGGTCGGAATCGAACTCGGATCGCAGGATTGCATACCGGTCACTTATCCATTCGGCCACCATCGCTTTGTATTCGATATTGAGGAAATCTTGAATTAGGTAGGTATTTGTTGGGTGATCAAAAGTATACAAGCTGTTGATGTTTTTAAATCAATCTACATTTCAATTTTAGTGCCTCGGTATCGCAGCGGTTGCTGACGCTGAATACGCTTACTGAGGTCCCGTCTTCGATTCCCGGGTCGGATCTGCAAATGTTTGTTTCGGAGTTTAGGTGTTTTCTATGTCTAATATGTATGCATTTAGACTTTTTAGACATTTATCGGTTGACTAGATCCCATAGCACAAGTTAAGCTAAGCTGTTTATTAGCTCACTTTGGGCTAGATAGCGCTGTGTAAAAAATGTTCCAAATATACTATTAATATAATAAATAAATAATAATAAATAATATTCTACCACATTCAAACAGCGCCACCTAGTCCCAAAGTAAGCAATTATATTTGCTTGTGTTATGAGTACTAAACAACTGATATACTATTTAAATACATTTTTTTTTGTAAATACATACATATTATAGATAAATTACACCCAGACGCAGAACAAACCTTTATGCTCATCACACAAAGATTTGTCCTGGGTGGGGATCGAACCAACGACCTCCGGCTTAGCAGTCAGGGTCACTAACCACTAGACCAACAGGCCAGTCAATTATTAAGTAGGTATGCTATAAAAAAGCTCCCAACTCAAGAAGGAAAGGAGACCAGTATCCAGCAGTGGGGCATTAAAAGGTTTTTTTTTATACTTTATTGCACACAAATAAAATACATAAAAATCATTTTACAATATACATAAAAAAAAGTATACAAAGGCGAGCTTAACTCAGAATTGAGTTATCTGACAGCAAACCCAGAAGTGCAGAGGAAATAAGTTGAAGTAAGAGAGCAAGACTGAAGTGTACAACCATACAAAGAAAAGGGTGAGAGTAGAATAGAAAAAGGGAGAACAAAAGAGAGAAAAGAAGAGAATAATATTTATGTAAATTAATCCAGGTATAATTATTAAATTGTGGTACGTGTACCACTTAAATACTAAATAGACGTAAATACATAAACATACAAGGTTAATAAAATTATAATATTATTTTCATACTCCAATAATAGCCCATGGTCTCTTACTCGTTCTGCTAATGGATATACCTACTAGAAGGTACCAACTCGGAGTCTCGACATTTGAGTTAATGGATGGCACTCAGCAGCCTTACTCTGAATTTCGACATTCGAATGTTAGATTTTGATGTCGCTGTCAAATGTTTGAAAGTGACAGTGACCATAATTATATCTAAATTTCTTTACATTTGACAGCGACATCAAAACCGGACTAATCGAATGTCGAAATTCAGAGTAAGCCCCAGAAGAGGAGAAATATTTTCTACGTGGTCTTTCAACTTAGTAGTCATTGGAAAATCTAATTTATTATCAAGGTTTCAAATTTGAAATTGTATTGGTCAGTTCACAATTATTATTGTATCAAATCAAACTTATTGTTCCTAATATAATATACGTACATAATTTTGATTACAATCATATTATAAAATAAAAGTTACGAACTAATTCAAACATAAAATGTTAATGTACTACACTGAAATAATTATTCCTCGCAACCGGAAAGTGCCCATTGACTTTAAAAATATCATAAAAATATAGCTAAGAATTTAAAAGTAAAATAAGTATATAAAATCATCACCCGTACGACTATCCAAACAATATGATAATTTTATTACATCAACGCGCGTACCTCCATAATTTTTTTCGGTACAAACGATTGAATTAAAAAATTGCAAACATTTATTGCGCCGAAACGCTTTAAACGGCAGAAAAAAATCGTAAACAGATTTTTTTTTAAATGTGGAGCTGGTAGGGAGGGGCGTGGGCTTGGGCGGTGTCAGGCCCACCTTCCTGGTGGGGAGCCTGGCCTAAGTCACTACTTCACTAGTCAGTTGCGCATCGGCTGCGGCGGGCGACGCACGCATGTCTCGCGAGTGAGTGCTGAGTGTTGTGGGGCAGAGGCCCATACATTCGAAAATAGCAAACGAAAAAATTGAACCCCAGATGGGAGTATACGAGGAGAGGGGCACGATGCATTGGGTATGACACCTCCTTTATTTATTGCTTCGTGACCACTTCTTACCAGACGGACGTTACTTAATCTTTACGAATTATTATTTTTCTTTACACTTTATAAAGTTTTTATTATACTATACCGAGTCTATATATATAGACTAAAGCATTACCTGACAATAATATATTATATTCTTTATCATTGAGAGGTTGTAACCAATAAACTAACTTTTCAAAGTTTTGTCGCGCTAGAGTTGGGTCAGACTATCGATGATATATAAACACCTGCAGGTATAAATACCAAACATAAGAATACTAGATCTCTTTTATTATACTTAGTAGAAGTTTCGTCATTAGCAACCCATTAATGATGTCCCACTGCTGGGTTCTCTGGGTTCTTCTGGGTCTCCTTACCTCGAGATAGAGATAGAGAAACTAGAATAGACCCGGAATAATATTATTATTCCGGGTCTATTCTAATTTAATATAATCTATTATTTAATTATATTTATATTATAATAGGTATAATATTATATATCTTTTAAAACTTATCTATAAGTTTATTATGATAATATTATTATGATTTATCATATTTTAAAATTGGAAGAATAGTAAATTAAATTAAATTGTTGAAATTAGGTGTGGCATAATATGTCCAGCAGTGGACGTCATTGTCAAATTAAATATTATATATATGATAATTTTAATCTTTATATGTATAGATTTAAAATACATTGAATATAATTTTTACTGTATTTAGTTAGAAAAACAAATGGATATGGAATAAATCTTATTCTAACTAATTTTTGAAGATTTCATTGATATGCTTGGTATGTTGTCCTTTATTGTACTTATACTTTTCGTGAAAATTTATGAGAACACGTGATAGCATGACAATGTGTAAAATGTATATTATTTTAATATTTCGCATTTTACCCACGCGTGGTTTGAAGTGTTCAAGGCGGGCGAGCTAATATCATTGGATTAGAGTCTCTCGGAAATATTTATTTTTATTTAAAATTGTGTAAATAAGATAACTTTACTACTGACTTGATACTTTATTTAATTCAAATGTCATGCAGGTATTTAAGTATTAATAATCCCTATTTTTTTTAAATCTAGCTAAAAAGTTTTGTATCCGCTTTTTGTTGATTCTGAGGATGGTGATGTCTGTAAAAGCATTTTTGTCCTGTGTTTGGGCATAATTATTTTTGCTAGAAGGTACTTAGGATAGTCTATAACATATTGTCTTGTAATATTTAGTTCTATAGCGGGCCGGTATTGATTTTATTGTCATATTAAAGCTGAAGAGTTCGTTTCTTCGGTTGGATGCGCTCATCTCAGAAACTACTGGTTCGAATTGAAAAATAATTTTAGTATTGGATAGCCCATTTATCGAGGAAGGGTATAGGGTATAGGCTACATACCTAACATCACGCTACGATCAATAGGAGCTTATAAGTGCTCAAACATAGATCCACGGGCGATGAGCCCCGAGCAACGACGAACGAAAACACCTGCCGTGATGATGGGTAACTTGATGTATAGACAATAAGCTTTGTTGCTATTGAAAGGCTTACAAACCAATCGTTAGAGTATAGAGTTTCATAATGATTTGTTTGTCTATGGGTATCTTACCTTGTATTTATTTAGGTAGCCCGTAAACGTTAATCTTGTGGTGTTATATTCATTTGCGTACAATGGTGATGAGAATTATATTGGGTCTGTTTTCAGGATAAACCTACTTACCTATGTTTTATAGTTATTAAGTGTTTAGTAGTTTTAAAGTTTTTAGTAATTTTAAATAATTATCTATTGAGTATGATTTATTATAAATCGTAAGCTCGTAGGATATGTATTAAGCTTACGTATTAATATAATATATAGCTTTTGTATAATGCTTTACGCACTTAATCGTTTTGTTATAAGTTCCTAAGTATTCGTCGTATAGTAAAGTAACTCATCCTTATGCCTACGTTTACAAGTATATAATACAAAATATCAACAGAGACGGTTAAAATTATGTTGATTTTTCATTGATAAATAAAAATATTTATAATTTTTAAATTTAAATGTGTTTATCTTTAAAATATATTTTTAATTATATTATAATAAGTATCATAACTTTAAAAGTGATGATGTGTGAAAGTGATAAAAGTTTACAGTATTCGAGAACAGTAAATAAGCAAACAGACACTTCAATTTAATTAGCTTTATACATACCTATACTACAAACTTAAACTATACGTGAGAATTGTCCTATCCCAATTTGTTTCCAAAGCATCAGTCATTTTATTTTAAAACTTTTATTTGAAACAACCAATAGTATTATTAAATTTTCATATTAAATTAATTAAATAAATAATGTCGTGGCAATTAAGTAAGCTATTACGACTATTATAATAGCGGCGTAAATTTGAGTTGAATTTCAGTGTACCGAATAATAGACTCGATAATATCATTTTTAATTACACTTACTTTATAATAATATATTTATTTATTATTATTTATTATATTATAATAGACTCCTTAATATCATTTTTAATTACACTCACTTTGGCCCTTCATCTGAATCACAAACGATAATGCATTACAGAAACTTAAGTAGGTACTTAAGTTTCTGTAACACATAGGTATGTGTTAATAAAAACCTGGTGTATGTGTACCAATACAAATAAATCTGTTAAACAAACAAACTTTCAATACTTTCACATTTGAACATAAGTAGTAAGTGTAGGAAATATAATATTTTCGTTGTCCAAAAGTGTACTTATGCACAGATAGAATTTATTCGAATAAAAATAATACTCGCGCCAAGAATATCTAATAATGTCAAGTGGATATTGTTATTATTTTTTTTACTGACAAGACAAACTAGGCCTAAAGATTGTCTTTAAGAAGTTAATTATTAATCAATTTTTCGTTTATTTATTTTCCACGATAATTCTAATACTTATTTGAAATATTGCGATTTGCGGTCCTGAAGATTTAGTTACATTGAAATGAAATGAAATGAAATTTCATTTATTCATCTAGGTTACAAGGTTGAAGGTAACACTTATGAAAGTCACAAGATAAGAATGTAACAGGTTATCCGAAAAGTAGTGTCAGCAAATTTGCCTACGACCAGTTCGCTGACGGGGTGGAGCTATGAGAAGAACTGGCAAGAAACTCACGCCACTCTTTTATTAGGACATTATATTAGGTCTCGTCGTGCGTTTAAATTTTTCCATTACTTGTTTAGCATTAATATAAAATGTTAAACCAAAGCAAAGGAAATTGCTTAATTTTTAATGTTTACATTATAATTATTAGTTTTCATATATTTAGTTTTGGGACTAATGAGTTAAGATGAGATAGGGGCTATTAGACAGGTATTATTTTGCTGAGTATAAAACAGTATTGGGTTAGTGTGTGTGGATTATAGCCGATTCGATATCTTTTGATACAAACCGTTTCTTTACAGAAGGATTTTAAAGGGTTAGTCATTTTTCATTGATTTACTTTTTATGGCTACTACGAGTCTTAGGCCTGTTTCACCATTAGCAAATAAGTATCTAATAAACTACTTGAGACTTTATTGACAGATTTTATATGAAAAATACGTCAATAATCTATTAACTAAGTTTCATATAGGCTATTTAGCACGTATTTGCCAGTGGTGAAACAGGCCCTTAGTATTTTGATTTGTGACGTAAGCAAGGAAACGCAGCAAATAAATGAAATATATGAAAACTCAAAGAGTGCGGCTTTCTTATTATAATATTTTTCTCTAAGAAAAATCAGCAGACGCGGTTCTCTGAAATGGAAATTTTTAAAAATATTTTATATTTTTCTAATAAAAGAAATGTATGCCTTTGAAAGCTATGGTAGAATTTTTTTTTTTCTGTAAAACACTCTTTTGTTAACAACTAGACCAGACCATTCCACAATTACTACGCTCGCGTTATAGACAGAACTACGACAGACGGAACTTTATGTCTGTGAGATGTTTGGCTCCTTAGATTGGTCTGTATGCTTATAAAAACTATTGTAATAGTGCCCTGAGTATATAAATACAGTGGAATTTTGTAATGCCACCTAGAGAGAAAGTACTCTTACTACTCTTAAAACTAGAGATATATAATTTTGTTCAAAGGAAACATTCCTTTGTTTTTTAAAAGAAACAAAACAGCATTCAAAATTTTTCGAAAATTCGCTTGCCACACCCGGGTATACATATATCGAACTAGCTAAAATCGAAAAAAAAAACAGCCTGTACTTTTATGGCATTGATCGATGGGGTTAACCAAATGAATAGAATCTTACTAACAAACATGGTTAATTAAATAAAAACAAAATCATAAAATTCTAACTTACCTACGTTACTTACGTGGCAATTCTAGTGCCACACAAATAAGTAAGTCGCATCTTTTTTTTCATTTGAACAGCATGACATACAAACGTGCATAAATATCGCAATCTTCTTCTCTAAATAGTTCTTCCTTATTTTAATGAATAAATGACGTCAAAGATAATTATTAATTACGAACATAGAATTAAGTAAAAATTACGGACCATTGAGTAAAAGTGCTTTATCTAGTCTCATTGAATTTATAAGTTAAGATTTTATGGTTTTCTTTTTATTTAATTAGCCACGTTTGTTAAAGAGATTCTATCCTTATGATTGACCCTACAGGTGAATGTTATAAAAGAACAGGGTGATAATTTTTGGAATTTTAGCTGGTTCGATTCCTGGGTATGGCAAGCGAATTTCTGGAAATCGTTAAATGCAGTTCTGCTTCTTTATAAAAATAAAGGAATGTTTCTTTTGAATAAAATAGTCTATCTCCAGTATTAAAAGTACTTTCCCTCCAGGTGGCATTACAAAATTCTAACCTGTATATAAATCAAGACAGTTTATTAGAAATTTTAAGTTGGGTTACGTAATTGTTCGGCTGTTTTAAAGCGTCTGAAAATGTTACTGCCGAAGAAAATTAAGTGTCCGGCAGTACTGAATATAAATTGTAGTAATATTATGTGAAAAAACACATAAAAATTACAAATTAGCGTTAGACTGCTTTAGTAGTCTGACACAAGCTGAGCTGCAAACCCTTTTTTTAGCACAGAGAAATAATATATGATGCACTGCTAAATGTTTATTATTTTTTTTTTTTCTTCTGTACTTGTCTCGTGTCAAAATAAAGCTTTTTCTTTCTTCTTTCTTTCTAATGATACTTTAAGAAATAAAAGTGAGTAGTGAGAGTTTTTTGTCCAACTTTATCACCTGATACCTGAAAATTGGCCGTCGTAAGCCCCGATTTGTGGGCATTGGTGAAACTGACTTATAGTATGAGATAAATCGCATTCGGTGAGATTATTAAACCACTAGCTTCCGACCGCTGCTTCGCCCGCGTGGTATATATTTTATACCTTTAAACCTTCCTCTTGAATCAGTCTATCTATTAAAAATAACCGCATCAAAATCCGGTGTGTAGTTTTAAAGATTTAAGCATACATAGGGATATAGGGACAGAGAAAGCGACTTTGTTTTATACTAAGTAGTGATATACCTAATAACTAAAACAGAAAATAGAGACAGACGACCTTATACTTATAGTAAGAAGCTTCATAATTGCGTGAATTTTGAAATGAAATGATGATTGCAGTAATGCAAATAGAAGATTTTAAAAATCTTACTAGTTACAAGTTTCAAATGCCAAACCTTGCACATCTCGTAAAGAGGCCTATGATGAGGAATCGATTGTATACCGGGCGATGGTATAGGCTGTATATGTTCTGAAAAAAAAATAAAAAAAATAGGTATGGTTCACTCATAAAAATTTGTTTTTTGAAAATGATGAAAATCGACAACTCTGTAGACATGTTTAGGTAGTATTACGGTACGCCAAAATTAAATAATTAATATATTTCAAGAAACATGACTCAGTGTCTTAACAGTAGCTTTGATTCCACGGATATTTATTTGGCTACCTCAGCTCTATTGGTCTTAGCGTGATGTTATATAGCCTGTCTTGATAAATGGGCTATCCAAAACTGAAAGTATTTTTCAAATCAGACCAGTAATTCCTGAGATTAGCGCGTTCAACCAAAGAAACTTCTTCTATTAAAAAGAAAACGCCCGCACTAAGAAACAAGCCCTGTGTCGCGGGAGATTTACAAACATGCAACTAACGAACACAAAGTGCACCCAGACTCGAAACAAATATCTATGAATTACACAAATATTTGTCTCGTGTGGGAATCGAATCCACATCACCCAGCACGGCAATGTAGTAGCGAGGCAACCACCTTAACCACTGCGCCACGTGACAATCATATCATTTGCCTGCCTAAATATATAGATACATATCGCAATAACAGTAAAAAAGTTAAAAAACACTACTGAACCAATTTGAACACTAAAGTAGGTAAAAGACGTAAGAGGAAAATTTTCAGACAAATATTACATCCGTTCTTAATTTACAATCATCAGCAACACATTAAGTCCCACTGCTGGGTTCAGGTCCCCTCTCCTCTATCTAGAGAGCTAAGAGGATTTAGGCCATATTCCACTCACGCTGGCCTAGTGCGGGTTGGTGGATCAGACATACTCTTAGAATTTCTTCTAGTGTATGTGGGTTTCCTCACGATGTTTTCCTTCACCGTTAGCAGATGGTAAGTCACTTGACTAGTACATATAAATTCCACAAAGTGGAATCCACATACTGTTGGTCGGGATTGAACTTGGACCGCGTGATTTGCACGCCGGTCACTTATTCATTCAGCCACCATCTCTTTAATTAACATAATCATCATTGATTGTTATCTGCATTGTTATCAAGTCAAACGTTGTGACGTCATCGGATCAGAGCTTAATACAATAATTACCACTGCTATATAGATTGAACACAACAAACATATCTTATTACACAACTGCGCTTAACGTACTCTAATGCCATTTGTGCCCCCTTCCCTGATTCGATGTATGTTATACATACATTCATATAGATCACGCTTCTTTCTCATCAGAGGGGTAGTTAGAGGCTATTTCCTTTCACTTGCTACGATTCTGACATACATCTTTGTCTTCTTCAACATTCATCAGTCTTTATATGGATTTTCGCCGGTATGTATGCATTGTATGTTCTAAATGACGGCTGTAATTAAGAACCACCAACACATCTAAGTACCTTACCTCCCTTTTTTGTAATCCCCGGACTTGGCAAATTAGCTTAGTACGTCATCCTGAAACCTCAATTTTTATTCTGATTCTTCTAAAGAAAAATCAGTTGGGGCGTTTTAGCGTCTGTATTCCCCCCGTCGCGTCTGCTGGACCAGTTAAACTCAAAAACTACCAATTGATTTATAACGGTTGTCTCCAATGAGCGGAGTGATTGACAGCCAAATTGGCTGATGATTTGTGGATCAAGTCAGACAACAATGTGCTTTGCTAAACTTAGGAAGCCGGGATAGGTTGCTAATTTTGTTTTAAACATTAAAGTAACTTTCGAGAACCCAGTGTAAAAATATACAAACGTGTTTTCCTTTTTCTTTCTCTTGCATTAAAGTATTGTGTTTGTACCTACCTCATGGACTACGACAAACATCTAGATGAATAAAATGCCTTCATTTATACGTTGCTAAACCAAGTGCAAGACATCGAAGATTTAACTGCTTGATCTTAACCTAAAATTACGAAAACAAAATCTCAGAAGAACCAATAAATAAATATGTGTGTTTCCTAGTTTGTTTGTGCCATCCTTTCGCGCAGCATTGAAGAAACTAATTAAAATGTTTTTTTACATAGGAATAGTAAGAAGTAGATAGATTTGATAGGATGAAGTACCTACACATAAAAAGCTACGCAAGCGTTTTGAAAAAGGGCTGGAGAGTGAACAATATAATAGAAATAGGCTATAGGTATAACTTGTATAGACTCCTCTGTAATTTATCACTCGAGCCGCGGTTGAAGGCTAGTGACAGAAGCCTTTTAAATTAAAATATTTTTTATTTTGTTTCAATAGTTTGCATTTTAATGCTCTATATTTTGGTGGTGTTTTATCAGAATTTTAATATCTACGAGTACATAACACTTCTTAATCAATAAAAATATATTTTTATGGAAAGTACTAACTTCTACAAAGTCAATCATTAATTCAGTGTTACGATTTGTTCAGACGGAATTAAAAAGAATTTGCCGTCGGGAACTTTGATTCCGTCGGATTCTGTGAGATTTTTATATATTCGGATATGAATTTAATTTTATTGCGAATTTCGCATAAAAATCAAACATTTACCTACAAAAGTTAAGTATTCAGTTATTTGATACACAATTAAAACTAATTATTAACAATAGCTTTTTCTATTTTACTCATACCCTTTTCTTTGTATGGTTGTACACTTCAGTCTTGCTCTCTTACTTCAACTTATTTCCTCTACACTTCTGGGTTTGCTGTCAGATAACTCAATTTTGAGTTAAGCTCGCCTTTGTATGTTTTTATATTTATATTGTAAAAAAAATGTATATATTTTCTATGTGTGCAATAAAGTATAAAGTAAGTAAAGCGTTTATTAAAATAAAAAATGTTTGACTCATTTTATTTTATTAGTTCTTAGTTATTTACTTATACTTAAAAATGACATACTCAAGGTTACAATTTTGACAGAAGATTTTTTAAATAAATAGCCGCATTATCTATTGTAAGTAAGTTACTAACTTCCACCTGTTGCATTGCCCGCGTAACTCACGCAAACGTCTTTTGTGGTAAATAAAATTAGTTGACATGATACAAATATACTGTTACGTTGGCGTCGCGTTAATATGTACGAATGTTGTCTAAGAGGTCACGGGTTCGATCCCCGGGTCGAATAAAAACGGTATTGGGTTTGTCTTGATATCTTCAGTAACAGCCCGGCGTATGGAAATATGCCCGGTTAATGGCATTATGCCCTTTTTATACAAACAGACGTACAGCCCGGCGTTTACCGTAGCCTATGGGCGCCTGCCACACCAGGCATCACGAGCTCGTTGCCGATCATTTCAAGTTACTACATAGGATTGCCATCCCGATAAGAGTTGATGTGTTAAAGGGTTAACTTAATTGCTACTTTAGAGGTAAAAGTCCTACATAAACGCACACAATATAGGTACAATATCAAATAGGCGTAACTATAAAAAAATATCTCACGGTTTGATGGTCAAGTTTTTTGTGGCAAACCACACATTATTTATTTAACTAATCTTTTTGTTAAATTAACAGGTATAATTTTGTGTTAAACAATAATAATTTTACTAGTTATATGCCACAGCACCGTTCGTTATACATTGTTTGGTGTGAAAACTTGATCGAGTTCAAGATGGCGTAAAAGTTAAGAGGAGTTTTTATAATTTTTTTTTTGGGCAAAATATCGTATTTGTATTTAAGCTATTAAAATCCCGGTTTGATCGGTAACAGATAACAAAACTTTAATGTTGGTTTTGTACAATATAGTGTATCACAAAAGTTTTAATTTGCATTAATAATTGAGGATAGAAACTATAATTTTGTATGAATTTATGAAAAAAGTATTCAGAGCGTTACACTCTTTTCTTAACGTAAAAGTATTTAAGTTATAAATTGTGTTACAAGTAGTAGGGTCAACTGAAACAGTTTTGAACGTTACGATAGCTTATATTAACGCCCCTTTCTTAGGGCAAAGATTACGATCGATGTATGCGAAAGGGAGGAGGAGATCCACATTGTCAAAAGTCGTACTAAAGGGGGTGTAACTCAAACGATATTTTTTTTAAGGAAAACTCAATGATTAATCAATAAATCATCATCATTTATCAATCCAATGATGTCCACTGCTGGACCTAAGCCTTACCTAATTTCCGTTAATCTAATATATGTTGTGTACCTATGTTTAAAAGTCAATAACATGAAAATGAACAGAATTAATCAACGAAAAAAAACACGACACATAAAATAAAGGCAAAGAAAACTTCATAATACACAAATGTTTAAGCAAACAGTTCAACAGTCATATAATTTATTTGTTCTATAATAACATAAAAATCCTTTTAGTCATATTTGTCATTTCTATTGTTAACTTCGCCAAGGAATTTTGAATCGATATATTAACAATTTTTAACATAACAGATAAGAGTACAAAAAACATCTTCTATTTACGCAGTTAGTTAATCTTAGTATTACATAAGGAGACAATGAACGGCCTAGATCTAAATCAGGAGTGATAAGACAGCCGTGAACCCGTGTCGCGTTGACCCCGTCACCCCGAACAGATTAGAATGTCTAGACTTGCAAATTTGTATTTCTATCAAACAAAACGCTACTTGTATATTTATAGTATTTCTTTTCTGAACTGTATATTGTTATATCACTAATAAATAATAATGATAATCACTCGCTGTGGCGGAAATTAGATGAGGTGTATATATGTTCGACAGTGGACGTCGTTGGGCTGATATAATAATAATATTCTACCACATTCACACAGCGCCATCTAGTTCCAAATTAAGCAATTATATTTGCTTGTGTTATGGGTACTAAACAACTGATATACTATTTAAATAGTTAAATTACACCCAGACAGAACAAACCTTCATGTTCATCACACAAAGATTTGTCCTGGGTGGGGATCGAACCTACGACCTCTGGCTTAACACTCAGGGTCACTATTAATATAAAATATGATGATGATGATATTGTTATAGTTTAGCTCTGGTTTTTCACGCGCGTTGTTCCATATAAGCACAAATTGTTCAGTTAGTCCTCCCTTAATGCGGAGATGACACAGGAATCGAAGTCTATTGTAAACCACACTGCTGTTATAAATTGTTTGAAATGATACTCATAAACTATATGTATGAAATAGTCTCACTATAATATGTATTATAAAGGTGCAAGTTTGTATGTGTGTTTGTTACTCCTTCACGCTGAAACGGCGGGACCAATTTTAATAAAATTTAATACAGAGATAGATATATCTAACCAAAAAATATTATAGGTACATCCTATAATATTTTTTTGGTTTTTTTAAACACATTTCCGTTATAAAAATATTTCTATGATTTATTTTTGTATTTGATTTATTAACGGCACGACATTTCCTCAGGCTTGCATGATTGGTTTTGTTTTTCAAATTTTTCGAGGTTTCCTTAAATTTTTACGTTATCGATTAGATAATATTCGGAATATAATTATGGTGTCAATCGACGAATGTCTTGTTTGTCTTCGTCGATTTACACCAAGATTTGAAACAGCGTAGGGCTCTTTTTGGCATTTTTGATTAGGACAGTTTATTATTATACTGGTTCAAATCACCATGGTGTGAAACGAAGAAGGCAAAAAAGATATTCGTCGTTTTACACCAATTGGTCCAATGTTACAAAACTGATATGAAAATGGTCCCAAATAGACAATTCAAAAAACGTCATCGTGCGATTGACACCGTGGTGCCAATAATTCCTGGTGTCAAACGGCGAAGTACCCGGCTAATAATAATATAAAATATGTAGTTTCTTTGTGTTTTAGGAATCCTACATGAATATGTGCTAAATCTGTTTAAAACTGGACCGATTTAAGCAAAAATGATCCAATCAGCACAAACCTCATTTTGAGATATTTGACTTTAAAATTAATTGCAGTATTTCTCTGGCTTTGTAATGCTAAATTTTGTTTTTGTAATTGTATGTAATCCTTTATGAACTTAACTAAAAGCCAGAGAAATACTGCAATGAATTTTAAAGTCAAATATCTCAAAATGAGGTTTGTGTTGATTCGATCCTTTTGCTTAAAGCGGTCCAGTTTTAAACAGATTTAGCACATATTCATGTAGGATTCCTAAAACACAAAGAAACTTCATATTTTATATTATTATTAGCCGGGTACTTCGCCGTTTGACACCAGGAGTTATTGGCATTTGCAAAATTATAATGTAAACTTAAAGTTTAACAATTCAAATAACAATTAGTAAAGTAGGTATCAAAATATAATAAAATTCATTATCTTATACACTTTAATAAAAATGCTGTAAATAATATGTATGAAGATAATGTAATGGCCAAATTATACTTAACTGTTTTTAAAACCGTGCTGCAGTTTATTAAGCTACTGTTATTTTAATATTTCTTATTACATTGCTATTTTTTACCACTCGGGGTTTACTTACAACTCTAAGTCGGTGATACTCAAAGTGTTCTATATCGATCCCCACGGGGTTTATGAACTTAGACCAGGAGCTATTAATCCTACTTAACTATGTATTTTTTTAAACAGCCATGGTGACGCATTAGGAAGTGTTTATGACTGTCGCGTAAGAGGTCTCTGGTTTGATTTCGGGGTCGATCAAAAATATTATTGAGTTTTCTATTATGAATTAATGTATGCCGCCCTCAGCCCTCGGTTTGGACAGATCTGCTTTAAAACATCTCATACTGTCAGTTAATTAAAAATAAAAAAGGCCGTTAATGTACCCGATAACAGGAATTATTACGTTATCATAAATTAATTATTGTTGTAAAAAAGCTTATTCATGTTTATTCAAGACTTCTCAGATACAGTAACTACTAATTTAGTGTTAGTAAGCTTTGAAAGCACTAAAATTGCGAACTGACAAGTGGTTTAAGTATCTTGCTCTATAATTTATTCTCTAAAATATTTACAACTTAATTTAAAATGATATATAACGCTTAACAATACAGACTTCATTTTAAATAATTTTAATTATAAAATTAATATATGAAATTAAATACAGTATACACGTAGACTACCTCAATGGCACAGTGAGAGTGTGTATGCCTGCTGCACAATAGATCCCTGGTTCGATTCTCAGGTGGGTTAAAAAAGAAATTTGGTTCTTGTCTGTCTTGAAGATTTCAATTTCTGATGAAATGTTAATGGGATGCATCTCTGCTTAAACGTGATACTAAAAAGATGTTGTAGGATATATTTTGGCAAATATGTCATCATTAAAAATTGCTACTCATCTATCATCATCATCATCATATCAGGGCATTGACGTCGTTGACTTTGTTTGTGTGGTTGAACGCGATTTTTGTCTTTGATAGTCCATTTATCGACGTAGACTATAGGCTATATAACATCAAGTTACGACCACTAGGAGCTGAGTAATAGCCAAATAAAGATAAACGGGAGAAAAGCCTCGGGCAACAGCTAGTGAGAGGATATTAGGCGTAATTTTACCACGCTATTCTTGTCTTTGAATAAAACAGTGTTTTAATTCGAGTTTCATGTTTCTTGTATGGCTGTATTGTTATTTATTCCCCTAGGTATAGAGGCCATCGAATCATACGAAATTCTAGGGAAGAGAAGACAATATAAGACAATATAATATATATATATATATAATATGTCGGAGAAACACCAGTCCTCTCGACATCGTCATTAGTGGTAACAAGTCTAGTGGGCGTCGTCATAGGGTTATATGCCGGCACAAAACAAAGTGTTCACTGTATATCACAATATTTATTGTCAATTAACACAATAGTAACTTTTAATCAATATTAAACGTTTAATTCGAGCAGCGGGTTAAAGGTACCGATCTTTTATACTCTAGCTCGGCAAAACGTTAAGATGGCGCCTCGACCCCGCTCGAGGCCTACCCTCTGCTCTGACAAAAATGTAAAATAATGAAGGGTCTACGAAAAATGAGTTTTAAATTAAATGGAATTAACATAATAGAAAGTAAACCCTAAATAATTAAATTAATTAAAATTAAGATTTAACAAGATATTATCTAAACTAAATAGCGTCTACATGTAAACAGCAATCAACTTCACTCCGACTACTTCCTCCGACGTATATATATATATATATATATATATGTTCTTCCTCTTTACGTACCTTTTCACTACTCGAGGTTGGCAGTCACCTCATCAACTACACTCTTTGCGCTGTAGCATGGTGCGGGTGACAGTTTCAGTAACATTTCGTTTCACTCATGAAAGTAGCCGCGATTTACAAATTATGACTTAGTATTTCAGCTGTACCACATTCGTAATATATAAAATCATTAATAACTGTAGTAAATTAAATTAAACCCAACCAGAATGTTCTAGTCTAGTCATACAGGCAACTGTCACCCGCACCATGCTACAGCGCAAAGAGTGTAACTTGTTTCTGTCATGTAAAATAATTATTCTACGCTTGGAATACTATTCCATTCTGGGATAATTTTATATAGCTATACGTCTGTATCGCCAGCATACCAGCAGTACCAATGTGGATTTCACTTTGTGGAATTTATATGTACTAGTCATGTGACTTACCATCTGCTAACGGTGAAGGAAAACATCGTGAGGAAACCCACATACACTAGAAGAAATTCGATGTGTATGTCTGATCCACCAACCCGCACTAGGCCAGCGTGTGTGGATTATGGCCTAAAAACCCTCTCAGCTCTCTAGATAGAGGAAAGGAGACCCGAGCCCAGCAGTGGGACATTAATGGGTTGCTAATGATACGTCCGTATACCCGGTCGGCAGACCCGACTTTCTTTCGTGAGTGACCCGTATGTACAAAAATATGTCCTAGACAGTATATGTAAGAAGCTGATTCAAATTATTCTAGACCAGTTATTCGTTGCATCCATTCAAGTTCAACTCAAATCAACCACACCAATCAAGCCACTGTAATATAAAAAAACAGGATTACGTATGTACTGAATGTAGAATATATTGCTCATTAGGATCGAAGTTATTATAATATGTTTAAATAAATTAACTTTTTGATAAAGCTCTTTGAACATTTTTATTCAGACATAATGAGCTTACGTTTCCATTGTAAGCCTGATAACAGATACGGGAGCGGAAGTAAATGACAGATATCTGGAGCATCGGTATTATTGTATAATAAGAATAAGCTCAAGTTATATTTAAAAGCCGTGTATTAAAGATTAAATAATACGATACTGTATGATTGGAGGGATGTTGTACCTATATATAAAATGTTGGCTTGGTAAGGTGCACGTTTAATATTAGTACCTTAGTGTTTCCTCGTTATCAAACCAAATAAAAATAAAATCTGCAGTGAGACCATCTATGTAGCTTCACCTTACAAATATTAATGATTGATTGAATTTGCAATGACGTCATAAATTTTGTTTCTCATTTATTTATTAAATAAAAAACCTGGACGTTAAATGGTATTGTACTTTTTTATAGGCAAGGACAGAATAGCCTTAGGGAACAACCGAACAACCTGTGTAGCGGGGACTTGCCAATTAACAAACTAAAAGAACGTGGACACTCAATTTTAATGTAGGAATTAAGCCCCTAACTTCGTGTTCAACAGTCCAACGAAGAACGTGATATTAATTTAGAAACTGCCCAAAGTGCCCATTTAACTTAATTAGGTACATTTTCTTGAACTGTACATACTGGTAGCCCCAAAAGTAGACAAAGTAATACATTTTACCTAATATTTAAAATAAAGCGTTAGGACGTTGACTTATGATCTATTTTTAAGGTTTTTTTAAAAACTTATATGGAACTATAAGCCTATGTGAAAAATACGTTGCAAGTGTTGCAACTCGTAGAAAGGACAAGCAAACAACCATGGCATTTAAAAGTAAGGAAGCCCTGAGCGATATAACGATCTTGATTTATAGCCATCTCAATTTATGACATATATATACAGTTCACCCCAATGTCCCCTATTGTTTCAGCAACAAAGTGAGAGATACATCACATCGGCGTACGAGGGCGGCGGTGAGTTATCCCCGGTAGCTCCTGCGACGTCCCCCGGCTCCCCTCGCGACTGCACGTCATGCAGGAAGAGGGAACCTCCGGACGAAACGCCCCAACCTACCCCCGAAGATGCATGTGCGGGCTGCGGGTCTCGTATCACTGACAGATACTACCTTTTGGCATTAGAACGCCGCTGGCATACCCCCTGCCTTAAATGCTATGAGTGCAAAATGCCGTTGGACTCAGAACAGAGGTGTTATGCGAGGGATAACAACATATTCTGCAAAAATGATTATTTCAGGTAAGTTATTTGTACTGTTATTGTTGTTATGTTTTTACAAGCTTTTGAACAAGTCCTTATCTATAAAATAACTAAAGCCCCGTCTTGGCAACACAATGACTCAGATTTTCATACAAAAGTACCATTCACCAACATAATTACAGAATTTTCCGGTGGCTTTATATATAAATACAAACATTGTTCTAAAAATAGTTCAAGTGGTGCGCGTAGTACAGATGGATAGCCAGCAAAGAGTCGGCGACGATTTTCTTGTGTAGAGCCTTTAATACTGTGCTCATAGGTTTATTGGTCACGACTCTTTGCTTTAAGTTTAGATCTGAATCTTACTAATTATAAATTAGGATGGATGTTTCTATGTATGGATATACATTTATGTTTGTTACTCAAATACGAGAACGGCTGAAAGGATTTGGTATAAGCTAGCATAAGCTGCTTGGTATCGCGAAACCCCGCTGTTGAAGTCGCTAGCGGAGCAAACCCGACCCCTTTATGTCAATTATACAAACTCCCACCACCTTCCTCCCATCCCTGTACTACATAGGCGTTCTGTTGTCTAACCTCTAATCTATGTCTTTGACCTATTACCTAATTTTAAGAAATTAGATATGCTATACCCCGGGGATAAACTCGGTTCAACTTAATAGTAATTATCACGATAATATCAATATAAGCTTGTATTTACTATCACACAATACTACATACCGTTTTCCCTAATATCTATGTTGCTTAGTCGACGAGTTGGTCGATTTGTCAATGGAAAATTAAGCGGTTTTAGGTTTTATATACGTCGAATAAACGGAGGTAAATTAGTTTTGTATATTTTTTAAATAACATACGCGTGAACTAAGAATTAACTTGGACCCTGAAGTATTTAAATTATAGTAATTTTTATCGTAATGGCCTGTGCTCAAAAAGAGTGGGAACCTATTGTCAAATGATTGAACATTTAAATTTGGTGGTTTGAACAAACATTTGAAAGGTTATTTAATAAAATTGCAAGTGAGTATGCCTTTATTTCTGTTTACCAAAGGAATAATAGTAGAGACAAGAGGAGAAAGGGGATGTGCTCCATTAAGCGCCCGACTATCGTCTATTAACTTTTTTAT
This sequence comes from Laspeyria flexula, assembly GCA_905147015.1. NCBI lineage: Eukaryota > Metazoa > Arthropoda > Insecta > Lepidoptera > Erebidae > Laspeyria > Laspeyria flexula. The sequence goes on along the minus strand of LR989949.1, from coordinate 6,502,395 downwards.
AGACTTATTTTTTCTTTTCTCCTCTCCGTTAAAGTGAAAGGAACGACTTTAACACTGGTTTCTATTTAAATCGTTTTACTCAGTTGCATAGAATGCAAGCTTTATTATACATTTTACGGCGTATTATTGTATGTCAAAGACTGGGTCATTTTGAAAGCGTAATTAAAAACGAAATAGGCTGTGTAGTATGAGACTTTATTATGCCTTTATGTATATTAACTTACTCGCTGCGTCGTCGCTCTTTGCTGCCACGAAACCTAAGCTTTTCTACAAAGGACACATTTACACATTACCCATACAAATTCCAAACTGTCAAGTCTTCACTAATGTTTAATAGGAATAAATAGCTGGACTTTTGTCAAAAACAATACCGAACAAGCGATTTGTGATATTTTGGCAATAGTTAATAAAGATCTGATCTGATTAGCCGTAGCGTTACGTTATATAGCTAGAGAAGCAGACCGCATGATTTGCATGCTGGTCCGAGATTATACGAGTATGGTTATGTGCCATTCAGCCACTATGGCATTTGATACATAATTATTACAATTAAAAGAAAAATACTTATCGCTTAGTTATGACATTCGGGAGTTCCGGGGAAACAGCACAGGGTAACTACTTCCTTACTACTTAAATATACTTGAAGGTCTTCAGCTTATGTCAACACTAGGTACTATAAGTTATAATTATCTTAGCCACCTAGTCACTAGACACTTGAGAAAACTTGACTACACAATTTATAATTAAAATTAACACTTCAGTGCTTGACTCAAAATACTAATTTTAATTGTCTAATTAAAACAAAAAGTTAGTTTTTTGTTTGGTGCAATTTATTATGTTCATGAACAAGAAGACGGAAGCTCAGACGTCATGGTGTGAAGTTATTATAATAGTGTTGAATTTATATTACTTGCAGTACTATTAAGTAAAGCAAAACGCGGCCCTGAACTTTTTAATATAACTGTAAATAAGTAAAACGGCTAGAGACTATCATCGTAGGGTGACTGGCAAGTACTGGTTGAGAGTTTATCATTACATACATCGACTGCCCTGTTGGTCTAGTGGTTAGTGACCCTGACTGCCAAGCCGGAGGTCGTGGGTTCGATTCCCACCCAGGACAAATCTTTGTGTGATGAGCATAAAGGTTTCTTCTGAGTCTGGGTGTAATTTATCTATAATATAATATGTATGTATTTACAAAAAAAAATGTATTTAAGTAGTTTATCAGTTGTTTAGTACCCATAACTTGACTTGATGGCGCTGTGTGAATGTGGTAGAATATTATAGAATATTATAATTAAAAATATATATTATATATAATATAATATAATATATATATATATATATATATATAATATTAATATAATATATATATATATATTATATTATATATATTAATTATATATATATTATATATAATTAATATATACTATATATTAGTTATAATATATAATAGGTATATAATAATATATATTATATATATATATTTATAACTTTTAACCACTCAAAAGTAGTTTAGAGTAGCTATATAAGTCGAAACTCTTTAAAAAGTAAAGAGGTCGGTACTAAACGAGTTTTCAAAACTGGTTGTGTTAGGTCATGTTTTAAAGCATTTCCCCGCTTAAAAAAAACTAACTTAAACTTTTAAAATAACTAACCTAACCTAAATAGTTCCGACCTCCTTATTTTCTTAAGAGTTTTGACTGTAACATATAACATATATATATATTTTTAAAAGACAACTTATCCTCTATGCACTATGCAGCAAACACCGTGTCGCGGGGACTTAATAAATGTACAATTAATGGATACAAAGTACACCTAGACTCGAAAGAAACGAAACCACGTCTCTCGGTACGGTGATGTTAGTGGCAAAGTGACCACATTAACTGCTAGCTGCAGTGACAGTCAAGGCATTTGGAGAGACCTACGTCCAGCTGTGGACTTGTACAGGTTTATGATGATTATGAAATACAGCGTTTCCATACTTCCATTCTTTGGACTAGTTGCCTCGACGCAACAGCCGTTTCTGTTGTCCTGGACTCGATAAAAAATGCACCGGTATTTCGCCCAGTAAATCGTCAGTACTAACTCTGTGTTTGAGAATGTGCCATGTTAATTGCAATAAGCTCATTTTCTGTTACATGCCTACTAATGCTGGTGAAATGAGGGAATGGTACATATCTGCTTTATCCTTCGGCGATAAAATGTGTGAAGTTATATTTTGAAGTAAGACCGTGTATGAGTACTTACTTTCAACCGCATGCATAATGCGAAGCGCATGACAAAATTTAAGTGTGGAAAAGCCGCTAGTGTGAAAACGCTTGGTACAGTAAAAGAAACGGAATTTTAGTTTGTTTGAATTTCTAAATATTCTATAAAAATATTGAATTATGTTTTCATATCGCTAATTTACTGTCAAATGGCATTACGCTTCTCAATAGTATCATAGCCACAATATTCAATGAAAATTTATTATCACATTAACGGCGACCTAACTTACTTAGAATGAATGAATGTCGACTTGAAATATGGAATTTTGAAGCCTATTTAGCACTTCTAAGTATAAGGCTTTAGATAACTCGCAGAGCACTAAAAGGTATAGTGCTAAATAGTCATAAGGCACTAAACACGGATAAAGACTTTCGTGTGCCTATATTCAGACGTAAGGTCTATAAAACTTTCCATTCATTCGACCCTGTCAATGAAATGGGAAATAGTTTTATGCATGTCATATAAATCTGAACTTAGTGTGGCTTATGGTAATACATGTAATAATAATATGGTCTACCATGAAATGAATCACGAAGTTTCGAACGAATTTTCAGATTAACAGTAATATTATACAATAACTATATCTAACCGTCACGCATTTTATTCCTGAAAAAGGGTTCACATTTCGCCTGATATGTTAGGTCCTATAGCCTTCCCCGATAAATGGGCTATCTAACATTAAAACATATGTAATTAAAACCAGTAAATCTTGATGTTAGCTCGTTTAAACAAAAAACAATCGAACAAACTCTTCAGCTTTATAATATTATAGAGAAACAGATTTAGCGACTCCCCATTTTCTAAAACTTAAGAACATTCAGTTGATATTTAAGCAGTTAAGAGCCGGGTGGACTGACGGGTCCGGCATGGTATCTGATGTACGTTAGATCAGCGGTCACAACTCACGGGGCTTATCGTCGCGGGACACGTAGAGCTGCCCGCAGACACCGCGGGACGTCCCAATGTAGGCTCTACTGATAGCGGATAGCGGGCAATACCTAGCGGGCGTACGTTGAAACGATACGAACCGTATCGTTTTAAAAAGAATCTCTTGTGGCTTAAGAGATTAGATGTTATACAAATTTTTAGAAAAAATATTTATGTAGATGTGTAACTGTAAAATAAATTATTTTCATGTCGTATTCTTTGATCATTAAGCAAATAATTGTACCACCTAAATTTATACCTATATTTTCTTTAAAATAAACAGACAATAATATGGATAGAACGTGTAGTTTATTATTGTAATTTGATAACAATGAAAAACCCAAGACATTAATGGAATCAAATAGGGTTGAATATAATATAAATGATATGGTATACAATTTAAACATTTTCGGTTTATATCTCATAACTGAAATATGAAAGTCAGCATCAGTTTTGGTACGAATTTATTGAACAGTGGAACGTTTCCTGTACTCGCTGTTTTATACCAGTCGCACAGCGCCTATATTAGCTAAGTTTCTATTTTATTTCCCTCATATATTCACTTTTTACTGTTCAAATCGTCGTCGAATAATTCATGACGATATAACTAACTGTGACCGGTGACGTAACGACCTATATCATAAAAATTGAGAATTATTATGATGTTGAACATTGTAATTGATATTTTCAACGTCGGCCACTTGATGACGAACTTGAATATAATAAAGTTATTCCATCAGATAATATTTATTTACATAAATATACTATTGACCAAAATTATAATATTTTTTATACTTTAATGTGAAGGCTTCTGTTTCTGTTACAATTTGTCCGAATATACTACCGTTTGTTTAGAAGCGTTTCGTTAATTATAATTAAAAATGTTTCTATCAGGTGCATTTTATTGCAATGTATACGAAGTCTCTAACCTGTAGGGGGTCAAAATTCGGTACCAAACTTTTGTAAGTTGAATCCCTTACAGGTGGTTAATCGTTTATTAGTGGACGATATCATCCTATGATTCAAAATACAGCTTTCTATATTAGTAGCGTTGGTTGTGCCTTGATAGATCAGTCAGGATAAATTTATCTTTTTTCTAATCGATTTAAAGTGATGATGTCGGCTATCACATGTGACAACTCATATATCCACTATGTCAATCCCAAGGAGGCGCCAATACTCTAATTTTATTGACTTCGAATCGATTAAAAACTTGATGACAAATCTGATTGTGCATCGATATATCGCTTTATTGGTAATCGATACTGACGTCAGCCAGTCGTTGGTTATGATTGAAACTGACAACGCCGTTGATATGTTTTCATTCTGTCATGACAGTTTTGATTAAGTTTGACGCTTTGACCGAGCGCAATTAATATTCTTGTCGTCAAATTCTGGTGGTGTTACTTGATCGTAGTAAGATTCGCGGTTTTTTGTTTTAGATGTTGTGATTGATTGACCAGTTTAACTTGACCTCAGGTTATTTGGATATCCCGTTTGTCGCTAGCTCTTGTTTGATGAAGTCAGAATTTTGTAGGATAACTGAATCGCAATATTACGGATAGATTTCAATTAATAAAAAACCGGTTAAGAGCATGTTGAACCATGCTCTATGTAGAATTTCGCAGCAAAAGAGTGTATCTTCATAGGGCTTACGTCCTTTTGTTGAGAAGCGCAGTTTTTCGGCAATAACTCAAAAACGGTATAACTGATTATGTTCAAAATAATTTTGGTTAGAAGTACATATTTATTAAGCGTTATCTTTGTGCTTTTTTTTAGATTGTTTTAAATTATATAAGTTTTACGGTTTAGTAAAGAGAGCCTCCCCCAAATAGAGGGAAGGGACACAATTTTAACTCTACTTTTGGAGCGTTTATTTTTAAAATATTCACATAATCAAAAAATCCTTAGAATCCTTTCCTCATTATACATTGATTAGATTTTGAGTAAAATGCCTGTGATATACGGGAGACGATGAAACTATAAAGGTTCCGTTTTTGCAATTTTGGCTGATATATGGAAAATATATATTAATAATATAATTGTCCTTTAGTTAAATAGTTTGAAGACATTGTTGCCGGTTCACTTTTTCCTCTTGATGTAAGCTACAATGTTACGGTTTACGGGTTATTCCACAACATACTATTATGTTCTCAAGGGATTTTCCAAATATGTATCTCCATAATGTATTGAATACATTTCTCGAGATTTTTTAATACCATCGCATCCTTATTAAATAGGCTGTTGAAGCTCTCACTTCCGAGATTAAAACACAGTTTAAAGTAACGTGTTTAAGTTTAAATTAAATCTTGCTGTAGATTCGTCAAGATAACTAGAAGTCTCAAGTATAGTCTTACAAGTTAACGTCAAAAATTGTTATAATGAAGTATTTCTTATCAACATCAAAATGCGCATTACACCCAAACGGGTTTGAATATTTTATGTATTTATAACAATGTAAGTTTGTTCCAAGGTAGGTACGGAAGTTAGCATGAATGATAATCGGCTTACAACAGCTTAGCACGTATATTGTTTATATTATTATACACCCATTGAACACAAATTGTTCAAGGTAAAAAATCTTAATTCATAATTCGACTCGACTTGTATTTTGGTAAATTAACAACGTTAGTCCAAATAAAATTGTTCTTTATAACTGTAGATATTATTAAAATTAAGTACCTCTAATTATAAGACGGCAAGAATTATGTTTAAAAAATGTTATTACAATATAGATTGGCAGATAGATAATACAGGTTTTTTATGCCACTGTAAACAATTATCTACGTGTATGGTATACAGTGGATCTTGGAAACCATTTATTGTTTATGAGCTGTGTGTGTGTAAAGGTTGCGAGTGGCAGTTGGTTGCAGGCGGCTTAAAATCTCTCAGTGTGGCGGCAGTAGGTGAGGCCTATGTCCAGAAGTGGACGTCGTATTACGCTGATATGATCAGTTATAATCTTAAGGAAGTATTGTTCAAAGTTTGCATCTGATACTGCGGTATTATGTTTTTGCATCCCCTCTTCCGCGTGCCGCAGTCTTCAGTGCTAAGACTGTATCTCTGAGGATGTTACCTCATAGGTATATATTTTTGGAACACGCACAGCATCATATCGTATCTTTGGTGTCGAATGCTGTGCGGATCTAGTAGTAACAACACGTCCCCGTTGCCTCTTCCCGTCACATCACATTTAGGTATTACATAGAGAATTTTTACAAAAAGGTCACTGGATCTGACTGGATGCGGAAGGCGGAGGACCGTATGGCGCGTGTTAGGAGAGGACTATGTTGCATTCTACTGCAATAGACTGAAATAATGATGATAGATGATTTCAATATCAGCTATACTTACGTGTTGCCTATCTAGCAATACCATTTTTTTTAAGAGGGAAAATGCTTTACCCATACCGCCCCAGACGTGTGCGGGGACACGGGACGGTTATGTGGGACTCGCCAGTCCGAAAGGGACCGGAATACCCACTAAAACCCCTCTGTGCACCGTCGCTTCGCCGTAATGGGTGGGCCCTGGAACTTGATAGCATTACCATACCCTAATTCAAACCAAGCCTAAGATAAAGTCTACTGTTATCAGTAGATTCACTACATCTCTCTCTTGTTGGTGGTGATCATTACCACTGAGTGGACTTGTTTCCTAGTATACCACCAGATACACATAAATTATTATTGTGTGAATAATGATGATTTGAAAACGGCTCAAACAATTTGATTGTTTTTTTAATAAATAAATAATTATTATTGTCAGGAAGAAAGAGGTTTGTATGAAATAATATTTTAGAAAATAGACGGGAACGTTGGCACTAAACTTTACCCTATATGTTATGATGTGGTTTCAAATCGTAGCCAGCTACCTAATGCTCGCGAGATCGCTTCAGCCAAACTTGATATACAATTGAACGATAAACGTAAATCGTCAAAAATGTTATGTGTGTGTAAATCAAACAGGGGTCCGTTCCCGACACTTGTAAAATTACTAATAAAAGTCTTCAACGCGACTCCACCGCATATATTATGGCTGGTTTATGGTGGCTGAGTGCATCGGCGCTTTTGATTGGAGCTTCGGCTGAGATCGGGTTAACTCGGGTCAATTCGGAGATATTCATTTTGGAGTGGTGATTGATCTCTTTCGTGATTGAACTCGTTTACGCGTGTACCTGTTTGTTTAAGAACGATTTCGAATGGCGTTTTTTTCTAACTTCGTATTTAGGTTACACATGCAATTGGTGGAAAACATGCATTCGTATTCTGTTGTGTGACAAATAAGTCAGTTTTTATGATACTATAGCTAGTATTTGGTGCATAGCATACCTGGGTTTATAATTAATTAGCTCTGGCATTGGTATGTAAAAATCGCGATGATGCGTAGCTGTTGGAACGGGGCTACACATTTTCATTTTAAAAGTAACCCTATTAACGTAACTCCTTTAGTAACTTTGAAGGACGTTAATAGGGTTACTTTTAGAAGCATCCTAACCTTTCGTTTTCTTTGTTTATGCATTTAAAAGGTAAGTATAAATGTGTTATTCTTCCACTTCAAATTAAAGCTAATACAAATGTCTAAAGAATGACATAGGTTAGTGAATAGGTGATAGCTTAAAAAATTTAGTACATTAAAAAACAGATTTTGAGGTTTGTTCAAACATTTGCTCAAATAATATATGGCCAAGTGGAACGCCAATAGGCTCATCTAATGACAGCTTTTTAAGTTGTCCAGTAGTACATGTACGTATGATATGTACAAACAGGTTTAAAGACAAAGTTGTTATTGAGTAAGGCAGACTTCTTCAATAAATTATACTTAATTAAACCAATTTATTTACACTACTCTAACAAGTTTTGGTGATGTTAAATGTTTCTGTACGGTATTATAGTAATAAGACTTATGTAATTTTAGTGCTAAATAAGTACAATTTTACATAAACGTCCCTGGGCACGGGTCTCCTCCAAATATTGTGAAGGGAATTTAGCCTAGTATACCAAACTGGCCAGACATGTTGGTATAGGGTTTGTTTCGAATTTTCCTTCTCTCGCGATGAGTGAGAGATGAGACTCTTGTTTGCTTATGGTAATGCCCTTAGTTGCCTTTTACGACACCCACGAGTAGAAACGGGGTAGTGACATTATGTAGGTATTTTTAATCCGTTAGTACACGGATGATATATGTTTACACTATCTTTACAATGTTACTGTACTATTGGTCTAGTGGTTAGTGACCCTGACTGCTAAGCCGAAGTTCGTGGGTTCGATCCCCACCCAGGACAAATGGCGACTAGATGGCGCTGTGTGAATGTGGTAGAATATTATAATTATTATCTTTGTGTTTATGAACATGATTGTTTGTTCTGTGTCTGGGTGTAATTTATCTACAATATGTAAGTATGTATTTACGAAAAAATTAATGTATTTAAGTAGTATATCAGTTGTTTAGTACCCATAACACAAGTAAATATAATTGCTTAATTTGGGACTAGATGGCGCTGTGTGAATGTGGTGAAATTTTATTTTATTATTATCCGCTACATTATTCTCAAAAAGTATAAGTAGTGTTGCGACTACACGTCATTATCATCATCATCATCAGCAATCCATTATTAAGTCCCACTGCTGGGTTCGGGTCTCCTCTCCTCTAACTAGAGAGCTGAGAGGGTTTAGGCCATAATCCACTCACGCCGGCCTACTGCAGGTTGGTGAATCAGACATACTCATAGAATTTGTTATAGGGTATGTGGGTTTCCTCACGGTGTTTTCCTTCACCGTTAACAGATGGTAAGTCAGTTGACTAGTACATATAAATTCCACAAAGTGGAATCCACATTGGTACTGTCGGTCGGGATCGAACTCGGACCGCGTGATTTGCACGCCGGCGCCGGTCCCTTATCCATTCAGCCACCATCACTTTTCCACACGTCGTCGTCAACTCTGCTGTCACTGGAGTCGGCTACGAACCAGCACCTTTACTTTGGAATAGATTCCATCGTTGGATGTATAAATTTTGGCGGGAAATTACATAAATCTGCGATACTTTTGACATTAAACCTAATTTCTTTTTTGATTTTTTAAACCGGTAATATAGTTGTCTATGGTGACGTGCGAAGCGGCCTGCAGAAATTAACAGGTAGCAATTATGTATATTAAATTTATAACAATTAATATGCAAAATTTTATTAATATCTTAATTTTGCCAGAAGCTGTCCTATTACATAAATGGTTAAATATTAAAATATATATTTATGATAGCTGATATGAGATATTTACATAATTATTACTTATATCGTTAAACCTTGTTCAGTATTTTGTTTTCCCGTGGAGTTTGTACAAACGTGTGTTTGTAACAAGTTCATCTCATTATTATAAAGCTAAAGATTTTGTTTATTTGTTTGGTTGAACGCTAGGATCTCAGGAACTACTGGTCAGATTTGAAAAACTTTTTAGTGTTGGACAGCCCATTTATCGAGGAAAGCTAAGCTATATAACATAATGCTACGACCAATAAGAGCTGAGCAGTGGCCAATAAAGAATGATGGGAGCGAAGGCCGTCGTGACTTCTAGTTTTAACATAAATATCACGTTTTTCACGCAAGTCAATAGCTGATTAAGCAACTGTGAAAAATATGCTCGAGGACTAATTGAATGAGTTGAAAAAATGTATAACATACATACTCGTACATACATATAACTGTGTTTTGTGTCAATCTATGGTACTAATTTACAAATACTCATATGAGTATCATACTGTATAATTACGCACTGCAGGCAAGCATATGCTTAAATTGAATGATGACATTACTAATCGAAGAGATACTACGAGATTGGAGGAGATCCTTGCCCAGCAGTGGGACGTTTATGGGTTATACTATATTATAATATCCAGCAGCATGTGTAAAGGGAGGTTTACATTTGTATTAATTAACTCTATCTTCCGAACTATGCTAGGCCTTTATCTCAGAAGATAGCACTCTGTGGGCTTACTCTGAATTTCGACATTCGACTTAGTCGGTTTAGATGACTAAGTCGTATGTCGAGATTCAGAGTAAGCCCCCAGTTGCCGATTTAAATATGTATTTGTTTATTTTTCTTATAAGTTTCTACAGTTTTACATACTTGGTAAGCAAAATTGCGACGCTATTTATAAGAAACGAACAAAAGATCTGTTGAAAACCAATCCATTACATAAACGACTGACATGCGATTAACTTCAAGTGAATTAAATGCAGTTTTATTTCTTATCAAGCAAAGCGTAAATGCACGGTTCGATACGTACATTGCATTGTGCGATTGTTCGGAAAACTCGGGTTTTCATCTCTTATCGATGATATCATTCGATACATCTTTATCGAGAACATAACGCCGGTAATAATCTTCATCTTTTATGGCTAATAACCCGCTCCCATGGTGTTTTATCACCGAAATCTTCGTGTTTATGAAATTTAGATATATTTTTATGGGTTTCTGGCTGGCCATGGGAAAACAGTGGCTTCATCGAATTAATGTTATGCGTTTAATTTAATATATTAAAATCGACTTTATTTCTTGAGAATGTAGATACATTTTTGACTGCTATATTGTTAGGCGCCATATAGAGAGACGTATTTAACTATTTCTGACGTTAATATTCTTTATAATACGGTCTACGAGAGGACAAGAGCGAGGTGTATTCTATGTTCTTAATATATATTATAACAAAGTTATATACCAGGTTTTGCTACTACAATGAGATTAAAGGCAATCACGAATGTGTGTGTGTCGTAGACTTTAATCTTCAACGATTGAGCGTATCGCGTCTTCGCTATTAATAGCATGGCTAGACCCCTATATTTTTAAAACAACGCTATGGGGTACAAGCTCTGTGATGATGACAGTTAGCTCTTATGGCCCGTTATGAAGAGAGGTGCATAGATATATAAGACTCCATTACTATTAAAATTTTAGCATTATATTATATTTTTTATTAATTAATTAGCACGATATTGTTTATCAAGTTCGAGTTTATATTCCCATTATCACTGGAGTGGTTGATAAGAGCCAGTTACTAGGAAATTAAGTAGCCGCGTATCTATTAAGGTTTTTTTAACACAGAAGTTTTATAGATTATTCGGAACGGTGCGCAGAATTATAAAATATTAGGTACTGTTTACGCTTCATATTCAGTTTACATCGATTTTGGAAAAGATAATTAAAAAAAATTAATATTTCAGTCAGTTTTAATAAAAATCACATTCGTATATTTCAGAATAAGTATTGGTGTCATTGTTTTATTGTGGGCTAAAAATGTGACAAAAATTTCGGCACTTGTCTTGACTCGACGTTAAGGAAATGAGAGTGAGAAAGAATTCGTTGTTCGACGAGGAATATCATGGGTGGCTAAACTGCACACACTTTGTAACATAACATAACATAGCATCACGCCTTTATCCCCGAAGGGGTAGGCAAAGGTGTTTCACACCCACATTTCGCCAGCTATGTTTGGTCCCATGAAATAGGGGGCGAGCCTATTGTCATCAACCGGGAACATTTGTTTACCAAACTCCGGGAAAATCTTAATACTGGAATTTCGTGATAGAAAAACCCAATACCATTTTCACCCGACCCGGGAATCGAACCCGGGACCTCTTGCACAGCAGTCGTATACACTTCCCGCTGCGCCACCGAGGCAGGTTGACTATGATATTATATTATACTATACACACTTGTACTATGATATTATTATTTTTAACAAAATATTACACAACTATGATTGGTGTCGTTATATTTAATGGTATCAATAGGAAACTTCCACCAAAATTCTATAGCCACGTTATATCTGCGTGTTGTGATATACAATGTGTATATAATCATTGTTTATATTTAAATTCGATAACATTATTGTATTGAACATTGCATTTAATATATTTTGCATCGGATATTATTCGACTAAAGCATGATATCGTTATTTAATAGTTGTGAGGAACGTGTGACGACTGCGTGGAAGCGCAAGTGACCACATGAAACAATAGCACGTAGAAGTGCTTCTATGATATGACATCATAAGCACTACAGCGATGACTGACAGAATAACTCAGACTCAGGCGAAAATCGGTCTAAGATCAATTCCACTTCACAATTATCTACCTTATAATAGAAATATCACCAGGTTCACAAAGATCTGACTCGTACGGTCACTTCTTTTCCCATATTTCTTTCGCAGCTGAAATTTGGACGTTGCGAGAGGTGGAAAGGAACAAAATAGATGCTCTAGAGATGTGATGCTGGAGAATACTGCTTGATGTATCGTGGACAGAGATTCGCACGAACGTCTCAATACTCCAAGAACTCAGTATCAAGCAGCGTCTGTTTACAATACTACAATCTCGGATACTAACCTTCTTTGGACACGTTTACAGGCGTGATAACCAATCCATAGAATGCCTTGTAGTCTAGAGTAAGGTAGAAGGCACAATACCGCACCGGAGGTCTATATGATGGAGCGACCAAGTCAAGTCTGTGGGCGGGTCATTGAATGACTGGAGCAGAATGACCGCCGGCAAAGAGAAGTGGCGAGAAATCATAAGGAACGTAATTTATGCCCAATCCACACATTATGACAGTATGATCACTACTGATATGTATGACTGTATGATGATCTGGCAAGAGCTAGATTGCTAATTGGAGTTGCATTTCACTTTAACTCCGTATAGTGACGCAATAGGAATACAGGACAACAAACGGTTATTTGAAAATATTAGACTGCATTCTTATTTTATAGGAACGTTGTCGCGTTCTAACGGGTTTGGCCACAACTGAGAACTCGCACTAAGCAGTTTGTAATAGACAACCATTGGAAATAAAACTACCAACTTTTTTTAAATTAGATGAGTAACTAGAAAATTACCAAAATTACACACTCACAAACTTTACCTCTATATAATATGTAGTAAGTAGATAGTATAGAATATATGCCTAGTCTTTGGCAAAATAAATGCATATCATTGAGATTACGCAAGTGACTACAGATAAAAAAAAAAAAGTTCAAGTACTTGGTTACATTATCATGGACTTGACCACAGAACGTGAAACATGTGTACAAACGTGTTGGGGGATTATTACCGAAGGTTCCTAGGTATGTTAGTGCTCAAGCGCTCTCGTTCCCACTGGACTTCTGGACATTCGGAAAAAATCAATTATTGTTTGCGTGTTTCAAAGAAGTTTGATCGCGCTCATCCACCATCCGCGCCGGCGCACTCGCCGTGACGTCACGCAACCTTCCGCCGGGCTAATCATTTTAATTCTTTATTAATCATCTCACTAACAATTTATTATTACATTTTCAACTTTATCCCCTATAAAACAAGGTTTATTTGTTACAAGTAGAGCTGTATATATATTTGTCAAGTTTATGAAGATACGGTCTGTTAAAGAAATGATTTTAGACATTCAGGTCCAAGAATTATGTCTGTTAGTTAATGGAATTTATGGTATTTGGTAATACAATGACTCTTACTATGTGTACCTATTATAATAGGGTTAGTTTGATGGGGTATCCATGGGGAATAAGGTCGTTTAAAGTTATTATCACAGTTTTTGTTACCGCTAATTATGTTAAGGAATTTGGTCGGCTTATAGACTGACAAAGAATGGATTTTGCTAGGGTGGGAAACAATGTGTTCTTTTATAAGTATAATGTCATATCTAGTGGGTAATTGCTATTATATTCACTATGGGCAATAAAGAATAATTGTATAGGTTAGTTCAAAATAATTATGCACCGTATTCGTATCGAAATCAATCCTGAAGAAAGTTGTCGTATTAGATTATAAGCGAACTTGAATTACCATTCGTTACGAGTACCACAACCATACCACACCGTTCGCGACAAAAGGTGACCAAGCAAAGTGGTTACGTGTGAATAGTGTCGCTGTGACTTCTTGCGGTTGCGTTGTGGTACCTACAAAATTGTAGATGTGGTGGACTAGTTTGTGGTATTGCTGGTGGTTGCGATGTGGTAGGTATACACGTGGCCAATAACGACGGCAAAATACCCGCCAACGTGTTGTGATTGTGATGTGGTAGTGGTTGTCTGTGGTTGTGGTACGTTTGCATCAAGCTTTAGACAGTTCTCGCAAGTGTCATGCGTTTGTTTGGTTTACAGTTCTCGTTGTGTTTTTAGAGACTTATTATCAATTCAACAAGACCTGTACCTAAGCCGGCAAACCGATAGTTGAAAACATGATCCTATTTTATAACAATACGTCGCAATTTCATTTGGCGGACGTAGTTTTAGCTTTGGCGGTCAATAGGTTAAAATTGTATGTTTGTGCGACGCAGATCTTGATCTTGCGAGTGTTCTACTCTAAAACGACAGAGGTTTAATAATTTAAACCATGGTCTTTCCTCTATGATATAGCCTTCAAGCCTAGAAGGCGTAGTCAGAGCAGCATTATACCTATATTTTGCCGTCTATCACATTTCTCGACACAGGGCTCATACTGAGAATTTCAAAAAACAAATCGTTTTTACCCGGAATCGAACTCAGACATCGACATCGTGACATTGTGTCAAACATACTCCCGCTGCACCACTTAGACAGTTTTCTACAGTACCTATCAAAGATAAAAATGGCACGATAACAAAATAAGTTGTCTAGCCAACGCTGGACTTAATCCATTTCTTAAGCACAGTATCAAGAATCGCTCCACTGGCTCTATTCATGATCGCTATCGTATGGGAGTATTTCAGCATTGTGTTTTCGTTCACACCGTACAGAGGCGCCCGCGCCGCTTACCTTAAGTATTGCTTACATAAATAGCGAAGCGATGGTTAGCGATAAAATGGGACAATATATTTTGGTGGTTACTTTTATATCACGACGGTGGCATAGAGGTCTACGGACCGATATTGTAGCTAATGGCCTGCAATACTAGAGGCATCACGAGTGCGTTGACCCCTTCAAACTCCTTCCCACTCCAACTCTGGATACCACTACTCACCATCAGGAACACAATCATGTTCTTATGACTGTGATCTTCTGCATGGCGGAAGTACTTCCCCAGGTGGTCGATTCTGCTAATTTACACACGTCAATAGCAGACCGATGCGATGGACCAATTACAGGCCAGCAATATGGCGCGATTGACTTAGTAAGCCAATCACAGCTGTCGAATGACACCAGCGGCTTTCAATTGTGTTATCAGACTTGGCCCCCTGGCGGGTGGCCAGTTTGAAGGGGTTTACCCACTATTCTTTACATATTTTTGTTCTGATACATTTATGAAACGGAAATGTAGGGTTTTCTATTTACCTTTCATCATCATCATCATATCAAACCATAAACGTCCCACTGCTGGGTACGGATCTCCTCCAAACAAAGTGGAGGGAATTTAGCCTACTATACCACGCTGGCCAGACGGGAATCGTTGAAATAGAAGAAATATTTTTGCCGCATATATTTTAAAGTATAGTGTAAGTAGTAAGTTGAAGAAATGTCCTGTATGTAATTTACGATGAGTCATTACGTACGATAAGTGAGTTTAGAGTGAAATATTATAGACTAAGCCGATCGATGACCTAAAAATGCTAGAAACTAGCCAGTTTAATGCGAATCGATCGATCGCTATTGAAGTCTATGTTTGATAATGAACTTTTGTAGGCTATTGATCTCTTACTTACTTCACTTAGCTGGTAGAGAATGACTCTGTTCACTCTGGCATTAAGCCTGCTCTTATATTATAATAAAACAAAATTCAACATTTTAAGTCACCCCCGACAAATTTTACGACCAATTTTAATAAAATGTGTCTAAGAATTATCACAACCATGTCAGCTTCCAAACAAAAAAAAAATGCATAAACCGGCCCGTTCGTTTAAGAGCTACGATAGCACAGACAGATACACAGACACGTCAAACTTATAATTCCCCTCTTTTAGCGTCGGAGGTTCATTTGGGGGTTTATGAAAGCATACACCTTGTATTAACCCGTATCGTCAGCGTAGTATCAGTTAATATCCACTCCTTACTAGGCGAGACCCGTCCCACAGGGACATAAGAGGTCGTCGATGATCATGATGAAAACTGTAAAGAAGTTTAATCGTTACAAAGGGCATTAAAAGACACGTCTATTCTAAAACAGTGATTGATTTGATAGAAAAAGAAATTACAAGACTAGGTACTACCTACTACATTAATATTATAAGAAGTATTTATATGTATAACTTAAAACTAAATTACGTTTACGCAAAAGCACAAGTGTATTTTGAGCGTGAATTCAATACGTAAATCCGCCCTCTTTCTACAGCTAACGGTTTAATTACTTTGCAGCGAATCGGGGAGACCGAAATATCGCTAGGTACTTAGCGTAGCCGGCAATAATTGCTGGTATGCAATTAACTCATTAGTATTTTACATCCGTACGCGCTGATTTCTCGTTTTGCAAGCGTCCAAGTTCCACTAAGACGTCATATTGATATTGAATGCTAAGCTGTCAGTTTTGATGGTTTTCTGCTGCAGCTGTTTCACCACGGATAAGTGTCTGATAGCCTATCCGAAACTTAGTTGGCAGAGTTTTGTTTTGACATATTTTTCATAAAAAATCCTTAGTTGTATTTTATTTTGATCTTTGGGTATATTGGTTTTAAGGAAGCTATTCATCATCCTCAGCAACCCATTAAGTCCCACTGCTGGGATCGGGTCTCCTCTGAGACCACCGTTTAGGCCATAATCCACTCACACTGGCCTAGTGCGGGTTGGTGGAAGGAAACTATTATTATTTAATAAATCCCATTCCACCCATCCCCAACCCATTCTTCGTAGGAGACCCGTGCCCAGCAATGGGCCGTTTACGGGTTGAAATGATGATAATGATGATTCTTTTATAAAAAAATGCCACTGATAGGCAGGGCGAATCAGAGGTTTTGGTGTGTTGAACAATTACGTTAATTTATATTAGAGTGCCTATATCTACATATAACTAAAAAGTAGCAGGGGGCTTAATCTGAATTTCGACATTCGATAAGTCGGTTTTGACGTCACTGTCAAATGTTTGAAAGTAACACCGTCCATATCTAAATTTCGTTACATTTGACAGCGACATCGAATGCCGAAATTCAGAGTAAGCCCCCAGGCGCCTACATGCATCGGTAAATGATTCAAGTAAACATGTTTTATAGCCCATCTCCTAGCAAACAGTGGATCACAATAACAAAACCACTTATTCGGTTGTCTCATTATAACGGACTTTAGCTTTGTTTTCGGCAAGCGATATGTAAAACGAAGATATGGCATGATATATTAACATAGGTGTATCATAACATGCCGAAGTTTCGAACAACAACATTAATCTGTTTAGTGATTTTGATTGATTGGTATTTACTTCGTTACAATTTGCATTAAAAATGTACCTAGTATAGCAACACTGGCGTATGAATAATTTAGTTTATAATCATACCGTTTTTACATAGGCTTTTTATACGCACTTCTCTGTATATAATTGTATATGTGTAATTACTTTGACACAACAACATAAAAGCACCAGAAACGCCGGCCGTATGTCGCGGCATGCTAACCTCAATGATAATATTTAGTCGGACTCTTGTCACCGTTGGAATGCCAGCCGTTTTAGAACCAAATGACCTGACGGTATGTCATTATTGCTATGGAAACGTACATACCCTTGCGCCATCTCATCTTCCAAATACAGCAGGTTGTGCCGGCGTTGCTGCTGCATCTGCCGAATTTTCCAAGTGGCGCAAATACACCAATCTCACTGAAGATTATTTATTTTTACCGTTTGGAGTCTAAATACTTGGGCTGTGGTGCTCGCGCTCTCTTTAAAGAGCTATCAAAGCATTTCCCCGACGCTTCCCGTGGCAAGTGGGCTGTCTATTTTCTTGCGCAAAGAATAAGCCATCTAGCGTGACAATGCTGCCTGTCTGCTGGGCACTTTTCCCTCCATAATGCCGAATAAATATGATGATTGATGATGTAATTTGTTTTCCCCAATTATTTTATCTATTTAATTTTTTTTAAGTGTATGTCATATATTTGTAAATATTATTGTTCAACTATAAATATTCATGTTATTTGTAGATAGCCTATACCTAATAAAGTTTCGTACACAAATATAATTTCACAAGGCTTGGGCAAATGTAAATGAAACAACTTTTGTTCGGTCGTAGGTAGAGATGAAATGCAGTTTTTTAAAAAGAGAGCTTTATATAAGAGAGCAAAGAAAAAGTAAAAATTAAATAATATTTCATTGGAAACCTTAGTGCAAAGGTCATGAGGTATATTATTGCAGCCGGACCCTAATAAAAGCCTTCCCGTATAAGTAATTTGCATAAGCAGTTATATCCCTGATGCGTTTTTACTCTGTTATTTATAGCGTCAATTCTCCGTACTGGGGAGCAATTAAACGAATGCTTAGTTTTATATTTATTTACAATAATAACTAATGTTTAATGGCATCTTAAAATGGATTGGTATATTTTGCGAAAGGATTTTTTGATTTATTTTGTTAAACAACTCCTGTTGGAAACAGTTGATGACTTTACACAGACACGAAATTATCGTATACAAATACGGTTGCCTGGGGTTTCGCTCCCGTGAATATTGGTCGTAGTCTGATATTATATAGCTTATTACTTTTCTCTTCTTTTCTCCTGGCTATCCAGTGTTAAAATATTTTTTCGAACCGGTTGACTAGTTTTTAAGATTAGCGCCTTCAACTAAACAAACTCTTCAGCTTTAGAATATTTATAAATTTGCGTCTAAGTATGATCAATGACATAATACTCGAGAGAAATAAGAATGTCAAGAAGAAAATATTGTCATGCATTTGTAACTGAGAATTTGAAGACATAAAAATCGAATACCGTTTATATCCGACCCGGGGATTGAACCCAGGACCTCTTCCTCTCTCCTCGCCCTTTCTCGTAATTTATTCGTAAGGTGACGTAACGGACTAAATAGAAAGAAAGAAATTTGCTGTTAGAGAACTCAAATATGTACATAATTGGTTGGTTTAGATTGTAGGATATCTGTGTTTCTGTTGTTGTGTGCAATAAAGTATAATAAAACTTATGTATGAATTATTGATGTGAAAAATAACTGTTAACGAATCGAGTAACTAGGTTTAGATAATGACGTCACTATATCCGGACCACGGCACGAGCTAGACAGAAATATAAACAATGTTTTCACGCGTCTCTCAGACCAAGTTATCTACGCGTCCGGGTCACCGGGCCTTCGCTCACTTATCACAGTTTAGGATGTGTTTGCACTGACTAGTGTTACTATTTTAAACCCATAATTTTGTAAATGACCTGAGTGCGTAGTGTGAGTTTTTGCGAGTGGCCCATAGCATTCAATCTCGACAAAGTAAACTGCAATTTCTATGAAATAAAATGACGCAATATTATGAAATACAGTTAGTTGATTAAGAAAATGAACGCTGTCACGATCGAACGAGTTTGAAAAATTGCATCAGTGGCTCTCTGGGGTCCAATTCGGAATTTCGCCAAATTAATATTTAAATCGCTTTTGACATCGTTGTCAAATGTATGAAAGTGACAGCGTCCATATTTGAATTTTCAAACTTTTGACAGCGATATCGAAAATGAATAAGTCGAATGA
The DNA here is from genome assembly GCA_905147015.1 of Laspeyria flexula. Taxonomy (NCBI): domain Eukaryota; kingdom Metazoa; phylum Arthropoda; class Insecta; order Lepidoptera; family Erebidae; genus Laspeyria; species Laspeyria flexula. The sequence goes on along the minus strand of LR989949.1, from coordinate 6,482,571 downwards.
CGATATTTCGAGATGGCTCTTGTCTTATTGTTACGTTACTTGTGAAGTAACTACTACCTAACTTTAGTTAGGTATTTCTAGATTCCGTCCCGTATTTCAAGAACAGGTACCTACAAAAAAAGTAGAAAATTCACACATGAGTAGGTACTGTGTACTGTACTCGTTTGTGAATTTTCTAGTTTTTTGTACGTGTTGTGTAAATTTATTTTTATGTATTATATGTGAAAAAATAAATGGTAAAATTATATTTATACCATCGACACATTGACGTTTTTCTATGCTGCTTATCTGGTTAAAACGCAATGTTCTTATTAATCCTAATTCAATAAAAAATCTGTATTAAAACAACAACCATGCCAATTTATAAAAATGAAATTGCTTGTACAAAATTTAAAAAAATCAACTTTAATTTGGCCCGGGAGCCGCAAATACCCGGCTTGACAATTTCCCAAATAAAATAAAATTTACTTTAAAATCAGTGTAGCTCAATTATTATCGATAATGCAGTTATATAACTATAACACATCCTTACATCTATCGATAAATCAACTTAAAAACTACTAAGATAAGAATATCGATAGTAATTTGCACAACTATTATGTATTATATCAAAAAGGCCGACATTGTAGTACACTGGAACTATTGACGTGTCTATTTTTGATACAAAATTGTGAGGTTAACGTCCTATCGATAGACAATCTAATATTAATTATATATGCATGGAATTAGAATGCATGGATGGATATTTGTTACTCAATTGCGCCAAGACGGCTAAAATGATTTATTTTTTCATTTCATTCGTATTGGAAGCTCAGTAGCGGCCCTCGTAGCATAGGACGCTTGCAACACCAGAGACATCGCGAGCGCGTTGACAACCTTTCAAAGCTCGGAACACCACTATTAACCTATATATTTATCCATTTTTATAAGCAATTAACGCAGGTGCGGTATAGGTATATAGTTTAACTATAAACTAAAAAGTAAGCATAAAAAAGTTTAATTATATAGGTTTATAGTTAAACTTTCGTTATAAATTTAGGATTGGTTTCGTCTTGGGCTACTGATCAAGTTAAAGCTGTGAGTAGACTGTTGTTAAAACCCACCTGTTGACGTACTTGTTCATTCATAAATGATAATTCCGGTATTCTGAATGCTGTGGCTGTACATTTCTTATCGTGGAACTACCATCTTAATATCTATTGTACACTACGGCTTACATATTTTAAGATGAGGTCGTTCGGGTCAGCTGCGTTTTTGTTGACCTTTCGTTATGTTATCCGAGAAGTTTTTTTGCTACATGCAAAAAGTTGTTGACGTTATAAAGAGTTATTTTGATGCGTCGTTATCTTATTCAACAATCCATTATCTTCCACAGCTGCATCCTTCTATTATCTCCTCAAGAGGAGGATTTTATTCTACAACAGTACTATTACTTTAGTACTATTAGCTGATTCCCGTAGCTCCCCCGCCTGTTCGCGTAAAATAGTGAGAATAAGACATTTTCCATTGCTAAAATAGGGCCTATATTTTAAGTTAGACATCATCGATCCGTATAACAAATATTTGTAAGGTTTACAAATTCTTGGGTCTCCTTTGTGTCTGTTGTAGGTTTGTTAAGATTGAGAGAGTCGGGAGTCAGGGTTCGTTTTTTACGCCAGTGTTGTATTAATAAAGATTTTATTGAGTTACTTTGTTGCATTGATAGTTACTCTGTTTACGTAAAAATCATTTATAGATAAAATTTGTTGCGTAATTGTATAGTAAGTTGTGACGGTCAGAGGTCTCAACGGGTGACAAGTTTCTGAACATTACTAAGGCTAATATGGAGATTATCTTAAAATTATCTTATAGTGTGAATGTAATAGATGCGTTTAGTAGAAGTTGTACCAATTGTACTGTTACTTTTATTTGAATTGGTTAACAATATATAATTAAGGCTTATCATCCTCCACCAAGTAATAACCCGGATTATTCCCGGTGTCCACCACTACTGATGGACAGAGAGACAAATTATGAAACTTATTTTGAAAAGTTCTGACATTGTCCACCAGTGGTGGACATAGGAACATATTTTGAAAAGTTCCGACACTGTCCAATTTTCATATTCCATTGGTCAATTTATATATAGTTGTCAAACGTTTGAAAATGACACCGATCGTAATCTGCTAACAGGATGACAAGATTGTAGAGAGGTTACCATCCAATGGCCGCGCTACTTATTGTTATGAATTGAATTGTATCTAATTTTTCTATGTTATATATTCTTCTTGACGAAAACAAATTAAAATTTGATTGCTTATTATTATATATTAATTTTATTGCATTTGATTTAGTATGGTGTTTTGGTTCTGTACCTTTCTGTGATATTTCAAACTGTAACCAATTAAAACTGTAACAACTATAGCGATTAAAAAGAGTTGTCTGAGTTTCTTGCCAAGTTGTTCTCAGAGCTCAACCTTGTCAGTGAACTGGCCGTAGGCAAATTTACTGACACCTTTTGGCTTTGTATGACGTTCATAAGTATCATGTATGTGATCCAAATGAATAAAAAGATTTGACTTTGACTTATGGATATTTTAAATTTAAAGGTAATTCGCCATATACATTCAAAATATCATATAGTTTATAATTATTATGCTTCACTAGTTCAGTGGTTTAGCCGATAAAGTACGGATCATAGATTTTATACTAGAAATATTTTATCTAAATATAAACAGTAGTCACAATGCGTCGTTGTCTTAAGACCACACACATTAGACAAATAGTAAATTATTCCACGTTACTACTAACAAATTAGTTCGTAGATAGATTATAATGCTCACTACTTAGGTATTCGCCTATGAGTGAGGGGCAACTCTGTTGATAACATTATCGGGCAAAGTGCGCAGACTTTGTGTGACTTACATTACCGTTGTGCGTGAGACTACCGCAGATACTGTGATACTAGAAGAGCTTTTTTATATTCTTCATCATCATCATGTCAACCCATAAACGTTCCGCTGCCGCGCATGGTTCTTCTCCAAATAATATGGAGGGAATTGACGAATTCGGTTTTAACAAGTTAATTAATATTACTTAAATAGACGCCAAATTCGGCTTATTGATAAGCCGAATTTGGCGTCTATTTAATCCGAAATCCGAATTTGATTGTAATAAAATAACTTTTATTTATACTCTTTAGAGCACTGTGAGAAAAGGAAAATTCGAAACAATACCCTATCTATACCAACCCGTCTGGCCAGCGTGGTAAAGTAGACCAAATTCCCTCCATAATCTTTGGGCCAGCCCGTGCCCAGCAGTGGGACGTTTATGGGTTGAAATAATGAATAATAAATACATATTAACAGACATATCTCGAGTGACATTGAAGTATAATTGTGTAGGAGAAGTAATGGGTACATAAGAATCTATATTTAAATTGTATATTCTAAAGAGCAAGAATTTCACACGTGTATAGTTTTCCTGTGGGAAAATACATCACGTTATACATAGATACTGAAGTATTGCAACAATCCTGTATTAAGAGTATTTTTATCCTGTTCCAATGTATGTATTTATTATTAGAATTGCTCTTTTCTTGTATTATACTTATATAACTTATATTATACTCGATTGTTCTGGGGGCATCGTTAATTTTATTAGAAGTATATTTTTCCAAAGTACAACAGCATTTTCCAAAGGCAACAACCAGCTCTTTGGTGTTCTTCATCTTTGTCGTAACTCTCTTGCTAGAGCGGTCCTGATCATCGTGTCGTAATTTGTGAATTGGGCAGATATGATACTTGTTATGATTTCTCGAGAAATCGTTGGTGTTCTAATATAGCGAATATTAGAATAATCTATTATCGAAGCTTTCAAGAATAGTTTAAACCTGAAATCAGTGAGAAGACTGGTTGTAAGTGACTTATTAATAAAATTTACTTTATCATTTTCAATCATAAAGTGGCTTTCAATTAAAATATGTTTACGTGGCCGATCACTAGGCAACAGTGGTTTTTGCTCTGGAATAAAATTGATATATTTTGGTTGTAAGTGACTTATTAATAAAATTTAATTTTATCATTTTCAATCAAAAAGTGGCTTTCAATTAAAATATGTTTACGTGGCCGATCACTAGGCAACAGTGGTTAACAGTGGTGGAATAACCATATACTATTTCTATAAGTAGGTAATTACTTGAAAAAATAATAAAAATAAAATATTAGGTCGGGTAAGGAAAATATGAATTTTAGAAAAATATGCTAAAAACTTTAATATGGTAACTTTGTAATGGCATGTCTTTTTATTTAGATCCTGTTAGTTATATGTAATCATTACACATTCGTGCCTAAAGTCTCAAGAATTTATTTACTCTTATGCCGACTCATATTTATGAGTACTGTGGTGTATATCAAGTCAAATTCCGTATATTTTAACTATATTTCAAGTACTTTGTGTTTGACCTCCTTAATTGCTTTCTTGTTGTATCTAATTTTGTTTTAAATGTTTTAAATAATGTCTAGAAACTGTATAAATTCGTTTAATGAATGTTTCGATGAATGTATAAATCAGACTTTTTTTGTATGTGGAGAATCAATTCCGTGCTCTTGTTATTTAGTATTTGGCGTCACAACTGTTAGAGTCATATCGCTTCTACTTAGGATTTAGTGCTGAAGAAAGTTGAGTAATGGTTTACTCCGAGTCCGAGTTTTTGTGTTCAAGGTGTTTGTTACCTTCAGAAAGACATTAAGGTACTTACCTATCATTGCCTTAATGCATCAAAAAAATTGTGAAAGCCATGGACGGCTAAAAACAGAGAAGGTTTTGATATCACATAATCAAATTTCCAAGACTTATAGATGTAATATTAAAATAAGGATTTTATGTGGGTCCAGACATAGTAAATGTTACGGAGGATCCTAATTTTTTCGCCTTTTTAAAAAATACCTATTAAAACATCTGCTTTTCGTTTACTAAATAAAGTTTAGAAGATTTTTTTGGGTAACACTAAATAATCACTTGACCACGAACAAGTAATTTATATCAAATCTTATGTCAGATTTTCAGGCTTTGGGATGTAATATATCGCTGAAAATTCATTATCTGCATTCCCACTTAGATTTTTTGACCTCCCAATTTAGGTCCAGTTAGCGATGAACACGGGGTGAAATTTTACCAAGTTATAATGAAGATAAAGCACAGTATCCAGGCAAATGGACTCCTAGGATGCGTGCAGACTATGCTGGATATGTATACGAGACATTCGAGACTATCATTATATAAGAAAAGGGAAAATATATAAAACAGCATAAATTAAAGAAAAAAATGAAGTAAAATTTGGTACTTTTTAAGTGAAAAATTCTTTTTGTTTTTTTTCATAACCATAAGATTTTTTTGGTTTTCAAATTCTGATTGTATACCATCAAATCAACAAGAAAAATATCATTTGGTTTCAGAGCAAAAAAAAAAGTACTAAAATTGTTGACTAGTGATATAATTTTAAATCCAAATAAAATGATACTCATTAAAATATTATGTATTTTGAGTGTGACACGACCTCGATAAAAATGTATCTGAAATTTATTTTTCCAATGAAACACAATTTTAATTGGCGTAGCATACAATCAATTATTTGGTTCGCTAGTCGCTACCCTACAGCGCGTAGTTGGCGTCGATTGGCAGAAAATTTCAATTTTAAAAGTATACAAACGTTCGTATGGCTCCCGAGAAATTAAATTACACGCTCAGTAGCATAGGGATGAAAATAAATGAGCAGCTTTTACGAAACAGTAAATGGCAAATAATTATTTAACACAATTGATGTCGAGAGCTTCAGGTATTGTGGATCAACCAATCGCTCATTAAATTGGAAAATTCAATTAAAATCATTAAAATTAATGAATTTTGACACAATTACATTAAACCCACATGCGCGAATCATTTATTATATTGTAATTGCGATACATTGCTCTTGTATTGCATTAAAGTTTAGCAATAAAGTGATTTAAGTGCTCACGTAATCCATTGCACCCACAAGCACGAGAGAAGCACGCCCAGTCGCCCACCGACACATCCATTCAGTGTACGTCCATGCACTTATCACCCAAACATCTGAGCGTCGCGTTAGTCACTTCGCGTTGATAAACTTTGTACCCTCACCACGTACGACAATGCTGTGTTATCGCACGTTTATCTATCACTTATCACCAGCTATTCACATCAAATTGCTCGTTTTTCACTTATGAAATTTGTATAGTTGGGTGCCCCGCGTCATTTTATGTGACATGCCACATCTAGATTAGTGTATGCTAGATCTTTGTTTTTATTTTATGTACTTACCAAGTGTATGATTGAGAAAGGCGCGTCTTGACTTAACAAAAATAACGGGTTTGTGTTATTGAATTATGTTTATAGTTCCGTACATCTACAAGTTGATGTGAAGCTGTAAATATACGGAACTAATAAATATGGGGTTCTTCAAAAAAGGATCGAACAAGTTTTTTGCTGTACCTATATGACGGATTAAGAATACCTAATGTTACTACCCCATCTCAGCCCGTGGGTATCGTGTGCGGCTATGGAAGTAACCTTATACAGAAGTGCACTGCGAGAAAAGGAATATTCGAAACAAACCCTATACCAACCTGTCTCTTAATTTTTAACTCGCAACCTTTACCAGGTCCATTTTGAGGTCGCTTTACACTGCGCTTCCCTAGAAATGAGGATCGTAAACGTCAGTAAGGTAGTAAAGAGAATTTTTTTTATCTAAATCGCGTGAACTTTGCAGTAATTTATTATGCCTCTCTCTCTCTCTCTCGCTCTCTTTCTAAATAACAAATAATGGTAACTACCTTTCAGTATAATATTATTTTTTCCAGGTTGGTCGGTTTTACATCATCATTGTATCACAATTATGTGCAATGGCCGACAATATTATCATTATAATCCGTTTCACACTCACTTTTGAACGCAATTAACAGTTTTCTGCATTAATTTACTGTACGAATGTGCTTTAGTTGTTTCAAACGGGTTTAGAATTACATTCATCTTATACGTCGTCAGTTAATTGCGACCTTTTGAATGAACAGATAGGCTTTTTGTTCATAAATTAGATACCTCAGTGCGATGTATTTTGGGAATGTTGAATATTATGACGATAAACATTAATATAAATTCACCTACATACTTCATTAAATTTTGCAAGTTAAAACTTCTTTCTTTATAAAAAACAAAAATTTGCATAACTGAAAAAATCCGAAAAATTCCCGAAGTTGCCCGATCTCACCCGAAGCAGAACAATCCCTGTTTGACCTACAAAACTTATTGTTACGGCAGATGGTACAGCGGAAGCATTTTTTCTCAATAGCCGAGTGCCATGACTTATACCATGAATATTGTGGTTAGGTCTGTTGCACCTCTCATTGTTACTTGACAAATGAATGGTGACAAATAATATTGTTGTATTGTACTGTGACGACTATATTATGTGACCCCTAAACATGTTTTAGTAGTATTATTCGCTGTTACTAATCGTTCCATAGGAGCTTTGTGGGTGCATAATTGATTTTTTTGAAAAGAGATAGCTGTTGTGATTTTTAGGGTTCCGTTTTTTGCCATTTGGCTACGGTTATGGATTCTCTATCCGTCCGTATGTCACAGCCACTTTTTTTCCGAAACTATAAGAAACTTGGTAAATGTTGAAACTTGGTAAATAGATGTATTCTGTGAACCGCATTAAGATTTTCTCACAAAAATAGAAAAATAAAACAATAAATTTATATTTCTTAATATATAATAAACTAAATTTTTTTTATCAAACCCATTCGTGTCGGGTATCTATGGATAGGTCTTTTAAAATGATATTGAGGTTTCTGATATAATTTTTATCTAAATTGAATAGTTTGCGCGAGAGACATTTCCAAAGTGGTAAAATGTGTCCCCCCCCGTGTAACTTCTAAAATAAGAGAATGATAAAACTAAATAATATATATGATGTACATTACCATGTAAACTTCAACCGAAAATTGGTTTGAACGAGATCTAGTAAGTATTTTTTTTAAATATGTTATAAATCGTAAACAGCAATTTACCTTTGATTCAATCAACAATTATATACTGTCATTCATGCAGAACACTGGATACAAGACGTTATTACCACCTTGTCCAACTACTCGAGGAGGCACACAAATTGATAATAATTTTGGAAATATTTCGTGTCAAACTGGAATATATATTTGCTTGTTTAGCTATCACAAGCCTTTATGGGCTCGCATATAGTTAGATCTAAATCCCATCATTTAGGTAGGTACCTAATTATAACATTTACTTATCAATAACTTAATTTAAAAAAAAATACACTATTATTAAAACCTCGATCAAAGTTACAACGAACTACAAGAACTTTTATATTAAGTACTTGCTGCTACGGAACCCTTCATGGGCGAAATCCACCTCGCAATTGGCTGCTTTTTTTAGTCTTGCGTTTTGTTGTAAAGTACGAAAAGCCGTTATGTAGTAACCGTTAAATAGGAAATTATTTAAGCAGTTTGTTGAAATCGCTCTGAACATATTGATATGAAAAACCTGCATATATTTTGGAATTATATATCTTGATAAAATATAAATGAAAGATCAGAAGCATACCCTAAAATATAATAAGTGTATTTCTTTCAAATCAGTATTATGGCTTTCACATTCATAAAAAAATACTAAACATCAATTTTTACCTCTCACAATCACCGTTTGAAATTGTATTTTCTAGCGACATTTTTTCTCTCTACAACAAAAAGATCACAAATTTACAACAATGTTAACCCAAAACCACACAATAAAAAACGAAGCTAACAAAATAATGCGATTTTGTGCATCGACTAATACAACAATCGACTATTCAGTGTACCGTGTAGCATCTCTATTGGGCGCCGCGCGCTTTTGTTTACTAGAATAAAATGTTACGAGTATAATCGTGTCAATAGACTTGTCATACACTTGAAGATGTATTTTTTGTGAAAGGGTAGGCCCTTGACTTGAGTAAATAAACACAAATGTTTTATTCGACTATTCGAGTGGGTGAATGAAATGTCAAAAGTCGAGTTTGTTGTTTCAATAAATCGAGTACTGTTGTGTGTTGATTACAGATTGTTTTTAGATATTTTTAGTTATTGTTTGTTTTGACAAATTAAGTTCTTTGTTAGATTTTTGTATGCTTTGTCCGAGCTTTATTTTTTAACTACAATGGCTAATAAGTACTCTTGTATTTTCAGGTAATCACCCTTTTTCTCTCGTATGGGTAAGCAGAGATACTAGGTAGTGTAGTAAATTCTTCTAGATAAGATTAATCTTTTAGATAAATAAATCTTGATCATGTCAGATCAATAAAACAATTATCTATAAATTAACTTTTATAGAGTCGCAGACGCAACAGTGCAGTGGTTTGTTTGGACAGTACTTGCTTACCACCCAATGATTATTGATAGAGCTAATGGTGATTGCCTGAATAGCTGCAACTTCCTCTGTATGTAGGTATTGTATAGAATAACATTATCGTAGTATCTAATGAGGATTGGTTGTCCTATTTCTATTCAAATACACAATTAACAGGAATTAAATTATCTTGGATCTAATTTAATGTAGACGCTGTTTATGACCAAAATTAAAACATGAATTCCGTTGTTACAATGTACGCTTATAAAATTAATAAAATTTAATGTAAATTTTAACAATGATAATTATAACGCAAACTTACTATCCGTTTCCCCACGTATCACACACGAAAAAAATATATTTATTTCCTATTTCACATGAGAAACCACGGCGCGCGCTGCACGCTGCCGACACCCGCTGGTTACTATTGTGCAACCGGGGTTGCGCAACCATTGTCCGGCAACCCTGCGCTCTCCGGGGATCGGCCCGGTGTTTATTTGCAAACAAACAGTACAAGCCGCCCGCTGCGCGCCTCGCCTCGATTTGTTACGATTTCTGTAACACGATAGTTTTTAAATTTAGTTGATTTTCAACGTAGGGGTGTGCCGTGTGCTTATGTGAATGTGAAACCGGTACCCTTTTAAAGACGCAGCCACAACCTAAATTCATATGAGAGCTAGTGCTCTATCACGCTGAGATTTATTGTCACTCAACCATTCTAGATATCTGCGTTGTTATGCAAACAAGTTTTATTTATAGTGAGAGCTAACGACTAGCCGTCGAGAGACCAATTTTAAACCATATTGAGATTGACACCGTTTAGATCGCATAAAGGATCGTCGCCGTCGGCATCGTCGCGGCAATCACGTACAGTTACTCAATTAAACAAATAAAACGTGATTTTATTGACTTATAATGCAATATATCTATCAAATAACGTTACATTAGAATGTTTTAAAGTCTTCACTCACACAAGCCACTTCAGCCGTCAGCGTTTGATTTATTACACATTTTTTGGAAATCAAATAAAAACCTCGTTCCATTAGTTAGGTTCTAAAATCGTTATTAGGCATATATTTAATATAATTCCCACGGACTTTTTATCGTGCAATAAAGTTGAAACGGTAGGCAACGCACGAACGTATAAAACCGATATATAGATAAATTTAATAGACATTGTAAAGTCGAAATGACAAATCCGAATCAAACATGGAATAAAATCGATACGTTTTATATACAGATGATATTATAAAATTTGTTTTTCGGATGTTGATTGATATTCGGATGTTTTAATGGTTAGAAGAAAGTTTTTTATTTGATTTTTTAATGTAATAACTTATCTTAACGGTGCGTGTGCTACCGTCTATCTGAGAGGCTATTTGTTTTTGTATAATATTAATAAAATATTTTAATATTAATTAATTATCGTTACGTTACGATGTTCGTCATCATCATCATCATATCAGCCGCAGGAAAAACAAATAAAAAAAAACAAATATTGGTAATCTCTTGAGAGCTCATATGACAATGTTTTGTGTGTTTATGTTATTATTGTGTTGATTATGGTAACGTATTTTGAGCCGACTATATTATGGTAAATATCGGTACTTATGTAATAAACGATTTGGTTATATTTTCCTCATACTAAAATAATGATTAAATATAACACCTGCGATGTTTGCAGTATTTTATTATGTAGCTATGTTGTTGTATGTTAGCTATTTGCTTTATTTTTTATTGTAACAATACATTAGCGATCCTTTACTCAATTATATTATAAATAACTTAATATTTATTACATTTAACCAATTTTAGACAACAAAATTAAAAATAATCTAGTAATTTTAAGAAAACGGAGTTTTTGGACTATTATAAATTACAAAAGTATTGTATCATTTGTTTTATCTTTTATTTTACAAAGAATTCAGCAGAGATGATGCATGAAATGAAACATTTACTCGTACGCGGGCTAAGCAATGACATTGTCTATAGATTCCAAATCAATGCTTTGGCTGAGATTAGGCTGAGCAAAGTTTTGTTGGAGTGAAGTCTGAGCGAAGTCCAAGCACGCTCTATAGATCTCAGCCATAGTTTGCTAATTTACGCATGGATTAATAGAATCGTAATTGGATGTCAATAGCATTTGCAAACGTTTTTGGTATGCTCAATACTAATTTCAGACCAATATAAGAATTAAATATGAAAATATAAAGCATATGAATGAATGAAAACTGCTATTTAGACCCTGATTGCGTGAAAGCGGAATTGACAAATGTGTTTTTAAACCACCCATAGACTTGCTTCGGAGTGTGCATGAAATGACTGTTAATTTATAAATTTACATTAAAAACAAATTAAGCAATGGCAAACTTTGGTTTTAACATTTTAGAGAGAACTGGACACAGTATACCAAAGTCAAAGTCAAAAATCAAGTCGTCCTATCGTGGATTAAAATTTTTCATTATTTATTTAGCATTTAGCTAATAGGTATATTCCTAAATTTAGGTAAAATGTTTCATTATTTATTTATATTATACTGTGTCCAGAATTCTTCCAACTGAGTTACGCGAGTGTCGAGCGGATGTCCCTAAGATCGAATTAGTTCACTTGTCATCTCGTTGAGGTCATAGAGACGTGTGATGCTTATCACCGTGGCTCAATACAGAATGTCTTATTCGTCAACTCGTCTCCAGAAAATTTGACAACTGGGGCCGAGTTGCCCCGATTCATTTAAATTTATTTTTCATTTTTCAACACGGTCCATAAGAGTACAATGCGAGTCAAATAAATATGGGACTGTCAAGACAAGATGCCATTTTGTTTCCCATTTGAAGACAAACTCATACCCTACAAGTAGGGTGTACAAAAAACGAAACACATTACAAGTTTTTTGGTTTGAAGAGCTTTATTTTCTAAAAAAGTAGTGGTAGTAAGTAATAACAACAACAATAAAACTTTAACAAAAAGAACAATACCAAATAAAATCAATAACAATTAAATGGACACTTGTAACAAAATAACATAACGAAACGAGATATTTTTTTTTCTATTTTATTTCTGCTAGCTGTACAAAAACGTGCACATTCGAATGAAGTTTGCGGCAAATGCTGTCAAGTGAGATCCCATTTGTATTTGATTCGCATAGTACAGTCGCTAAAATAATGTAACACATTTTATACAAGTAAAATAATATAATAATTTTTGTTCAACAAATCCAAAATAAATATATCTAGGTATAAAGTACAGCTGGTAAAATAACGTTTAACACATTTTAAATTTTAATATTTTTTGTTCTGATTTATCCAGCATTGTTCATATAAGCATATGGCACATGCTTATAAACCTGCCTTCCACGGAGGTGACCTGGGTGGATTCCAACCGTGTAGCCGGCTGTTTTAAACCAAATTTCATACAAACTACGCGGATGGCAACACAGCTCCCACCAAGGTTACTCTGTTGGAACGCAAGTTTATAACCGTGTAGAATACCTATTAACATTTGTACATGACAATGACAATACTACGTACTTATATGGTGGGCCGAGTTAATGAATAAAAAAATTAAAATAATTCGGGGCAACTTAATCTTAGGGACGCAATTTCAAGATTCGAGTTGAATAAGTCTTATCTGTAGAATACCTAGAGACGATTCTCAGTAGAAAATTATATATTCTAATGAAAGTTTTTTTTTTAAGTAAAATAAAGTAAAATTTATTGAAATATTATGGTAAATATGTATAAACAGAACTTTTAAAAATAACTTAATGTAGGGAACAAAATTTATGATTAGCCTGTACTAGGTAGTAAAACCTGTGCTACAGGCGGTAGTAGGCGGAAAGTAGCAGCTAGCCAGGGATTTGTACAATATTAAACTTTTAGGTATTGTTTGTTTAAAATTTTTTCTCTAAACTCCGCTTTGGTTAAAGTCCGGGTCATAAGTATTAAACGCAGAAGTTTTAGATAACAAGAACTTCTCCATCGTTTATAAAACCGTGTTTATTACTTTTATTGATGTCTAAAGTAAACATTATAAGTGAGTGTATTTTATATGGGTGTTAATTGAAAACGTGCCGGGAAGAGAGGTCGTTTAAACATTTTATGTTATTATCAAATAGTCGAGCGCGCTTTATACGATCGTATACCTACTTACATTAATATCTAAGTGACCGCTAGTTTGTTTATTTAAATGTGTTACTTATATTTGTGTTTACTTCTGTTTAGTTTCTAGTAAGTACTCTTTGTGGCTCTTATGGTACAGATTAAATATTAGTTACCACGTAAATTATGGCAGCAATTTTTTTTATATTGGCGACCGCGATAAGAGATTGCGCACAAAACAGAGAAAGAGTTTTATTGCGTAACGTATTAGGTATTTAGTTACAGAATTTTTTGATAATAACCATTTTTAATATCTAATAGGTAGGTATCTTATAAATAGGTATATAATAATATGATATAATATTCTACCACATTCACACAGTGCCATCTAGTCCCAAATTAAGCAATTATATTTGCTTGTGTTATGGATACTAACAACTGATATACTACTTAAATAGGTACATATTTTTTATTGTTTTTTGTAAATACATACTTAATATAGATAAATTACACACAGACACAGAACAAAACCTTATGCTCATCACACAAAGATTTGTCCTGGATGGGGATCGAACACACACACACCCACGGCTTAGCATTCAGGGTCACTAACCACTAGACCAACAGTCCAGTCGGTATATAATTATATACAATAAATAAACGTATTTGTATAATAAATGTATAAAATAAGTTTGAATTATAGTATAGACTATGTAGTATCAATAAAGGCCATTTTGGTAACAGTACTATAATATAACACAAAAAAACAAAACATTCTTTTTTGTGTTATATCGTAAAATTTTCCAATTTCGGTGTAACATAACATAACATAGCATCACGCCTTTTTCCCCAAAGGTGTAGGCAGAGGTGTTTCACACCCACATTTCGCCAGCTATGTTTGGTCCCATGAAATAGGGGGCGAGCCTATTGTCATCAACCGGGAACATTTGTTTACCAAATTTCGGTGTAGGTACCTAATTATCTTCAAAGCAATAAAAGTAACAATAAACTAACATATTATTTAAGTTAAATTTTAGTAAACGTATTGTTATTTGTTATGCTTAATTAATGCAAAAGTTTATTCATATAAACAAGAGTTTCAGTAGATATCAGATATTTTGCGCTTTGCAAAACAATATTTTAGCGCTCAGACATAATATACAGTTTTCACATCTCATTTGTCTGCCTAATTAATAAATCAAGTTGCTTTGCGGATGCCAGGGAATAAATCTCCAAGGTACACTATTCATAGCATCCACCATATTAACTTCTAATCGTCCAACCTCACACTTTACTTGACATATAGAGATAAATTTTAGACAAGTGATAGTCGCCGTCCCCAGATTGTTTGAGCCGCTCGATCATTCCGTGTGAAAATATTCTTATATTTGTTGTTTTTTGATGTTGTGAGTTAGTTGTGTTGAGAAAGTGGATCATAGCCACAGTATCCTTATGAGAGAGTTATAAAGTGATATAATTCTTGTAACCAAATTACTTAACAATTAATCTATAGATGTAAATTCTTACTAGTATTATAAACAAGTGACTGGACCCCGCTTTGCATGAGTCTCGGTTGCACCTCCTTTCTCACATTCGGCAATTGATTTTAACATAAATAGTTGAACGTGTGTTCTCATTTCAACCCATAAACGTCCCACTGCTGGGCACGGGTCTCCGCCAAAGAATGTGGATGAAATTTAGCCTACTATACCACGCTGGCCAGACAGGGTTGGTATAGGGTTTGTTTTGAAATATCCTTTTTTTGCAGTGCTCTTGTCTGCATAAAGTTACTCCCTTAGTCGCCTTTTACGACACCCACGGGTTGACATGGGGTAGTGACATTATGTATTCTTAATCCGTCACTACACGGATAAAAACGTGTGTGTTATTTTGTGCAAAAAAAAAGCATTGGGGCAATGTGATTCTGTGCACAGGAATAGGAATGCTGGGAGGGCAAGAGTGCGAGTAAATATCAATTGATAATGCGTGTACTTAGGGTCACATGGGCGAAATAGGGGCAGTTAGTTTGAGATCTAAATATTTGAACTTTAACTATCAGAAAAGATTATTTACATAAAATATTAAGCAATTTGCTTTGACATTTTATATAAATAAACAAGTAATGGAAAAATTCAAACCCACGACGGGACTTGAACCCGCGACCCTGCCATTCCGTGTGCAGTGCTCTGCCATCTGAGCTACGCGGGCATGAGTATAAGTAGGTAACAAAAACAATATCAAAAGAAACGATAAAAGATTTTCCGAATCATTGGCTTGATCACGCGGAAAAACCATACACGTGCTGGTAAAAAAACTACACATAACGAGCCCCTGTTAAGTAAACTGTCCAAGTGTGTAAACGGGTGCAGTTAGCGCACAACACTGCATAATAACTGTTGTGAGATATAAGCCATTTCTTTTGAACGTAATTGTATTGAGTGGTGATAATACTATAAGAATAATGGTTTAGGTTTTTGTACTTTTCTTCGTTTGCTTCTATGGAGAAGGCGTCGATGTTATTTTAGGTAAATAAACTGTTGCCCGACACGGAATAAGTATCTGTGGAATATTGTAAGTATTTTCAAAGTCAGTGCATCGGTATCATACTAAATTCATGGACCATTGGCATTTATTGGACTGTGATAGGCGATTACCAGCTATCGAGTATGTAACTAGGCCATGATCGACGAATACGGAATGGGTTGGAATTACCACCATCTTTTTTCCTTTTTTTTTTTTTTTTCCTTTTAAAAAGACAACGCCCGCACTAGGGAACAAGCCCTGTGTCGCGGGGAGCTTTACAAACATGAAACTAACGGACACAAAGTACACCCAGACTAGAAACAAATATCTATGAATCACACAAATATTTGTCTCGTGTGGGAATCGAACCCACGTCACCCAGCACGGCGATGTAGTGGCGAGGCGACCACGTTAACCATTGCGCCACGGTGACAGTCATTTCATTCATCTTTGAAGATGATCTGAGGCCTATTCGGAATTCCGACATTCTGATTTTGAAATCGTTATCTAATTAATGAAAATAACAGCGATCATATTAAAATTTTCAAACATTTGCCAGCTCTATCGAAATTTAATGTCGAGTTTCCGAGGAGGCCCTCGGGTACCGGGTACCTATCTTTGATTCCCTGTTATCGCCCGTCATGTCTGAATAAGTAGAGAGGGGGCTAGCTAAATGACCGATGAGTTTTTAATTACTTAATTAAAATAACATTCAAAATATTTTGTGTTATATGCTAATTATTGTTGGGAATGTAGATCCAGGGGATATTTTTGTTATATTTATATTAACTAATTGTGTGGTATAATTGAATTTCCGTTCCGATACGGTTTAAGTATTAGAAGGAACTTAAACTTATGGGAGGAAAATTTAATTTAATTCATAACGTCAGTAATAAATAACTCTAATTTTAATATTGACTTAATTATTACTTATTTATTATTTACAATTATCTTCTATTAATAAATTGTTACTTAATTAATAGAAAATATTAATTAAAAGCGACATAACATTGAAACAGAAGTGTTTTAAAATCGCCCGCGTTAACTTAGCTTTTATTAAGTAAAAGATTTAACAACAAAGCAAAAAATAAAAGTAGAAAAACACAGTACAAAAAGTAAAAATAATAAAAACTGGAAACATTCGCAGTATCAAAAATGACAGTAGGTATATGTGCCAATTTGAGCATTGTCATGTGAAAGCAGTCACGTGGTGCCACGTCTCTAATAATGACGTACCTAATAGTATCCGCGCTGTATGACTGTTCAATACTCTGTCAAACGTGTTGTCTAATTTCAAAATTACAAGGTTTTGAAATTCGCTTAACAATGTCATACTCGACAAATTGTCGAATGATAATGATTTACCACGTGATTATGTGATAACAGGAATAATGCGAGCAAACAGACCTGTGTGTCTGTACAATTTGTATGCGTTGTAGTGTGTTGTTGGGAACGTTTTTTTTTTTCTACCACCGCCGACGATTAACATTGTCGGTGCCTTTCTTTTCGTGGGTGGGTTGCCCACCTATCTATTCTATTTTCTAGATTCTACTTTCTTTAAATTAGTTCTATATCTATACTTATATCTATGTATGCTTACTTTTCTATTTCACATTTTACACGATGACCACCGCTTACACAGTATGTGGTGGCATCATTTACTTATGATTTACTTATGCTACTTTAGTGCACTTAATATGCTAATAAGGACTTTTAAAATAAGGAGGAATTTAAAGAAATGAGCTTTTCGTTCTGTCTGTACTTTGACTAAAATAATGTACGTGAAACTTGATTTTTTAAAATAAATGATACGGGGACGAGTCGGGATATGTTTTTTTATGGTGACGAGTCGGGATCGTGAAGAGCCGGGCCTGACTCAGAGTATGAGTTTATGAGTTGTATTACTTACAATTCTAACTATTTTATTACAAAACGGACGTCGAGGAAACAGTGGAGCATTTAATCCTCGAATGCCCCGTATTTGCACGAGACAGGTTTCACCTAGAGATGACCCTTGATATGAAGTTGGAAAAAATTAAGTTACTCGAGATAATAAAGAGTAGAGACCGAGAGATATTTATAGAGGAACGTGTGGCTTGTCTGCCCTCTACAATAGGTGTTTCTCTCTTCTACGTTAACAGTATGTTTAGATATGTTTATTCTAGAAGAAATTCTATGAGTATGTCTGATCCCCCAACCCGCAGTAGGCCAGCGTGTGTGGATTATGGCCTAATCCATCTCAGCTCTCTAGATAGAGGAGAGGAGACCCGAGCCCAACAGTGGGACATTAATGGGTTGCTGATGAGTATGTTTATATTGTACTAGCCTTCGTACATTGCCCCACAAGTGTTAGGTTGATAAAAAGTAGCCCTCTACTATTCAAGACTATAATCTATCACTGTAAATAATTTTATACAAATCGTTTCAGCCGTTTTGCTGTGATTGAGTAACAAACATACTTCCATTTTAACTCTCGCATTTATAATGTATTAGTAGGAGAGCACTACGCCTTTTTCTTTCACGGCGTAGGCAGAGGTATATCACATCCACATTTCATCAGCTATGTTTGGTCCCATATAACAGGGGGAGCCTGTTGCCATAAATCGTCCACATTTGTTAATAAACTTCAGGTTGATACTCAGAATTTCATTATAGAAAACGCCGATGCCCTTTTTGCGCGACCCGGGAATCGAACCCGAGATTTCTTGCGCAACAGCCATATACATTTCTCACTGCGTTTCCGAGGCAATCAATGTGCATTATAGTGCTAACAGTAAAATTTATTTGGATTTTTAGATATTTCCTCGTCTGTATTAAGGCTTTGAATGAATGAATTTTGAATAAGGATAATTTATAAAAAACCGCACCTAACATATTTTTATCTTTCACTTATTTGGTAATTCCATACTTCTAAAAACAGTATTAAAACTTTATAAATTATAACAAGTATGTAAGCGTCAAGTAAATGTGTGAGCCATCAATTAGATCCAAGTTACAGTTCGCAGTTAAAATTATGAGCATCAAAATAAATCTGTCTCCGAGCGCCCTTACTATTTGAACCGAACCTGCAAGTCATTCACAATCGACTGTGAACGAAATCTATTGCTTGGGCTTTTTTCATGCCCGGCTGTGATGTGATTTGTCTCTCTTGAAACCATATTTGGTATTCGTTATAGCTATGAATTTCTCCCTACAACAAGCATTAATTAAAAAAATCAAAAAACCCGACTGCCTAAAAGTATCCTTCGACAGTCAATTTAAAGCAATGAATTCGAAGAATACACTGGTAAAAGGTCTATAGGCTTAGATATAGTTAATACGAATATAACAACACCTTGCACTTCAAAATCGGTCAATTTAGGCTACAAGAGACAAGTGGAGCTGCAGGCAATAGTTAGTGCATATATAATTGAATTAGGCTATTAAGTAGCTTTCATCTACACTAAAAAAACGTCTGTTTTGACAGTTTAAGTCCGCCATATTGGTTTTTTGTTGATGTCACGTAGCCTATGACACTCGGGGGAAAAATACAAAATTAATGACATCTCATACTTTAAAATCAGCCAAGCCGTTTAGGCTACCGAAGGTCATAATGGAACAAACACGCCCACATAGATACATACATACATACGCGCGAAAATCATTACCCTCCTTTTCCGCAGTCGGGTAAAAGTAACGCAACCTAATTATGTAGCAGTAGTACTATACACATACAGACCGAATCGCATCTCTAAAGTGGCAGTGGGCAGGCCACATAGCTCGCAGAACTGAAGGCTGATAGGTGAAAATGGGTCTCGTATTGGACGTACTGGACACGTATTGGAAAACGCAGTGTAGGGCGACCATCAACGAGATGGACCGACGACGTGGTAAGGGCTGGTCATTGGATGCAGGCGCTCGCAGTGGCCTAAATTAGTTGAGGCCTATGTCCTGCAGTGGACGTCGTTGGGCTGATATGATAATGATGATGAGTACATGAAATCAGTTTCAAGATACAAATATCTGCTTCGGTAGCGCAGCGTCAAGCGTAGATCACTGCTGCGCAAGAGGTCCCGGATTTGTCTCCTGGGTTGAACAAAAATGGTAATGGGTTTTTCTCTAATGAAATATAATTTGAATTGGTATTATGTTACTAATTTAAAATAAAATATATGAATGAGTGAAAACTGATATTGAGATTCAATTTAGCTGTCCGGTTTAGCGACAATAAAACAAATAATTTGTCGTTTTAGTTTTGGGATATAAATTGAAAAAGTGAAGACCTCAATTTTTTATAGTTCTACAAATTATTAGCATTGGCCATGGAAAAAATAGCACAATTTTACTATATTTCGGTTCAAATTTGAAATACAAATCACCTAATCGATTGAAAATATTGAAAGACGCAACAGCCCTTCTGTTAAGCATGTATATTTATAACTTCAAACGAGAAGTATCCGAGTTCCAGTCGTACGCTCCCCGTGTCGTTCTGGACGATTGGCGGGCGACACCGCGACGACTCGGGGCCGCGGCGTTAATTAACGACAGCGACATCTATCGGCGACGCCCTATCAATCTCGCTGCGACAGTTTTGTCGACCATTTGTCGGTGGTATTTGGGGCGTTTTGAAACCGTCGTTTATTTTGTATGAGAGATTAAAGCTCAACTGAACTACTATACTATCGATCGAACCAGAACTTGGAATCTTATAAAACTTTAATAATAATAATAATATTCTACCACATTCACACAGCGCCATCTAGTCCCAAAGTAAGCAATTATATTTGCTTGTGTTATGGGTACTAAACAACTGATATACTACTTATATACATTTTTTTTTGTAAATACAAATAACATAGATAAATTACACCCAGACACAGAACAAACCTTTATGCTCATCACACAAAGATTTGTCCTGGGTGGGGATCGAACCCACGACCTCCGGCTTAGTAGTCAGGGTCACTAACCACTAGACCAACAGGCCAGTCAAAAACTTTAATCTTATCTTATTAATCTTATAAATGTAAAACCTGTCACTAGTAGGTATAGCTGTGCCCGCGACTTCGTTCGCGTGGAAAACTTGTCTCGCATTCTATTAACACTGAACTACTACTAATATTTTTTCACGGAACCCTAATATTAATTAAAAAGCCAATGTAGCCCAATTTACACCTCGAGACATTAGCTATCCGCCAGTGAATGTCCCGTCGAAATCGGTTCAGTCGTTTCGGAGTTTACCTCAAAAACCACCATGAATAAAAGACTGGCAAAAATACATCACAAGAATAAGGCTCATGAAACAGATGTCGATAAAACATGTGTACTTTAATGTAGATAGAGTTAATAAAGATTACCATTTAAGTACTTTAGTTTACATGATAGCAAGGTATCTTCATAATAAAATATTATAAGATTGTTTTATTAATTTTCCATCCACTATTAAATTGTTATAACCATAATTTAGCGTTTTATTTTTAAGAAAGGTTTATTCGATTTAATTGGATAAATAACCACTTGTGTTACTACACTATTTATTTATTAAATTATTCCGTACATCGATTAAGCACTGTAGTTAGCGACCATCCTAAAAAGATGGCGGCGTAATCGTATTGTTATTTTTTTAACTTCTATAAAGTCGTCATTAACGACAGATAATTGTCTGTATAATAATAAAGGCTTTATTCTAAATGTACATACATTTAAATCAAGCCTCTTTATTAACACAGGGGTAGGCAGAGACTATTTCCAGTCACCTGTAATTCGATCCAGAAATTAATATTTCGTTAGGTGTAAGATCTTTATTGTCATTAAGACAAATTGTCACTTACATGATAATATCTAAACAAGAGAAAATCTTAATTATTGTCGTCGCCTTTAAACAATGGATTTTGGGTAGGTATGTTATGTTCATAATAATAACAGGTAATTCGTTCGACAGGTAGACAAAACTTCAACAAATTCTTATGTAGGTCGGTTCAAATATAGAAATATGGTAGGTTATGATACAAACTAGTAAATGGAGGAATGCAATGGTGGCTGAATGGATAAGTGACCGGCGTGTAAATCACGCGGTCCGAGTTCGATCCCGACCGGCAGTACCAATGTGGATTCCACTTTGTGGAATTTATATGTACTAGTCAAGCGACTTACCATCTGCTAACGGTGAATGAAAACATCGTAAGGAAACCCACATACCCTAAAAGAAATTCTATGAGTATGTCTGATCCACCAACCCGCACTAGGCCAGCGTGAGTGGATTATGGCCTAAACCCTCTCAGCTCTCTAGTTAAAGGAGAGGAGACCCGACCCCAGCAGTGGGACTTTATGCTGATGCAAAATTATTTCGAAAATGCAAAATACTTAGTGATTTATGATTCTACACAATAATAAATATGCAAGTAATTACTTACTGAATTTAATATTTAACGAGTGATTTAGGTTAATTCAATCACACACACACACACACACATACACACACACTCTCAAATACACACCCACACACACACAAACACACTCAACCTTTATTATATAGGTTTCTAAATTTAAATTACCTATATTTTGTTTTAATCTCTTTACAATGATAAATCTTGGTTGTACATTTTAAACTGTAAGTCATACCATTTATAGTCAGGTCCGAAAGTGGGCGCCTGGTGATTCTGTAATTCAGGTCTTACCTACCACAGACACCAGTCTTTCACAAGTAAATGATATTTTTGATTATGTTAAAAACTATGTTATCATAATGTTTGTGAGAGAAATAAATACTTTATTATTATTATTCAACGTTTGCCAATCTGTTCATACGCGCTTGCTGCTTTAGAGTACATACATTGTATTTATATTATCAGTCGAATTATGAAACTGGATAGGTAATTATGATAATAAGGTCACAGGGCGTAAAGTCATTTTATGACCGACTGTTTTATTTTAAATACTGGTCATGTTATCGTCGATTACTTCAAATATCTAAGAAGCCTTTATTTGTAAATATTTAATTTTGTTCGATAATGATGTGATCAATTAAAATTATAATCGATCACATCTTCGGTGTCTTCGGTTATTATAACGGTACTTATATAATAATAATAATAATAATATTCTACCACATTCACACAGCGCCATCTAGTCCCAAATTAAGCAATTATATTAGCTTGTGTTATGGGTACTAAACAACTGATATACTACTTAAATACACTTTTTTTTTTTGTGATAACATACATATTATAGATAAATTACACCCAGACACAGAACAAACCTTTATGCTCATCACACAAAGATTTGTCCTGGGTGGGGACCGAACCCACGACCTCCGGCTTAGCAGTCAGGGTCACTAACCACTAGACCAACAGGCCAGTCGCAATAATGTTTTGTGATACTTCATTATTATCACTACAACTCAGAACCGTCGTACTGTTGGGCACGGGTCTAGTTTTGTAGGGAATTTAGCCTACTATACCAGGCTCGCCTGGTTGGTTTAGGGTTTTGTTTCGAATTTTGTTTCTCTCGCAGTACTCCTCTCTGTTTCAGTCGGCTTTTACGACACGTAGTGTCATGTGTCAATAATAAAAGAATTTTTAAAATGTCATTGAATGTTGATTTTTTAATTTTTTATTATTATTATTCGTATTATTATTATTTAATTTTTGACATTTTAATCTTTATATGACATTTTATTATTATTATTTAACTATTATTTGCCTGTCTAATTTAAGCTATTTTATTTTAATATGTGTAATCAATATATTCCGACACAATTTAACATTGTTTGTGAAATAAATAAATAAATAAGCATTATGTTTTCTATCCGTCACTACACTGAGATATATACTGTGATACTTACCAACATATTATTAATTGACTATTATTGCAAAATTAAATAATCTAGTTAGGTACAATCCGTACAATGTGTGCAATTGAGGAGTTATCAGTCGTTTCGCCGGCCAGTTTTTCGCCCGAGCGGGCAAAACGACCAAGTCCAAATTTTTATATCTAATATTTGATCAGGCGTTTCGCCCGATGGAATTTTTATTACAATTTAGACACCAAGTACCTAACGACAGCAAGTTAGAAAGTCAAATTAGAAATAATATGAAACATTTGAGTTTTTGTTTTATTTACGTATTACTCAATTTTTTTCGATACTGTCTGTACATGAAAAGCAAGAAAAGTTCCATCGGGCGTATCGCCCGATAAAATAATTTAATATAATTAATAATTATAAAAATTTGGACTTGGTCGTTTCGCCCGCTCGGGCGAAAAACTGGCGGGCGAAACGACCGATAACTCCAATTGAGTTTTATGAAAAGTTCTGTATAATGTTTTAGTTTTTTTTATTTACCTACCTCGGTCCGCCCTCGCGCCGCGTAAGGATGTTACAATTCTATGTAATTTTCGGCTTTTCTTTATCATATTATGGAATAAATCACTAGATATATCTATCTATAATGTTTGGAAATTTAAATATGGTCGTTGTTATTTTCAAACATTTGACAACACTATCAAATATCGACTTAGCATTACCGAGTCGAATGTTGAGTTTCCGAGGTTCCCTGCGTCAAGTCTGATTTTGTGTAAATGTGCAAATCTATCATAACATTTGTTGGCTTTACATTATCTACCTATATAATAAATAATAGGCTCACACCATTTCATGGGTTTTAATAGTAGAGGAGACGTGGAAGACCGACCAATTGAGTCATATTTTTTTTTATTAAATGTTATCTATTTAACGAAGCTGGAGAAATGTGTAGTAGATAATAAATAAAATTGGAAGTGTATGTTTGTAATATCAAAATAATAGCTTTTTAGAGTACTGCATATGAAAGTATATATATTATATACCTACCTAAACACACTTTGTTAAATTTTTGTCTGCCTGTCTGTTTGTGGTAACATCCAATACGACGAAACCGATTTAGACGGGACTTTAAATGGTGGATAGCTAATTTCACAAGGAGTAACTAACAAATAATTAAAGCGTGATTAGTTGTCCAAAAACATCCTTAATGTAACTAATAACTTTTAAGTTATTTTACAGCAATTTTGTATAATTATAGCGTGTATACTTTATGATTTAAAATTCTTAAAATAATGTTGAAAATAAAGTTACCAAGCCGCATTGATGTAAACCCTCAAGGGCCGGACTTGGGAGCTAGATAAGTAATATAAAAAAACATACACGACGAATAGAAAATATGGTTTTTAAAATATAAAAGTTGGTATTCGTGGCCGTAACATCGTATTTCTAATGTATTATGGTCCAGATGGTGTTACTGATGCGTGACGGGATGGGTTTAGGCAGGAAGCCAACAAACCTAAACTGAATTACGCCATTTTTATAACGAGTTCTCTGCTCGTTTTTAAGATATATCTTCTTAGTTTATAATTTAGTAAAATAATTCATGCCAAGTGTGTCCCTGACTATAATATTGCATTTAATAGTTTTGCAGATCATAGCTGTTTAGTAATTTATTAAATTTGTATGGCGGACGATTTTGCAAACATATTGTTATAAATTACACTCTTATTTAAATATATAATTATTCTGCCTCGGTGGCGCAGCGGGAGTGGATTCTATTCCAAATTGGTTAGCGAAAAGTGGTATTCTATTGGGAATTTCTCAAAAATTTCGATACCTACTGCTGTCAAATATTCGAAAATAACAGCGACCATATTTGAATTTTTAAACATTTGTCAACGATATCGTAATTGACTAACGGCAGTTTTCAATCATCTATCTACCCAACTATGGATTTGACTACTAAAGTTAGAATTTTTACATAAGCTCCATACAAAATATGTCATTATTGAAAACGGTCATAAGTCGAATATCGATATTACGAGTAAGCCATTAGGAGAGAATACGTGTTAGTTGTCGGCGTTATAGCGAACAATACTTGAAAAATGTAAGTACTATATTTCATGTATTAAAAATGCTTTATTCTGATATAAACCTTACGCTCTGCATAATAAAACGCTTATTATGCAGATTGCAATCGTTTGTGCATGAAGAAACTTTTAGTTTAGAAACTCTATGTGACCTGTTACATCGTCACGTAAAAGACTTTGAAGTATTATTTTTTTTAATTAGATATCATTGTCATGTCTTTAACGTATTCTAATTGTGGTGGAGGTGGTAGGGGAGAAAGCTTCGAGTATCATGGACACTAATGGACATCCCAATTCTGCATGAAGTGGAAATCACTTTAAGGCTTCGATCGATACACCACACCACATTTTATTCAAGACTACATTGCAAGTATTCACTGTTGACATATATTGATAATAATAATAATTTGCCTCCGTAGGATGTTTCAATTTTATCAGTCACACAGCCAGAAAAAGAACCACTGTAAAAATCAGATCCTTGACAACACTAATAAAAATATCCACAAAGCCAAACATACTGCCAAAGACCGTAACGATTGGAAAGCGATCGTCCAAAAAAGTCATCACGTGACATGGAGGTCACAACTCTAAGCAACGAGGAATAGGATCCAAAGAGGATGTCATGACTTTATGAATTTTGAAAGTTCTGTAATGAATTAGCTGATCCGATGGACGCTGTCTTTTACGGTTGCAGTGCAACCCCATAAGGTGGCCTGTTCGGTTGAAAATGTAAACACACAAAGAATTTTATTAAATCAATCCAGCTCTACAGAGCTTTTTTTTGCTACGTGTGCATACACACGTAGCAAAAAATTATGTTTAGGATTACAGAACCGCCCCGTGTTTTTTATACTAAGATGGGACTGTGGCGTACAAGATTACGTCCCGCCTAATGGAAAGCGGTTACCGTAACCTGTGGACGCCATATGCTCATTGCCCCCTCTCTCCCCTATAAGCTCGGAACACCACTACTCCCTAGCAGGAAAACAACACAACCAAGGCAAAGTAAAAGCCTAATAAAACAAACAAGTTGTTATTTAAACTAACTCTATAATTGTTAGGCGTTACAAGTAATTCATAGTAACACGGTCTATGGCAGCGTATCGTTATCACGCCGTGACGCTTATCAGGGCATCAGCACTTGAATGTAAAGTTGTCTGTTTGGATGGAAATGAAACAAATTGCTTGTTTGTTCTAGTACTTGAAGTACAATCACCTCAGTACGATGGGGATTGAAATGGCGAATTCACGGTTGGCAGTCTTTTAGTGCAGTGCGTCAATGAATTGTTATTAACAAGGGTATTTGCTTTTATGCACAAGATTATAAAAGGGAATTGAAATAAAGGTATTTCCTTAGTTATTGCCCATAGATTCGCCTCCTATCACATCTGGTTGCCTAAGTATAGTGTTCGGAATGTACCTGCTATCTTTTATCTATTCATCATCTAAGGCTTGTATTGAAGATTAGGTATGGCATTAAGGGATGATTTATATTAGTGGTGTAGACGAGTGTCGTACATCAATTAACAGGCCGGACGGGACACGTATCATCCACTGCGTAACATAAACTGTTTCATACAAAATGTATTTAACGTTTCAAATCCATGCCCCGTCCGGGTCACGCACACGGCACGCCCCTAGCATGGCCCGGTCCGGTCTAATATAAATCTTCCCTAAGTCGATAGAACTGTCACTACAGTGGGCATAATTTTCACTACATAAATTATTATAGCTCCCGGGTTTCAGTTTTCAAAATAGTAACTACCTACTAAAACTGAAGTTATAGGTGAATTAGGAAACTTAAGTTAGAACAGTTAGATTCCATTTCCTTCGAGTAGAAGTTCCCGACGACTTCCTATATGTTTCCGATTTCGATTTTCCAAAAAAAAGTACAGTAATAAAGGTAAAACAAAAGTGATGTTTTCAATATATTTTATTTAAATAATAGCCATTGATGACACAGTGTAGATACTTATTTAATATAATAATATGCTGTTTCCCTTGAGAGATAAGTAAGTCGACGCTGCGCAACATTCATCACAGCAAGTGCTCACTTGAGCACTCTTGTACACTAATTACACTATAAAAGTAGGTACTGGCTATGTATAATCACAATGGAGGAGCCGTGACGCGATAACGTGAGAATTATTATTGCCGTGCATCAATGCAAGCTTACGGTGCCTTACATAATGACACTTTGAAAGTGTTAAATATGTATAGCACCAAAGATAGGGTTAACTAGTTTTTGATGAGTTTGTTGTGTTGTAGATTTAAAAATATATTTTATTATGAATATTATAAAGCTGAAGAGTTTGGTTGAACGCTAAGATCTCAGGAACGACTGGTCCGATTTGAAAAAAAATTTAATAATTGGATAGCCCATGTATCGAGGAAGGGTATAGGCTATATAACATTACGCTATGGCCAATAGGAACAGAGCAGTGGCTTAATAAAAAATGACGAGAGCGAAGCCCCGGGCGACCTCTAGTTGGAATATATTGGCGATTAGAATGAGTGGCCTGAGTTTCTTGCCCACTTTTCTCAAGGTATTCTCAAGCTGGCCGTACGAAAATTTACCTTTTTGGCTTGTATGATCTTAATTAATAAAATGTTCTTACTGGTGTGTTACCACAGTTACTTGGAGATTATTTTTTCCAATATATTTCTCTCTGAACAATATTATTTTTCGTTTTTACAAGGTAGATAACTGATACTTTATGAAATAATAAAGAAAAGTAAAAGGAGAAATTTCTTCCTTATTTTTAGGGTTCCGTACCTCAAAAGCAAAAAGCGGAGCCCTTATAGGGTCACTCCGTTGTCTGTCTGTCTGTCTGTCAAGATTTTTTTCTCAAGAACTCGTAGAGGTATAAACCTGGAATTATATCATATACTCGGGTCTGCAAAATCTCGACGTAAAAAAAAATCACAATTCTATGTTAACGCAATCAAAAGATACAGCCGTTTATGCGCAATTTTTTTCGTATATATCTTGACGATGAAAAAAATCAGAACCATAGGGTACTTCCCGTTGACCTAAAATCATGAAATTTTGCAAGAAGCAATATCAAGTTGCACAAGTAAAGGAATACTCATTTAAAATATTCCGTACGGAACCCTCGGTGCGCGAGTCCGACTCACACTTGACCGGGTTTTATTTATTTTATTCTCATGTTTACAGGGTGCGTGGGTGTTTTAGGGTGGGTAACAGATAGGTTATGACCTTCTAATTACCCACCCAATAAAACAAGAACAGTGGTTCTTTATAAAGGCAGCTTTTAGTTGTGTCCCTTAATGTTTGCGGGTTGTTGGAAATTATAGTACCAAAGCACACACGGTACTCTTAGCAACGGTCATTTGGCGAGTGCATTGATGCTGCATTATCTTTTGGCGACTCTCTGCGCTCTATTTTAGAGATTCAGTCGCTTCATTTACCTTTTAAAAAGAGGCTGAATTGCTGATCGCCGATTTTTAAAGTAGCTTGAGGAGAAAGAATTTTAAGACGTAGCAAGTTAATTAATTATAACCGAAAAGTAGTCAGTTAACCTCAACATTGTACGACCAAAATAAAAACAAGAAGCGCGTCGCGCTAACCGGCCCGCATTTGATCCATTTCTCACATATGCCCGCGCCGCTAGCGTAGCTTTATCGGCGAGCGAATAGCCGTGTCATATTCGTTTGGCGGAACGTATTATTTACAAATAAAGCTTGCCGCGGTCCATTGTTGGTCGGTCCGTGAAAAATCGTCTCGTTTCTAGCGTAGCGACGTACCTCACCGTGCCGATAAAGGGTTTCGGGTACCAAATATTTAATACGATGCTTGTTAGGCTAATGCGGCGACCGAAACGGGAGGTATTGTTTTGGACTTATAATTTTTGTTGCATTTTTTAGGGTGTTTCGATCGTTATTGGATTGTAACCTATTGTTTTATAAAGTACAAAATATAAGCTATAAAGATTAAACTTGTAATACGAAAATCATAAAACCATTGTTGGGAGTTAAATACAAAATTGTTGGACATTATTTTGCGTGTACCACTTTTTTATAGCGACGAGAGTTTATGGGATAAGCATACTGCGCTGTAAGCGTAGAACGACGCATTGCTTGACAGGTACAGGGAAAAATGCGTCAAAAATTGTATATTATATGTCGTACTTAGGTGTTTTTTCTATGGCTTTTGTAAATGTAACGATCTTTCTTTCAGGTTGTACAAAGGTGTACTTATTAAAAATATCTAGAACTTACACGACTGACAGGTTGTGATTATAATGAATGGAGTAAGTGTGAGAGAATATCGATCTAACGAAGTCTGAATATTTTCGTAACTAAAGTTTTCTTGTTTTGTCGAGATCATCTAATAAAAAAGAATTAAAAAATATTCATTTATTTCGAACGTATGAAAAGTTCGATGTTACAAACATACCTACATATAGATCACGCCTCTTTCCCAACTGAGAGGTAGGCAGATAATATGTCCTTCCAATTGCTCTGATTCTGACATACAACTTTCGCTTCTTCAACATTCATTAATCTTTTCATACATTCTCGCTGGTTTAGGGTAATCCTGGGTCTTCTGATCTGTTTCTTTAGAACGTTTTTTTCCTTTCTTTAGAACGTTTCCTATTTGGTCAAAAAAGTGGATTGATTAGGTGTGACATGCCTTTACAAGTGCATACAGCATTCACAATATTCTAAATAAAAACTGTATTACAAAATACACAGCAACAATTTAAAAAAAGAAAAAAAACACGTTTAAATACGTTACTTACCCCCTTTGGGGTTGACATGAATTTAATAATATTCTATAGGATAAGTCGGCATACTTGATCGGAATTTTTCAATTTTATTAATGGTTTATACCTAGGTATAAAGCATCAAGCAATAAAAATATGTGGTAAAAATATTATTCTCCCAATTATTCTAATACAAAATAATCTAAAATTCTAACCTTAATTTACCCTGAATGTGTTATAAAGTTTTTTTTGTTTAAGTAAACAATGGTTTCGCAACTCGGGACGGGAACTCCGATACCATCGCTCGTGACCGACACCCACGAGCCGTCGATAACTTCATTTCAATGTTGAATAGGGTGTGGTACTAGCGTGAGCGTCTTGCGGACGCTCTAATTACAAGAATCCTACTAATATTATAAATGAAAGTTTAGATAGATGTATAGATATTTTTTTCTCAAACACGCCAGAACGGCTGAATGTATGTATCTCTATGAATTTTGGCACACAGATAGATTAGAATAGCACTTACGCTACTTCTTCTAACCGACATACCTTGACTGGCCTTTTGATCTAGTGGTTAGTGACCCTGACTGCTAAGCCGGAGGTCGTGGGTTCGATCCCCACCCAGGACAAATCTTTGTGTGATGAGCATAAAGGTTTTTTCTGTGTCTGGGTGTAATTTATCTATGATATGTATTTATTTACAAAAAAATGTATTTAAGTATCTAGTATATCAGTTGTATATCAGTGCAAATATAATTGCGTACTTTGGGACTAGACTGCGCTGTGTGAATGTGGTAAAATATTATTATTATATTATACCAAGCGGGCAGAGAAACTAACAGCTATGTATTTCTTTTTATACGACGACGCCGGTAACCATAACCGGTACGTACCCGTAGCCCATGGACGTCCGCAACACCAAAGACATCATGAACGTGTTCTCAACCCTTCAAACCTCCCAAATGAGATCTGGAAACCACCACTGTACTAACACACTAACCCACCCCATCTAATACATCTGCTATATTAACGTTTATAGTTATGTATATTCTAATAAAGCGATTTATTGTTTTGTAGAATTTATTGCTTTTCTTTCTAGAAATAGATATAATATAGCGCTCTATGTCCTGATAATTAAAATTCAAAGACGATCAATAGCTAACCCATTTACCAGCTATAGTGGTACACCTAGCTAGTGTAATTTGACTAAAGCCAACATAATTGCAAAGGCAAGAATAAAGAAAATGTGTTACAAACTTTAGAAAAATTGAAAATTATCGAAAAAATATATCATCGTTTAATTTCTTTTCGTTATATTAGCATTGAAAAATCTGAAGTAATCCAGCTCCAGCTCGTTTGTTCATGAAAAACCTATCTCTGTTCCACCTATAACAAGATAGCAGTCTTGCTAACATCATGCTGTAGTACTCGTAGTATAAGTCACACAAAAATACAACCATTGGTAATTATAAATACGAGATAATTTAAAAAAATACAGGTGTACGAGTACTTTATAATTTGTCGGTAAATTCATTTTTTGCAGCTCATAGTATTTTTTGTGTAGCTTTTACGAATATTTTTCATTTCTCTGTTGTTATAAAAACAGTTAGGATTCCTGCCCGCTAACATTGCATACCTACATTTTATATACACTTGGTTGCCTGGTATTTGTGCTAAAGAATGCTGTGAACCGCAAATTATAGTCTCATCCTTATATTTACGGTTAATAGGTTATTTTTTAATTGTTATATGGTACGATTTTACTGTTTTGAAGCTTATATTTTTTCAATTGACTTGTAATTCTAAGTTCTAATGTTTTATTCGGATCATTATCAACAACTCAGTCCCACTGCTGGGCTCGTATCTCCTCTCCTTTATCTAGAAAGCTGAGAGGATTATTCGGTTGATTTATAAATAAGATGCTTGCAAAAAGTCTTTCCTTTTTTATTTACACAAATTAGGTACCTACCTACACTACTTATTAATATAGTTTTGACTGTCTTATAACTAGACAGTCTTTAACAACTAGTAGGTTACGCATGCTACTGTAACGTCTAACTTAAAACTAACATAAAACATTTTTGTATTTATTTATGAAATTTACTCGCCCGTTTTAAAGATTAATATTAAATTTAGCTAACTTTAACATTTGGAAAATCTGCCATATGAAATTAAAAATCTATTCTGGTAGAGTAATATGGCTATATTATATTGCCATAAACATAAAGTGACTGGTTACAATATTCGGACCTCTGGGAACGAACCGTTTTTATTTAAAAAAATATCTAAATGTTAAATCCTGAGTTAAAGAAGGTTATAACAGTATCACATGTATGTACCTATCTAATAATTTAAATTACATAGCTGCTTGCTAACTGTTATATAAACGTAACTATTACAAAAATGTTGGATAACACTCAATGTACAGCAAGAGGTAATTAAAAACTTCATCAGTAGAGATTCTCAAAGATAATCTAAGGAATATCGAAAAAAATTCTAACGTCCAAACGGTATTTCTTTTAAGTCTTATTTAAACTCACCGAGTTCGATCTAGATAGGGAAGGGACCACACGGGGATGTCTCACTCGGGAGTAGAACCGGCTATCTTAGATCTTGAACCCGCCGGATGCATTTAATTATCATTTTAAAACCAAAGTCCTCGACCGGTCAGTACAGAATGACGACATTTATTTTTGGACACCGAACTCGGATAACTTTTTTAACAATTTTTTTAAAAGGTTTTTAGTTTAATAGAGCTATGTGACAGCTGTGCTGGTTACCATGCACGCTGATCGTGGTCTCCTATGTGCGATATGACGTGATTTTTTATATTTTTTTTAGCATGGTAGTGGCAACTGCCTTCCTGCATGATTAAATGACCTTTTTCAATAATCTATCTGTCTATGGATTTGGCTACTAAATTTAGAGAAAGCCAAATCCAAATCCAAAGATATATAATCTCATTGAAAACGGCCGTAAATGACTCAAACAGCGATAGTTTAAGCGGTTGCGCTTTCTGAGATCTCAAGTTCAATCCTCGTACAAGTATTGTATGTCCTGCAAATGTTTGATTCGGAGTTGGGGTGTATTACCATCTATCTTTATACTAATATTATAAGGAAGAAAGATTTGTATTTTTGTATGTAACAAATAAACTTAAAAACTAATGGACCGATTTCAAAAATTCTTTTGCCGTAAAAAAGCAGCTCCATTATCACTGAGTAACATAAGCTATATAACATCACGCTACGGCTAATAGGAGCTGAGCATAATATTGAACACAACTCTGACATAGCTATCGACATGATGTAACGTGATCAATGTTCTAATAATAAATGCCCACTTACCACCGTCCACAATTAATTACTAAATAAGTATACGCTTTGGATAAAAAGAAGGCATTCGTTTGACTGATACGTATGAGACACCAAAGGCAACGTAGTAAGTTAGTAAATTTTGAAAACAATTCTTCAATAACAATTTTATTACAAAATGGTATAGTCTGACATTTCATTTTGTGCAGTAATGACGTGACGTGGGGGCGTTACCGTGCTTCAAATGCTATCAAATATGACATTATAACAATAGGACAGCAGTTAGTTCCAATGCAGAAACATAATTCGTGTCACACTATACGTTACTATTATGTCACAAACTAGCACTTAAGTCGTGATAAATATTGACATAAAAATTATTTTCTATTTGAAAATGAATGTGGGTGTCATTTAGATAGACGACCTTTATCGAAGCAATTTGCACTTTGTGTCGCACGCGTTTAGCGTAATACCTATATATGTGACGTCATTCACTTTAATTTTAGAACTGTTTTTATTTGAAATTCTAAGGTCCAATATTTATATGTAGTTGATTTTGTTTCAGTTTCTTGCCCGGTTTCTGAGCCCTTAGATTAAAATTATTCATCGATTTAAGTATAATCTGATTGAATATAAAAGTAAAATAATAGAACTAGTTAATTCATACAAAACTGTCATTTTTTATCCTATCCGGGCATTAGTTATCTATATACAAATTAAAAATCTTTTTATTAGTCATTGATTCGGTACAATTATATTTTACTGTTGCGAAAATACATAGAGATACTATTAATTAAGCTAGTAGGTTTCGTACGAAAAAATCAATTGATCCACTGCATCTTTATTACCGTGATATCGAACATAAAATAGCCGTTACGTCTGCTTCTTGGTGTAATTTTCAAGATATTCTTCAGAATGGGACTGAGAGTATTTTTTAAAATTTGAATTATACCTAAACTTAATCTGAATTGTACCTATAAATCGCCGTGGCGGACATTAGGTGAAGCCTATATCCAGCAGTGGACGTCATTGGGCTTAAATGATGATGATGATATGGTATTAGCGCGTTCAAACGCATTGTTAACTTTATGTCAGTTGCGTAGATATTATCAAAATACATATTAATCTTAAAGAACTTTGTAATTAATATAGCATTTTTCCTCTATCCTAGGTTGTACGGGTCAAAACGTTGCGCCCGATGCAACACGCCCATATCTGCTTCAGAGCTGGTGATGCGCGCGCGGGATTTGGTGTTCCACGTGCACTGCTTCTCGTGCGCGCTCTGCAGCACACCCCTTAACAAGGGAGACACCTTCGGTATCAGAGATGCAGCTGTGTACTGCAGGTAATGTCAATACCTTCATTTCGAAATTTAAATTTTCTTCTTTTGTTTTGAGATTCGATATTTTATGTTTTAAATCTTTCAATTTGAATTTTTTTTTAGTTTTCTCAATACGGTGCAGTGGACATTTTTTATTTGATAATACATATTAATTTATACGACATTTGAGAGTGTTACATCACGCTGCAGATGTAGATCTGAACATTTTATGGAGTACCAAATGTATTTTATCAATGTGACACACAGTCTGATACATCATTTTCCTTGGCAGGCTGCATTACGAAACTATGCCGGAATATGGAGCGCATATGCCCGTGCCAGGGCCGCCGCAGATGTGCCCCGGACCGTACCCCGGCCCACCCCCTGGCTCGCATTATCCCCCATACCCCTCTCCCGAATTCGCGCGGGTAGACACTGATGTTCCTAAAGGTCCGTTCTTCAACGGCTCGAGCGCACCTCCACCCCGACAGAAAGGCCGTCCAAGAAAAAAGAAGCCCAAAGACCAAGATATTATGTCGGCCAACCTCAGTGAGTGTCCAAAAATGCAGAGCGAATTTAAAAATATCAATACGAGCGAAGTTATAACGTTTATACAGTGGTTGTTACTTGTTACATCGAACATCGGGCTCGTTTCGCCGACAAAACGCTTACAATTTTATTAACACATTAAAGTCAAAACCGCACTTACCATCGCCAGATTATCGGAGCGACTTCCCGACTGTTTGTTTTTTAAATATTTTTTTTTGAGATACAGAAACCTGTCTTTATCTGACAGAGTTCGGTTGGAACAGTGCGGCGGGAATTCTTTCTCAAAATTGAAATTAGTACGAGGACTGCAACTGAGTTGGTTTAACTTTAACTTTCAAAACATTTACGATTTTTTTTTATAGAAAACGATAACTGTATAAATACATTATCACAATTCCGCGAAAATTATGTGCTCTTAAAAAAAACTTAGGTTAAATAATGAACTTGATCGAGATTAAATTTACGTACCTATGTACAATGTACCCACGTCCTTTTGAACTTTGTGATAAAATCTATGAATTTGGTACCAACGTTTACATAAATTAACGTATGTAAAAACTTTGCAAAACATTACGAAACCCATCACACAGTAAACGTATCGTTTTATATTTTTACTCGTAAATAGGTAAGTGTAATAATTCTGTCATGTTTTCCAAACGGTGTCTCTAAGGATTTACTTCTAAATAAAGTACCCGTCTATTTTGGTAAGTTTAGCTACGTAGATGGAAAATGACTAGGTATCCTATATACTCATAGGTACTTAATTTTTAACTAAACGACCTATTCAACTTTTATATGTGTAGATACAATAGACGTATCTATTTTGCATAATTATTGCATTGTCATCCTCGGGAACTGTTAGAGCTTTTTTCTGTCACTATGAGCACGCTTATTAAATACTTTCTTAATTATTTAAAGATAAATATAGCCTTCTTATACGCTCCAACTACTTAGCTACCTACACCCTTCTTATTACTGGTTTGTTTATTGTAATTATTTATATATATTGCATTAAATGAGAAATTTAATGTGTTATTGATGTAAATTAAATTGATAATCTTGATTAATATTCAATTAAAATAAATGAATAATTTAAAAACATAATAAATTAAAACATTAAAATAATAAATTAGGTGCTTATGTAAATAATATAATTGTAACGATAAAATCTATATTTATTAAATCAAATTATGAAGTTAAATATTAAACAAAGAGATGAAATAATTCATATAAATAAATAATTGCGAGTAATTTGATTAAATATTACCATTTTTTCATAAAAGTGCGATTAATTTTTTGAAAAAAATGGTAATATTTGATATATAATAACAGCCACATTCCTTTAAAAATGACAAAATATTTGCTAATTTAGTAGAGTGAGTCTAAAAAGAAGCCTAATGGTCTAAAATAGCTTCGGAACCAGTTTCTCACGTGCGAGCGAGTCGTTCGCGTGACGCTTAAGTTCATCATACTCTAACATTTCAATGAACCGACTCTAAAAGCTGACGGTGGAAGTACAGTGCAGATTGAAGGAGGTATAATTACCATCACGATTCCTTTTGGAATTCATCCTTAATTTTGACCCCACAGAGTTTCTTTTCTCTGCAAAATTACATAAGTATATAAATTTACCTACTATCAACCAAATTTAATAGCTTAAGAGTTGAGATTTCATCCCTTCAACCAACATTATAAAACGTAATGACTGTCTGCCAAAATTGCTGTACCTACCTAGGTTTATTGAACCAAAAGACCTAAAATGTAATTTCTGAAATTATGATAACACCTTAATGTATAGTCAATTCAAATAACTACATTAAAATTTTAACAGCACATAGATTTGATTTACAGATAACTCGAACTTTCACCATAATTCGGTTATCAAAAGAAGAGTTTTAACTATAAATTAGTCGTAAGATGGATGTAAGTGTTCAAGCAATAAAAGTGTTATTTTTTTTTCATTTTCTGCCCATAAACGTCCCACTGCTGGGCACGGGTCTCCTCCAAAAAAGTGTTATA
The DNA here is from genome assembly GCA_905147015.1 of Laspeyria flexula. NCBI lineage: Eukaryota > Metazoa > Arthropoda > Insecta > Lepidoptera > Erebidae > Laspeyria > Laspeyria flexula. The sequence continues at coordinate 6,444,746 of LR989949.1, read as the reverse complement.
ATCGTTGCATTTCTATCATTATAAACAGCTTACGAAATCCTTACACGAGTAGGAACAGTATTAGATATGCCACATAGATGCTACCGGTGGGCTACATCAGTGCAACGCTGCAGTGTCGCCGACGCGGCGTCGTCACACGATCGCTGCGATGTCGCTGCGTTTCTTGGTGTCTTTCGATATAACAGAAAATACTGCGTTACCGTTCCGCTATTGCAGTACAACACCCGCTCTCTGTATTATCTCCTTACATTAAAACCTTGTCCATCATGCACGCGTTGCGTTGACACAGCGCATCTGCAACGTTCGTGTGGCAAATAGTTCAGATTTATATGTAGAACTATGAAGCATCATCGCAGCGACGTCACACCGCTGACGCTTCGCAACGGCAACCTTGGTGTGGCATATATAGTTCAATTATAATTATTATTTATATGTAGAGAACTACTAACTGACGCAGCGCCCGTGTAGCACGTCTGCAAGCTGTGTAGCGGCGATTCGTTTTTTCTCATGTATTGTGTCTACTTGCGTGCTCATAAAGTATTAACCTCGTATTACTTGTTTAAGTAACCTGGTTATGGGAATATTGTTATGCAGAAGAAAGCATTTTTTGGTATTGTCTTGTAAGAATCTCTGTGGGAAAATTTGAGAACAAAAATTTTATTGATACAGATTCTTGTTAGGTTGAGCGTCTAGTTAAGTCGTTGAAGCGTTGAAGTGTTAAGTTTGTAACATAAGACCAGAGTCTTAATTAGTCTGTAAAAGGTGGTATGCCTGAACGAAGATAATAATTACATTATGTTAGTTCCACTACCAGTTACTGAAATGCGTACCTACTTATCTAATGCGACGACTAGGCCGACAGCGACGTATTAGAGCAGGGGCCTGGGTTCTGAGCTGTCGAAAAGTTTTAGGCCGGAAATATCAGCTTCATCATCATCATTTGAACCCATAAACGTCACACTATTAGGCACGGTCTCCTCCAAAGAATGTGTACGAAATTTAGACTACTATACCACGCTGACCAGACGGGTTGGTATAGATGATAGGCTTTGTTTCGAATTTTCCTTTTCTTGCAGTGCTCTTGTCTGCACAAAGTTCCATTAGTCGCCTTTTACGACACCTATGGGTTAAGATGGGGTAGTGACATTATGAATTCGTAATCCGTCACGAAACGGAGTGATAATATGTCAGTTTATTTAAAGTTAATAAAAAAATAATTAGGCCCAGATTCTGACTCGTCGGATTGCTCCCTGATAGTAATTTATATATATTTTATTTTATATTATTTATATTTTTTTCTACTAATAGTTAGCTTTTTGAGGAGAAAACAGGGGAATACGAAAGGTCAATATTGTCAACATTTTTATTTTATTATCACCTATCTTTCAAATTCCCCGCAGAACGAATTCCAGAATTAACAGTTCGCCGGGAGATATCAGTCTATTTCTTTTAACTGACAGACTGGTATCATCCGCCGAACTGTAAATCTGTGGAGCCGCTTAGCAACACATTAAGTAATCCTTTTTTATTTATATAAATGTAAATGAAGACTTAGTATAAAAGTACCATTAGTATACATTAGGTAATGAAAATTTTTAATAAGTATTTTGTTGTTTGTATGTAATTTAAATTTACAAAATTAACACCTTACCTAATGTTAGGAGAAGTCCCGTGCCTAGCAGTGAGACGTTTGTGGGCTGTAATGATGATGATGATGAATACTTTACCCAGTCAGAATCAGAGTCATGGATTGTCACACACTTTAGTTTTCTTTTCAAACAACTTAAAATTGTCTATAATTTCACAAAATTGGTAGGGTAATCATAGTTTTTTGCTGCAATATATCTGTCTTGTATAGGGTGGCACCCCTCGTAATAGGAAACCGAAATACGAGGTTCGATTCCCGCTTTATGTACGAACATTAATCTTGTGTCGGATGGGGGCGGGTTGTTATATTTTTTTATAATAAATTTGTCGCTTATTATTATGGTAATTATGCGGTATAATGTCGACCATTGAATAAAGGGCCATAAACTTTATGTTTCTATTCATGTTTTAAACGTTTCAACCGGTTTAAGCGATAATATTAGATACACAAACTTATTGTTTTTAAACAACGCCTTATTAACTTAACATCGGCAATTTTTTTTAATTTTTTTTTTTCTAGATTTTTGCCACAATCTCGAGAGGTAGAAAGCAATAATATTAGCTACACCATAATGACAGACAAAAGTACGCCGATTTCCTTGAAACTAATCTAGTTGGAATTTTCGCCCTAATCGGTGAATAAAAGTCAGAATCTGCGGAGATATTTATTTTACTCCATTTATAATAAACCGGGTATCTATTCTGTTAAAACATAAGGTCACGTTTCTATCCTTGAAGAGGTAGGCAGAGGAGCATCATACCTACATTAATCCAGCTTTGTAAAGTGTAGGAAATGTAGAATTATAAAATGTGGTAATAGTAAAACTAGTTTGAACTTTGGATCTATGAATGGAATCGAATGGAATCTATGGTTTAATTCTGGAGCGTTAGACCGTGATATATGGAGATGAGTTTCTATACATCGTGCTGCTACGTTAGACCATGAGTGAGATTCTTGTTATCCCCTCCACTGTAAGCCTACGCCCATGAGCGCACAATTGGCTGATGACCTACATATAAGAAAATAATTGGCATCCAATAATGCATTGCCTTTTACTAACAGAGGAACATGTGCAAAATACCAACGTAGAGCATTCATGACGAAAAAGTTGTCTCGAAAGCGTTTTTTGTTAAATTTCTAGGTACGTATATGGTACTCAATTTGCCTAATAAGAGCTGCAAGCACCTGTCTGGTGAGATTAAGCGATTACTGCTTACAATGTGCGTATACGACACTAGTAAATTATATGACACCTGTTGCGGATTCTTTGAATACTTGCTCTGACTATGCTGAGCTTGTTTTGCTGGTTGTCTCTGAGGGTAAAATGGTGTCTACCTTTTGAGACTGCTGTCAAGTCGACGATTGTAGTGTGAGGTGATAGCGTCATGATATGCTGTGACGTCAGCGCCAGTGATGATGGTGGTAGACGAGCTAAAAAACCACCGGATGGTTTATACTTTTTAGGATTGCCAACTTAGGCCTTAATATGTATGCAAATAAGAAATACATATTATCTTTTGGCGAACGCAAACGAGACAGTGTCTTTTACATTGTCTCGTTTGCGTTCGCCAAAATATAGATCATTCCTCTAAAAAAATTGCAATACTGTGCCAAATAGTAATCTTCTAAAATCTTCAGAAGTTTTGTCCCCAACAGCAATAGTAACATAATGTTCATCAATAATATAAGTAAATATATTGCTATCTTGATCAAACACAATATTGCCTTCATGATTTGGACTCGTACAAAATTATCCTCAAAAACTAGAAATTCCAACCCTACGTAAGAAAAGTCTTGTGCTCATACAATGCGCCAATATCTCCCGACCAATTAGCGACCACCATTCATACATCAACAATATACCAATTAAAATTGTCGTCCGTATTCTAAAAACATATTACGTTTAGTATGTGAACACTATCGACGATCGCAGTTGGCGGTGAGCTCTCGTATCAGATTGTGGAGAGCGCCTTCAGGACGTGAATAGGGACGCGGAGGAGGCACGTCCTCGGTACGTGAGGTGCTGGCTTGTTGGTTTAAATTGTTGGTGAGTTGGCGTTTTCTCATGCCCACACCTCTCATGTACGTTTAAATAATGTTTGCTATGAAAAATTCTATGGAACATTCAATCGTAGGTATGCAGCTTACGGTTGATTTTGTTTTGGCATGTTGAAAAGCATTCTGCTCGATTTTGATAAATGTTTCTTGAGAAGAATTGCCAAATGCAGTCAAGAGAAATTTAAATTTAAATAGGAAACGTAGAGTTTATTTTGTTTTGGCTCAATCTAGATAATAATAATATTATTATGCATAAGTACAGTTGGCCTAATGACGCTACTAACGATACAGGATTCGGAATTCCTGTATTATCCTGTATATTCAGCTTGCATATTTTGAGTGATAAATCAAACATTTTCCGATGGATTTACTAATTACTGTAAATGAGGTTGTTGTAGTTGCAAACTGAAATATAATACTTATTATTAAACCTAATGTAAAGTTGGCGAAAGCGATGGTGGCTGAATGGAAAAGCGACCGGCGTGCTAAACACGATTCCATCGTTCGATCCCGACCGGCAGTACCAATGTGGATTCCACTTTGTGGAATTTATATGTACTAGTCAACTGACTTACCATCTGCTAACGGTGAAGGAAAACATCGTGAGGAAACCCACATACCCTAGAAGAAATTCTAAGTGTATGTCTGATTAACCAACCCGCATTAGGCCAGCTTGTGTGGATTATGGCCTAAACCCTCTCAGCTCTCTAGATAGAGGAGAGGAAATCTTACATTAATGGTTTGCTGATGATAATGAATTATTTATTGTAGACCATAATAAATAATTTATAGAAATTAAATCTTTATTCGTGCATACATTTTTATTAAGTAGTTCAACAGGGACTTAAAGCTGAGAATCCTTTACACGTGCTGCGTGTGCAGAATTAGGTATTTTATTAATAAAAGCAATGTTTTTAAAAATAAATATTAAAAAAATATGATTTTACCTATAGTGGTAAAGTTTTTTTTTTTTGTGAAACTAGTCATGTCCAATCGTCTATAATTGGCGGTTATCGCTTACAGGTGGCTCGCATACTCATCTACCACGTCACACAATAAAAAAATACATTTTAAGTAAAAACCTAACATTTTTTTAGACGACGACGAGGCGACCACCTTAACCACTGCGCCACGGTGACACCGTGGCGCAGTTGTTAAGGTGGTCGCCTCGCCACTACATCGCCGTGCTGGGTGACGTGGGTTCGATTCCCACACGAGACAAATATTTGTGTGATTCATAGATATTTGTTTCTAGTCTGGGTGTACTTTGTGTCCGTTAGTTTCATGTTTGTAAAGCTCCCCGCGACACAGGGCTTGTTCCCTAGTGCGGGCGTTGTATAAAAAAAAGAAAAAAAAAAAAAATTTAATATACATTTTATGTATAAAACTTAAGATGTATGTATATAAAATGTCATCTTAACAAGTTAATGATACAATTAATATCCATAAGTGTTCAATTAAAGTGATTGTTATTGATTACTTGCAAATTACATTTGATTAATGATCATAATAATATATGTCCCTACTGTAATACTAAATTGCGTTAACGTTTCATAATAAAAAGGAAGTTGTAAATAAACTTGTTACAAAGCTTTAATTCGGGGTTTTTATTTCGTAAATCGGGAAGCTCTGTAGGCCTTTAGAAAAAATCATTATACGTTATTAGTTTCGCATGAATTTATTGACTGTTTCACTATGGAAGATGGTCCGCTTAACTCATAACGACACAAGGCTTTTCTAATCCAACATTTAGTAGCGTTTTCTATTCAAACATGCGCATAATATTGAACTGGAAAATTCGTTATACTGCACTTAACAAACGGCTATTTAGGTAAATGAACCTGTAACAGTACATACGGCTTATTTCGACACAGCATGCAGTACATATACCAGTGGTATACAGCCTACTCTGACGAAATATTTTTTTAAAAGTATTTTTTTACATTTCATTTTTCAATTTACTAGCTAATCTCTAAATTCTGTGATTTTTAAAATAATCAATTCATTTTCACCTTATTTTACAGTTTAGAGGCATTACTTGAATTAGTAATAAATATTAAAAACGTGAAAATCTGTTTAAGGGCTACAAAAGAAGCTATAAAAGTACAAGATTTGCAAACTTTAAAAAATAAATTACCTAAGGTGCCGATGTTAGGTTACGGTGCTTTGAGTTATTCAATAGCCAATAATTCATATCGACGCGGCGACACAATTTTTTTATTTCTTTCCAACTTCTCAAGTTTGCACGATGGACTCGTCCATAAAAAATATATTTAACAAGGCACCAAAAACACACCCAGTAGATAAATATGTCAAATAATTACGGTATACTTCCCTAAATATCCCGGTGTAGTGTCAATAAATTACATGTTAACGGGCAACACTACAAAAAATCGTTTCCTAATACAGTTACGGGAGCGAAGGCCAGCTGCTTGGTTCATTTCATGTGTTCCACCTTTTTGGAGTTCCTTACTATGCTGCCTGGAAAGAAAATAGTAGTAGGAGTAGAAAAAAGTGACAGCTGTTTTTCTTTTTAATAGCTTTTGAAAATCGAGTATACTTAAAAATAGGAATGGAATAGGAGTCTCAAAATAAGGAATGAACTTCCTAACAAGATTTTCCAAAGGTACTAAAATATGGGGTTTTTCAAAAAGAACTGAATAGGTTTCTTAAGGGTAGGCATTTAGGCAACTCACTGATCATGCCCTAGATGTTGCAGGGGTCCTTATGCTTTGGTTAACGTTTACCATCCGTCAAGCATTTGCCACCATGTCGTGGTATAAAAAAGTATCACTTGTTTCAAAACTAACTTCAGACTAAAAATATGAAACAGGTTTTTAACCATAAATCGTTCAAATATTTTCGGAGTGCACTCTAGTGCTCACTAGTGTCATTTTGGATCACTATAAAAAATAAACAAAAGTTCTAACTACATTAAACGATATCAAAAGTTTGTAACTTTAACAGCTGCCTTCCTTTAAACACCTAATAGAATAAATATGTTTTTTTATCATCGCTGCGGAACCCGCGCACCTGATTCAAAGGCGATCACCTTTTTACATCTTTTGTCTTAACTTTTCTACCGAGTGCATCGTGTTGTTACCTCCATAAATTTTGTATAGCGTCCCTCACGTGATTTATTCCCCGCCAAAATATGTGACTTTTTTATTCTTTACTTTTTTAGTATCGGACATTTCGAGTAGCGTCCACGATCGTTGATAGGGTGGGCGCGTTCCAGCACCGCCGGTAGTTGGCCCAAATACTTTTTCGATTTTTAAATTATTTTCGAAACAAAACGGCTTTTTGGAAACAACTTTTTTATCGTGACCAAAGACAGTTTTGGTTTAGTTTGTTTGGTTAGTTTTCCTTTTAATGTAGGTATATAGAGTCGCGTTCGTTTATAAATTCGAAACTGTATTGTGTTCTATTTATCCGTTTAAAAATAAGGCCAGTGCTAAGAGTGTTGTGGATTGAGTTATTTATTATTAAATAGAGAGAGAGTCTTGCATTTTATATTCCAATTGCATTTAAATCAAAACCAATTCGTTTAAAGAAAAAATAAATATAATGCAATAAATTCCAAGGTTGCCATTGCACAGTCCATATATTGTAACAAAAATATATACATTTAAATGCTTTTGATATTGGAAGGACAACAATTGAACTTTTTATTGCTCGTTATAAAAGCTATAAAACGGAGTATTAGTACTTATTATTTTACAATTCTCGTGGACATCGTCATGGATCTACTGCGTGATATACCATCAGCTTGGTCTAGATATCGTTTGAAGTTTAATAAGTATACTGCTCATCCCCTCTAGGGCATTAGCATGATAGGATAGCTGTAACGATCAGCCACCATACAGTTAAACAATTCTTTATATTATTTTATTATTTGATCCTCAGTTGAAGTGGGAAACCAATTTTATTGTTCAAGGCAAATTTATATCGATATATTTTATTACTATAATACTTACAAGTCACTTACGTTCAAGTGTTCACGGCAATATTGTGTTTAAAGCCTATCGCCTATTTCAATTTCTTGGATCGATGCAAAAGGCATATTAAAATGTGTTCTCAAATGGAAATATTATATATTATAATTCGGTTTCTACCGATTATTACCGGTCATGTCGATATTTTTTATTTATTTGATCGTAATCGATTATAGTGGATATAAATTTTATTTGTTTTAACGCTTATCTTAAATATGGAAATAGTTTGTTTATTAGTCGAAGCATTATTTTCAACTTGTACATTTTTTAAAGTGATTAGATTAATGACAATTTTCTAACAAATACCTATAATCTTAAATAAGCTTTACACTTACCAAAATTAAAAACGAGAAAGTACACCTCTATTAATTGACAAGCACAGAACATGTTAAAAAACAAAAACCGAAACTCTATCGTTTTGTGGCTCAGTAATCAAATAATTTCAAGCCTCTACTTCTGTTCAACGACAGGCGTGATATAGAGGAGAACCGTAACTTTCTCACATCACGATATATGTCGCGGCCCTAATGTGATATCCTTGTACATTTTGTTTCTGCCGCTATCTTAGCCGAGACATCTGTATCAGTGGCAAGCCCAGTTTTATTGAATCACTTATTTATAGTCAGCCCTCGGAATGAATTAAGAAATTTTTGGTATAAAACAGAGATGTTCGTCTTCTTTTCCGTTTTTTTATCGTTGATCGACGGTTTTTAGAATGAATGGGTATTGTATTGATTATTTAACATTTTTTTATACGCCCAGTAACTAAAACAACGATTCATAACATACATTAATATAAATATCGCTAACAAATAATATATTGCTCTATAACACATTTTAGGTAGTAACATAGAAACTCAGTTTAGTAATGAAATAAATTGAGAGTTTACTAACGTCTGCACAATCAACAAAAACCGGTTTTATGATTTATGCATTAATTAATTTAGCTCCATACATAAAAATGGTATGAAAGAAGAGCAAATGAATACAGTGCGAATATAATAAATTACGATTAATAGGGGCGCCACTGTCTAAGCTAAATAATTGTAGGTCTTCGAAATTTGATGTAGTTCCGCTTGCCTCCGCCGCATAGTTTACTTTGTCGCGTTGTGAAGACATTTTTTGCAGTGTTCATTCATAAAGTTAGCTTTATTGTTTTTTTGTTGAAGGTCGTAATTTTTTCGTTAGCAGTGCTGCGGTCACTCACTTGCTTTTTTTCTATTTTTATTTTATTAAAACAATTTTATTTCGTTAATTTATGCCAGAATATAAAATTTACTCGTGGATACATTAAAAGCAATGTGCCCATAAAATTTTTGTTTAGTCCGTAGGGTGCCATGTTGAATAGTGACGTGTAGAAATCTTGTCGATGGAATTTCATTACCGCCGATGTATAATGTATTCTTTTATAAAATTAAGTTATAAAAATAATTACGATTTACGAGCAGCTTTTATGTCTTTTTCACAAATTAGTTATGATTACCGCCGATTATAATTTGTTGTTTTTAAATTAATTTGTTAAAACATATTTAGAATGCGAGTACAGTACCTATATTTTGCCAGTTAAAGAGTTTTTATACTTCTTATAAAAGTGTCGACAAATTACAGTCTAATTAAATCGCTTATTTTTATACCTCAAACGTGGCAAATAGGTATGCACTCCGCATGTGGTCTTTGCTACTGGCATAACAATATGATAAATATTTATTATGATTCAGCTACTGTCAATGAATGTTTAAATAAATTTATCTTACAGTGAAGTTAATGTTGTAAAATTTCATCACTTAAATTTGATAAAAAAATGTAATCCAAATGTGACCATAAAAATAAAATTCGCACAGTTAACAGACATGAAATACTTTTTATATTCTATAGATAACCTAATAGCTAAACTATACTAATTAAAAATTAACCAACGGACTGCACTAACTAATAAAAATTTGAATAATTTCGTCGTGGTATCAATGAACGTTTGATATCTATCGTTTCTATATAACTTCAACGATTTAAGTACTAATAACATCGTGGTCTGTTGCATGAGTTAGTGTCACCGGTAGCGCCCCCCGTCGCTGTGTTATGCGATACGACACATAATGCCGACGAATTTAATAATTCTACATTTTTAATCGCGTCGACGACTCGAAAAAATCTTTAGTGGAAGATTGGTATCTCGATATAGACTTTCTCGATGCTGTCCCAACTTTAGGGTCGGTTAAGCAATAACCTCGGTATGTAATGCGTGCGGGATTGCCAATCATTTGTGTAAAATATCTACAGATATGGTCGAAAGCCGGATTTTTGACTGTTTTGTGACTATTATTGTATTTCAAAATTAAATGGATAACTTTATAACTTATTTAGAATTATAACACTTGCTTTTTTACAGCAATATACTCGTATATTATTATTAGAGATCGGATATTGCAGTGCATATTTACCTAAACTGCGGGGAAGTAAGTAACATAGAGTGGATAATACCTCTAAAGTACCGGTATACCGATTTTAATACCGGGATTACAAAGGCATAAATTGTTATTAGAATTTGTAGAAATACAAGCTTTCCGGCCCCAGCTTAGCCCGCGATTTTCGCATTGTGCTCAAAAATCTGCATCAAAAATAGTAATTATAAAACCTTTATATCTCTGAAACGGTGCATCTGAGCGTAAAAATAACGTTATTTTCGTCCCCCTCTACCACTTCGCAACCAATTACCTAGTGCAAAAAGTCAATGTTTTGGTGATTTTCCTTGAAAAGTCCAGTTTCCATACAAAATTGACCAAAATATTTTTAAGTGTGCGACCTCTACTAATATAAACCTACTGAAATAAAACCAAATAAAACCAATGTATGATACAAGTAAGTGCAAAGTAAAAAATAAAAAAGTAAGTAACTCTGTAAGTCCTCTGTAATAATTATATTAATATTCTCGTACCTACATACTTATAATTATTTTACTATGCATATATATCTAAAACAGTTAAAGTTATAAGCTTTAATAGCCTGTAGCCCGTTCCAAGAACATACCGAGTCATAATTCATTATTTTAATCGGCATTATATTTATCAATTCATTAGGGACTTGGTACTAATAAGCTTAATTAATTAACCGATAATAATCACTGGGGTAGGTCCGCGGGGAGTGAAATAATTTCACTGTCACTTTCAATGTTATAATACATTGTAAACTTTGACTTGTAATCAAATTAGTAGTTCATGATGAAACGGCAGCAATATAAGATTGAACTGAAATAAAATTACGATAAATTATATTATCTATTTATTTGAAACTTTTTAAGACACCTAGAACCTAAAAAAAGCGATGGTGGCTGAATTGAATGAAATGAATAAGGGACTGGCATGCAAATCACGCGGTCCGAGTTCGATCCCGACCGGGCGGCAGTACCAATGTGGATTCGACTTTGTGGAATTTATATGTAAGTACTAGTCAAGTGACTTAGCATCTGCTAACGTTGAAGGAAAACATCGTGAAGAAATCCACATACCCTAGAAGAAATTCTATCGCACTAGGCCAGCGTGAGTGTATTATGGCTTAAGCCCTCTCAGCTCTCTAGTTAGAGGAGAGGAGACCCGAGCCCAGCAGTGGGACTTAATGGGTTGCTGATGTTGTAGACACCGTGAAGTTAGGCCTTGTTGAGTTAGAAGCTTATCTCTACATAGGACCTGGGGGGGCTTACTCTGAATTTCGACATTCGAATGTTCGGTTTTGATGTCGCTGTCAAATATTTGAAAGTAACAGCGCCCATATCTAAATTTTCTTAAACCCCCTGGTAACTTGTTGACAGTGCGAGTCGTAATATTATGGTCTCGTCTTGCCAAAATTTTACATGAAAATGTTTTGGTGGGATTAATTATCCTTATTCATTTAGCTACTTCCAGTACAAATTATAAAATCAATGCTTCTGTCGTAAAGAAACATACATTTGCGCGGGCAAGCACTTAGGCGTACAGTTTTTGCTATTACAAAAAAAATGTGGCCACCGGACGAAGTGTTATCGTTAAGGAAATCTATTTTTTTTATTTCGGCCTTAAAACATGAATGGTACGTACGATTTATGATATCACAGGTCTTTTTATAACCCACCCGCTGTTTTTTTTTTTTTCTTTCTTTACCCCGAGTCTTATCTCAACAATTTTGTGTCTCAATCTATTAATAATGTCTTCTTTTAGGACGCGACGTTTTGTGTTGATTTTTATCGATAGCTGACGTGTCAGTGACGGTACATCACCATATAGATACGTTTAGTGATTGGTCAAATTTATGTTGAGATCGTTATTATTGTTTAAACGTGATTTTTTTATTTTCACTCCACTTATTTTGAAGAAATTATACTATTTGTGAATATGTTTATTATTGATATTGTACGCTGGCTTGAAAGCAATTTTAGCAACATTTGACATTTAACAAAATTTTGACTTTTAAAATAGCGGTATTTGAGAGCACAATCATTGTACGCGTTACTTATGAGTGAGCATCCTAGTATGTATTTAACTGACCAGGTTTTAAATTATTGAAATGACCGAGTAAAGTAAAAAAATTAATAACAAGATCCTAATTTAAGTAACAAGATCCTAACTTTTTACATTCCTTGTCACGGATGACAAATTTTAGAATGGCTGCCCTATGTATAATTTCAAATGTAAACGTTAAATTTACGTTTGTTAAACGTTTTTATCATACGATATGAAAGAAGCCACCGCGACGCACGCACATCTTTCTAAATATTTTTATTAACACTAATCTACGACAACTATTCATTTAAAGCTTTACATTTTTTTATGTAAAAAGTCCGGTTCCTCAAAATTAAAAATAAAATATATATAAAATTTCGCATGTCTCACTTTCTGTTAGCGGAGACCGTATCATGAAGTTGGTGCACGAACGCCTAAGGCGGCTTCACACCAACTAGCGTACCTTGACCTACCTCGGCCATCTTCTTGACCTATTTACAGAATATTGCAACGTTTTTTCATAGTTTCTCAAAGCTCCTTGTAAACTGGTTACTTTATCAGTGGTTGTGGAGTAAATCATGTCGAACAAACACTGGCCGGCCGTCAACGCAGCATCGCACGATCAGTGTAAATTCATGTGTTTTTTACGTTCGCTTTTAGCAACTCACTCACATTTAAGACAGATTTATTAGTTATTCCATAAAAAAACTATAGACAACTAGCTTTATCTTGAAAGAAGGCTAAAACATGACTCAAATCTATCTGTATGACAAATTTCGCACAGACCCTTTAGCCAGGCGTGAACAGATAGTTAAACTGCGATTAAGTCATCAATTCATCATACATACCTAATAAACGGATTACTCTTTGATTACTATCCCTTTATAAAAAAGAAAATCCGATTATCCTGAATTACCTACTTCCATAGTGTAGTAAACAACCGTAAAAAATCTTTTAATAATACACCGAATTATTGTATATTGATTACGAAACGAACACAAACGTTTGCATTTTAAAACCGAACATTCTGAGCGGTGCGTTCGAAAATGCGGTTCGTTGTACTTACGTATCGGTCTCGGCCATTATATCGCGTCAACGGGCCACCGCATAATTACTTACATGCTAATTGTTCCAACTTCGGAACGTACACTTGCGGTTAAAAATAAATTGACAATTTGGAATTTGCAAATTTTTTATGTTTGATATTTGGATGTAAATGAAGTCGAGTAGCAACTTTCTTTTAGCATTTTGAACTGAATAACTTATGATACAATTAAATTATCATTATGTTTTTTCTTAAAACATGCCGATTTTAATCCATTTAATTTTTGTAAATACTTTATGAACAAACGCCAGTTTTTTTTTAATCTAAAACTGTGACGCAAGTTTGGTGTGTATTACAAATAATTTTACATTCGTGTTCAAGATATTGAACATGACCCCGTAAATAATGCGTGAAAATAGATTTCGGGTAACATGTTCAACTATTTATTTTAAATGTTTAAAAAAAAAAAAATATGTTTCGTATAAGCAAATGTGAAGTGCAACGGAAAAAAAAACAAATAAATTTAAAGTAACTCGACTCTTCTTAGTGTTTATAAAAAAAATTGGAATGTGAAACAACTGCTAGGCTAAACGGATACTCCAACTAGTGACATTTGTCACCATCACATTTTTGTCACATTACTGTAAATGTATGGAATCAAGGATAGTAACAATAAAATTGTCACGTGTTTTGCGCGAATCTCCATACATGCTCATAGACTTAACTAGAGTGACAAAACAGTCACAACGACCGATCACTAGTAGGTACACGCTTAGCCTCGGAGCTAACGGAACAAGAATTTTCTCTAGATATCTAATAAAGGTAGAAAATTTTCATTTATATGGTCTTGTTATTTTCTTGTATCGTGTTTATATGGTTATCTAGTTATTTTGCTGCGACAATTCTAACAAATGATGCGACCAGAAATTCATATCAGCCGCGGTCGAAAAGCTTTAGAGTTTTAGTTTAGGAATTGACTATAGAGTACTGGTTCACCATCATTATCAACAACTTGCTGCCTCCCACTGCTAGGCACGAATAATGCTCCTCAAAAGTGGGCCCTACTTGGAATCTCGACATTCAACTTTGTTGATTTTGATATCGCTGTGAATCTTTGGAAATTTAAATATCGTCGCTGTTATTGTCAAACCATTTTCAACGATTACCGATTTAGCCGAATGTCACAATTCCGAGTAAGTCCACTGAGGAGAACACAGCCTGTACCACGCTAACAGGTTTTATTTCGAGTTTAACTTTTCACAGGTGAATTATCATTTTGTTCCTAAAACATCTGGGGATGAAAATTAATGTGACACGTTGCATTCTTACTTTAAATTAAGACAACTGACTAACGCTTCCTATCTATCCTACAAGTCACAAATACATTATATTTATTATTATATTTCGATCACAAGATATTGTGTAGATGGCTTCTCAGTCATGTGATCAAAGGTATTGAATATTGATGTGACATTAAAAAAAAATAAAGCACTGATTTTGTCACTTGTTTGTGAATCCGTTAATAAATTCAAATTATAGCTAGCTCTGAAATTCGAATTAGATTGAATTTGAAAATTCTGCCATCGTTTTCAATAGCTGTATTTCGAAAAAGGAACACATTTCGACTGTAGTGTTGTTGCCCGACTAACCCAACCGCCAATCTCAAAGCGTTTCTGTAAACATCGCGGTAAGTTTCGGTTTATTTATTAGCGGCATTTATCGGTCGTTAAAACGTAGTCGCGGCATGGCTTCGTCATGGCGTGTGACGTCACCAGTCGTATAGTAACGGCAAACAATGCGCCGTGCGTGTTACGCTCGATTTATGACCGTAGGTTCTATAAGTGCGGAATTCAAATTTCGAACGGGTTTGTGACATTTGAGCAGAGTTCGTTAGATTTTTGGACTTACCTACTATAAAATCGTTCTAAAACTTATATCTCTATGACCTTAATCAACCAGTTATTAATTCCTGATTTGTGTGTTACCTGTTGTAAATTATAATCAGCTAGGTATTCTTAACATTTTTCTTCTAACTTAAGAAAAGGAACGAAGTACATAGGTACCTAATTATTAAATCTCTGAAACATTTGGGAGCCAACGATTAGCCAAATATCGTTTATTACATACATGAAAAATAAACATACGAAGGTTAGTTGTTTTAAATATATATATATCAAACTAAGATTGAAATAAACCGTAAATATAAATAAAAGCACTAGGTTTGTATTGACAAACGAAAAGCGATTACAGAAACCCAGATAAAAAATATAATAATTAATAAGATTGAGTAGATGTCTACCTAATAAAAGATATACATAATAATAATAATAACACTAAAAAATATTTGTGCGTGTAATAATAGTGTGATATTAAAATTGTAAAAAAATAATATGCACAATTCGATTCTACGCCAAATCTATACTAATATTATAAAGCTGAAGGGTTTGTTTGTTTGAACGCTCAGATCTCAGGAACTACTGATCCGATTTAAAAAAATCTTTTAGTGTTGTATAGCCCATTTATTGAGGAAAGTTATAGGCTATATAACATCACACTATGGCCGACAGGAGCTGATCAGTGGCCAAATAAAAAACGACGGGAACCAAGCCCCGCGCGGACTTTTAGTGAATCGATAAAAATATTGAAATTTTTACCGTAATGTTTTTCGAAAACAAAATGAGCCTATTATAATGAGGACATCCTAAAGTATAATTTTATTATATGTTTACAGCATTATCTTTATAGCCATATATACAGACAATAATAATTACAATTAACATAATTAAAAACATGTAAATATAGTTATCAACAACAGACCGATATAATACAAATTAATTTAGCTAATTGGTAAATAAACGGGTTCTTTATGTTATTTGCTACGATTGGCGAATTGGCGATGCGAATGCTCTTCGATTTAATGTTGTTAATAATTGTGAAAATACTGCTTATGCTAACATTGTCGTGTCAGTCTGCCTACTTTGTTCGATGTAACGGTAGGTATAATTACCGATTACTAATTTTTCTTACTATTCTGTCCTGTTTTCGATGTAGTCAGTATATTTTTATAAAATATTAGTTACGTTTAAAATTATTTTATTGTCTTTAATATTATCTGGTATTAAATCATCAACCAAACTGTATGATATTTTTAGTTTAATTATGTATTTATAATTATTATAATAAAATAATTGTAACGGAACATTTAGCAGTGTGACTGTCGTTCTGAAACCAGATCTGAACCCCGAGTACTTGGAGATGGGGTTCCGTGGCGGTGCGGGCCTGGGGACTGCGTCACGCACCAAACGCATGCGCACTAGCTTCAAGCACCACCAGCTACGAACCATGAAGTCCTACTTCGCTATCAACCACAACCCAGACGCGAAGGACCTCAAACAACTCAGCCAGAAAACTGGACTACCCAAAAGGGTTCTACAGGTAATATTAATAAGATGATAATTTTAACTTCTTTTTTTAAAAATGGAACACACCTAATGAAGAATTCAGGGCACTTCGACTATTCAAATTGGAATTTTTCAATTTGAGTGTTCCATTTTGAAAAATCTAATTTGAAATGATTTTTAATAATTATGGTTTTATAAAAAATATGTTTGTGGTTTGTGGGACTTCGTTTATGCAGGTTTAACTACATAATGACAATTAAAACAGCCGTTGTAATAAAAATATTATTGTCTAAATTTAATTTTACGTTCTGCTTACATATCGTATTAAATTTCAACACAAAGCTAAACTTTTATAACCATAGTATCGAATAATAGAGTATCCATTTTATACTCTATGTGTAACTAATGGAGAAGCGCTATTTTACGCGTAGGTAGCTGGTTCATTAGCATACTGATCAAGACGTTAGAATATGCTTGACTATAATTACAAGCAATATTGCCGATAAGATACGCTTTGGATATTTCTATTTCACATTTTATCTATAGT
This sequence comes from Laspeyria flexula, assembly GCA_905147015.1. Classification (NCBI taxonomy): domain Eukaryota; kingdom Metazoa; phylum Arthropoda; class Insecta; order Lepidoptera; family Erebidae; genus Laspeyria; species Laspeyria flexula. Next base: position 6,427,583 of record LR989949.1, on the reverse strand, counting down.
CTTACTACTACTTTCAGTGAATATGCTACTTATGCTTAGATAAATAGGTACTTAAAAAGTACATAAAGCAAATCGTTCGAGAAAATTGTAATAACATTGCTTAGATCGCAAACTTTGTAGCAAAAGAAAGCTTTTAGTGTTTCCCGATGGCCAGTGCTTCTCAGTACTGCAATGGAACAATTTACTTCGGTGTATGTTTCTATAGTCTGTATGTAAATAGAACTCGACCATTTATACATTTATTTTTAATACTAAAATCAAATGCACTTAAGTAGCTGTAACAAAGAATAGTCAATAATTAAGATGTAGAAAGAGTTTTTTAATATTAAAAAAAAAAGGCGTTGACTTGAGGGCAATTAATAAAACTAAGTTTTTAGGCAAAAAGACATTAATATATTTTTGCATTTTAATATTTTTAATCAATGTACTTAAACGGTGTAAAGTTGCCATTAATTTGAAATGTTCAACTTTAATCGTTCATTTATTAAAATTAAGTATTTAAACTACACTAAACTCCGACGGACGAGACCTATAGGCGTGAATAACATTACGGTTTTGGGATTAATCAACATATTTTAATAAAATTAAATGTTACGGCTATGTATGGTGGCACATTATGAAAATCGTTACTTTTAAATGCAGTTATTTAGTGAAACAACTTCGGTAAATACTTTGGAACGTTTTTAAGAACCATAAAATCAACATGTGAGATTAAACCGTACCGTTGAGCTATGTATTAATCAAGTTATTATTTAGTTCGTCGAAGTGACAGTTGTCAAGTAGCAATACATGTAAGATGGCTAGTAATATCAGAGTTACAATGCACTGAGTCAAACCTGAATTCAAGTGTGTCAAACGCATAAAATAAGTCTTAAACAAACCGGTAGTTGAAAGCTAATGCGAGTTTAATGTACTGCTGATACCGCGTCGCTTTGCCCCTATCGACTTATCAACGTTTTGCATTGCGAATGTTTTTTAAAGTCCATTTTTATTTTTTCTTTTTTCGTCAACCGATTTTATCATCACTCTTTTTGACAGGTGACGAGTGGTACCGACTTCAATTTATAAATTGATAAAGCAACACCCTGAATTCAAATTTGGAATATGGCCATTTTGTTTTGTTAGTTTTTTTTTACAGAGGCAAAGGTAAGCTGTTAGTGTTCGTGTTACAGCCTATAGATTTTTTTTTTTTGGCAAAGGTATAAGAAGTAACCGGTAAAAAGATTGTTGGTGATCTACCACCGGGATGGATGTCAACATGATTGGTTTCAAAGAATTTGCGTGTTGGGAGTTCAAAATTGCAAGTTCGCGTAATCGTAATTATACGGGCGGCGTGTTATTGACGGCTATAATCAACGTTCGCAGGTAAGTCAAGAATTTTGTGAAATCAACTCAAACTTGCAGAGAGCGAGTTATGAATTAATAATAAGGAAAACATAATTATGTTTCAGTTTTATAATTTATGGCTAACTTTATAAGCCATTTATCGAAGTAAATTATTGTGTTAACAACTTGACTGCACTGTGAGACATAAAATGTTCAAAACATAATTAATTTTTACTTGTTTGGTTTTTACTACTTAGTTGAAAGTTTAAATATTTATATCACTGACACAGTTAAAAACTAAACAAAAAAAAAAGAGTGCACCCAGTAATAGAAAATTTGCTTATAACTAAATAAGTTCACAAGTGGCGTTTACATTAAAATAATATAATACTCTATAAATATACCATATTTTTTCTTCAATATTTATATCTAGATTCGCTAAAAGAGAACTCAATGTTAATATAAAATAGATTATAATTATTATATTAGTAAAGCATGTTTTCATTTCAAAAATATCTAAAAAGAAAATACATAGTAATGAAATGAAAAGCAGCAATATCTATTCTTTGCGTATTCCCTTTATTTATAGACTGAATGCCTTCTATTGTCTTTACAAACTTTATTTCTTTGCATTCCTTCGGGAGTAAAAGGCTGCCGCTCTTACACCGCGGTAGTTTGACCATAGTCTCTAAGTAACAGGGCACACAGCGGCACGTCTCAGCATTTAGCAGTCTGTATTGCGTTTAATTTGTTTGTTATAAGCGGTGCTTTAATGTAGACCGGCAAAGTTCGCCTTTGTTCCCGTCATTATGTGTGTAAACCGTAACTCTATATTATGCAACACTTGGGCTAACAATCAAGAACATGCGTATAAGTTATCGCTCGGAATTTTAACTTTATTTTAATTAGTATATGTTCTATATTTATTTAATGGCACATGTTGTTATGACTTTTCTGAATGGACAATGGATGAACGTATATAAAAATATTTGCGATAATTTGATATGCTCTAGTTTTTAAAAGAACAAGTAAATTAAAATCACGATTTAAGATAATAAAGCAGTTAATTCGCTCCCAACAAAGTCACTACAACATAATACCTTATAAACACTAATTGTAAATTTTAGCGTAAGCGCCTGTTTCAATAAACTATCCGATATTTCGTTAATAGTAACAGTGCAAACTTTGGGGTCCTCCCTGAGTGTGTTACGCTCTCTTCCTACAAACACTGTGTGTTAATAATATCTTAGCCTGTATCGAAATGTGTCGTAGACTCCTCAGAGACACAGAAACAAACACAAATGTTAGATCAGACAGTGCATAATATTGTCTTATATTATCTAACCTTCATTTTCCGTTGACTGCGCTTATGTAAATTTCAGGTCAAGGATTTAAATTATTTAAATAACATTTCCTCGGAGATCGATATTAGCTCGGCTGAGGAAAAAACTATTTTGTTTATACTTGCGTTTTTTTAAATACATTAACAATAAACGTTAACAACAAAAACATCATTATCCGATTTTGTATCAAAATGATTCGAGCCATTTTATACAAGAGTTGTTCTTTTAATTTTAAAATATTTTTTTATTTACAGAATACTTTTTAGAAACTTTACTTTATTTGGAATATTTTTTTTCAAGTAAAAATAGCAAATTTTAAGGCGTACAGCGTAAGTGACATTACATACAAATATGGAAATAGCTTTATGGTGAATTGCGTTTGTCATTGGATACTAAAATAACATACCTATGTATTAAATAACGATTTCATTAACCGCAAATTATTAAGATGTCATATTTATATTCACACTAAAATTGTAAGTAATTCATGAATTTCTAAAACACATTTTATGCAGTAAAACGTAATTGAAAAGACCTTGTATGGTTAAGCTAAACTAAGATATTTGCTTCCGAAATATTATGTTCGCGGAAAATTATTTACTTATAAATAAACTACTGGCACCTATTCACGGCTTTACACCAACGGAAACATTACGTACATACATAGCTTCCCGCCTTTTATCCTCGAAGGGGTAGGCAGAAGTGTCTCATACTCACAATTCACACAGTACGCCAAACACCGGGCTGAAATGGATAATTTCGTAACAAAAAACCTTTTTTACTAGATACGGGAATCGAATTATAATTATATATTCTCATTATTTGGCTTCAAAGAAGCTTTCATAAAATACGAAACGAAATAAAAATGTTTCGAATTTTAGCATCTTTTAATCTTGTTTTAGTAGAATCTTTACTCAGTTCATTTCATTTTTCATTGAAATATAAACCTTATAACAGAAATGTTGTTTAAATTGATTTTATATTTTGTCTGCTTTAGTAGATAACAATAGGCGTTGCTACGAAATAAATGTATCCAATATTATATATAATTTTGTGAAGAGATTTAATCATGTGCCACGTGGTTGTAATCTTGCGTGCCAACAGAGGTGACCTTGGTGGGAACTTGGTTGCCATCTGCGTAATTTGTATGAAATTTGGATTACATCTACCGGCTAGGTGGATATCATTTCATGATTACATACAAGGTCACCTCTGTTGGACCGCTAGATAACAACCGTGGCACTCGCTTTAGCTGAAAGTTAGTAGGTACGTTATTAAATCTATACATATATTAATATTATAAAGCTGAAAAGTATGTTTGTTTGGTTGAACGCTAGGATCTCAAGAACCACTATTCAAATTTGAAAAAATATTTTAGTTATAGAAAGCCCATTTAATAATTAACTTATTATATAGACTCAACAGAGATGTAACAATAAGCGCGTAGGTACTTATATTATAATTTGTAAATATTGAATTTTTTCTGGTTGTTTAAATACCGTCTCTCTACATATCGTCTTTATAGTCCGAGTCTTGAATACTTACAAGATGGCGGTCTAGAATCGATTCGCTTGACCCTTGTCGCGCTATACTTAGGTAATTGTGAGAGCTTCCAGATCCTTTGTTACAGCCTGTTTGGTGCGAGGCGAACCCAATCCGATATCAGAACCATAAATATTTCCACCGACCAATTATTCCAAGGTCTCCTTCCCTCCTCTCTACGAATATTGATCGAGATTTTTTCCCGCCAAAAGGCTTTCGAGTCGCAGTTGCCATATTGCGACGATAATATCTTATTCGTTTTTGTACTTCGTCGCACTCTTGGCTGTACGCTGCCGCAGACAAACGCTTTGTTTTACTTTTTTAAATCTCAGTAGTAGATGTTAGCTCTCTTTTGTTTTATACGATAAAGCATTTGGCTCAAAAACAAACGTCTGTTACTCCTCGACTCGAATTGTTTCTTTTATATGCTCGAACAGTAAACATGGACGCACGGATGCACGGTGCGCGGCACAGGGCACGGTGAAACTTAAACGAATTCGACTCGGCGATTAGTCCCGAAATTTTAATTTACCATTCAAATTATTAGATCGGGTCACTTTTATTTTATTACAGCACCATTGATATTTATTCACTGGCATGTTCAATTGACGTATCCCAAAGGCCTTTACAACTCAATTCGATCACAAGGAACGGATTCAAAGAATTATAGGCACCAATAAACTCATAAAACTGGTGTCGATGCCGCAATACCGCAGTATAAAAAGCCAAGCATTTTCAGCTATCCCTAAATAAAAACCCAACAGGAGGGGCTGAAACCAAAAGATTTATGTCTCTCACCTCTCAAGTTATTTACGAGAATTACGAGACTAATTGCTTTTAAGCGAGAATTTGAACCTTGCAGAGATGTAAATAAGGGTGTCGTACAATTAATGTTGGCAAAGACCTCAAAGGCTTGGGTTTTAGTCCAAATTAGCAGAGATGCAGTGGGCTGCAGTTGCCCCTTGTTTTTACTGCTTTATATGTTCACGTGGCGTTTGCCGCGTACCTACTTGAGTCCTTGGTCCAAAGGGTATTGCGTTCTAAACGTGAGCCTTGATATTGCCTTTATTAATGGCGTCTGTTAATGCACTTTAGCCTGAAAGCTCTTCACTCCTACGTTACATAGTACGAACACAAGCAAATAAATCCAATTTCTCTTTGCTTGGACACTATCATTTTACGATTTATTTGAATACAAAAATTTCTATTCGGATATTTTACTGCAACGGGATATTATTATAGAAATGTTCTGAAAATAAAATGTTATTTTGTGTTAAAATTTGTGGAGTAAAATAATGTACGATAAAAATATTTTGCAAACACACTCGAAATATTAAACATATTATTCATAATTTTTCGCAGACAATAAAGAATATGAACGCGTCGATTTCAAGATAAAGTTGTGTTTACGTATTCCAAAATTAGCTTCACAGAGTTTCAGCAAACGGCGGGAAAAGATATAAAAATACTTTTTTTAAATGGCCATTCTGAACAGGTGCGCGGTCTAATTGCCTCGGGCGCCTCATAATATATAGACGCAGTGTCAACCAAACTGTGCGCGGGCGCATTTAGAACAAACCATGCCATATATCTCTCCCTGCGTCCGCAATTACGTGATTTGTCACTCCACTTTTCTTTTTTTTTCTTTTTTCATTCTGAAAAATGAGTGGAGTTCAACTGCTCAAGTCGGCCATAATTAGTCGACTGAAAAAGTGCATTTCGTTGTTTCCCTTATTGTGCCATCATTCACACAGCTACCGTATTTAAAGTACTATTAAAATTATCTTTGTTGATTAATATATCGATTTCCAATAATTATTTTTTACTTGTTTTGGTAAATCAGCTTTGTGCGCGGCTGTACACCTTGTATTGTAAGTTTCTGTTGATTTAATCAACATAAAGATGGTTTAAACAAGATATCCTTGAATGCATGCCACGTCTTGTAGTATTAACTAAAACGAGTGTTTGTTGGTAGTTACTTGTATGTATGTTTGTTAACGAATAATAATGTATATTTATGATTCTAAATTCTTGTCAACTTTGAACAACAAGTTCTGAATGTGTAATGCCCATAAATTCTACTCAAAAAGGATGAAATCTGAAAAAAAAAACTACAAGCGATGTACAGCGTTCCTTATGTTTCCCAGTCCAACAAAAATTAATTACACCGTTCTATTTTTAAAACGTTTTCATGCCATGATTTCGAACACTATAAAGATGCCTCTTAACGGCACACAAATAACCCGGCCAAAGGCGATGGCACACAACCCTCGCAATTAGTATCGGATGGTCACACCTCGACGTTTGGCCGCGTATAATTTTGCTTTCTAAGTACATTTTGTGACAATAATAAACGCATAAGCCCATTCAATTTTAAACTTTATCATGCCGCAACAGAGTAAAAAATTGCGCATACAAATGAGATCAAATCACACAGTCTAGTAATTAGTACAGGCGCGCACAGCGACGCTCTGTTGGGCAGATAATTTCCGCTGTACGTTCAAAAGACGTCCATTTGTCATTCGGTCGCGCGAAGTCTTACGCAGCGGACGTGCCTCTCCCTACTTAATTTATTCAAATATTATTTATTTAAGGAAAACGGGACTATTAATCACATTTCTACAGTTTTTATTTACATGTGCGGTGCTCTGCTCGCTTTGATCGTTCAGACATTTATTAGAGGTCCTTATGCGGTGTTTTTTATTTACTCCTACCATAATTAAATTGGATATCAATTTACACATTGCGTGGAGTGTAATTATTTTAAATTGAATGGTGTTTGATTTTCCTTTTACGTTAAAGTAACGATGCCGCGATGGTCGGTACGCCATCATTAGTGTACTGCTCCCTTAATTTGTTAGATTTTTATTTGTGTATCGAAGTTAAATTTACGCATTTTCTAATTATGCCTTTTTCTTTGGATATTAGCACCTTTTAATGGTTTTTAAACATTTGATACACAGGTGTGATTCGCGTTGGTGTTGTATTTTGTTACACGGAAATTTAATTACGTGTTATGTCAAATTAACACATGTAAGATAAATAATGAATGTTATTAGGTGTAATTTATTTTGGTGAGGTCTAGGTATGCTGTGTATATACCTAGAAGCAATGTTTACGTTTAAAGTTCATGGGGTACATAATACCTTTATCTATTAAACTACTGAAGCGATGGTGGCTGAATGGATAAGTGACAGGCGCCGCGTGCTAAACACGCGGTCCGAGTTTCGACCAGCAAAAATTATTAAATAGCGTTAGACCACAGAACAATATATTATTATAGGTTTTTAAAGGAGTGCCGTTATCCAAAATATGAGATCTGAATTCGATACTGACCGGTATGACATAAGTACCGTACATTTACGTGTACCTATACATTTTGCGTAGCATTCATCTTTACTAAAATTTAAGGCACACATTGTGATGAAACCTGCACACGCTGGGAGCAATTCTAAGGACAGGTTTGATGTGGCAACTCGCCTTAGGATGGATGATGATTTGGATTTACGTTCAAACCTTCACGTATTTTCTTGGGTAACGAACTTCAATTTGATTTAACTTCATCTATGAAAAAGTAAGACGAAAGATTCAAGCAAAGTATGTTCGTGTAATTCGATATTAAACTCGCAGAAAACCGCTCAATTGTAAATAGCGAGGTGTCCACTTAAACCATTACGCCATCCGTACAGTCAATGCTTGTTATACTAATAAAAAGCGGATATGAAAATGATCGCTTTGACGACAAGTCGGTAACATTGTAGTAGGATAGTGTGTGCACACATTAGCGGATAATTTTACCTCGTTTGTTCTAGTTGGATGCGCGGGGGCAATTTGCGATGTCACTGCGTTGCGGTTAGAGTAATGAGCTATGACACTGAATGAGACATCAGAGGGGGCGTGGCGCAAGTCGCTCGACTGTTGCCCCATTATTTCACTTATTTAATAACGCTCAGTGTCTTGTCACAAAATAAAATAGAAAAGAAAGAGAAGAAATAAAGAAAGAGAGTACCTACAAAAGGTAACCTGCTTACAAAGCGCGCTCAAGCAACACACAGACATCGCTCGCGGACACGATATCTTAGAGGGTTGAGAGGGACAGTGCGAGCCCGAGTGCCATCCGCTTCAGACCGTGTCTTAAGTTCTTCATAGCAACGATGGAGCAAAAAAAAAAAGAGTTGGCAATTACTGTTCTGTTTATAGAGGTTTTAATTCTAGTTATAATAATGAATTTTCGTTTTTTTGCCCACTAGTTGCATCAGTTATGTACCTAACTACCTAGTAGTATTTGCTTGTATTTTAGACGCCAGTTCATACCTACGACGATAATCCTTATCCTTTTCCTTACATACTAGTATAAAATAAGTTGCTTCAGCTGTCTGTTCGGTTGGATCTTGATCCAAACTTCGTAACGGATTTTGATGCGGTTTTCATCAATAAATAGAGTGATTTATGAGGAAAATATTTAAGTAGTTATAAAATACATACAACGCGGGCGATGTAGTGGGCGGAGGCTAGTACACATAATGATAAAATGTACAAATCTTTTTAGACGTCGCAACGACATGTACCACAATTTCAAGTCAATTCGTTTATTTATCAGAATAATGTAGTAGACTATTTATTAAATTACTACAACAGATAATATACTAGATCGGTACATTCTACCATAACAAAATATGGTGTGCAAAATTGTCATGATAACTACCTATATTTAACAATTTACTACCTTAGAACTTATGTATAATTAATATGTATATTAATAATAAAAAAATACCTAGGAACTTAAAAATAATACTATTACAGAGTGTCTTTAATACAAATATTCTTTTTTTTTAATTAGATATTTATAGTTATAGCTATAGTTAGCAACAATTTTGATAAAATAAAATTACCTACCTGATTGTAGTACCTAGTCAATCGTCACATCATTATATTATCAGCCCAACGACGCGCGTCCGGATCGCTCGCTGTGGTCTACCTACCAGGGTTGTTACGAATATTCGCATCCGCATCCGTAAATTCCGAATATTCGCATTAATTCAGACATCTACATCCAAATTCACATCCGCATCAATCAATGCGGAGTTTTTACGAATGCAAATTCACAACAAAAATAATTATCCTTTTAAAATACCAAAATCCGCATCCGCATCCGCATCAAATCCGCAACAGCGGATGTGAACTTTAATAATCCTCATCCGCATCTGCATCCGCGGATGACCCAAACCCTAACTAGCGCGACCGCCGAGCGTAGGTAAGAAAAATGCAGTACATACATAAGATTACCTTCTGTACTTTCTTTATTTTGTGGTCTTGTGGACATGTTTCTGTTGGTGAAGAAATAGTTCTGTTTGTTTGTTTACTTTTTTATTTCCGTGACCTTATTTTCGATAAGAAAAAGAGTAGAATTTCTATAGTATCAAGACGGTTAGTAAACATATAGTACAGGTTAATTCTACACATCATAATATCGACTATCAGTCTATATTTCATATTATTATACCTTGATGAATAGCTGTTATAGCGGTTTGGTCCACGTCAAATTAATCACAGCAACTTTTCGTAGAAAAATGAATTCCTAGAAACTCATTTACCTCATTGAAGTGAAAATACGTTGTACTTACGTTTATTGTTGGTTAGTAATTTCATAGGAATGTTCGGAATAAGTTTGATAGTAAGCCTACAGTTACACAACTCAAGCCGTGGACATTTAGCTTAACATAGTTAAAAATAAATGTTCAAGATCATTCAGTCAATGTCTGCCGCCGGCTACTGTGAGACGGCTGATTGTATCTCAATGACAAATAGTGCGAGCCGGCCCTTAGCGTACTGAACTACTGAGTATCACTGAACTGGCGCACTTGAGAACCACCGACTTCTAAGTATTGAATATCAAGAGATAATTCACGGTTTATTCTAAATCTAATTTCCTCTATCTAGGGAATTAATTAATCTCGCATAGGTTAGTGAGGGTTAATACATTTTTGATCTCCTAAATTAATTGTAATGGAACTTTTTCCTTATTATTATAGATACCTAGATAGAACACCTAAGCAGGTAGATTATAATCTACTTACGCTAACAGCGTGTTCCAGTAACCACAATATAACTTAAAATGCCTAATTTAAATCTGTCTAAGTTAAAAAAGTTGTGATTATGAGTACATTATGACGAATCTATAACTGTTCGTTTCCCAAATTAAAAAAAAGTTTTCCTGACGTATAAAATCACGAAAGATAAAATTCAGATGGCATAGGAAAACTGGTTGAGTAATTTTCGTTGCAAATTCAGATTTGAAAATCTTGAATACGAAAACGTCGAGCAGTTCACATCTCAATCTCGTATCCAACTATAATATGTCTTGTGATCTGACAAACCAATATTTCATTAAACATATATCATTTAGTCGTTTCAAAAACAAATAAAAAGCTTCATAAATAAAAATATGTATCATTAGACGGCAGCCGCTGAAAAATTACTTGGTTGAATGTTTTCAATTGTCTTTGCGTGTCAGTATGTAGAGTATATTGAGTCGTATGTTAAGAGTGATAGGAGTTATTTTAGATCGGTATGTTAGTTTGACGGTATAACTAATGATGTGTCGTATATTGCTTATTTATTCGAAATGTGAGCGAAAATAGTACCGTTGTAGATTCGGCCTTCGGGACAGCTAACAGCCGACATGTGTTCAGTTACAAGTAAGTTATTGTATTCATCCTTGGGTAATCAAATTTTGACACTTTTAGTAATATATCCATAGGCTATGGTATATCGCTTATCATCAGGCGGGCCGTAAACTTGTTTGCTATCATCATCACAGTATAAAAATACATTGCCATACTTCACTACTTAGTATAAAAAAAAGTCGCTGTTGCTGTCTGTCCTTTCCTATGTATGCTCAAATCTTTAAAACTACGCAACGGATTTTGAAGCGGTTTTTTTTAATAGATAGAGAAATTCAAGAGGAAGGTTTATAGGTATAAAATACATACCACGCGGGTGAAGCAGCGTGCGGAAGCTAGTATACTAATATTATGAAGCTGAAGAGTTTGTTTGTTTTGTTGGGCGCGTTAATTTCATGAACTACTGATCCGATCTGAAAAATTAGTTTAGTTAGTTAAGGAAGGCTATAGGCTACATATCATTACGATGCCACCAATAGGAGCTGAGTAGTAGCCAAACGAAAAGCCACACATTTTACTTCAAAGACTAACATAAATACAAAAAATTATTTCCAGTGTTTAAAGTCTCTGTCAAGTTAAACAATGGACAATAATCTCAGAACCAATCAACAAGTTTTTCCAATAATTTAATATGAATATTATCAGAGCAACTTCTTCCATTGTTATTGTAATTTAAACACGATACGTCGGGATACTTGAGTTTCCTTACACTAATTGTAAAATTACTGAAAAAAATCTTGGGAATGTTGTAACTGTTGTATCGTTTTCAAGGAATGTAAGTGCTCGTAACTTAATTTATTGTTAGGTAGGTATATTTATTAATGCCCTGTTTTATAACAATTTCGGTGGCGCAGGACAATCAGTGACCGGGACCTACCCACTGATTCTGTCTCATCGGATCCTCCTCCAAATTTTTTTGACTGTAACGCTAACGACGAGGGTCGTAACTCAGGGATCGGAAGGTGGAGGTTTCAATATTACGAAGATAAACTCGTTTATGTATTTATATTTTCATTTATTTGTATTTTATTATATTTATTTTTAAACCGAACGACAAACGGGAGCGTTAGTAAAAATAAACTTTTATAATCTCAAGGGCCACTTGCGCACACTAAAACGCACACTCAACTCCTTTCTTTTGGAGAGTTCACTTTTCTCTAGAAGCTTCTTATTTTTTCTACCGATCCAAAATCAAATCTTAAAACATTTGTGACAGCGCGAGCGTAAAGAGGTTTGCCAAACCAAAGAAAAAGATTATACTTGGCAAAATTCTACTGTACCTAGGTCGAAAAGTATTTTTAATCGCGATTATACGGATTATACATATATACGAGAGAACAACTTTTGCGATTTCAACTAGTAGGTGTATAGATAATTTAGGTATAAAAGATGTAGGTTAACTACTAATTTTTATCTACGACACTAAAATTAAATGTCTCGTCATAACTCGTGTTCACAAACCGATCATTGCCGAATGAAATCGTGAACAATCGTTCTTCGTAACTGAACAGTAGTCGACAGTTGACAGTATCTGAGATGGTTAGAAGAACGTCATTCATAACTAAAAACTATTGTTGTTAGACCACCAAGATGCCGTTATCTGTTCGTGACAGTACAGTCATCAATCCTGCCACTTTGCTACCCTAATAGTGCTGCGGTTTTTGGAAATAGTCGATTAATTTAGTCGGATACTTATTTTTAAATGTTTAGTCGATTATTTTTTTTACGTTGGCTTCTTAGGTATATTGTTATAATTTATTTGTGTTTATTTTTAGTCTGGCTAACCGCCAAATTATTACTTAATGTTAAATAGATACTGAAACCACATTTCTCATAATTAGGAGCTGCTACTAACTCGTGTTAGGTACACGAGTTAGTAGCAAGGTATAAAAAAAACAAAACAGATAATTTTTACTTTATTTGTAAGTAGTAATGACTTTATGAAGTGCTAAACTCAACAACAGCACTGATTATAAATTGAAAAATATTACTTAGTGATTAGAATAGTCGTATCTATTAGATAATTGGCAAATACTTGAGTAGTTTATAATAGAACTATTGTACCTACTATCTTAATGATAATCTTTGCCAATTGGCATACTGTTAGCGTATCAAATTGATTGGTAAATTACTTGTAGCATACTTAATCAACAGGCGACAATTAATTTGTTACTACGATTTATTAGAACGGTAAATTAGTTGGAACATAGAGATAGTTAGCGCACTAGTAACATTGTGTTACCTAATAACAATAACAACATATTTTTTTTTGCAATAGCTAATAATTTAATTTTCTAAAAATAAGAGCAGATTTTTTTTAAATTTCTATTAAAAATAATTCTGGTGTTTTTTTACAAAGATCAGATAACAATTGAAAATGTACGTTAAAAGTGTAACCTTAGTGGTAATGAAAAAAAAAATAGATAATTTTTCTATCAAGAAGTGACTTGTCACAACTGTGAGAGTGCGTGTACTGTTAATAATAAAGAAAAGGAAAAATCACAGTACGGGTTATTTATAGCTCCATAAAAAATAGTAGGAATGTAATAGGTTGGTACTTCACTATAAATGTATGTAAAGTATGTTATTGATTCAAGATATTCATATACTTAGTATGTACGAAGTTACCAGCAACAGAATCGCTACCGTCGTTTAATCGATTACACAATTAGTCGACTAAATGTAATAGGCGGGGAGTCGGGCGCGAGCGTGTTAATTACTCACAAACGCTTTGATTTGTACAAATTAATATCTTCACAGAAAGCACAGTCATTGCTACAAAGTTATGTAGAAAATACGATACTGCTTGTATTTTATTTAATAAATCAGTTAGTTTAGTATATTTTAACATTTTTTTTTTAGATATTTGTTTGGATAATGTTGTAACAAGAAATAATTTTATCAGATATTCCACTTATTGATTAATTACTTAGGTAGGAATACTTGCAGAAATAAGAAAATAGCGTGAAAGGGGATGTGTTCAAATTGTGTACGGTATTGTATGCATGTTTCCAATTACCAGTATTAACCTTCATTCTTTACGGTACTCGGAAATTATTTTACACTTTATTTTGTTTGTATTTCAGTTAACCGCACTTACCAATCAACTTAACTTTTTGCTGCATTGTGGCCACTTATACCACTATACAATCAATGTTATTGAACTTTCTGCTTTTTCCGGGCATTCGACCACTTCAGGGCCAAGAAAGAAACGGGCATCTAAATTTGGCGTAAGGCAACTTTAGCCGCCATAACGCGGGGGGCGGGGCTTGCATGCGGGCGCGCGTGATTGGTTGCGAGATTCGCGCGCACGCCGGCCGAACGCCTGAATCTTGAAGAATCGAATACAAGAACAAACAAACTCGTATTGAGCCTGCTGTATCTATGACCGAGTTCAACTTATATTGCTTTATTCAGAGTATAATCACGTAGAACTGCTTGGGAGTATTTCAGTATTTTTTTTTTTTGTTAAAGACTAGATATCACGTGCTTCATTATGAGACCGTTGAAAATATTTTATACACGTTAGTCTATAAATAACTTGAACAGAGACGTATGTGAGATAAATCTCTGTGTATTTACCATGTCAATAGTTTTTCCACAGTACCTACACAACAACAACGGGCCGGAATGCTACGTCTGCAACGATTACGCAGCCAGCCAGCTAATTACAGATAAAATCACTTCGGAACGCAGCGACGGGCAAGAACGCCATCACGTGCCGCAAAAAGGGACCGGCCGGCATCCAGCTTCCGCGTGCAATGCGCTCCGGAAGCCCCCGAAATTCAGAGCGAGATTTTTTGTGACGTCATTACTTTATGGCTGTGCGCTTGCGATGTTCACCTTATATAGTATCGCATACTGATATTGCGTTTTTGTTCTCAGGTGTGGTTCCAGAATGCGCGGGCCAAGTGGCGGCGAATGGTGACGAAGCAAGAAAACAAAATGGCGGAGAAGTGCTCGCCCGACGCATCGCTGGAGTTGGACATGTACCACGGGCCCATGGGGTCCATCCAGTCGCTGCCGCCGCATAGCCCGCCATACAGCGTGATGGGCGGCCCTCCTAGCCCCAACTCCATGGATTGCCCATAGCCCCAGTTTTGCGCTTTATGAGCGCTATGGACATATTGAGTGACTCGCCATTCCGCGTTCTGACGTTCTTTAGTGATTCCATTTTTGGTGCGTTTGGAGTGGACAGTGTAAAGTTGTGTAAGTGTTTCTATTGAATCTCTTCTAAGATCTATTCTGACTGTCTCTAATGGTTGTATATTATGTTAATCTTGGTTAGCGACATGGTTATATAAGAACCAGCATAAGTCGTAGGTACTGAGGTCAATATTGTTGGAGTTCATCATAGTTCTGAAAATGACTCTTTTTTCCTGATTAGCCTAATTTATTATGACGATACGACGTCTATTTGTTCGTAAACACTGTTTTAATGCTGACTCATAGCAGATATTAATTGTATGAAGATGAATCATTTTTCGTTTTCAATTCTGTGTTCAAAACTTCATTTATCCAACGCAAAATTTTATTTCGTCTAGTCTTCTGAATCTTGCGTTTAAATGGCCTCTCTAACTTTAGGTGCTCTTTCAAATTCGCGTTTTAAACGCTCGTATTCTGAATAACGCATGCTCTATCTGTGAAAAGAAAGCATTCGTTGTTTGACAGATGTGAGCGTATAAAACACCAATGTGAGAACGCAATAAGAATCTCAATAGCACGCTACTTCCAACTTCGTTGTTTCCGTTACGGTTTGTTTTAATTATGTTGAAAAC
The DNA here is from genome assembly GCA_905147015.1 of Laspeyria flexula. Classification (NCBI taxonomy): domain Eukaryota; kingdom Metazoa; phylum Arthropoda; class Insecta; order Lepidoptera; family Erebidae; genus Laspeyria; species Laspeyria flexula. The sequence continues at coordinate 6,411,911 of LR989949.1, read as the reverse complement.
GAATGCTGTAATAGCGTATTTTAGACAATGTTGAAACTTTGTAATTAAATAGATTGAATATCCGAGTCTGTTAGATAATAATGAGTGTATGCTATAGATAAATTATAGATAAAAGCTTGTTCAGTGAAGGTTGGACTACACTGAGACACATCGTACGTTATTTGCTAGATTCACACAAACCGAACAGTCCCGCGAGGCAATTGCAGCAGCTTGCGTTGTCTAAACGTGCCTCGCCCGAGGCAATCCGAGCACGCGCTGTATGTTTGCCCCGAGCGAGGCGTCTCCATATAGACAGAGCTGCTTGTGGTGTAATATGTTTGGACTCGACTATTTTGGCATACTATGATGATATTTAAACAAGAAACTCTTTGCTAAGTCCTGAACTTGCAAATTTGCATAAGCGTTGATCCTGAAGGAAATATAATTACATTTCAGTTTTAACGCCAAGAATATAATACAGAGTAACTCATAAAACGTGGCAAAAAATTGGCTAAAAATATTGTAATGGCATGCCAGATTAAAGTACAATGTGGCACACGTGTTAAGTCAACTTAAGATATAAACAGGGACCCTATTTGGAATTCCGATATTGGATTGGTCTATTTCGATATTGTCGTCAAATGTTTGAAAATGACAGTGTCTGACGACAATCACATTTAAATTTTCAAACATTTGACAGCTATACCGCAACCATCTAAATAAATGTCGTAATTGCCAGTAGCCTCTCAGTGGCGTAGTTACCGCCGTATCAGTCTTTCTTCTACTTGGATGTATTGCCACAATCTGATCAAAAGGAGCCTCGACGAATTTTGTCTACTCGAAATCTCGACATTTCGACACATTGATAACGTTGTCCTAAATTTGAATGATTAGAAATGGTCACTGTTGAAGTAAAAAAATTGAAAACGATATCAAACACGCGTAAGCAAACAATGTAATGCCGAAATTGCGAGTAGGCCGAATGGCCCAATTTTCGGCTAAGCTTCGTCACTGAATGAGAGTTTCCATCTGTTTCGTAGTAAATATAAGACGTACCACGACTGTAATCAAAGTTATGTGTTTAAAGAATACATAAACATACCTTTAAGTAGGTATTACGGTCTAATTACAACTAACTTGGTAAGGTAGTTTCGACCTTTTGGTTTCATTAAATATTGTTCTGTTACGTTCTTCGAACCAGAACGAAGAAGGTTTTTATTAATATATACTATTTATTTATTGATCGATATTTAAATTAGGTTAAGATAGAAAGTAGTTGTGAAAATTTTCCATAGTTGTAATAATTATTACTTACTTTAGCATAGTTATGTAGTCTCATAGATCGGCCGGTGAATATCATTTGGAAATTACTACAGTTTTTGTCTCTCGCATTATTATGTTCTAAAGTTATATATAACTGTCGTTTAAGTAGTTTTAAGAATAACCTATCTATCCGGCTAAGTATCGCACTGTTAGTTCCTTTTGTATAGGTTTAAATTACATTATATTACACAATAATATATCTATGTAGCCGAAATCGGTATCATTAAATTATAGTAACCATTATAATAATTAAATTAATTAAAATATTGGATCGGCAATATCACTATACTGTGACGAAAAGTTATAAGAATCTGTTAAATAAAAATATTTCAACGGTATGCTTTTATTTTATTTCATCTCCATGTGAATAAAGTCGGTAACGAGTATTTGTTATAAGCTAATGTCGCTGTCAGTGTAAGACAGGCATTAAATCAAATTTATCTCTCTGGCGATTTCGGTCTTATTTTTATTTGTATAAGGTACAATATTGGTGTCCGATTTAACATTTTACAACTTTTTCCATTGTAGTGCTATAAATTCATAGTATAAATTATGCAACGTTATTTTAATTATTTGAAAGCGTAGATAAAGTTATAACATATCTTACACGCTCGTGTAAGTATTGACACAGTAACAGGGAGGCCCACTTTAACTCATTCACAACTTTAAATATAATACAATGAACTCTTAACCGGTTTTTGTTGCAAATTAGTTTTATCTGTGTATATTTATTTTTTTATCTTCTTCGTACATATATATTTATTTTTGCCACACATCTTAGAGTAGGGAAAAGCTGATACTAAAATAAGTAAAATACAATTTAATTTCAAATTCAAATTGATTCCTCGAACAGCACCCAGTCTAATAGCATCTACGCGAATAGCACCTAACATATTCCTCGAATAGCACCTATCAATAGTTTTGCTAGGGTATTCGTAAAAAATGCACCAAGCAAAACTATTGATAGGTGCTATTCGAGGAATATGTTAGGTGCTATTCGCGTAGGTGCTGTTCGAGGAATTCATCAATATTTTCTTTAGTCTTATATTTATAATAAGGTTAACAAGCTTTACACGGTAGATGACATGCACGTTTCATGCGAATATCTGATGATATTATGGAGTTAAAGTGACTTACTATACGCTAACGGTGAAGTAAAACATCGTGAGGAAACCCATATACCTACCATAGAAGCAATTCTAAGGGTATCATCCACCAACTCGCATTAGGCCAGCCTGTGTGGATTATGGTCCAAAACCCTTTCAACTCTTTAGATAGAGAACAGGAGACCCGTGCCCAGTAGTGGAACAATAATGGGTTGCTATGATGATAATAAATAAAACATGAAACTGATATTTGGCGTTGGATAGTTTCTTGGACGCGAGGTAGTATATCTTTGTATGCCTATCCCTCCTCTCTACTTTCACAAGCAAAATCAACATTAATATCAAGGTGGTAAGGTTCAATTTCAAAAAAACAATATAAGACTAGGTCACAGTTCATCGATGGGACCACTTCGCATGCCATGAATCATGACATAAGGATTGGCCCACATTTGATGCAAGATGCTTCAAATGCATCATCTTTACAATGCCTCTCGCACTAGCGTCAGTGGCGGTACGTTCATACAAGCCCAAAAGCCCGGCTTGCCCTACTAAAATGCTCGATCAAAAATATCTAATTCAAACCATTATCTATTTTAAAATTCGCGCGCTTATTTCCAAGCGCGAGCGAGAGCAGTGACTCGGTGCACAGAGTACATTTGACTCGGTGACTGATGAAGCATCAAGCGAGAACGAGAGTTAGAGAGGCGCGCGCTGAGCGCAACAACTTTTTTTTCTATCTCGCTCACCCGCACTGGCTTGTTATGAGGCTTTTGACCACCGTCGGATCTCTCTTTCTAACCTATAGAGAAACTGTTGATTATTGAAATATAACTAGGTTAATTTATATATCAATCAGTATGAAATTATAAGCCGGGCTTTATGTATGAAGTTGTCGACTATGGAAGTGAAATGCCGCGGCCGCGCATGCGTACTCGCGTCTACTAACTTCACTCAGTTCATTTGTTTGACAGGACGAAAAGTTTTGGTTTTAATGTTTACTTACTTTAAAAATTGTTAATTGTAAGATTTTAAAGTGATTCTTTTGTATTTAGTGACATACAACAATGCAAGTAATAATTATTGTTCCTTGTGAGGATTAAAATGTGTTCAACTTTTGATGGGCGAAGAAAAGGTAAAATTTTTGAACTTTGTTCTTTGTTTATATTTGATTTTATTAATGAGAATAACCTCGAAGTTGCCTTGCCCGAGTTTATAAAGTTAACATATCTTGTTGTAACTATTACGGCTATGTAGTTCTTCGCTGAACGCGCATTTTTATCTCTTTAAACGTACCTATTCATACTTATCTAAGAAATAATATCAATGATAGCTATTGAAAAGCAGTTGTTGGCAGAATTAAAACGTTTACCAACATTTTATTCTTACGTAATTAAGTCATTTCTCAAGAAAGACAGACGAGTCAATTTAGAATATAAATAATAGGTAGTCTTATAGGTAGGTAGGTACCTTTCTTATAGTCAGGCAAGGGTCAACTACCTACTTACTTAGCTAACTTCGTTTACTCAAGGAAACCAAAGGGCTTTTTTCAAAGCCACCGAAGGTATGCATGTATGCAATGCTGATTGTTTATTAGGTATATTCAATCAAGCACTAGCATAGGTACCTTCAATGAGCTTTGGCGGGGCGGCGCGGCGCGCGGCGCGACCCTCTATCAACATGTAAGAGAAATTGAACAAAATCCATAAAAAAAACATTACACCCATCGCCTTTCCAGCGCAGTCAGGTTTGTTTACTTTTCATTTTATTATATTTAAGTACAAAAATAGCCTTTTGCCTATTCTGGAGTAGTCGGGTAAAAAGCATAGGTAGGTAGGTATAACGGGCTTGCCTTATCCTTAAACCCTAGGCACGCCACTGACTAGCGTAAAATGTTTGGGGGTCTATTTGTCCGAAGATACACGATGGATCTTCTGTCAGATGTGGGTAAATCTTAACTAGATCTACACTTGCCTAAAACTAGACGTAAGTATACTAATAAATATATACCTATTTCACAGTTTTTTAAAGTACGATAAGACAAATTGGCCACTCCATGTTCTGGGAATGTGTATAAAAAAGTATAGGACTACCTTAAAAAACTTTGGAACTTACCTATTGTATTTAAATACGTTAGATGACCGTCTTAGAATCTTATGAAATTCAAATCAGAATCAATATCAGAATTTAATTTTGTGTTGGGCTTATTCAAATGTGACAAAAAAAAATTTTTACAGCTGCTTTCTTTTGAGAAATATGTAGAGACGTCAGAATCGTGGTATACCTACTTACTAAATTATTTTCTTCCTTCCATACACCTTCCATCCACCTTTATTCACCGACATTCACCTTTTACTAGAGTAAAAAATAGGTGCTTGTGAATTATTACAAGGCAATTTCAACCTTCAATCAAGGTACAACTAGGTAAAATTTTATATGTCATGAACACCACTATATATACTATAGCTACAATAAAGTTAATTCATCATCAGCAACCCATTAAGTCCCACTGCTGGGCTCGGGGTCTCTTCTCCTTTATCTAGAGAGCTGAGAGGGTTTTGGGCCATGATCCACTCACGCTGACCTAGTGCGGGTTGGTGGATCAGATATACACTTAGAATTTCTTCTAGGGTATGTGGGTTTCCTCAAGATGTTTTCCTTCACCGTCAGCAGATGGTAAGTCACTTGACTAGTACATATAAATTCCACAAAGTGGAATCCACATTGGTACTGCCGGTCGGGATCGAACTCGGACCGCGTGATCCATTCAGCAACCATCGCATAAAGTTAATTGTAACAAGCTTAATATATATTATTACCAACTTTAAAATTAATATATGAGATATTCTACGCTTGTAGAACAGAATGATACATGTATGTATGTATGAGTTAAGTACAAGTCAGTACTAGTATACTAGACTATACGCCAGAGTTCAAGTATTTCTGCGAATCTACACCCAAGTATTGTGAAGAAGGAAGACGAAGGAAGAATATCCGTCTCAAGTTCTGGCAGAACATGGTATCAATAAGCCACAGTACAATAAAATTACTAAAATAAGATCACATAAACAGTCAGTAGATGAATTCCTAAAACGTAGTATAAGTATACTGTGACCTAAATAGCTACAATAAAACCTAGAGAACTAGTGTCCGAATTAATAAATTGGTGTGTACGTCCCATTTGTTCACGGCATGATGACAAAGAATTATTCGGAAGCTTGGTTTAGAATTACTGGCTGTCACACCGACCCCACTCGGACCCTGAGTTATGCTGTTTTAATTAAAACGATAAATAAAACCACCCACCGTTGGGTGGTCTCAGATGCCTCCTTTAAAAAATTCCAACTTTTATCAATACGGGGAATATCTTTTTACGCGTTTGAGCTTGTTTCCTTATTTAAATAAGGAATATAATATAATTTTGTTTCATAAAAAGTCTATGTTACTTTGAAAGTAAATTAAACGAGATGTAGGTAGGTAAGTGTAATACGCAAAGACTTTTTATATTTTAAATAATTCTAGCAATGGGATAGTTTATGTTCATTATCAGTCTTAAGACTAGCAATATCGAACAGAGGCTTTCCTAAAATATTTCCACAGCGATGATTCTTGATCTAGCCAACCGACCTAATCTACATAGATTTAAAGTTAATATAAACTAAAATTTGTGTACGCCTTTGACTGGAGTGTTTAGCGATACAATGTCAGCTGAACCAAGGAGGTTGCAATGCAATTTTTCTACATAATCTGTGGACGCGACGCGACGCCGACGCAACACGCATGCGCAATCAGCAATGGAAAACATAAATATAATAATATTATTATACTGTAATACAAATTTCATTATCTATGTCATGAGATTAAATAAAGAAGTGTATAATATACTGTACATAATTTGGTCTTATAATTATTAATCATGTGATGTGATGCTATAAAAATCGTATTTTTTTAACTCACACTCGTATTATAAGAACCCTTAAAATGCAACAGTTTTATATTAGGTAAGTAAGTACTAAGTATATTGCGTTAAACCATGTGTAGCTGCAAACTGATAGACATCGAATTTTATCATTGTTACATCATGATAACCATATCAGTCGTTAGATTGACTGCTGTAGGAATGTAGTCCTCTCCTTTTTGTTTCCATAAAAATACTTAAAAATAACGTAATTATGAGCAGCTGTACAATAATATAATAACTCATAATAATAGAAATGTCCCACTGCTGGGCACGGATCTCCTATTCTCTATCCGGATAGCTGAGAGAATAAATCACACACATTGGTCTATGTGGGTTGGTGTTTCAGACATAGAGGTCTAGAGAGGCCTCAGAATTTCTTCTAGGGTAAGTAGGTTTTCTCATGATGTTTTTCTTCATCGTTAAAAGAGGGTAAGTGATATGAATACACAACACATATTAATTCCACAAACTGAAATTTATATGGGTAGAATCGAACTCGGACAGCATAATTTGTACGCCGGCCACCATCGCTTGTTTTCATTAGGTGTATTAGTTGTTGATAATAAAATTATATTCAGTATTCAGTTCAAAGGTATGGAGACTGATGACAACAAGCATACCTACAACAGAAATCCGATTATTTGATGAAAATGCATTTGAAATGAAAATTCTCTATTGCTGCGTACAACTTGTGGGAAATATTTCAATGTATATAAATTCTTTGATATCTACCCTCTATTTGAGTTTTAAAATATTTACTAAATACGAGTACGTAGTTGAATGGTACGAATGAAGCTCCAGTTCGCTTTCATACTTGAAGTAAATTACGGGGCAAACTTTATAAATAGAAATGGTATTTTGATTTCCATAGCTAACGGTGTGGTTTTTACTCTCCTTTACTTGGGTAGCTTTATTTATGAAGGTTATCGCACTTTCAAAACACAAAACATTCTTTTTGATAGGACTGCTAGTTAATAAGCGAATTTTTCAGAATCCTTTTACTGTTTTACTGTGGGGGAGTGCAACAGCTCCTACTTAAAAAAAGTTTATCCTTGATTAATTTTACCCCCGAAGGAGAAGGCAAGGGTACAATTCACCCACAGTTCGCTAGTTATGTTAGATCCCATGTACTCGTATCTAATAGAAGGCGGACCTATTGCCAGGCGCCGCGCCCGGCCTGTGAGATATTCGTAAGAAAAATCAAATACCTTTTAAGTCTAAACCGGGACTCGAACCCGGGACCTTTGGAAGCAGCCATACGTACTCCACTGCACCACCGAGGCAGTGAAGGCAGGTAATAATAAATTGCGTCTTTAAATAAAGAAAACTTTATAATTATATACTTACTAATCAAATATAGAGTACCTATTTTACTAGTGTTTACACTTACCAATAATACTCAAAAACTGCTGAACAGATTTACACATGTTTAGCTTACTCGCTATCTGATCAAAGCGGCGAGTGGGGCGAGTGAACAAACAAGGGGCGATCAACTATTTAGTAGATTTGTTTGTTTATGCATCGTTATAATGTTTGAACTAAAGATTGACTTTTGAGTTCAACAGATTATATCGATGAACGTGCCACCTGATGTTTTATGCAAATAATTTGTATAGCAAATTAGGGACAGGGTAATGAATTAATGGTACTTTTGGTAGACGAGGATTATTTGGAAATTAGGGGACGTTATGTTTAAAGAATATTATTATATCTACATCTACAGGCTTCTAAGAAGACTCCATTGCGAATGCTTTAGTGCGCTTTAAACAAACAAACTTTTTTATTTGTTTGCCCGGCGTTACAATCGAATTGTGCCGTTTGTGGTCACGGGCAGACTGTCAAATATACCTATACTATTCCTTAAAATATAATACGTGACGTAGACCGTACCTTCAATGAACTAATTCTCAAGATTAAAACACATTTGAATATTTCGGATTAATACCTACATCAACATCGCGTCCAATTTGGCTTTATATTTGCAGAATTTGATATCTACTCGGAATTCCTTATTCGAATTATGTAATTTCCCGAAAGCTCAATAAGCTAACTTAATTGAAAACAATCCGCAATTTCTTGTGAAATTTATGTTGTGAATAATGCTTTCCTGAAAATAATAAGGGATAAAATAGAGAACTAATTTGCTATAAATTATAGTTAGTTTCTATAGATATGAGATGTAATAAATTCCAATAGCAATCCAATCCAATAGCATCAAGCCCATACGATAAGAAGAAGATAGATATAAGAGAGTACACATATGAATAGCAAAATGTGCCTCCATGACAATTCCACAGGAGGCTTCGTGGCAAAAACTGGTCCTGCTGTCTGCGACTTCCATTCAAGGGAGAATGAGACAACACCATCTGCAACCCTTTAGGATAGATAAAGACAAACATATAACCGCATAACGGGATTCGATTTCGGACGCATGGCATTGTTTTTGACTTCTGAGAAAAGCAACTGGTTTTACATAATATCTTGTATATAGAAATTGTGTGGTGACCAATCTTTTATATACAAATATAAAATAATATATAAATGACTGGGGATAAAGTCTTACAATTAGTTTAAGAATGTGGCAAAAGCCTCGAATACTCACCTTTTGACTGTCTGGGATTTTTTAATAAAGTTGTATTTTCGATATGGCTTAAGACAATATTTCGGTATTGACTATAAATATTTATAAATTATTCACTAACACAACCACGAGAGTCTCGTCCATGTGGCCGAGCCGAGAAGATTAAATATTAATTATTATTTTATTGTGGATCTCAGCCGAACCAAGTAATAGTAAGTCACTGAACGCTGCGTCTTCCCATACATGGCCGGCACTCGAAAACCTTTTTCCTGCATCGGCCATCAACGAGCTTTGTGCCATGCCCATTGCCCACTGCCACTATAGCGATGCGATTCGGTGAGCTATGTCGATATCTTTAGTTCTCCTGCGAATCTCCTCATTTCTAATTCGATCAATCAGGGAAACCTCGGGGTTTCCCTGCTTGATCGGGCATAGCTGAGGACGTCATCGTTGGGCTGATATGATGATGATGATTTATAAAAAAAAATGCAGCATTGTTCTTAATTACAGTTAAATTTCAATTGCCACTTACTCACAAGTTACTGTGTGATAATAATATTAATGATATCAATTACTTAACTGCAGTATCGACTTCAGGTTTTTATATTGAGCGTTTATCAAAGGTAATGAACTGACGCTAACTTATTGCTGCGTACTATCTGTATTTTATTATCACTTTAATTTCCACAACTTATCATGAATGAAAAACGGCTATAATTTCGATTTTTGCACCCGAAGGGCGTAAGAGTTCATTTATACTGAAACTACTTAAGCTGTTTTTGTCAAATAGAAAGATTACACGATGATTATACAATCGACTAATCGAATGTCAAGATTCCGAGTAGTATCTCTGAGCGAGGACAGGATGGCACCTATTTAGACTTTTGGGCTTTATCAAGGAAAGTATAACGCATGTTTTCGTATGAGAACTTGGAAACTCCCGTTTCATTGATACCTATTCAAACAGTCGTCAAGACTAAAAGGCACGATATCAAGGACAAGTTATAAAAAGAAAAATAAGGAAGATTGACATCACAACCATAATTGATTGGCCTGTTGGTCTAGTGGTTAGTGACCTTGACTGCTAAGCCGGAGGTCGTGGGTTCGATCCCCACCCAGGACAAATCTTTGTGTGATGAGCATAAAAGTTTGTTCTGTGTCTGGGTGTAATTTAACTATAATATGTATGTATTTACAAAAAAAAATGTATTTAAGTAGTATATCAGTTGTTTAGTACCCATAACACAAGCAAATATAATTGCTTACTTTGGGACTAGATGGCGCTGTGTAAATGTGGTAGAATATTATTATTATTATTAATTATTATATATCTAAACAGCCAGCAAGAGAGTGAGCGAGAGAAGGTATTTTCTGAATGCACTTTGTTATTATTATTTATTATTATATCACGAACCAACTACATAATACACATTCTTGATTATCGTTTAGTATTGCGTTATATCGTTGCTAATTAGTTAATTAATTGCTTTAAAAAAAACATATTGAGGAATAAAAATTTTTGACGTTCACACCTCACGACAGGGAAACAGTAATTGTGTGAGAATCGAAATCTTTCTGAGCTCTATCTTCTCTATCTTTCTCAGCGCCTCTTTTTGATCGCTGAGTGGGCGTTTTGGGTTTTTTATAAGTCAATGTCACTATATGTTGTTCTGGCTTCCACCGAGATATCCTTTTCCAACTCTTAGATTATGTCTATGTTACATTTTTGATACATCCAATCAATTTTTATCACTGAAAGGGTATGCAGAGGTGTGTGACAAGCCCTGTGTCGCGGGGGAATTTACTGTCATATAATTGAGTACATCCAAACTCAATACAAATATCTATGAATCACACAAATATTCTTCTTCTTCTTATCGTATGGGCACTAGAATCAATCAAGATCAATCAAGAGCCATCCAAAGCACCGAGACGCTCGAAAATGAAATTGCCACAAACGGTCATCCATCATGGACTGACCTTGCCAAGTGTTGCTTAACCTCGATGCTCGTAACGAACATCTCAGTAAATATAACAAACACAAATATTTAGGTATCTAATGGAATTGAACCCACGACTATCGGCACGGCGATGTTACGAACAATTGCTACGCTACTTGCTGATAATTCTACGTGTATTTTTTAAACAAACAGAGCTCTGTTCATAATGTTCCTGTAAGGGTCGTGTAACGGTATAGGACGAGATATTAAACATTTTTTGTGTTCTCGTAATAAATCATGTTGGGATTTAATGAGGCGTGCAGTTTTTAGCTTTCAATGTCACACATTTGGTGAGGACGAGCGACGAACACAACATATACACACGTGGGTGGAAATACGGGTCTCATTTATGACAATATTAGGTATAAAGATTATTTTGGAAAAATAATACAGTCAAATTGAGAACCTCCTCCTTTTTTTAAGTCGGTTAAAAAAGCCGGAAACTTAAGTTTACAGTTAACTGGCTATCAAAGTACAAAGTGTCTCACTTGAACCCCCGAATGTGTTGGCAGAAAGACACCCAAACATCGCCAGCTTTCTTAAGATCTATGTAATTATTTTTTTTAATTATTAAATTGACTGTCACCGTGGCGCAGTGGTTAAGGTGGTCGCCTCGCCACTACATCGCCGTGCTGGGTGACGTGGGTTCGATTCCCACACGAGAAAAATATTTGTGTGATTCATAGATATTTGTTTCTAGTCTGGGTGTACTTTGTGTCCGTTAGTTTCATGTTTGTAAAACAGGGCTTGTTCCCTAGTGCGGGCGTTGTCTTTTAGAATAATAAAAAAATAGCATATGCAGACAAGAGCGCTGCGAGTAAAGTCAAATTCGAAATAAACCCTACTTATAGGTACCAAGTCGTTTGGCCAGCGTGATATAGAAGGCTAAATTATCCCACATTATTTGAAAGAGACCCGTGTCCAGCAGTGGAACTTATGGGTGAAAATGATGATGATGCAATAGTGGGCGAGCCTATTACGGTTGTCTGGGTATATTTCAATACTTTTTAATATTTAAAAAAATAATTGTTTCCTCTGTAAAGCTTGACGCATGCAATGTATAGCCAGAGTCGAAACCAATCTACAAGACACAATATTAGTGGCGAAGCAACCAATGCCAAAGTGACAGTCACCAACAATAAGTACTTATAACTGGCCTGTTGGTCTAGTGGTTAGTGACCCTGACTGCTAAGCCGGAGGTCGTGGGTTTGATCCCCACCCAGGACAAATCTTTGTGTGATGAGCATAAAGGTTTGTTCTGTGTCTGGGTGTAATTTATCTATAATATGTATGTATTTACAAAAAAAAAATGTATTTAAGTAGTATATCAGTTGTTTAGTACCCATAACACAAGCAAATATAATTGCTTTCTTTGGGACTAGATGGCGCTGTGTGAATGTGGTAGAATATTATTATAATACATTATTATATTATTACTTTGGTGTCGTACACATTTTGTTAAGCCAACGACCTCGTGTTTAGCAGTCGGTATGACCGCTAGACGTAGCAAGACTGAAATTGTCATGCAAATCATCCTTTTGTCTCATATTGATGACAGTGTCTCAAGGCTCATAATATCATAATAAGATCAAAGATACCGACCTGTACTTTATAATGGCGCCCTTAACAAAAACTTATAGAAGAAATAACTCTAAACATCTGACGTCGCTTCCGGACTAAACGGGCCGAGACGGGGGCAAAAACGCTTTAGCTTTAGCTTTGGGGCGAATGTGGTTGGGCGGTCTAACAGACTAACATACGGATAATGTGTTTCATCCTACATATCTTATGGACTAAAACAACTTTATATGGTGTTATATTTTCTGTACCCATGATAAGTATATCAACTTTTAACTCATTAAATCTATACTAATATTATAAAGCTGAAGATTTTGTTTAGTTAAACGCATTTTTCTCAGGAACTATTAATACGAATTGAAAATAGTACATTATGATATAAGTGCGGTAAGTTGATAATTACAGCCGAGGCGATATTGCTACAAGAAAGCAGAGGCTATACGACATTTTATAACATATTTGCGAGGAAACAAATAAAATTAGGACTTTCTTAGAAAAAAACAAATACAGCGAAAAGAAAAAGCGCGCGGAATAATTTTTATAACATATTTGCTCGTAAAGAGTCTCTTATTTCACCAATTTCAGTGTTGTTATGTATCTCATTACGCACTAGTGCGGTAATGTAAAGTAAATTGCACGGCTTCTCATGCTCACATACTAATAATCAAGGGGCTCCGTACGTAACGAACGGTATTTTTTTAAATGTTAGCAAAGAGTTTTTATGTCAAAAAAGTGGTCAACATTTTATGAATAAAATTAATTAACTTTGGTAGATAAAATAATTATAATATAATTATATAAAATAAACATTTAATTCTTTAATTTAATTAATTTAGACCATAAATTACAACCATTTATCTGTACTAAAACACAAAAATATTAATTTACTTTATTAGTAATACTGGCTGTTTTTGTGTTTTTGCCTTAAAAAAAAAGCGCTGATGCGCGCGCATCGATAAATTGTGACAAGTAAAAATAATTCCGCGCGCTATTTCTTTTCGCTGTATTTGTTTTTTTTCTAAGAAAGTCCGAATTTTATTTATTTCCTCGCAAATATGTTATAAAACGTCGTATGACACACGTGCGGTTTGATAATTACAGCCTCTGCTTTCTTGTAGCCCTCGCCTGCAGCTCGGGCTAGCAATATCGCCTCGGCTGTAATTATCAACTTACCGCACTTGTATCATAATTACTTGTCACAAATTATCGATGCGCGCGCATCAGCGCATTTTTTTTAAGGCAAAAACACAAAAACAGCCAGTATTACTAATAAAGTAAATTCATATTTTTGTGTTTTATTACAGATAAATTGTTGTAATTTATGGTCTAAATTAATTAAGTTAAAGAATTCAATGTTTATTTTATAAATATCATAATTATTTTATCTCCCAAAGTTAATTTTATTCATAAAATGTTGACCACTTTTCTGACATAAAAACTCTTTGCTAAGATTTAAAAAAGTACCGTTCGTTTTAAACGGAGCATCTTGATTACTAGTCTGTGATCGTGAGAAGCCGTGCATTTTACTTTACATTACCGCACTAGTGCGTAATGAGATACATTACGACACTGAAATTGGTGAAATAAGAGACACTTTACGAGCAAATATGTTATAAATAATTTTAGTGTTCGATTGCCTTTTATGGTGGAAGCCACATGCCATATAACATCACGCTACGACTAATAGAAGCTGAGCAGTGGCCAAAAAAAGACCCACTGGAGCGAAGGTCCGAGCTGTTACTGGCGATTCAAAGGAGTCGCCCGCATTTCTTGAAAGCTTCAAGATCTTCTTAATCAGGGCTTTTCAAATACGATCTCATCAAACAGATCGGAAAAACAGCCTGACAGCTCTGATCAACAATTTCATTCATTCCCTGGTCGCCTATGAAATGGGAAATGCTAATTTGTTTTCCCTTTTTTTATATGCTCTTTTTTAGGTTGTAAATATGTTGTTTATTTATAAACATTAATTTTAAATGTACCTAATAGTAATGTAATAGTTGATAATTTATAAAATACGTGTAGAGTTGTAGACAACCATAAAACAAATGCTGAAATTTCGTGTTTTATACCTTCTGTAAGACCTAATCAAAATGTTAACGCAGTTAATACGATTTAAAACGATATCCAGGACCCCTAGCCTAGACGTTACTTATTTTATGATAAATTGGCCCCTACGTTTAGTCTGCCTGGCTGTAGGCTAAAAACCACCAATTTTTTAATGTATAAAACGACTTCGTAATATAATGAAATAGGTATGTATCATGTAAATATAGAACTTAATAGGGGTGCAACGTATGCAAAATAATATTAATATTAAACCCAATAAGTCATTTATATGAATAACTTTAAATGAAAAAATAAATAACGTAACACGTAACCAAACAGATAAGTAGATATGAATGCGAATGCTTCAAGTTGACCTACTATGCTAAATATACGATTCTCCCTCGTGTCATATGACGCTAGTTGATAAAAAACTACTAAGAAATTTCCATATAGTATATCTAGCTAGCTTTGAATTTATAGTAGGTATAGAAACATCGTCGTATTATCTCCTACAGTTTCTGATCGCCTGGTACTTCGAGAAACCGGCTTGCACTATTATGTGCAAGTGCAGCTTCCAATAATAATAAATTTTAAATGCAGTCTAGTTTACGTATCTATATTTATGTTTTATACATTTATTTTAAAATTTCGACGGATTAATTCATCAACGCAGATCCTAAACCGCTGGGGCTACAAATTTGAAATTTTGGCAGTTCATGCCTTTTATGATGTAAGCATCCACAAAGAAGGTTTTTTTTCGAAATTTGACTCCTAAGGGGGTCAAATAGGGGCTGCAAGTTTGTATGAAACTCTTTCAGTTTTTGAGGTATATCTGTGAAATTTAGTATTGGGCTTTTTTGTATAAAATTAAAAAACATGTGTTACAGCATTTTTAATTTTGTTTTTTTTTTGTTGTTATTTTTATTGTCTTTATTGTGCCATATTTTATTAATATCTCATTAATATGACCTGGATAAAGTTTATGTCTGTGTAGTAACAGATTAAGAATACATAATGGCACTATCCCATTTCAACCCGTGAGTGATGTAAAATGCGACGAAGGGAGTAACTATAAGCACGTAAGACCACTGCGAGAAAAGGAAAATTCGAAACAATGACGACAACCCGTCTGGCCAGCGCAGCGTGTAAATTAAAATTCCCTCCATTATCTTTGCCCGTGTCCCGTTGAGGAACGTTTATGGGTTGAAATAATGATGATGATATATTAAAATTTTGAAAGCTTGGACATCTATTGCAATGGACTGCAATGCAATAGCCTGAAATGAGGATAATGATGATGATCTTTGGAGGAGACCCGTGCCCAGCAGTGGAACGTTTGTGGGTTGAAATGATGTATTTATATTAAAACTAAAAACTAAACACATATGGGCAAATTAGCTATATGCAGTGGCGCACGATCATCCTGTCTGTTGTTGGTCAATATATCAATGTCTGCGTCAATTTACATGTGCATTGTTTATTTTTCTTATTTATATAATTGTATTTGTATTATTTATAGGTTTAGATTTAACGACTTTATTACTCATAAAGAACATAATATACATAGTTCACTTAAAATGAGTTTACTTCTTAGTGTTTCTTATTACTAGAAGTATTTCAATTATTATTATGTGCTACAGAGATTTGATTTACTAGAAATTTTCCAGTAAGTATATACTTTCTTCATCTTTTTTTAAATATGTAACTTGATTTGGAGTCCTTAATAAAGTTTGGTAATTTATTTGTAAATTATTTCGTTTGTCGATATTTCAATAATTAATTACTGAATCAAAACTGGCTTTACTTTATCAAAGCGCCCGACTTTAATGTTGTGTGAAAATAAATTAACCTCTGATACCGTTTAAAATTCATTACATTCATTCAATTTAAACTTTAAAATGGCACAAATTACCGCAGAGTGCTCGAATTTTTGCAGTGAATTTAAATCATCATTTATATTTTGAATCAAATTTTTGTTGTGTAAATTATTGCTTTTTCGAATAAGATTAGTTTTCAATTCACATAAAAGCTGGAGAAAGATGTTCGTCAGCTAAATAAACAGACCAGCATTATTTAGTTATAATACAAATACAATACAAAATACTTTTATTTGTTCTCTCACACAGTACATGAAACATTTAAGATAACAAACAATGGGTCTATAAAAGAAATTAGTGAATATGTAGTCTGTGTGAGACTGGTCTCTGTACTAGGAGGTCCTGTATTACAGATCACCAGCCTCTCCGTGCTCTAGATAGGTGATAATGGTGTATAGATCCCTCTCAGTACCCAAAGCTGGAGATTGTGCTACCGATACCGGATTAAAAAATGCTCTAGAGGCATTCATCAGCAACCTATAAAGGTTCCACTGTCTATTTAGAGAGCTGCGAAGGTTTGTAGTCATAATCCACATACGCTGGCCTAGTGCGGGTTGTTGAATGAGGCATTAGTTAGGAAAAAATCACGGGAATACATTTAAATGAAGAAGCACCGTATTCCCTCTTAAAGATTACCCATATAATTAATTCTAAGGGTATGTCTGTTCATTCAATTTTCATTAAGCTGGCTTGCGCGGATTATGGCCTAGGCCCTCTCAGCTCTTTTTTTTAATTACAAGGACTTTAAAACGACGAAGTACAATAATTATAACATTCTGCGATTCATACCACTTCTTCTTCTTATCTTCTTATCGTATGGGGCCCTTGTGTTGGAATTTATCAAGTCGCCAAGAAGGCTTCCAACTTAACGACCACCACATTTAGTGATAGCCGGGACCAACGGCTTTACGTGCCTTCCGAAGCACGGTGACGCTCGAAAATGAAATTGCCACAAACGGTCACCCATCATGGACTGACCTTGCCGAAAATTGCTTAACCTCGATGATTGTAACGATCATCTCAGTACTACAATGCTACGAGCGCCCTTATTGGTCGTTTCATACCACTGCTGCACTGGTATGAAACGACCACTTCTAAAAAGGTCATTGTGCGATTCATAATTTGGGATGAACATCTCATGGTAGAAATCGGTGTCCCATCTAAAAATAATCATTATAATTACAATGGGTTGGAACCAAACACATGAAAACGTTTAGGAGTAAACTTCTTTCTACACCATCAAATATAAATTGTAAACTGACCCACGGATACCTTTCACGATTGTCAATTTAGATTTTGTCCCATTGTATTATCAAAGATATGACATCTAAAATATTCCCAACCAAGCTCTACAGTTTGGAAAACGATAAACATTCGAATTTGAACTGTAATACCTCAATCATAACGTCATAATCTTTGAAGACAATGGTAAAGGGACGTCATTATTGATTGCCTTTCGGTTCATTGACGGAGGTATAGTAGTGTCGGCGCCAAAAAAAAATGTGATGAATGTTCATCGATTCAGAGACAATTCTTATCTACGAAGTGTTAGGAAATGTCTCTGAGGCACTGTGATTGCATTTCTTTTACTTCGGTACTTCTGTCCGCGATATCTTTATACCTACCTACATAAAAATCAATTGAATGATCATCACTTAAGAACGGCTCGTTGGCTTGGCTGAATCTTGTTTTGTGTAATATAAGTTTGTGAGAATCTGCGTTCTTAAACAACTCCAGCAATTGCGGAACGTCAGCTTTGTAAAAAACTTTTTCGGGAACGTAACTGTAGGCATATTTTCTCTTGAATATGCAAATATGCTAATGTTTTGTTCTATATTCTAAAGTGAAGTACTACAGCATTTAATTAAACTGATTCTGATGAAATTAAGGATCTACAGTAAGGTATGAAACATATTTACAACTAGAAGTTGCTCGGGGCTTCACTGTCGTCTTTCTTTATTTGACCACTTCTCTGCTCTTATTGGCCCTAGCGTGATGTTATATAGTCTTTAACCTTCTTCGATAAATTTGGCTATCCAACACTAAAATAATTTTTCAAACCGGACCAGTAGTTCCTGAGATCCTAGCGTTCAACCAAACAAACAAACTCTTCAGCTTTATAATATTAAATGTATAGATTTCATACAATTCCTGCAATAAAATTACTATTTCATACAATTTATGCAGTAAATAAAAACATTCGTATTGCTCTAGGTAAGAGCTGTCAAACGTAATAAAAAATAGACTGTAATTTCATGTAAATTTTCGGAGTTTGCTTCATGGACTTCATGGTACACATGTCATGTGTATTCTTTTGTGTGATGTATAAATTAATAATTAATTTGTCTTACATATTATTGTGTAACCTTTCAGATAGAAATGTCAAAGATAATCTCTCATATTGTGACATATTGTAACAAATACAACGTCAAATTGCAGTACACATCAATTGTTATGACAGTTACCTACCTACGTAGTTACGTACAAAGTATTTTTAAAAGTTACAATTTTAAAAGTCAACTTAAATTTTGCGGTTTAATTAGGGTTCACACATAGGCTGTCATTACATCATTACGTACTATAATGATATGATGCTATTTACAGAAACAACGGCGTTAACTTTTTATACCACTTCTTTTGGTAAAACATTGGTTTATTAAACATGATGTACTTTTAAACTTTCACGTTGTCCGATATTAGACTTTTTTTCAATCCATAAAAGTCCCACTGCTGGGCACGGATCTCTTCCAAAGAATGTTATGTTATATGTTTAGGGAATTTAGCATACGCTCCACGCTGGCCAGACGGGTTGGCCTTGGTATAGGGGTTGTTTCGAATTTTCCTTTTTTCGCAGTGCTCTGGTCTGCGGTGGTTACCTCCCTTAGTCGCCTTTTACGACACCCATGGGTTGAGATGGGTATGTATTCTTAATCTGTCATCACGTAATAGACTTATAGAAAGGGAATTCGCACGTTCATGTATTATCTTAACTGACCTTATTTTGCTTGTCGTTAAGTCAGCATGAGCCCACGTCCTACTCGCAAATTCGATAATTTTAAAATTCTGAAATATTTTTAAATTGTCACTTTTCTCAGCGATATCGATCATTCGAAAGTCAAAATTTCTATTAACGACGCCGACGGTCGAAACCTAAAAAACCTATCTCTGTTCTGTAGTCGAAACATAAGCAAAATAAGATAAATTTATACTCGTACCACTTCGTTTTTTGATTGCAGAGTTTTATACCATGGATCTTTTTCACTTTTATTTTAATAGAACCACGGCTAAATGAAGTTGTCCTTAGTCTGATTGATAGGACTACGGATAGTTAGCATTCCCCGTGGTCCGATTGAAAGAACTAAAGGTGACATTGTTTTCTACTATAATAAACAGTAGAACTGCGCAATCGGACCACGGGCAATCAAGGAAACAAAATGTATGATCGCGTGAACTCTCATTCTAATTTCAAATGATGTATCATGGCAGAAAGAACCTAAAGCTACCTTGCAGATATGGTATTCGATTCCAACACGAGACAAATATTCGTGTGTTTCATAGATATTTGTTTCGAGTGTGAGTGTACTATAATATTATGTCCGTTATATAGGGCTTGGCGGCCCCCCACCAGATGGACCGACGACCTGGTAAGGGTTACGGGTGGCCGTTGGATGCGGGCGGCACAAAATCGCTCGTTGTGGCGGAAATTAGGTGAGGCCTATGTTCAGCAGTGGACGTCATTGGGCTGATATGATGATGATGATGATGATAGGGCTTGACCCGCAATGTGGGCGTTGCCTTTTAAAAGTTTAAATGAGTTAAAATAAAGAAATTACAGTATAAACTGACCACAATAAATGTTCAGCATTCCGTGCTCTAGTCCACCTTGTTCCAAGTTTGTCAATTTTTATTTTACAAAATACCCACAATGTCGCAACAGATTTATTTATACGAGGTGTATGATAAAATCTTAAAAATCATAATATTTTGGAGTGACCCTCGTGCGGCCGTGCACTCAATGAATCATACATAATTGATCGGCGAACAGATCGGCCTCATGACAACGTCATCTCATACACGGCTTTTTGTCACTTTGTTATTTTTCTCTTTTTTTTTGTTAATCTTTTCGTCGCTCCATTCGTTCAGATAAATGAATGGTGGTGCGATGATTTTGGGGTTTTTTTTCACTGATTGATAAAGATTTATAGAAAATGAATATTAAATCTGTGCTATCATTGGAAAAAAGAGGAAGTTGGTTTTTTATTTGATATTATATTGAGAAGGTTCTTTAGATGGATTGAAATTTAAATATATGCGTGCATCTACAGCCGAGTATGTAAGTCGTTCTGCACACTATTTGAAACACATATTTTTCAAGTTTTTATTTGGATGTAGACAGCAACAAGCCAAATTGTGTCTATGACTGGTTGAGTTCGATCGGATTCGGCCATCAAATAAAAACAGTTTAATAACAGCGAAATATTTTCGAAGAAATTTAAGTCTTGTTGTTATAACATATACGGTGGCAAATAGACGTACCTAAGTACTAACAGTCCGCCTGATGGTAAGCGGTTACCGTATAGCCTATGGATGCCTGCAACACCAGGAGCAACACGAGCGCGTTCCCGACACTTAAAAAAGGTATTCACTCCTATTTTAAAGAACCCCATGTATTCCCTTAAGAAAACTACGTTCATTCCACAAACTGATAGTTCTTGGGAAGAAATTCCTTTGAAACCGCTTGGGGCGAAACCATTGGTTCATGGTGCGGAATGAACTGTCTATACCTACTTAATATTGCATCATGCCTCTTTCTCCAAAAGGGTAGGCAGAATTGCATAACAACTACATTTCACCAGCTATATTTGGTTCCTGGCCCCTGGCTGGCTCCAGCTAGTTGAAGTTAAGCCCCTGATACTGCAAATTACAAGAAAAAAACCCAACACCGGTTTTGCCCGGTTCGGGGACCGAACCCGGTACTTATGTCTACAATTATTTCATGCCAACTTTGGGATATGATGGTTAGTCTATTCATTATATGAGCATTAAAGCTTCACTGTTTACTCTTACAGTTTAATCCTAATTCCTACTATCCCTTTGATGTCTAATGAAGCATGAAACTAGAACAAATTAATGAGAATTTTACGCCAAATCAATGACGGCAATCCGTACCGTGTAATCATAGACCATCCTCGTGGGGTAATACGAGAATAGACCCGTGTTACTTGCTACAATGTCTATTAAAAAGTATGGGATATACGGACGAACAAGTGAGACGGACGCGCCAGTCAAATTTCTGAAAAAGTCCCGAAAATATATACACAGAGGTAGCACCTAAACTGATCGTATATAGTGCTATAAGCTTCGCGTGCCTAATGATGTTAATAAACCCCTTTTTTTTTCAACATGAACGTAGTACCTAAGTATACAATTGTATTGCAATTTATCCCACGGACACTTCTTTTAAATACAGTCATAATAAATTTCATTACATAAAAAAAATTGGTATTAATCGCATTATGTCAGCCTTCATATTTTGTGTAAAAGTATTAAATAAATAAATATTCTGTCATATTGTCAAAATGTAATAAGGTGTTATTATGTACGTCATTTCTCAATCTGGTCATTCTGATCCATTGCGTTATTTAAAGTAAACAGCAGTGATCATTGTGATCAATGATTTTGGTTACACTTTTAGTTAATCTTTATTATATTTAGCTTTAAGTACCTATGTATAGTATAACAACTAAAATAAATTTAAAAAAAAATATTTTCTACAATTACAATTTACTGTAGATATTAGAATACCCTCCAAAAAAGAATTGCACCTCAAAATCCTCCCGTATATTCACTTCACATCCCTGCGCATCTTTCAAAGCAATACTACAGTAAAATCCACCTTATTGTGATAAAAATAAGTAGTATTCTGCTATTTCTACCTTAACAATGCTTTTTCGCCACGTGGCGGTACATGCCCTCGCTCCATTGTTAAATCAAAAAACCTAAAACCGTGCCCTTTTTATTAGAACAAAGACTGCCGATCTTGGGAAATAGTTTTTCGAAGGTATTGTTCCCTCCTCATTGTGTATATTTCCCGTGATTCGGGTCATGTATTGTTTCGCATAACTCTGTGTATTATAAGCTTCTTAAGTTCACACCCTGTATGTTTATAAACTTGACTTAAAAAGAGTAATTGTGTATTTTGAATGATTCATAAAATGTATATCACTTAGAGTCGAATACCCTCTATTCAGCATCTCAAAATTTGATTTAGCGTATTTCAATATCGTTGTCTAATGTTTGAAAAATTCACTTTCAAACATTTCACAACGATAAAGTCGAATGTCGGGATTCCAAGTAGCTTTCAGCCGACTACAGATTTTTTGACTTATTCTTCAACTCGTCCATGACAATCTCGTCCATGTGGCCGAGTCAAGAAGGATCCATATCCTTCTCGCCTCAAGTCGAGATGCATAATTAAAGAATTAGGTACAATTAAATCTACCCAACTCGACCACGTTGACGAGTTTTTCGCTGTCGAGTTGATGAATAAGTCGATTTTTGATCGGCCGACAGTTTAATCGGTTGGACTGGTAGCGCACATTCTGTACCTGTTGTCGATAGATTAGTTTCAGACTTACTGATGCCGCACCGTGTTCTCGTAGCGATAAATAAATAAGTACGACCTAAATAGGTAAATAAACATCTGATATTTGGCAACATTCGGTCGGCCGGCTCGCGGCATAAATAAGCATGAAAAAATGTTTATAACTTCGTGTGGTTTAATTTTTTTTAAGTTAACACTTTTTTACTCTGATTCTGCAAATATGTTAATATGTTGCGGGTGTTTCAGCTTTCGTTTTTAACTAAGAATAACGTTATATAATAGCAAGTTAAAATGATAATCTATTTTTCATTAATCAGTTTCACTTATTGAAACAAAAAAATGAGTCGTTTCTTGTCTCGTGATATCGACAATCACCGGATTCGCACCAGGCTAGTATTAGGTAATTTATTTAAGCAGAATAAGTCAGGTAAAACTAATCCATGATCGAGACATTTATACTCATACATAGATAATCACAGCCAAAACAGATATTAATACACCTGAGACAATTGTAAGACAGACACTGCTTCAGTTATCAACTACAAATAATGCGCCACCTGTGTTCAATATGGCGGGTAATCCTATGAGCGCAGGTGGCTTTAAATTTGCCGTCGATAATATTGCACTGATTTTAAGTAGGCCTTATTATTAACTTTTATATTCACTTCAACTTGTTTGCTACTTTGTACTACTGATATAATTATTAATATTACAGACGCTTTATCCGAACAGATTCTTTGATGATTAAAAAAATTTCATAGCTTTTTTTTAAAACAACGGCCTTACAAACTTCAAAGTTAATTTATTTTATAAATATACGTACGCATTCAATTTCTACATCAACATAGTGTTTTACAACCTGCACCTAAATATAAACCTATTTTTGATACAGTTAACGATCTAATTTGGTTACAGTATATAGAAATCGACACAAAATCGCTCGCTGTGGCGGAAATTAGGTGAGGCCTATGTTCAGCAGTGGACGACATTGGGCTGATATGATGATGATGATGATATAGAAATCCTCTAAAAAACCTATCTCTGTTATGTGATAGAAATGATTCCATCTAATTATAAAACAATCAACTAAAAATCTATTGAAAATTTATTAGAATAATGTTATTACATAATATATTTAAAAATAAATAAAACCATTTACTTACATGTCAACAAGTACTATTTACAATACTATAATAAAAAAATTAAAAAAAATTATAAAAATAGTTAAAAATAGTTTTTAGAGCTAAAAAAATATATTTCTATTCTTACTAGCCATAACTAGACCACGAGCATTGTTGGTGATATATTTAGAAGGGATGTTTCCCACGCTTTACCATCGAGTCAAGCGATTTCGTCCATATTTAGGAGTAGCTCGCGACATTATAACTTGAAAATAATTATGATGGAAATATTGTCGTTTCCAAGAAAAACACAATTGAATCAGTGTGATGTGTGTGAAAATAACAGCTACGACGGTATTTATTTCAAGAAAATTTATCAATCTTGAGATGAAATATTAAATGACGATAATATTGTATTTTGCTAGTAAGAAGTTGTTACTAAATTCTAGAGCATAATAATATAATAATAATAATATTCTACCACATTTACACAGCGCCATCTAGTCCCAAATTAAGCAATTATATTTGCTTGTGTTATGGGTACTAAACAACTGATATACTACTTAAATACTTTTTTTTTGTAAATACATACATATTATAGATAAATTACACCCAGACACAGAACAGACCTTTATGCTCATCACACAAAGATTTGTCCTGGGTGGGGATCGAACCCATGACCTCCGGTTTAGCAGTCAGGGTCACTAACCACTAGACCAACAGGCCAGTCAAAAAAAAATAATGAGGGAAGGGAAAAATTACAGTAGTAGTAATAATAATAAAATCTCACCCTCTCGAAACTCCTGTAAGCTAGGAATCTTGAGAACTCCGAGTTTTGACACTCGGAAGTTTTTAATTGGAAATGAATAATCGTACATCGAAAACGCTACACGTGGCCAGTTTTGAGTCGGTGGGTGAAATTTATTATCTCAATATTTTGTCTTACGGCTTTCTCTGTATAACTAATTATGCAAAATTACAGCTTTCTGGTACTAAGAGTCTCTGAGTTAAGCTGCAGACGAACAGACGGACATGAAGATACTACATAGGTAATTATAAGAGTTTCTTGTTGACTACGAAACCCTAAGAAAGAAAAAAAAATGAAAATTAGGATGAACTCAAGTTACACTACGTTATATTCAAATATTTATAAGTCAAAGTTTGCCTGGACAACCGGAATAGTTTGAATCACTCTCTGGCTTTTATTATTCTTGCGGCTCTCTCAGCCGAAAAAAAACAAATCACACTGATCTGTTGCTCTGTTGAAAGAGCCAAACAAACATTTTCTGATATAAAACCCTTGAATACAACTCTGTTTACTTAATACGTGCCGGTATACGTTTATTAGGGGTGAAATTTAATTGACTCGCTCTAGCTATTATAAAGTCCCACAATAACCCTCTCCTAGATATATCTCATTTTTAGATTACACATTCATCACATATACCACCGCAATGCAAACAAAACATGGAAAAAGAATCAAAAACGCTGAAGCGAAAAAATCAGGTATAAAGAAATAATTTGGGGGCTGGCGCGTGGCTGACACGCGCGGGGTTAAGCCTGCTCGGTCGCAAGCCGAGAGCGCTACTAATGAGTGCGAGGCCGGACTCTAGACCCTTAATGTACTCCGATATTTGCTTTAATATACTGGAAAATATCGATGTTGGGAAATAATACAGTGAAAAAATATCAAGATAATTTTATGTAAAATTTGGTAAGTACTTGTAAGTATTAAAAATAATGATTTTATGAACTTTTTGGTTGCTTGAAAGATAGTATAGTTTTGCAACTAGGTATAGGTGTTTTTGGTGATTTATTTCTTGAAATAAAGTTTATTGTATTCACAAGTTGTTGTTACAAGCTAGTGCTTGGAGTTTTCTTTTAGGTTATGTATATTAATAGTCTGTGTTAGAAGACTCCGCTCTTCATTATCTTAAATTCATACTGGTTGAGGTCGTGCGGGGCTTCACTTCCGTCGTCCCTTATTTGGCCACTGCTCAGCTCCTATTGACCGTAGCATGATGTAATATAACTTATAACCTTCCTCGATAAATGGGCAATCTAACAGTAAAATTACTTTTCAAATCGTATCAGTAGTTCCTGAGATCCTAGCGCTCAACCAAACAAACAAACTCTTCAGCTTAATAATATTAATAAGTTTGGTAATAAAGTTTGTATCAAACAGTTACTTTTTTAAATATTTAATAATTAGAGATAGGTACCTAATATGTTATAAAAATTGCTAAAAGTATTATAAATACTTTTGAACATTGTTGAAGAAAGGAATGTTAAGCTGGTTTGGACATGTAGAGAGAATGAATGAAGGAAGAGTGACAAAACAAATATATGAGACGAATGTGAAAGAAAACGTTGGAAGGGGTAGACCTAGAAGAACGTACCATGACCAAATAGGTGACGTTCTAAAAAAGGGACAGATCAGGAGTACAGTACACATGAAAAGACTGATGAATGTTGAAGAAGCCAAAGATGTATGTCAGAATCGTAGAAAGTGGAAGGAAATGGTCTCTGCCTACCCCTCTGTTGGGAAAGAGGCGTGATATATATGTATGAATGTATATATGTATGAAAATTGTTGAACTGAACTGAGTTCAGGACTCTGTCTAGGTTATTATAATGCTTTTCTTTTTGAACGCCAACCTCGGCTATACTCGCTATGCGCAAGCGTATCCGCGTCAATGTCCATTAAGTTCAAGATAAATCATTACTTATATACATTTTTTTGCTACAACTTTAAAACTGACTTTCATGGCTTTGCGTACAGGGCACATAGACGTCATATGAATTGCCAATTAAAATTTTAATTGGTTACTTAATCTAAGCTTGTGTCACCAAAGTAAACAGTCCACAGGCTCTTCAACTTTCTAAAAACAAACATATTAAAACACGATATAAGAACTTGACAGAACAAAAATTCTTAAAAAAGAGATATATTTTTTACCTTTCGATAGCCCTAAACATTTTAATAGAAGTAGAAAGTACTAACGTTTCATATCGACCAGTTTTAATGAGGTTTACCTCTCGGTCTGAAACTCACTATATTGTCATGTTTGCGGGCAGACTATCGTGTACTGGCTACCCACCTTACTAAATAGAAACCAGCATAACAAGAGCCGTATATTCCAAATTCATTGTGGCTTGATATATAATATTTACTATAAGCACATTATTAAATATAAGCTTGTTATCGGTTGGTTCGTTTACAGCTATTAATATAATATTGAACAGTTATGGAATATAATGATTTCATTTGTTAAATAACTTCTTCGTTTCTTTTATGGTTTTTCACTAATATGAACATTAGACCGAGTTTCAGGATCGACTGCTGGACTGGTATTTCCATAAGCGCTTGACAAATAGTTCGCCAAACAATTTTGATATGTCAGTTAAACGCAATAGGTCACCTATTGCGAATGATATGACCTTTAAAAAGAAAGATCTTAGGAGCCTATTGTTAACAGAGCCCAGACGGGGTTAGCATATGATTTTATTTCGAATATGAATGGCTATCCAGGGTCCCACTGGTCGAATGCCGCCTACATGCCGGGGGTAGAATTTTTTTTGGGTTAGGTGCCATGATCGGCTCCTTGGCTGCGTCGACCAGTAACTGACATTTTGTATCGCCCACACATACACTTAGAATTTTTTCTAGAGTATGTGGGTTTCCTCACGATGTTTTCCTTCACCGGCAGCAGATGGTAAGTCACTTGACTAGAACATATAAATTCCACAAAGTGAAATCCACATTGGTACTGTCGCTCGGAATCAAACTGCGGACTGCATGATTTGAATTCGGGCACCGTTATAACGAGTTATTTATTCACGTTTTTATTGAACTCTATATAAATTTATCTACAAAAGAATCACCCGTTTAATTACAGTATCAACAAAACTATTAACACCTCTAATCGCCCTATTTATGTTGATCGAATAACATTCGGATTAATCCGCCGATCCGATTATTAAAAAAAAAAGAAGAAAAAATAGCTATTTGATATTGGAGCGTGGTCTGAACAATAATGTCAGTCGAGTGGTGGGTATTGGTAATGAAGTTGGTCGCGTGCGGGCCGCGTGTGGAACCCGCCGCGGCTCTAATGAGTGGTGATCCGATGCATCGCACGCGCCTCTATCCCAGGCGTGCAAAATCGAAAAAATGTTTTGTTATTCAATAGTTCTGTTTTCCGATTGTTCTACTGTGAACGGGGTTTTCAATAGGGCAAGGTATATCCTGGTTTTATTAAAAATAACGAGCACAGTAAGAGCAAAAAATGTCTGATATTGATTTTATCTCGAATACAAAAGAGGCTTAATATTTTTAACAGGAAAATTTGCTTTGCATCGAGAAACTCTTGCCAACTTTTGTATAAAAATGTATCTGAAGAAAAACTTGTGGTTTAAGTAGAGCAAATGTTATTAAAATAAGAAACATATACATATAAGATCGTTGTAACTAGAAAGTGAAGTACCTGTAAGAATATTATAGAATAAAATTCTCTCCACCTTCAAACTACAACAAAATAGCCTTAGTAGGAACTTTACACTTCAAACTGAGATTATAAGGAATTATTTTAATACTGTATATTTTAATTTTCAATATCTTCTCCTATTGAGTACATATTCTTGCGGTGCCATTGGTGTAGTTAAACCAAAAAGTTGTTAAAATCAACGCGACATTTTTTTTTTATATCAGGAAATTTTATCCAGACAATTAATTAAGTGTCACATTAGATGTTCCAGTCAGCTTCCTGCTCAACGAGTATGGAAACATTTTTCTGTTTCTATTCATGACAATTAAATTTCAAGTCTATTAAATATGCACGAGTCGACAGAAAAGCGTTCTCAAGAAGATTCAGCAGTCCAGTAATACACAGCAAATGTTTGGAAACTGGTCAAGAAGTCCAAGGTTTAGTTCCCGGGTGGGGTAAAAACGGCATTTAGAAACGTGGCAGGTTAATGGTGAAAGTCTCGCCCCCATACTCGTATTACATGGGATCTACTATTATATAGATGGCAAAATGTGGATACATCTCTGCCTACCCCCTTGGAGTTTGTTTGCTGTTTGGCTTGTTATATTATTTTATAAACAGGGATGTTATGGACGTGAAATTTTGGATCTGGATACAGAGGATGTTTACAATAGGTCACAGAGGTTACGGAGGTAGTAAGGCTTTTTAGAATTATAAACAAGTGTTCATTTAAAAAAAAACAAATAATCTGACTGCCTTGCCTTGCCAAAAAGTAGCCTTCTTAAATCAATATTATTAATTATTATGTATATTATAACTTTGTGAATTTTGATAGTTCAAAATCGGTCATCCTGTTTAGGTTTCAAGAGACAAGTGGAATCGCGGGCAATAGTTAGTGCATATATAATTGAATTAGGCTATTAATTAGCTTTCATCTGATACCCATATTGTGATAGCACTAAAAAAACGTCTGTTTTGACAGTTTACGGCCGCCATATTGGTTTTTTGTAATAAAATATACACAAGCCTATGACACTCGGGGGAAAAATACAAATCTAATGACACCTCACACTTTAAAATTTGCCAAGCCTTTTTAGGCTACAGAAGGTCACAACGGAACAGAAATGCCCACATACATACATACATACGCGCGAAAAACATTACCCTCCTCTTTGGCAGTCGGGTAAAAAAAGAACAAATTGTGAACAATTAAAAGTGTTGCTTCAATTTTTTTTCATTCTAATTTCCTACTTATGTAAGGGCTCCTCCCAATAATATTGTATGTTAAAAAAGGTGTAGATAGGTTACCTACATAGCGTTCGATCTTTGGAAATGGCACACAAACGCACACATAGATATCGTAATAATGCAATGTCAAAATACCTTCGCCGTCAACCGTCGCCGTTGAGATGAAGTTTGCTAATAAGACTATTTTTAGTGTGCCACTTTTCGAGCGCTTATAACTTGTCTACACCTTTTTTAACATACAATATCATTGGCTCCTCCATTATCCAAACTATTCGAAACTTTTACATCGATTTCGATTACGGTTTCGGATAAATTTTTATTCCAGATATCCGATAGTTCCGGTTACGGGGCTCCATAACATTCCTGATTGAGTTTATGATGTAATTTTTTTATTACAAGTACGTTATAGTGACAATCTTGCTTTAATAAAGATATTAAAAAGTATACCTATTCAAGTGCAAGTCGATTCTGATTTGTTTAGGTCGATTAATCAAAATGTTGGTCACCTGCGCTGTCGGGTGTCAACGTGTCGCTTAGTCGTGTTCTGTCACTACTCTTAATCCAAAAGTTTAGGGTAAATGATCGATGTCACATGGCCTGGGAACTGTATATATGGCCCCCAAAAACTGCGATTTTGAACTGCTTAAACTGTGACGAGTAAAGTGAATTCGATTCCCACTCGAGAAAATCTGTGTGGTTGTATACTATCTGTATATTTGTTCCAAGTCTGTGTATTTTGTATCTGTTGATTGTAGATTTCTAAAGAGTCCAGCGACACAGGGAATGAGCCCAAGTGCCATTGTCTTTTTAAAAATAGCTTAAAATATGGATTTAGATACATTTTCAAAATGTATTTATATTTTTTTATCTATCATCATTTTGCTAAAAAAATTGTTGCGTTCATCGACAGATGGAACCTATAGAACCATTACAATCTATAGAAAGAAGTACTATCGGCAACCATCGATTCCAAACCTGAAAATTCTTTCTCGCAATGGAAGCTATTTTATAGTAAAAAATTGTATTTTTCTACCAGACAATTATCAGATACCTAAGTAGGTATACATTTATTCAATAAAATATTTACATCATTTTTTTAAAAAAAGAAGCAGATTCTTTTCACAGGCATTTTCTATAAATTATTATTTATAATATTTGTAATTAATATTTATAAATTAGTTAGGTATTTATAATAATATACTTTATTAAATGTGACTAAAAATACAGTCAAGAAAAAGATTTTAAAAGCTTTTTTAAAGCATTTTTCATGGCCTCCGAAAAAGGTGTACAGTTTTTATTAGAATTAGATACAACAGAACATTTAGTTACCCAGAGCCCACTTATCAGGAGTGCGTCATCGGAAGGGTTGGACACAAACAATTTTATTCAACCTAACGATACGGAACAACAGATAACCCTACTCTAACATTCGCGTTATAATTTAGAAATTATTATTATTGTTATTATCTCTGGTATGTATAGATTAACATTATATAAAATAATGAAAATAATTAAATTAAACATCTACTTACATATTAAAACTATATATACAATTAATTACAAACACAAAAAACGAAAACTGAAACAATAAAAAAAAACAATTTGTGTAACAAACACCCCTATTATTATTATTAGATGTGAAACTGATATTATTATTTCAACATTCAAAAATATTTAAATTTTTTATTAAACATTTTTCTTAAAGTGAAGATTTTTTTATTAGTTTGTTGTTTATTTAGTTGAACGCGCCATGGATTGTGTTGTGCGTAAAGACTGTCATTCAAGTTTGGTTTTAAATATTTTAATCTTTATATTTCAGAATGAGAGTAGATAAAAACATTTTGTGTTGGATAGCCCATTTATCGAAAAAAGCTATAGGCTATTATATTATTATAACATCACGCTACGACCAAGAGGAGCTGAGTAGCGGCCAAACAAAGAACGAAGGGTGCGAAACCCCAGGCAACGACGATGACATTCGTACACTCTGAAACCACTACACTTGAACTCTCTGAAAACACTAAACTTTCTGAATCTAGGTAAATTTATACTTTACAGGTACAATTGATTTAAACCCTGATAATGTTGACAGGACAGGACCCTCAGCTGATGTTGTTGGCAGGACATTATCTACTTCACCTCACAAGATAAATATTCCTATATTAATTGATTATACGTGGTCAGTGGTCACGTAACACTGGAAAACCGAACAAGAACAAAACAAAAAAAACAGCTCCCGAAAACGACCACGAGTTTTGAAGAAGCCACCCTTAATTGTAAACATTAATATATAATTATCTCACCACAGTTGGTACTATAATAGTCCATAATCTTGTTTGTTCCCGAGCATGATTCGCAAGTTTTCTTCACGTTCTAATACATAATTATATTGTTCAGAGGTTTTTTCTTCACTACAAATTATGATCGGAATGAATTATTTCGACGAGCGTATGATTGTAGGTTTGTGCATGACGACGCGTTATTTCAACGGTCGGGCGCCTTATTCTAGGACCACGGAATCATTGGAGATGCTTGTGTATATTTTATTACAAGTTTTAAATATACTTTTTGATTTTTTAAGGGTCGGCAACGCGCCCGTAATGTCCCTGGTGTCATAGGCTACGATAACTTCTTATGTTTTACAAAGTCGTGTTTAAAATACGTGTCGAATTGAGAAACTCCTCCTTTTATTTTAGATGTCAGTTAAAAATATAAACTTCACTTTTGTGTGTGTGTTAACAAATTTTGAAAATGGAATTTGAGACATTTTCCGGAGACCGATTGAGCTGAAATTTTAAATTTTAGTAAAAACTTAGATGTCTGATTTTACCATAGAGTTTCGGTTTTATAATTAAATTCATATAAAATGCGTTTGCTCCCCTGAAGAATTCGATCTTCGGGGGGTCAACTCAGAACCTTGACATTCTAATTTGATATCGTTGTCAAATGTAAGTACTATCGAAAAAGTTCACGCATGACCACCTTAAGACTGCATTTTGTGTGCAGTGACCGACGGCTACCTGCTGCGGGTAGCGGGTAACTTGGTTTCGTCCACCAATAGTATTACAGTAAAACATCATTAAAGACTTTTTTCTGTCAATGTCATAAAACAATCAAAATTAAAACAAAGACTTTAACAAAAAAAAGGGCTTTGTCCCAAAATATGGTTTTGTCTCATTGGAGAACAAGGTCATGGGCGAGCGAGGTACTACGCTTACGGCTTGCAAACGAAATGTGTTCAAAACTGATCATGCTTAAACTTTGTCGATAGTACATAAGTTACATATACAAACTACTATACAAACTATTACAATAGCTCTTCAAACAAGACAATCATCATTACAATCCATAATCGTCCTGCTGCTAAGCATGGGTTTCCTCCTATCATTGTTGAAGGAATTTAGCCTACTATGCCACACTGCTGGCCAGACGGGTAGGTAGGTATAGGGTTATGTTTCGAATTTTCCTTTTCTCGCAATGCTCTTGCTTACTTTAACTTACTCCCTTAGTCGCCGAAATGGTGTGGTGACATTATGTATTCTTAATCCGTCACTACACGGAATAATTAAAATAAATCAAGAAACAAGACATCAACAAGACAATAATTAAAATAAATCCGTCAAAATAAAACACAGTCGGCTCCACAGACACGTGTTCCAAGATGTCAGTTCATGTCGAATGACGTCATCGTCAGGTGGCAGACGTCCACTTGTCGTGTACTATGACGTATTTCGGTACACTTCACTTTTTTACGTTTTCACATCTAACAGATCCGCCATCCAAATTGTTACTTTTTTATCTGACTGTGTAACAGAAGGGTTACCTTTTTGGACAGTCGCCCTCAATATAAAATAAAAATATAAAGTAGTGGGTACTTTTGCGACAATGAAATCCCTCCCACACATTCTGTGACTCTTGTAGCCCAGAATTAATAACAATTTCGAATGAATTCGATTCTATATAACCAATGTTACTTAAAGTTAATATAGCATTCTATAGTGTGTCCCAAAAGTAACGCAAGATTTTAAGTTATTAGAATACCTAATTTATAAACTTATACCTATTGTAATTTTTTATTGAATCATAAAGATAGGTGTGTATAGAAAGCACTCCGGCAAATGGTCTCCAAGCTTTCCTAGCACAGACGCATTATTTTCTCCAATGCATTTACTGCCTGAGACATTCCCTGGTCCTAAGCTAAACTCGCTTTAGTGGATTGGCCCTATATCTTAAACATTTCTTTTAACGGGTTTCTTACAGTCAAATGTAGCCCACAACTATGAACTATTCATATGCCTAGAATATTCGATACTGCTTCATCGAAATTCAGCTACATTTATAATGAATATTTCGACAAATCAGTGCGTACAGCAAAGCCTTAGAAGCAATTTAGTCAATATTTATTTGCCACAGTGGAATCCACATTGGTATTGCCGCTCGAGATCGAACTCGAACTGCGTGATTTGCACGCCCCGGTTCCTTATCCATTCAGCCACCATCGCTTCTTCATCTTATTTGCCCATACATAACTCTATTCGGGATAATCTATGATACAATAAAAAAACCAATAAGAAAACAAAATCTCCATTATCTTGCGTTAATTTTGGGTCACGCATTATTAATAATATGTATGCAGTAAATGTATTTAAAAATACTTAATAATTAATTAAAAATTAAATATAGAGTATGAGAATCGAATGATGTTAAAGGTCCACGGATTAATTTAACAAAACTGTCCTCTGATGACATTGCATGTGTGGCTGATAGTCGAGACTGCAATTTAGATAACGTAACAAAGTTGTCATTAAGGAAGCCCAAACGTAATTCTTTACTGGGAAGTGTATTAAAAGATGTGATATTATGAACTGACAGAAACAGCAAAAAACAATTTTTGTGAATAAAATTTAATAGCTACAGCAAACACCTTTTTAAGTCGTTTTTTTTCCAACAAATAATGTGCTTAATATGGATTTTTCATAATGTAAAGTTACTTTTATTTCTTAGGACATAAAAATTGAACCAAAAAATTCTGCTACAATATCCTACTTAAAATCGAGTTTAAAAATATTTTTAATTGTTCTTAAGTCTAATATTTCTTAAATGCTTACAAACCCATAGAGATGGGGTGACAGCTGGTCCCTTTGAGGGGCGTCCCCTGTCTGTAACCCCACCATCTTCAAGCATCACTTGATTTTCGGGATTACAGACCCCTCAGCACGCTCACACCCCAATAAATTGGCCCGATTAGTGAAAAATTTTATTGTATTTATTGAAATAAGTTTAAAATTTTAGAATTATCAATGCTAATTGGTATTTGTTGTTAGTCGCAAATAGAAAATTGAAAACGTCTATGAACTAGTAGACAAAAATTTAATTAATCATTGAACTAGAACTGATACCAAGTGACTAAATAAAGGTTGTCTTGTAAAAGTTTCGTTTTAAACAGTCCATTTTAAACATAGATAGACTTATAGATAGGTATACATAATAGTAGGAGGTTAATATACCTACATTTTATTTTTAAGGTAAGCAGGTATATACAACTTGAAGCGATGATGTTAATAAATATATGCTATAGACTGGCCTGTTGGTCTAGTGGTTAGTGACCCTGACTGCTAAGCCGGAGGAAAGATATTTTTTATTTTGTTTTATCTATCTATATAGAAAAATAAATAAACCGTCAAATTGATGTAAGTGCGTTACTTTAGAAAATCTCGACCCATTTAGCGTGTTTATTGTGTTTTAAGATCAATGTTTGTAAATTTTTGGCAAATCAACTCGTAATTTCAGTACTTAATTTCAATGTTATTTTTTCAGCCGGGGTAGGCTTACCTCCTCATATTCTCGTAGATACCCACGTTGAAAGAAATTAAAATGAATTTATAGCAATTGTTTGCCACGTTACATGAGGGATACCGGTACCGATTAAGTAGATAGCAGCAAAGTACCAAAACAGAAAAGGAAGCTATATATTATAATAAACAGGCTGATCGAGGGGACAAGATGAAAAAGAAAAGATTGTGTTAGGATGGAGACATTTTGATGCTATTTCTTCATTTTTTCTTAGGTATTTATATTAAATTATTATATTTGTTGATATATCACATTTACACAGTTATAATATTCTCACAATACACAATTTGAAATAAAAATTTGTGTCGACATTAAATACTCCCATACACTGAGCTCGTCATTGTATCGCACAACAAGGACGTCACTTTGAACATCTGCTTTGAATACAAAATTTTATATTTACTAAGAAACGAATAACCAATTTTGATTCCGAATTGTTTACTTAAAAATAAATATTATACGTTTAAATATATTTTTATTACTTTGTTGTGTGCTAAAATAACATTTTAAAATAGGGAAACTAAAACCTTTCTGCTGAACTACTAATCTAGTCTTATACTAAATGTATGGGAGTCTTCTCAAAATTTGGGATACCTACTTCTCGTTTGATTTAAAAATAGTTAATGCTGTCATTTTACTCATTAGTACGTACTTAACGTACTTTCGACATCAGTTTAAAGTTTTTTAATATCTGTAATACTTACGGATAAATTGCCTGGACAGTCTGGACACACTCAACTATAACACCCTGTATATTTATATTTATATTATTTAAAAAAAAAGCAATGGTGACTGAATGGATAAGAGTCCGACGTGCTAAATACGCGGTCCGAGTTCGATTCCGACCAGCAGTACCAATGTGAATTTCACTTTGTGGAATTTATAATAATATGTACTTATCATGTCATGTGACTAATCATCTGCTAACGGTGAAGGAAAACATCGTGAGGAAACCCACATACACTAGAAGATATTCTAAGTATATGTCTGATCCACCGACCCGCATTAGGCCAGCGTGTGTAGATTATGGCCTAAACCCTCTCAGCTCTCTAGATAGAGGAGAGGAGACCCGAGCCCAATAGTGGGACATTAATGGGTTGCTGATGATGATGATGATGTTGATGATATTTATATAAAGGTATATTATTATGTATGTAGGTATAATTATATTAATTACGTATTAACTATGTATTGTTTCTAATATACCTATCATATTTTAGTAAGTATAATTATATTTTAATAATAACATACTATGCGATTTAAATAAGTATGGGATCGCACTTGGCAGTATTTGCCGCAAACTTCAGTCGAATGTGCAAATTTTTGTACAGCTAGCTGAAATCAAAATAGGCAAAAAAATTATCTCGTTTCGTTAAGTTGTTTTGTTACAAGTGTTAATTGAATTGTTATTGTTTTTCTTTTGTTATTCTTCTTTTTAGTTTTATTTTTGTTGTTATTACTTACTACCAACACTTATTCAGAAAATAAAGATCTTCAAACCGAAAAAGTATGTATGTATTAACCTATAAATACATACTTTTTCGGTTTGAAGATCTTTTTATTCTTTTTTTTTTTTTTTAAAAAAAACCACGTCCGCTCTAGGGAACAAGCCCTGTGTCGCGGGGAGCTTTACAAACATGAAACTAACGGACACAAAGTACACCCAGACTAGAAACAAATATCTATGAATCACACAAATATTTGTCTCCTGTGGGAATCGAACCCACGTCACCCAGCACGGCGATGTAGTGGCGAGGCGACCACCTTAACCACTGCGCCACGGTGACAGTCATATATCTTTGGTTTGAAGACACATTACAAGTACCTACTTGTAATGTGTTTCGTTTTTTGTACACCCTACTTGTAAGGTATGAAGTTGTCTTCAAATGGAAAACAAAATGGCGTCTTGATTTGACAGTCTCATACTTATTTTAATTGCATAGTACACCAAACTACCTTTCTTTCAACTAATCCATCCTAAGATTGTCCGGAAGAGATCACTATAAGCGATAAGACTCATTGTGCCCACATTTTGTTACATTTCTCTCTGTATTTACTCTTACGTGATGTACAATAAAAATGATATAAATAAATAAAACCAAGTGATATGCTATTGTATGTATGTGAATAAATAGCAATACATACAGACAACGATATACCGCTCAATGCTAACAATGGGGCGAAGTAATAAAGTTAAATAATATCAGTACCGGACTACTACACACAAATTGACAGGCTGTTTGTTTATATAGTGATTAGAGTGTAAAAACGTGCAACGGGTTCCGTATAGACAATATATTTTTATTTTTTACTATCAGCTGTTGAAAATTGTTCATATCAACGATTTTTTTCATAGAACGTTATTACGTTTTTCAGTGAAATTTTCTCCTAAATACCAATCTTCTAGGGAACTATAAAGAATATTTTTATGAGCCAAATTGATGTAGAAGTTCTAAATTTTTTTTTTGACTGGACTGTTGGTCTTGTGGTTTGTGACTCTGACTGCTAAGCAAATCTTTGTGTGATGAGCATAAAGGTTTGTTGTGTCTGGGTGACATTTAACTAAAATATGTGTGTATTTACAAAAAAAAAATTAATTAAGTTGTATATTAGTAGTTTAGAACCCATAACACAAGCAAATATAATTGCTTACTTTGGGATTAGATGGCGCTGTGTGAATACGGTAGAATAAAAAAAAATGGCAGTTTTATGAGTAGGTAACTAATTTAACAAATTTTTCAATTACCACTACCATTGTATTCGAAAGCCCATTCTAAATTGACCTAGTATATTATTAATAGAACAAACCCACAGCGGTTTACCCCTACTCGATTACACATAATGATTATTTATGGTATGAACAACAAATATAAAGCAAGGGTCACACTCGGTGAATGGAACATTGCGTTAGATAAAGGAATGACTTCATTAACGCCAAATTGCCGTCTTAGGTGTGTACAACCAGCTTTTTAGGTATAATGTTGACATGTTCTGCGGGAAGCAATGTGAATTTTAATGGTTTACAGTATAGTGTTTGTCATGATTATTAGACAAATGTAGCCACTATATTATTATTTAATTTGCAACAGTTTTACTACTGAATCATCACAATATAATCCCAACGACATCCATTCCTGGACATAATCTAATTTCCACAGAGAGTGAATTTATGCCGTCTACATCTAACGAGTACCTTTACCAAGTTGTCGGCTCATCACGTGGGGGGAAGAGGGGGAGGGTAACCCTACGCTGCGCTTTCAGATTGTCTATACGTGTGCACGTACCTACCATCATACTTATCATCTTTAATTAAAATAATGAAAAAAATAACGAGCTATTAATGTCTCACTGCTATGTTAGGGCTCTATCTCTATCTAAATTGATTTTCTCTCGATTTTCTTTCACTGTTGAAACAGATGGTAAATCATATCTATTAACATGATCTTATGATTATTACATAATTTTAAATTTTACAAAATAAAATCACACATAAAAATAAAAACTGAATGTCCTGACAATACGATTACAATTTAAAAATAAGTTACATTTAATATTTACAAGATACTTTTGCCGTCGATCCGTGCACAGAACCTTTTGAACGACCTAATCGCCAATATAAAATTGCTTGCTTAATATAAATATTTTGAACATTTTTTATGTTTAGAAAATTTTCATTACCTTGTGTGCGTTGATAAAATTGAATTTCTGTATATTACATAATTTTGACTACCCTGCAATATCAGATCATTTTGAACCTGACTATAAGCGTATTGTGGCCTCCAGATTGGACTTCTCTAAGATACTTCTCACATCAATCGATTGTAAAACCAAAAAAATATCTTAAGTACTATTCGGAAGTTTTTACAGGTTCTGATAACAATCCTAAGAACTTTGACTTTAATGCTTTCTAACTTAAAATCTTCAGATGAGGCAAAAATATAATTTTGCTATCGAACATCACTAACTGCCGCACTCAGAGACGTCAATTAGCAGTAATCTGTCATTAATACAATTTTTTCATTGAATAATCGTCTTTAGGCGTATAGACTTAAGAATTACACGTTTTTA
Organism: Laspeyria flexula; assembly: GCA_905147015.1. Lineage (NCBI taxonomy): Eukaryota > Metazoa > Arthropoda > Insecta > Lepidoptera > Erebidae > Laspeyria > Laspeyria flexula. Next base: position 6,372,082 of record LR989949.1, on the reverse strand, counting down.
CTAAATAAACTTTAAACTTAAGTGACATCTCTTAGTACGGCAGTGTGTCTTATACCCTACTGGAGTAAATCAAAAGACATAATTAATAGAGTTTATTAATATAAAAATTCCACACAATTTGATTCGATTTTGTCGTCTGACTTTTTATTTCGTAACAAATAACGAAGCTCAATTTACCCTAAAAAAAGAACAAAAGAGATTTTCGTATTACAAAACATTTTATCTGATACACAGGTGCGTCCCTTTTAATCCCATTGTTAAAATACAACGCATTTACTAGACAACTATTCATCGTGCATCAAAATCACTGTTTCAACCTAACAGGGGGAGAAATGGACACAGAGCTACCATTTCAAAAACATCTCAAATACCTTCCATCTGATTTGAGATAATGGGGCTATAAACGACCCGTAGGAGCTGACATATGTCGCTGCTCATCCGACCCCTTGCCAATTATCGGGGGTGAGAGCCAGGGGTCGAAAAAATCATTGCTAATAAGCAGTTTCGAGTTTGCTGAATCTGATTTTCGAACTGTTAATACAAAGTACCATAGATGTTTATCAGATATTATAAAAATGTGTATCTAAATATGTGTAATAAATTATTTAAAATAAGATTTAATAAAGATATTTTTTTTTATACGCCTAAATTATTTTTGTTTAGTTTTAGTTGTAAATATTATTTTTTTGTAAATTTGTGTAATAAATGATAAAAATGCATTCAGTGAATTTTTCGTGAAAGAGTAACAAACACCGTCACAAACTTTCACATTTCTAGTATTAGTAGGAAGTAGGATAGTTTGGAATAGCACATAGACTATATAAACATCAAGTTGAGGACATGAGACGACGTCACTCGTTAGGGAAGGTTTGCTAATTTCTTCTCCGAACTTAATTATACGAGTTTAAATTCATACAAACAATTGTTTTAATTTTCATAACCCCTTAATTTCCTAAAACATATTCAAAAATATACAGCCACACACAAAAAATCGGAGTATCTTAAACAAAACTAGACGGCACCTTATTTATAGAATTTCTTTTTTATTACTTCAACTATAAAATTGAAGAAATCATTTCACGAGCCCACTTGATTCCAGAACCAACCAATCTAACTCAATAACAATATAAAGTTATAACAATAAACAAATAAAAAACATAAAAACTAACAATACGGTAATAATGGTTCACTACTCAGCAGTGTACATTGGCACCGTGTAATTGATAATATTTTATTATATTTGCTAACCAACCCTGCAGTGCTATAACCCCATAGCAAGATATAGCCCTCACATTTTAACACCGCATTTAGTTTTTATTCTAAACGCACTATTTGCTTTTCATAGGGTTAAAAGTAATAAGCGTGAAGCGGATTTTGAAGAAAGAAATTGAAATACCTACTCGCTACTTTGACATTCGTTTGGTCGGTTTTGCCATCACTGTCAAATATTTGACTGGCCTGTTGGTCTAGTGGTTAGTGACCCTGACTGCTAAGCCGGAGGTCGTGGGTTCGATCCCCACCCAGGACAAATCTTTGTGTGATGAGCATAAAGGTTTGTTCTGTGTCTGGGTGTAATTTATCTATAATATGTATGTATTTACAAAAAAAAATGTATTTAAGTAGTATATCAGTTGTTTAGTACCCATAACACAAGCAAATATAATTGCTTACTTTGGGACTAGATGGCGCTGTGTGAATGAGAAGAAAAAAAAAAAAAAAAAAAAATAAAAAAAAAATATTTGATGATGACAGCGCGTGAAATAATGTTCACATTTTTACACGGATGCTGCATCAAAACCATGTGAGACAATCCCGAAGTTTGACTAGATATTCGCAGCAAAAAATTAAGAAAATAATGCCAATTGATAAATAATAAAAAATATTTTTTTCTCTTTCATTATGAAACTGCTCTCCACGTTTTTGAATTCAAAATTTTATATGAAAAGAATCAAAATACGAAATATCAATTTAAAATAAATTGGAATAAATTATAACTTTACAAAATTATTCTCAAAAAGATGAAAATAAAATAATAAATAATTATATTATAATTATTGCAAGCACAGCGTAGGACGTCCACCCACAAGGTGGACAGATGACCTGATCCGAACAGCAGGATCGCGCTGGATGCAGGCCGCATACAACCGGTCCTATTGGAAGTCACTTGAGGAGGCCTATGTCCAGCAGTGGGCGTCCTACGGCTGATATGATGATGATGATGATGATGATATTATAATTAATAATAAATTGATTCCATTTTAGTATCTTCTTAATTTCACCTCTCGGTAATAAACCCGCTACCCGCTCATCCCTTATCACTTCAAGTAAACATACTGCTATTTGCAAGTTTGTGACGTTAAAATATTAAACCGAAGGGCTTGTATATTTGTGTATTGTTAACTCGAGAACTATTCAACTTTTTGTAGTAAAACAATCGGCTGTGATTATGAGTGATGGGATGAGGACTTATTGTTTATTGAAGGGGTTAAAAACCTTGTTGATTTTTAGTGTTTTTGTTAAGATATATATTAACCCAGTTGTTACTGAAACAAATTTTTGGCTCGTATCTTTCTAATTTTCAGATATTGTTACCTTCATGCCTATAGTAAATGTGTAAAAATAGAAAAAAAATCAGGGTTATCGGGAAATCTCGGAAAATGTGGATCGTTATAACGATCGGTAGTAATAGGCGGGTAGGTTCACTCATGCTAGTACTATTATTTCGTTAGAGAGACACAATATCTATTTTTCCAAGAAAAAAGCTTTATTCCTTATCTGAAAAAAATTAATTAAGTAATTGGTCTATTTATGTAAGAGTATTGTAAGTCACAAAGCACGGTTTAGGGTGTAAATGAGCTTTGCACTTCAAAAGAGTGAAGTTCGTATGTTTTGACAAAGATTTCTTTTTGTAAAAAAACACAACAAAGCTGAGAATAATTGTACTCTAGTACTTCTACTAGATAGTCAATTCTGTCTTAGCATGCAATTTCCCTGTAGTTTTTAGGGAACACCATCATTGACCTTACAATTAATTTATTAGGTTTGCAGGGTATTTGAAGATATCGCCTTTCATTTTCATGTCATTAGACACTTGGAGAAGTCGCCAAAATTTATCAGACCGATCCTGTCTGATGAATTTTGGCTATTTCTCCAAGTATGCTTTGATTTATTGTTACGGTAGAATCAACAAAAAGAACAATTACGTCCTATCAATAACTAGAATAGAACTAGATGGCTCAGGTTGGATATTTTCCTCAATAGGAGGGTCTTCGTTAGTTCGTCTCCTTTTTGCTAAAGAAGAGAAAGGTCCACTGTCGTCATCACTGTCGAACGACATGTATTCTATCTCTGTAAGAGCCCTTAGCTAAAAACCTCAATACTTACACACCCGTGAAATGTGTATCAAACCTGAAAAATTGATCAAAATTACAACTTCCTCACAGAATCATCATTTGTGATATAAGCATTCACGTTATCAAGGGGTAAAATAGTTATATTTCGTGGAAAATTGGATTACATAATCTAATTATTCCATTTCATAAATGATTTCGTTTAGAGACAGTGGTCTTGATACGAAATCTAAATGCATCCCCAAATTACTACCGATCGTTATAACGATCATAAAATTTATAATCATTTTTCAAAAAAAAAAAACAGGAAGCAAGTCTCTTTTTTTCCAAAGATTCATTATAGAGGTTATAAATTTATAAAAATCATACTTCAAATGTGTTTCAATCCGAAATAACTTTATAAAAACTTATTGTTTAGATGACACCTCGAAAGTTAATTTTAAGAAATTAATTCAAGATGCAAATACGCTTATAAATAATAATTTTACTGTAACAAATTACACTCCGAAACACGGTCAAATGCTTATTACACGAATTGGTAAATAAGGATCTAAAACTCTGCTGTCAAAAATATAAATTAATTGATGTTATTTTTTATGTATATTTTTGATCTTTATAAAGATCGGTCGCTGTAAATGGGTTAATTGCTGACAGCTATAACAGATACGGGGATATTGACTATTTTATCGAATGACGTTAATTATCTCGGTAGCGCAGTGGTAATGTATTCGATTGCTGTACAAGAGGTCCCGGGTCGGGTACAATAAGTATTAGATCCCATCAAAACAGGGGGCGAGCCTATTATCATCAACCGGGAACATATTTTGTTTGCAAAATCTCAATGCTGAAATTTCATGATAGAAATCCTAATACCACTTTTACCCGACCCGATTCAAACCCTTGCACAGCAAGGGACTCAAACCTGTGAAGACCACAATATCTCGTATTTCTTCAATTAATTGTTAGACTCTCAAGGTGCTATCCAATTGTTTATGAAGTTAACAGTTTGATATTCACAGCTGAATAAATCCAGTGCAATCGGGCGCTGGTCAATCAAATATTCCTGCATCGCTTGCTGTTGTGTCGGTTTGTAAGGTAGAACTGAGCTTCAAGACCAACTCAATTTCGAAGCTTGAATAAATACTTTGTAGTTGCAACGTCCATCTTCGACGTTCCTTATTCGCAAACGTCGGAATGTTCCGCACCGAAAACTTTCCGAATGTAAGAACGACGTGTTAACAGCTTATGTTGCAAAATGCTACCAAATAGGTTTTTTTTGTATTTTTTTACTTTAGTACTTTGTTTTCCACCTTTAGTTACTCTGCCTTTAAATGAACTTCCTTATCGGACGGAAACTTTCCAATAGTTGAGATTAAGGATACCGGTTCTTGAATCATTCGGTGTCGGAGTTTCATTGATTAGGAGTACATTGACAAGTTAATGTTTAGAGGTAGGTACTGGCGTACCATTTGAATGAATAATATGGTACCATCGAAAAAAAAATAAGAATGAATGTCGTCTATCTATAATATATTTTTAATTATAATAATACAATCGGAAATAATCCTATTGGTGATATTAGTAACGTGAAAATTTTGATGAGATGAGGATCTGTATAAAATTTGGCCCAAGGATAGATTGTAGTATGGAACCGCACATAGGCATTTTATCGAAATACTATGCGGGTAAAGCCGCTGGTGGAAGTTAGCAATAAATGAATAATCCAGAATCGTTTGTCTGATCCAGAAGATCCGCTACTTTTGACAGCGCGTATGAGAGAATGAGAGATAGAAATAAAATAAATTAAATATAATATTAAATATTTATATGAAAAGGTTCTTATTGTCCTGGGAGCCGAAACTAATCCAGTACCTACTTTGATTTTGGCACCTCATACAGGTTGGTTAAAACAAAAACAAACCTTATTACGTTTGATTAAGTTATGTTTCAATATTTTTATATAAATATATACTTCAAATTTTTCTGACAGCTAAAAGCTAATAAAACATGAAAGGAAAATTATTATAATATAACGTCCTTGGGCGCTTACTGTGAATTTTGACATTCGAATGTTCAGTTTTAATGTCGCTGTCAAATGTAATGAAATTAAGATATGGCGCTGTCACTTTCAAACATTAAAATTTGACAGCGACAACAAAACCGAACATTTGATTGTCTGAATTCAGAGTAAGCCCCCTGTTATATTAATTGCGAAGTAATTCAATAAAAATGTTTAAAAATAAAGACAGTTATGCACTCATAGTACTAGGTTATACGTAGCCTCAGGCAGTTAATATTTCATCAGGTTTAATGAACTTTTATACGTCTAGATATATACGTTAGGAGCAAAACTTGTACAAAAAATGGTCACAAAAATCATCAGCTCCCAAATAAAATTCTTGTGCCCGTCAATCGTAAAGATGCCCATCACGCTTGCTATTGTGTGAGGGTCAGCACAATAGTTGGTACGTTGTTAGACTACCAGTGTTACTACAAAGCCTTGTTTGAATTCGAGAATGGGCAGTGATTGCTTCTTGTTCGACTTGGAACAATTGTTTAGGAGCTGGTCTAAGTTAGGTACGGATGGAGAATGTATATAATATTCGCAACGTTATTTTATCATTGTTATTAGTAGTGGGTAAGATAAAGACGATATTTTCATTGATATATCGAAAAATGTGTTGTACCCACAAGTGGGATCAAGAACCACTGTTCATTTGCTTACGAGTGGGAAACCATAGACGTCCCACTGGGTCTCCTCCAAAGATTGTGGTGGGAATTTAGCCTACTATACCACGCTGGCCAGATGGGTTGGTATAGAGTTTCAAATTTTCTTTTTTTCGCAGTGCTCTTGTCGGCATAAGGTTAGCTACTCTCCCTTAGTAGCCTTTTACGTCACTAACGGGTTGAGATGAGATAATGACATTATGTATTCTTATTCAGTCACGATACGGATAACGAGAAATAGAGGAGACGAGACCCAAGCCCAGCAGTGGGAGATGCATGGGCTGCTGATGACCATATTAGAATATCTTCCATATTCTTTCAATGTCCAACAGCTTAAGCACATAAGGCCGAAGCTCAGAGGCACAAATAGATGATCAACTCATTAATTGCGCCATCGTTGAGTTTTGAGATACAAATCCGATTGAATAACTCAAATGAAGACGCCTCGGCACTACAACCGACGTCTACTCATTTATCAAATGATGGCAGAACGCGACGACACTGGCCAAGGAACGGCAGTTAATGGATAGGGCATACAATGCGATGTAAGATTTTATAAGAAGTAGTCATAAAATGCCTTCTCGGAATTACGATAATAGTCGAATTTGTGAAAAATGTTTTACATTTGACAATCAAATCAATAAATCATAATCGACTAATCAAAATCGAGGTATCAAAGGAAATGCAAAAGTGAAATAAATAAATTTTTGAACATATGATACCGTTTTTCGGTAAACTTAATTCTTACCTTTTTATCAATAGTGGGTAATATTTCTCGTTTATTTCTTAAATAGGCTTTTGGCAGAAGCTTTCAAGATGCAAGACACTGAAATTCTCCACTCATTCTTACATACAAAATTATAAAAACCTAGTCTCCGAGTGCTTTAACATAATCCTTTCATAATAAATTAGGTATGTTTCTTTTTTTCTAAACAATATTACCCCCATGGTCTTCAACGTTTCAATTATTTCAATATAGCCCTAAATATATTTCCTATCCAATCTCAACTAATCCAAGCAATAGTCGAACTCACCGACAATGAATCAGCAATATGGTAGCGATTGAAACGTTACCGCTTACTATTTTACACTCCCATGTCATTCTCCATGATGCATCATAATTCTACCTATATATAACTACCAAATATCATAATGAAGGTGCACCCCATTGTTTAGTTATTCAAAGGAACCATACAGGTCATGTGTTTTGATATATTTCTTTTATTTTTTTGGCACACTGTTGGGATATATGAGTCGCCTTCAAGCTATAGACGCCATTCTTAATTTAAGTTTTTATTGACAGTGGATGGAACGGAGTTTTTAGTGTGACTGATTTATTTGTTTGAAAGGTTATTGCTATTGAAACTAACTATACAATACATTGTCCGTGTAGTATCGGATTAAACGCTACCCAAATTCAACCCGTGGGTGTCATACAAGGATGACTAACTTGAGCAACAAGAGCACTGCGAGAAAAGGTAAATTCGAAACAAAACCGTATACCAACCCGTCTAGTCAGCGTGGTATACAAGGCTGAATTTCCTCCAAAATGTTTGGAAGAGACCCGTGCTCAGCAGTGTTTGCTTGTAAGTGCGTTAAAGCTTAATGCGTTAGTTTAATGCTTATAGCTGTCAATACAACTAGGAACAACAGTATTTTATAAATTAATATGTAAGTTGCTTTAGTTTTTCCAAAACGTTTTTAATTACCTATACGTTTAAAAATAAAGTCAAATGAAAAATAAAAGTCCTGATTGTTTGGCATTTATTAATATTTAGGTATATCAAAGAATACAAGTACTTGCCTATATTTTTTTCATTATAATTTATAGTTCATCAGATTCATTGATGTAGTGTACTTTGTGTCCGTTAACTTTACTTTAAATCCCTGCGCCACAGGGCATGCTATGAAGCAAGGAACATGTCTTAAAAAAGTCTTAAGTTAAGTTACTAATACTTAACAGATATAGCATACACAGCAGTTACAGATTGCAGCAAGACATACTTGGTTGCGTACAAACGGTACCATCGATGACGTCATCTCACCTGAAATTTATGATAGGTATACATATCGTACCGTGACGGTAGATCGTTAAAACAACAAGTAATAAGAGTTTTTCTGTCTGTCTGTCTGAATATTTATTCGTGTTGCATTATTCATGGTCTTAATTTTCATCGGAGATCGTTTTTATGTACAAATCGAGCAAAGACGCGACGGGTGTATGTGATGTCCAATCTCGCTGAAAATGTGCGCGGCAATTTGCAAATATTGCGAACGATATTAAAATCGACAAAGTTGAATGTCGAAATGCCGTGCTCCAGAGCTAGAGCCTAGCAGATTCAGCCGTTCTAGCTAGCAGATTCAGCCGTTTTAGCAAGAAGATTCAGCCGTTCTAGCTAGCAGATTCAGCCGTTCTAGCTTGACTGGGTAACAATCCTCCATCCATATCTACATCCATAATACTTAAGTAGGTATTTAATTTAATTATTTTCATTATTATAGCTTTACATCCATCCATCCATCATCATCTAGTTACAGGAGAGGAGACCCGAGCCCAGCAGTGGGACTTAATGGATTGCTGATGATGATGATTATCCATCATCAGTAAGAAGTAAGATTTCAACTGTAGCAATTTCGATGCCATAAAAAATTAAGTAATTTCGTAATTGAAAATTATTTGTCTGATTTTTAACATATTTTTCCTTTATAGTAAGTGGTAAAAGACTTTCCTCAGTATTCGAGCAATTTCTACGTCAAATTTCGTACAAATGAAACTTGCACTTATAGAATCGAGTTATTCATTATTTATTTATTTATTTATTTAAACTTTATGCACTATAGTACAAAGGTGGGCTTAATGCCAAAGGCATTGTCTACCAGCCAACCTTAAGGTGATGCAGAGAAGAGCATGGTAGGTGCAAGTAGAAGAGAATAATTTGAAGAAACTAGGTTGAATTTATATAATAAATACCTATCATATACTATAACAACATAAAAAATAAATATCTATATAAAAATTAGATATATATACTGGGTGGCGCAAAAGTAAAGACCCTATTTGGTTCAGCTATAACATTTTTTCTAAATTAGAAAACTAGATTTAGATTTTTTTAAATGTATATTTGTGCCATTAAATTTCGTACCATTAGGATTTAAAGATGATGTCTTTTAAATGGTGACCTCCAGAGTTGATACACATTTGAGCCCTATTTATGACATTTTGCATAACTTGCCGTAACACTTCCTGCGATATGTTCGTTATTTCTTGACGAATGTTTTCTTTTAGAGCTGCGAGAGTCTGTGGCTTGTTCACATACACCCGAGATTTCAAAAAACCCCAAAGAAAAAAGTCTGGACTGGTCAGATCGGGTGATCTTGCAGGCCAAGGCAAATCGCCAAAACGAGAGATAACTCGGCCTGGAAAAGCGTCCCTCACTAAGTCCATAGTGTCGCGCGCTGTGTGTGCCGTAGCGCCGTCTTGTTGAAACCAGATGTGCTCCAGCCCCAATTCGTCCAAACTGGGTATCAAAAACTCACGTAACATGGTTCTGTAGCGTTCTCCAGTGACAGTTATCGCATTGCCTCCAGCGTCTTCGAAAAAATAGGGTCCGATCACTCTGTCAACACAGATGCCACACCATACAGTAACTTTTAGTGGGTGTAGAGGTGTTTCTTGAATAATGGGCGGATTATCAGTGCCCCAGAACCGAGTATTCTGCTTATTGACATGCCCTGAGAGATGGAAATGCGCTTCGTCACTCATAACCAATTTTGAAGGAAAATCATCCTCTTCAAGGTTGAGGTTTATGACGCGCTGGCAGTAATCTAGACGAGCTCGGTGGTCAGCAGGCAGCAGCTGATGAGTCATTTGAGTTTTATACGGGAACATCTTTAAGTCTTTCACCAAAATACGCTGCAGGGTCCGTCTGGAAATGCCCAATTGCGTGGCACGTCGCCTCGTTGATGTTTCTGGACACTCTTCCACATCTTCGCGCACAGCATCGATATTTTCAGCTGAACGGCCTGTTCTTGGTCTCCCAGACTTAGGTCTATCCAATGTTGAGCCAGTTGCTTCAAGGCGTGTGGCAAAGCGTCGAATTGTGCGACCAATCGGTGCCGGACGGTGGGGAAATCGTCGACGAAATTCACGTTGTGTTCTTATCACTGATGAATTATTCCGTAAGAACATTGACACAATTATTCCACGTTCTTGGGGAGTAAAACGGTCCATGTTTATTTTCAGTGTATTTTACATTTGTTCACTACACAATTTTCAACAACAGAATGACAGAAAATGTCATATAAAAAAAAAAAAAAGTATTTTCTTTAGTGCCAGTACTTTTGCGCCACCCAGTACATATTATTTAAATATATAGGAATAGATGATATATAAATATATACATAAATACGAATAAGTCACTGATGTGCTATGTATGTGTGATTATGTAGTAAAACAAATTATAGGATGTCCGACGATACAGATAAAACAGTTATAATATTCGTAAAACACGATTTAACAAAATCATAAAAGGCGTATCATCATGTTTATCACAAATAATTAAAATGCATTTAATTCGCGATAATTAAGCAATGCTTGTTCCATTTGGTTGGTTTTACGACCCTTTATAAAAACTTGTTATCGTGAATATTTGCGAAATTGCAACCAGACTAAAACTAATTAAAAATAATAATTGTTTATTATACTTACATACGTCCTTTTTGTCGTCAGAAACAGGGAGAGAAAAAATGCTTCGTAAAACAAAAGGAGAGCATATTAGGTATAATCCGATTAAATTAAATTAAGTCAATTAAATTATTTGGATGAAATTATGACTATTATGGTCCGACTTCGATCCGTTGCACACTGGGGCCGGCTTATACAACGTTATTAGGGTATTTCTAAAATAATATGAGAGTAGACTTGAGAGTATTTGATAATAATATAAATTGTACAAATACTAAATCAGTAGCTGCTACCTGCTGTCAGTGCATCAGCTCAAAGTTGACTATAATCGCAATAACGTGCGTGAGGTTGTAGTCAATTTTACATTTATTTAACAAGTAAACGTTATATTTAGTTTTGTGTGAATCATGGTTTCAACTAGGCAGGGTATGGTTATTCTATTGTTTTTTTTATAAACCTTAATGTTCAGTACTTTTGGATTTATAGCTATTTATAGGTGATAGTGTTGCTGATTGATTAGACTGGCCTGTTCGTCTAGTGGTTAGTGACCCTAACTGCGAAACCGGAGGTCGTGGGTTCGATCCCCACCGAGGACAAGTCTTTGTGTGATGAGCATAAAGGTTTGTTCTGTGTCTGGGTGTATTTTATCTATAAAATGTATGTATTTACAAAAAAAAATGTATTTAAGTAGTATATCAGTTGTCTAGTACCCATAACACAAGCAAATATAATTGCTTAATTTGACTAGATGGCGCTGTGTAAATGTGGTAGAATATTATTATTATAGTAAGATTTTTTATGTACTCAATTAAACGTTGTTGATTTTTTCGATTTTGCGTTAAGTTCGTAAGTGAAACATAGTGAGTATACCCACTTGAACCAAGCAATAAGACAATTGTGTAACAATTGAACTTTTTCTTAGCTTTATTTCGAGCGCCGCGCGATTTTTTAATCTCTGTGTGTGCGTGTTTGTTTCTTTACAATCAATGTATAAATCGTAAAGTATTTTAAAAAGGCAGTAAGGACGCCTCGTATTAGACAATGAATGTTTTAAGATAATTAACTGGCGAAATATGGGTGTGATACAGTTTTTCCTACAGCTTGGTGATGTTGTATGTTATTAGTTTTCTATTAGTTGTTTATCTATTAAAAATAAAGATTCCTGGTGTTGCAAGTGTCCACAGACTACGGTAATCACTTAGACATCTTTGCCACCGTCAGAATAATAATATGAAAATTTTACCTTAAAATAAAATTTGTATTATGTTTCCTGAGACGTCCGAAGTCCATTATGAGAGTACATCATCTTTTTCATCCGATTCGTCACTAGATGTCGCTATTTCCGTCACGTGACCTGACCGCAGCGCCACCCCAGGCATAATCTGTAACTACTTATTACCACAGAGCAAGCCGCCATATTCGTGTCATTGTTCGTCTCATAATGATAATGATGAAGGTATACACCAGGAAGAAATTATTTGGACTTCGGACGTCTCAGGAAACATAATACAAATTTTATTTTAAGGTAAAATTTTCATATTATGTGTTCCGTTTGACGTCCGAAGTCCATTATGAGAGATCTGTTTGTTATCTCCTGGTGGCTTGCATAATAAAACGCAACAATGTGATGAATAAAAGTAAACTTATATTGAAAAAGTAAATATAACCAACAATTAACATTGCTTATTTAATATCTTGCGACAAAAAATAAAATAAAATTATGTAGTATAATTTAAAAAGTAAATAAGACAAACAATCAACTTCGTATATTAATTAAACCTTTTGTAAACTATTTATTATTATTGGCTTCAAAGTACTGAGACAACGACTTTTCTGATTTAGTATTATTGATTTTACCCAAGTTTTCAACACTTCTACAGTAAAATTTTTTAAAAGTACTTTCATGGCGCCAGTTGGCCTTAGCTAGAATATCATTAACCGGATAGTTTTCTAAGAAATTAAGGGAAGAAACTGCTGACCTACAGCTACCCGGTGAGGCCTTTATTCCGGCTTCAGATAGAATTCGTCTTATCCATCCGCCAATGATTACGGCGCTGGCTGGTTTACAAGGTCCTCTTGTGGTGACAAACAAATTTGTCAGGTGACCTCTAAATTTTTGTGAAACGTCTAATAATGTTCTTAACCAAAATAAGGGATTGGTATTTTTGTCTGGTGAAGCTAGCAACGTCCAACTCGACTGTTGGTATGACGCCGAATCCGTCTTTGAGCCAAATGTAGGATGTAAAGTTATCGAATCTATGTTATCCTGGAAATGTTTGTTATCACAATGTAAGAGAGTCAAATCGTGTACTCTACGCCCCGAAGCCAATAACAATATAATTGCTGTACGTCTGGAAACATCATATAAGCTTTGCAAATTAACATCTGTGTTTTTTAGGTGTCCAATTACAATTCTTGCATCCCATATGACTAATTTTGGTGGAATTGATCTTGCTAAGGATATAGCTTTTAAAATATGCCTAACTAAATGATTTGATGAAATTTTTATATCCGACACTGTCTCACAAATAGACGCTATAACCGATTTATGAACTAAGATAGTACGATACGCTAATTTGTCTGTTAGAAAAAGTTTTGCCAAATACCGTGCCACCTCGGTCGGTGCCGGATACCGACAATTTATGTTATTTTGACCACACCACACTATCCATTTGTTCCATATGGGTGTATAAGTTTTAAGCGTCGAAGCTCTCCAGCACTGTAACAAAAGATTCTTCTCCTCTGATGACCAAGACTGTGTTAAGGAATCCCAGCCGAAATGAGCCAGGCTTCCAGCTGTAAGTTGTGTACCTGAGCTGGTGGACGCCCGGTCACCGTGTCCACTAACAATGCTTCCAGGTGTCTGATTTTCATGGGACGTGCTAGGGCACGAGTCTTCAAATCTGGGCGCCAGAAGGGCTTCTTCCACCTGGGTGCTATTATTATATACCTTCCTTTTGCCGAGTTGAGGTGGTATAAGACTCGTGGCAGCAGAGCTGGTGGTGGAAAGATCCATGCTAGTTCGTAACTCCAGTATCTGCTGAAAGCGTCGTGAAAGCAAGCGTTCCAGTCTGTCAAGTCTAGAGAAACATACTTGCATACGACGTGAGCATCTTGCGAGGCGAACAGGTCTATGACTGGAGTTCCCCATTGACCGAATATTTTGTTGGTCGCTTCGCTCAGTAGATGCCATTCGGAAGTGATTTGGTCTCGGGAGAGATGATCGGCTTCCGTGTTGTACAGTCCTGGAAGGTAATGAGGGACAAGTACCACGTTCAACATTTCCGTCAGTGCCAGTAATTGTTTTGTCAATTTTAGGAGCTTCTGGGACTTTGTCCCGCCTTCGTTCTTTATGTACGACACTACCGTTCTGTTGTCGCTTTGTAAGACTACGGTTGAATTTCTTAGCAGCTTTGTTTCTGACGTTATTGCTGCTATGACTGCATACATCTCTTTTAGGTTGCAGTGCCACGACATTTGATGTTGATTCCAAGTGCCTCTTAGTCTTTTGTTGTTCACCATGGCTCCCCACCGAATATCGGACGCGTCTGTGACAAGATAGTTGACTCGAGACATTCTGGGATGAATATCCGATATCTGTCTGACGTTCTCGAGCCACCATTGGAGCTCTTCTCGTACCTCGTCTTCGAACGGGATCGGAAGGTGAGGGTTTATCTGCAGACGAGGGCTGTGGCGCTGCAGCGTACGGCAATGCAACCTTCCCCGTGGGGTGATGAAGGTCGCAAAATTGAGATACCCTAAGAGGCGTTGCGCCTGCTTGAGGGTCCAACTGCCGGCTGTTAAGCGAGACAAAAGGCACTGACGGATCTTGGCAATTTTGTCTGGAGGCAAGCTTTTCGTGTTGGACTGTGTATCCCAGACAATTCCCAGGAATTCTATACGTCTTGTTGGGGTTCGTACAGACTTTTCCATATTGATATTCCAACCTAGAGAGGTGAGGAATTCCATTGCCAACTGGAGATGTGACTGTAACGTCTCCCTGCATTGGTGGACTAATAAATAATCGTCTAGAAATAGAACCAGGCGAAGACCCTTGCTGCGTAACACCTCGGCAGTCCAGTTGGTGACTGATGCAAACATCTTCGGAGCTGAGGCGAGACCAAAGGGTAGACATGTCATTTGAAACAACCGACCTTCGTAGCTTATGCGCAGGAAGCAACGATGCCGCTGAGAAATTCGTAGGTGGTAGTACGCCTGGCTCAAGTCTAGCTTTACCATCCAGTCGCCCGTTTGTAAGAAATCGGGCATTTTGTGATGATGAAAAAGGTGGAAATGTTTTGGCCGTAGAAATTGATTCAATGCCTTCAGATTGAAGATAACTCTTTTCTTGCCACTGCTTTTTCTTATAACGAAAAGAGGGGATATAAATGATGGGGTTATTGGTGCTGGTTCGAGAATACGGCTCTGAATCATTGATTGAATTTCTACCGACATTGCTATGGATTGGGGAGTTTGAAATTTTTTCATAACATTCGGTGTTGGGAAGATAAGCGGTGGTGTCTGAATAAATGGAATTCGAGCTGCTGAAATTAATCTGAGAATTATTTTGGGTGCCCCGAATTGAGACCATACTTCCCGATACAGCATCAGACAACCTCCCGTGAACACCGAGTCATTTACCCCTACCTTTGGTCGCTTCTCCTCTACGGCCCCCCCTTTTGTTTGGTTCATTAAAATTTCGCTTTTTGTTTTTATTATGTTTAAATTGCTCTTGCTGTTGAACACGAAAGGGCTTTTCCCGTGAAGTAGACGCGACCGGAGACTTAGGAGGCATCGATGAGCCGTTACGTCCAGAATGTTTCTTACTAGACACCGTACCTTTGTCTAATTTATCAATCCCACCTATTTTTTGAATATAAACCGATAAACTTTGAGGGTTGAACATATATTCAGATGATGGGGGTATTTTATCAATATCTTCGCGAATATATTTCCCTTTTAAACCTTTAAGCAGTGCTTTACGACGAAGTTCTAAAACTTCCGCACGCTTCCCGCATATCATTTGTAAAATATCATGTGAAATTGTTTTGTAATAAGAATCATTCCCAAATAACTCTTTTAATTTATCATAAACCGTAGATGAAGAAAGTTGTGTATCTGATTTCGCCGACCAGTCAATCAAATTACGTAAAGCACCATTAACAAATTCATTTTGTGCTAAAAAGGCGTTAGACAAAGCCGCGAAGCTACGTTCCATTTGACACCACCTATGGGGTGTAAAAGGTTCTTCTAAACGCCTTAATTCTTCATTAACTTTCAACTCTGTGAACGCCGGAAAGGCAATATACTTCTTTTGTACTTCCGTATAACGCACAGCATTCCAATCCAAGGAATCAAACCTCTGCATCGAAACTATTCTTTCAACTCGGTCGGGGTTTGCCTTCGGTAAAGAAGGTTCTTTAACGGATACATTTAACTCGGCAATATCGTTAAAATCGATTGACGGTCGACAAAACGGATCATCTAACGTTTTATTTGTCGATGCGGGCGCAGGTACTGCGGTAGTAACACTGTTTGAATGTATTGATGCGAAATTCGTATAAAATATATTATTCACATGATTCACCAGCTGTTGCGATAAAATCTCAAATCTCTTATCGATATCTTGGAACGACTCACGTGATTTACTCCGGTGGCACCGCCTTTTTCTCGGAGGTTCATCGTCTTCGCTCGAACTCGAACTTGATTCACTCGACACTACGCGGCTATCAATACTCTTTCGCACGGGCGGTGATCGAGTAGAATCGTGATCGTTAAACACATCCGCGAGATTTTTATCACTATTTTCCATTTTTAAAACACGAGATAAAACTTATTAGAAATTAACACTTTTCACGCAACGGAAAATAAATTAAATTATTAATTTTCTACTTTAATCTCGAAAATTAAAATAAAAATTTTAAATTTTTAGCAACTAACGACTACGCGGTTTGAAAAACGACGCAACAATGACACGAATATGGCGGCTTGCTCTGTGGTAATAAGTAGTTACAGATTATGCCTGGGGTGGCGCTGCGGTCAGGTCACGTGACGGAAATAGCGACATCTAGTGACGAATCGGATGAAAAAGATGATGTACTCTCATAATGGACTTCGGACGTCAAACGGAACACATAATATATATACATATTAATTTATTATTAGCAATTTTTTTATTGTTTAATTCTTTACTAGTAGACAATTTAAAATAATTACTATTATTATTTATTTGTATGATATTAGACATATTTATGTATATATTTTACTATTTCATAGCATACCTACACCAGAATACCATTACTTTTCCAACATATCCATCCAAAGGTTGCCTGGAAGAGATCGCTCTTAGCGATAAGGCCACCCATTGTATCTACATTTACATAATTTTGTGATTTCTGCTTTTCATATCTAAGTGGTGTATGTACAATAAAGAATAAATAAATAATTACTTTACCACCCTTATAGTAAACGTCTTTTGCATATCACAAAACAATGATGTCTATTTTTGCTTGCAAGTGACATCAGTACAGTGTCAGTCATAGATTATACACTATACGGGTGTCAGTTGTCAACAATGCGCGACGTGAACATTAATAAAATGAGTCTTATTGACTATTAATGTTTATGGAAAATCTATTTATATAAAAGAAAGTCGTATTAGTTACACTATTTATAACTCAAGAACAGCTGTATCTATTTGGCTGAAAATTGGTGGGGAGGTAGCTTAGAGCCAGGAGACGGACATAGGATACTGTGGTAGGTAGGGTAGATAGGTAGAGTAGATGGGTAGGGTAGGTAAGGTAAGTAAGTAGGGTAAGTAGGTAGAGTAGATAGGTAGGGTAGGAAGGTAAGGTAGGTAGGTAGGTAGGGTAGATAGGTAGGATTGGTAGGTAGGGTAGGTAGGTATGTAGAGGGTAGGTAGGGTATGTAGGTAGGTTAGGTAGGTATGTAGGTAGGTAGATGAATGATTAATGTACTTAATTTTTTTATTTGTATTTTCTAATAAACAATTTAACTTAATAAATTCCAAAATCTGCTTATTTATTGCCTTTAAGGCGGAACAGAGTTCGCCGGGTCAGCTAGTTTATGATAAATTAAATTTTCGTGTGCTGCCAGTTCTACTTGTTTATTAAACCGCACTTTTACTTACCCGTTGTTCTATGTTTATACCCAGGAGCTACAAGATACAGACGTTATATAAACGTGAATGGTTCTTGAATCGGTCAATCAAGGGGCTAACACCTTAGTTCTTTATACAGAGGAATTTCTGTCCGCACGGCGTCAAACCGCCATGAGTTGGCACTATCTGTGATACTGACTTGTGGTCTAATTTTAGATGTAAAGCGATTTTAATATAGTTTAGTATTATTTGAATTTATTTAGTTATAACTAGCGTCAACCCGCAGCTTCGCCCGTGTATATCGGTAAAGAGTAGCCATTGTGATATTCTAGACAATCTATTGGTTTCCCAAATTTCATACAGATTCTAGCAGCTGATCTGGCGTTATTGAGTATCAAACAGATGTCCATATATTCATTTTAACATTCGCATTTATTAAATAGGTTATTAATCTATTTTAAAAAAAGGTTTTCATAAATATGGCATCTGAAGTTCCAAATATAAGAATGGCCAAATACAAAATGACACAACAGACAACGTGAACAAGTTTGATCATAATATATCACGGCTAATAGTTCGCGACACAGTAACCCAGACTGCACCAAATCATAGAAGAGATTTGTTTTAAATAACCAAAAGAATTGCAGTATTTACATCTCCACCCCGGGTGAGCCATCACACACTTTTCAGGACTACTTTGGTGAAGTCGTTTGAGATGGAAAATATATTTTCTCGTCTTCGCTTAACAAGGCTACTTTAGTCTCCGCTACGTTGGAGTCTGAGTGCCTTTTAAACCGCTTCGCACCTATGTTATGTACCATACAAATTCGGTTTGAACAAAAACCAAAGTATTCATAGAGTTGCAATCATCAATAATGATTATCACAGAATCTGTGTGCTCAGCCGTGACAGGAAGTGACGTATGCACTGGTGTTGCCACGCTAATGATACACAATTATTCATATAAATAGACAATTTCTTAGCTGGGTCAGATCACAAAAGGTTTTCATCAAATTAATTTCTGTCAATGTTTTGCTTCTTAGACAATTGACAAATGTATGTCAATTTAATGACATAAATATAATATATAGCTATGGTGTCGCTGATTATAGACAGCAACTCCGCAAGCATAGAGTAGGACGCCTTGATCGAAAAAGTTCGCTGGGTCTGACTGAATGCGAAAGGCAGAGGACGAAGTGTTATGGCACGTGTTGGAAAGACGTCATAACATCACACTTTTAATATTCGAAGAGGTGGATTAAAGTGCTTATCACCCACATTTCGTGAGTTTCTTTAGGTTCCTAGATTACATGGGACCTATTGCCGTGTCGACATTACGGGACCATCCCTGTGTCGCGGGGGATTTTACAAACATACATTAAAATTTAACGAACATATAGGACATACAGACTCGAAAAAAATATCTTTGAATCAGACAAATACTTGTCTTGTTTGGAAATCGAACCCACGTCATTTGGCCGGCACACCAATGTTAGTAGCGAGTTTTCAGTTAAGCATGATTTGTTACAATTTGATGAGTCCACACGAGTTTTTTAAATTCCATATTTAATGAAATAACATCAAGTTCAGTCAATTCTTTTCTTCTCGTATGAACTTGAGGCCGACCCAAGTGTTAGAATTTATCAAGTCGTCCAGAAGGCTTCCTACTTGACTTAACGACTACCACATTAAGTCATACAACAACAATGGCTTTACGTGCCTTCCGAAGAACGGAGACTCTCGAGAATGGAATTGCCACAACGGTCACCCATCATGGACTGACCTTACCACCTTTTGCTTAACCTCGATGATCGGAAGGAACATCTCAGTACCAATAATAATGTTTTATCTATAGATAATGATGACAAACTCGCAAACAAACTGTAGTCTGGGCCGATTACTCAAAGGACGTGTTTTTGTTCGAACCGCATGAACGTCGGCGACCGGCGCCTGTACCCGAGACGTATCTAGTTACAAAGGACGATGTTCCGAAAACTCCTACTAATGTAACTAGATCCTTCGTAATTAGTTTTAGTGTGAGTTTTAAGTGAGATGTAATCGTATAAATATAATCAATTCAGTAATTTTTTTCTTAATTATATTAATTAAGACTATGTTTTTGCGGCGCAAAATGCTAGAAAAAATTATAATTGTTGGCAATAACACTAACATATTATAATATTAGGTATACATTTTAAATGTTGATAGAATCTTAAAAATATGATAACTAATAATAATTATGTACAAATCGATGAAATTTGTGGTGCAATCAAAACTGTTAAAATTGTTTGTCAGTTCTTTCGTAATATGCAATTTTCGATTTATTTTATAAACAATGACTAAGTGAGGTGCTTTTTTTTTCAAACTGTTTCAACTATTGTCAGCCACGCACCGTGTTTACCGGATGGTCACGATTAAAAACAATGAAACCAACGCTAATATTATAAAGGTGAAGAATTTGTTTGTAAGTGCTTATCTCGGGAACTATTGAACAATTGAAAAATCTTCTTGTGTTAGATAGCCTATTTATCGAGCAACATTATAGGCATATTATAACATCAAGTTTCGACCAAAAGCAGCTGAGTAAAGGTTAAACAAAGATCCACGGGAGAAGCCCCGGGCAACTGCTAGTCTTAACTATAGTTATATCAGCACAATGACACCCACTGCAGGATACAGATACAGATACAGATAGCCTTCACCTAATTTCCACCACTACGTGTGATTTTATGCCGCCTGCAACCAACGGCCACCCGCAGCCGCGACCAGGTCTTCGGTCCATCTGGTGGGGGGACGTCCTACGCTGCGCTTTCTAATACGTGGCCATCACTCGAGAACCTGTCTGTCTGTCTTAATTATAATTCGATTTAACGAAAAAAATCGTTACAATTTGTCGAACCAAATTAAAAGGCGGTTTAAAATCCACTAACTTCGAGCATCGATAGAATTTCGATCGAGTTTCTATCGTAAGTGGTATGTGACATATCCTTGTCGCTTGCCTTCAAAAAGTGGGTGTTACATGTCATAATTTATGATACATTCGCTTCGAATAAAAAAAACATGAACCATTAAGCGCCTAAACGGTAAACTGAGGATTTAGTTACTTTCAGAAGAACCGAAATGTATACAAAATTGTGACATTCTATCAAAGAACACAACCATTTGATTTTGAACTGTATTTGTAAAGATTTAAGGACCGGGACGGTTTTCAATGGTTGATTAGAGAAGTTTGTAAGTCTATAATTCATTAGTTCGTATGAGGGTTCTGTTTATTTTTTTGGAGACACAATTTTGATTGATTGCAATAGGAAGCGGGATCGACACCAAAAAGAGTCATATTTTAGCAAGTTTGTATTTGATTATGTTGAGTCGGGATGTGATAAATATTGTCATTATAAAATATAGGTATATTTGGTACCAAACACACATTGATGAATAAAAATTACAATAGTGCATATAGATGATAATCATCATCAATATGCGCTATTGTAATTTTTGTGTGTGGCATCCAGGGCATAAACTTTTCGAATATTGTTAGAAAATAGTTTCATCGTCATCAGCAGCCCATTAAGTCCCACTGCTGGGCTCGGGTCTCCTCTTCTCTAACTAAAGAGCTGAGAGGGTTTAGGTCATAATCCACACACGCTGGCCTAGTGCGGGTTGGTGGATCAGACATACTCATAGAATTTCTTCTAGGGTATGTAGGTTTCCTCACGATGTTTTCCTTCACCGTTAGCAGATGGTAAGTCACTTGACTAGTACATAATATAAATTCCACAAAGTGGAATCCACATTGGTGCTGGTCGGGATCAAACTCTGACCGCGTGATTTGTACGCCGGTCCCTTATCCATTCAGACACCATCGCTTTTTTAGTAACAAAATAGTTTTAAAAATATAATAGTGTATAGTTTTTGAAAATAGTTTACCATATGAAAAATTAAAAACTGATTTCTTTAACATATTCTATATAATAACCAAACATTTCCGGCCGAAAACTTTCCAACAGCTCAGAATTTGAAGGAAAGAAGTTTTAAAGCTTCTGGTATTCCATAGGTTACGGTCAGCCAATACCCACAGGGGGCCGTAACTTTATTTGACACCAACGTTGTACAAAAAAAAAAGAAACAAAGACAAATCTTTGTGTGATAAGCATGATTGTTTGTTTTGTGTCTGGGTGTAATTTATCTATTATATGTATGTATTTACAAAAACATGTACCTATTTGTAGTATATTATATTAGTTGTCGTAAACATAACATTTGGGACTAGTAGTAGCAGACATTTATTCAATAAAATATTTAAAAATAACTTAAAAATATACGCAGCTAACCTATTTAAAAAAAAAAAACCAGATACTCTATTTACAGGAAATTCCTATAAATAGAATATCTGATTGAGATCAGATTCCTGAGGAAACGTACCCAAAAGGCTAGCCACATTACCGCGTTGGATAGCAAGGCTAATGCGTTGCCCGAGGTAGGGGCCAGCCCTTGGGTCATGTGATTCCTCAGAAACACGCTTACAAATTTCACAATAAAATTTGTGAGCGTAGTGAGCGCCCCCACAAGGTCCAAGAGTTTCAAACCCAAAGCGTTGTGTGGATGTGTAAATATATTATTATTTGAATACAGAACTTATCTTAGAAGCAAATTTAAGGGTACTCCAACACTGTTCGACCGTCGAGTACTAAATTGTCTCAGCTCTCTAGGAATGAGGAAACTCTTACCGAGCAATTACATTTATGGGTTGCTATTATTTGTTACTTAATTGTTAGGTATAATAACAGCTTGAGTATTAACAAGCTTGTTTAAAGGTTTAGTGCCTGTTTCACCATTGGCAAATAAGTTAATATATGAAACTTAGTTGACAGATTTTTGATTTTATGAAAAAATTTAGACTGACCTGTTGGTCTAAGGTCAGTGACCCTGACTGCTAAGCCGGAGGTCGTGGGTTCGATCCCCACCCAGCACAAATCTTTGTGTGATGAGCATAAAGGTTTGTTCTTTGTCTGGGTGTAATTTATCTATAATATGTATATATTTACAAAAAAAAATGTATTTAAGTTGTATATCAGTTGTTTAGTACCCATAACACAAGCAAATATAATTGCTTACTTGCAAATAAAACATCATTGTTTTAGTGTCAACGTTGTCAATTTAAACCTGGTTTAATGCTTAGTCCGTATTTTGTAATAAGGGGGCTTGAGACCTTTTTGACAGATAATAATAATATAATAATAATAATATTCTACCACATTCACACAACGCCATCTAGTCCCAAAGTAAGCAATTATAATTTGCTTGGGTTATGGGTACTAAGTATTAAAGCAGGTTTAAATTGACATATTATAATGTCAATTTAAACCTGCTTTAATATCTTTAATAGTCCATATTTTATAATACGGGGGAATTAGTTCATTAGACACTTATGCAATGGTCAAACAGGCCCTTTATGTAGTCAATTATACCTGTTGTATGTTGTAGGTGCCTCAAAAATGCTGTTTGAATAATATGTGATATCATTTCTTTTTTAATATTTCAAGTAATTCCTATTGTCTGTCCAGATATATCATCATCATTAAAGCCTGTTGCAGTCCACTGCTGGACATAGGCCTCTCCTAACACGCGTGGTAACACTCGGTCCTCTTGTAGTTCATCCCTATTAAATCTTAAGAGAAAAATAAAGAAAAATAGATAGCATATATTATTATAACCCACATAAATAACTGTATATATAAATATACAGTTTATTTATGTGCGAAACCCACCCACAGAAGTGAAAATGAGGATGAATGCTAGAAAGATAAAGTATGCGGAATGAAAGTGCGAGAAGTAAAAAAGTGAGAACTGGTATGCAAGAGAAACAGCTTATAAAGGCACCGACAATGTTGGTGGTGAAGTTTATAAAAAAAAAAAACACTCGGCCTCCACCTTCCGCATCCACTCAGTCCCAGCGACCTATTTGACTGGCCTATTGGTCTAGTGGTTAGTGACCCTGACTGCTAAGCCGGAGGTCGTGATGTTCGATCCTCACCCAGAACAAATCTTTGTGTGATGAGCATAAAGGTTTGTTCTGTGTCTGGGTGTAATTTATCTATAATATGTATGTATTTACAAAAAAAAATGTATTTAAGTAGTATATCAGTTGTTTAGTACCCATAACACAAGCAAATATTATAATTGCTTACTTTGGGACTAGATGGCGCTGTGTGAATGTGGTAGAATATTATTATTATTATTATTATTTCAGGTCGTCGGTCCACATAGCTGGAGGGCACTACGTTTGCCGAGTCATTGTCTCCACTCAAGGACACGCTTGCTCTACCGTCCATCGGTCCTTCTGCAGATTATAACCAGCCCACTACCACTTCAGTTTAAAAAAAGAGATAAATATTAATGTCTAAAAAATGTTGTATGTTGTTGTTTGTGTTGTTAGCTTATAAATCTATATTAACTAAATTAAAATTTTGATAAAAGTGTGTTTTATCCATTAGATTTTTCTGTATTGTTCATGTTACAAAGGTGCAAAGGATCTTCATTATATATTTTTTTACTATTACCAGACATAGATTATAATATCCTAATAAAAGATGAACGAAAGATAGAATTCTTGCTTTCAGAAAGAAGTAAAACAAACATTGCTAGACCATTTTTGACCTTATAATAAATTAGCATAAGAAATAATTTTCCAATAACGATCTAATTTTAAGCCTTCCCTATTATTAACAGTATTATTATAGCTATGTAAACCTTTATATTATCTGTAGAAATATAAAATGATTTACGATACAGCCAGTGTTAAACATTGATTGTTTAATTATCGAACGAATTAACTGACGGTCGATTTTATTTCTAAATGCAAATAAGGAAATCTTCGGTTTATGGACAGGTTAGGTAGGTTAGGTACACACTGGCTGATTTTCAGCAATTGGAATACATTTGAAGAACCTATCCATTTTATTAACTAGATTTATATAGCATAAGGAAGACATGATAAAATAGGTCAAGGAAAAGATAGAGGTCGTGTTTTAGCAGGAGGTGAAAAGACTCGCGAAAGGAAGAAGAGTTTTGCGTTTAATCCACTGACAAGAGCACAGCTGTTAAATTAAGATAGAGAAAACTAATTTTCCACCCAAGAAAAGACGTGATGGGAAGAGAAAAGAAATTTCTTAAATAATCAAAATGATTTCATTATATGCAACAATAAAATTGAATATAAAATTCCTCCGTCGCGAAATCATACAATACCGGCTTCGCTTTATAAAAAAAGTGGGGCAAAAATTACTAAATAATCCCTATATTTCACCAGGTTTAAATAAACATTATGGCCTTTCAATCACTATGAAAGAACTTATAACTAACAACAGACCATTTAAACAAATACTTATTATAAAACCCTCCATGAGCACAGACACTCAAAATATCATTATTATTCACCGAAAACAGCAAACCATCTAAACTTTATTGCATCAGTTAATCTCAGTTTTAATCTACAATAATTAACTGTTAAAATTTAACTGCCGGTTTAAGATTGGTTGAATGACTGAGCGCCGAAAAACTGTTATATAAATATAATGGCATTTTTTATTGAGTATTGTTATTACTGTTTTGGTTTGTATATCTTACGATTCGTTCCCAGACATAAATAAATGAAATATTCAAATGATATTCGGAGTTTTGACATATTACCTTCTTTGACATTGTTGTCAAATGTTTGAAAATTACAGCTGCTATTTTTAATTTTCAAACCTTTAATCATCATAATCATCTTAACGGCCCAAACACAATTATGTACTTAGTTTGACTAGGAATCTACTGAAGACTGCTATCCATCTACTGGCTTCAGTAGCTTCATAAATCAGCTACAAGATACTAAATTATTGTACATAGTAGGTTTCACTCAAACTACTCGTACTTAAACATATCAAATATAATACCTAAGAGAATTACGAGTAAATTGTAACTTCGATTTGGTACCTACCTATGAAGCCATTTACAAAAGTGTGATAAAAAGAATTATAACTAAAATAAGATCTACTTTCGAACATCAACATCCTTGTTTAGAATTATTAACCCGCACAAATACAAATAGTCACATGTCCATATAATATGTATAGTGCTGTTTATACCAACGATAAATGACAGGAATATATCTCAGATGATGCGTGCCCTCGGGCGAGAAACTTAGACCTTACGCCACGCGTGAGTTATGTCCAATCCCGCTTTATGACGTCTAAGTATGGGATTACGCGTATTGTTCGTTACTCATTTTTTTAAATATATTCTACCACATTCACACAGCGCCATCTAGTCCCAAAGTAAGCAACTACAACTAAACAACTGATATACTAGGTACTTAAATACATTTTGTTTTTTGTAAATTCATACATAATAGATAAATTACACCCAGACAAAAAACAAACCTTTATGCTCATCACACAAAGATTTGTCCTGGGTGGGGATCGAACCCATGACCTCCGGCTTAGCAGACAGGGTCACTAACCACTAGACCAACAGGCCAGTCATATTCAATCCACGTTTCACATGGTTTAAAATAGTGTCTGTCAAGCAACAATAATATTCTACCACATTTACACAGCGCCATCTAGTCCCAAATTAAGCAATTATATTTGCTTGTGTTATGGGTACTAAACAACTGATATACTACTTAAATACATTTTTTTTTTGTAAATACATACATATTATAGATAAATTACACCCAGACACAGAACAAACCTTTATGCTCATCACACAAAGATTTGTCCTGGGTGGGGATCGAACCCACGACCTCCGGTTTAGCAGTCAGGGTCACTAACCACTAGACCAACAGGTCAGTCACTATATACTAATGTTCCAAATTACTGAATAATACGAACATTTTATAAACACACTAAAAGTTTATTCCATAGAATACCGAGGAAACCGGGTGATTTTTTCTCGATATAAATTTATGAATTGTCATTCTAGATGTATTCCACATACGGCTAAAGAAATTTTTCGAAGGTGTCGTTAGTGGAATATCCTGCGAATAATATAAGGCTTTAGTCGTATGTGAAATACTTTCGGTGCCATTTAAACGGGTGCTCAAAGTGGTACTTCAGAAAATGCTGTTTAAATTTTAGATTGACACTTCGCTCATTTCTTTCGTTTGCCTAACACATATATATACACAGATATTCACATTGCATTTTGATTACGTGTTTTTGGCGTCAAAATTATAAGGACTCCCAACAAATTGCATGCATAGTTCATGTCAAAATATTATACAAAAAATTATGACATGTTTGTGTTATATAATAATTTTATTCTATACTAGTATCCACCCGCGTATGATGGTAAAAAGTGTATGTGCTATTCCAGACAATAAACAACTTATATACCAAATTTCATACAGGTTCTTCCAGCCATTGAGGCGTAATTAAATAACAAACATTTATTTTTCCATCCATTTAACTCTCTCATTTATATTAGTAGTAGGATAACATATTTTTCCGTAAAGCTCGGGCGAACATCTGGCAACAAAAATATACAAACAATTTAGGCCGCTCGGACCCCCACCCCTTGTGCAAGCCATAATAACGGCCGTCAATGGTAGTACATATTTATAGAATCTACGTTTGTGTAGGTGCTTTTAATATTGTTACGAAACCGATACCTTAAATCGATCGACTATAAATACTTTTGTGGGTCACGGAAGTTCAAATGCCTTGATAGTAAACGTAAAATATATTTTAGCACATTCAACAAGTGATACAAATAAATATTTGCGATGTTTGTAATTTTTTGTTTCGTTTTTAGGGTTTAGTACTTCAAAAGGAAAAACGGCACCATTATAGGAGATATTTCCGTTGTTCGTCTGTTTGCCTGTCTGATTAAGAGTGGTGTTTATTCCGGACTGACGTTGTAGAAAGATGGTGCATCTACGATTACCTTTACGTAAATATTTATTCTAATTTATATCTATCCCATTACCTGCTAATTTCTTACATTTCAATCACAAAAAAGAAGTATAAAAAATTGAATAATCGTACGGAACCCTCGGTCCGCGAATCGGAATCGCACTTGGCCGATTTTTTATTTATTGGCGTCACTGTAATGCCTCGTCCGGGTCGACAACAAAAAGGAGGCGTCAAATAGATATATTCATATTCAGATAAATCATTGAATACTTGACGTGGAATATGACATACTCGTAGAGTTTTTAGTTTTATGTATACCTGTGAAGGCGATATTATCGAATACGATAATCGCATTCGTATTTCTCACCCTAAACGTGCGAGAAACTCTCTTCATGTAAATGAACCCTTAGCCTTATCTTTCGTGACTCTGTACCAAATATATTATACCTATACGAGTACGTAGCTGGAATCTGTACGAAGGGTGAGAGTGATTCGTGCCGAAACGTGGACCCAAGTATCGATCGTCGCCGCTAACTTCGTATTGTAAATTTACTCGATAAAACTCACGTTTCACTGACAATACATTGTATATTGTTCATTGGAATTATTTGTTTTACTTTTTTTTAAAGATGACGCACGCCCTTAGGAGGAAGCTCTGTGATACGAGGCACTACAAACATACAATTAACAGACACAAAGTACTGGGTGTACTTTGTGTCTGTAATTTAATCGAAACTAATATATAAGAATCATACAAATATTCGTGTCTAGTGGGAATTGAGCAAACGTCGCTTAGTACGGCGATGTTCAACACCTTAAATACTAAGCTACGTTGACAGTCATAATTATTTTCATATTATTTGTACAAAAGTTCTAGGTTCTGTACTCTGGAAGAGTAAATGCGGTATTGGAGTTTTCTTTCTAGAAATTTGCTGTAAACTGCAGGAGTCCCAGTGCCCTATTTCTGGCAATAGTTTCACCCCTATTAAATGCATTTTTTATATGATTCACACTTCATCATCATCATCATTTCAACCCATAAATGTCCCACTGCTGGGCATAGGTCTCCTCGAAAGAATGTGGAGGGAATTTAGCCTACAATACCACGCAGGATTCACACTTAATTTGCTATAAAAATTTGCTATAATATTTAACGTTTAAACGAAATAAAATCAATATTACCACAAATAACTACATTTCAATCAACAGAGCCCCGACGTCACTCCATCCTAAACTCGACAAAATAAATCAAAAACGGAATAAAAAAACTCCGTTGTAAAGCAATTAAAACCCAACAGTCCAACTTTACAGCAGGCTCGTCCCGTAGAAGACCTCAATAAAAGGCCACTGAAAAAAAACGCCTATAATTGTTCCCTCGTAAAACGTGGTGAGTAAATTCCATAGTGGATTATTTTAGCTTTGTACTTCACCTGACCTTAGTATGTTCATCTCTTAATATTATAAGAGTGAATATAATCGGAGGCTGATTCAGAAAAACCTTGAGATCAATCGGGATACTCGAGCGGCTTGCTTTTTAGTTATTTTTTTAATATTGGAAATGCTAGCTATTGCCTGGGGCTTTGCTACCGTCGTGCTTTGTTTGGTCACTGGCTCAGCTCATGGGCTATCCAACACAAAAAAAAATCCCATCGGACTAGTAGTTTCTGAGACTCACTTTAGCATTTCTTTTATATTTTATTATTTAATATACATAATAATTAACCTTTATGGGAGACCGGTATTTGAACTAGGGCAATCAGAATGAGATCAGGACTAGGAACTGAATGACACTGTGGCGTTGAAGGTGGTTGCCAGTTGCCACTAACATAGATGTGCCAACTGTCATGATTTAAAAAAAAAAGTCAAAAAATATTAGTGTGATTTATAGATGTTGTGTGATATATGATGTTACTAGTTGACATCACACACACACACACACACACGCAACACACACACACACACCCACACACGCACGCACACACACTGCTCTATATTTGTTTGATTAACACATTTTACTGTTGTGGAAGAGCGGAGCCTCCTACAACAGGCCTTTTTTGCCTATTCTTTTCTTACTCAGCCGCCAAATCCTTCCTAAACCTAAGAACAAACTAATTTAAATACAAAACAAACAATATATACCTATATAACCATTATTCGATATTATGTTCAATACTTGAAAAGCCATTTATCCATTGTTAACATGCATACATTTAATTTATCGTCCGTTCGACTCCGAGGCAATACCAAAAACAAAACATAGCCTGTATCGAAAAAATGATTAACATTGAAAATGAAGTGTTAATTGTGTGGAAACATTGAAAAATGAGCAACATACATTATATAAATAACAATAAATAAGGCTCGGAAATACAGTTTAAATAATAATAAGTGCAAGAAATGGATAAGAATAAAAAATCTTAGCGTTATTAATTTCGAGGCCGTAGAGGTGTGAGCTCTGGATACAGGAAGGAATGGAGACGGCGATTCTAATTTATTTTTCGAACCGTAGTGCCTAATCACAATCATGTGGATTATTGTATTTTTATTTCCCTTTCTCTCATTATTTTTGTTTAGTAGGTTATTATTTTCTCTTACTAAAATCACGTATTATCTAAAAATACTAGAATTAAAGTGTCTAATTTAATTGTTTGGTTGTTTGTATGGTAGGCTTAATTCCCTACCTACACATTCTTCGGTTGAAATAATAACAATAATCATTTATTTCGGATAGTATCGATATAGTATTCATAACAATTTATTTTAGACTAATGTTAGTACAAACAAATTAATATTATACATAAAAAATGGTCATTGAAGGGAGACCAAAGTAGCAGCCGGTTGTTGGGCACTCACCCACTTTCTCCACATAGACTACAAATATCCTCCCCTCCAAATGATGATGATCATGATTACGAATAAATTTTCCAATCGATTCATTATAAACAATCGAGAACCACAATAATAAATAACGCTGCGACTCGACTCCACTCTAAGTCTGATGTTCAATTCCAAAGCAGAGTTTGACTTACGACTTGGGCCTAAATAACTGCCGGCCACTCATTACATTCCGAGTCGCTATTTGCATAACTATTGGAATCGAACCTGGACCCGACGGTGTGTGTTTAGTCTGATGAACGAGCTGTGGACGCCCGACGCCTGTTGTTTCACATTGTTTATAGATATGACATTTTTGAAATTAGTGTTAATAATTTGCATTTCTGATTTGGTTTTGTTGTGACATATTTAAGTTTAATATATTTCTTTTGGGACCTGGGGGCTTACTGTGAGTTTCGATATTCGACTTAGTCAGTTTTGATAAAGTGACAGCGACCGTATCTAAATTTCCTTAAATTTGACAGTGACATCAAAACTCTGTCAAAAATGTCGAACTACAATTATAAAAGTCGAATGTCAAACTGCCTCGGTGGCGCAGCGGGAAGTGTATATGACTGCTGTGCATAAGTTCCCGAGTTCGATTCCCGGGTCTGGTGAAAATTGATATTAAGTTTTTCTATGATAAAATTCCAGTATGGAGATATTCCCGGAGTTTGATAAACAAACGTTCCTGATTGATGACAATAGGCTGGCCCCCTATTTCATGGGACCAAACATAACTGGCGAGATATGGATGTGATACACCTTTGGAGGAAAAGGCGTGATATATATAATAATATAGGATAAGGCGTATGTATAAAATAATGTGAAAGTTAGAATTAATGGATACAATGTTTGTTACTCAGTGAAGCCAGAATTACTAAAAGGATTTGTATGAAATTTAGAGAGCACATAGGTTACATTTTTCCGAGCTACAACGCGGGTGGAGCCGCAAGTGATAGCTAGTTTCAGATAAATGCTAAACAATAATGTAAAATGTAATTCTACAGACTTAAAAGTTACAATAATAATATGCTTTTATTTAAGTAACTATGGACTCATAGGTGTAGTAGTTTAATTATGGACTGGCCTGTTGGTCTAGTGGTTAGTGACCTTGACTGCTAAGTCGGAGGTCGTCGGTTCGATCCCCGTCCAGGACAAATCTTTATGTGATGAGCATGATTGTTTGTGTGAAATTTATCTATAATATGTATGTATTTACAAAAAAAATAAGAAGTTTATCAGTTGTTTTGTACCCATAAAACAAGCAAATATTATTGCTTAATTTGGGACTAGATGGCGCTTTGCCAATGTGGTGAAAAAAAAAAACAAAAATTATGTAACTACTTACTATTCATTTTGGCTACATTGACAATCGCCGCAGTACCATTCCATGGGGAATAGCACTGCAGTGATTCACATATCTGCAGTCCAACCGGCTTGCAATCATGGATGCTGTTAAAGGCATCCCGCACCCTGCACGCCAACTATGTGTAATTGTCCCAAAGATCTACTTTGTCTATTATTATTTTCCCCTGGTAACGTCATAGTAATTACTTTCAAGTTACACGTTACACGTGAAGGACTACGTTAGACTGGTCAATACTCTGATTTGGATAATGTGCGCGCATAATTAATAGATATCTTAGTAGTCTCAGAGATGGATGTGTTCACTAGGCACTAGTTTATAGGAACTATTTTTATACCCGACTGTCAGGAAGGGTATTGTTTTTCGCGTGTCTTGTACGTTTGTAAATTTCTTTATTCCCACGTTTCTTCCAAACTGCTGGATGGATTTCGACAATTAAAGTATCGTTAGATTCTTCTCAAAAACCCAAGTTTTCTTAGATAGGTATTAATAAAAAATAAACAAAACTGCGGACTTTGGGCACTAAATTGTGAGTAGTTACTTTTTTTTTAACTAATCGTATCGGGGGAATCAAATGGAGATTACAATTTTTAATGCGTTGCTTATCAGTTGAATTTTTGCAGTAGGATTTTTTATTTTTTTTATTATTTACTTGTTATATACTACGTTGATGCCAAACAAGTTGTCGCTCCTATGAATGCCTGCAACGCCAAGAACACCACGTGCGCGTATCCGACAATTGTTAAAGCTGCAATATGCAGGGTGAACGTGTTCCCCAATTATTATCATCAGCAACCCATTAAGTCCCACTGCTGGGCTCATATCTCCTCTCCTCTAACTAGACAGCTGAGAGGGTTTAGGCCATAATCAACTCACGCTGGCCTAGTGCGGGTTGGTGGATCAGACATACTCATAGAATTTCTTCTAGGGTATGTGGGTTTCCTCACGATGTTTTCCTTCACCGTTAGCAGATGGTAAGTCATTTGACTAGTACATATAAATTCCACAAAGTGAAATCCACATTGGTCGGGATTGAACTAGGACCGCGTGATTAGCACGCCGCGCCGCCCCGGTCCCTTTTCCATTCAGCCACAATCGTTTCTCTTCATTACGACCGTAGCTATTAACAAGGTCGGAACTACAAAAACACTACTTTTCAGTACGGCCAGTTAAAGTTTTGAACTTATATATAAGCTCCTATAAAATCCGACTTTGTTAATCTAAAAAAACTGTGTTAGCGATTATTTTGATACACGAAACTTTGTGAAGTCATAGTTATAGATATTTTAAGACCTTAGATGCAATAATACGAAAATCGCCAAAATGTAGTTCCGACTTTTTATAGCTACGGTATTATCAGTTGGAGTGTATTACCTCAGAAATGATTACTTATTAACCATTTTCCTCATATTTATAAACATTATTTTGGTAGAAGCGTTATTATGAAACGAGCCGGGGTATTTGATCGTAAATATACGGCTCTTACGAGATGGACACGATAATATTTGTCGGATTAATCAAATCTTCAGAAATATCCATAAGTACATAGCCCCAAAATATATTTTTTGTCCTCTTTTATTATCAATATTATCTTTAACAAATCGTGAACTTTCGCGAAGGGATAAACCCTATCAGCTCTCTAGAAAGAGGAGAGGAGACTCGAGCCCAGCAGTGGGACATTAATGAATTGATGATGATTTATCATAAAAAAAACCGTCCCCTTAGGTCACATGCAAATCTGCTCGCAGTCACTAGATACTAGTCTATCTTACCTAGAATTTCTCCAATTACGCAATAATAATGCTTCCATTTAACCTGTTACTAGACTAGGTTCAACCAGTCTAATCATTCACACAAAGGCTTGTTAGTCGAATTATATAGTAACGTTATGGTAAATGGTTAGAATCCACAACAACCTCTTCGATATAATGAATGTCGTCTTTAGATAATAGTAAGCAATCGGATAGCTTACAAATACAAGTACCACCCGCAGCTGATGATGTTGAAATGAAATACAAATCATATATGTCGTCTGTCATGGGATGGTGATGCGGTGATTTGATTTGATTTTATAAGTTACTAACATAAATCTTGAATACTACTAACCTCATGAGTCTTGGTCACTTGATTAAATAAATTCTATTCTATTCATAATTCTATTTTTTACAATTCTATTCTATTGTATATCGATTGGAAGTTTCCGACCGCACTAAACAGTTTCCAATTTACATTTTATACAAATTGAATAGTTGACTGGCCTGTTGGTCTACTGGTTAGTGTCTTAGTGACCCTGACTGCTAAGCTGGAGTTCGTGGGTTCGATCCCCATCCAGGACAAATCTTTGTGTGATGAGCATAAAGGTTTGTTCTGTGTCTGGGTGTAATTTATCTATGATACTTATGTATTTACAAAAAAAATAAGTTTTTAAGTACCTAGTATATCAGTTGTTTAGTACCCATAACACAATCAAATATAATTGCTTCCTTTGGGACTAGATGGCGCTGTGTGAATGTGGTAGAATATTATCATATTATTATACTGAATTTGGCTCATACAATTTGATATTTTATTTATTTTTGGGTAAATCAGTAGCAGCAAACGTTTGTCGGCATTATTATTATGTGGCAGTTAGATAATGCGTGTGTTTTTTGCGAAACTGTCCAAAAAACTGCAACATCATTGTTGTGTTTAGAACACAAATCGTTTTATTTTAAGTGTAGTCCTAACATAACACTTTGGTATTGTTAGATTGGGGTTCCGTTTCAATTGGTGTTATAAATCTGTCGAGTTTTATATGCCTTCTAGATTATGTCTGTGCACGAAAAGTTAATATTTACAATACTGAAATTTTACTAAAATGTTTTGCCAGGTCGATCAAAATAATTATATATAGAACGGCTTTGATATTTTTTTTAGAGCCAGGATAAATGACTTAGACTATAAATATCTATTTGACCATAAATTGAGAAAAGTAACTTCTCAGGGGCCAGTTTAATTGTGTCAAACCAACTTACGTACAACTCTTGTTTAAGTACAGCAAACCTTATTATTTTATCTTATATCTATATACCTATTATATTCTTATTTTACTTCTACATACAAACGTATAGGTATGTATCTTCATAATAAAATAAAATCTATGAAAATTCAGGAAAGTATTGAGTAACGCACGAAAAAGCTTCTACTTATTTCTTCTTCTTCTTCTAACAATCCATTTTTTTAAAAAGAGTGGCGTGAGTTTCTTGCCAGTTTTTTTCATAGCTCCACCCCGTCGTCGAACTGGTCGTAGGCAAATTTGCTGATACTACTTTTCGGATAACCTGTTACATTTTTAACTTTGGACTTTCATAAATGTTACTTTGTAACCTAGATGAATAAACGAGATTTCATTTCATTACATATTCCACCGATCGCTGTACCAAAAGAGATCGTCGGTCCACCATGTTTCGAAAAAAATCTAATGATATATAAAGTTATACGGGACCATTGTACCCACATTATTTTTTCTTCCGCTACCGTAAAACTCAAACTGTACCGCTTTAGTAAAAAAATAAACATTTATAACACACTCGATCCTCTATTATTCTGAGTAGCAGAAAAAATATAACACTCTATGGTCCAATAAACATAGGATTTGGTCTTTATTTCTGATATTAATAGTCAAAGATTCTCGGAAGGTTTTCTGTTCTCACGAAAGACGTGTAACCACTTGATAGAGTTAACAGTAATAAATTGTTGATTACAGGGCAGGCGCCGTCGTCGTAAAAGTATATAGTACGGTTTATTGCGCACGTAAATATGTGGGCTAGTATTTAGTTGGGCGTTCTTTGATTTTGCTGATTTTAGAATATCACCTGTGACGTATTTAAACGTATGTATTTATAAGTAATATTAAGGTTTTATACGAGTAGTAATAGATTGTAACTTTCCTTTTAAGGCACTAACTGGATAAATTTACGGACTACAGTATCGAAATTAATTTAGTTGATTTCGAGATCACTGTCGTAAGTTCTAATATTTTAATATGGTTGTTCTTACTCTCAGTAGTTTTCAAACATTTGACTACGATATCGAAATTAACCAATTGAATGCCACGACTGCGAGTAGACAGCAATTATTTTGATGTATACTAAAGCTGTGGCTCGCTGTGGCGGAAATTAGTTGAGGCTTCTGTCCAGCAGTGGACGCAATGATATTGAAAAAGGTGAACATACAATATCATTGAGTGGACGTCACTCCGCTGATATGATTATGATGAATTAAGCTGCTTCGCTAAAAAAAAAGCTTTTAATAATGAATTGGTTAGTATCTTCGTAGAAGAGTAATAAACGTTTAAATATCAATTCATTAACTGCCTCGTAAGTCTAGTGGTCCGATTTCCATACCGAACAAAAACGGTCCTGAAAATAACTTTACTGTCCTACATTTTGCATCTGTAGTAAGATAAAAGTAACATAATGTGTACTCAAAGCGCTTTTTCTTTGTTTCTTCTTCAAAAGATTTACAAAAACGTTTTCACTACTTATAAAACGAGCTACGAAACACCCTTTAATATCCCGAGGCCAACTCTTTAACCCTTTGAATGCTTCCCCCACAAAAAAACTGCAATGTGAAAAGTTCCCGGAAATTAATTTCATCCTACTGTTAACTTTAATAGAGGACTGGCTACCTCATGATTAAATAAATATTCGTGGAAAATTGTTTCCACCTGCATTTAATTCCGAAATTCACCAAAGTGTAGGTTGACGGACGAGTGGAGCGGAGATGTGTTTCACAAGCTGATTGACAGGATACCTGTACACAGCAGTGGGACGTTTGTGGGTTGGAATTATGAAATACCTAATGTATGACCGCGTTGATATCATGCAACGTAATTTTAAAAATAAAACAACTCACAGGTCTGTTTGCTTTTCAACACATCTTCGCTTGTTTTCGCTTTGGTGATGACTGGACTCATGGTAGTCGTAAAAGTTATTTTATAACAAGATATTGTACAACACCATCATCATATCAGCCGTAGGACGTCCACTGTTGGACATAGGCCTCCTCAAGAGATTTCCAATAGAACCTGTTGTTGTTGATTGTTTGTTAGATATTGCATGTAAACAAGTATTATTACTTGTTTACGTTAAATAGGTCCCGAAGATTGAATTAGGTCATTCTAATAAAAACATTTAAAGACCACTGGAACGGAATGCCAAGATTGTGGGTCACATTTTCGCTTATTGTTCGACATTAATCTAAAAGTAGAAGTCGTACGGGGCTTCACTGCCGTCTTTGTTTATTTGGCCACTGCTCACCTCCTATTGGCCGTAGTGTGATGTTATATAGCCTATACCTACCTACCTTTCTCGATAAATGGGCTATCTAACGGGGGATGGAATTTTTCAAATGGGACCAGTAGTTTCTGAGATCCTAGCGTTCACCCAAACAAACAAATTCTACAGCTTTATAATATTAGTATAGATATTTATTTATTTACAAATTACTTTAATAATTTTTACAGATATAAAACTATCAAACTTATTAGAACTTATTCTATATTCAATCGAAAAACGTAAAATTTCATAAAGTTCAATGTAAATCGAATTTTTGTATTAACAACGAAATAGGTATTAGTTTTTATTTTTATTTATAAATAGTCTCGTAGCGTAACTATTTGTTTATCCACCTTCATATGTAAAAATAAAATAGAGTGCTGTTTCTTTTTATTTGTTAAGTTATCATATTAATGCTAAACATGTATTTACAACTAATAAATGCATCTCTGTTATGTGATTATAAAGTAGTGCTGGTGTAAAGTGATGTTTGATCTGTTTCTTTAAGTATTTACCATACAGGTATAGTGCAGGCGGCACAGGACCGTTTGCAGTGGCGTAAATTAGGTGAGTTAAATTTGGTGAGTCGTTGGGCTGAAATGATGATGATGATGATGATGTAGAAAACTTTTATAGGCGTTTGTCTGAGAAAGTATAATTCTGATGTAAAATTTGTATTTAACTGTCCCTTGTTTTACAGTTTTATGCGTTGTTTCGTGTATTGTTTATCATTGAAATAAAGATATTTTATAACGAACAAACTTTTTATTTTGATTCTTTGACTCGCGACTGTCAACGTCAATAGCGGGTTTATTTATTGAACACCAATAATATCACACACAAAGCGTCAATGTAAATAATTCAATACGTTGCCGCGTCGTCGCCCTTAAATACCCGTTTAATTTCCTTTCCAATTCCCGCGCAATTTCACGTGTTACGGTATGCATATTTTATTTAAAAATATTTTACAGGTAATTTTAACGGTATTTCATTTCACTCTACGTGCATTTTATTAGTAGCTCTTGATAAGTATGGCTTAAAGTATATACGCAAACGAAGAGAGGATTATAACTATGTATAAACTATTTTTAACAAAAAAATATTAAAACGACTTCAAATCAGTACTAAAAAGCGAAAAATAAAATGAATTAGATATTTAATTCCAAGCTAAAAAATACCTACCTACCTGTTTAAAGTATTACTAATCTGTTTGAAGTCGGTGCCAAGCCTAAAGAGTTTGTTAAGCTACGTACTACTTAGTACGTACATCTGTTACCGCTCGCTACTTCACACCACCTCGCACTTGCGTGTGATCGTACCCAGTGGACGGCTCAAACTGAGTGATACAACCTCATTACGCTGGCACCGACTTCAAACAGATTAGTAATAGGGTATTATACTTTAAACAGGTAGGTAGGTATTTTTTAGCTTGGAATTAAATATCTAATTCATTTTATTTTTCGCTTTTTAGTACTGATTTGAAGTCGTTTTAATATTTTTTTGTTAAAAATAGTTTATTTTTCCATTTTTAGTGTACTTTTTATCTAGCAGATTTAATAATACTGGTTGGCAAACTAAGACGGAAAACCGAAATAAAGAATCTTCGATAGAAGGGAACGTCTATTTAAATATTTTAACAACACAACCTGATTGTAGAGTAGAGGAATCTCAAAACTCTCAGGTTTTTTTGTCTTTCTTTTTTCCTATAAAATGCGACAGGTAACAAGTATAGGTATACAATGCAGGTTAGATACTATATCGAAAACTTAAAATATCATCTAAGAATTCATTTGAATTATACAACTTTATCTTCCATCAAGAGCTTTCATCTCAGACACTTGAAATAACACAACTTAAGGTTTATACATGGATGTGATATTTAAAGAAATCATCTTCTTACTCCTAAACATTAAGAAGTTTCCCTTCCAGTGACAGCTCACCTAAATAACCTACAAGAATACAACTAAAGGTTTATAAGGACCTATAATGTTGAAAGAATTATCCTCCAACTCCTAAAAGTTAAGGAGTTATACCTTCCAGTGACAGCTCACCTGAATAACCTACAAGAATACAACTATAGGTTTATAAGTACCTATAATATTGAAAGAATTATCCTCCAACTCCTAATAGTTAAGGAGTTATACCTTCCAGTATCAGCTCACCTAAATAACCTACAAGAATACAACTATTGGTTTATAAGAACCTATAATGTCGAAAGAATTATCCTCCAACTCCTAACAGTTAAGGAGTTATACCTTCCATCACCAGCTCATCAACATGAGATGTTGAGTATCAGACGTAAATACTTGAATAACTTTAAAAAATATATGAAAAACGTAACATGTGCCTATAAAATTTGAGGGTTGCCTTCGATTTCCCTGAGATTCCATCATCAGAACTTGACGTGATGAATAGGGGACCAATTCGGAAGTATACCCTTTCAAACAAAAAAAATATTTTTTTAAATCGGTTCAGGCATCTCCGAGTAATCGATGAAAATACATAAAAAAAAAAATACATACAGTCGAACATATAACCTCCTCCTTTTTTGAAGTCGTTTAAAAACTAAAAGTCGCGCGGGGCATCGCTTCCGTCGTTCTTTATTTGACCACTGCTCAGCTCCTACTAGCTGTAGCGTGATGTTTTATAACCTTCCTCGATAAATGGGCTATCCAACACAAAAATAATTTTTCAATTCGGACCAGTACCTAGTTCCTGAGATAAGCGCGTTGAAACAAACAAACAAACTCTTTAGTTTTTTTTTTTAATATAGTTTAGATAAGTATAGATGGAGCATTAACGGCTGTATCTTTTGATTGCAATTAGTTAGAAATCTGATAAATATTCCGGGTTAATTACAATAGGCTCGCCCCCTATAACATGGGACACGACATAGCTGGGGAATCGTGGGTGTCATACCCCTCTGCTTACCCCGTCAGGGAAAAAACATGATGCTATGTAGGTAAATAAAATTCAAAGCTGCATATTTGGCAACGGACTTTTACGTATAGCAGGAGGTAGAGGGGTATACTAATATTGATTCAATGAGTTGGAGCTTAGTGGTGGATAAATATTTGGAATTTTGTGCATAGGATCTCCTCATACAAACCTATATACATGTATAGGTAATATGTTTTGACTGGCCTGTTGGTCTAGTGGTTAGTGACCCTGACTGCTAAGCCAGAGGTCGTGGGTTCGATCCCCACCCAGGACAAATTTTTGTGTGATGAGCATAAAGGTTTGTTCTGTGTCTGGGTGTAGGTAATT
The DNA here is from genome assembly GCA_905147015.1 of Laspeyria flexula. Taxonomy (NCBI): domain Eukaryota; kingdom Metazoa; phylum Arthropoda; class Insecta; order Lepidoptera; family Erebidae; genus Laspeyria; species Laspeyria flexula. Next base: position 6,331,474 of record LR989949.1, on the reverse strand, counting down.
TATCTATAATATGTATGAATTTACAAAAAAAAAATATTTAAGTAGTATATCAGTTGTTTAGTACCCATAACACAAGCAAATATAATTGCTTACTTTGGGACTAGATGGCGCTGTGTGAATGTGGTAGAATATTAGAATATTATTTTGTACGTCTCAGATAATTATACCTACATGATTATGGCGGTTATGTTATTATTACGACATTATTTTTTTGATGGAGGAGTTAGTACCGAGTCGCCATTGTCCGCTTCGTCATCAAAAATTTTGTCCTTACTAAAAATTCCGACTCGTATTAAATATTCGTGTCCTGAGTCGTCACCATAATAAAATATCTAATTAAAAGGTACAGTTTGCAAGAAAATCTATATATGGGGGTATACGATTTGTTCCGCATTCGTCCCGCGAGGTTTTACCCCACGTTTAAAAATCGGTGTTCGCCCTACATTTTGTTCCTTGTTTGCCCCAAATGTAATATTTATTCTGAATTTAATATTTTAATCCTATTTTGCCCCAATTTTCGCTCCTTATTCGCCTCGAATATTTTTTGTGTTCAAATTTATACTATAGGTATTAGTACCTACAGACAGTCTAAAAAATTTTTAAAGAAAAAATTCAGACTTACGTTAAATAAAATAGTGGTTTGATATGTGTAACTTAATATATTTGTAAGTAATTGCTTTTGCACTTGCAAATAAATAAAAAAGTATAGAATACTAGCGCGTGGGGGTACGCTCTTGTCGTTTTTTATTATTAGGCTGTTTAGCCCGTGAATTTGTGTTGAGTATCTGTCCTTAAATTGTACTTAAGTTGTGTCGCGGCTTTACTCTATTTTCAACCCATAAACGTCCCACTGCTGGCCAATGTGGAGGGAATTTAGCCTACAACTATACCACGTTAGCCAGACATGTTGGTTTGTTTCGAATTTTTTTTTATGTTTACTAACAATATATTATGGTTTTTTTTCTGAAATAAAATGATTATAATTATAAATCAGTAGCTCTTGAGATAAGCGTTCAACCCTACGAGAAATTTGTTTTTAGCAATATTAAAACCCTTCAGATTCTACATACAGGCTCAAACGTTGCTTACCTTGATGTAACCAACAAAAAACGCGTTAAATCAAACTTCAACACCTTTAAATTAACACAGTGTTAACAAAGACATGTTAATACGAAACAATACAATATTCTCTTTTGTAGTCACACCTGGCATAATTTGTAACGTACTAAGTAAGTGCATCTGAAAATTGGTAGGCTTCTACTAAAAGTGTGAAATGGTTTGGGAACAGACACAACTGTGTTATTATGTTGAGGTATAAATGTTTTTAATAATGCTATTATAACTTCAGATATTTATTCAATACAATTATAACAGTTAAGCTTTAAAAAGTATTAATTTAAAAAATCAAAAGACTCGACTCGACTTATATCCTAATTATTTTATCTCCCAAAGTTAATTTTATTCATAAAATGTTGACCACTTTTCTGACATAAAAACTCTTTGCTAAGATTTAAAAAAGTAGGTACCGTTCGTTTTAAACGGAGCCCCTTGATTATTAGTATGTGAGCATGAGAAGCCGTGCAATTTACTTTACATTACCGCACTAGTGCGTAATGAGATACATTACAACACTGAAATTGATGAAATCAGAGACCCTTTACGAGCAAATATGTTATAAAATTAATTACAGTATTTTATTTGCAAAATATAGACAATATAATAATATTACGTAGGATTATTTTCCAGACGTATTTTTACTTTCATTTTTCAATTATTATCTTTCAGACTACAAATATATGTTTTGTTATAGTAGGTATGTTTTATTAAATTATATACAAATAAATATACAAAGAAGGTACCGTTTTTGGTTTATTGCTTACATCTCGAAAACAGTGCGTCGTAGGAGATTTTATTGTACAACAAAATGAAAGCTGATAATATTCTCTCGACTACTGCGAAGCCAAAAGGAAGGGTGATTTTTTGTCAGTCTATGTGTGTTTGTATGTCTGAATGTTTCTCTGTTCCACCGTAGAGCCTAAACTACTGAACCGATTTTAATGAATGAGGTATCAATAGATTCGTAATAATATCCCAGGTGACATTGGCTATAGAAATTTTATCATAAGAAATTAAAACCTCGGATTCTAATCTTGAAAAAATACCCTTTCGAGCACTCATTTACTAGACTATTAAGGAATTTGGAGAAACGATTAAGACGTGTAAATAAACGGAGTCGACTACCCGTTTTCGAGTAATCTAGTCCTACTTTCGTTTCGGTTACCGAAGTCAGACGCCGTTTTTCTTTCACTTGTCTTGCAGTGCTTTGCCAGTCGTCTCCATGAGTAGTATTGAAAATTCAGGGTTGTTTTCCGTTTTCCAGTGATTGAATTCGAGTAATTCGTGCAATCTAATACGGCCTAACGACCACGAGGAATTAAGCCAGTCTCTCTTATTTTTCTATATCTTTATATACAAAAACTTATTTAAAAAAGTAATAAGTAGGTATTTTTTTCAAAGATTTATTAATATAGTAATTACCAACTATTTAGTCTAGCCAACGTGGTATAGTAGGCTGAATTGCCTCCACATTCTTTGGAGTGCCTCGTGCTCAGTGGATTGGGACGTTTATGGATTGAAATGATTGAATAAATAGAGCTATTTTTGTTAGACATCTTCTCTATAATTTCGCGCCTCGGTTTCGTTGGAGTTCGGCCCTACGTAGCATAATTAGAATATCGCTAAAAGTAGCAAATGCTTTCTAAAGACAGAATGAATCTTGTTCACTCTGTTATTTCAGTAACCTCAAACTGTCATCGGCTCGTTAATAAACTCAGGTGGTGACTGGAGGGGTTACACTCAAGTGTTACGTTACAAAGGGGAAGGATCAAAGGATCGGGTTCGATTCCCGACAGAGAACACACGGTACACGTTATTTTAGGTACACTCTTTTTCTATGGGGGAGTGATGATGGTAAGATTATTGCCTAATCATTCATTATCTGAATAGTGGAGCTTCGCACAGAAATCATGGTCGGTAGTATTATGGTATTATGTTTAAAGATATTAGCTCTCTAGTTAGAGGAGAGGAGACCCGAGCCCAGCAGTGGGACTAAATAGGTTGCTGATGATGATGTTTAAAGATATATCTGTAAATCTAATATCATTCAGTTCCTAAAAATAGTACAGTACAAACTGAAACTAAACTATTCAGTTACGTATTTTCCTTATTTTTACACATAAAATACACAGCGTTTCATACCGTTCATTGTTAATCGAAATATAGTAGTTATGAGGATAATATTTATATAAGTACATAATATATTTATAAATTACTGTGCGGTCAATCATTGAGGGAAGTTATCGCTTCTCTAACTGTATGCTGACTTACCTAATACGTGAATTAATTGACATAATTCAGATGTTACCTATCACTAAAATTAGAAATTTAAATGCAGACATTTCTTTTATACTCGTATGTAGCACCACGCATTTTTCTTCGAAGTGCTAAAACAGATGACGGATACCCACTTATTGCCGGCTACTTCTAATTAGAGGCAAGGTTATTGCCACTAACGGAAGATACTGCCTACCCCTTTGAGACAACAAAAAGACACGACGCTATGTATAATTTATGTATTAGATATAGAAAACATATTTATATCTTTTTTAGTGTACCGAACCCTTAAAAGAATAAACGGAACCATGATAGGATCTCTCCATTGTCCGTCTGTCTGTTTGTCCATCTGTAAAGAATTTTTTTCTCAGAAACCCGTAAAGGTATCAAGCTAAAATTATTAGCAAAAAAATAAAAATTACTTTTGCTGGCGTTACTTAACCAATATTCTAAATATTTAGAAAACTTCTGAGTAGAAAACGGAAGGGAAAATTGTAATGGGTAGAGACCGGAAAAAATATTATTAATTCCAGTTTGTGGGTTGAAAATATGGGTAGAGAACAGAAACCCAAATATTCGGGTCTACAATCTCTAGACGCGATAAAAAAATTGTTCTAAGTAAACGCAGTCATAAGATACAGTCGTTTATGTTCCATTTTTATCATATCATCGCATATCTTGACGATCAAAAATGTCAACACCTATAGCGTACTTCCTGTTGATCTAGAATCTTTAAATTTGGCAAGGAGCAATATCAAGTTGCACAGGTTAAGGAAAAAATCCGAAAACCAAACTTACTCATGTACATCACTGAATATTAGTGAAGAAAAAATAAAGAGTCAGAGTTTACTTCGGATTGACGTTATATAAAGATGGGTGCACCTTTATGTGAATATTAATAAGTCCAGAAGTACTATGTCTGCATCATAGTCAATAAAATTTAGAAATAATTTTGACAAGTAAGTTAAGTCTTTGTGTCAATAAATTTCAAATTCAGACCAAAATGCCTACAGTCATTGTTTTGAGTTTTATTGCGTATATAAAGACCCCCAGTAATTGTTTATTTCATACATCTTTTATGTACCGACAATGATAAGACTGATAAGCTACATTTTTATGTTACTTTGTGAGCCAATGTAACCTCTGATTTTTGTAGTGCTTCTGCTTTTGCTTAATAAATACACCTATTTTTCCTTATTTACCTATTTTACTTTGTATTATTGACGTCTACAACGCGGAAAACGTACGCTCAGTAGGTATTTGTAAAATAATATTTATTTACATAAATTGTATCCTTACAAAAACTATAATATAGTAGGTATATCATATACAGGGTGTATACGACGGTACGACATTAAATGAAACCACGTGTAGCATGTGATGTTAGAAGGCTATACCAAAAAAATTAAACAGAAATTTGCAATAGTTTAGACGCAAATGTACTTTATTTATGTCACAGTTGTTCACAGTTTTAAACAACCTGTAGGTATTTAATTTACGTTAATCGTATGTTGTCATTATGTCATTCAATTCATTTAACTATCTCTGACTCTTTCATATTATCTTATCTCTTACTCTGTTCCGCACTTTTGTCGTCGTCATGTCGAAAACGTATAGAAAAATAATGTGTAGTTTTATATTCTTAAATTTTTCGACTTTAAATAATGTGTAGTTTTTTTTTTCTTTTTTTTTTAATTTTTTTCTTTTTTAATAATTTTTATTAGAATATGTTTATAAGGGTTAACACTGGCTGCCTTTTCATTTAATGTCGTATCGTCGTATACACCCTGTATACAGTGATAAACGCCACGCCTCAGACATTGCTAAATATTCAAAATATTTTTTTTAATATGTTTAACCTACCTACATCATAATGTGTGTGGGAGTTATGAAATCATTGGACATTGAAAAGCCTACTTACTATTTTCCTTAGTAAGTCTCTATCTATCAAAATATAATAAAATTTATAAACAATTACATTGACGCCTAGCCCACATTACTATTTGTATTATTATTTATTTATAGTATTGTAAATAGAAGTTGTAGATATGTAAGTAAATAGATAATAATGTTATAATTATAAATAAAGTAAATATTACGTTTAATTTTTTAATAATATTTAAATAATTTAGGTTAATATCTTCCAAATTGATTTTCCAAATTTCGAGCTAGAACTTTTTTCGCAATATCAATATTGAGTTCTATAATAAGCTTACTGTAAGTTCGTAATATTGGAAAACTTCGGAATTTATATTGCCACTATAGAGTCTGTAATTATGTAATAGAATGAATATTCATATACATAATTACACAACAAAATGAAATCGACTCAAATGGCCTTAATCTCTAAATCTCAACAGTCTGTCAAATGTTCGAAAATATAAATACGGCAGCTGTCATTTTCAAACATTTGACAACGATATCGAAACTAACTAAGTCGAATGTCGAGATTCGGAGTAGACGGTCGGAGACCTGAAAACACATTTTGTCTGCCTTATTGAGCATGTCTGTGTTAGGTATGCGATTGCTGATTCAGTGAGATCTATCACCACAAAACAAATTGTCCCCTATAAATATCAACTGTCGATTCTTCATCAACTTATGGCCACAAAAAAATAGCTATTTTAGCCACATAGCACGTGAAATCTTGGAAATTCTCGATAAGTGTCTCAAGAATAAAAATAAAATACATTATTACTTACCCTGTATCGAATGTGATTCGGCCACAACACCAAAACCTGAGTCTACCATTTCGTTGGACTTTTTGCTCTCCTATATAAGGCATTGCATCCAATTGTTATTAATTTCACGACCGGCTATTGAAGTAAAAACTGACTTTGTAACTTTGTAAGACTTCTTTTTGCGGCGCACAAGGCGGACACTACCGTTAAAGCCTTGCCTGTTAACTGTATAACCAAAATTAACGGTACAAAAAAGGCAATTTAAAATGTCAATATCATTATAGACCCGTGCGCCTTATTTTGTATTGAAACTTTCATCCGTGTACTGGTTGTGCTTTCGGTAGGAATAATTTGCAGATTTGCCTTTTTACTATATTAAAGTGAGCAGCCTAAGAGGTTTGATTATTTCTTTTGAAAAATAAACTTAAATAAAATAACTAACTAAACCTAATATTTCTGACTCACATAATTTACCGAGTACAGCACAATCTTAGACTGTAAAAATCCTGTATGTGTAAAAATACGGCTCTGTCTCAGCATAATGATACAACATAAATGTTATAGACAGGGCCGGAGTGTGGTCCCCACGGATATACCAATAAATAAATTTAATTAATTATTTTACCTACGGATGCTTTAATTTTGTCTTTTTATTTCTAGTGTCAAGTCAAGAATTAAGATGGTTAAATTTAGATTGCTACTGTTCGAATACAGACTAAAATAAAATAGAAAACATATTGATACGATCGGTATTACCTACTCCATTAATTCCTTTCATTTTCTCCATTTTGCGGCACTAATGACATTACGTTTTGATAGACGCTAGGTTCAGAATTTCATCGCGAAATTATTTACTTAAAGGACTTCTACCTATCGTGTAATATAGGCATGAGTCAAGACCGCTTGCTTTGGTGGCGCAACGGAATAGTATACAATTGCTAGACCAAAGAATCCCTTGAATAAAATAATTTTTTGGTTCAATGTGGCTCTATTTTGATGGATGAATTCATGATGATCTAAAATTCAATAGAAATGAAAATAAAAACTAAATGGACGTGCGATTAATGTGTTACATTTCTCTATGTTGAAATAAAATGAAATCTCGTTTACTCATCTAGGCTATAGGGTACTTATGAAAGTCACAAATTAAGAATGCAAAACGTTATCCGAAAAGTAGTGTCAGCATATTTCTCTACGACCAGTTCGCTGACGCGGGGGAGCTATGAGAAGAACTGGCAAGAAACACACTTTAAAAAATAATAATATTCTACTACATTCATTCAGCGCCATCTAGTCCCAAAGTACTGATATACTACTTAAATACATTTTTTTTTTGTAAATACATACATATTATAGATAAATTACACCCAGACACAGAACAAACCTTTATGCTCATCACACAAAGATTTGTCCTGGGTGGGGATCGAACCCACAACCTCCGGCTTAGCAGTCAGGGTCACTAACCACTAGACTAACCGGCCAGTCAAATGGATAGTAACAATCTTTTTGTAATTTACAAATTGGGTAACGTGTAAAGTGACGCAGCAGTGCACCACACCGTTAGATTTATGAGTTTTAATTAATGTTTACAAATTAAATAAATAAATAATAATAATAAATTTATTTTAGAAATGAGATTGTAGGTTTATAGTTTAGGTGTTACATAAAATAATAAAAAAAACAGTCAGGCTTGCTCTCGAAATATCCCAGCATTTTCACATGTATTGTCGAATGTAATATACGCCTACACGTTTACCAAAAATACATTCGGTACATGTTTTTTGCCTTTATGTCTTCTGACATAAAAAGTTGTGGTTTTATCTGAAAAGGCTTAGATGTTTCTACATCTAAGCCTTTTCTGAGAAAACCTCAACTTTTTTCCAAAGGTACGCCAAAACGTCGTCGGTTCATTAACTAAACACAAATATTATAAAATATACTCCATTTCTGTTAACTAAAGAAACCTAAGCTTACATTTTAAGGTATACTTGTATCAAAATCTGTTTACCTTCCTTTGATCATAATTTAAACCATATTCCTTTGAATTAGGGGACAGAATTGACGGCATCCGTCAACAGAAATATAATTGTCACAGCATAATGAGATGAAAGCTATGGCGTCTATTTTGAGCTGAATGAGACACACGGGCAAAGAATATGGCTGATTTTAGTAGATTTTTATTTTATATTTAACCTCGTATTTAATGGATATGTTTTACAAAAAATATATATATTTAAACTGATAAGTAATAGCTTTGCAAACTTACGATACGAGACTACCTTTAAAGTATTTATGCTGTTGCCCGCAGTTTCGCACGCATTTAGTGTAATTCTGGTGGTCACAGAAACTTTTCCCCCAATACAATATATCATAAAATTTATAATTATTTTGTATAATTTTCTCTCCATTCCTGCCCCCTGATTCTGAGCTGTCAAACATTTTCGGCAGGATGGATGTAGAAAAAATCTTATATTAATATTTTTTTAATTTTCTATACGGTAAACTATTTTCTAGAATGAAATAAGTTAAGCCGTAAAAATACGTCGTTCTAAGCTTCGAAAAAGTTTACGATCCGGGAGTAATTCAACGAGTCAGAATCACCTCTCTGGAGGAGAATTACTACTTCCTTTTAAAGAGATCAATGAAAACCTATTTATGAAAAATATCTAAATTGATACCCGATTATCCCGATAACTTGTTCCGGTTTGTAGCGCTTTATTTACCGATAAAATTAGATTTTATAGATTTTTAAACGTATTTATTCTTATTAAATCCACTAACATTGATTTATAGCCCTTTCTACATGCATTTAATTTAAATAAATGTATCTAGATGCTTCATGTCGTCAACTATCCAACATCCTACAGGAAAATAAAATTCAATAATTACATATTTTAATGATCAATAACACAATTTATGTAAATAATTATGTATTTTATGCTGCAAATTATTTAATTTAAATATTATATAATGTGCATTATAACGTGTACAACGGTCAAAGCGAGACCAATTTAAAACTAAAATGTAAGTAATTCGTCATAGAGGGCGCCATGTAATTGAGTAATCAATATTAACAGTGCACTTTTATCGCTTAATTGACTACGAAGGTTACGTTGTAACCCTATAAGAAAAAGGCTTTATGTGGAAACAAGCCCATTCAGAAATTTCCATCTACTATGAATAAGATTAAGGTTGGTAATTGTGAAATGCAATTGATGATTTTACTACACTTTGCCGCTAAGGCTGCTGTATGTATTAACACCTCCTTCGATACATTATGTCCAATGCTATTTTTTAAAACAAAGTATAATACCTACAAGGATTTTATAATATGACAAGTTATTCTTTGCTCCTGGTTTCGTCCGTGATCTACGGTTACATATGACATGACTATGTTATTCTGATGTATAGGTAGAATAATGTAAATTCTTATTAAGTAACATTATGTAGTTTTTGCATAAAAGAACAATAAACTTTCAAGCTTTAATCGATCTTTACTAACTCTCACATCTATATAAAAATGAATACCTAAGAACTAGATGTGTTGCTGAGTGACCTTTTTAAATATTCGTTGAAGAGAGAAACTTTATTATTAATAAGTAAATTAAAAACCCTATCAATAAAATTTACGAGAACCAGCATTGAGAACCAGTGAGGCAATGCTGCTAGCTTTCTGGGCACTTTTCTGTATAACAGTGCTGCCGACGAATACTTTGACACTCAACCACAAGTACAATACAACATAGTAAATTTTTTTATTTTATATTTCATTTTTTATTGCCCTATTCTTGGTATTTTTTATTACCTCGTACATATATTATTATGTTATTTTGTTAGTTGCTGGCGCCGCAGCATTATGATGAGCGGAGTCCAAATTTCCGAAGATGTGACATGTATTGAGTGCTAATAATACTTACTTAATTATTCTTTTACTTATTTTTTGTTATTTTTGTTGTCTGTCAATTGCATGATTTGAATTTTTTTTATTGGCACTAATTTCGTAGTAGGTATTTGTAGTACCTATAGTGTAATGTTACTTTGCTGGGATTAAATGCTTTTTCTTTCTTTCTTCTATTTTGTAAATAGATAGTTTTAATTTTAATTTACATAGTTTTAAATAATTACAGATTTTGTGCTATTTATGTACCTAACTGTGTAAATACATAATTATTTTTCATTTACGTAACTAAATAAATACTCATTTTCCGTACAACATGTGCAGAATTCTTAATGCGCGTGTGTATCTTTTCTAATTATTATAAATCTGTCGTCGGCAATGCGAGAAGACACTGTGTAGTCTTTTTTCACCCACCGAGTAATTTCACACGAACAAGTGTTAGGGATGTAAATTAAATACTTCGATTTTATTATTGTGCGCGAGTTTTTTATTTGTGAAGAGCTGTTTGATTTTTGTTGAGCTTTTTATGTGTTATGTTGATATATCAATCATTGTTTTGCTATGAAATGTGTGTGAAGCGATTTCTTTATAAACATATGCAAAGTATCAAGTTACGCTTAAGTAGATAAAGGGCGACCGTTTGTTAGGTAAGTAAGTAATTCTCACATAGCAAACTTTGTACTTATCAAAAGCTGTCTCCCAGATATTGTACTATGAATAGGCTGCAAATGATGCACCATAGTTGCTTATAGTCAATTATTTACGGGAAAAATAAAATGTGCCCACTATTATGAGGGTAGGTATTTACAAACAGAATGACAACGTCGCAATTTTTATTTTAAATTTAGCTATTTTTTAAAATATGTTTGCTGCACTTTTTAGAATAAGGAGAAAAGTGTTAAAAGTAAAGAAATCATTGCGTTTACAGTTCTATTTATATGCATATAACACATCGGAAACTTGCAAGGCATTATTTTCATAGTTTAATAACTGTAACCATTACCAATGTTGTAAGACAGGCTTCAACTAAGTAATACCTAATTTATCATAGAATAACAATTGTTTCTATTTTAAGGTTTTAAAAGATACTTTGGACGATATCTGGGATACATGACTTAGTTTTTGCAATAGTATCAGTATTTATCCTGGCTTACACAAAAAAAACCCTGTACCAACCCGTCTGGCCAGCGTGATAGTACGTAGGTAGCGGTAGGCTAACTATCATCTATTTAGGTGAGGCCTTTGTCCAGCAGTGGACGTCATTGGGCTGAAATGATACAGAAGTCACAACGATCGATAATATAATTAAGTGGTAAAGATTGCCGGCTCCATACGTTGGCCAAACATGCGCCAATATCGACAACAGTATAACAACATTACCCAAAATAAGCTTATACAAATTGACAGACAATGTTGTAAAGATAATTTTAGTATACTATGGCTTATATTGGCTTAAGTTGGCCCAACGTGTGGATCCGGCAAACACACCAAGCTAGCCAAGAAATTACTCGCTAGTCAATCGATCGATTGTATAAATAAGCTGCACCTATTCATTATTAGACACTTATTATATGTACGACCGCCACATGTTTACTAACAACTTAACACGTTACGTAATGAGACCACGACTACTGCTGATTACCTTTAATTATATAGTTTGTACACAAATTCTCGTTGCATTATGTAAATGAAGCGAACGGCTTACTTGAATTATCGCGATCCGCAGGTGTGAAATTGTCGAGAAACATTTTAATAGGAGATACTTTATGAAGTACGAGTATGTACGGCTTGAGTATCGAATGTAATTTAATAAGCTTTTAACTGACGTCATACATACTTGTATATTACTAGAAGTTGCGCGGGCGTCGTTCTTTATTGGGCTACTGTTCAGCTCCTATTGGTAGTAGCGTGATGTTATATAGCCTTCCTTCCTCGATAAATGGGCTATTCAACACTATTTTTTTTTTAAATCTGACCAATTGTTTCTGAACTCCTAGCGTTCAACCAAACAAACAAACAAACTGTATTAGTGGCGCAATTCTTATGGTAATGAAGAATAAGCAAATTTGTTATCTTGATACTGTTAACTGAAAGCACCTACCACAGTTTTGTCTCTACATCACCCTAAAGTTGACTGGTGGATAATGCCTAAGTCATTAAGTCCGCTTTTGTACTGTTTTGTGCCGAAAGTTTAATAAATAAATAATCAATAATTAGGTATATTACAATCCACGCACTACGAAAATAAATCGTTTGAAATTTCAAATAGCAGATGGAAAATCTTATGTATATTTCGTACCATCGACAAAGTTTAAGCATGATCAGTTTTGAACACAATTCGTTTGCAAGCTGCAAGCGTAGTACCTCGCTCGCCCGTTACGTTGTTCTCCAATGAGACAATACCATATTTTGGGACAAAGCCCTTTTTTTTGTAAAACTCTTTGTTTTAATTTTAATTGTTTTATGACTTTTAATTTTTTAGACAGAAAAAGTCTTTAATGGTGTTTTACTGCAATACTATTGGTGGATGAAATCAAGTTACCCGCTGCCCGCAGCAGGTAGACGTCGGTCACTGCACACAAAATGCAGTCTTAAGGTGGTCATGCGTGAACTTTTTCGACTGTACCCTATGAAGCGATTTGGCATCGAGTCGTTTACGTAACGAATAAATTTGTAGTTTGCGCTTAGCGTTCATGTTATTAACCTAATTATTTTTATATAAGTAGGTACAGGTATTTGTTACTGTCTTAACATTAAATCTCGGATTATCTAAAGAATAAAGAATATAAGAAAACGAAGAAAGAAGAAAGAACGAAGTGTGTAAAAAACTAAATATAAATCATTTAAACCTAAATTCTATGCGGCCAGTGTCACAAAAAAGAAAAACAAGTATTGTTTTTTTGTAACTAAAGATTTATTACTAATCTTTGCTATGGATTTCTTAATTTCAAAGTTTAAAAAGTAGTGAGTACACAGATTAAGGCAAATATTTAAAATGAAAAATCGCTTTGTTGGTAAAAAGTGAATATGAGAGGTGTCATTAGGTAGTCGATGCGTCGCATTAATTGGATGGGGGCGTGTAGTTGGTGACGGCATGCTGGCCGTCGCTGAGCCGTGACGCAGCCCTTCTGATTACACATACACTACAATATTAAATAGATGTGTTATTGTTTTGATGCTTTATACCTAATTAAGGGCCTTCCCTCGGTTTTGCACCAAAAACGGCTTTTTTCTGAAGCCTACTCCTCCTAAACGACTTGTTCGAAAAATTTGAAAAAAATATATTTTGATAATTGATCTATCTACTACATTTTCAACATATGAAATTTTCGTACGACTAATACTTTTGCCTCAAAAAATATTTTAAGTTGAGATATATTTTATCTTAAAATCCCTAAAACTTTAAAACGGCTTTATAGTTTGAAATTATTTTTACACTGATAAATTGGTGGTAAAATTTACTTTAATCTGAACATAGCATATGTAAATCGATCAATATTTTCTTAAGAAAATAGGCCATAATACGATTTCTGTACGTTAGAAATTCAAAGGTGCTCTGCGCGGGCGCGGGCGGCAGACAGGCGTTAGCCTTCAGACGGGAAGGCTGTGTCGCTCGTTGCTCCATTTTTACTATCGACTGAATATAGTGCTTACAGGTATAATATACACACAAACAGCGAGCGCGGCGGGACGAGTAAATAAATCTAAGGTGTCACGCAGAGCCGTCACGTCTTTCTCGCTGTGTGCCGAAACCTTTTGTGCAAATATTTATGAACTTTAATTTTTTTTTTTAATTTTCTGACGACTACTCCTCCTAACCGTTTAGAAGGAGTAATCTTTTTGCCCCATCGGCCATCAGTTCTGCGAGCTATATTCTCAAACAAAATATTTCAAATGATCCAATAAAATAGTTTACAATTTATAATAGTAGTTTATAACGTAATTACAAAGTAAGTGTTGTAAACAAAACATTAAATTCATCAATGAAAATAGGTAAATATTTTTTTTAATACAAAAGTAAGTTAAAATAGTTATTTATTTAATTATAATTTACAAGATAAAATAATTATCTTCGATACTAATAATAAATAAGTACCAATAAAACTATGTAAGTACTTACATAAATACCGAAAGCAAAACATTGAAATTAAAAAAATCTCAATACATAAAAATATTGGCAAACAAATAATTGTGTACACGAGTCCTTTAAACTCTCTATACAAAATAAAATACCAATTTTAAAACTGTTATTCCGGAATCGTAGGTAAAAATGCCGAGCTAGAAGCGCATGTCTGCGTTTACGCTTATTCTGTGACCATTGTATTATAGTGTGCGCGAGTTGGCAAAGGAGCGGGGATATGCAGTGAAATAAGCTAAGCTCCACCCATACTCTCAAGGTCATTGGCGACTAGTTACGCCTTAACCATATCATCATCATCATCATATCAACGACGTCCACTGGTTAACATCATCATGCATAACAACGCCCTTGTCACCTAATTTACGCCACTGCGAACGGTCCATATAACTAATTATAAATTTAGAAAATTTTGACTCATTTTACATTTTTATGCCTATACTCTAACCAGACAACCAGTAGGTGGATTTATGCCAGACAGGCGTAAAAATGGAGGCCAAGTTTACTCATTTCAACAATGGGATTAAATCTAATAATAGCAGACGCTTGTTTAAATATATCAGACAACCTTTGAACCTTGTTTAACTAAATATTCTTTTTACAAATGGACGCTGTAATTACATATAAATATTTTACCACATAAACACTTTTTACCTACATGGACCGTCTGTGAATGTTCACAATAATCTTTGTGTAACCTATCAGTCGTCTGGTGGTGGTCATTAGGCACACTAAGTGGATAAAACGCCACGTGCCGCGGGTATCCTCTAACGTAACTTGTGGTATTTTTATCCATGGTATGTGGTATTTACTCTGTGATATATTACCGCTCATGGTGACACAATGTGTAAGAAGGAACAAACATCAGTCTTATGGAGATACAAAACTAAGTTTTACATAGTTTAAACTCGACTGCCAAAAAGGAGGGTAATGTTTTTATATTTTAAAAAAGAGTGACTTATTTACTTTCTCACTTGAGCTCTCTAAACTAACTAACTCGAGCACGAAAAACTGGGTCCACGTGGTCGAGTTCGGAAGATATAATTCTACATTCTTTTATTATGCATCTCGACTGAAGTTACCACACGGTATCCACAACGCGGTCAGATCGATTTGTTCATTTACCTACAAAAAGTAATTTTTAATTGAAAAGTTTGGTTTATACCGTATAAGAAAGACTTCTTTGATTGAATTTTTTTTTAAAAGAACCTCATTCGTACTTAACTGTACATTAGCGCCTAAAATTTTCATTGTCAGCCGAGTTGACGAATATATTTTAGTTTATTTGTTTTGAGGCTCGAACTCGAACAACTCGTCTATGAGAGTCTCTCTCATGGTCGAGTTGATGAATAAGTCGACGAAAGAGTAGGTGTTTCACACCCACATTTTTGCTATATATGTATTTTAAGTCCCATGTTCTAAGTACATAATAGTATTAGTTGTCACCCACAGCTACATCCACGCGAGGCCAAGTTCGCGTTGAAGTTCAAGTTCGCGTAAAATAGTGGGTATATGTGGTCCTATATTTCAAGTCACGCCTCTAGCCTACATTGGCGAACACTGCATTCAATCACATGTAATTTTTGCGAGGACTGCTGTTGTAATGAACCTATTCAAATGAAGACTAAAGTCATATACACGTGTACAATAATGAATACGTTGCTGATATGTCGACCTATTAATATAATATAATATTCTACCACATTTACACAGCGCCATCTAGTCCGAAATTAAGCAATTATATGTATTTGCTTGTGTTATAGGTACTAAACAACTGATATACTACTTAAATACATTTTTTTTTGTAAATACATACATATTATTATTGATAAATTACACCCAGACACAGAACAAACCTTTATGCTCATCACACAAAGATTTGTCCTGGATGGGGATCGAACCCACGACCTCCAGTTTAGCAGTCAGAGTCACTAACCACGAGACCAAACTTTCTTCGCATTCGGTTGCCACATTTGATTGTGCTTTTAATTATACATAAGCTTTTCTAATGATGTTGACTACCAAATTTCGGATCATTAAAGTGACGGAACACTAATTTTTATTGCGTACTAAACTTAAATATGCTGGATTGTACCTTTTTATGTTATTGTTGGAGGTGGCAGATGAGGTACCAAGATACCTGACGGTAAGTACCTAGTTACCGCCACCGTTTTTAGTGATACGAAAAGTGAAACGTCTTAGTGGCCAATAAAAAACTACTTTCATGAAATTGAACTAATATTTCAAATTAATACAAAGTTTGTGAAAACATGTGTTTGGATGACTGGTGAACAACTTAACGCATTTTATTTCCTTTTTCTTTGATAAAACTTTTCAGACAATAGTTTTTAGAAATATGAATTAAAATTAATAGTAATAAGAGGAAAGTGAAACAGGCTACTTTTTATCGACATTCCATGAATGATGACAGATATGATTATATTTCTCGATTATCTATAAAATTTAAACTCTTTATCAACAAAATAAAAAATAGTTTCAAACATCTTCATATTAGGAATCTCGCTCAAAATCGAAAAAAACTCAATGCTCATCGTCATAAGCTATTATTAAAAAGCTCAAGACTCGAGGCAGTCCAGAAATATCATAATGATATCGAAGTTCAATTTAGTTTTTTCTGATTTAATGCAGAAAAATAATTAATTATTATTAATAATAATTCTAAATAATTTTAAAAATTATTTAAGCGGCGTAAATATGAAACTCTTGGTGAGAGACCTTGGGTACCAAACACGCTTACAAATTTCACGATAAAATTTGTAAGCGTGTTTCTGAGGTATCACATGATCCAAGGGCTGGCCTCTACCTGGGGCAACGCATTAGCCTTGCCATCCAATGCCGTAATGTCGCTAGCCTTTTGGGTACGTTTCCTCAGGAATCTGATCTCAATCAGATATTCTATTTATAGAAATTTCCTGTTAATAGAGTATCTGGTTATTTTTTATGTATAGGTTTAGGTGTATAATTTTTAAGTATGTGTAAATATTTTATTGAATAAATGTATAAATTCCACACACACAAAATGTATGGTGAAAACGGAAAAGTCCTTTTTAAATTACTGACAACTTTATCTGCACAACACATTAAAATTACTCTATTAATAAAAACATAAAATATATAAAAATAAACTTCTAATTAAAAATGGAACTTTACTAATTAACATCTCTGCCCTTAGTACGTGTTAAAGTTTATCGGAAACACATATGTTTTAGCGGAAATATGATACGTTATCGTATTCAACCATCGCGGTACTCTTTGTGGTATGTTGTACTTAGCTGCGGCTTCTTACTGTGCACATTAATCATTTTAGGATTCCTTGGTGAACAAGGAGCCCTTAGAAATCGATGTCTTGCCATCCAAGCATGCGTCCGTATATTTCAATTATCTCAGAGGAGTATAGCGTATTATGATCGATTTATTTTTACTCATCAGTCATCAGAAACCCTTTAAGTCCCACTGCTTGGCTCGGGTCTCCTCTCCTCTAACTAGAGAGCTGAGAGGGTTTAGGCCTAGACTAGCGTGGGTTGGTGGATCAGACGTACCCATAGAATTTCTTAGGGTATGTAAAAAATCCACAAAATCGCTCGCTGTGGCGGAAATTAGGTGAGGCCTATGTTCAACAGTGGACGTCATTGGGCTGATATGATGATGATGATGTAAAGAAAAGAAAGAAAGAAAAATAATTTATTTTGATCTCACAAGATAATTACAGTGAAGTAGATACAATTACTTATTACATTTTGTGACAAACAAAAACGGTCCCAACTCATGTGGGTTTCCTCACGATGTTTTCCTTCACCGTTAGTAGATGGTAAGTCATTTGACTAGTACCTACATATAAATTCCATAAAGTGAAATCAACATTAATAGGTACTGTGGTGGAATCGAACTAGGACCGCGTGATTTGCACGCCAGTCACTTATTCATTCAGCCACCATCGCTACTTTACTTTTACTATTATAAAAAAATAGAATGCAAATAAGTATATGGTGCCGGGGTACTCAACAGGGTGTAAGGAAGTTAACCCCTCATATTAATCAAATATTTCAATAAATCCCAATATAGAAGGTATAGTAATATACTGGGGGCTTACCCTGAATTTCGACATTTGACTTAAGGAAATTTAGATATGGTCGCTGTCACTTTCAAACATTTCGACAGCAACTTCAAAACCGACTAAGTCGAATGTCAAAATAAAGAGTAAGCCCCGTAGGCTCCCTTGCCAGTAGTCCGTACTCTAGCTCAAAGACTCTTGCTACAAAAAAGCTGAAATTTATCATAATAATCTACAGTGTATACATGTCATGTCATAATTTAGTTTGTTTTAGTTTTATTGTTATGTGACAGAGCTGGCGATAAAATTACATTTTTTTTATACCCAGTCAGATCACTGATGAGTTTCTTAGTTTGGTATTTACGTTCAACTTAAATAAAAATGTAATAATGCTTACCTACGTTTTATTTTTATGTTCTTATTTTTAGGTTTATAGTTAAATAGTTATACATTAATTGGTACCTAATAAAAAATAGCCAAACAGTTTCAATGCTTTCGACATAATTAGATTCTAGTCAAGAACAAAAACAAGAAAATCAAAACAGCTTGCACAACATTTCACAATCTTACTAACTAGTTGTTACCTGAAATACCCTCACGTAACGTGAAGGCAAAATAAACTTATTACCTGAAGTATTCTGAATACTTTTAATACGAAAATCTTTCACAATTAATTTTATTACAAAATTACTTCTGCACTAGAAATCAGTTCATGTGTAAAGATTTTTTTATTGCCCGACGTAGTAGACTTGTTCGTGTTTGAAACGATGGTAAGTGGTATCGCCGTGCATACCACTGGCATACATGGCTGTTCTTTTAGCATTGGTTGCAAAGGAAGCACAACCAAGCCGCTACCAACCGAAACGAGAAGAGAAATAAGGACGAAAAGGAAAAGGCAAATAAGGTGCAAAAGGAAAATGGTGGAGGGTTATTCACCAACTTGACACAAGAGACTGGAGACGTGTGTATCCAGTTGGTGAAACTCAAAATTAGTATCGCTTATTATGTCGTCTGTCCCCCACCAGATGGACCGACGACCTGGTCAGGGTGGCGGGCGGCCGTTGGCACAGGACCGTTCGCAGTGGCGCAATTAGGTGAGGCCTATGTTCAGCAGTGGGCGTGCGTCGTTGGGCTGATATGATGATGATGATGATGATTATGTCGTCATCTGTCGTCGGCTATAATTTAAGTTTAACTATGTGGACACACGTAAAAATCTTGGCGTGTCCAGATGACAAGTTTCACCAACTGGACACAGGGGTGTCCTGTTGGTGAATCAGGGAATTGGAAGGGAGATTGGGTAGAGGACCTACTAAGGTCTACAAACATACATAGCCTTCAATCTCCAATGAGTAGGCAAAGATGTATTAGGTACACATTTCAATATATCCATGAAAATGGTCGCCGGATGTTACTGGATACGGAAGGCGGAGGACCGAGTGTTATGGCGCGTGTCAGGCGTGAACTGCAATAGGCTGAGATGATGGTGATGATAATATCCCTAGGGGGTGAACTTGTTGTTATTAGACCCGGTATATTTCCAAATTCCTTTTCTGGGCAAAAGGTGTACCTGAGTTTGTTTTTTATAAAATTCAAAGAATAACTGACAAATATTAATGATCTATTCTATATATATGATGATTTTGATAAAACATGCCAAAAAACTTTTAAACAAAAATAAAGGCATCAAAATCGGCTGTTTCGTTTAGTAGCTACGATGCGTTTAGGAGACAGACAAGTCAAATTTATAGCCACCCTTCTTTAAAACATTTATTCAACATTGAATAACCACTAAACCTCGACTGGCTGTTTACTCAGACTTCTGCAAGAGCGCTAAATAGGTGCGATCGAGGTGTTCCGCTGTAAACAGTCGTTGAACAACAAAGGGGTGAGAGTTGTCTACACCTTCAACTCAATAACACTTCAGCAAATTTGTATCAGAAAAATAATGAAGTAGAAAGAAAAAATATTTATTGCTGTGTTATAAAATATTTATAATAAACAAACAAAGTTTTTACATTAAATATTAAGCAATTTCCTTTGCAACAAGTAGATAATGGAAAATTTGAAACCCACGACGGGACGGTTTGAATTTTTCCATTACTTGTTTAGCATTTATATAAAACTTTTTTTTTTTTAAATGCTTGCCACTTTCGTCCAGAAATTGGCCACCGCTTACCTTTAATACTGACGTGCTAATAGCAGGTTATTACTGGAAGTGGTACAGTGCTTTCAGCAGGAGCCATATTAAACTACTTGAACTCAAAACTATCATGCTATCGCAAAAAATCTTTTACTCAGGTTTTTTATACTTACTACGGCGGTGACAAGGCATACCGAATGGTAACTGGCTACAGTAGCCTATGGACGCCACCACCACCAGAGTGTTGCCAACCCTTTAAACTCCTGTCTTCCCCAATGAGCTCTGGACACCAGCAGGAACACAACACTAGTTTAATTACGACTGCGATATGGGATGCGGGTGAGATACTTCACAAGGTAGGCGGCTCAGATTGAGCGGGAATTACCTCTTTTATGCCCGATTTCTGAGCCACCAAATGGGGGTTATTGATATGATATATTATGACGCGTCGACCGCATCGTATTTAGATTATAAAATCATATATTGTTAAAAACCGATAATTTAGAAGATCTAAGGGTGACAAGCGACTTAAAAGAATAAAATGAATTGAAATGAAATCTCGTTATTCATCTATGTTACAAAGTAACCCTTAAAAAAGTCATAAATTAAGAATGTAACAGGTTATCCGAAAAATAGTGTCAGCAAATTTGCCTACGACCAGTTGACTGTTATTGGCGGGGTGGAGCTATGAGAAGAACTGGCAAGAAACTAACTAAATAAATAGGTAGATAGTTACACTACACACAACTAGCTTCCGCCCGCTGCTTCGCCCGCGTGGTATTTATTTTATACCTATAAACCTTCCCCTTGAATCAGTCTATCTAGTAAAAAAAATCGCATCAAAATCCTTTGCGTAGTTTTAAAGATTTAAGCATACATAGGGATATAGGGACAGAGAAAGCGACTTTGTTTTATACTAAGTAGTGAAGATTTGACTCGAACCTACACCTCATACCTAAATCGTAAACTACGTTCCCACTTAGCTATCATCGCTACTTTAAAAAAGCAATAACAACTAAAAAAACAAACAAAAGTGTGTTTTCTAATGATTTCTGACGTTTATCAAAACAGAAGTTTTTGTGCCGCATGCACACCTGCCACTATTCACAACCATTTTTTATTTAAACACAAAACGCTTGTACAACTTCACATTAATTAGTTGTATCAGATCGGCAACGTTAGAAGACTACTAGAGGGTTAATACATGTTCAAACTTACTTGACAAGTAATCTTATCGATCAATCGCCTCATTATCAATACTGGACTCGTATTTTCTATGACAAACTAGACGTCGCAATCGTATTACTCGAAGTTCTACTCGAATAACGGGCGATTTTAAAAATTAACTTTTTATTACTTAAGGACTCTAAAAACTTTGTAGACGCAAGAAACCGACTCGCAAGCTCGATATATCTACCTACCTATGATTGGTTATCGATCATCGAACATCGATGTCGCTGTTATAAAACTCAACGATACGTTCTACGAACTCTACTTACTCTGAACGAATGTTACGCCTAAGCTGTTACTTATATGCTTATATATTATTATTATGATAATAATATGATGCGATCACTGTACGTTCTGTTGTGAACCTTTCTTATAACCTCATTTAGTAAGATGAGAAAATTGACGTACCAAACATCATAAATTTCGAAAACAAAATAATTCATATTAATCAAAAAAAATCGTAGCAGATACATAATTATCTCTATGGACTGTCAATGGTCCGTGAATCGACTGTCGCGTCTTTTTTTCAGAAATGCATTAGAGTAGGATATGCCTTTAATCATAGTGTTAACATTGTGTGTCTTTATAAGTATGGCCCAATCATTAATTACGTTTGCCAATCAACACTACAACCTTATAAATACTAGGTATAACTTCATATAATACCAAAGTATCGTTAATAATCATAATATTCAATAATATGAAATGAAAAGAATGGCCTGTTCAACTTATGTTCGGTATTATACAGCCCTATTAAACCTTCCGGGCACGTGCGAGCTAACCAAAGCCCGAACTTATCCAAGTGGCGAACCGCCCGACCCCACAATCGCGCCCCTACCTTATCATAAAATTTTATACCAAACCGATAAGATTATTCCTAAAAATAAACATATAAAAATAATTCTACTATGTTTACGAGCGTCATATATTTTAACGTTTTTTTTTTTTGATAATTTCACCAAGTTATTGTTTTAAAACGGGTACGAGATATTAGTAACTTCACGGTCCGATGAGGAAAACCCTAATAGGTTAGAATTATGAGGGTTAACTTTGATAATAATGACATGGTTTCGGAATAAAGAAATTAATGAAATTAAAAGAAGCGTTCGTTATTATTATCTACATAATTGAATTTTAACAAACCAAGAATAGATGATCTAATGAACATGCGTTTGTACATAATAATAGACATGAATCAATCAATTTTGTAATAAAAAAGTTTTATATTCATTATGTTAAAATATTTTAAGTCATATTTTTACCCGGAATCTACCTAGTTAAAACTCTTAGCCAAGTTTCTACATTGGCATCTGAAATTATATCAGAAACATAGTACCAGATTCATAGACCACACTTTAACTTTATTTTGAGGGAAAAATCAACTTTCAATCAAAATTAAATTTCATAGTCCTGTAACCATTGATTTGTAAAGGCGAAGACAACGATATTAGCAACTTTGGCTGCAAAGTTAGCTTTACACTACTAGGTATGCCGACAATTTGACGCAGTCCTTCATCTTCCCAATATTTTCACAAATCAATAGACATTTCATTTTATTCGGGTTATATAATGTAATGTCACTTTCGTTTGACGTATAGCGTAGGTAAGTATTAGAGTGATATGAATTTGACGTAAAAAAAAGAAAATCATCATTGCGTTTCGTTCCACTATAGTACTACTTTATATTCATGTTAAAAACCTAAAACGGGGTCCTTCGTTAATCCATAATCTTCGTCCTTCACATTATGCCAAGCTTTTCTTTAATCCGAATAAAACATGCTATATCAAATTAATGTTTGTCAATATTTCTAAATAAAATATATGCGTGTAACGTAACAATATCTGTCTCTCCATGTGCTTTACAATCCGGCTCAAAAGTTTGCCTAGAAAAGTCAAGAAACTTTATGTAAAATTATAAAAAGTAGAGTAAATTTTGGCATTCTAACTTTGCTTTGGGAAGACGCCTATCTGTAAAGTGAAGTCACAACTATGAATTTGGCCCTTAGTGATATAATTATATAAAATAAACATTTACTTCTTTAATTTAATGATTTTAGACCATAAATTACAACCATTTATCTGTACTAAACTAAAACACATAAATATTAATTATATATACAATTAAATACAAACAAAAAAAGGGAAACTAAAACGAAAACTTAAACAATAAAAAAAAAACAAATAACCCAAAGAAAACTTGTTTAGGCATCGTAATATTCGTCAGCATCACTGTCAACCGGAAACGTACCCAAAAGGCTGGCGGCATTGCCACGTTGAATGGCAATGCTAATTCTCTGAGCGAGAAACACACCAGCGCTCTGATCACGTGAAGATCGCCCTTAGTTGATATATTTTTGACTTATTCTACCCGTGGTGCAAACTGTCTTCATCTTATCCAAGATATGTACCTACTCGTAGGTACAAATTAAAACTAACTAGCCAATCTTTTTACCTTTACGTTATTTACCAACTATCGAAGAAGAGGAAGATAATGATTTTCAAATTTACTTTTACAGTTATGAATGCTTGTTTATTTGGCACACTTTTTAACAGTTAAACAGATTTGATAAAAAATATGATTCATTCACCAAGTAATGTATAGGTACCTACTTTGTACCTACTATATTTGTCAGATTGGCACTAACAGTTGATTAGTAATGACTTTTTAGGGATCATCATCATCATATCAGCCCAACGACGTCCACTGCTGGACATAAGCCTCACCTAATTTACGCTCCCGCGAGCGGCACTGTGCCGCCTGCAACTAACGGCCGGCCGCAACCTTGACCAGGGATACTTGCGTACCTACCGATATTGTTATTATGAATAAATAATCAGTTTTATAATTTCCTTAGGTATTAGTGAATTAAGAAAAAAATCCATGAAGGTACAATTTATTATCTACCTATAACTCCTTCGGTAATAATTAATTAATCATTAAATTAGGTATTTCTTTCAAATCAAAAACAATCTCATTTAATAGAAAATATTCAACAAATTTAAGGCTTTTTGACATGTATCCAATAAATATTCACCCAGCATTCATAATCATCATATATAAATTACAAACCACACGCAGCTTATCCCCTTAAGACATAACAAGCGTAAAGGTTGTACCGCAAGTTACAACAAATTAAACTAATTATGGCGCCAGTATCTAGCTAATTAAGATGAGAACAGAAAAACAGTTGCGTTGTTACTAATGACCTTGACTCACTTACTGGGATCACGGACTTTAATCTTTTCTCCTTTAAAGATAAGAATTATATATACTAGACAGTACTTAAGCCTCTTTACCTTTTAGAGTCTATCAGAAATGTAAAAAATAAATCCCAATGTTCTTCTTTATAAGGCAGAGACATATTTCTACCAAGAATCCTATAAGAACTTTGAATAAATAAAATATTCTAAACGCTAGACAAGAAAATCTCGAACAATAAACAAACATTTTCTATTCAAAAGAAGTCTAAAATTCCGCGTCGTGCGGCAGAACTTCTTCAAATAAAATCGATCCTCCGCCGCAAACCGTGGCTGTATTTACAGTAACTTGTGAAACGCTTTATTCAAAAACTTGCTTAAACTTTTAAGAAGTAACCTTCAAAACCAACCGTTACGATTCTTCACATATAGTTGAAAGTATAAAATCAAAAAAATGGAGTTACGCTAGTTTCCAAGCGCACGCACCATACAATTTTGCTGTTCCTTTCACACGGGAGTTCTTAACGTAAGCTAGAAAAAGAGAGGAGTAGTGAATAAAATTTCGGAATTCGAACCGCATTCGGAGCGTGCGCTGTTTTGATTGGCGGCAAGAGGCGCAGAGGCGTGGCGGCGTCTCAGTGCGCCCCTCAGATGTCTGCCGCCCGACAGTTGAGCGTTCTGTTTCGGAACAGTTGAATGCTTTCGCGTTGGCCTAACCGTTGCGTGCGACGATACCGTTTCATCGCGAATTAGGAGGTAAATTTGAAATTGTATAGACGTATGATGTGGTATGTTCAACTTAAATGTCCTTTTATTTTTATTGTTTTATAATATGAGTTTGATAGTTTGCTTATAAGGGTTATTTTTACTTAAACAAAAAAGTTTATAAGTATAGTGACTTGATGAATTGATATGTTGGTGTTTACTAATAACCTGTTTGGCGGGCAGAATTTAAATAGTTGCAATTCATAAAGTTGTCTTTGAGTTTCTACAACAAGATAAATTAGAGACCTAAATATAATAAGAACCTAATAATACGTAGATAAGTATTTGTCTACATTATTACATTAATTGGCTGGAGAGTAGGTTGCTCTTCAACTCTCTTTCTCCACCAACAAAAGTTAAACTCTTATTTAAAAGAGAGAAGAAAGGTAAAATATAGGTACCTATAGAATTAAAAAGTCAAAAATATTCAAGATCTGAAGAGTTATAATATACCTATTTCGTCATGAACCATAGGGCAGAGTACATAAAATTGCGAAAAGACAGTTATAAAGAGAATTTATTCATTTCCAGTGTTTTGTGCTTATCGTTAGATAAGCATTGTGTTACTTAGAAACTTTTTTATTTAGGTATTTTAGCTTCATTGTTGTGTTTCTTATGCCCAGTTTCTGAACCATCCAAATAAAAGTTATTCATCGATTGAAGTATAACCTGACTGAATATAAAAGTAAAAAAATAGAACTAGTTTAGACACACAACTGTCATTTTTAATTTGTTTAAGTTATATTTTATATTATCAATGACCTATCGGCTCAGAAACCGGGCACTAGTGCTTGATTCAGCCTTTTTTATTGACACCATAGTGTATAAGTCTGCACCAATGAAACTTAGAAAGATACGCTAGGAGGACCACCACCACTAAGTCTACACCACAGTGCCACTATGAATCTGTCACAGTGGCACTGTGGTGTAGACTTAGTGGTGGTCATGGGGTAGAGATTAACGTGGTCGATTCGCCACTAAACATTATAGGTGTTCTACACGGTTATAAACTTGCGTTCCAACAGAGTGACCTTGGTGGGTGCTCGGTTGCCCTCCGCGTAGTTTGTATGAAATTTGGTTTACAACAGCCGGCTACACGGTTGGAATCCACCAAGGGCACCTCTGTGGAAGGCAGGTTTATAATTATGTAGCACGGCTTTTACCGTGCAGAGTGACGTAGTGTGACTTCGATTCCCACATGAGACAACTATTTGTGTCATTCATTAAACGATACTTATTTATTGTTTAGAGACTGGGGTTACTTTTATCTCTTAATTATATTTATGTTTGAAAGTTGCCCTTTACACAGGATTATGTTTCTAAATAAGTTCTATAATATAATTTAATAGGACGTGCTTTTAAAGATTTTTTATTATTAGTAATGTAATCAATAGAAAAAATAAACTTACTTCTTACTCTTCTTACTTCTAAACCATAAAACCTAAAAAATGAAAAAGATCAAATAAAAAAAATATAACGAAAATAATTTTCAACTATTTTTGAGTTCTTCCTGAAAAACTGCGCTTCACAACAAAAGGACATAAGCGCCATTAACATTGTACGCTCTTTTGCCACAGAACTCTACTTTTTTTTTATTTTTTTTTATTTAAATGTTAATAAAAATAAATATTCCAATAAGAATTATTGAGATAGGTTATTGTAGTAGATAATTCTTAAATTTAATTGAACGTTGGTTTAAAGAGTTACGCATACATATAAAGCACTCATCACTCTCCCTGTTATTTTCCCTCTCGATATTTTCGACAGGAATTCGCATCCCACATGAGACTGCGTGTCTACAAGCAGATAGGTACTTTTAAACGACATGGCATTATAAACCTTATATTAATTAACAGAAGATACTTAAAATTTAATTATGAAGGTTTAATTTGTGCTGGTGATTAATAGGTATATTTGTCAGGTACTTTTAAATCCAAATACGCATATTAAACATCAATGGATATAACATTTTCGACATATTTCTGTTGGCTAGTAATAATAAAAAAAAATATGCAGTTATTGATTAGTTTAGTTTTAAAATGTTTAGTTTAACTGTCTTCCACAACTTCAATAACCTCAATTTTTCACCTTCACTTCAGTATTTTTACGTTCTTCAGAGAAATTTTGTCCTCATATCACCATGTTTGAATTTCCACGAATAATATTTAAATAATTGCAGAATTTGTAATCGAGTTTTGGACTTTTTACAAATTTTCCCGAAATATTGAAGATTGCAGAATATAATTCTCAATCAATAATGCTATCCTAAAATAGTTCTATTATATATCTTGATATAGTAATCTTGGTTACCTACTAATCTCTGATGTAAATGATAAATATTGTATTTTTTACGTAAGCACAGTCTATAACGTATCATGAGCATGTTGTCTTTCCTCCTTCCTACAATATGGGACTTCCTTCAAGCGCAGTGTGAAGAACCTAGCGGGCTAGCATGGCATTGTCAACCGACATGGCATATTGATAGCCTGGAAGCTAGCAATGCAATCTGGACTCCTATTTAGTTTTCCATTGGGCAAAGACAAGCATCTATGTTGTGCTATTAATAAAAAAGAAATATAGGTAGGTATGTCTCTAGTAGGTATCATTATCATCATATCAGTCCAATGACGTCCACTTTTGAACACACAGGCCTCACCAAATTTACGCCACAATTATTCTAGTAGGTATACTTAGGTATACTCAAATACACATTGTCTGGCAACCTTATAATTCTAAGAATTATCAAATGTTATTTACACATTGAACCAATTATAAAGTATCATAATATTATTGAAATTAGGTAATATTAAGTTAACGGGTAGTCCTCTATCTTTAAATTTTATCGAATAATGTAAGTGCAAAAAATTATAATAATATTATTTGTAAACTAAAATCAGATATTTAGGATCTAACGTCTCGACAGAATAATTTTAGTTAAGAAGTATTTACCAAGAAGTCTCAAGGACGAATGAAGGTCGTGACGTCGTAGATTAAAAAACAACTTTGCGTCTCGCCTTTTTTCTCTAAGGTAAAGTAAGAGGCTCGTCACACTAACATTACCCCAGCTATATTAAGTCCCATGTAATGGACCTGTCACACAAAACGTGTTCATGCGCTCGGCGTTCTCGTTCTGCGCAAAACTGATCGATTGAACTCATGACCGCGTGAACGAGTCCTGTGTGACAGAACCCTAATTGCCAAGTGGCGAAAATATTGCCATAATCGGTTGCTGAAGTCAATAACCTACCTTAATATTTTTCCACTAAGGGTAATGAACATCCAGACTCCAACAGTACGTACCTATACTATTGTAGTTGGCCGCAAAAACAAACCAAAATCTAATCAAATCAAATAATTTATTCAGAAATTTAAATACCTAATATACATATTGGCAATGGTCTTATAAAATAATAGGTACTTAAGGTAAAGAATTTAAGATGCCTGCTAAAGTTCTGTGTAATAATATTGGTAGGTGTAGGAAAATATAAAAAAATCTAAATTTAGTTATATATCCACTAGTATAACTTAAGAACAAACCCACTACTTACATATTTTTTTTATGAAATCTTATATTTATTAACCCTTTCATCGCCTTCATTCTATTAATTTGACAAAATATATTTTTGTGAAAAATTCACCAGACTCGTAAAATAGTAGGTATAAAGCCCTCCATTTCAATAAAAAATCACATTGCAAGTAAATATAAGTAACCAATATTGACACAAACATTTAGTAAAATAACAGTTCATTAACAATGTTCTACCAAACAGATACAATGCGCAATTATCTGAAAATCCTGTCGCAGTTAATACTACTCATTTTCCTTAATGAGGTTTCCTTTCTATGTTACCCCATTTATGTGAGAATAAATTTATAAATAGGTAATAATATTTATAGTCCCTAATATTAATAGTCAATATTGGACAGAATTGGATTGTCTATTTTTTTTATTATACCAAGTAGGTACCTACATGGAAAGATAATACATAACATACGTTTTAACAAAAGTATAATTATTTATTTAGGACAATTCAACAAATCCTACAAAAATACAAACAAATTCTTACATGCAAAGAAGGATACAAACTTAATGTAGACTTAATTATAGATTACCACGGCATACAAATTAATGCATAACTTGTTTAATTTTTTTTCACTGTAATTTAAAATTAAGTTATATGAGTTTTACCATTACCTACCGAAACCACGCCGCGACAGTTGCCGAACAAATCCGAGCGCGTTGTGACGTCACAACTATTTTTTTTCTAATCGTTCCTGTTATCCTAGCATTCATCCAAACAAACAAACTCTTTAGCTTATTAGTATAGATTACACAAAAACAACTCCCCAAAATGGTTATTAAAATGTTAAATGACGAAACCATTGGCAAAGTTAGTAAACAATGCGATCACGACTTAATCCCAATACATCATCAGTTTAATTACCAATTATAATATAATATAATAATATTCTACCACATTCACACAGCGCCATCTAGTCCCAAAGTAAGCAATTATATTTGCTTGTGTTATGGGTACTAAACAACTGATATACTACTTAAATACATTCTTTTTTTGTAAATACATACATGTTATAGATAAATTACACCCAGACACAGAACAAACCTTTATGCTCATCACACAAAGATTGGTCCTGGGTGGGGATCGAACCCACGACCTCCGGCTTAGCAGTCAGGGTCACTAACCACTAGACCAGGCCATTCTAAAAAAAATATCTGTGTCAGTGTTAATTACTGTTTGTGAACTTTGCGAACTACAATTTTAAATTGTTACAAGTAGGTACATTAGCGTTCCTGGCTTTATCCAAGTAGGTAACTTTGAGGATCCTAGCTCACTGGCTTAATTAGTGGTAGTTCTATTAAACTACTTTAATAGCAAACTTCAATGTAAAGGTACTTCTTTAGGTATGTAATTTTAATATGTAATCTAAGATAAAGTTTTACTTGAAAAAAAATTTAAAATTTTTGTTTTTACACCCCAATATTTTCCAATTCCTATCAATCGGTTGAATAAAATGAATGGAAAAGTCCTTTTTAGACAATTAACATCTAGATAGGTCTATTTGAATTTTTTATCATTATATGAACATTCAACTTCAATTATTATAATTAACGAATAAAATTAAATTCAAACCATCCATTTCTGTCTTGGTTTTAAGAGCCACCATACACGGGCACGTTTCTGTGCTGACTGCTCTAGCAATCGTGGCCGACTGCTTCCATCCCAGAGAAGAAGCGACTGCTCGCAGTTGGAGCGAACAGTTTCAATAGGTTCATGTATGGCGAATATCAATTTCATATAGAAACTACAGATCGCCCGCTTGAAGTTGGGCGGCTTCGTGAAAAGCCTGTAGGAAAATTGGGAGGTAGTTGGTGAAATACACCCGTGAAAGAGAATAAAGGAATAATTACTACAATTTTAAGCGAATGTTTAGATGTCTTACCCTTAAACTGATATAAATAAATAGAAGCCAAGAGACAAAAGCATAGATACAAGAAAGCCGTTATTATTCTATCAGATGATTAACAAAATATTCAAAATCTCAGTATCTATAAAATCCTTGTAACTGGCAGACTGAACGAAATTTCTCCCAGGAAAGGCAATAAATCCCCTTATATTTGTTGGGGGTGTGGCGGGGTGGACGCCCAAACTAAGGGCGGTTGAACCCTCATTCGCGCGAAACGTATCATTGCAGAACGTCCTTTATCCGCGAGCTCTGTGATTTTATAACGGTCGTAAAAATATAATATTCATTACTTTGATGCGTTGAAGATGATATTTTGCCTACAAAATACTAATACAGTACGTCTTTTGTTCTGTATTCTTGCGGTGTTCGGCCTTCTTACTTTGTCTTTGACGATTTCGTTGTGATAAGTGCTTTGTTTGTAATAATCGTAGTGTTGTACGTTTTAAAGTCTGTGCTTATTCATTTAGAATATTAAAGCTGTTTTCGATTTGTTTTGCCTATGTAAGTACTTTATGAATTCTTATTAGATTTTTTTTTTGTATTTTTGATATTAACTTTCGTCCACGTCTTTAGAGGTCGAACCGCTTTGACACCTTAACCATTAAAGATGGTGCCGGGATAAATTATAACTTACGGATAAGCTACATTACTGTAAACCTATATGCCTATCCTAATTCTAACTGTGTGTATTCAGTTCACCCAAAGTGGCACCCAAAGTTATCGACAAATTGGTCTTACCGACAGATTTAACCATGAATAAACCCTTTGTACTACCCACAATATGTCGTCCGGCTAGGGAGACATTATTCGAACATCAATTGAGATGAAACTTAGTTACCCTAGCAGCCAGTGAGTTCAATAGGGCACTGAATTTCAATAGAAAATTGATTAAATAAAGACGAGAGATGTGAGTCTTTGGTGTAAATTGTGGTATATATTTTCAAAAGGATTAATTTGGGAATGCCTTAGCATGTTGGTGCAAAGGCTGGTTACACTTTGGCTTCTCCATCCAGTTTGGTTATGTGACAAGTATTTTGGATACCTTTCTCTGGAGTCCAACCTCGAGCAGATATTTTATTTGTTCTTTCGAAAGAGGTTTATGTTAAAATTTGTGGGTGCTTAAGTACTAATTTGAAAGTCATTGAAATTTTGAGGCTCTTATGATAATGAGTGTATAACTATGTCTGTGTGGTGCTGTTCCTTGCAGTTCATAAGTTAAGTTACTTAAGTCTAGATTCGAGTTAAATAAACCCGAAAACTCACACCTTAGAAATTCAGTAAATGTATTTCTCGTCAGTTTATTTGTGGAGAGAGACATCTGAATAGATAAATTAATTAAGTGACATCTTTTTGGTAAAAGCTTTTAACAGATCTACTTGAAAGGTTTTTTATATGTAATTACCTAGTTGTTTTAATGCAATATATTAACGACTGGGTATCTTTTGGCGGCAAATAGAAGTAGTAGCACATATAGGAAGTATAATTTTTCCGAAGAAAGGAAGCTTTAAGAAATTTGACTATTCACTTTACAGGGTTAAAATAAAAACTTTATTAAAATATTTGACTCAAACTGCTAGATTTGTTCGTTTATATTTATTGTATACGATAAATTATATAGAAAAAACCTTTTCGCAAGTAGGTAGCTATTTTGTACCTCGATTTTCATAAATTTGCATTATTTTGCATGGTTTGGTGTTTCATTCGTATGATCCAAGCCAAAACAAATCTTCAGAAATTCAAATTATCGTAATATTTAAAGTCTGCCAAAAACAAATAAGTTTATCTAAAAGTGCGTATACAATTTAACCTGATAGTGTACCAATAAAACTGCTTTAGATAAACTTGAGTGTGTCAATGGTAATAAAATGCTAAAACAAACTAATAAACTAAGGTGGCTTTAATGGTACCGCGAAACGATCGGGTTAATAGCAACCAGTTAGCTTCGATAACGATTCTTATGCTAAACTTATACTCAACCTATATCGACTACAACGAAAGAAAAACGTTATTTTTAACTTTATTTTATATTTCAATATAAATATCGGTAAGTGGCTCGTTAAAAATTGCGTAGAATAAATAACCACGCCAATATATTTTTATTATTATAAATATTGCATTTTATAACGTAAGCTTGTTTCAATATAATAGGTGAATATTTCTTTATAAAACGTGAGGGTAATATGACATTTATTTATATTATTAAATTCATAGTCGATCATAACTGGTGCTTTTGTATTGAATATAAAAATAAACGGGTCTCCCGTCTGCGTTTTTACTGTGCTGTAATAGCCAATGAAAGTCTGTAAATAAGTCTTTTGCCGTTGATAGTATTAATTAACAAGTGCTCAAATGTGTTAAATTAAATTAACATCAGTAGCATGATACAATTGTTGGTAATTCATTTATTTAAAAATATTACATAATGCATATTTTTAAAGCTGTATAATGCACTTGAATGGTTTTTATTCGTTTTTAAAAACTGAAGCTAGAAAAAGGTTGCTTATGACGAAAAATGTATTATGAAGTTTTCATCAGATAAATCGTAAATTTCTTTTTATTTTTTAAAACATTTCCTACATTATTTATTGTATATTTTCAAAGTAGCTCTTGAATGGTTTCATACGTTTTTATAAATCGAATGTAAACAAAATCGATATACTATTATGATATTTACATCCGAAATAATTTTGTTTGTGGAAAACTTATTACAAGTCCGTAAATGTATCCGGAACGTCGGAATGTTTCATGATAGGCTTGTTGCCCTTGTTAATTTTGAAACACAAATAATTATTGTAACCCAACACTATATTAGAGTGCATACAAACAGAGAGCTAGCTCTCTGTATATACCTTGGTGCAAGGAGATCGATTGTAAAAACTCCACGTAGTCTACGTGGCCCTCCGTATTAAATCATATTACGTAATTATTTTAAAGTATCTGATGTGTCAGACGGGTAGGCGACCCACCTGATGGTATGTAGTTCCCGCTGCTTATGGACGTTGGCAATGCCAGGGTCACAGCCAAGCCTACCTAGAGTAGAGAGGATAGCTCTCTTTAAACCTCGTTTGAAAAAGGACATGTCATAGCGCTCAGGAAAAATGTTTGTTATATCATAGCTTCACACCTTTTTTCCTTTTTTTATAGGCAGAGATGAAACATTTCGCCAGCTATGGAAGTTTCAATGTTATAGAGAGCGAGTCTTTTGTCATTTACTCAGTACATATCCGTGCTGAAAGTTAATAATCTTTATTTATAAAATTAAAGTTAGGAAATACATAAATATTTTTTACAAGATGCAATGTATTTGAAAATTAATTTTATATTACTCGCTTGATGTGTCGGTAAAAAATTGCCATGTTCTCTATCCCAAGGGAATTTTATAACAAATCTAAATTTATAATCGTTACCATTCCAAGTCTGAGCTTTCTAAATTTAAAGAATTTTTTAACCATAATTAGGGCCATTTTAAAGAAAAAATATAAATCATATTTATTTAATATCCCATGACAATTTCAAAAATTCTATTCTAAATGCGCGCTTATGATACATAAGGAATCAGTTTCCGAAATTAGAAGTTTCTAGACCCAGCAGTTTGGGCTGTACGTTACTATAATAATAATAAACGTAGAGTAAATACTTTAATTAAGTGACTTACGTAAAGACTTAGAACTATTATTAGTTAAATAATTATACAATATAATTAATATATCTATATATAATAAAAATATACATCAGTCAATCAGTCAGTTTCTCCTTTTATATAAAACAGATTTTATTTATACACTAGACTTGTTCGACCATATGATCCAACCCTGTAACTGTTGCGGCGCCAACGTACAGAACACATCAAATTTTATCACATGTTTTTCTACTATTGCCGTGCGCCAATTAAAATGGAATTATCATTACGGTTAATACCCATGTGTTTGAAATGAAAATGCATCTTATTTATTTATGCTAGGCACTGTATGAATGCTTTTGATTTTTGATTGATTGGCCTGTTGGTCTAGTGGCTAGTGACCCTGACTGCTAAGCCGGAGGTTGTGAGTTCGATCCCCACCTAAAACAAATCTTTGTGTGATGAGCATAATGGTTTGTTTTGTGTCTGGGTGTAATTTATCTATAATATGTATGTATTTACAAAAAAAAAAAATATTTAAGTAGTATATCAGTTGTTTAGTACCCATAACACAAGCAAATGTAATTGCTTAATTTGGGACTAGATGGCGCTGTGTGAATGTGGTAGAATATTATATTATTATATTATTTTTCTTCATAGACAAACTATCACTACTGTTTCAACTTAAATTCACAACTATCATAGGTTCATTTTATGGTTCATAATTGAATAATATTCGGTTTAAACCTATAACTTAGGTCCTTTTTCATTCACAAAAGAATTTGTCAACTAAGTTATGAATAGGTTATTAGATACGTATCTGCCAATGATAGAACAAAGTCATAGTCTTGTTTATTCAATGATACAAACTTCAATGGTTGTACTACTTGGTTCTACTAGTGAAAATGAGGGAAGTAATTTGAGAAGCCTTTGAGTGACGGAATAAAATGCCACTTCTAATGTTTACATAGCTGGCTTAATGTGGGTGTGATGGCTTACCCCTTCCGCTCAGTGGCGGTACGTTCATACAAGCCCAAAAGCCCGGCTTGCCCTACTAAAATGCTCGATCAAAAATATCTAATTCAAACCATTATCTATTTTAAAATTCGCGCGCTTATTTCCAAGCGCGAGCGAGAGCAGTGACTCGGTGCACAGAGTACATTAAAATTTGACTCGGTGAGTGATGAAGCATCAAGCGAGAACGAGAGTTAGAGAGGCGCGCGCTGCACGCAACAACTTTTTTTACTATCTCGCTCACCCGCACTGGCTTGTTATGAGGCTTTTGACCACCGTCGGATCTCTCTTTCTAACCTATAGAGAAACTGTCGATTATTGAAATATAACTAGGTTAATTTATATATCAATCAGTATGAAATTATAAGCCGGGCTTTATGTATGAAGTTGTCGACTATGGAAGTGAAATGCCGCGGCCGCGCATGCGTACTCGCGTCTACTAACTTCACTCAGTTCATTTGTTTGACAGGACGAAAAGTTTTGGTTTTAATGTTTACTTACTTTAAATATTGTTAATTGTAATATTTTAAAGTGATTCTTTTGTATTTAGTGACATACAACAATGCAAGTAATAATTATTGTTCCTTGTGAGGATTAAAATGTGTTCAACTTTTGATGGGCGAAGAAAAGGTAAAATTTTTG
The DNA here is from genome assembly GCA_905147015.1 of Laspeyria flexula. Lineage (NCBI taxonomy): Eukaryota > Metazoa > Arthropoda > Insecta > Lepidoptera > Erebidae > Laspeyria > Laspeyria flexula. The sequence goes on along the minus strand of LR989949.1, from coordinate 6,295,194 downwards.
AACTTTGTTCTTTGTTTATATTTGATTTTATTAATGAGAATAACCTCGAAGTTGCCTTGCCCGAGTTTATAAAGTTAACATATCTTGTTGTAACTATTACGGCTATGTAGTTCTTCGCTGAACGCGCATTTTTATCTCTTTAAACGTACCTATTCATACTTATCTAAGAAATAATATCAATGATAGCTATTGAAAAGCAGTTGTTGGCAGAATTAAAACGTTTACCAACATTTTATTCTTACGTAATTAAGTCATTTCTCAAGAAAGACAGACGAGTCAATTTAGAATATAAATAATAGGTAGTCTTATAGGTAGGTAGGTACCTTTCTTATAGTCAGGCAAGGGTCAACTACCTACTTACTTAGCTATCTTTGTTTACTCAAGGAAACCAAAGGGCTTTTTTCAAAGCCACCGAAGGTATGCATGTATGCAATGCTGATTGTTTATTAGGTATATTCAATCAAGCACTAGCATAGGTACCTTCAATGAGCTTTGGCGGGGCGGCGCGGCGCGCGGCGCTACCCTCTATCAACATGTAAGAGAAATTGAACAAAATCCATAAAAAAACATTACACCCATCGCCTTTCCAGCGCAGTCAGGTTTGTTTACTTTTCATTTTATTATATTTAAGTACAAAAATAGCCTTCTGCCTATTCTGGAGTAGTCGGGTAAAAAGCATAGGTAGGTAGGTATAACGGGCTTGCCTTATCCTTAAACCCTAGGCACGCCACTGCTTCCGCTGTCGTGGCGTGACGTTATGTTTCTAAAGCTAGATTAAAACTTTTAAACCGGCTTAAAAGAGAGGACTATAACCCAACTCCGAATCCCTTAGAAGGACATAAACATGAAACCATGAAACTTTTAATTAGCTTTCGGACATAATCGTTACTTTTCTGTTATTGTTGTCGTTAACGATAAACTCCCAAGTTATACCTATTAATTTAACGATTTCAGTTATAACGATTCTGATTATTTTAACTGTTGCCACCGTTTCCTGGTTCCAATGTTTTGTTTCAAATTCTCGGAAAGTTTCTGTTATCAACACTTCATAAATATTATGACATTTAAAATAACAAATGAAAGTATGCTGTTATTTTACTGGCGATTTTATTAGTCAAAATTATATGTTTTATGTAAGTTCAGATAAGTCAATTGGCTAGTGATACGAGTACTCGCCGAGTTCTAGACTGTGATAATACTCGCAATCGATATTCGAATAATCGCTTTTGAGTTTGTTCTCCAATGTCGATGTCGTTGTCTATTTCAACCAAAATTTTACAATGCTATGTTAAATTTAGAACAGTACTACATATATCGCAATTTATAATTTGGTAGTTAATTTAATCGTTTTTAAAAACTTCAAAAAAGGCAGAGGTATATATGTTCGACTGTATGTATTTTTTCTATGTATGTTTAACGATTTCTCGGAGATGCCTGAGCCGATTTGAAAAGTTCTGTTTTGTTTGCTAGCTATCCATAATTTCAAAACGCATCTAAGAGTATTATCTTAGCATGCATAAACTAGTTAGAAAACTAGTGCCAGAATTGAATTACGATCGTAAACTCATTTTAGTATATGTAGCGATAATGAACCTTTTGTTGGTTTTATTTGAGAGATAAATAAAATTTATATTTTTAACATTAACCTTTTGACCGCCACGTCAAATCGGTATCGCCGTGCCTAGAGCGCCAAGCTTTTAAAATACAGTACATTTTTGACGTGCCATGCCGTCATTGGCGTGGTGAGCACATTTTCATTTTACGTGTATAGACGTCTCTGGCGTTCAAAGGGTTAATATTTCCTCATAATTTTTGTTTAATTACGCCAAATATTTAAAAATCCAAATGCGTCCGAATTATCATTTAAAAATATTATTGTTAAATCAATGCTTTGTTATATTGCGTCGTCGAAAACCAAAAATTTACTGATTTTAAAGTCGACGCGAAGTAGTAATGAATAGGTAGCCATTGTAACTGGTTTATTTATTCTGTTAATTGAGCCTATCGAGTCGATTGTTGCAGTTTTTATTGACGTAGAGAGTAAACGAAGCCATTAATTAATTGATATGTTAGCAGTGAGTTAACAGTTTTATAGCTTTGTGGATTGCGTGTGCTGAAAGGAAAATATTTGTCTGAGGTCTTAACTAATATTATTTAATTAGTGTATTTGTTAGTTTATTTCTTCCTATCGATTATTTTGGAGTTTATCACAGAAGGCTTCCAACTATTATTTTAGTTGTAATCAAAACCAACAGCTTTACATTCTGAAGCATTGAGACGCTTGAAAATGAAAATGCCACAAACAATTACCCATCGTTGGTTAACTTTGCGGAACGTTATGTTACAACATAATGCGTTTGTTTGCTAATTCTATGTTTATTATGGATGATCATTATCAGCAAACTATTAAGTCCCACTGCTGGGCTTGGGTCTCCTCTCCTCTAACTAAAGACCTGAGAGGGTTTAGGCCATAATCCACTCACGCTGGTCTAATGTGGGTTGGTGGATCAGACATAAACATAGAATTTCTTCTGGGGTATGTGGGTTGCCTCACGATGTTTACCTTCACCGTTAGCAGATTTCATCTTGAATTCACATTGGTACTGCCGGTCGGGATCGAACTCTTACCTCGTGATTTGCACGCCGGTCCCTTACTTATATGATGATCATAATCTATAATATTATAAAGAGACAAAGTTTGTGAAGTTTTACTTAATATTTATGTAATTGAACAGTCATATTGTCCTACAAATTGCGTGGTACGTTATCCCGGTATTTCCATACCGGTCCGGTATACCTTTGCTACGTCTGTTAGCTACCACAATCAAACTTTTGGAATACGAAATTATTGGGCGTCTCATCGAAATGAAGCTACTCACGAAAAATTAGCTTGAAAGTAATAAAAAAAAGATTTGGACCATGGATCCCAACTATTATCTTTGTTCAGATATGCTATTTCCTCCTACAGACGACATAAATTGACATGGCTTTTACTAATCCCCGTGTGTTGGGTACCGTTCGGTTTGACCAAATGTTATATTTTTATGAGTCTATGCCTTGAATTTGTGTCGTTAAAACACAGCAATTATAATAATAACACTTACAGAACAGGTAAAACACGTACTCCACGACCAAAACAATTAGGCATATGACAGAAATGCGGAAATAGCACCTGCACCCTGGCTTTTAACCCTTCGCTTCCCCAAGTGTCATGACAGCAGTCGTGTTATTGATCTCGACAATGCTTACTTTAGCGCTTTAAAATGTTTGGTTTAGTTATTTTTATAACAATAATGTCTAGAAGTTTGGACATGTCGAGAGAAAGAATGAAGGAAGTGTGACAATACAAATATATGAGGCGAATGTGAAAGGATACGTTGGAAGGGGAAGACGTAGAAGAACCTACCATGACCAAATAGGTGCCGTTCTAAAGAAGGGACAGATCAGGAGTACCCTCAACCGGTGAGAATGCATGAAAAGACTGATGAATGTTGAAGAAGCCAAAGATGTATGTCAGAATCATAGCAAGTGGAAGGGAATCGTCTCTGCCTCCCCTCTGTTGGGAAAATGGCGTGATCTATATGTATGTATGTATATCTAGCTGTCATGCGCCTAATTGTTTTGGTCTTGTAGGAATCACTTATTATCTTGCATCTTTGAACACACAAATTTACACCTTCTCTTTCAAACTTACAGCTGATATTATCATTGTTTAACTTGGTACAGTTATCAACAATGTATATTTGCAAACAATTTTATTTTATTTTTCAATCAATCAATCAGTCATTTATTGTGGAACATAGGTAATTTACAAAAGATATCTTTGTGTGTATTTAACTGCCTAGTTCTTCTCAGTGCTCAACGGCAAATAATAATGTAATAATATTCTACCACATTCACACAGCGCCATCTAGTCCCAAAGTAAGCAATTATATTTGCTTGTGTTATGGGTAGGTACTAAACAACTGATATACTAGGTACCTACTTAAATACATTTGTTTTTTTTAATACGTTCATATTATCGATAAGTAACACCCAGACACAGAACAAACCTTTATGCTCATCACACAAAGATTTGTCCTGGGGGTCACTAACCACTAGACCAACAGGCCAGTCATCTGCAGTCTGCATAAGGTCACCTTTTACGACACCCACGGCTTGAGATGTGGTAGTGACATTATGTAATTTTAATCCGTCACTATACGGATTGTATACTATGTACCTATGTATTTAGATATATATATATATGTATGTTTATCAGTTGTGTAGATATATAACACAAGCTTATATTAGGTTACTTTTGGCTACGTTTAAAAACAGCTATGTAAAAATTTCCAAATACAGAAAATATTAATGTGGCTATTTTTTATACAATATTGTTATTGTAATTGATCGCTCGTTTAAAAATGGATCAACTTTAACTGACGTTATAGCGATCACAGTACTTATTATAAAGAATAAAATCTCTGTTGTAACTGTTAAATGTAAAATGAGCTTTAATACCAATTTATTGGCAAGACGATTGCATTTGAATTTTCCACGATATAACAATAGAATTGGAGTATAAAATACAAAAAAAAAAGAATAATATAGTTTTACGATGTTTACTTTCTTTATAAACGCGTATGTTCAATATAATGATGGTACATTGTGCTTAGAAAATACTTAATATATTTTTTTAAACGCTTGCGTTAGTGAGTGTACCTACACAAATACGCTAAGGGGGGCGTGGTCGTGCACGAGCTACCATGCGCACACGCATCGATATCGCTTTAATAACTATAATTCATTTAGTTTTTGTTAATAATAATTGGAAAATACATAAAACCGGGTCAAAATGGCTTTATCGTATTTATTATCGAATAACGATAGGTGCGTTAATTTATAATTTAAGTAGAGTATTTTTTTAATGACTAACCAACCCGGCCTCTTCGAATTAGAGACAGAGTTTGTGCTCAATTAATTATCTTTTAACTCCAAGTTTTCCATTTCCGTACAAAAAAGTTACTTCTTTTGATTCTGCTGCTGATTTGGAAGAAATTACTGGTATCGCATTAAGTAAGAATAAAGGTGCATAATATCCCGCTTAATGGCAATTCACTGTTACGGTTATGTAGTTCTTAAGAGATCTAACATAGCTGGCGAACAGTGTGATCATCTCTGATTATCCTTTCATCGAATTAAGAGTGACGCTACGCTATATATGTATCTAATCTTAAATTTATGAGCAAATACTATTGTTCATGACTGCATGATTGCGATAGGAATAATGGAAGGAACTGTCCTTCTATTATTCCTATCGCACACAAGTTCCTCGACTTCCTTGTTTATTCTAACTCTAAACTAAGTTTTTAAGTTCGTTAACTTCATCACTTCAACCCATTAAGAGGAACTGAAGGAGAACTTTTGGCCGAACGGTGTCGTGTTCCGTCGCTTCCGCGGGCCGGTGCCAAACGAACGCACAGTGACGTAGTGCTAGTGAAGTGTTACTAACATAGTTTTAAGTTCTATTTACTAAAACAATATTGTTTATAATGTTATATATGTTAGACTGTAAGGTATGTATCTATGGAACTTTGTTTTCTGAAAATAAATGTTTTATTATTATTATTATTAACGTCCAACTGCTGGGCACGGGTCTCCTCCGAAGATTGTCGAGGGAATTTAGCCTACTATACAACGCTGGCCAGACGGGTTGGTATAGGGTTTGTTTCGAATTTTCCTTTTCCTTCAGTGCTCTTGACTGCATAAGATTACTCCCTTAGACGCCTTTTACGACACCTACGGGTTGAGATGGGGTAGTGGCATTATGTATTCTTAATCCGTCACAACACGAAGCTACTTATACGAACTTAAAAACTTAGTTTATACTATTTCCAGTTTCATTTCAACTACATAGCTAGTTGAACCACTGCCCCAACTTGTTTGTTTACCGTAAAAAGAACCAAATCGAATGCATATATTCAAAATTATGCGGAGACAACCCGACCTGTATCACGAATGAAAATAAAAAGAGGTTTTACCATTGTCTCTGGAACGGGGCGATACAACCTATTGTATGGTGTTTCTGATTTGTGCACTCCAATAATGATATGGAAAGGAGTATATATTTAAATACAGAAACGTTCCCCTACATAAGTATTGTGTATAATATATGAGCGACGTACTTTAATTCTTGTTTAGTATTGCCTTATAACTAAACAAAATGCAATTATTTATAGTATGAATATAATCATAATAAACAAGGTCTTCTGTCGCGCTTTAAAAAATAGTAAGTTTACCTTACTATGCATGTGATTTGTTTTTAAACTAGTATCCATGGGATACTAGTTTAAAAACAAATGAATTTATGTATTGGTATCTCGAATCATACGACTCACGTAAATTCTTCTTTTTTCCAAAGGAGTGCAATAATGCATCACATTCAAAAATTAAATTTTCGAAACTCAGGGTTGAGACTATGATTGAATTTGAAACCCAGAACTTATTGTCCAGAATTACATCTAAACCATTTTACACAGACGTATTATACGTTATCCGTATTGTGAAAGATTAAGAATACATAATGTCACTACCCCATCTTAACCCATGGGTGTCTTAAAAGGCACCTTATGCACACAAGAGCACTGCAAGAAAAGGAAATTTCTGGCCAGCGTGGTATTGTTGGCTAAATTCCCTCCAGATTATTTGGAAGATACCAGTACCCACCAGTAGGACGTTTATGGGTAGAAAAGATGACACAGACGTAAAATACCAACATTGTTTCCCGAATTAAATTTAATCACGAATCATCATCACGAACATCAAACAATATAATATTATAGAGAAATTGACCTAAATTACACCTATAGTTAGTTGCACGTTAATTAGGACAGTTTTCTAGTAAATTTCCGTTTAATATTGACGTATATATTGTTATTTAGCCAACAAGAAAAACGATCTATTCGAGCTAATATTTATGTCGTAATATCTCTGGGTAATATTATACAGTAGCTGTTGTTTCCAAAATTTGTTTACCCTGTTACACGCGGCTAATTACGGATGAGGTTTTTTCCAATTATTTATATTTAGATACTGGCTAGTGTCGTGGCTCTATCCTTGCCTATATTTTTATGCGATTAGGGTAACGGCACCAGTAGTCAGCCTTTTAACTGAAATTACAAATTCATCATCCTGAGGATGAGATTAAGTATTAAGTAAAGGACTAAATAACAAGTAAATATAATTTTAAAAAAATAATAACGCGACTGCAAAAAATCACCAGAGAGCAACGCACTAAAAAGACCGTAAAATTATTGTAATATATATTAATTATACCTGATTAAATTTAAATACATAACATTATGTATATATTTGTAATCTCCATTTGATTCCCTTTATTTTGATATTAAATTCGATAGGTTTGGTTAAAAAAAAATAGAACTACTTACTTACAATTAGGAACTATTCAATTATGTATAATCTCTTTTTGAATATATATAATCGTCTTTTGATTCGAAGAAAATAAAGATATTTTGATATCCAAATCGATAGTTCTGGTTAAAAAAAAATTGAACTTCTTACAATTTGGCGTCAAAAGCCCGCCTTTTAAGTCTTTTTATTCTTAAAACCTTTCTAAGAACACTTGTGTTTTCTAGACAAATCTAACGATACCCTAATTGTCAAAATCCATCCAGTCGTTTGGCAGATTCGTGGGAATAAAGAAATTTACAAACATACAAGATACGCGCGAAAAACAATACCCGTCCTGACAGTCGGGTAAAAATGTGTATATCATTTTCGTTTCTTTATTTAAAAAAATATTAAATATAAGTAGATGTTTAATTTAATTATTTTCATTATTTTAATAAACACACTTGACATTGTGCTCTTAACAAAACAAAAAAATTATATAATATCATTGTAAAGGACAGTAGAAAATCGCTCGCTGTGGCGGAAATTAGGTGAGGCTTATGTTCAGCAGTGGACGTCATTGGGCTGATATGATGATGATGATGATGAAAGGACAGTTGTGTCAAACCTATCAATAACACCATTTTAAAAAATTGGCCCCAATCAGCAATACTCAGCCGTACCGCCACTATTAGTAAGCTCCTTATTCAATCATCATCATAATCATTTCAGCCAATTGCAGTCCACTGCTGGATATAGGCTTCTCGTTACACGGCCATAACACTCGGTCCTCCACCCTCCGCATCCAATAAACCCGGCCCAGCGACCGTTTTTGGACTCGGCAAGCGTAGAGTAGGACACCCTCTAGCTAGATGGACCGATGACCTTATTCAATGTACGAGACCAATTTACAAAACATTAAATTCAGTCAAAATTAGTATATAAATAATATCTATACAACATTATTAATTCGATATTATTAATATTCGGTTTTCTGAGGCTGACAACTTGATATATCATATCATCAGCAGACAAAGCAAAAATGGATGCCTGTTTCTCGTAATAGTAATCTTTCACGCTAACACTAGCGCATTCATTAAGAATTCACGAATGATTAGTATTTTGATACTACTTTAGAACGTTATTCTTGTACGTATAAAACTTAAACAAAGCTCAGCACTGTTGTCTGGCTAGCTTCTGGGGTCGTTACCCTATTACGAGTATAAATATGTATAAAATGTTATTGTGTCAAATTTTCTCCGATTCGTAGTCGATTGAAGTATATAAACCTATTATGAAATAAATATAGACGTTTTTGATGAAATATTGACAAATTAAGCTTATGAAATACAATTATGATATTGTGATTTTATGATGTTATGATTTTCCTCCTCGTATCGAAAGCGATCTCAAAGACATCTAAAATTATTAAACTTTTTTTTTGTGTAAAGACATACCTACGTACTTAAATTTGTTCTGATAGACTAAGCATATTACTGTATTTTGTTAACGACATATTTTTTTTTGTTTTGTTTGTTAGTGATTGACTAATTGAAACTTGAACATCATTTAGCGTACTCCGAGTCTGTGAAAGCAACAAATTGCATCAACCTATACGTTTTGTTCACAGATCCTGAAGAATCCAGTTTAGGTTTTGCAGAACCGCTCAGTAAAATCTATTATTTTATTATGAGCGTATCAAAAGTACAAAGTGAGGAATTATCTCATAAGGCAATGAACCTTGTTGTATGAGATACAGAGTCCAGTTCTGCATCCAGAACTGATTCAGAAAATATGTTGAAGGAACGAGAGAGTTCAGAGGGTTCCCCTGCAGCCCCCGATGAGTGTGCTGGGTGCGGGGGGAAAATACAGGATAGGTGAGATCGCTTTTTGTAACATTTTATATCATCAATTTTTTTTATTAATTAATAAAAAAAATAATAGATGGTAATTTTAATAATTATTAATATGGAAAAGTTGTTACAAATATTGAAGCTGAATATCTTTTTTATACCAGGTGCAAAAAGAAATATCTGAGAAAAGATTACAGAATACGAATTGAGTTTTCTGGAGAAATAATAATAATTATTATTATAATTAATAATTATCGGCGCACAAAGGGGAGGCCTATGCTGAGTGGACATCTAACGGCTGAGAAGATGATACTATTGCTAAATTGAATATTAATATCACGTAGTCATTATTAATTTTAATCGCAGGTACTACCTACTAGCCGTTGATCGACAATGGCACGGCAATTGCTTACGATGCTGCGAATGTCGTCTATCTCTGGACACTGAATTGACCTGCTTCTCCAGAGATGGGAATATTTACTGCAAAGAAGATTATTACAGGTAAGGGGAGAAGCATCGCTGAGAAGGAGTGTACAGGTTAGAGCACAGGTTCTTAATAACAAATAGAAAATTTTAACTAATCTAAAATTATAATCTGATTTACGAAATTATATAACAGGTGGCTTAATCTGAAATTCGACATTCGATTAGTCTATTTAGATGTCGTTGTCAAATGTTTGAAAGTGACAGCGATCATATCTAAATTTCCTAATATTTTACAGCGACATCAAACGAACATTCGAATGTCGAAATTTAGGGTAAGCTCCCTAGACTGTTAAAATATAACAGATATAGACTCTTAAAGCAGCTTTGTGCTTAACAAATTGGCGATAAGTACACGAAACTAAAGAGGATGCGAAATTTTAATTAGAATCACAGGCAGGCTCTTCAAAACTTATAGAATTTCCAATAATTCAGGTTCATTAGACAAGAATATTCCAGAATATTTTTCCAAATTTTACCTCAGGTGCGTGTGAAATTTATTCATCGTCTTCAAAAGGCATCGAGTATTAAAATACGTAATTTACCAAATTAGGACAAAATAAATGTAAGATTTGATACTCTCTTAATAATTTAAGCCGCGGATATTAATGGAAGAACTCTTATTTTACGAGTATAAGTATTACGCCTCGTTAGTGATGTTTTCACTTGAACAGACGAACAGAAAGAAAGGGTTAGTATGCTATGCGACCTAGTATTAGCTAGCGATGGCTTTGCGATAAGTATACAGGATATTTGTTACATATTGATATGTATTTTTTTTTCTATTTTTTTTTTATAGCAAAATGGTAAAATTACATTTTGGGTAAATATATATTATATTGACAAATATAGGCAATATTACTGAACGTGGATTCTCATGTATTGTAGATATTTATATTGTGTATATTATGAGACTAAAACAACAGAAAAGTATGGAAAACAACAATTAGGTAACAAGCAACTGTCACTCAAAGTCGAGTCCACTTGCGTTTTCACACACCCTGTCCATGTATTATCTTTAATGGCGTATGAATACTTGCACGTGTTTTCTTGAAGGTCAAATAGAAATAAATTATTTAACCAGAACACTTGCTACTGTTTTTATAATTTGTAGTTGTATTACATCGATTTTATGTCGGCTGTCTAATATCTTCAATTTTAAAAAAGGATAACATTTTTGTAATCAACGTAGGTACATAAAAACTTCGAAAATGACATCCATATCTATTTTTAGTATTCTTCACCCCTCTCCCATACATCAGGGTTGGCTTTATAAACACCACGAAGTATACATTTACTCGTTTCTTAACATTAACTTGCTCATTTTCTTATATACATGATTCTGCTGTTGTTGAAGCATAAAATAGTCATAATATTTTTAAGTGTTATATTTGTCAAAGACAAATATTGAGACTTGAGATTGAGACAACCAGTTGATTCAAATTATATCTTCTATGGCTACCTTATGTGTACCTTACATCAATTTTGAAGTTCGTCGTTTATAAAATATGTCTACAAACTGTTAGAGAAGATAACAAATGATTTAGATTTCTGGAAATAGTATCCTACATTCGCATTTAGTTCGTTATTGCGTCTTTAAGTACATAGATTTTATACCCATAGGTGAATAGAACTGCAGATGAAGACAAGTAATGGAACGTACATTAATAACTTTACTACGAGCCGTCTCGAGTTAGTTTCTCTTTAGTTAGTAACTTCGATTTCTAATTCTACTGGCGTCAAAGTTCCAATGGAAACGTACCTGTATTCAGTAATTACAGTTCGATGTATTTACCTGTTTTAATCAAACGTGAGTACAAGTCTATGGGAACACGAGAGTCTAAATTTAACCCAGACCCTTCAAAATTTTACGTCGCATTTGCAGAGAAAATTAGTCCAACTGGCTAGTAGTTTGAAATATACATAGTCTCAATTTTGGAAATTTTAAATAAGTTAGTTTTTATAAATATTTCACGCAATTTCTAAAGTTTTATATAAAACTCTGATGTAAGAGATTTAAGGTGTGAAGAGTATTTTTATTGCTTTTCTGTTTTAAATAATCTTGTTGGTGAATCCCTTCAATTTTATATTATGAACGTCTACTATATTTGTAGCTTTGTACCTAATACTTAATACAAAAGTAATTTTGGAATAAATTTTGTACAACTGTGCCTTCAGTGTGCATAAAAGAAATATTATTTGTTTTTTATTTGATGCATTGGCCGTCTCAATTATTGGGTAGCTTACTTTTTTTTTGTGTTTTTTTTAGTACCTTGTTAACTACGATATGGTATGATAATATTATGGATTAATAATGGTGTCAATTTTTTTAACATGATTCCCCGTTGCCAGAAATAGGTACGTTGTACCATTAAGTACCTTGACGTCTTCAAGAACTTTGTCTATATATCATTTACCAACAAGAAGCATTTTTGTTGTACCTATATTTTTGCGCACCCCATTAACTTCGTCAGCCTCTTGACACCTTAAACAACTGTCTAAACAACCTTGCGGTATAATTTACCCCACCCTATCATTTCCAACACACAACATATGCTGTAATTGTTGATTTATGGGGAGCGTCAATATTTGTGATAGCCATTGATTGATTGTACTATCGCCCTATGGGTTTGTCTAGTTATTAGTGACAAGTTTTAAATGTTAAATTGCGGGTTCCAGTTCACATCGGCTTATTATTGGTGTGTAATCTGTTGATCGATTAGTTTTGTGTAGTTGGGAAGGTCATGGACGGTAGTTTATTTTCGAAGTTTATTTTTAACCATTTGAGTTCTTGAATAAATTATTAGTAGTTGAGGATCCTTCCTTATTACTCATGCTGCGTTTGTGAAATTCACTTTCATGTTAGTAGTTTTCAGGATGAGATTCTTACTTCAAGATATCATTAACAAGATCTAGAAGAAGTTCATAAGACAGTGTTTGATTTTAAATACTAGTTTTCCCAATAATTGAGGTCATTGAGTAGTGTCAATGTGAAGTGCAGTGCATTACTCAAACAGAAGGCTGGATCTTGTTCATGGTACCGTACTTCTGTTTGCCACCGTCGTGGTATAAAAAAAAAACTAATATAATATATAAATAACATTTAATTTTGACTATGAGATGACATACTGTTTATTTAGTTTTAACGTCTACATTTTTGAGGAATTCTTGACTTTCTAATATTATTTTATTATTTAAAAAGTGTGCAGAGTTCTTACTCTGAATTTCGAAATTCGACTTAGTCGGTTTTGATGTAGCTGTCAAATGTTTGAAAGTGACAGCGACCATATCTAAATTTCCTTATATTTGACAGCGACACCAAAATCACGTAAGTCGAATGTCGAAATTCAGAATAAGCCCCCAAGTATCTATAAAGAAAATTCTTATTCCCCATTACGTAACCCTATACGCTGATAATGTGTAATCTTTTGAAAATATGATAGTTCAAACATTTTTGTCAAGGATCAAATGTCGAAATTGTGAGTAGGCACGAAACTCTAACCAACAGAATGTTTTTTGGCTTCATGCTATAACCTATCCTATACAACTTTTCTTTGTTACAGACTTTTCTGTGTGAAGAGATGCGCTCGTTGTGGCAACGGGATCACTGCCAATGAGCTGGTGATGAGAGCTCGCGACCTGGTGTATCACCTAACGTGCTTCACCTGTGCGGCTTGCGGCTCCCAGCTGTCTAAAGGCGACGTGTTCGGCATGAGAGATGGTTTTGTCTACTGCAGGCCACATTATGACTCCGCATGTCTTGATGATTACTGCGATGATGATATGTCAGTTTACAGGTGAGATTTTTTGAACTAAGTGTCGTATTCATTCATCTAATTTTGATTACATATAATTTTCATGTACCTGCCTACTATTTTTCTAACTTTAACCTTAGCAAATTACAAACCTACGTATTACAGGCACTGGGTATTCTGCAAAAGGGATTTAGTCTTTTTGTAGATTCGAATTCAAAGGCCCTAGTCTTTAATGGGACTGCTTAATATAATTATTATGTGTAGTTTTTTTTTATTAAGTATCGATGAAAGATTTGCAAAAAGACATATAAAATATTATTAAATTTACAATGAAATTCAGTTTTTTCTTTGACGGAAGTACAGTTGAAACGTCTATGACAAAGAGTAGACATTTAAAAAAAAAGAAAAAATAATTAACATCACTGTCAGACTTAACTGTTAAATCTAAAAACCTAAAATTAAGAGATATTATACTTTATGTACTTAAGGTTGGTCACTTATGGTACCTAACGAAAGTAGAAACTTAGGAAATATTTTCCCAAATTCAACCCGTTTAGTGGTGAAACGGAAGACCAAAGTTTGTATGGACAAATTATATTGAAGTGTCTTTTTACTTTCAAAACACTTATAAAATAAATGCTGTTGCAATGAATGAAAATAGAAAAAGCTTAATGATCGCAGCCTTTAGAACATAAATAGAATGCTTCTGAGAAAACTGTGAAGGGCTACAATGTCAAGGTTAGTATAGTAGTTAGTATAGCGTGAATGAGTGTATTTGTAAACAACAATACAATTATTTTGCGAGGATAATAATACTCGTCAATGAAGTTTATGTGTGTTGTTTTTTGTTTATTATGTGTGCGGAAGGAAAAAAATTCCAAAAGCTGATGCCTTATACTTTCTTTTTTTTTTCTTTTCCTTTTAAAAATACAATGCTCATACCAAGAAACAATCCCTGTTTCGCGGGGGGCTTCACAAACACCAAACACACGTCGAGGCGACCACCATAACAACTACGCCACAGAGACAGTCGATATACTAAAAATTCAGTAGAAAATCATCATCATCATCAGCAACCCATTAATTTCCCACTGCTGAGCTCAGGTTTTAGGGGTTAGAGGGTTTAAGCCATAATCCACACACGCTGGCCTAGTGTGGGTTGGCAATAGAAAATATAGTTTTTTATTATAGCTAAGTATAATAGCCCTGAAAAAAGAGACATAATAATAATATTTTACCACATTCACATAACGAGCGCTATCTAGTCCCAAATTAAGCACCTACATATTATTATTATATTATTATTATATTTATATATTTTTGCAAATACATACATACTCGTATATTCGAGCTCATTCCACCTTCCCCTTTCCGTTGGGAGAACCACGCGTGCTGGCTTGCGTTGTCATCCCTACACTGTGGAAAACATCTTCACACGTACTAAAAAGTTCGGCAATTCTTATCTATGCCGTACCATCAAAATGTGGAACGCACTGCCGGCTCATGTCTTTCCTCCTTCCTACAATATGGGATTCTTCAAGCGAAGCGTGAACAAGCATCTTGCGGGCCAGCAGGGTGATGCTGGCTGACAGGACACTTGGATCTCCAGTCAGTTGGCAAAGCAATTTGGGTTCCTCTTTCAGATTTCCATCGGGCGAAAAGGAGCCACTATGCTTGGCTACTATAAAAACAAACCAAAAAATACGTGTGGCACTCGGGGACTGCCGCGGTAAAGCTATTTCATAGCATTTTCTATCAACTTATGCAATTATAATATTTTTATATTATAATTGCATAATATTTTTATTTACTTTCTCATAAACAGCTGCTTACGTATTCGTCCGATTTCGGAGCAGCTCGTCTCGATCCGTGAGAGCTTCGTATCGTGTACACGCATACGTCTAGTCACACACACACAAACACCGTGCCGAAGTCTGCCGAACTGAAACGACGTTAGACGAGGGTGTTAGGTTTTTTTTTCGTTACGGAATTTTTTGATTCGGTCGCCGAGCTCAAAACCCTCGATAGAAGCTATGCAATAGCTTCAAAATATTATAGATAAATTACACCCAGACACAGAACAAACAAACATGCTCATCACACAAACATTTGTCCTGGGTGGGAATCGAACCCACGACCTCCGCTTTGCATATCAGGGTCCCTAACCACTAGGCCAACACGCCATTTACTTTATTTCATAGACTTAATAGTTATGGTATGTTCCATCATTCGGAATATACAAAAAAGTAAAAACATTACCCTCCTTTTTGGCAGTCGGGTAAAAAAACGATTGAATGCATGAATGCAAACAAACCTGCCATCAGTTAAATCATCTACTCTCGATGTCACCCCTCAAAGCGAGCCGAGCTTCCAAATATTCGCCAATTACCCCCAACCCAATCCTAATAGGCATGAGGCATCATTTTTCAAATAACAGAAATTCTCGAACCGTATCCGAGAAAAATTAATCAAAATTCCAGTTTGTAGACATAAATTTTAGTTACCAAATTAATTGACAGCTCTCTATCCAGGTGTCAAGATATGCATAGTGAAAGCGATTCTCCATCTCAATACTACAACGGTGGACCCAGCCAGAAAGGAAGACCACGCAAAAGGAAGATCACACAAGGATCTCCAGAAGATATGCAAGCTCAAACCATGAGAATGGCTAACAATGCATTAGGTGAGTTAAATTTAATCACATCTCCATAGTAGCCTCGCGAAATGATTTAAATGCGAATTCAATATATTACATGTAATTAAAATTCTTTTTACTTTATCTAAGTCGACTTAAAAATCTTTGATTAAAAGAGTCAACTTCCCTTTGAACGGCGTTACTTGTAAGTAAATGTAAGTAAAATATAAGTTCACTTCGAGACGCAGACGGTTCGGACCCGGACGCTATACATATTTCATAGAATTCACTCTCTCAAAATTTT
Organism: Laspeyria flexula; assembly: GCA_905147015.1. Taxonomy (NCBI): domain Eukaryota; kingdom Metazoa; phylum Arthropoda; class Insecta; order Lepidoptera; family Erebidae; genus Laspeyria; species Laspeyria flexula. The sequence goes on along the minus strand of LR989949.1, from coordinate 6,278,772 downwards.
AGCAGAATCCTCAGCAGGGAAATCTGGGCGCCTACCGCGATGTCCCAGATGTCAATTCATCCTGTGCCGTAATCACGACTAATGAATAGAAGACGCACTGTCAAAACTGGCTCTGTCCTTTTCTGTCACGTTGTTAGCCCATAAGAGTGAGGGAGAGGTGTGTATTTACGGGCGTTGGGCTGTCAGTCGGGGTCGGTTTGGATTATTTTATATAACTTCGAAATGCGAGGCACTCATTGAGGTGAATTCAGGTTCTGTTGACTTGTCGACCCGATTAATAATGGCGTTAGGCTGAATAGGGTGAGGGACAAACAAAGTTAGTTTTTTTTTAATAAGGTTGCTAGATTCTATCTTAGTACAAAAAATATCTAAAAACTACCTAGGCTCTTTAGATAAAAACCCTGCGAAAGTTAGTAATTTTTAGATATTTTTTTGTATTAAGATTATTACAAAAATGATCTAGACATAGTCTAAGATCCAGAGGATCACTATAATGATTTAAATATTTATTATTATTCTCGGGTAATATTTCTTAGGTTAGGATGGTATGAATGCTCCGTTGAACGGGGGAGAGTTGACAAAGGGTCTACAAAACTAAGCAGTTAAATTTCCTTGTATTTCACTCTGGTACGGAAGAATGGGAAGGCACATAGGGTGGATATTTGAGACGTTGCAAGACTACGAATACCCTGAACTTTACGGAAAATATTCTTCGAAAATTGTAATATAATATAATATATTCTACCACATTCACACAGCGCCATCTAGTCCCAAAGTAAGTAATTATATTTGCTTGTGTTATGGGTACTAAACAACTGATATTTTGTAAATACATACATATTATAGATAAATTACACCCAGACACAGAACAAACCTTTATGCTCATCACACAAAGATTTGTCCTGGGTGGGGATCGAACCCACGACCTCTGGCTTAGCAGTCAGGGTCACTAACCACTAGACCAACAGGCCAGTCAAACGTGTAACGCTATTATATAAAATCATTTACATTATTTGGAAAAGAGTAGAATTAATTGTATTTTCCATGAAATACAGACATGACTTTTTATATAACGAAAACTTCAGATCAGATGCGCGCAAGGACGATTATGAGCACAGATCGGGGTAGAGCTTTTTTGGTTGATTGAATCCAATCAGTGCTTTCAATATGGATATTATCCCGGGAACTCGACTGCAGTCGGCATTTTTTTTAATTTTACCTTTATTTATACAAAACTAATATTATTGTTGTTAACTTGATTTTATTCTAAAATATCATTTTTTTCCGCAAAGAATTGACACAGAGAACCGTGCACATTATTTTGTTAAATGTTTAGACAAGCTGTATATTTGAAGGGGTTTTATTTATAATTTGAAAGTACCTTTAATGAATGCATTTTACATAATTTAATGATTTAGGTACTTATCCATAACTGCTTTAAACTAGCATTTCAACTCACAAAAGCTGCTTTCCAACGTATTCTAGGCCAAGTTATATTTCTTAGTTAATCCTTGCAAAACCGAAGTTACACTTGAGAGTCTCGGGCAAAGGCTAACACTGTCGAGTTTCGAAAACGAATTTAATCGCAAAATGATGATCACTGTAAGAGAAAAATTGTGTACTTCATATTTACATTTTACATATTCTATACATCCATCAGCTTATTCAAAATTATTGACAAAAAACACTGATAAAAGTTCAAGCAAACCGTTTATTTTTCGAATCTTTAATTTTTGCGTCAAAGTTTCGTTAATGATGTAACTAAGTAGCTAAATTCCTCAAAGACGAACTCGTTAGCAACAGTTAACAAGTAAATATAATTAAAAAATTAAAATACTGCAATCAATCAACAGATAAGAAACGCACTAAGAAGACTGAAAAATTGGTGTACTTAATTATTACTCCTGATTAAATTTAAATATACCTATAACATAGTTATGTATATATTTGTAATCTCCTTTGATTCCCTTTATTTTGATACTCTACTCGATAGGTTTGGTTAAAAAAATTAAATTAACTACTTACAATTTGAAACCATTAAATTATGTATAATCTATTTTTGAATATATGTAATCTCCTTTTGATTCCCTTTATTTTGATACCCTACTCAATACGTTTGGTTAAAAAAAATTTTAACTTCTTATAATTTGACGCCAAAAGTCCGCCGTTTTTTCTTTTTTTTTTTTATAATACCTATCTAAGGACACTTGGGTTTTTGTGAAGAATCTAACGATACCTTAATTGTCCAAATCCATCAAGCCGTTTGGAAGAAACGTGGGAATAAAGAAATTTACAAACATACAAGATACGCGCGAAAAACAATACCCGTCCTGTCAGTCGGGTAATAAAAAGTACAGCCTATTTCCTTCCAGACTAAATAATCTGTCTGTGAATTGTATGAAATGTAATTTGGCAAATTATAATTTTATTATAGGTACTTAGGTCCTTTCAGCCTTTGCTTTACCTATCTAAACTTTCGCAATTATAATATAATAATATTATTATGTAAGATTCTAGTATAAATTACTTCTGTAAGTTGCATGCACTCAAATTTTTCCATGCCTATGTGATTTCCCGCCGAAACGGCAACCATGTTGGCACAACAGCGTCACTTGAACCGCGCGTGACGTAGATAATGAGAACTACAAGGGTGCTTTAGTTAGTGCCGTGCCTTATCGATCATCAAAGAATTGATTCCGAAAATCGCGACGCAAGCCGCTCGCATGCAAATAGTGGGCTAAAATTAGCTGTATTTTTGATAGGTAAGTACCGATATTTTAGTATCAATTCTAGTTTTTTCTTTTACTGACAGATATATACCTCGGGCATTAAGTCCACCCCTTTTGGGCCAAAGGTGAAAAAACATGACCTAACCCGCGAAACGGACAGGTACATTTTAAATTATGAAGCGAAAAGTAAGAATGTACCAATTTTTTTTGTAAAGATGTCTCTGTTTTAAACGCTATTGTCACTTTTGTTCCACGTGATGACAATCACACTTGTCACTATCTCTCAAAAGGATAAACAATGACTGAAGTGCAACAACAAACATAATTATTTTATCAATTCCAAACCTAAATGTTCTGATTCATCAAATAGGCACAAGCAATTAATCTGAACAGGTGCATTGTCAACATGGTTGACCTTTAATCACTGTGACCTCAGCGAAGCGTTCACTTTTAATCGATGCAATATGCATTATTATTACGTCAGTATTACATTTAGTTCAAGCGAATCAATCCCTTGCTCAGTGAAGGATTAAGGTGTCGATTCCATTGAGATTGAATTACATAAACTACCAGCAATTCAGCTTGTAACTTAGTTTTCGAATCTCGGGATCGGCGGTAATGAAAAAGAGGAAAAGTTGTACATAGAAAAAGTGCTTCTTTTTAATAAGTTTATGTAGTTATTGGTGTTTAATGAAAAACCACGATTACAAAAAAAAAATGTTTAACGGTTAAAAATAATTAAAAATAATTGTATCATTAAAATCACCTCGTCATTAAAAAGTTTCCAGCCAGTTTTCCTACAGTACACACTAAACTTAATATATATTTTATCTATTATATACATAATTATAACTTAGATCGTACCTAAATCCATAATTTTTAGTTAAACCGTAATTAAACAAAAATTAGACCACTTATTTTACAAATGGTTGATCAAATTATGTATAACATCTTTCAGTTAAAAGCAGATGCTCAAACATTTGCCACCAACGACTAACTCCAACATTAAGTTTTTAATTAACAAAACTTACTCAAAGAAAAAACTACGCCAACTTTTTAAATGACGTATTGATTTTTATCTATGCCCAGAAAACTTAAGCCTGAGCTGGGAAAAAGTTAATTATAAATTGATTCTTATTCTGTTGAAATTAAAGCTTATTTTAGCGGAACATTTGGGTACACGGCTGTAAATTAAAATTTGTTCTTTGCGGTCAAGAGCAAACAGCGGTCTTTTGTTTTTTGTTATTGTTATTAAAAGGGATGTGTTACGTTGTAATAAAAGAGGTCGGTTTAAGGTGTGAAGTTCATAATAGGAAGTTTTTGAAGACTTGTTTTTGGTGAAACTACTGCATTTTTATTCCTTACGTAGTGTTGCATCGTAATCGTACCTACTACGGTACTTACGGATTGAAACTTTGCCGTAGGAAATTAAAGACCTGTGGAAAAGAAAGTATGTAATTGAAATGACGACGGTGGGTGAACATATTTGTTTTTGGATTTGTGATAAATAAAGGTCTAATTGACCATCTTGAATTGTTCCCTTTACGTCGAGTGCCGTTACATTGAGTTTTAAAGACTATTGTTATATTGAAATATAACTGTTTATAATAATAATAATAATAATAAAATCATTTATTTCTGCAAAACGTTACAAAACAAGGTTAGCAAACAATAACTTATACTTATGTTATACATTTCACAGGCAGCGCTTATTAATGAGAACTAAAGTTTTCTGTTGGTTTTCTCACTAGGCAAAGCCTGTATCGAGAAAACCTGGTTTCTTAAAATATATTTGCTCACGCCTTAAAGAATTAACTTAAATCTATAACTATAATTTTGAGAAACAAAAAAGAAAAAATACTATACAACTAAAGAGGTATCCCTACATAATAAATACTAGTTAATAGATTATTTTCAATATGCACTCGGTAGTGTCATAGTCAAGGGTTTGTAACCATTTATAAATAATATTTCTTGCCTCAGCGGTAGTTTTGTTCTTTAAAACACATTGCCTGGAGACCCTGTTATAGACATGTGCGCTTATAAACTCACCGAAACGCTGGGCAAATCTTGTTTTTACAAATGGATTGATAAGTCTATAAACTCTACGCTCTGTGAGTGACGCTTCCTATTTCTATCGATCACATTATCACATCACATCTGTACAAATACCTAATAAAATAAAAGTTGCCACTTTCAATAGCTTTTCATTTTAATAAGTGACTGTACTTTGCAGTTGTCCTGATTCGACATTGAGGCAATAAAAACGTGATGACTCACATCCCTCGACGTAGTGAGGCTCGATGTAAAGGGAACACCTTTTGTTACACAATTCGTAAATTTCTTGCAATCTGTATTTATATTAATTAACTATTTAATTAATCATGTATATATTCCATAATAAACAGATTCAAAGAAATTTTTGTTAAATAATTTTTCAAACTCCCCAAGGTTAATGCAATGGTAAATAATTATTGCCAGCATAATATTAGTTGATAAATAGCAATCAATATCTTTTATCAATCGCACAAGGGCAACACAAAAACTGAAATCGTTGGTATTTTAACAATATTCAACAATTTATTATTCCTAATTAAAATCTAATAGCACAAAAAATATAATAAACGGACTCCCCATTGGATTAAAACAATTATCCATAAACAATACTTTAAATAATTTTGACCACAGACAAAAAACGTTAACGCGCCGCCATCACCTGTCTTTGAATTTCAAATCGGTCAAGCGCGCGGGGGCCCAGGACAGTTGTTTTCGATGAGGTTGAATATATTTTACAAATTAAAAAATTATTGTTTTCTATTATGATAAATTATTGATTGTTGAAGTGTAAAAAATATTTATGGTATTATAAAATGGTGTAGGTTTGTACAAAAAGTGTTATTTGAACAAATGAACTTACAAATTGTTTGTTTAAAAAGTTTATAGTACTTATGCACTAACACTATTATTTCAATGATCTGCTTAAAATTAGGCATTAGAAGCGATACAAATTTACACGATTGAAAAACAGTGTACCTGTGTCTTCTCAGCAATAAGTATCAGCAATCGGCATGCAAATCTACTTATAAATACACTGTATACATGAGCAGTGAAAATTCATTGCAGTTTTTTCTTGGCAAAATCTGCACATTTTGGACCGGCTCACACAACTAAGTGTAGGTAGGTACAGCGGTGTAGAGGCTCATAATTTACTAAAGTAGAGATGAGGTTATGAGTATAAGCAAAAACTTGCGCATAAATGGATTATCAATATTGAAATTCTATGGGTTTTTAAAACATATCTCTTTTTGTCTCTCCTTTGGTGCGGACCGGACCACTGCCGGGCAAAGGCCCTTGGACTTGCATACTTTTTAGCAACAGTCAATGTGGATCAGTAATTGGAATATTTGTCAAATTCATCCGTCTTAGACCCGATATCGATATATATCTAGATTCATAGAGTCCATGATGAACATTAGGTACCTACCTACCTATGTATTCGTCATCGCATAGGTACCGCATATTGCATCTTTGTGCCTTGATATCGCGAGATCGAAGTTATAGGTGATCATTTTGGGACAGAGCTCGTCAAACATGCGACTAGTCCAACCCACTCACAATTACTGAGCTATAGACACGTGTGTAGTAGATACCTACTACACACGTACTAAAGTCAGACTCAAAACTTTCGCTGTTATACTGTCAAGTTATAATTAAAGTTTTAGAAAATATTTTTAAATTAGTTAAATCTGTTTTATTTTTGTTACACATTACAATTATTACATTTAAATAAGCAATAAGACTTTTTCGTTCGCACCTCACGACAGTGAAACAATAAATTGTGTGTCAATTTGTTGTCTACATCTATACTAATACATATTATATAGAAGAAAGATTTGTATTGTATGTAACGATTTAACTTAAAAACTACCGGACAGATTTCAAAAACTCTTTTTTTTGTCGTTAGAAAGCTACACTATCACTGAGTAACATAGACAATATAACATCAAGCTACGGCCAATAGGAGCTGAGCAGTTGCCAAATGAAGAACGACGACAGCGAAGCCCCGCGCGACTTCTAGTTATTATTAAGTTTAATTAAAATTTCATAAATTTTAGATCTCACAGTCAAACTGTATTGTACAGTTTTGTGAGATAAGGTCTCTTAGGTCCCAAGTTAAATACTGTAAAAATAATGTAAAAAAAAATTGATCTCTATTTTGAGCACCGTTTTTTTAATCGCCGAAGTCAATGAAGAACAAATTTAGTTTTTTTGATTAGGTAGTCATCGATGAATCGTATTAACGTTCATAAAACAAATTCAACTAAGTTATTGATATGTGTGTAACAGACACGTTTGTATGTAGGTGTCAGAGTTGATTTGATTACGACAAATATATGACTACCTACCAGCACCAGCTTTCGTTTCACATCACTGTCGATTTACAAGGTCCCGAATTTTATTGTGGTAAGGGACCAAGTTACGAGCTTATTGCTAATTGCTGGAGGATACTCTCTTTTAAATTACGAGCTGTGCTCTTGTCGTTTGAGTAAACGATAATGCTTTCATATTTCCGTCAATCCTCTAAAACCCACCGGTACAACTCAGCCTTTACCTTTTTCTTGATCTTTCCCATACATTTTCTCCATAAAATCTATACTAATATTATAAAGCTGAAGAGTTTGTTTATAATAATAATAATAATATTCTACCACATTTTACACAGCGCCCTCTAGTCCCAAATTAAGCAATTATATTTGCTTGTGTTATGGGTACTAAACAACTGATATACTACTTAAATATTTTTTTTTTTGTAAATACATACATATTATAGATAAATTACCCCCAGACACAGAACAAACAATTATGCTCATCACACAAAGATTTGTCCTGGGTGGGGATCGAGTTATTTAGTGCTGGATAGCCCATTTATATAGGTATAATAGGAGTTGTCCGTAGGTCCACACTAGACAAGCCTGTCCTGTACCTTAAACATTTTCGATTTACAGAATTTTCTTGTATAAGAAAAAAGTCTGTGTAGTCTGTTTTGTCTGTTCCAAAATAAGTGACCTTCAAGTTTGCGGCCGGCTGGCTGTCAAAATACCTATATTATGACAGCCAGCCAGCCGCATCGAAAGATGATCGCAAGCGAGTATGGTATAGTGTCATAAGAATAAGAAACGAAGTTGATACTTTTCTTAAGTCAATTACAATAGTGTAAATATTTTTTAAATTTTTAGTACTATTTGTTTAGTTATATAGTTTTATAGGTAGGTATATTCCTATGCAATGTTCTTCATTTTCAAAGTATCAAATAATCACTAAATTTCATATTATACTTACTCGCTGCCAGTAAGTTGATATATAAAGAATTTTAAAAATATGTAGGTATTGGTAATTTTTATGCAATTTAAAATATAAGGGTTGAACAGTCTGTTGTTTAATTATTATTAAGTTTTATAATTTTCTTACGCCTAGTAAAATAAATCTTTGGTTGTCTCAGTATTTTTAAAATGGCACCCTGATTTTGGTAGAAAAAAGGTTGAAAGTTTTTTAAAGAAGTATCCGCCATCTTGGATTTCAGAATAAATATCATATTTGAAATCGGTACCTTTAAAAACCCAAACAATGAAACATATATTTAAAAAAATATATTATCGGTCCGTGTGTCACAGGCATTTTACTCAAAAACTACTCGATGTATATCGATGAAATTTGGAGAATAGGTGTCTTGTGATGGCCGCTACTAGATTTGGTAGTAAAATAACATAATAAATAATTTTAAGAAGGGCACTCCATATATGTAACACATACTAAATTTTTTTTTAGCAAACATTTACAAATGGCAAGACAGATTATTAAAAACACTTTAAGGTTTCAAAGCAAGTTTTTTGTCGTTAAAGTCCTTAAATTCTAAAATAAAATTTGTCGCTTTACTAATAGCCATATCGAATTTATCAAGAATTGACCAACTTGCAATTCCAATTGACTTCCAAGGGGTACTGTTCACTGATACACATGATACACTGAACATCTACAAAAATAATTATAGTAAGTAATTTTGCGGATCAAATCATATTGGTTGTCGTATATTTGGGGCATAATACACGACGCGACGGAGGAAGAAGGGCTGGGGGGGGGGGTTAGAGCAGCGAGAACCAGACGTCCTACCTCAATAAGTGCTGAGCGCTACATAGATTATACAGAGCGCTATCTGATTGGCAAATCCTGTCACAAGACAGTTTCGCGTTACGAGACACTGAAACTGAGAATTAGGTATATTTTTGAAACATTCACAATCACTGGCTATTTTTATTATTACTGTCGTACAATTCGGTTAGTTTTATATTGATTAAGTGTTCGGGCTACACTCCCGTGGACCTTTGTTTAGCCACTATTTAGCTGCTATTAGTCGGAGCGTGATGTTGTGATGGGATTTTGTTGATAAGGGCTATACCGCATTTAAAAAAAATGTTAAATTGCGACCAAAAGTTCAACCTAATAAACAAAATCTTTACCTTTATAATAGTAGTACAGATACTAAAACATGTCACTGACGACAGTCACCCTTTATTCCCGAAGGAAGGCAGGCGTAGATATCATGTAAGGGGTGATTCAATTAGAGTTACTTTTTTCAAAACTAAAAAAGGAAATATAAAAACAGATTTATCGGGTCATCTACTCGTACAATATCATACAATAGAAATATTCTTTACATTTATTTCTTTAAAATATTTTTTTATTTACATGCCTTCTTTTAAAAGCTATGTACGTTATATACCTACTCACTCCAATAGATTATTTTGACATACTACGCGGGCTAAGACGCAGTCTGATCTAATCTGATATAACTAGTCATTTAAGTTACATACAAATATCTTATCTGGCACTAAAATCAATTCATATCTGATATTTGCGACCCTTTCAATAGATAATTAACTCTATTGAAGCCTTTATGAGGATTATATAGTCCTCATAAAGGCTTTAATACAACTGTACGACTGTACTGACTGTATCAATAATGCAATAGAGTTGGAACTTCAAAGGCTATGTATAACCGCTTCAGCATTTAACTTGAACTACAAGAGAAGAGCGGCGCCTATTCATGTAATAAACCATACACAGACCCGTAGCTCCTTTATTTTTTTTATAGCCAATCGTTAATATCGAGGGGTTTACAGCACCAATGCTTTATGACTTAGTTAAAATATATACGTACTCTTTTCTCAAATTCGGTAACATGTTAATTTCGACTATAAAAATAAAAGTTATGCGGTATGTTGATTGTTGATTGAAATCACTTTTATTTCAATTCTGGGAATTATTGGTTTGGTGTTTGGTTGCTGTAATGTAATTTAAGGTTGGCTTTCCTAGTAGTGACGTGGGCAGTGATTACTTTGCTATATAAGAGGGATTGTACACAGACCTGCAAATTGGCCCGATGCGAATTCTAACGCAGAATTGCAAATTGCTGAGAATTCGTGCGCCAAGGTGTCAATGAAACTATGTAAAATAAAACGTTCAAAACTTAATATATCAGCACTAGGAGACAGCTTCTTTTTCTTCATCTGAAACTACTTAGTAAAGTGTATTAAACCTATTTAGTTGCCAATTCTGATCTTGAACCTCGTTCGCAAATTCGATGTTAAATTGGGCTATTTTAATATCGTCGAGGCGCAAGTAATTTTCAGTCTTTTTTATTATGAAGGTACATAACATGTTTATAGTTTTAAATTAAGTCAATATGTAAAATGGGAGACAGAGTTTGAACTCTGCATACAACACAATATTCTTCCACACATTAAAACTATAAAAAATGTATAAGATAGGAATCTCATGAAATAAACTGTATAAACATTTTACCTTTAAGCACAGCAATTAAATGAAATATAAGTGATAATATTATTTTACTAGGTACCTAATTGTTTTTTGTTCTAACCATCATAAAATTCAAAAGTCGGCATTATAAAAAAGGAGAAGTCGAAATGCCGACCCTCTGCATCGGATGTATACGAGCACACCTTAATATATTTAATTATAAATTTAATAAATTAGATGGTTGCGCATCGCCGACTGAGCGCTTATAATGCACCTAACTACCCAAGTCTTAGTGTTGTACGAAGATATTAAAAAACCACTGACTTATTTCTCAGACCCATTATTATTAGGGCCCGTATATTTTAAGTACATATTTTAGGAAATACTGTTTAGGCTTAAACGCACAAACAAACAGATTTATTTTGGCATTTATAATACATTCCGTCCACAGCTTCGTCGGCATGATATCTTGATAAAAAATATCTTATGTAATTATCTAGACTACAATCTCTCTGTATGCCAAACTTGATACATATTCTTATCAATCAAAACTTTCGCATTTAATAATATTAGTTTCATTTTTTTTGTATTTATGCTGCATCAAAATTGAAACTTCTAACACTAATTGGCATACTCACTAAAAGTGCTTTTCATCCATTCATCAGCAATCCATTAAGTTCCACTGCTGAGCTCGGGTCTCCTATCCTCTAACTAGAGAGCTGAGAGGGTTTAGGCCATAATCCACTCACGCTAGCCTAGTGCGGGTTGGTGGATCAGACATACTCATAGAATTTCTTCTAGAGTATGTGGGATTCCTCACGATGTTTTCCTTCACCGTTAGCAGATGTAAAGTAAGTCACTTGACTAGTACATATAAATTCCACAAAGTGGAATCCACATTGGTACTGTCGGTCGGGATCGAACTCGGACCGCGTGATTGGCACGCCGGACCCTTATCTATTCAACCACCATCGCTTGCACTTAGTACTTAGTATCTACAATTTCTTTGTAAAACGTGATACGTAGAATACTACAAGCACAGTGTAAGGGCTCCTAAACGGAGTCATTCAGTAACTCTTAAGTGACAATAAGTTTAATAAGAACTCGCTATCGCAAAAGGTAGTCACCCTAGTCTTTGTGTGTTATCAATGCGATCATGACGGGACCAATTATCGAAACATACATCTTATGAATTATTTGTTTTGACGCGACCAACTCTACTACTAGCATTCATTTCCGTTCTTACTAATGAGTGTTAAGGGAGCATCGCTTATCAATTAATATGCCTTTTTTGTATAAAAATGGGAAATGATAGCACCCTCGTGTTTGAAATAATTTGATAGTATGTTTTTTGGTATAAATATTTATTCAATCATTGTAAATTGTACGTTTTATCTTTAAAGTAGCTCCTGTCAGAGGTGTCACCCGCCTGGTATGACGATATTATAACTTTTTCGGGATCTAAACTAGGTATATTTATGCCAAACAAACGAATTTTCGCATTTATAATAAGTATTTTTAAGACAGTGATTCAAATTTTAAGGTGAATGTCTTATATGGACCTCTAGACTTAACAGTCTAGAACTCTAGAAATCAATTTAAGACTTGTTCAACGCACTGTACTAATAGTACAAGATCCCATTAACCACTAGACCAACAGGCCAGTCAGTGCTAGTGTATTGGTTTGTACTCGTAAGTACCTACTGGTTGAAGCCGTCAGAACCTATAAATTTTCTTTTACAACCTTAGTACTTAGGACCTATAGTATGTATTACCAATGCAAGTAATTATTCTAAGTACACTTGTTTTGTTACTTTTTCGTTTGAAAAACTCAATTCTACAGTAGGGGATCAGCCCCGTGTCGGAGTGATTTTTACAAACATACAATTAACAGACACAAAGTACTAAATCAACTAGAAACAATATGGGTCACACACATATTTATCTCCTGTGGGAATCGAACCCACCTTAACCGATACGCCAGGGTGACAGTCAGAAATAATTCTTAGATCTATCCTAACGAACCATCCGCTACCAACATATAGACGAAGCCTGAGGAGGAAGTTAGTTTGATAAAAAAATTAAGCTAGCCATGGTCCATTTCTCAGTCCCCGGAACTAAACATCCTCTATTAAGACAAGTCTTGGTCTGTCGGTCTAACCACAGCCTCAGCAATCTGTGCTTCCTTCCAATTGTAAAAAAAACTGGGATGTGGCTTGTCGGTACTGACTACTCAAATTGGAGTCTTCGTTAAATGGTCCCGCTGCGGGAGTGCAAACAACTGGTGTGCTGAAGGTTCTAAGTTCAATGCGGTAAAAATGATACTCGTATTGCGACGGTTTCCGCAACAAAGGCCGTATCACAATTTTACATATAACAAAGAGCAAAAACGATACATTTTTTTCAATAATATCGAAGATATATTATTTATTTTATCGTTTTTTGCTCTTTGCTAAATGGAGATATGCCCTTTGTTGCGGACAGGAAACCATCGATTGGGTTATGACATTCTCATTATCAAGTAGTAGTCCGTAGTTTGGAAATGTAACTGCCCGTGAGTTCGTTTGCGTGCGATTGAATTTTTTTTTTCACGGAACCCCGATATATTTTTTTTCCAAAATCAAAGTATCCTAAATTACTCATTGTGACATTAGATATCCGCCAGTAAAAGTCCCGTCGAAATTAGTACTGTAGTTTCGGAGTTTATCTAAAACAAACAGACAGCGAGACAAAATTTATAAAAGTGCGTTTTTGAAAAATCTATCTCTGTTCTGTGGTTTTTGTTATATTGTTATGTTGCGTACTCTACATACTATACTCATAATATACTCTACTACATACTCTAAAAAGATGTTAATTTGATATTACAAACAGACATTTCAATTTTATTTATTTGTATAGTTATTATTATAGATGGCAATAGACCCTATGTCTCAAATTGTAGGTGTGACGTGATGCACCTCTGTCTACCCTACTTCGCAATGAAAAGGCTGACTTTCGTCAACTCACGAGCGTAGAACTCTATAATAAGTTTTATTAAATTACTAATTAATATGCGAAAGTTAGTCAGGATGTTTGAATGTTTGTAACTATTTCAAACTAATAATTAGGACGTGGGTGGATGAAAGTTTACAGCAATCTAACTTTCAATCAGAAACATCACCAAGTTTACTCGTAGCGCCCTCTGTGTTAAAAGTAGTCAAATAACGTACCTATTCCTCCAACATGCAGTGTATCACCATACGACTATCAAGGATAAATATTTGCACTCATTTAAAGCCACCCTCTGAGTTTAGTTTAAACCTTACGTAAAAGATGGCGCTAATTGAAAATTATAACTAGAAACATGTCGCATTCACATAGGAGTAAGGAAGTTAGATGAGAAAAGGCGCAACGCAATTCTGAATTTTATAGTTATGGACAGAAGATAGATTTTAGTTCGGAAAAATCATAACTTATACGAGTACATTTCATTTTTACAAGCTTTCTATTAACTTGCAATGTACGTATGTAACTTTCAAATCTTACAAATCATTTTTTGACCACTTGTAAGTATCTGATTGAGCTGTTATTTGAAAGCAAATGGGATAGTAAACCTGCATAAAAGATGGCATATAAAATTAGTGCCTCAAGCTATATAGATTTTACATTTTGAAAAGATCTATGTTCCTTTTAGTTCACGTTTTTGTCCTTAAAAGATCTTTTATTACAATGGAAAGTGTGAAATATCTACTTAAGTACCTAGCTGCTGTGCAGATACCACCCTCCAACCATTCATTCTAATATGATATTATGATCATAACATCTTAACAACGAGACATTTCACAGATGTCGTGACAGTACCAATCTCACTTTATGTTACTAGAATGTATGTTAGGTACGCGTCAGACGTAAAAATGTAATTCACGAACTTTCAGTCCTATGAACAACCGTCTATGGACTAATATTTACATAAAATTGCACTCACAATGGAAAAAAGAAACGCCTAAGGACAATTTTGAGCAAATTGCTGGACCGAATCTCAACACATATCTTTTTAACTACAACTGTCCAATATTGATAGTAGACAGTCTGACTATGAACATTATTTGTTCCAGACATACTCCACCGAGGCGATCTCTCTTCATCCATGGAGTCCCTAGCCTACGACTCTTCAGTAGCGTCCCCAGGCAGCGTCTCCAGTCACACACAACGCACCAAGCGCATGCGTACAAGCTTCAAGCACCACCAGCTCAGGACCATGAAGTCGTACTTCGCTATAAACCAAAACCCTGATGCTAAGGATTTGAAACAGCTGGCACAGAAGACTGGGTTATCAAAAAGGGTTTTGCAGGTGAGGCTTTTTTTTGTTTGAAAAGACATACACCGCACTAGGTAACAAGCTATGTTTAGACTGTTTAGTTCGTTGAGGAACTTTACAAACATTAAATTAACTAAACAAATAGAATATTTGAATCATACAAATACTTTTTGTCTCGTGTGAAATTTGAAACCTCACGTCTTGTTTGTACGGTTTGCTTTTTTGGATGTCGGAAAAGTTGTAGAGACAAAATTATTATCGTTTCTATGGTGGGGTGGACGAGTCTCAGCTCAGATATGCTCCCGAAGGCGATTTCGAATGTCGAAATCCCGATGGGACCATAACTGGTGCGAAGTAATAAGTAATAATAAAGAAGCAATCAATAAAGTAAGTAATGTACTGTATAGTTGTGAAACTATACAGTACATTGCTTTCTTTCTACGTAATGAAATTCGTACTATCCAGAAAGTTATCAGAAAATATATGCAAAACATTTTTTTTAAATATCATAAAGCAAACACAATATTATATTGCCAACTCATGAACGTCTGATTGTGTATAATTAAATACCACATTTTTACTTGAAGGAGAGGAAACGACTACGAGTATAATGAATAAAATAATGTTATTATTTCTCGTGTTATTTCCCCCACAGGCATTCACACTTACCTTAATTACTTCATTGCCTTATATAAATAAATCATTTATTGCTAATTTTGTAGAGCACAATTATAATAAGATTATTCTCGAAAAACTCATGTAAATTATAACATTTTACAATTAATATAATCTTGCATTTATCGTTACCTAGTGGCTCTTTCATCCCACACGATTTATTTTGAATTCTATTTGTCTGAAATATATTTATTTCTTCACAATCCCAGGTTTGGTTCCAAAACGCTCGCGCAAAATGGCGTCGCAACATGATGCGTCAAGAATCCACGAACCCTGGCCATAATAACGGATCTCTCGTCCCAGGGTCAGTCCCGCCGCCCAACGTTGGGCCCAACACGATGTTGCTCTCAGAAGCGATGCAACCACTTGAAGACTTGAGGGTCCATACTCCACACCCTCACCCAATGACGTTCACTGAATTGTACAGACATTCGGATATTGCTTATGAGGGCTTGGTAGCTTAATTATGTTTAAAGAAGCTTTTGGTTTGTCTAAATATTTGAAAACAGATGCTAAAGGTCTGAAATTGTACTTTTTCATTCAATATGTTAAAACAATTATACTTGTATGATGGATTTAAAACGAAATTATAATAATAATAATAATATTCTATCATATTTACCCAGCACCAGCTAGTCCCAAATTAAGCAATTACATATATTTGCTTGTGTTATGGGTACTAAACAACTGATATACTACTTAAATATTTTTTTTTTATAAATACATACATATTATAGATAAATTACACCCATACACAAACCAAACCTTCATGCTCATCACAAAAAGATTTGTCCAGGGTGTGGATCGAACCCACGACCTCCGGCGTAGCAGTCAAGTTTACTAACCACTAGACCAACAGGCCAGTCATTCAGATCAGATTTTCCGGAGTAAAATAATAAAATGCACAGCTTAATGGATCCGTTCAGTAATATTATGTTTGCAGGAATTATTTTAAACATCGTTTTCTATACAATGATAATAAAGAAAATCAAAGAAAGAAAAAGTAGAAGTAAATGAAAGCAATGTGTTTGCAGTTAATAATGTAATTTATTGTATTCTCAAACATAATATTATGTGTATCATAGGATCTGTTTTAATAAAATAATAGATGAATGCAAACATATTGTTGAACGATGACTATTTGTACTGTAATTACTTGATTGTAAGCATTAAAAAGAAAATTAGTACCACCTACCGGGATGACTTAAGTACCTTTATAAACTGAAAAGTGATAAAAGTGTTACTTACATTACCAATTAGTTTGAAGAAATTGAAGTTGAATGGTGTCAAAGTGTAAAAAATCGGAGTATTATGTGGAATGGTAAGTTTGTAAAATATAGCGGAGTTTGTAAAAAGCAGGATGAGTACTTGATGTTTTTATAAATAAAAAGGAGTAGGTAGGACAACATTTAAAAAAGTTGAATTTAAGATTATAGTCTGACCAATTGGTCGTGATATTTCTATCTGTTGTTTGTTGGCAAGGGGAAACAAAATACAGCGTCGATCGAAGAAATTGTTAGCGGACTATAAGAGTCACCAGCAAGTTTTTCAGATAACGTCGCAGTTTTGCAATGCATATTTGCATTGCACCGATACGCAGTTTTGTGTACAAGACCTAATGTGGGGTCCCAATTCATATAAATTTTTCAGTATTTCTTGTATTCCCAAACATATTATAGGTATCTATCGGATATTTTATGTAATAATCGAATTAATGTACCCACATAAATATTGTAGAATGTACCAAATTAGTTATTTAATAATATATTTCGACAGTGGGACATAGGGCTTTAGAATTCTAGCTCGTATATTGCAATGTTATTAATATATGATACAACAATTATTATTTAAGGTACAGAAACGACGCACATGTTAAATTAAACTAATTTTCTTCTAAATAATCTAATAGGAAGACGGAGTCGTCAATTTCAAACTAAAGTTCGGACTCCACCAAAGCGGAGACACGAAGAGAAAATGTTTTTAAAAACAACGTACGATTCAATACCTAAGCTTTCACCTATCCTTAATTATTATTATAAATGCGAAAGTAAGGCTGTTTGTTGGTTACGCCTTGACGCCTTAACCGTTTTTTATGGTGAAAATTTTGCGAGAGAGACATAAACGGACCTAAGGCTGTACCGCATCTGGCCGCACCAAATCGCACTTTTCTATGAGAACGAGAGCGGGAGTGCGTCCGGACGTACTGGAATCAACGAGGCGCTCGGCCCTCACACTCTATCTCGCTCTTGTAAATGACGGTTCTAAGTGACAGAAAAGGATCATGAGCATTGTAGCGTACTACACTTACTAAGTAGTTGCATACACTATATCTATTCAATTTGTAGTATTCGCGTATATTTTTTTTTTTTTTTTTTATACCACGACGGTGGCAAACAGACGTACGGTCCGCCTGATGGTAAGCGGTTACCGTAGCCTATGGGCGCCTGCAACACCAGGGGCATCACGAGCGCGTTGCCGACCCTTAGAAACCTATTCACTCCTTTTTTGAAGAACCCCATATCCTGGTACTACACTATTACTGACTCACCGACATACCAAGCTCTGGGAATGCACACTGACAATTGATGCTTGTATTTCGACTGGCATGTTGGTCTAGTGGTTAGTGACCCTGACTGCTAAACTGGAGGTCGTAGGTTCGATCCCCACCCAGGACAAATCTTTGTGTGATGAGCATAAAGGTTTGTTCTGTGTCTGGGTGTAATTTATCTATAATATGTTTGTATTTACAAAAAAAAATGTATTTTAGTAGTATATCAGTTGTTTAGTACCCAAATGTAATTGCTTAATTTGGGACTAGATGGCGCTGTGTAAATATGGTAGAATATTATTATTATTATTATTTATCCATGCTTGACGTCTCTGTCATCTGTTATGTCATTACCTAACCAGCCTGCATGCGTGAGACAGCGTACTGCACCTACTAAATAGGTGCATACACCACAAGCATAGTAAGATGCGATTCGGTGCGGATGCGGATCGGCCAGATGTGATCCAACCCTAATACGACATTACATATTTACTTTCACCCAGATTCTTCTCCGTTTTGGTGGATAATAAAATAAAACCAGAAAGGTGTAGTAACTTCATTTCATCAAAATAATAATATATAATTAGGAGTATTACATTGTGTTAACATAAATATGTAGGTATGATCAGGTTTACAAAAATTTAATTAAACTACAAAAAATAATTTTGGCAATGTCATTCGTTTTCGTTTCGTCTTAATTATAAATTATCATTTTGAATCACTCTGTAATTATGTAGACGTAAGAATGTATGTATTTGTAGAAACAATGTAATAATCTATAATAGTTCCTAGATAATATTTAAAAATGTAAGAGTGTACACAATCAACAATATTGGTGGATTAAATGTTAATCGTTTAAGTTTAATAAAATAAAACACACAATATTAAATTAATTTTATAAATAGCATTCAATTTTTTTCAAAATTTATGACGCAAGTTTTTTCATGGACCCTGTTTTACTGAATGCCTTTTTAGCAGGGCTTTGGTATAAAATACAAAAGTACTATAGTATCTTCTTTTAGGGTTGGACCACATTTGATTGCAAGAAATTGTATCTTCATAATCCTTGCCAAACGAACGTCCAACAATGATTTACCCTACTCGTAAATTTGATTTTCAATTTGTCGATTATGAACTTATTGTCAAATGTATGAAAAGGATAAATTATAAATGTGAACATATAAATGATTAATTATGGGATTCAAATAAAAAAGTTAAAATAATATTTAAATCTATACTATATAATATTAGCTTCTTTGTTTGTTTGATTGAACGCTTAGGAGCTCAGGAACTTAAGAACCGATTTAAAAAAATATTTAAGTGTTCGATAACCCATTTATCGAGGAAGGTTAAAGGCTATATAACATCACGCTACGGCCAATAGGAGGTGAGCAGTGGCCAAATAAAGAACGACGGGAGCGAAGCCTCGCGCGACTTCTAGTTATGAAGATTTAAATATATAATTTTATTACCACGCGAGCTAAGTCGTGTGTGGAAACATACATCCCGAATGCGCATGTGGAATTACATAGAAGCATGTTGCAATTAAAATGCCGAATGTCTGAAACATGTTTTTGTCGATGACAAAGCCAAAAGGTACGTCATCATCATATCAGCCCAATGATGCCCACTGCTGGACATAGGCCTCACCTAGTTTCCGCTACTGCGAGGTGGTGGTACATATACCCGTATAATCACTCCTAGGATTAATTAAATTACAACAATTTTTGTCAATTAAATGTATTACGCGTTCAAAATAAACAAAGCTTTTTTTTTTTTTTTTTTTTTTTTTTTATACCACGACGGTGGCAAACAGACGTACGGTCCGCCTGATGGTAAGCGGTTACCGTAGCCTATGGGCGCCTGCAACACCAGGGGCATCACGAGCGCGTTGCCGACCCTTAAGAAACCTATTCACTCCTTTTTTGAAGAACCCCATACTGTAGTCCCTTGGGAAAACCTCGTTAGGGAGTTCATTCCACAACCTGATAGTTCTTGGGAGGAAA
Source organism: Laspeyria flexula (assembly GCA_905147015.1). NCBI lineage: Eukaryota > Metazoa > Arthropoda > Insecta > Lepidoptera > Erebidae > Laspeyria > Laspeyria flexula. The sequence continues at coordinate 6,258,699 of LR989949.1, read as the reverse complement.
TTCCTCTGGAACCGCGCGGTACGAGACCATTTCGGTTCCAAGGTGTGGGGATGAACTCCCTGCCGATGGCGAGCGGTGCGATGGTAGAAGGTGGCCGTGGGCATCATCTCAAACAGTTCTTCAGAGCACAACCCATTATACAGGCGGTAGAACACACATAGGGAGGCAAAGTCTCTCCTCGCACTTAATGGTTCGATACCGCCTGTTAGTATAGGATCGTCGACGATTCTCACAGCGCGCTTCTGAACCGAGTCAAAAGGCCCAAGCTGGTATCCAGGTGCTCCCGCCCACAGGTGACAGCAGTACTCCATATGGGGCCGGACTTGCGATTTATACAAAAGCAGCCGTTGCCCAGGTGTGAAGTACTGCCTTGCTCTGTTGAGCACACCGAGCTTTTTGGACGCCAACTTGGCCTTATCCTCTAAATGACGTCGGAACTGAACGTCGCTCGAGATGTCGACACCTAGGATCCATATACTAGGCGAGATGGTAAGGGTTGTACCCTGGAACTGTGGGGCTACAGTAAATGGGGTTTTCTTAGCGGTGAACGCACAAACTTGTGTCTTAGTGGGGTTAAATCGGACTAAATTGTCCCGGCCCCAATCGGAGACTCTAGATAGAGTACTCTCGATTTCAGACACAAGTTGTTCGCGACTTTCTTCCACAATGGAACGAGGGATGTTTGCACGGCCCGTATAAGACGCGTCACCCGTACTGTCGTCCGCATAGCAATGAATACTGCCAATAGACAGCATGTCATTGATATGCAGCAAAAACAGTGTCGGGGACAGTACGCAGCCTTGTGGGACGCCAGCGTTAATGTCCATGCTATCGGAGCAGCTCCCGTCGACTACGGTTGTTATGCGTCTGCTGGACAGAAAGCTGGCGACCCATTTGCACAATCCCTCGGGCAGTCCGTAAGATGGCAGCTTTGATAGAAGACCACGGTGCCAGACCCGATCGAACGCCTTCGCTATATCTAGGCTGACTGCCAATGCCTCACCTTGACTCTCAATGGCTGAAGCCCAACGGTGTGTGAGATACACTAGAAGATCACCAGTCGAGCGAGCATGGCGGAAGCCGTATTGGCGGTCGCTGACAAGTTCGTGTTCTTCTAGGTATCTTAGGAGCTGGGTGTTAATTACACGCTCCATCACCTTAGAGAGAAGGGAGGTTATAGCTATAGGCCTGTAATTCGATGGGTCTGATCCATCGCCCTTTTTGGGCACGGGGTGCACGTGGGCGGTCTTCCACAAAGACGGAACTTGCCTACTGTGGTAAGAAAGCGCGAAAAGTCGCGTCAGCACGGGACACAACTCGGGGGCACACTGCTTAAGGACCACTGCTGGTATGCCGTCTGGCCCACTCGACTTATGGACATCGAGACAGAGTAACTCTCGCCGGACTTCTCGTTGTGAGATTTTGATTTCCGGCATAGAGACTCCGCACCACGGGATGTTAGGTGGTACGGTGCTACCATCATCGTCCAAGGTCGAGTTCGAGGCAAAGAGTGTGCCAAGTAGGTCGGCTTTCTCTTTAGCACTATGGGCCAAGTTGCCATCGGCTTTACGCAGTGGTGGCAAGGACGACTGACAAAAGTTTCCCTCGGCAGCTTTGGCAAGCGACCAAAAGGCACGACTCCCGGAGGGGTAGGCCACCAGCCGCTCACCAATTCTGCCGACGAAATCGAATTTAGCTCTGGCAATCGTTCTCTTACTGGATCTCGAGGCAGCATTAAATTTCCGCTTCACTTCAGACAGATTTGGATCCTTATTGGCACGAGCCGTGGTCCAAGCCCTGTATGCAGCTTGTTTAAGAAGCCTAGCTTCCTTGCAGGGCCGATTAAACCACGGTCGCTTCTTTGCCCCCGCAGCGACTAGTGAGTTAGGAATGAAGCATTCCATACCCACCAGGATCGTCTCAGCGACAGCGGCTGCGCAGGGATCAGGATCTTCTGACGTGAAACAGAGCTGCCTCCACGGGTACGATGCGTAAAAATTACGCAATCCATCCCAGTCTGCTGACTTGTATTGCCACACGCGACGCAAGGCAGTTGGCCGGGGTGGGTCTGGCTGTGCGTGTGGCACTTGAGTCCGGACGAGACAGTGGTCGGATGAACCGAGGGGTGCTTCCACTGTGATGGTGTATCCGTCCGGATGCGTTGTCAGCAGAAGGTCCAGTAGAGAACTCGTATGGGTCTCGATGTCAGGTATTCTCGTTGGAGAATCTACCAGTTGCGAGAACCCATAGGCCAGAGCAAATTCATGGGCAGACCTCCCCGCGTGGTCGGTGGACCGAGAACTGAGCCACTCTATATGGTGGGCGTTAAAGTCTCCTAAAACCACCAACTCTGCGGAGGGGTACTGCTCAAGGACTTTATCAGTCGTCAATTGCAGGTGTTCAAAGAGCCGAGTTGTGTCCGCGTCACCGCTATGAGACCTGTATAGGCACGCATAGATGCAGGTGCGGCCGCCATTATCCATGCGCACCCACAATACCGACAGGTCCCTGTCTTCAAGGCCGTGAAGCCGGCGACAGCAGATATCCTCCCGAACGTACATACATACCCCGGCTCGTCTCATGAACTTATGTTCGAGTTTATAGCCGGGATATAATAAGTAAGATGTATCGGCCGGGCAGGATATCTGCGTCTCGGTTAGAAAAAGTAGGGCCGGCTTTGCAGTCTCGAGGTGGTGGTGGACTGCATTGAGATTGGAGTGAATTCCCCTGATGTTGCAGAAGTCCACTGATGTGGAAAGGGGGGCCGCTGTAGAAACGTTTTTCTTTTGCTTTTTTCTGGCCATAATGAAGGGGTGGGGTTAGGTTAAAGGGGATAAACTATGTCGACAGCTAAGGGGACAAATGCACGGTACAAATTCACGGAAAAGCCACGCAGGTGGTGCGGTCCGTGTGCATAGCGCACGGAAGGGCCCCCGGTCCCCCCACTGATGCAGCAGTCGGGTCCACTCCGGTCTCCTACTCCGGCACGACAACTGCACCAGGGATTTTACACTTAAACCATACCTCTTACCTAATTTATTTTATTCCATGAAAACAGAAATAAAAATTTATAACAATTTGTGGCTGATACGCTGATAGGTACTTACTTTTATTCTTACCGACATAACTTTTTAATACAACTTTTACGACCGAAAGTGTAAAAACAACGAAATAAAACCCCTCTATGATGTTCTACAATGCCACATCATTAACTTAATACAATAAAACCGTTAGAAAAATATAAACCCAAAAAACTATTCCTTGATTGTTGAGAGAATCGTAATAAATAGAAAGTCCAATTAAATGGTCGTAAACTGCAAAGCCCTTCGTCTAAGTAAATATAATTATAAATTTTCACCTGCGGTACTTAAACTTGTAAGTTATGATTAGTGTTGTTTTACTGGGATTTAGCCAAGCGCTTTCAGAGATGAACACTGAACTCTGATTCTGAACTGTTGGATAGGTTTTTTAGGAATTCGCTATTCGTAATTGTCAGAATGTATTTTGATAGATTAAGTTGAAATTTCTACAAGCAAAATGCGGTCATGCGAAGATTTAGGTTAATCGCTAGTAAATTATAAAACCATCTCTATTTCACAGTCAGCTGTTACAAGAATTTTATGTTGAAATACGAGTATGTGCGCTTGTTACATTTATTTCTATGCTCCGCTAGTTATCGTTTTCAAAAAATTCCTCAAATAACTTTGGAACAAATTCTTCTCGTAAATGAATTATCCAATAAACAATGACAAAACACGACGAGTACCTATAGCGTTTCCACCACAAAACAGAGATAGTTTATGTGTTTGATCTCCACATTGGTGTTATTATACTTATTAAGCATATTACCTTAAACGAGTTATCCTAGACCGAATGCATATGCCCATAGATTAGTGTGTAAACATACCAGTGTGTGAATGCTCTTACTATATATTCCAGGCTTATTTGTGTAAGGTTCTTAATGTAAATAATAGTTATAGGTATATTGGTCTGTCAAGATATAAAAGCCGGCCAGACATGTTCCACTGCCTAGATGTAACTTACCCGACCCTAGGCCCTGTCCTGCTAATGACGTAACTATAATTATTACGGTGAAATGACAAAGTGCGCTGGCAAAATACCCGTATGAAGAGTTTTACTTATTGGTCAATTGTATTTATTTTTTAGTTTTCATTCTCTTATAATCATCATTATAATGCTGTTGATTTTTCCGAAAAAAAAAAGGTTTATAGTGAACTTTTTACCCTTTTTAAGTAACTAAGTCACTAGAGTGAGATCCCAGAGGATGATGTAAAAATCAGCACTCAGAAAATAAGTAAAGTTACTAATAATTTTACATACCTTTAGTACCGGATAACTAAAAATTGGCCGTTGGCACAAGCTAGCGAGTATGCGTACGTTCATAGTAGACACCAACACTACCTTCTTGTCTACCTTTTGTTTCTCAGAACATGAGTTACGTCTGGGAGCTCTGGGATCTTGGTCCGACTCGCCAACACAACACAACGCGCCTATTTCTCTCTGACAAGGCCCACTATTCTGTCGTTGCATCATCATGTACTAGCCAAAACCATAAACATCCAAAACATAAAAATATAAGTTAAGATTTGTCTCTCCCCCAATTTCCACCTTCTTTACCTAATTATGAGGTTCAAATTCTCCAGAGGCGTTTCTCATCTCATCATAAATAACTGTTTTCCATTGCGAGTCGGCAATAATTGTCGTTGTCGATATGGGGATAAAAAGCATTGACACATTAGGGTTGGATCACATCTTCGATTCGATCGATTCCGTGCGGTTAAATGTGGTCCAAAACTAACTCCGTTACGGCCTCAACCATGCACCATAATTATAGTTACGTCATTACATCACAGTAATATTTAATTCTTAAATATTTTCTTTATGAAAGAGAAGACTATTTAGTACCGAAAACTGGGAGTAGTGCTTTTTATTTTTTTATATGAAATTAAGGGTAACTCTCGTAAAGTTAGTTCTGCCGATCGGGTTTTAGGTTCCACCAGGGACGTGGCAGCGAATATCACGCACTCGGCCTAAAGTGGGTTCTCTTACAGAACTGCAACCCAGTCGGCAGTCCCGACTTCCTCTCATGAGTGATTGAAGAGTAATTTAATATTAAAAATATATCGTCATCTCACTTTAGTTTTCATTTAAGTATAATTAAGTAATTTATAATACAATACACAAGGTCTGACTACAGTGGGACATACCTACATACCTACTAAAGGTGCAAAAAGTGATTAATAATTCTGCATGACTATAATTATATATTTTCTTCTGCAATTTAGTGAAAAAAAAAATATCAAATCTCTCAAATCAGCGGGAAGTAGGTATAGGACTGCTGCGCAAGAGCCCCGCATTCGATGCCGGAGTCAGGCAAAATTAGATTTTTCTATCATAAAATCCATGGTCTCAGCTCGGAATTTGGAAAGAAAATAATGTTGCCGGTTGATGGCAATCGGCTCGACATAACTTAGCTGGCGAAATGTGGGTGTGTTCCACCTCTGCCTACCCCTTCGGGGAAAAATTTCATGACATAAGAAACATACTGTATATTTTATTTTACTGTAACTAGTTTTCGGTAAAAAGAGGAGTTTTTGTATAATAATATACTGTCTGTTACCGGCAAGTGGGCTCACAGAAAAGAGATAGGTATAGTGGGCTTCTTTTTTTCTTGACAGTTTCATACTCCGTACCGCGACATGCCTAGTACAGTCGAGTTCATTAATATATTGGCACCATCAAGGATTCAAAATATTGTGAGCGTTGAAAAGCTCAATAAATACTATAGAACCTATGGATCAAATATATGTCCTCATGTAAATGGTTCAATAAAATATGCTGTACAATATGCAATTAGTTGTAGTCACCCTTTTCAACAAAAATATCTAATGATGGTGCCAATATATTAATGAACTCGACTGTACCAAGTAAGTGTTTTAGCAATAAGTAACGGCAATTACGTAGTACACACACTACTTTGAACAATCGGGTTTGGGAAATTTAATGGGAAGTTATTTCACATAATTATGAATTGCTAATACGTGCAAACAATTGATAATTTAACATATTATTAATATCAGTATAATAAATTTCCCCTTGCCGGTAACAGACTGTATATCTAATTTAAGGCCGATTTTTCCATCAGCAGATAAGTTTATTCGAGGAATAAATTTGAATTTTAGACAGTTTTACCATACAAAATCAGTCAAACTTCAATTTTATTCTCCAAGTAAAAGTTATCTATGGAAAAATCGGCCCTTAAATAAGATAATAATGTATTGGACATAAAATTTAATTAATAGCTTAGAATATAAGTTGCATTAATTGTCAATGGTACCCGTAGATCACCTAAGTGTTAGAGTTAGATCTAGACTAGAATTTAGATATACATATTTATACATGAAATGGTTTAATATATTGACATCACTACAAATGTGGTTTTTATTTATTATCCCTGGGTCTAAACATGAAGTTGTAATCACCAACCACCAGGCTTCTCAGGGGTAGCTAAGAACCGAGTTGGTTGATAAATAATATCAAGATTTATATTAATTTATAAGTCATATAGTCTAGTCTAGTATATCTAGGCCTCACCTAATTTCCACCATAGCGAGCGATTTTGTGCCGCCCGCATCCAACGGCCACCCGCAACCTTTACTAAGTCGTCGGTCCATCTGGCGGGGGGCCGCCCCACGCTGTGCTTTCCAATCCGTGGCCGCCATTAGAGAACTTTTTTACCCATCGGCCATCACTGGCGAAAATTAGGTGAGGCCTATGTTCAACAGTGGATGTCATTGGGCTGATATGATGATGATGATAATCTTCTAAGTGACTGCCTCGAGCCTTCTCAAACCTCTTTCTTTGTTCCTTGGGTCAGTGGTATAATATACGGATGCAGTTTCTGAGGTTCGATCCCCGGGTCAAATAAATGTGGACGCACACCTTTTAATAATCTTTCACACAAACTTCTTTATACATACCCAGAATTCATAGACTATAATAAAATTAGTGCACCTCTTTAACAAAAACCAAATAGACATACAAACATCCGTCATACATTGTCAATAAGATCATTACAGTACAGAACACAATTATTATCACACGAAGTAATTTTTTACTTTTACCAGCATGCGTGGAACATCGCCTGACAAGCGGGCGCAGCAAAAAGCGGCGATGCAACCAACTTACAGGGTTGAGACAGAGAGAAACCCGGAAACCACACCACAATATTTTCAGGTATATTCCTTATGAATTATGTATCATTCGATTGGTGTTACCACGAGTTAGTGGTGAATAAAGACTGTCTGCAAACCGTGATATGTGGCGGAAATTAGGTGAGGCCTATGTTCAGTAGTGGACGTCATTGGGCTTATATGATGCTGATGACGAAGATTTTTACCAGTGGATTTCTTATCTTATAGTGTGGGCTTGAGGCTTCCAATTTGACTTAACGAATACCACATTAAGTGGTAACCTGGACCAACGGCTTTTCCACAAACGATCACCCATCATGGACTTGACCTTGCCGAGTGTTGCTTAACCTTGATGATCGTAACGAACATCTCAGTACGACAATGCTACGAGCGCACAAAGAAGAAGAAGCAGTGGATTTGTTGGATGGGTGTCTGCAACTCTGTGTGGCCACGCACAGAGCTGTCTAATTCAATGGAAAAAATATTATTTTGCCTGAAACGGCACGTTCCATGTCCATATAAACTCAACGTAAGACGCTGTCTTTTTATGGCTGTGCTGATAAATAAAGAAGTAGCTTCTTTGCCAACAAGTAGGTTCCCCTTCCTCCATCAAAGTTTGTCCACTACACACTAGCAAAAACTTAACAGATAGTTTTAAATTTTTGCGTAAACAATAGTACACATATTTAATATTTTTTAAATGGCTCTACGTCACGTTTAAATAAGTGTTTTAAATAAGTTAGCCCGTGAAATTTTAATACATGTTGCCCGTTGAAATAGGTACATACATACATACCTAGGTAGTGTGCGACATGTGACGTTTTGTCAGTCGTTGTTCAAGTGCGATAGAGATAACACTCTACGAAGCCGAAATTAGCCGATTGTCTCTTTCCAAAGGTCGATGTGCAATATTTATTGCCGGGTACTGTACGCCCGGTTCATGAACCCGTTGCCATGGCAATAAGCTCGTTCTATTACATGGGACCAAACATAAATATCGAAATATGGGTGTGATTTTTAAGTTAAACTTGCGGCACAAGTGAATTACTTGTTTTTTCTCGCAAAGAAAGTTATCTCAAACGTAAAAATCGTGTGGTTACACTACAGCGAGCCCTTTATAGGCAGTTGTGACGTTTTTGCCGAAGACAATGCTCTCGCATGTCCACCATGCAATTGTGCGTAAAGCCGCTGCATCGCTGAGTTTATTCATACGCTTTTCCGCTTAAGCTTACCACCTGCCTGTTTGAAAAGGCGTTTTAAAAAGAGTTTGGATCGGACGTTGATCTTAGATTTAACTTTTCGATTGTAAATATTACAGGGGTTGTTTCTCAGAGATATAATTATAAAAAATTGACGTACCTAGATTTTTTTACACATGTGGATAGATGCGTAGGTACTTTTCAATGTTCGTGTTTGGTCAATTCCAATATTTAATTTTGTGATACAATATTTAAAAAGCTTGCTACTACTTTTCGAGATATATTGATCGGATTAACAGTTGAAAAAATTGCGAACGGAGTTGTAATTTACAACTATATTTAAACCAAGTTTACTATGTTAAATACATAATTATCATCGGCACATCCCACTGCTGGGTACATAAAAAAATAAAAAATGCTGTTAAATACAAACCTAAAAAAATTAAGTTCAAATAACCTAGAGTTTATATTTGTTCCCTAGATATCAGTGAATGTTCTAGAAGCCCGCAAGTTATCGTGGATGAACCCACACTCGGCGAACTCCTACGTCATCGTTGTGCTTGACAAGAAGAAACATAGGACTAGCATTCGGAGAAACATGATTGAACCATGTTATAGAGAGGTAATTAACTGTTCCCTGAGTTACACTGACCCACCCCTCTTCTTAACCTAATGGCCTACCCCAAGGTAATTCTTAACGCTGCACATGGATATGCCTGTGTGTTATTAATTATTATTATTATTATATGCATTGACTAATCCGCGCCACACGGTTGTCCGCGCCACCTCTGTGGAAAGCAAGTTTACCGTGTGACACGGCTTTAAACAATTCGAAGAAAATACAAATAAGCTGCTCACTACCAAAAAGGAAAAAGGAAAATAGGGGGTAAAGGAATACGGAGGGAATGAGTGGAGGAATTGAGCCACCGGCGCTCCAACAACATTATAGTATAACTACTGCTATTTAATCGTCGGATATTTTGTGGGAGGGCTTTGAGCTTGTCCACAGCTTAGCTTAAAATACTTTTAGTACCATAGAGCTGTAATTGGGCGTGGATATAATTACTTATTAGTCATACCAACAAAGTATTATCAAAAAATCTAAACAAAAATATTATTTAATCCTACCTCTCCTACAAGTCAAATGCGGTTTTTTTTTCTCTCATGTACCCCATAGTGTGTGGTATCGTTAGATAGGTCTTTAAAAAATATTAGTTTGCTAACATCATTTAGGGACACACATACACACACACAGGGACAACATTATTTAGGGATCCGTTTGCGAAATCTTAAGCCCGAAAGGGGGTTTGAGTGTTTTTTGCGAACTTTGAAGCGTCTGGCTCAAAAAACCGCCCTTGGATGTATCTGGGAGTTTTTTAAGATTATTCTGTATATAATATTGAAAATCAGCTCTCAGAAAATAAGTAAAGTAACTAACAATTTTACGTACCTTTAGTACCGCATACCAGATACCCGTCGGCACAAGTTAGCAAGTATGCGTACGTTCATAGTACACACCAACACTATCTTCTGGTCTGCATTTTGTTTCTCAGAACCAGAGTATCTAACGTCTGGGAGCTCTGGGATCCCACTCTATAGCTCTAAAATCAAAATGTACTTACTATTATATGACGTCACGGACGTAGATATTTTATTTCCAGCTTTTCAGTCTTCTTCTGTATTAATTCGTCAAGGTTACACTTCAGTGTCAGAGTTTGAAACTCACAGTAAAATGTGTGGTAGAGATTGTTCCTCACCGTAGTTTCAATTATTTAGAAACTGTATTTATACCCAACCCAGGTATATTAATTATATAAATCTCCAAAAGTCAAAATCATAATTTTATGAATTACATTATATTAATTCTAAATCTTCCCAGTCCCTATATTAATTCTAAAGGTGCTTTAAATTATCTATTACCTATTAAGACTCTCTATCTCTGTCACAGCGCCCTCTAGTTTTTTGAGCAACAATATTGTTGTCGTCAACATTCTGTTCAACACAGCCAAACCTACTTCTCCCAAGCCCCTTTCCTGAGTTTGAATTAAAATGCATCCAGAATAAATTATTTCCGCGCAACATAATATAAAAATGTAATTCAGCGCCATCTCATCCTGTCAACAATAACATACATACTAGACTAAGTTTAATGAAAGCTAACGCCATCTATGATTTTTATTAATAACAATTTGAAGCGGAGGTTTGTCATGGGGTCTTCGGGAGCGCTTGTAGTACCTAGTGCAGTTTGTACATAACAGATGGCCCTTTGATAAGGAATAGTGATTTTACTTGAAAAATGTAAGTAGGTAGGTATATGTAAAGTGTCATAAAACCCAATAATTTTAGATTTTAGCCCAAGTAGAGAGTCAACCTCACACAAATTATGATGTATTTTTATTTTATAAACTTTACGACGTATTATTTATTGGGGCTCATAGGTCATGCTTATCGCTCTTTATCTGAAAAACGATAAGTGTATAAAAATAATTTAATTAAAACTTTCATTAATAATGACCTTTGACGTTGAATCATAAGACGCGGATAATAGATTAATGTCGACTTTTGAGAAATGCCAACAAAAAGGGGTAGGTAGGTATACCAATTTTCAGCTTTATAATCTCACCGTAAGTGTATACCTAAGATTTTTTGTTTATTTTTCCAGTACTTCATGTTTGAATTATACCAAAGCATCAAAGATATTCAACGGTCGAGCATATGGCTTGCTGTAATGGAACCACGTTGTTGTGCACCACCGCGTCTAATGGGAGAATCTACCATCGACTTGGGATCTATATGGTCACAGCCTCGTGAGTCAATCATACTAATAGTATACATGCGAAAGTTGAAATGGATTAATGTAGGTATTAATTAATGTTTTTTAGTCAATCAAGCCAGAACGATCTGTGTAAAATTTGGTAAATAGATACCTAGATTAAAGTATGAAATAGCACATTGGCTCCGTTTCATCGACAACTCAGCGGGCGGAGACGCGGTCTGAAGTTAGTTTCTTTGTATCTATCTATACTAATATTATACAAGGGAAATATTCCAATGAAACCAAATATATTATACACGGCGTTGCGGCAAGCGGGCGATGGCGAGCTCAAAAAACAAGAGAGCTAAGAGTAAGACAAAAAGGGCGGGCCCATATACTAATACTGGCTGGGCCTAAAAAGTTTGTATATTTGTTTGTTTGTTTTTTTGTTTTTTTTTTTAACAACGCCCGCACAAGCCCTGTGTCGCGGGGAGCTTTACAAACATGAAACTAACGGACACAAAGTACACCCAGACTAGAAACAAATATCTATGAATCACACAAATATTTGTCTCGTGTGGGAATCGAACCCACGTCACCCAGCACGGCGATGTAATGGCGAGGCGACCACCTTAACCACTGCGCCACGGTGACAGTAAAATTTTAACAATTTATTAATTTTGTACAATTTACTCAGGACACACACTCGGACGCAGCGTTTTATTTATTAAATCAATTATAATTGCACAATTAAGTATGTCATATATTTTTTAACAAAACTATTAGGCATGCTAATATATCTACGCTCTATCTCGCTCGTGACGCTAACAATTATAGTTTAATCCCCCTAATTACAAAATATGGACTAAGTATTAAACCAGGTTTAAATTGACATAAGCCATTGTTTTAGTGTCAAAGTTGTCAATTTTAACCTGCTTTTATGCTTAGTCCGTGTTTTATAAAAAGGGAGGAAGAGTTTGTTTTATAAACTCACCAATCTTTGGAACTACAGATCCGAATTGAAAAATTATTTTAGTGTTGGTTGTGTTAAAAAAATTACCCTTGAGGAATTTATTATATTATTTATTTATTAGGAATTGATTGAGGAATACTTAAATAAACAACTAGCTGTTGTTCGCCGCTCCGCCCGCATGGAATTCGGTTTCCGTGATCTTTACATATTTATAATATGTTCAATTTTCTTCGCAATACTTCAACGAATAACAAAGAAAAATAATTAGTCGAATTGTGATCCCGCAATCCCGTCGCTGTTCTAAAGATAAGAAAAAAAAAAAAAAAAATTTATAGATGATCATAATTATCTACTTAAACAATACTAATAATTTATAATTTTAAAACTTATTTATTTATTAGGTATTGTTGCTAAAAATCCAAAAAAAGAACTTTCTGCCGAAACCAGGGATTGAACCAGGGACCTTTAGATCTTCAGTCTAACGCTCTCCCAACTGAGCTATTTCGGCTTGTACTATACAACTTGAAATAATGATTCTGATTCATGCATAAAGTAAAATAATTTTTATAATTAAAAACCACTAACCAACGGGTTTCATTATAACTATGGCTGCGGTCCCCTATAGGACGGAGATACTTTCCCAGGCCGGCCGCTCAGTTTAAGCGGGAATTACCCGATGTGTCCTGCCTCATAAACACATCATTTTGTAGACCCATTTGAAACTAGCTAAGGGGCCATTTGAAATTCGATACTGGTCTATTTTTTTTTCAGACTGTCTATGTGATTTCCTCCTTCTCATTTGATGATCGTTATGTACTTACAAATTTAAATTAATCAGTAGACATGGCTATTATTGGAAGAGTGGAACCTCCTAATAGGCAATGCTTTGTCTAAACGGAGTGCTCAAAAATATTTTCATGTAGTTTATACAGAGTTAGGCGCAATTTTTTCATCGTCACATAATTTTACCTGGAAAGAAAAAAATTACGTTTCAACTGATTTTTATAGAAAATCTGTAAAAAAATGAGATTTATTCCTCGGATAAAGTTGGCGATGGAAAAAATTATTCTTAATGAAAAAAACAATTTTATTTATTTATGTCTGATTATGAAGTGTATTTGCAGACCATCAAGTATTTCACAAATGGGCACAGTTAAGTTTACCTCGAAATCCTGCAACCGGAGCCGTTGGTTTCTTGAAAGTGGATATATCCATACTATTCAGAGGAGACGTTCAAGTCATGCCACTTATGGTCAACGAAGAAAAAGTCGAAGAGTAAATGTTTTAATTTCATTATTATTTTTTTGTAAATAATTAAATAATAAATTAGGCCTACGTCCAGCAGTGGACGTCGTTGGGCTAATATGATGATGATGATGATTTAATTTTTTATTTCCTTATCGGCATTTATACCTGGTGGCCAGACAAATGCTATTTTACTATAACGTTAGTAGATACATCGTATTATTAATTATCATTATTTTTATTTTTCAATGATTTGCAACTGATGCCCGTGAAGTCTGTAAAGTTTTGGACCATTGCAGTTTGCATGCTGCCATGTCGTAGGCACCACTCGCACAGATTAAAAAAATTTTTTTTTATTAATCAATAAAATTTCATTTGGAAATATCTAGATGTACCTGCATATTATTATACACTGCTCACTGGTCACATTGTAGGTATTTCAACAACCAATAGAATCGCTATTGGTTGTTGAAATACGTCTCTTGTCTTCTCTTTGGTAGATCCCAGCTCTTACGAGTACCTATTATGCAAAGTTCATGATAATAATATAATTACAGCAATCTCCTCTTACCAACGGGATCAGAACAGCAGCCAGCTAATTACATGATCACTGTTTACGGAGTGTTTGGTCTACCCAATGGGATACAAGGTCAAGCAGACAACAAGCGGTTAAACAAACTGCCTAGCTCTTTCGTCAGAATATCATTTTGTGGACTATCGGTAAGAATATTGCTTAGTAGACTCCGTCAAACTGGAGAAGAGATGGTTGAAACACATCTCATGAGTCCTGGCCTTATACCTAATAGCGCCTTGCTCGCAGCTTTGTTCAGGTTTCGATACAAAGTAGGCTATATTCTGATTCAAGTTTTTACTAGATCTATGACAAAATTGTTTAGTTTCATTTTTCTTCTTATCAAGAAGACTTGAGACATACACCCAGGTGTTGGAATTTATTAAATAGCTCTGAACTATTCCAACTTGACTTAACAACTATCACAAGTTTTATTAGGTAATATCTCTGTCCAGTGGTGTCCATGGTAGATGGGAAGATTTTTCTCCAAATTTTAAAGTGCCTTACCATTTTATTAAAGTACTTTACCTTTAAGGCTTTGGTACCTCAAAAGGAAAAAAAAGGATCGCTTAAAAAGTCACTCCGTTGTCGGTCTGTCTGTCTTACCATGTGTCAAGACTTATTTTCTCAAGAACGTGAAAAGGTAGGTATGAAGCTGAAATTAATATCAAAGATTCGGGTCTACAATCCCTTGGAGCAGCGAAAAGAATAAGAAAGAGAATAATAAAGCTCTAAGATATAGCCGCTTACACTCCATTTTGTCGCATATTTTGCCAATCGCAGAGGTCAAAACCTACAGAGTCCTTTCAGTTGACCTGAAACATGAAATTTAAGCAAGCAATATCAAGTAGCACAGGTAAAGTGCAAGAAGCAATATCAAGTTGCAGAAGCAAAGAGAAGGGACTGGTTATTTGGATAGGGCGTTTGTAATTTTTCCTAAATTGGTTAATTGCAGGCTAAAACAGCTGTACAGAATAGAAACAATCACCCAACATATTGCGAACAAATAAGCATAGTAGAGATGTTTCCAAATATGAGCGAGTCGATAAAGTTGGAAGTTTGTAGCGTTGAGGGGAGCTTTACTAGAGTGTTAGCGACGGCGATGCTGAAGCTTAGCCAGATCTCTCATGATGGAGAAAACGGTAAGATGGCGTCCAATAAACAAGCATATTAGAATCTAGATGTTGCACGGAGCTTTACTCCCGTCTTTCTTTGTTTGGCCACTGCTCAAACCCTATTGGCCATGTTGTTATATAGCCTATGCTTCTATCTAAAAATGATATACACCCGGAGAGTGTACCTAGTGTAATTGTGACGGAGATCGTGTCACTATAGAACAACTTCAAATACAATACCTTTCCACCCGTAGCGTAATTTCAGGTCGGTATTTGTATAAGGCCTCACCTAATTTACGCCTCTGCAAACGGTCCTGTGCCGCCTGCAAGCAACGGCCGCCCGCCACCCTGACCAGGTCGTCGGTCCATCTGGTGGGGGGCCGTCCCACGCTGCGCCTTCCAATACGTGGCCGCCACTCTAGAACCTTTTTCCCCCATCGGCCATCAGTTCTACGAGCTATGTGCCCTGCCCACTGCCACTTTAGCGAGGCCTATGTTCAGCAGTGGACGTCGTTGGGCTGATATGATGATGATGATGATGATTTGTATAAGAAAATATTAAATAGTTTATCATTTATCACATTACATACGCAATTACCTGTAAAATATCTCTATGAAATTCGTAGGGGCTAGGAATATGAAACTGCATCCAATGTGTCGCGTCGCGTCGCCTTTCACACAGATTCTGCCGCCGTTTTTGAGTTATTGGCAAAAAATGCGCTTCTCAACAAAAGGGCATAAGCGCTATGAAGATGTAACGCACTTTTATTGCAGAACCCAGCTTTGAGCATGGTCTGAACTGCTCTTAACCGGTTTTTTATACTAGTATTATATTGATAAGTATGAATTATAATAAAACTATACTTATCTAAATAATTACAATAAAGATATATTTTCACTTTATGTAAACTTATATTATCACCTCACAGTTCTCATAGAAACAAATGCTGCGCAAAGTTGTCCTTTGGCTCGATAGATGGCGTTATCCCGTTAAGCTAGATCGCGATATGGTTTCGTTCACATGCTCAGAATATAAAGGCCGAGAATTTCACATCCCTTCAAAGAAAGTAATGTAATATAAAAGTTCGAATTTGAAGCTCGAAACACTGTTATTTTTGATAGTCTACTATAGTTAATGCTATACGTAGTACTGTTTTACACAAGCTGGCCTTTAGTCCTAATTAAAGTTCATTTTGCGGTTGGTCCACTTACCATCAGGCTAGGCGGGCCGTATGTCCTGTCATGGTATAAAAAACCTAAAGATATGTCTAATAATTAGGTATAGGTATGTGGAAGAGTTTTATGGTTTATTTCAACCTTTTTTTTTAATTTATATGTTTTTTAGATACTAAATTTAATATCATAATATTAAATTTATTATTTAAACCTAATATTTAAAATTTTATAACATATTATTAAATTATAAATATTAGGTTATTTTGATTGTAATCCATGGTGTTATGTAGAATAGTTAGTAGGATATTGTTTCTAGATAGGCCTTGATTATCTATATACCCATATTTTATTTTTAGGTATAATAGTTTGTTATTTACTTGCTTTTGTTTTTAATAAGATGACAAATATATTTTGTAGAGGTATGAAAACAATATTACTATTAAGAATAAAACGGTAGGTACCTGGTTATGGTAGATTACAATTACATACTAAGTATATTAAAATTTATGCCGTAACTTCTCCGTACGCTTTTAGCTAATAAAAGCACTGGCGCCATCTAGTTATTTTTTTATGAACTTGAGCGTTCACAGAGATAATATTTCTTATTCTATGCTATCCATGCAATTCTAGAACTCCTTGATTTGGTTCCAACGTCGCCTTTTTACCATCACAACACTCAACTCCGCTGTAGGCTTCACCCGCACTACCTGAAGCCGATATCGTAAGGTTTCAGTGATCATTCCTCCCACGTACGTGCCGGCTCTGGGGTGAACTTCCTACAGAGGTGTTTCCTGAGCGCTATGACATGTCCTTCTTCAAATGAGGTTTAAGAGAGTTATCCTCTTAAGTTAGGCAACGGCTTCGCTGTGCCCCTAACATTGCCAACGTCCATGAGCGGCGGTAACCACTTACCATCAGGTGGCCGGCTGCACGTCTGCCACTTCAGGCAATAAAAAAAGAAACTATAAAATGCAAAAATATTTATTTTACCCTAATAATTTAATAGACTACTTACTATAAGTTTTTGCTTCAGAATCAACGTCCATAGGTTAAAATGATGCTTTTTGTTATTACAATGTCAAACACATTCAAAAAAGTTAATACACCGACTGACTAAAGCACATAAGTCACAGTCATGACAATTTAAACTCTAATGTGTACCGTTTCAACCTTATCAGTCTCTTCACATCTTACGATATAATAAACAGCATAAGTCGCCTTATGTCAAAAGGTTTCATTATATTTTTAAACTGAGTAAGATGATGTCTAGTATTTTCTAGAGACTTAGGTATGTGATTAGGGACGTTAAGTGGGTGACGTTTGCTAGCTTGAGGGTAGCTCATTAAGAATATAATTTATTGACTAAAAATACTTAAGTGCCTGTGTGTGTGTAGAACACAAAAATCACTCAGTAGTGATACGATCATTCAAAAGTTTCCTTTTGTGTACTTATATTTATATAAACAAAACACCGTATTTTGATACTCAATATGGATATTAGCCGAGGAAAAAAAATAGTCCAGATTGTGTTAAAACCTTCATCTACTCAAGGTATGTCTGAGAACTTTTCGAAATCAAAATAGTATAAAGATGTTAATTTTATTTGTATTTTTTTTTGTTTCAATTGAAAATAAGTGCTGCTGTTGTACTTAATTGTCCCAAAGGGACACAGCCTGTGATTCTTATGATGATGTCGTTCAAAATACAATGATATTTTTAGGTGGATTTTTGCAAAAAAATAAACATTGACATTATTGACCACAAATTCATGATTCCCGTTCACAGCCACTTAAAAGTTGATACTGACCACAGGCTTATAGAAAATCAAAAGAAGAAAACCGAACTACAAATCTGTCTTCCGCACAATTTGGATACAATTGATAAGATAGAGCAGTAAAAAAAAAATTAAGTGGTTGAAAGAAAAAAAGGCCGACTTCTTTTACTTCTCTTCATTGCTGAAGGATCCGCTAGTATTACGACACAAAGATGTAGATGGGTGACAATTTAAACGGCTCGATAAAAGATGGATGCACTATAACAATGATTTCGGAGTAATTTCTTGCAAAAACAACTTTTTCTTTTTCTTTTATACCACGACGCTGACAAACAGACGTACGGTCCGCCTGATGGTAAGCGGTTACCGTAGCCTATGGGCGCCTGCAACACCAGGGGCATCACGAGCGCGTTGCCGACCCTTAAGAAACCGAAGAAGACACTTTTTTTTTAAATTTAGCTTTAAATGACGAGGTTCTGTTGTACCTGATAAGATTCCCGTAATATCATTACAGCTTTTGTCGATATCCATGGAAAAATAGATGATTTAATTTTTTTACTTTCATTATTGCCTGATGTCTTCCATAGCTTTTACAGAGTAACTACTGTAATAGATTTAAAAAATACTGAACCTGATATTATACATAGTGAGGATAATGAATAATTTTTTTACATACTTAAAGTTGATTATATACCGACTTAATACTTAAATATTGAATCGTGAAAAAAAAAATTAAACTACACCGTTTTATTTGTTTTTTTTTTATACATATTGTGCAGGTACTGTTCTTTTACATAGTTACATAGTCTACATAGTTTTAGGTATAAAGTAGCTGTTCTTAATGACATAAATCACAAAAAAAAACGGTTTACTCAATTTTATATTTACGGAAGTTCATGTTGTATGTTAGTATTATTTTGTAGACCTTAATAAAATAATAAAATATAATAAAATGTTAAACCTGATTTTTTTATTTAGTTTTTTGTTGTTCCTGAAAAGTATGACTTTTTGACTTATGCGCTTTAGTCTGCCAGCCCTTAGGTATATGGGGAGGGAATTTAGCCTACTATACCACGCTGGCCCGACGGTTTGGTATAGGATTTGATACGAATTTTCGTTTTCTCTGAGTGCTCTTGTCTGGTTTATGGTTCTTAATTACCAATTTATAGTAAAGTAAATCTCAACTTTTTTTTTTTAATTCAGAACAAAGAAAATAATCGCACTTTTACTCCTTGTGGACCTAATGTTGTACAGACGACGTGCAATCATCATTTAAACTAAACCTAATACTACTTTCTTTAGGATTTCTTCCTACCTTCGGCCCGTCACTACTACATATGTATGGCAACGCTTCAGGATTAGTAAGCACAGACACAGAAGATGGGCCATATCATCAAGGTGCGATGCTAGTGTCTCTCAGAACTGTGGTGCCGTACTATGAGCAGGAGCTGAGGTCCACTAGCGTTGAGCCTGTGCAACCTCTTAGCTCGGTAAGCTTTAACAGGTAGTTTTTAATTGACTGAATTTCTTCTAGACAGAACAAATTATGTTAACCGTACTCGCCAAAGCTACGAGTAGCATGACTAGCAAATGAAACTCAGATCTATTCATAAAGAATTATGATCACTTTTCATTAATCGATTTGATAGCTAATTGATGTCCGTGACGTCTCCAAGTTTGCTGTCGCTTTTACTCAGTTACCTATATCATAATATATATTGCTTCGTAGTTGTATATCTTATTAATATTTTAGGAAAGTTTATGGATGATGGAAGATTTTTGTGTATTTTGCCCTATTCTCGAAGTATCGATGTTAGACAGGCGTGTGTGTGGAAAAATGTGCGGTGTTGCGATGACAATTGGCGAATCTCCAACTGATGAACAAGGCGATGAAGGTAAAGTATTATTATTATGCGTCTTCTCTTCATGGGTATAGTTATATTTAAAATAATATGATGTGGACAATATCACTTTAGTACACGCGTTCACACTGACACAACAGCCTGCAGTCGATCTGATCGTGCTTCAGCCGAGGCTATGCTATGCGCTGTCCATCCAGTGTCAGTCTTCTACTTTGCTCAATAGAGCTTCGGCTGTTGCCATCACGTGTAATGTGGACGTACAGTATAGACGTGTTCCTAAATCTTCATTAAACTAAATAGCTCGGTGCTGTCGAGTGCCTCGCTATCTGACAGTTTTACCGCAGCAATAGACTTGCGATGCTGCTCGTTCTGTGTAGACTCGTCTATTTAGTAACGATTAAATAAAAGTAGAAGACATTTTGAACAACGTATAAGGTATTTTTTATTCTGTTCCAGAGTTCGTGGTTTTGATGACTGAAATAAGTAAGTTTATAATTGTATATGAAGGTACATAATTAAAGGGGTCTTATATGTTAGGATTAGCTTTTACAAGCAACGAGGCCCCACTTTTACTCTATTAGGCGGACATCAACCTGTTTTAACTCACCTGTCACCCACGAACCTTGGTAGAACATGATCGATTTTTTTATACCATGACCCATACCATGACGGTGACAAATAGGCGTAGGTACAGGTTAATGATAAGCGGTTAACGTAGCTTATGGATACCTTCAACACCAGGGGCATCAGGAGCGTGTTGCCGATTCAAAACCTGTTCACTTTCTTTTTTGAAGAACCGTATACTGTTTGTTATCCCTTAGAAAATCCTAGTTATGGACTTTTTTCCACATCTTGAGAGTCACTGGAGGAAATTCCTCTGAAATCGCTCGATGCGAGACCATTTAGATTCTAAGGTGTGAAGATGAAATGCCTGCCGAAGGCCAGCGGTCGATGGTAGAAAGTAACCGGATTTATCAGGCTATAATAGTCTTCATAATATAATTAATATAATCTGCTTTCCTCAGAAAGCCGCAAATTATACTACACTGGATCTCTAGATGTAGTAAAGACTGTACCACCAGTATACAGCTACTTGGATTTTGAAGCTAATTTGCCAGTTTTGCAACTGGCCACGAGGCTACCTGACTTCAGGTTTAGAGTATATAGAAATAATATGGTGTACGGGATTGTGACTGAATTCGTAAGTTATTTAAGAAATTAATCATTTTCTATACTGTAGCCTGCATTAATGTTTGAGTCTCAATTTGGTTTGAGTTTGATTCTCGGTGCAGACTAAACGTTACTGGGAATATTCTGTCGTGAAATTCTCAGAATTATTTTGTTTTTGTTTGAAGTACAAGATTGTGCACAGAAAATGGCAATACTCGCCTACTATTACGGTACTTAACACATTATGTAGATATGATAAGATAAAACCTATCCCAAAATTAGTAGACCCTTATCTGACAGTGGTAAAATAAACCCTTAATTTGTATGATTACGATAGGTAGTATACAAGATCGAGGGAACTGATCTTCTGCAACTGAACATCCACACAAACATAATCTGCTGAAATCATAACGTTTCTTTCGGTCTTGCCGTAGTTGGATAAAAACAAAGATGATTGGTTAAAAAAGCTTCTGTCCGCGGCTTTGCTTGTATGGCACAAATTATATCGATTTATCATCACCATCATCGTCATCAGCAACCCATTAAGATCCACTGCTGGGCTCGAGTCTCCTCTCCTCAAACTAGAGAGCTAATCGATTTATCGCATTCATAATAATAGTAAAGATTGCTACCTGTGGCTGTTCACCTTTTTGTATTTACAGGAAAAAGCCTTGAGTGAAGTTGAATCTCGTTTAAAGAACACCACGTACAGTTCCCCAAAAGACCTCTTCGAAGACTTGAACCGAGCAGCTGATGAAGTAGCTGGCGGGATTTTAAAATACCTCGACCTTGTCCAGTCTACGTCAATGACGGATAATGATGACGGTAATATTACCGGCATGAAATTTGCGACGGAGTTAGATCAGAAACAGCTGGCATTGCAGAGAGAAGATGCCGTAAGTTTAGGCCTGGACTGCAGCAAAGAGAAGATGCGACGTGAATAAAGCTTCTGAGACGTGTGTTGAGCTTTGTGTGCATTGTTATTCAGTACATATAGACATTTTATTAATTGCTCACAATAAGTCTCTTTCTTTCGAGCTCGTATCTACTTTGATGAATTCCAGGACTTATGACCTTTTTCTATAGACCATGCCCGTATTAGGAAACCATTCCTAGCACTTACGCACGAGAGCACGCTTTTCAGGGTTCCCTTTCTGCTATAAATTTTAATGCTCTCCTGTCCGCTATCTTGACTATGACTTGTTTGCGGATGAATGGTATGACATACTGTTAGAATGTTTGCGGAGAATGTTGGATGATGAATGTGATTTTGGAAGGAATGTATGTATTATTATTGAATTTAATTCTTATTGTATGTATTGTCATGTATTTTTTCATTAACTACTTTTATTTTCTGGTACCTATGACTCCTAAAGACCTCCAGCAAAAAGTCCTCTAGACATTAGTCTAGAGAACTTACCAGTTACATTAGTAACTGGTATACTGCCGTTTTAATTAATGTAAATAAATAATTATCCCTATGTCATACATAATAACATAATAATAATTTTAACGGACACCAAGCACACGCAGACTCGAAGCAAATATTATATAAATTACACATATATTTGTCCCGTGTGGGTATCGAATCCATGTCAATCGACAAGGGGATGTTAGTAGCGAGGCGATCACCTCAGTTTTGCTCTCTCTCACTTCGTTATAAGAGAAAGAAAATACATTTATTTTATCCATCAATACATAAAATTAACGAAAATGAAATTATATACCTAGTAAAAAAAGGAATCGAAAATATTGTTATACACTAGGTCATTGCTTGGTCACAGATATGGAAGAAACTGGATGATTTCTTTCCAATCCATCCAATCACTTTTGATTATTATCATTGTGGGTTTAAAAACAGCTGACGACGCGTTTCCTGAGAATACTGGGACTTCCAAGCATTATAACTTGATTTTTGCAGGAATTCATCCTAGCTTACAGGAGTTACAGTGATGGGTTTGTTGGTGATATTGTCCCATAGATAATGAAGTGAATGTTTATCCAGTGAAACGTGGTTCTTAAGACCAATACCATCAGTAGAAAATTATTTATAACTTCAAACGCTCACTTACTTCTGTAGTGCTGTATTCCAGGAAAAAATCTACCACCTAATTATGAAGAAAATAAAATCCAGTTCTACTATTAGTCTTTGTAGTCCATCAGTCAAAGATATAGAATGTGTGCCGAGCTCCAAAAAAGACGTGAAGTTGATGCTGGCTGAGTTAAGGACACTGGCTGAAAGCTTAAAAAACCTAATGTTCAAGGTGGTTATTCATCTATTGATTTTACTTCATTCTTTAATTAGTACAGTGGTTGGAACTTTTTTGTGAGTACAAAGTGAGTACATACGACGAGTCGACTTATTTTAATAAAAAACCAACCAAGTACGAGTCGGGCTCGCCCACCGATGTTTCTGTTATTCTATACGATTATGCAATTTTTAATATTTTTTATTGAAATGTGTTGAAAACTATAAATGAGAATATATATTCACCTAAAGGTAGCTAGGTGCACTATCTTTATGTAACGTCAGTCCGGAATAAACTCTTACTCCTACTCAAATTTACTACTTACAAGGTACTTCTTCCTATATAGTTCTAATATTAAGTGAAGAATGTGAACTACACGAGTATGGTTTTCGGGTTTTTTCCTTTACTTGTGCAACTTGATATAGTCAAATTTCATGATTCTAGGTCAACGGGAAGTATATATAATATTGTACCTATATATTATATACCCTATAGGTTTCGTCTTTTTTGTTGCAAGGGATTGCAAACCCGAGTATTTGATACCTATTCATTTCAGCTTTACCCCAACGCGTTCTTGAAAAAATATTCATTCGACATTATTCAGACGGACAGACGGACAACGACAACCTTTAAGGTTTCCGTTTTTTACTTTTGTGGTACGGAACCAACTTTTCAAACCGTTTTGTCAACGATTTAACGTCAATCATATCGATTGTAGTGGCCTAGTAAGCTGTAGTCGACAGTCAATTGATTTGGTTCGTAAGTTTGCCGATTGTCTTACTAAGGCTACGTATTAAGAAAAGCAATTTTATCTTCGCAATAGAAACCAGGTCGTCGGTCCATCTGGTGGGGGGCCGTCCCACGCTGCGCCTTCCAATACGTGGCCGCCACTCGAGAACCTTTTTCCCCCATCGGCCATCAGTTCTACGAGCTATGTGCCCGACGAAATGGTCAGGGTGGCGGGCGGCCGTTGGTTGCAGGCGGCACAGGACCGTTCGCAGTGGCGTAAATTAGGTGAGGCCCATGTTCAGCAGTGGACGTCGTTGGGCTGATATGATGATGATGATGATGAATAGAAACCATAAAATTGTAAAGAAAATTGGATTCAAATATGGAAATTTTTTTTTCCTGCTAACATACCACGCGGGCAAAGCGACCTACAGAATTTAAAATGTACATTGCAATTATGATTTCTATCCAACTATTCAGTAGAAGTGTTCAGATTTTTCAATTTCTGTTGTAGACATCGGAAGGCTGGCCTGACCTAGTGATATGGATCTTAAATGCTGGTTCTCGAGTTGCTTATTTCAGAGTTCCTCTTGCAAATATAGTTTACTCTGTAATACCTGAACAAAATGGTAAAAATTGTGGACGTATACAAACTATTTATTTAAAGGTAAGCGTAAACTGTTGGTGCTATAAGGTAACTTAGGGATCATACAGTATCAGAATGCTATGCAGCATAAAACTGTGATTTACTACTAATAATAGCCGTTTTAACCCTAATTCATAAATGAAAAATGACTAGTAATCGTTTTCCCCATGAGTGGAGAGCTCGAGAACTCTTTTCTAGAGTCAAGTTTTTACGGTACTAACCGGAAAATGTGATTTCGCTGTCTGTTTGAAAAAAAAAATTAAATTCCACTTTGGCCCATTTTCGGGGTTGCTTGATAGAACAAGAGATGGTAGTGGAAAACTACAGTAAACCTTGTTAATAGCTAAATTTGGTTCCAGCCACTAAAGTGTACGAAACATTTGAATAACCCGGCAACATGTCACTGCATTGCCGGCAAAGTCGAAATGATTCTTTGGATGGGTCTTTACAGACAAATGCATGCGTTTGATACCCGTGTAATGAAGGGATACAAAATAAGAGTAAAGGATTACGACATGAGTCTGAAAGCTTCTACTATTGTGAGCATTGAGTATTTTTTTATAATAATAATATTCTACCACATTCACACAGTGTCACCTAGTCCTAAATTAATCAATAATTAATTATATTTGCTTGTGTTGTACTAAACAATGATACGCTACTTAAATACATTTTTTTTGTAAATACATACATAATTTATTATAGACAAATTACACCCAGACACAGTACAAACAATCATGCTCATCACACAAAGATTTGTCTTGGGTGGAAATCGAACCCATGACCTCCGGCTTAGCAGTCAGGGTCACTATCCACTAGGCCAACAGGCCAGTCATATTTATTCACTAATTATGAGCCGCTACAATACATATTCTACTTTAAATACACTCAATTTTAGACTAGCTTCCGTCTGCGTGGTATGTCAGTAAAGAGAAGCCCATATTTTAAGTTAGACCTCAAGTACCATACCGCTTACCATCAGGCGGACCGTATGTCTGTTTGCCATCTCTTTTTTATACCACGACGGTATAAAAAAAGTACATTGGGGAAAACATGTTATTTTTAAAAAAAATAAGGCCCGCATCCTGGAACAAGCCCTGTCTGCAGGTCTGCGGGGGACTTTACAAACATTCTTATAAACAACACAAAGTACACCCAGACTCGAAACAAATATCTATAAATCATAAATGAATATTTGTCTCGTTTGGGAATCAAACCAGTCACTCGGCACGGTGATGTTGGTGGCGAGGCGGCCACCTTAACCACTAAGCCCTAGTGACAGTCAAATCCATGCTGTAGTTTTTTTATGAACCGCGTACAAGCATATTGGCGTGGTGGTACTGTTTTTCAAGAAAGGTGGAAACACCCTTCTTAGAAATTACAGATACTTCGTCTCTAGCGCAGGCTTGGCGACTTCCAGCCACCCAAACAATATACTATAGTACCATATACCACATACATACGCTGTGGCAAGTTATACAAAAGACCGAGGAGTATAACTGGCCACTATGCTTAGCGTCTGTAGACTATGAGAAAGCCTTCGACCCGGTGGAAACATGGACAGTGCTACAGGCACTCCAGAGATGCCGAATTGAATTGACCATCAGTATATCAAGGTGCTGAGGTGTTTGTACAGAAACGCCACCAGGTCAGTTCATCTCGAGGATCTGAGCTCGAAACCTATCCAACTGCAGCGAGTTGTGAGACAGGGAGATGTGATATCTCCGAAACTGTTCACAGCTGCATTGGAAGATATCCTCAAGCTTCTGGACTGGGATGGATTTGGCATCAACTTTAGTGATGAGTACATCACCCACCTTCGGTTTGCCGACAATATAGCGGTCATGGGAAAATCACTGGAGGACACACACAATAAACAGTAGCCTCAATAGAGCTTGTCAACGGGTGGGCCTTAAAATGATCATGGATAAGACGAAAGTTATGTCGCATCACCATATAGCACCCGACCTTACCTATTGTGGGGAGCTCTAATCTTGAAGTTGTTGATGAACATATATACTTACCTGGGACAAACGGTTCGTTTAGGTAGGTCCAATTTCGAGAAGGAGGTTAACCGCTGAATCCAACTCGGTTGGACAGAGTTCGGGAAGCTGCGCACTATTTTCTCGTCCACAATACACAAAAGTCTTCAAGTAATGTGTGTTGCCAGTGATGACTTATGGTACCTACTGAAACGTGGTGGCTAACTATGGGGCTCATTAGAAAGCTCATTGTCGCTCAGCGAGCCATGGAAAGGGCTATGCTTGCAGGTTCACTGTTTGATCCAATCAGAAATGAGGAGATCCGCAGAAGAACTAAATTGCCGACGTAGCTCACCGAATCGCATCGCTGAAGTGGCAGTGGGCAGACCACATAGCCCACAGAACTGATGGCCGATGGGGCAAAAATGCTCTCGAGCGGCGGTCACGTATAGGAAAGCGCAGCGTGGGGTAGCCCCCCGCCAGATGGACCGACGACCTGGTATAGGTTGCGGGTAGCCGTTGGATTCGGGCGGCACAAAATCACTCGCGATGGCGGAAATTAAGTGAGGCCTATGTTCAACAGTTGACGTCATTAGGCTGATATGATGATGATGATGAATATAAAGTTACACTGCATACCATGCTCTGGTTTTCTAGCACCAGAGTACCCTATCTTTTTTTATATACTTTATACTACGACGGTGGCATACTACGACAGACGTACGGCCCGCCTCATGATAAGTGGTTATCGTAGTCTATGGCTGCCAGCAGTATCAGGGGCATCACGAGTTTGCTGCCAATCCTTCAAATCTCTTTGCTCACATGAGCTCCTGACATGACTACTCACTATCAGGAACACAACACCAATGAGTTTGACTATGATTTCTCTCGACTTAAAAGTTTATTATTTACAGGTGTTAGAGTGTCGTGCCTTCATTTACAAAGCAAAATTTATTAACAGTATAAACCATGTCGATCACCTACGCAACACTTTGTATGTAAGGATAAATATAATGAATGCACTGAAGGAGACAAAGGTAAAATTAAATATTCTGTAGCTGAAAACTCATACCTATCTCATATTATGTAATTATATTTTAATACAATAGGGTAAGGTGTGCTTTACAGTGCAGTGTTACAAAAAAGAAAAATATTTATTTAATTCAACTTCCAACTGGCATGGATATAAACTATACGGATATAAACTTCATTTCAAATATGCTTTAATCAGATTAGTCATCACACTGAACCCCGTACATGAGGTACTCTGTTACAGGGCAAGTTGTGTTACAACACATCAAAATAAAATAAAAAATTAAATTTTTTTTTTTGCTTGGGATTAGTTTAAGTGTCAACAACAAAAGAGAGCTCTTTGACATTATACCTATGGCCTGTTTCATCACCTTCAAATAAGTGTCTAATAAACTACCGGTCTGAGACTTTTCTACAGATTGTATATGAAAAATATGTCTCAAATCTATCAAGTTAGTTTCATACTGTAACGGTTGCACCAGTTGCAGGCTACGTTCTGCACGACTGCACCTCTTTTGACCAACTTTTGGATCTCTTTTGATTTCTTTTTAATTTACTTTTAATAATTTAAAATTCAAAATCCTAAATTAATTCAAATTCGAACCGAGTCTTCGTCGGACCACCCGTCGAAGACTAAAGGCTCACTATTATTCCGATTTCTTGTACAGTGCACGCACTTCTTGACATTTAAAATTAATACTATAACTTCATAAGATCAGTTGTGTTTTATTGTGAGGGCCCCACGCCCTTCCCCATATATTTAGCCGGATCCTACTACCATATTCTTGCCTAGCGCCCATTGGAGGGGACGGTGGAGACGCTAGAATACTAGCTATCTAGTACTTATTTGCTAGTGGTGAAACAGACGCTTAGTATTTACATGATTTCTATTATCTAATTTAATCTCATACCTTATTGCACTATATTCTACATCCATTTTCCTCTAAATTCACATCTTTTACAATCACATCATGGATCTGTACTCAAAGATGACCAATATTGTGGAGGACCTTTTAGCTTTGTATGTCTTCCTTTTTTCCTATAAAATGCGACAGGAGACTATATCGAAAACTTAAAATATCATCTAACAATTCCTTTGAATTATGCAACTTTATCTTCCATCTAGAGATATAGAATAGAATAACCTACAAGAATACAACTATTGGTTTATAAGAACCTATATTGTTGAAAGAATTATCCTCCAACTCCTAATAGTTAAGGAGTTATACCTTCCAGAGAGGTCACCTGAATAACTTACAAGAAAACAACTATTGGTTTATAAGAACCTATAATGTTGAAAGAATTATCCTCCAACTCCTAACAGTTAAGGAGTTATACGTTGCATCATCAGCTCATAACATGAGATGATGACTATCAGACGTAAATACTTGAATAACTTTAAAAAATATATGAAACACGTTACATGCGCCTATAAAATTTGAGGGTTGCCTTCGATTTCCCTAAGATTCAATCATCAGAACTTAACGTGGTGAATAGAGGACCAATACGAAAGTATAAACCCTTTCAAACAAAAAAAGAATTTTTCAAATCGGTTCAGGCATCTCCGAGAAATCATTGAACATACACAAAAAAAAAATTCTTTAGCTTTATAATATTAGTATTTATTAAGTGTAATTAACCCATTACTGTGAATGGGTGTCGCAGATGTAGAGGTAAATTAATAAAAATTGTTGTTAACACACACGCATACACACACAAACACGCAACTTAGAAAACGCGACCTGTTTTATTTCTCAAGATGATGATCTGATTTTATTTTTATGTAATTATATTTTTACATGGCTTATAAAGTCATATTTACTTGGTACCTATTAACCAATTAGCAACAATATATATGGAAATACTCAATGGAACTGTACAAAATGTTAAATTATTTTATGTTGTTCGACTATTAATAAAATTAGACCTGAAACAATCTACTGGGCGGCACTCGGTTCGATTCGCGGTGAAAAGCGGCTCGGAGAGTAGAGCAGATTTTTATTGCGTTAAAAACAGAGTTTTGAATCAGTGTAATAAGGTTCATTTTTACATGTCATTTCTTTTATTATTGAGAATGCTTGAGAGCAAGCCGAACGCGCTTAATGTGAAATAAGCGACGTACTCGTACTTCACGCAGCCGACCGGTTCCGGCCAGTTCCAAGCGTATAATTCGCGCCGCGCCGCCCGGTCTGTGTGAAAAGAAGAGCGCCGGCCGGCCGATGCTCTCTGAGCCGGTTGGTGTGAACGGACCCTGACTCGTAAACTTGTAAAGCGTAGGTACCTATTTA
The DNA here is from genome assembly GCA_905147015.1 of Laspeyria flexula. Taxonomy (NCBI): domain Eukaryota; kingdom Metazoa; phylum Arthropoda; class Insecta; order Lepidoptera; family Erebidae; genus Laspeyria; species Laspeyria flexula. Next base: position 6,228,719 of record LR989949.1, on the reverse strand, counting down.
CCTGTGCTATTATTCAAAACCCTGTTAGGGTTTAGTGAAATTGAGCACGTTGTCACAAGCTATGTTATATTATAGTCTTTTACAGTCAAAACCGGAATCTATGGCGCCTATTTGGAATCAACTGCTGAAGATTCGCAAGACATATTTTGCTACTATGAACCGGGTAATGCTTAGCCCTCCATCTATGATGGTTGAAGTTATAAACTGTGTTGCGGTGGTAAGAATATCTAATATTTTTTTAGTAGCTTAGTGGTAAAATCGTGGCCTTAACAATAACATCGCCGTACTGAGTGGAAGAGGCTCAATTTACACAAGAGTTGACACGAGACAATTTTGTGATTCATAAATATATCTGGGTGTAATTTTATTGTGAGCTTGTTAAGCCCACAAATGGCTCTCTTTCTTTTCTCTCTCTATTTTTGGACCATACTTCCAGCCTATTGAAGACTGACAGGCCTGACAGCCATAACACTACTTCGTTTGTAAGTACAGTGATGTTTTGCCAATAACAATCTTTTTCTTCGGTTTGGCAAACCTCCATACACTCGCGCTTTCATTCATTATTTTTGAATTCGAATTAAGATGGAAAAATGAATCTTCGCGAGACAACAGAATTCTCCAGAAGAAAAAAGATTTGAGTGTGAGATTTCATGTGGGCAAGTAGCCCACAGGTTGCTGTTCTTTTTTCTACGGTTCTAGTTAAAAGATTGTCGACTACATGACAGTTAAAAAGTATAAAATAAAAGAAAAAATAAGTTAAATAAATTACAACATAAATGTAATTTAATAGTATTGAATCACCATCCTAAAGCTCTGAGCTACCACCTCCGTCGTTACAGTACTTAGCCGTTTTGCTAATGAGAAATGGTTCTCGGAACTCAATAGTAAAAGGAAAAATAACTATGTTGATAGAATGATGGTAGCCAGATGAAAATGTGATTGATATACAAAACCAGCCCGGTCCGCATTTGGCTCTGACCAACAGTATGAATGTGTTATTCACTTTTTGGTATTTCTGTGTACCTACTAGACATGTGACTTATCTGCTAAAGGTAAAGAAAACTCCATTAAAAAAAAACTGTAATCGTATCTCTGATCCACTAACCCGCATTAGGCCAACGGGTGTGGACTAAATCTCTCTCAGCTCTTTAAATAGAGAATACTCTTGCCCAGCTGTGGAACTACAATAGCAAGCCATTAATGTCCGACTAACGGTGAAGGAAAAAAATCGTGAGGAAATCCACAGCTCCGAGAGGTACAGCAGTGGAGCTTTAATGGGTCGCAATTATTTCACTATGTTGACAGTAGACGAGACATTATATCTTACGTGACTAATACAGCAATTTTGATATAAGATGGGTATAATGATGCTTGACTGTTTTGTAATTTTCATTTTCACATTGGTGTAATTATTATTATATGCGATGGTGGCTCAATGGATAAAGGCCCGGCGCGGCGTGCAAATCACGCGGTTCGAGTTCGATCCCGACTAGCAGTACCAATGTGGATTCCACTTTGTGGAATTTATATGTACTAGTCAAGTGACTTACCATCTGCTAACGGTGAAGGAAAACATCGTGAGGAAACCCACATACCCTAGAAGTAATTCTATGAGTATGTCTGATCCACCAACCCGCACTAGGCCAGCGTGTGTGGATTATGTCCTAAACCCTCTCAGCTCTCTAGTTAGAGGAGAGGAGACCCGAGCCCAGCAGTGGGACTAAATGGGTTGCTGATGTAATTATTATTCACTTAAATTTGCATGCTATGTACTCTGTCTAAATGAAATTGAATCTTCTGCATATTTATGTAACATCACAATACATATACCCAACTTTTAAAGCAAATAAAGAATAGTAGTAAGGCAAAAACAGGTGTAATGAAAGCCATTATGGTTTGTTTTAGAGTAAACTCGAGTTGGTAGGTCGTTTTGAAATTCTGCCGAAAGTCGATGAAAACGCGGAAATTGATAATGCTCCGCAGCTACAGTGGTACGATATTAAAAGAGGCAATGAATACATCGGACAGTTGCTTATGTCAGCACAGTTGATACAGGTAAGACCTTTAGGTATAATATATGTATGTTAGTGACTTAAGTAACAGTCGATTTTCACCTTGACGATTTTTCAGTCGAAATTCACCTTGACTTATTTTAGAAAGAAGAAAGAAAAAACATTTATTTGGTATAGACACACACACAAGAGAAAAGCATATAACGTATAACAAAAGGTGAACAAGGTGAAGTTTACTAATTAGGCTAAATTTATACCCCCCCCCCCGTGTGTCCTATCGCACCAAAAGGGTGTCCAGCTCAGCATGTGCTAGGTTGATGAAACCTAGCGCTGGTTTTCAGCTGGATCCCAGACGATGACATACCTATGTCAAGCAAGCAAAATGTATGTGTAGTGTGGTAGTATAGTGTGCCGATGATGGGTGTGGTGCAGGATAAAATCATAAATAATATAACAAGATTAAAATTAAATGTATACATGTATTATAATTTATTGCATAGATATTACGATATGAATTGTATTATAAATTACTTAATAAAAATTAGAATATTCATCATTCATTATTATTCATTATTATATTAATTATTTAAAATCAAGATTATATTAGTTATTTAAAATCAAGATTATATTAATTATTTAAAATCAAGATTTAATTATGGACTGGTTTGAGATGATCAGGTTTAATTCTTTTTGCTTATCCACAATGTAATGGCGCAATCTCATTCTGAATAAACTCAGGGCGAGAGAGTTTTAGAGAGTCTTATTATAATTATGTGTTGAGGATTGGAATAATATGTCTTTAGTTCCAAATAAATATCTGTTTGTGGTGTATATTTAAAAATTTTACGGTGACACACACATAAATTTGCTGATAAGTATGTGATCGTTTTCTGAAAGTTATATGACAGATTATATTTGCACATTTCTTTTAGTAAAATTGTCGATACAGTGCCATAGTTTTTAAAGTGTTTGGTAGTATAATAAAAATTAATTATCAAGTTATCGATGACATTTTTATAAGAGAACGATTTTTTGCAAAAATAAATGAGTTTGGGGCATCAAAAAAAAATTGTTATCAGTGCACTAAAAAGTGCATTGTATGTTTTTCAGGTACCCGAGGTTGTACTAAAATCAACGGTATACAGTGACGAAGGTCTATTGCCTTCAGCTGTATCAGATATTGATCAAGAAACTGATGAAATAGAACCGCTACCAGCCCACCTCATACCGAAGTATACTACATACAAGTATTATACTTTTTAATTATATATACTAGCTTTTGCCTACAGTTCACCCGCTTGATATCTTGATAAAAAGTGTGCTATTTTTACCCGTCTACGGCGAAGCCAAAAGGGAGGGTAATGATTTTGGCAGTCTATGCATGTTTGTTTCTATGTTCCCCGTAGCGCCTTAACTATTGAACCGATTTTAATGAATGAGATGTCAATAGATTCGTAATAATAGCCCGGGTGACATAGGCTATATAAATTTTATACGACGGAATTTAATCCGCAGATTCTAACCTCGACAAAAATTAAACAGAGATAATCATCACATGTTTGGTAAAAGAAAGGTTACGAGCACATTACAAATATATATATAATATATCAAATACAAAATATGTTTAAAACGGTGTCGAAAGTTCGCGCTGTCCAGTCGTTTAAATTAATTGTTCGTTTATGAAAATATCAAACCAATATTACGTTAGAATATATTTAGAGAAGGCAATATATTTATTATACAATAAAAAGTATATATACGAGTACATAATAACTTAAATCAAGTATTAAATACTAAAAAAGTTCTAAATAATAAAATAAAGTTTAAAAAACTATAACCCGACTACGTACAAAAGGGGTCTAAAAAGAACAAAACAAGAAAGTATAATTCAGGTAGAAATCCAGAAATGCATAAGTACAAAAATGGTTAAGGTATTCCTACTTTGATTATGTGGGGGCCAGGGTGTTCCTGGCCTCCACATAATCAAACTACTACCTATTTTTTACAATTACTGTCAATTGCAAGAAAGGGAGAGATTCCATAGATATATCGTATTCGGTCTCGTTTTCATAGGATTTTTTTCATCTCATTATTGTAATGAAAAAATTTCAACCTTATTACGCAAATCACAGAGGAGCTTTTAATTTTCTAATATCGTCCCGTAAGAATTCCAGCTAGTTAGGAGATATAAGTTCTTTGATCAGAACTACATGTCAAAACTATTTTCTATATTTTTAAGAGATTTGACTGACAACCTTTACATGTATTCTTCTTAATTTTGATATTGAAGTGTTACTTTCAATATTCCCAAGAAACTTAGCTGGAATGCCTACCTACACTTCAAAAGATATTGTCTCTCTCTACTGCGTATTGTCTCGCTCTACTAGAATGTCCACACGTTAATTTTATAAACAATGTGACACTTTTTAAAAATCTTTGTTAAAAAAATCCTCTACTCGTCATTTCTATCTATAGGTGTCTATGATTCTACCTTTTTGGAAGCGTACAGAGGCTTATTTTTACTGCTCCTTAATTCATTCTTTATAGGGCTTTATTAGGGCCCCGAATGTTTATCGACCAATGGAAATTAGTTCTAAAACTCCATTGTGCTTTTTCTAATTTAATTACAGAGTTGACGTCTATTGGTGGGGCCTACGAGAAGTTACCACGTCAAGGAAACCATGCGTCGTCCTTGAAATCGACGAGCTATTAATAAAATCCGATGTTGTTGCTGACAAAAAATCCAATTGTAACTTTCCAAATGGAAAATCTTCGCATACATTCGAGTCGCCATTAAGTGAATCTTATTCGCCTCCGTTAAGCATAAGACTATACGACAGTAGTACTTTTGGAAGAACTTTATTTTTGGGCACGAACATCGTAAAAAATCCAAATAAATACATCGTAGAATGGATATCTAAAACTGAGAGGAACAACGCCTTTAGAAATGTGTCCCTTACTCCTAGAAAATTTTATCAAGGTAATTTAGATTTGTTGCTTATAATTTATTATTACTTAATTATGGAGTTGTACTAGTTGTGTTAATGTAAGTTGCGGTAAATCTCTACTAGCGGTGAACAAAAACGTGAGCAAATTTACTTTTTTTTACCACAACAGTGGCAAACAGGCTTACATATATATAGCTTATTTCTTCTTGTCTCATTTTTGACTATTACAGTAAGCCAAGTTTTATATATGAAGAAAAGCGCATCACCTCCATTAAGCTTTGTGACTGAATCCACGACCTCACTAAAAGAAACCATTCCAAAATCAAGGCCTTCTAAGTGGAGAACATTGTTTGGTTCTTCAAGAGAGAAGGAGGAAGAATATGCTCTTCTTCCAGTTTGTTCAAAAGAGCACCGCCAGTTAAAACTATTGCAGAATTGTTCAGAATTAGGCATAAATTCGGACTACAGGGATTGGTGGACAAGATATTTTGCATCCGTGAAAGTAAGTTGATATACAGGGTGTATACGACGGTACGACATTAAATGAAACCACGTGTAGCATGTGATGTTAGAAGGCTATACCAAAAAAATTAAACAGAAATTTGCAATAGTTTAGACGTAAATGTACTTTCTTTATGTCACAGTTGTTTACAGTTTTTAACAACCAGTAGGTATTTACGTTGATCTTATGTTGTCATTACGTCATTCAATTCATTTAAATATCTCTGACTCTTTCATATTATCTTATCTCTTACTCTGTTCCGCACTGTTGTCGTCGTCATGTCGAAAACATCATGATAGAAAAATAATGTGTAGTTTTATATTCTTAAATTTTTCGTCTTCAAATAATGTGTAGCTTTTTCTTTTTTTTTTAATAATTTATATTAGAATATGTTTATAAAGGTTAACACTGGCTGCCTTGTCATTTAATGTCGTATCGTCGTATACACCCTGTATATCGTCTTGATTGTTTAGATAGGGATTGATAATAAGTATATTATACTAAAAATCCTTATTATTTTTACCTTTAGGATCAATATGAAGAAAATTTAGAAGAAACTGAGGGTATTGTCGTAAGTATCCATTATTTATTTTATTTATTTAAACTTTATGCACGTAAAGAAAACATACAAATAATCTTAAAATCTAAACAAGTATGTATAAAGGCGAGCTTAACTCATATTTGAGTTCTCTAACAGCAAACCTTAGAGCGATAGAGGAAAGAAGTAAGAATTTGAGAGTGAGAATTATTTTTATTTAAAGAAAATTGTTGTATATAATCTTTTAAACTTTCGCGACTTGTATACATATTAAATTATTATGCAAAGGGTCACGTCACGTATTATATTTAAGGAATATGAAATATCTTATTTATTTGCCCGAAGTTTCGATCGAAATACCTTATAATATGGGGTTCTTCAAAAAAGGAGTGAATAGGTTTCTTAAGGGTCGGCAACGCGCTCGTGATGCCCCTGGTGTTGCAGACGCCCATAGGCTACGGTAACCGCTTACCATCAGGCGGACCGTAAGTCTGTTTGCCACCGTCGTGGTATAAAAAAAAATGAAAAATATATAAGTATATATAAAAAAGCAAAAATAAGGAATTTCATATTCCTTAAATAACATACGTGACGTATTCCGTTGCCGTTGCATAATAATTTCATAAAATTGTTGTAGTCAGTGATTCATACTATTATATAGAGCAGCCTGTAATTGACGGAAAATTTGTCGCGTATTATTATTTATCAGTCAGTAAAACAGAAAAGTATTGACTGGACTGTTGGTCTAGTGGTTAGTGACCCTGACTGCTAAGCTGGAGGTAGTGGGTTCGATTCCCATCCAGTACAAATCTTTGTGTGATAAGTATGATTGTTTGTTGTGCCTGGGTGTAATTTAACTATAATATGTATGTATTTAAAAAGTTGTATATCAGTTGTTTAGAAACGAACAAAACAAAAGAAAACTTTTTAGTCTGCCACGGCACGCGTCTGCATGGTTTGTGCTTTAGCAATAAAGCGTCTCTTACGGTTAACGAGTAAAGGTGCCTTAACACTCCATATATTCAACCTTCCACCTTCAACCGATGAAAGTTAAAGCTGCCTTTATATCTACAGATACGGCACGTTTCAGACAAAAATATATTCTCTATACAATTTGTTTTAGCCGGATTTGTATCTATCGTAACGTGACCGCATACACGTGGACCGAAAAGAGTTATCAAATTATATAGAAAACATTTTTTTTTGTCTAAAACGGTACGTTTCGTGACTGTAGGTTTAAAGCAGCTATAGTTATAATATGATTGATGTTTAGCTTGTGCAGTCCACAGGTAATCTATTTGAAGTCAACACGTCAATATTTCTGTACAATTTCAGTTGTACCAATCAGAATTAGAAACACAAACGGAATTCTCTAAATTTAAAGACTGGTGTACAACCATAAAGTTGTACAACGGTAAGAAGACAGGTATACCGGAGAAAGATGAACAACTTCACTGTGGCTTCCTTAAAGCTGGTATTGCAATATACAGATGGCCACCTACGGAAAACGTTACTGCTGTCAGTGCAAGCGGTGTAGAACTGAACTATGGGTATTGTTTATTGTTTGTTACCAAACAAAGGATTGATTGAAACTTGTAATTTGAAATACAATATTGTATATTTGAGAACATTTGTGACACATTAGTATTATAATTAGTTAAAACGATGTTTCGATGCTTGGGTGGTCGAGCGAAGTGGCCGAGTGAAAAACGGGGTTCGCACCGGGTCTGGCGTCGGTCGGCGCTCATTGGACGAGACGCTGTCGCGTCATCAACGGCGGCCGCCAATGGCTGGCGGTGTGGCGTAGACATTTATTTAATATCTACAATAATCTATATTAATAAACATAACATAGCATCACGCCCTTTTCCCCGAAGGGGTAGGCAGAGGTGTTTCACACCCACATTTCGCCAGCTAGTTTGGTCCCATAAAATAGGGGGCGAGCCTATTGTCATCAACCGGGAACATTTGTTTACCAAACTCCGGGAAAATCTCAATACTGGAATTTCATGTTAGAAAAGCCCAATACCATTTTCACCCGACCCGGGAATCGAACCCGGGACCTCTTGCAAGCAGTCGTATATACTTCCCGCAGTGCCACCGAGACATCTATATTAATATTATTTTAGAATTTGTTTGTTTGATTGAACGCTAGGATCTCAGGAAATCAGGAAGGTCCGATTTGAAAAAAAAATTGTTTATACCATTTATCGATTAAGTTTATAGGCTATATAACATCACGCTACGACCAATAGGAGCTGAGCAGTGGCAAAATAAAGAACGATGAGAGCGAAGCCCTGCTTGACTTCTTAATATTATAAGAGGAAAGATTAATTCTATTTTTGTATGCTTGTATGTAACGAATGAACTCATTGTCAATCGGCCAGTTTTCTCAAATTAAATTATTTCTGTAGTTATTTCAGTGAGTACCCAAGCAATGAGTCAGAAAAATATCTGATTCGTGTGTACATAGTAAAAGGAATAAATTTGGTGGCTAAGGCGTTTACTGGTAAACTGGACCCATACGTGGCGATAAGCTGTGGAAACAAACAGCTTGGAGACCGCAAGAATTATATGCAGAACAACCTAAACCCCACTTTTGGAAAGTTAGTATCAATATCAACAAGTTTGGTTGCAGTGAAATCAATAACGCGGCAGCCGGGAGGTGCTTTACTGTGAAACATAACAAAACAGAGATGGTAACTATACTTATACTCCATCAATTGATGGAGTAGGATGGAGAATTCATCGATATTTACAAACAAATCGCCAGTTAAATATGCATCCTTATTATTTTTATTACTTTGCGATATGGCGCAAAAAAACCGCCTCCTTGCTCTGCAGGGTTCGGACTAGCTCCAACAGCATTCTAAGAATGATTGCCGCGAGGTATGACTCGCCTATTTTGGGCCATTGTATACGTAGATGCATGTCCACCGTACAATTGGTCACAAAATAATTGTTGTTTTTAAATTTAATTCATCTGTTTATTAACATAGTCCTAAGTATATTGTTACTAACATGATATGAATCCTGTGTTCGAAATAAAAATTATTATTATTATTATTATGATAGCAATACGTCATGTTGTTATTTGTCGGCAATCAATAACATTGACATCAATAGCATTGGCGGCCAAAATATTAAAACAGGGGTCGAACGATGATTATGATAGCGTTTATTCGTAGCTCATGACATGTGTTGTTGCATACAACACATGCACTTTGCGAATCCTTTGAAAACCTATTTACAGGGTCCACTCTTTGTTTCAGAATGTATGAATTTCGGTGTACATTACCTGACGATTATCTCCTAACAGTTTCTTTATATGATTTCGATACTGTACCTCCTGACGAGCTCATAGGATCCACGACAGTTGATTTAGAAGATAGAATATTCACGAAACATAAAGCTAGAGTCGGATTAGCATCTAAGTATTACTCGTAAGTAACCTGACTTATATTTTAAAGCTTAGATAAAGTCGCCGAAAAAACACTGGTGGCCGAATGGATAAGTGCACTGGCATGCAAATCCAATGTGGATTTAATTATGTGGAATTTATATCTACTAGTCAAGTGAGTCACCATCTGTTAATGGCGAAGGAAAACATCGAAAGGAAACCGCGAAACTTGCGAAGAAATTCTTAGGATATTTCTGATCCACCAAACCGCACTAAGCCAGTGTACCTGGACCATAATTCATAGCCTAAACCCTCTCAGCTCTCTAGATAGAGGAGATGAAACCCGAAGCCCAGTAGTAGTGATAATGATGACGAGTCTCAATAGCAAATGTAAATGTAAGCACTGCATATTATATAGTAGGTATTTAATTAAGCATATCATACATATAATAGATAATTAGGTAGTATAAGTAGAACTTAATGGAATACCCCGTACACAGTATGGGGTTCTTCAAAAAAGGAGTGATTAGGTTTCTTAAGGGTCGGTAACGCGTTCGTGATGCCCCTGGTGTTGCAGGCGCCCATAGGCTACGGTAACCGCTTACCATCAGGCGGACCGTACGTCTGTTTGCCACCGTCGTGGTATAACAAAAAAAAACAAAAGTGTAATGTTCTGATCCCACAGACAAACTGCCTGTGCAGTTTTGTGGGACATTGTCTGTACTTCTTAAGCATTTGCATAAATGTATAGCGAACTAATAAATAAATAATAAATACTGGAATAACGTTGGCTATTTGTAGGGATAGAACAAGTCATCCGTTCGCTCGGGGTTATAGACAAAATAAATTGTAACTGGTTGGGCAACAAATCTGTTCTCTCATCCAGAATGCCCTTCTCCAATCAAAAAATCGTTACAATCCTTTAATGTGTATTGCGTTCGTATTTTTAATTAGCTTGTGTGCGTAAACATGGCAGTGGGGTGCGTCTTTTGAGATTAGACGAGCTCTACCTGGACCCTGATTCTGACTCATTGGATTGCTCCCAGATCGTAAAATTTTTCGAATCTCAGAACGACATATTTTTACAGCTTAAGTTATTGACTGTTACAAAATAGTTTACCGTATAGAAAATTTAAAACTGATTAATATAAGATTTTGTTAAACATCCATCTATGTCTTAACATTATGTTTTTTAACTTTAAATAAACTGGCATTTCTGGCCGAAAATATTCCGACAGCTCAGAATCAGGGGGCTGGTATAGATAGATTTATCAAAGTTCATTATTTTGGGTGCTGCTGCATTATGCTGGATTATTTTAATAATAATAACAATTGGAATATGATTTTAAATTTCAGCACTGGACCAAAAAAATGGCGGGATTCTTGTAAACCATCTGTTATTCTTGAAGAATTATGCGAAAGAAATCATCTGGATCCACCTTCTTTTCCCGATCCTTCAACTGTTATCTTCAATGGTGTAGAATATAGAGATAATGATTGTAAAGGTGAGGTAATAATGATAATCTTGATTGGGAGCAGAACGCCTCGTCGAATCGCCGTGCGCCACTCTTTTTTTCATATTGTGTCATAGTAAAATAGTGTGTGAGTAAGTGCATGTACAGTCGAGTTCATTAATATATTGGCACCATCAAGGATTCAAAATATTGTGAGCGTTGAAAAGCTCAATAAATACAATAGAACCTATGGATCAAATATATGTCCTCAAGTGCATGGTTCAATAAAATATGCTGTACATTATGCAATAAGTTGTAGTCACCCTATTCAACAAAAATATCTAATGATGGTGATGGTGATGTGGTAACTATGGAGAGTAGTGTGCGGCAGGTGTGGGGCAGGTGTGTGGGGTATAATATTGGTATCGTGTGTGTAAACGCTGATTTGCGTTCCGTCTGCTTGTGAGAGTGTGCGTGATATTAACAATTAATTATTTGGTATGGAGATTTCATTAATGCTTGATGATGAAATGCTTTAGTGATTTTTTCACATTTGTATGTGTTTAGTGTATGTATGTTGAATTGCTTATGTTTTTTTTTTATTGTAATAAGGAGAACTTAGTTGCGAGTATTGACGTTTAGCAATTATTTTAAAAGCACAGGAAAGTACCTATACTTTGATGGGGCCAGATATGGTCTAACGATAAAGACCCTGTTTTCTCAATGGCAGATACGTGCTAAAAAACTGCCTCGGTGGCGCAGTGGGAAGTGTATACGACTGTTGTGCAAGAGGTCCCGGGTTCGATTCCCGGGTCGAGTGAAAATGGTATTGGGTTTTTCTATCATGAAATACCAGTATTAAGATTTTCCCGGTGTTTGATAAACAAATGTTCCCGGTTGATGACAATAGGCTCGCCCCCTATTTCATGGGACCAAACATAGCTGGCGAAATGTGGGTATGAAACACCTCTGCCTACCCCTTCGGGGAAAAAGGCGTGATGCTATGTATGTATGTATGTATGTAGATAAGTGCTAGATAGACTTTCTGAAACCTAGTCGACAGTATTAGACGTATTATTCATAAAAATCAGTCACTAAAATAAATCACTATCACCTAATTTTTTTTGCCTCAGTTTGAGATAGATGTTGTCATCGAACAGTCCTAAGTTGGAATACATCTTGTAACACCAACCATTTATATGCTTCTATCATTTTCTGTCACTTAGAACCGTCATTTCAGACGGGCCTGTTGGTCTAGTGGTTAGTGGCCTTGACTGCTAAGCCGGAGGTCGTGGGTGATCCCCACCCAGGACAAATCTTTGTGTGATTGGCATGAAGTTTTGTTCTGTGTCTGGGTGTTATTTATCTATATTAAGTAAGTATGTATTTACAAAAAAAAATGTATTTAAGTATTATATCAGTTGTTTAGTACCCATAATACAAGCAAATATAATTGCTTAATTTGGGACTAGATGACGTTGTGTGAATGTGGTAGAATATTATATTATACTATTTATTAGAGCAAGACAGAGAGTGATAGCCGAGCTCTCGTTCGTACGAACCACAGACCGAGTTTATTGATCCCAAATGTTGACTTTTCATACTCATTTTATTGCCAGATTATAAGACAACTGCTGAAAAAAAGGAAAATATATGTTTAAGTTTATTACGGCAATGGCACCTGTTACCTGTTTGTGGGTACCATTTAGTGCCAGAACATGTGGAAACGAGAATTTTGTATAACTCAGAAAGGCCTGGAATTGAACAGGTCAGAACTGTAATGATTCTTTATACTTGCACAAAGACCAGCTTGGTATATAGACAAAAACCTATATTTTTTTCTAAAAAGTGCTGGCAATCTTACCTAGTGACAGCAAGACAGAGCATTTTAGCAACAAAGGAAAATTTTATATGAGTCACTTAATTGTGTTAGAACTTTTGAATTGATGTCCTTATTGGTACTACAAAACTCTGTCTGACTAAAGCCAGACTAAGTACACAAAATACTAGCTTGAGGACACATATCGGTACTCAGATTTGAACAAGGAACCATGGCCGACAAGGCGGAGTACTCGTATTTTAGAATCTACAGGATTTTTGAACTTTTGTATTCATGTTATCTTACTCCAGACGCGTCAATTTACGTTGGTAAAATAAATTTAAAATACTCTATCTTGCTAGCGCTTTAGGAACTTGGCGCGATGTTCCTGCTAATATTCATCACCGTCATTTCCACCTATAAACGTCCCACTGCTGGGCAAATGTCTCCTCCGTAATATAATAGTAAAATTTAGATGAATACTCAGAGACGTTACTTAAATTTAAAGTTTATTTAGTAAAAACGTGTAATACTTAAGTCTTTACACCTAAAGACGATTATTCAATGAAAAAATTGTGTTAATGGCAGATTACTGCTAATTGACGTCTCTAAGTGCGGCCGTTAATGCCTATTAAATTAAAAAAAATAAGGCTAAACTAAATTTACAGATTTTTCATGTAAAATCTTTTTCTCGAGTCCGAGATAGATTAAACAGACAATTTTCTGCCAATCGAAATAGTATTTATTGATTTTAAACGAGAATTCACGCGATTATGATTTAGGTAAGTAGGTATGTAAACCTTAGGTGCTTGACGTTTCGACACCGGCCGTGGTCACAAGCTGACTGAAATCGCGTGAATTCCCGTTTAAAATTAATAAAAATTATCAGTCGAAATAGGTCCATAACATAATTTTAAGTGACTTTGCAGGGTAAACTTCATATGTGGGTGGACATTTTCCCACTAGATCGTGATTCATACATCCCTCCACCGGTAGATATTACACCACGAAAATTGGGTGAATATGAACTTCGAGTTATTGTATGGGATGTTCAAGGCATTAAGTATGATGAGAATGGTGAAAAGGTTAACGATGTCTATATTAGAGCGTTAGTATTTTACTTTTGACTGGCCTGTTGGCGTAGTGGTAACCCGAAGGTCATGGGTTCGATTCCCACCCAGGACCCAGACAAATCTTTGTGTGATGGGCATGACTGTTTGTTCTGTGTCTGGGTGTATTATATCTATAATATGTTAGTATTTACAAAAAAAGAAAGTGTAAGGAGTACTTATATCATTTGTTTAATACCCATAACACAAACAAATATTGCTTAATTGGGGACTAGATGGCGCTGATGTTAGAAAAAATATTATAAAATATTTTAATTATATTATTAGGTCTCATTATATTGTTTGCTTGCAAAAAACTTTCTTAGAAAATAATACTCTTTTTCAATCAAACCCAGAGTTTCGTAAATAAAAAAGAAAACTACAATCTATAAGAGAAACTCAAAATGTAATTCTTTATCGTAAACACACGACCAAACAACTTTTACAAGAAACCAATAATAATAAAAGAACTGCCTTTATAAACATCTTAGTTTTAATATGTAACTAATACATAACTTATTGATAAGTATTTCAATTGCTGAAGTATTAAAGCTGAACGTATTCAAGTAGTATATCAGTTGTTTAGTACCCATAACACAAGCAAATATAATTGCTTAATTTGTGACTAGATGGCTCTGTGTAAATGTGGTATAATATTATATTATTATTGATAAGTATTTCATTTGCTGAAGTAGGTATTTGGATAAAATGTTTTATTAATTGATTTTTGTTTTTTTTTCAGTTGGATAGACACAGTTGAGAATGCGCAGTACTCAGATGTGAACTACAAAAATTCCAGTATGGCCCACTTTAACTCTCGAATGATTTTTCATTTCCATTACCACCATGCCGAGAAAAAGGTAAATTTTGGTATTTTATATAAACCTATACAATACCCAATACAGCGTGGGACGGCCCCCCACCAGATGGACCGACGACCTGGTCAGGGTGGCGGGCGGCCGTTGGTTGCAGGCGGCACAGGACCGTTCGCAGTGGCGTAAATTAGGTGAGGCCTATGTTCAGCAGTGGACGTCGTTGGGCTGATATGATGATGATGATGATACAATACCCACTCATCATCATCAACTCATTAAGTCCCACTGCTGGGCTCGGGTCTCCTCGCCTCTAACTAGAGAGCTGAATGGGTTTAGGCCATAATCCACTCACGCGGGCCTAGTGCGAGTTGGTGGATCAGACATACTCATAGAATTTCTTCTAGTGTATGTGGGTTTCCTCACGATGTTTTCCTTCACCGTTAGCAGATGGTAAGTCACTTGACTAGTACATATAAATTCCACAAAGTGGAATCCACATTGGTACTGCCAGTCGGGATCGAACTCGTGATTGCACGCCGGTTCCTTATCCATTCAGCCACCATTTGCTTCAATTACAATACACACTAAGCAGAACGAATACTGAATACTCTAAATTTCTGTATCTGTTTGTTTGGCTTCAGTTTGAGAGTCGTGGCAAGCTATATAATCACTACTGAGGTAGGATACAGGAATGACAGATCATTCGATTCAATACATATACTACATATAAACGACAGTGTATCGCATCGGTCGTCTGCAATATTGTCTGTGAATTACTATCTTCTTAACTCACTTCTCATTAAGGGATGATTTTTACCCGACTGTCAGGACGGGTATTGTTTTTCGCGCGTATCTTGTATGTTTGTATATTTATTTATTCCCGCGAATCTTCCAAACGGCTGGATGGATTTTGACAATTAGGGCATCGTTAGATTCGTCTAGAAAACCCAAGTGTCCTTAGATAGGTTTTAAGAATAAAAAGACTTAGTCGGCAAGTGTAAGAAGTTCAATTTTTTTTTTTAATCACACCTATCTAGTTGGGTATCAAAATAAAGAGAATCAAAAGGAGATTACATATATTCAAAAAGAGATTATACATAATTGAGTTCTATTATTTTTTTAACTAAACCAATCGAGTAGAGACAAAATAAAGGGAATCAAATGGAGATTACAAATATATACATATGTTATGTATTTAAATTTAATCAGGTATATTACAATAATTTTACGAACTTTTTAGTGCGTTGCTCTCTATAGATTTTTTGCAGTCGGGTTATTAAATTATTTTAATTATATTTACTTGTATATTAGACGGGTCGTGTCCGCGCCGTGCACAACCGTGGTGTAGACGAGCGTCGTACGTTAGTAAACGGGCCTGGACCGGACACGGATCATGCACTGTGTAATATAAACTGCTTCATACAAAATGTATTTAACGTTTCAAATCCGTGCCCCGTCCGGGCCACGCATTCGGCACGCCCAGGGCACAGCCCGATCTAATATGAATTTTCCCATAGTCTAAATTTTAAAATTAAAATGTTATTTATTCGTCTGTATCGACCGCAATAGCCAGGAGGCTTATGATGTATGAATACCAAGTGAATTAAAGTGTTGTTTGTTGCTTGTTTATCTAGTTGGTGAGAAAACAGAAATGTGCATTTACAGAAGTCGAAGAACATTTTCCACCAATATTTGTGATACAAGTTTTAGATAACGACTCCCTTGTGCCGGAAAATTTTCTCGGTAAGATTATTATCGCTGCGCCTTCCAATTGGAAGGTGCAGCGTGGGACGGCCCCCCACCAGATGCACCGACGACCTGTTCAGGGTGGCGGGCGGCCGTTGGTTGCAGGCGGCACAGGACCGTTTGCAGTGGCGTAAATTAGGTGAGGCCTATGTTCAGCAGTGGACGTCGTTGGGCTGATATGATGATGATGATGAAGATTATTATCGGGTAGGTAATCTAATATTCAGTGATATAACAACACGTGTACGGTTTTCGGAATTTTTTCTTTGCTTGTGGAATTTGATATTGCTTCTTGCCCAATTTCATGATTCTAGGTCAACGGGAAGTACCTTAATAGGTTTTGACTTTTATGATCATCAAGATAATGACAAAAATGGAACATAAACGGCTGTATCCTTTGATTGCGTGAACTTAGAACTTTTTTTTTTTTTGGTGGCAAGGTACTGCAGACCCTAGTAATTGGTATTAATTACAGTTTGATACGTCTACGCGTTTTTGAGAAAAATATTCTTGATGGACAGACAGACGGACAACGGAGTGATCCTAAAAGGGTCCCGTTTTATTTTCTTTTGAGGCACGGAACCCTATAAATGAAATGGATGTTATGATGTACATGCCTTTGGGTACTCAGTAAAATGTTCTTATAAACAGTTATTACAATAATGTTTATCAATAACTAGGTATAGCAATTTGGGACTATGTGGCACTGTGTTTATGTGGTAAAATATTATAGGTAGGTAGTGGATACATCTGTAGCTGGGATACCAGTAAAATCATATTATGTATGTAATTGTGGAATTCATATTTTCTTATTTATTCCATTAGTAGATTAGTATGTTTTTTAAAAGAAAAAAATGCACACAACTTTCAGTTATAGAGGTTTATCTGTTTAAATAATTTTGGTAGCTCACGAATCTAGTATTCAAAATGTGTCCACTTCAAAAATTGCAGGATCCTGTTCATTTAATCTGAACGAAGTCCCCAAAGGATCAAAAACAAGCAGTCAATGCAAAGGGAACGCCTTGGAGAAAACAAAGAAGAAAAATTTGTTTCAAGTCATGAACATGAGGGCATGGTGGCCATTATTTCACACTAACAGGACCACTGGCGAAAATATGTTTGTTGTAAGTTTACTCTTATTTTACCCTCGCGTAGTTCACAACACACACAAACACGGATAATAGACAGTTCCTGTAGCATACCATTGTAGTCATGCTATCCCACAAAAGTAGGTATTTGAGCTATTTCAGACTAGAGTCGTGATTGAGTAACAATCATCAATCCATACATCTATCTCAATTTTCAGATTTTTATATAATTAATAACACCATACTAGATGTCGCGCGGAGTTTTACACCCATTATTCTTTATTTGACCACTGCTCGGCTTCTATTGACAGTAGCGTGCTGTTATATACATAGCGTAATTATACCTTCCTCGATAAATGGGCTATCCAATTCTAAAACAGTTTTTTAAATCGAACCTGTAGTTTCTGAGATACTAGCGTCTCTTTTGAACTTTACAGCTTTATATTATTAATATAGCTAAATAATTGTCAATAAAATTGCTTTACCACCCTTGACATCAATATAATGACAGTTGTCATCAATGCGCGACGTAAACATAAATAATGCGTTGTATTGAATTTCAATTTTGATGGAAATATTTGTCAAAAGTGGTACCTAATACAAATATAATATGGTCCACTATACATATTTTTATCACAAATGTGCTGCCCAACTTAGTTTCTAAATAATTAAAATGGGTTATTCCCAAAGTACTCCATTCTTTTGTTTCAAAAAGATAAGAATCTCATACATTAATTCCCAAGTTACTCCATTGAATTTGTATTATTTAAAAATACCTATTATTTTGTTCCCATTTTGCTCCATACCAAGAAGTGCTCTCCAAGTACTCATTATTCGTTATCAATTCTCAAACTGCTCCATCTAAATAATTACCTATAAAATGTTTCAGTACAACCCGTCACAAAAATCTTAAAATAAAGATTTAAGTTTAACCTGATCAAATTTTATGTGATAACTTTTTTGCATTTTGTTATAACATCAATGCACATTGAAAATCATTGGCTTTTAAAACTATAACTTGTTCGCTGCTCATTAAAATGTTGTATTGGTATTTGGCATTTTAAATGATAATTTTAAGCTATAAGTACATTTTCCCACTACTTACAACGAATTGCCTTTAATTTCTTGTCAGGACGAAAAAGCAATTGTTCCAAATACATCAAGTTTACAATTTTAATTTCAGGGTAAAATAAATTTAGAATTGACTTTACTTCCTCAAGAAAAGGCTCTGTTGATGCCTGGATTAGGAAGAGAACCCACTTCATTACTGCCAAAACCTGTGTAAGTATACGACTAGGGAAGTGGCATCTGTCGAAAATTTTTTGTCGATACTCTAGTGATAACCATCAATGTCGATATTTTTGGTTTACTGTTTTTATTTATTAAATTGTTAAACTGTAAGATTAATTTCTGACCTTTATTGTAGGTATTAGTCGTTGCTACTTGATCGGATAGTCTTATAAAGTAAATAAGATTATCAGATCAAGTAGCTGCGATTTGATTTGAAAAGTAAGACTAAAACTCTCTAAAAGTAAGACCAGTCTTATGAAGTACCTATATTCGTACACGCGTACTAATGGATGCAAGAGAGGTGTCATCTTTATTTAAAATAGTTGGTCAATTGAGAGTTAAACTCACACACCGAGGGTTCCGTACGATTATTCTTTTTTTTTAGATTATTTGTGATTAAAATGAGAGACATTAGAAGATAGCGGTTATTCTAAAAGTTAAAATAAACATTCACGTTACATTAAGGTCACATCAGGCCGGAATAAATTCTCATTTTTATTCAATTTTTTACGCGTATCATATTATACTCGTTCCAATAAAGTACTAATATATTCAGTGCTATAACTAAGTAGACGATTACGGTTTTCGGACTTTTTATTTTGCTTGTGCTACTTAATAATTATAGCTCTTTGCTAAATTTCATGATCCTAGGTCAACGGGAAGTACCCTATAGGTTTTGACTGTTTTGATCGTCAAGATATGCAAAAAACAAAGCATAAACGGCTTTTATTACGCCAAGGGATTGCAGACCCGAGTATTTTTAGGTTTCCGTAGCCAAAATAGCAAAACGTAATCCTTATAGTTTCGTCACGTCCGGCCGTCCGTCCGTCCGTTAGAATGTCACAGGCATTTTACTCAAAAACTACTCAATGAAATTTGGAGAGTATTGTGTGGGCCGCTACTAGGTTTGGTAGTTAAATAATAACAATAAATATTAATAGCAGGATCGCGCTGGATGCAGGCCGCATACAACCGGCCCTATAGGAAATCTCTTGAGGAGGCCTATGTCCTGCAGTGGACTCTCTGCGGCTGATATGATGATGATGATGAATAAATATTTTTAAAGGGCGCACTCCATAATGTAACAGAGCTCAATTTTTTTTTTTCAGCAAAAATTTACCACTGGCGCATCCTTCGAGAGATCTTATAAAAACACTGTAAGGTTTCTAAGAATTTATTTTTATAGTGAATATTTTCAGAAATAATCGCTCCGGATGTAGCATCAATTTGGTCCCCCTCCCTGTATTTTCTAAACCATAAAACCTAAAAATCTGAAAAAGATCACAAAAATAACGCTTATTAAATACTTCCAATGTTTAGAACATTATCGGAGGTACTGTTTTCGTGTTATTGTCGCAAAACTGCGCTTCTCAACAAAAGAACGTAAGCGTTATGAAGATACGCTCTTTTGCTGCGGAATCCTACATTGAGCATGGTCCGAAATGCTCTTAACCGGTTTTATTATTCATTTCAGTTTGATACCTCTACGCGTTCTTGAGAAAAAAATTCTTGACATATAGACGGACAACGGAGTGATCCTATAAGGGTTCTGTTTTTTCTCTTTGAGATATGGAACCCTAAAAAGAATTAATAACAATAAATAGGACATTTATTCTATCGTCATTTTCGTCCTTTCGCTGACGGGTAAATTGTGTGATCCCGGCAATTATTTCAAGCAAAAGGCATTCCGTGAAAAGTAATGTCTAGTCTATGTAGGTTCGATATTTTGCCAAAATAAGTCGTATTTCTTTAGTTTCTATTCCATGTTTTGGAGTTTTTCAGAAATTTTATACGTAAATTTTATTTGTATACTTGTTGAGCCATAATATTTTTATAACCAACCCGCACTAGGCCAGCGTGTGCGGATTATGGCCTAAACCCTCTCAGCTCTCTAGTTAGAGGAGAGGAGACCCGAGCCCAGCAGTGGGACTATATGGGTTGATGATGATGAATATTTTATAAGTTCATCAAGACTTGCAGCTTTTAAGCTTTTATTGTTGTTGACGAATAACCAAGTTGACGAACAATCTAGTTTCTTCTGAAAATTGTTTTCATGCTGCCTCTTCTTTCTTTTTACCATAATTATTCGTTTGCTGTATTAGGACTGCCTTTGTTTTACGAGTACAACAGTGATCATAATTACCATTCCAATGACATTAATAAAAAACTAAAAATATATTATAATTCGAACAGAACCCTCAGGACATTTTATTCATATTATGTAGGTTAGCGATCTATTATTTTATAAATCTTAAATAGAGGTAAGTACCTACTACGATTTTTCTCCATTATTTACATACTCGTAAAAACAATAATAACAACGTGTAGGTAACTAAGTAACACGATGACATCAAATTTCAAAAACCAGTAAATGCAAAAGTGTAGTATCGCCGACTCGCCGGTACACGGGCGCGGGGAAGGTGTGAGAGGAGAGGAAGGGAGGGGGCTACATCCACTTACACATTTATATCTCAGTTGTTCGGGCACAGCGCGATGGCAATAGCTACTTCAAATACCTACTTTTCAAATTTCTCGCAGATCCATCTTAAGAAAAAGCATACAACGCCTTGTTCTTGGTTTGTCCCACTTTAATTTTCAGGGGTCACAATAATGATATTTTCGTATTTAGTAGTCAGATACTAATACAAGAGTCAGACTTCTAACACATGTATGTCTTAGAAGTCTTACTTTTGAAGTCAGGTGTCAAAAAATTGGCCACATTGTCACGCTGGGTGGCAAGTTTGTGGCTGCCTGTCCACTAGAGCGAAAATGAGAAAAGAAGCCTGGTCTTGTGACATACAAATAATTTTTATTATGCAACCGTAAAAATTTAATCTTGCTTTCTTTGTTTTTTATAGCCAGATGAGTATATTTCGACAAACAGCTTACGATTCCGACGAGTAAGTATTATGTGTATAACGTTATTGTTGTAATGAATGTGGGTTTGGCTTTTAGGATTCCGTGGCCAAAATGACAAACCGAAACCCTTATAGTTTCGTCATGTCCGTCCATCTGTATGTCACAGGCATTTTATTCAAAAATACTCAATGTATTTTTCTGAAAATTGGAGAATAGGTGTTTTATGTGGGCCGCTACAGGAAGCTAAATAATATAAATAAATATTATTAAAGGGGCACTCCATACATGTAACAGAAGCTTACACAGAAAATTAAGTTGAGGTATTATTTTTATCATAATAATAACTAAGTAAAAAGATTTCTCTTAAGACATTTTGTTGAAAATGCAACTATTTATATTCTATTATATTTTATATTATAAGCCTTATACAGAAGCCCCTGCCCTACCGAGGCTATATTTATCCATAGAAGCAGAGTCATACAAAAGTTGTATAAAAAAGTAAAAAAAAACTTTCAGGAAAGAGGACACAATATGTGAGAAATATACTGCAGATGATCAGTCAAAAAAGGAACGAAGTTATTTAAAAATCAAGCCACAAATACACGGAGTAAAATGTGAAAAAACACACGTATGGCGAAGGGAGTATACGTTACTTGTGATTGGAGGAGCCGTCTTGTTATTTTTATTCTTTTCTTGGAACAACGATTCATGCCACCGTGCACTAATTTCATTTTTGAAGTATGTATAAATATTTATGTATTTAGTAAACTTATTTGCTCTATTTAAGTACCTATTGACTGGGGCAGGTCCGCAGGTCGTGGGTTCGATTCCCATCGCGGACAAATCTTTGTCTTGAGCATGTTGAGTTGATTGTTGTTCTGTATCTCGGTGTAATTTATCTTTAATATTATAACCAAGTATACAAAATATATTTGTAAATACATACATATGTATAAATTTACAAAAATAAATGTATTTAAGTAATATATCAGTTGTTTAGTACCCATAATACTAGCCTAATTTGGGACTAGATGGCGCTGTGTAAATGTGGTAAAATATTATTATTATATTACCTGAAATCGTTATGATCTCTCATAAGTAATAGAAAAATAAAACATAATATTCCCCGACGCGACGGTAAACAGCCGTACGACCCTACTGATGGCAAACTGTTACTTAAGGACGCCGGCAACGTCTTCACCTGTAAGTTACCGACCCCTAAAGTAGGAACCTACCACAAAAATTCTGTAGGCTGTGACATAAACACTAACAGCTTACTTTAGCCACTGTAAAGAAACCGGTCAAGTGTAGTACGGAACCCGCGGCGCGCGAGTTTGACTCGCACTTGACTGTTTTTTTTTCGGCATAATAATGGCAAAGTATAATATAGCAAAAAAATTATAATATTTGGTAACCAAAGTTATGCTGTCCGGTTTCTTTGGTGATTACAAAAAAGTGTGCTAGTTAGAAAATTGTTTTATTTCTCCCATAATCCCATAATTTATAAAAACGGCTTATTCCCACGCGCTCCAAATCTATTGTTCTCTAAAACTCATTTCTCCATACATTCATTCCCAGGAGCTCCAAGGATTTTTATTTTAAAATAATAAATAAAGCCTAAATTTTAGTTTTGGAGCCCTTGGGAACAAAATCGTGGAGCGGGTGGGAATAAGCCCAAATAAAGATGGTATCAACTGGAATTATTTCACACTATTCTTTAAACCAACTTCGCAGATAAGGGGTGGTACTTTTTTTGCTGTTTTTAATCCTAACTTAAAAACTGTGCCAATTTAAATTTCATTTCGACATGATATTTTGTCTTTTCTTAATTCTAATTACATTCCGAGATATAACACTGTGACAGACGTACAGACAGATAGAGCGAGACCATAAGGGTTTCTTTTGTACCTTTTTGGTACGGAAACCTAAAAATTAACAAAACAAAAAAAACCTGTATTCCAAATTTGGCGTTTATGGATTTAAATGTTGATGATGATCACATCCTTACAGTCATCGCCCTGCACACTAAATCAGAAATCGCAAACTTAGTGACGCTGACGAGCGATTTAGTTATTTATATTTAATTTCTCTTCTTGTTTGTAGAGCGGCGGAATCTGATGTAAAACTAGTTGATGAAGATGAAGTACCAAATACATCTGAATCTCAGTCTTTATAGATACTTTACTTGAATTTATATGTCCTGTATTTATAAGGTGCTAACAAACCGAAAGACGTTTAAAACGTATCAGTGTAAATTCACATGTATCTCGGGGTAATAGAATATAAATTCAATAGTTGTAAAAGTTCATTTACACGATAGTCTTAATCAGTGGTCGTCAAATTGCGGATCCATTCGGCCCGCGACCACTGAACAATTTTAGTAAATAATAATAAATATGTAGGTAGGTACATATTAAACTAAACAATCTAAGATTATGGGATCCGCAGTGATACCTGATTTTATCCTTTGTGGCCTATAACCAGAAAAGTGTGACGATCATTGGTTTAAATAGACCACAAGCCACCCTATTGAAAAAACAAGAGAAATTCCTTATTTGTTTGCCCGACGTTTCGGTCGAATTACACCGACCGTGGTCACGGGCTGACTGGGGCGGCGCGGCGGCCGAGCGTCGTTCCTGATGCGTGCGGGTTTCTGCTACTACCCTCACTTTTTGAAACCGAAACGTCGGGCAAACAAATAAGGTATTTTCATATTCCTTAAATATAATACGTGACGTAGACCCGTTATATAATAATTTAATATGTGTACAAGTCGCGAAACTTTAAAAGATTTTAAGAGAAATTCCACCTGATATTATGTTGTTTGTTTCAGATTTTTAAAATGCACTCTTATTACCATTGCATACGTATGAATTTACGTTGTTTAATTTAGAAAATATCTTACCTTGCTAGTTTGTTAGCACCTTAAGTTTTAGTACTAAGGTAAGTACGGTTTTAGATTAATTTAAATTAATAGTTATTATGCTTTTGTAGAATGTAATTTATAAGATTTTTTAGTTTTAGGTAATGTTAAAGTTATATAATTTATTTGTATATTATTTAATATTTTACGTTTAAATAAATATATTAAAAAAATAGTATTTTTTTCTCCCATTTCCCATAATATGGTACATACATATTTTTAAATCGGGCCTTTTTGCATAGCTACCACAATTGATAATATAAAAAGTAATGAAACGTTTCTTTGACGTGAAATAGCTAATTAGCCCAGTCACAAGATACCATTGTGACACAAGATGTGATACATTTTTAGAGAAACGTTTAATTTTATCACAAAATAGGTTATCAATGTAATTGTATATAGAAATCGTATTGTTAGGATTCACTAGGATTCACACACACACATTGCTCCGGGTAAGTTATAATCTATTCTTACGTCTCATTCTTATGTAGCATTGTCCGACAAACAATACAATTTTGTATTGAAAATTTCAACTTAACACGTTGAACGCCAGACCGCAGACGCAATACAAAATTGTATTGTTTGTCGGACAATGCTATCCAACATATCGTTAAAAGACTTAAAGGGGGAAATAGGGTGGGTGATTCAAAACAAAACTCCATAGGAGCAAAGCCACGGGAAAGAGCTAGTAACACTGTACAGTTTGTTTCACTCAAATCTAACCAGCAATTTTAATATCAGGGCATTTCAATAGCACGGCCATGGGGGTTTTAGTCCTACAGCTCCTGAAAAGAAACCTAGGATTTATTTTTTATTTTTACAAAAAAATCAAATCTGGGTTTTACAAAAAAGTTTAGACATCGGCGATGTTTTAACGAGAAAAAATAAGCAATAAATAAAATAAGCGTTACACTGTCACGCTATGGCTAACCACAGCGTGACAGTGTAACGCTTATTTAGACGTCTCAATAGTACGGCTATAGCTTTTTAGTCTTATAGCTGTTATACATACTATTATAAACAAATAATATACATACTATTATAAATAAACTAAAGTTGCCGACATAGCTCACCGAATCGCATCGCTGAAGTGGCAGTGGGCAGGCCACATAGCTCGCAGAACAGATGGCCGATGGGGCAAAAAAGTTCTCGAGTGGCGGCCACGTACTGGAAAGCGCAGCGTAGGGCGGCCCCCCACCAGATGGACCGACGACCTGGTAAGGCGGCACAAAATCGCTCGTTGTGGCGGAAATTAGGTGAGGCCTATGTTCAGCAGTGGACGTCATTGGGCTGATATGATGATGATGATGATGATATACAAATAATTTTATTACAAATTTAACCTGTTATTTGCCTAAATTTCAGGTCTCTGCACAACGCTTAGTTTTAATAATCTCTGTGGCCAAGCGATTTTCCGTATTTACAATTATTTACAAAATCCTGGCATAGTTTTTTTTAATAATAATAATAAGTATCCTTTTATTTCGAGATTGCATACATTCCATAGATAAATACCTTACAGATTAACATACATAATATTTATGATTATTTATTTATAATTAGGTACACAATTCACTTCTCGGTTGGGTTACGCGGAACTGTGTTGTGTAATCTGCCACGAAAACGTCGGAACACAACACCTTTCGGCCAGAACTCTTCCTTGAGGAATATTTCGAGAGAGTGAGTCGGCACTGGTACCAATAATGTCAAGGTCGTGCCATTGAAACATACACTTTACACACTGCAAGTTTTTCATTGTTTTCAAGAGTTTTTCTCAGCTAAACAGAGATGGAAACACGCTTATCTTTACAAAAATTTACTACATAGTGAAATACAAACAAGTCTTTTAAACTTGGTAGATACTTCATTCTATTGGAAGGTAAATATTTATATTAACGTGATGTAGCCGTTCTTCTTATCAAATAAGATGTTTTATACGATCCTTTCTTGAATTACCGGACTTTTTTAAGTGGGAAAATGCAATTTACGCGATGATGGCAGAATACTAGAATAAAAGCCCTTCTGTATACCGCCACTTCACTTTGTGTGGCGTATCACCGGAACTTATTACATAAACGGCAACCGAAAACATGTGGAAAAATATAAAAATTACGTTTCCACGTTTCCATCTTTGATATGAACCCATTTAGTTAGAAGCAGGGTTCAGTTAATCACACCATTTTCAAACAGATGGCGTTGTAATCAATTCATAAAGCTCGATGTGTGTTTCATGTGTGATGTTTGTACAGTTGACCAAAAAAGTTGTCTATCACCAAGAAAATTTAACCAGTCTACCACCCCAGGTACTAGAACATATTACGTCATCAAATTAGGGCTTCCAAAATAACGGAAATGTCAATTACATAACTAATTACGCACCTTTTTTCTCCAATTCCGTAATTCCATCATTACTACCTGTTTACACATACTACCTATTTTTTTATCGATTATATTTTTTTGTAAAATTGTAGATAGAGTATCAAAAATTTTTACAATTATATTTTACTATATCAAATTCAAGGAATTATCAAAAAACAAAAAAATATTTATTATCGTACATCAGTTAAGTCAAACTATTTTTTTTCGTCCCTTATAAAATCTTTCTTCTTGAAAATTTGATCTCATAAATGACAAGGCACTTAAAGAGATAGGGAAAGTCATGGATTCTATAACACTCTGTTTTAGAATTATCTGTGTTATAGTCGTAAAAGATTTCGGTACATCATAGCTTGAGTTATTAAAAAGATATCTCAGATCTTCTGAAGATCAAAATCAAAATCAAAATTTGCTCAATGGTATCCCATCCAAAGCAGCCATTCTGGCCACTCGAATACTCTCCTCCTCGAATAAACTCCATATTTAAAAAATATTCAGTGAGTTTAATTTTCTTTTGTGAAGGTTCATTCGTACGTTTTCGTGTTTGAATTTGACCACTATTAGACGTTCCCCGTGGTCGTAGGGACTTTTAGTCAAGGACTCCCCGGCCCTGCCGACTCGCCAAGTTGATATATTTGAGCTCTATTCAGTACGTCTTAGAATATTTTTTGCAAGATTTAACAAACGATAAAATAAACTGCGGGGAATACTCTGTTTGTACAGTTTCGATGTAGTTATATCGTATAGTGTTGCAACATCATAAATTTATACGTATAATGCTTTTTTATTGGTTGACTATTTTGATTGATTAATGATACCAAATTACCAACAATTACCTAATGGTGGCCATACACCCTACGAGAAATCGTTACGATCAGACTGTATAGTTCGAACGCTACCGATAAATCGCTACATGTATGTTATAAAACTGTACAGTTTCGTTAGATTTTTGAAGACTATGCAGTCGAATGGAAAATACGAAAATTTCAATTGATTAATCGGAATCGGATGAACTGTGCTGACTGATCCTAACGTGTATGCGTTTTTTTGGAAACATTTTTAATTCCGCCAACAAATTGACATGAGAATGAACTCTTCTTTTCATTGGCCATTCTTTGCACCAGATGCTACGATTTTTCCACTTCACTTTTTTTCCTTCAGGGTGAATATTAATCCAACAACTGCTAAAACGTCGTCCGTCGAAGCCATCGCTGACACGTGTACGTCGGCACCGTTCGAACTGTACAGTCTGATCGTAACGACTAGCGTGTATGGCCACCATAATTGAAAATACTTTAAAATGAATTCGTAATTATGTAATTGCGTAATTACACAATGGAAGCCCTACATGAAATTACGAGGGCTTTTCCCCTGCAATATTTATGACAATGAACATTGCTCTTTTTACCCTACCGACAGGAAGGACTGTTTTTTGCGCGTATCTTGTAGGTTTGTAAATTTCTTTATTCCCACGTTTCTTTCAAACGGCTGGATGGATTTCGAAAATTAAGGTATCGTTAGATTCTTCTTAAAAACCCAAGTGTCCTTAGATAGGTATTATAAAAAAAAAGACAAAACGGCGGACTTTTGGCACCAAATTTTAAGTAGTTAAATTTTTTTTTTTTACCAAACGTATCGAGTATGCGCTCAATATAAAGGGAATCAAAAGGAGAATACAAATATATACATCTGTTATGTATTTAAATTTAATCAGAAATGATAATTACAACAATTTTTCAGTCTTTTTAGTGCGTTGCTTATCTGTTGATTTTTCACAGTCGGGTTATTTTAATTTTTTAAGTATATTTACTTGTTTAGTTTAAATTATCACAGATAACAACGGTGCACCTCGGTGTATACTCCGTATCATCATGGCTAAGCATTATTTCAATCAAACAGGCCAATATTATGACAAAAATACCACTTGTGTCAGTGATACATCCTTTTTAGTTACAAAAAGTTTTCACGAAAAAGATTGCATTGCTTTTAATTAGAGTGAAAATTATAATAATATACAGATTAATAGCCATTATATTACATTGATAACAGGTCAACATAAAATAATTAGGCCTTGACTTTAATTGTCAGGCATCTTGGACAATACGTCATTTAAACAATGTGTAATAATAATTTATTGTGCATCTCTTTCACTCCGTTAGAAAAACCAACCTTAGCGATAATGAGATACCACAGAAACTTTTATCAAAACGGGTAGATCATTTTCTTTACCGAGTGTACGTCCGTATGCATATTCTAATCATAATGGAACATCTCACTGGTCCAATCACTGATTCATTCAGTTTAATTAATTAGTACCACGCTGTGGGAAACGGATGAGTAACAGATTCTTGATTCATTGATTTCATATGATTATTTAAATAAGCTTATTATCGGTATTAACTTTTATGTAGTTACTTATGTTAATAAAAGCAACTTTTTACAATTTACTCTTGTAAAAAAATTATTATTATATTATAACACAAAAGAAAATAATTGTAAGAAATATGACAGCTTGCTTTTTCTGTTCTATAATTAGACTGTCCAATCATGATTACAAGACGTTAATGTATCTATATTCACCCATTACATCAAGAGAAACCTTTGAAAGTTTAGTCCACTAGGCGGCGCAACACGCATGCCCTCTGATGGTAGGTGCGGTGCCGCCCATTCTCAACACATTCAACGCGATGACCATAGCAACCGCGGCCGCGCTCCGTCGTCTAACCAAACGAGCGAAAGTTTAAAAAACTTTTTGAAGAAAAACTTTTATTAATCTGTGCGCTCCTGTGAAACTACTGTAATTTCGCGGTAAGTTTTGACATTTAAATTAAAGATGGCTTCTTTTTTTTTGAAATCTATTGTTTGTTTCTTTTTTGTTTTGGTTTGTAGTAGTAGTTAATTATATTATTAATTATTATGGTGTAATTGCGCAACTAATATTTTTCTATTGATGTTTGTGTACATAATATTTTTATTATGTATAATACAATCCAGGTTATCATAATGAGATAAGTACCTACTTAATAAATTTAAGCCAAGTCAATACTCTTGATATTAAAATCCCAAGTGGCTGGTGACGTCGTTTTGGTTTATTTTGGAGGGTGGTGATTTAATTTGCGCGCTTAAAAATTATAAAATAAATAGGTAATATAGGTAGCTACCTATCCAATTATTTTAAAATAAATAATTACTTAAATATGTAATAAAGATGAACATTTTTTATAAAGTAACATTTGCTTGATGATTATTTTCATATTTCTTAAATACAAATAGGAACCTAAATTGGTTACAAAATTTAATATGAAAGTTTGAAGGTTATGTTTTTTCGCGCAATTTATAATGATTACAACGTTTACTGATAAGGAGCAGGATTTTTCTCATCTCTCATGAACTCATAATAAAACAAAAGGTGCAGGTGTTTGGAAGTTCAAAATGTTCATTTTTTTTATGTAATTTTATTCATAATTTATTGTAACGGAAATTTAATTACCGTAGATTAAAAGGGGACAACGTGAAATAAGTACCTTCATTGATACACATTCGTCCCATTAATGGGGCAAAATCCTAGGACCACAAAAATATTGAAAGAATGTTTGCTTCTATGCCTACCCATATCGAAACCATTATTAATTTATGAATCTATTATAAATGTGAAAGTGATATTATAAAGTGGCAGTGGGTAGCACATAGCTCGTAGAACTGATGGCCGGTGGGGGAAAAGGTTCTCGAATGGCGGCCACGTATTGGAAGGCGCAGCGTAGGACGGCCCCTCATCAAATGGACCGACGCCCTGGTCAAGGTTGCGGGCAGTTGCAGGCGGCACAGAATCGCTCGTGTTGGCGTAAATTAGGCAAAGTCTATGTCCAGCAGTCGTCGTCGTTGGACTTATATGATGATGATGATGAAATGCGAAAGTTAGGATGTATGGATGGATAGATGTTACACAATCACGTGAGGACAGCAGCAAGGGACTTTCGTTTGGCTAATAAAATTACGAGACGAGCAGGCACTCTACTCTATACCTTTAGGAGTATTTCGTCCTATGTTTTATCTTATTTAAATACCGTAAATTTATCGATAGATCTAATTTGTATTTTTTTCTTTTGTCAATATTTTACAAAATACAATTTAGAATATAAAATTGATAGTTTACGGTATATAATGCCGAATTTATAATAACCTCATGTTAGATTTATGTATTAGGACGATTTGTACAAAGTGATACCAATAAAAGAAATGCCCGGTGTTCGTTTTCAATGCAAAAATTGAGAATTGTCGTTTTACCAAAACACTACTAACATTTCTAAATTGCCAATTAGAACGCTAAAATTGACTTACATTCTAATGGAACTTTGTTCATCAGACACTCAACTTTAGTACAACGTTGTTACAAACAATGTAATTCAAGATATAATTATTTTTATAGCTCCCTCAGGGTTGGCCATTTATCACAATTCACTTAGAACGATAGCTACATTGTATATATATTATTGCTATGTACTGACTGAATCAAAAGGGCTAAATTTAAATTAATATAATTAATTTTTTATTTATTTCATATTTGTATTTTTATTTAGAATTTTAATTTGGAATTTTAATTTGGAATTTTAATTTGACATAATGATTTGATTTTACTAACATAGGTTTTTAAGACAATGTTAGGCACTAACAACATATGGACAGAATGGTCTGAAATAAATGTTTTTTTTTTTATTAATTATATTTATACTTAACGTTATAAACTAAAGAGTTTGTTTGTTAGGTTGAACGCGCTAATCTCAGAAACTACTCGTCCGATTTGAAATATTCTATATGTGTTGGATAGCCTAACAAAATATATTATATAAAGAAAAGATTTTTATTTTTGTATGTAAGGAATAAACTTAAAAATAACTGGACCGATTTCAATAATTATTTTGCCATTAGAAAGCTACATTATCACTGAGCAACATAGGCTATATTATTATAACACCACGCTACAGCCAATAGGAGCTGAGCAGTTGCCAAATAAAGAACGATAGGAGCGAATCCCCGCGCGACTTCTAGTAGGCTATATAACATCACGCTACATCCAATAGGAGTTGATCAGTGGTTAAACAAAGAACGACGAGAGTGAGGCCCCGGGCAGCAGCTATCATAGATTTAATTAATAGTTTTGCATATTGTGCTTATCAATAAAAGGACACATATCCTATTACTAGCTTTTGCCAGTGGGTCCTATCATGTGGTATGTCGGTATTAATCTGTGTGCATCAAATCATATAGATCCTTATAGCCATGAGGGTGTAATTGATTAACAAATGTCGGTAGTTCCCATTTGTTCTACGGCACATGACGTCATTGGACAAAATGTACTATAGAACATGTAGGTTATACTTATATATCTCAAATTCTTCTATGGAACAAGGAAAATGAGACCTCTTTAACCGCTTATCTACTGGCCACTAGAAAATAATTATTTATAGTGTCACTTGCGTGATTTTGCGAATTTAATGATTCCCATTTTATTCAATGGCGGTAGAGTCGGGTGAAGAGCTAGTAGCATGTAATTCTATGGAAGAAAAACGGAAAAAAATGTCTCATTTTGTCCAATGACGTCATGTTCCATAGAACAAATGGGAACTACCGACAAATATCTATCCATCCATCTATCCTTACTTTAACATTAATCATTTTTTTAGCATTTGACCACAATGTGCCTTTGACCAAACGAAAGCCGAGATTTTTGAGCCCTGTTGTTAAGTTAATACCTTCATCTTTTATTTGACCAGTGATAAGCCTAATTTCCATACATCCGACTATCCGTATGGAATCTCCATTAATAGCAATAGTCATTTAGAGGAATTAACAGCTTTCAGTATTACGAAATCGAACATGCAAACATTTATTCTAGTTAAATAAAATTAATAGTTGCGTAAGTATAAAAATATATATTTGAAATAACAAGGTACTCTCTTAATTTTATATAAACTATATCTAATGAGGTAATTAACAAACCTAGATACAATAATAATACTTATAATATGATGCCCACAGCCATGTTACAATATCAACCCATTAAGATCCCACTGGTGGGCGAGGATCTCTCTATCTAGAAAGTGATCATGCCACAATTCACACACGCTTGTCAGTGTGGTGGATCAGACATACACTTATAATGTCTCCTAGGATATGTGGGTTTCCTTCATGCTAAACTATATTTGGTGAAACTTTTTTAAGTTAATATACTATCGAAATAGGAACTGATAATAATTCAAAGGGGGTGAATAGGTACAAAATGGCACAGGAATGTCTTAAGTAACGCAGAACAACAACATTGGGGTTCTTGCTGTTGCCTAAAATTTAATGACTAATTCTGACATATTTTCTTGCACTGAATGTAAATGATTTTTTTATTAATTATTTTGCCCATAATCAGCAGCTCTGAAATTATTAAAATCTACATTCAAACTTTAGATAACATAACTATTATATTTATATAACAATTTTTTTAACAAAACCACAAAATGTATAACAAGATACACTAAGAAAGTAAGTAATATCACGCCTCTTCCCCCCAAGGGGTAGGCAGTGGTGTATCACATTCGCTTGCAAAATAAATTTTAATTAATTTGTAATGACCATATTTGTACATAACCCCTTTTTACCCTATTTGAAGATACTATGGCACATTTGTTGACTTAAGAAAACTATCAATAAATCACCTGAGATATTATCTTAAATTGTTAAATACTTGACAATATAAAGAAAAAAAAATACAAAAATAATTTTTAAATACTATCTATACTGATTAGTTGGACGAATAACTCTGTCGGTATAGATCACTGAGGATATTTTAATTCCTAAAACATTGCGTGGGGTCACTGACCACAGAAGCGCATAGGAGCAGCTGCAAGTGTGGGCCAGTGACTTTAGATCATGCAACGGCTGATTTGTTTGAAATGCGATAATAATCATAAAAAAATTAAATGGAGATTTTTATTTTCATTTAATTCTCGTGCAATAGGCCCAATATTTATTTTTATATTCAATATTTCAATGCCCGTTTACAGTTATTAACTATCTATCTTTCTAATATTCTATATAACTATCTAATACTAGATGCAATATTTTCGGTAACACAATTCCGTTCAGAATCACAATTTATATAATCACAATATTAAGATATACTAAATAAAAGCTTATTGAACGGAAAACAGTCTTGTTAAAGAAATCTCCTTTTGTTATACAAATGCGCGGGTCACTGACCGCAGTAGTGCGTAATTTATAGAAACAGGCACTGAAAGTGCAGGTCATTGTGGCACATTGTGGTCAACCACAATGTGCCTTTGACCAAACGAAAGCCGAGATTTTTGAGCCCTGTTGTCCCGCTAACACAAAGTACAACCAGAGTCGAAACAAATTTCTATGAAAAATAATTGTTCTCCGGAATCAAACCCATGATACTATACGACGCTATTAGTGGTGAGACGACCAACTTAATCGCTACACTACATTGACAGATACTGTTGGTAGTATCCTTAAGTAGAACTCTATTATTTAACGTAACTTATAATAATAAGTTTATGTGTCCAGCATGCCGTCGCACTTAGGAGTTGAGAGTTTCTGAATAAATTAAAGTCTGTTTGTGTACCGTTAGAGAGCCTGGTTAAAATAAAAATTTATTAGCTTTTTGTTATAGATATAATATCTTTTCTTGATTACATATTTTAATCTATCAAACTGGGACCGGGCACCTTGTATATATTTTTTTTTTCTTATAAAAAAACTGATTTTCACTGAAATCGGTTGGGTGGTTTAAGACAATGGAGATAAACGGGAAATAGGTAAATATAGGTATGTAAGGGTAAGCCCGCACTGCAAAAATTCTTGACGCAATTATTGTTCCCACATAATTTTATGACGTATTATGTTGTCGTATGAAGCTGCTAGAACTTGCAAAAAAAACTGCGAGAATATATATTATAGGTGAAGGAAAATTGATCGTCGTAATCCATAAAAGGGCTAATTAGGAGTTGTGTCTCAACAAACGATTGAGTTTCAGTAATATTGACAATATGCACATGCCAATTGCAATTCTGTTGAATTTAGACACAAAATCTGTTCTTGTTTCCGTTTTGGTGAACAGTGTTAACTACAGTAATTTTACATATAAATAAATAATGGCTGTTTTGCAATACTTCGTCAAAATCTTACCTAAACTACAGAAACACCCTATCTAATTCAAAATTTGTCAAAATTTCAGGCAGTCAAAAACATAAAATCAACAAATTTAAAGATACATTTTTTTAACAAAATATTCTCTTTTCAACTTTTGTTTACGAAATCGCTCCTTTTCACCCATTGTATTGGATAGTAAGAAGATCCTTAGATGTTAGTGATTCTGAACAAAAGAGCAGAAAATAATATAAATAAAAAGTTCCTGATATTCTATCTTTACTATCTTTAGGTTAGAAAGGCTCTTTAGTAAAAGGTACCAAAAATAATAGCCACATTACCAAGCAGAATGCCAATGGTAACTTATTGCCCCAGGCCAGCTTACATGCGATGTTCCAGTAACCCGTTTACACATTTTGAGAAATATTTTGAGGGCACTTGGTCCCCATGATCCAAGAGTTTCATGCCCAAATTTATTCTCGGGTACGTTCCGTGCAACTACTATTCTTGTTTAGAGATAAAAAATACAAAAAGCTTTAAGTTTCAAGAGAATTTCGTATAAAACTACGGTTAAACATACTTTCGATAAGAATTCGCTTATCCATACTTAATCTCTAACTTCAAATTTAGTAACAAAGAAAATTCATATTAATAATATGAATATGATAATATTCGGGACCGATGTCGTATGTTGTATCGTATGAATAACTTGGTTAGAATTCAGTGTAACGCTTCGTTGCACTCCTGGGTTGAATATCGTACGTAAATTGACACGTAGATACCAGTCAGCTTATATTATGAAATTCTTAGAGTATTGTTATGTAGAGTAATAAGTTTGTTTCTAGGTAATCTATCTAAAGTATTTAGTATTAATGAAGGAGTGCAGTCTCTTTAGAATGCTAAATTTTTATAGGAGCCTTTTTTTGGCTTTCTAAACTCTATGTGGTCCCGAAAAGTCTCACAAGGTAATGAGTCAAAGGCATCTGAGATATTCAAGGTCAAGGTCACAAATATGGGGCCTTTGCATTTTTTACACAGAGTTTATGATTGTATTGATCTATAGATTTTTTTACATTTTCTGAGAAGCGCCATTCATAAGGAACTCTAAAAGTTGAAAATGTCATGTTCTCAATAATATACAAGTTTTCATGCCAAATATAAACTACAAAGCTTAGAAAGCTGAAATAACATTAATAAAATATAGGTATATTACTCTATTTTTTTAGAGTAATAAGTATTTTCGGAAACATTTAATTAAAGGGGGAAATAGGAAGGGGGAAATAGGAAGGGGGAAATAACAATACTCCATGAATGCAAAGCCGCATTTAATAGCTGGAAATACTATATACCTAAATCAATCTCATTTCACCAACCAAATCAAGCAATAGTACTGTAAGGGCGTGTAAACTAAACGAATCTTCAGACGTTTGAATACTTTGACGTGTATTCTGTAATGTAATAAGCGACCTTCTCTAAAAAATAAACGCTGTTGGCGCTATCTGGTATAACTTTGAGGTACTTGTAAACGACACGTGGCGCCGTTCTTGTACACCAAGCGAAACTTGGGTCACATCAATATTTTATTCGGCCAACCAAGCACTTGCCCTGCCGGTCTAATAGTGAGTGGTTACTTAAACGCTTGAAATAGCAGTAACATGATTTATATAATTACACAATTGAAAAAAATACGGTTATGGTAAAAACTTGTGCTTTGTTGCGGTATCTGTCCAACTCCCAGTTTTATTGTAGTGATAAAATCTTAACAAAATAAACCAAGTGTTATCAGTTAACTAACAAAATTGTTAAAAGAGATTGACCGAATTATATTTAAGGCAGTTAAAATATGAGCAATAGTCATACAATCTGTTAACGAGTGACAAAATGGAAGAAAAAATAAAGAAAATTGATACCGAAAGTACGGAAGAAGATGTGACTTACGATCAATTACTTGAATCTGCGGGTGAACTTGGAAAATATCAACTGTTTCTCTTCTTTTGTACGTGCCCTTTCTATGTCTTTGGGGTGTTCTCCTACTTCTCTCAGCTGTTTTTGACTGAAGTATCACCACAGCACTGGTGCTTCATTCCAGAACTTAGCAATCTAACTATTGAACAAAGAAGAAACTTAGCTGTACCTCAAGACGAATATTCACAGTTTGGATACTCACGATGCGTAGCTTATGAAGCAAATTGGACTGAAGTACTTTCTTCAGGAAGCCGTCCAGATCCGACTTGGAAGACGATGCCCTGTCAAAATGGATGGGAGTTCAACAAAACTGAATTTCCATATACGACTATATCAAGTGAATTGGGTTGGGTATGTGAGAGAGATAGCTACCAAGCTACGGCTCAATCTCTTTTCTTTGTGGGATCTATCATTGGCGGCTTTATAGTAGGATGGGTTGCAGATCGTTTTGGAAGGTTACCAGCTGCAATCTTTAGTAACATGATTGGAGCCGTTGCAGGAACAGCAAGTGCATTTACTCAGAATTTTTTTCAATTTGTAATTTGTCGATTATTTATGGGCATGTCCTTCGATAACTGCATGATAATGACTTATCTTATAGTTTTGGAATACACATCACCAAAATACAGAACTATGATTACAAACTTGTCCTTTGCTGTCTTTTTCACTACGGGAGCAGTCGCTTTGCCATGGATTGCATTAGCGTGCGGACATTGGACAACAATAGCTTTAGCTACAAGCTTACCTATGGCATTGAGTGTATTAGCACCCCTAATTATACCGGAAAGTCCAAGGTGGTTATTATCAAAGGGTAGAATTGATGATGCTGTAAAAAAAGTAGCAAGAATAGCTGAAGTGAATAAAAAGGTAGTACCACAAGATATGATAGAAAAATTCAAACAATGTGCCTTTAAAAACAAAGAAGAACATGGAAATATTCTCAATTTAATAAAAAGATCGTTGCTGAGAAGGATATTTATGTGTGTTTGTATCGAGTACATGTGCTGCATGATTGTTTTCGATGCCTTGATTAGAACTATTGGACAATTGAAATTTGACTTCTTTGTATCTTTCTCAGTTATATCTTTTACTGAATTTCCCTCAATTGTAATAATTTCTTTTGCTTTAGATTTTACAGGCAGAAAACTAATGTTGATAGCAATGATGATCGTCAGTGCTGTATTTAGTTTTTTTATTCCATTTGTAGGTAGTGGTATACCTTCTGTAATCTGCGCTGTAGTGGCTAGATTTGCTGTAAATATGGCTTGCAACACATGTATGCAATGGGCAGCTGAAATGTTGCCTTCAGCTGTTAGAGGTTCGGGTACATCAATAGTACATATTTGTGGCTATATTGCTACTGTCATATCTCCATTTGTGGCTTACCTTGAAATATATATGGAAGGGCTACCCATGTTAGTGATTGCAAGTGTTGGTATTTTTGCTGCAATCATTGGTTTCTTCCTACCCGAAACTGCGAAAAAAGATATGCCTCAAACCTTTGATGCCGCAGAAGAATTAGCTAGGAACCAGAGATGGTTAGAAATACCGTTTCTTCAAAAGTAAAAGATTCATCAATAGACTGTTATTTAGCACAATAAATATTAATCCTTATCCGTTATCTTAAGCTTTATTGTTTTTTAGTATTCTACTTGATTTTAAATATTGTTCAATGATAATATCAGTTATTTAAACATTGTTAGCGATCCATTTGCGTGGTTTTTTAAATTAAATATTATGTGCAAAATTGTCTGAAATGCGAATTGTACAGAACTGGTAAAATTGCCTTAAATTGTCAATTATATGTTATTTGGTATATATGTGTGTTTGTATTTCCATTTCCATCCTCAATGTTTTTAAGGTGAGGTAATCATTTCAACATTATTTATCATAATTATTCTTACTTCGTAATTTTCCGATCATTTTTTATATCTCTTGGGAAACTCATACCCAGCAGTGGACGTTCAACGGTTGAAATGATTCTTATTAAATTTAATAATAAGTAGGAATCCTCATCATGATGTTCAAATAATGTACATCGTAAATGAGTATCTAATACCTACGTTTTTAGTCCGATAAAATGACAGACGGCCAGACAAATAGAATGAACATAGAAGTATTATGTTTTATAGTTTAAACGAAATTTTGGGAAAGATAAACATAATTAACATCTTAACAACGAATAAGGAAGTTCAGTCACTAGTAGAAAGCAATAGTTAACTTGTTTCAATTTTAGTTTTTCGAGTGATACACTTAAATTGTAATTTTTCCTATTTGTGCTCCCTCGTAGTTTGTAGTTTAATTCACAATCAAAGACAACAATATGTATGTAAATATGTTCACCTGAACATATTTACAAGACTTTCGCAAGAAGGCTTTCGCGGCTTTCGCAAGAAGGCTTTCGCGGCTTTCGCAAGAAATTATCGATGGGGTTATATTATTATGTTCTGATTTGCTTCTGTAACTCCATTTTGTGAGTTTAAGCTGATGGAATAGGTTTGTTCAGAGGAAATTTTTTTGTCAGAATCATTAAATTCCTAATTACATCCTGTTACTCATAATATTATAAATATGTAAATTACACGATTACAAAATTAGGTGATCATAATAATATAAACTTTATCTCATGTTTGCTTGTAGTTCATTTGACTAGTTATCTCTACCTTCATAAAATATTATATTTGAACATTCTGTTAATTATATAACATTTTAAAGTGAGTATTACGTCTTATCTCTCGTGTTTTATACATATTGTGAGTGCGGTAGTATTTAAGGCAGTTAAACAACCTTGGACAAGTAGTGAATAGTGCAATTAAAATGGAAGAAAAAACGAAAAAGATAAAAGATGGACTCAAGGATCCGCAAGAAGTTGACTATGATCATCTTTTACAGTCCGCTGGCGATTTTGGAAAATATCAATTGATACTTTTCATCTGCACATGCCCGTTTTACACATTTGGAGTATTCTCCTACTTTTCTCAGCTATTTATGACTGAGGCATCATCACAACATTGGTGCTGGATTCCTGAACTTGAAAATTTAACCATAACAGAGAGGAGAAACTTAGCAATACCACATGATGAATATTCGACTTTGGGATACTCGCGTTGCGTATCTTATGAAGCAAATTGGACGGAAGTTCTAGCTTCTGGAATTAGTCCAGACCAAACTTGGAAGAAGATACCCTGTCAAAATGGATGGGAATTTAACAAGACCGAATTTCCTTATCCTACTATAACAAGTGAATTGGGTTGGGTATGTGAGCGAGATAGCTATCAAGCTACAGCTCAATCACTTTACTTTGTAGGATCTATCATTGGTGGATTTATAGTGGGATGGGTTGCAGATCGTTTTGGAAGATTACCAGCTGCAATCTTTAGTAACATGATTGGAGCCGTTGCAGGAACAGCAAGTGCATTTACTCAGAATTTTTTTCAATTTTCCATTTGTCGATTTATTATGGGAATGTCATACGATAATTGCATGATAATGGCTTACCTTATTGTTTTGGAGTACAGTTCACCTAAGTACAGAACATTGGTAACGAATATGTCCGTCGCCGTGTTTTACACTCTAGCTGCAGTGTGTTTACCTTGGATTGCATTGGCATGCGGACATTGGACAACAATAGCTTTAGCTACAAGCTTGCCTATGACATTGAGCGTACTAGCACCTCTTCTTATACCTGAAAGTCCAAGGTGGTTAATTTCTAAAGGTAAAATCGACGATGCTATTAAAAAAGTTGTGAGAATAGCTAAAGTAAATAAAAAAGAAATTCCCCAAGATATGATAGAAAAATTCAAGATCAGTGCGACAAAAAAGAAAGAGGAGCATGGAAACATTATAGACTTATTGAAACGGCCGCGACTGAGGAGTGTGTTTATATGTAGTTGTGTAGAGTTTATGTGTTGCATGATTATTTTCGACTCTTTAGTCAGAACTATTGGACAGTTAAAATTTGATTTCTTCGTATCATTCTCAGTTATATCATTTACCGAATTTCCCTCAATTGTAATTGTATCCTTTGCTTTAGATTATGTAGGAAGAAAGTCTATATCAATAGCAGGAATGATAGTTAGTGCAATATTTAGTTTTATGATTCCATTTGTTGGCAGCGGTTTACCTTCAGTGATATGTGCAGTTGTGGCTAGATTTGCCTTGAATATTACTGCACAAACAGCCATGCAGTGGCTAGCCGAAATTATGCCTACGCCCGTAAGAGGTTCAGGTACATCTATTATACACATTTGTGGATATATTGGAACTGTTATATCACCATTTGTGGCTTATCTCGAAACTTATATTGAACAACTGCCTATGCTTGTGATTGGCTGTGTTGGATTATTTTGCGCTTTTATTTGTTTTTTCTTACCTGAGACTGCCAGAAGGGACATGCCACAAACATTTGATGATGCTGAAGAATTGATTGAAAATCAAGCTTGGCTTGAAATTCCGTGTCTTCAAAAGAAAAAAAGTTCAAGTAATCTGTAGACTATTGATTTTAGTATTTATCTACTTAATGGGTGCTTAAAACTGAAATCGCCGACATGGTCAGCTGCCATAGCTCGCTGGCTTTGTTTGCGATATGCTCGTCCCACTCGTATATTGTACTAACACTGGAAAAGGTTTGTAAGATGAGAAATGCAACTTGACTATTTTGTACCATATAATAATATCAGAAGACAGAACTTGCTAGACAGACAAATCATCATCATCGTCATTAACATCTTGTAACTTTTTTACTACTGCGATATGTTACCGAAAAAATTCATGTAAGCTTTGGCGTGCAAAATTGAATAATTTGAGTTGTATAGTTATAATGTCCATAGTTCAATAGGTACCTATAATAATAATCATAATGTTAGTCTATCTATATTGCTTGCTTGCGAATATTGTGAATTTAAGTCGAGCTTTGACGCGCGATTAAAATACATTCCATTCCAAGCATAAACTCTTATGTTTCTATGTGTGCTAGAAGTTAAACTCTACCCCATTATTATAAAATACGGACTAACTGCCGTACTCAGAGACGCTACTACTAACTTTAAAGTTTATTAGGTAAAAACGTGTAATACTTAAGTCTGTACGCCTAAAGACGATTATTCAATGAAAAAATTGTGTTAAAGACAGATTACTGCTAATTGACGTCTCTGAGTGCGGCTGTAAGCATTAAACCGGATTTAATTTGACAACTTTGACACTAAAACAATAACTTATGTCAATTTAAACCTGGTTTAATACTTAGTCCACATTTTGTAATAAGGGGGATAGAGAATGTCATTAAACATTTAATTTTGTTCTATTCGAAACAAAATGTTAAACGGCTAGATAATTTGTTTCAAGTAGGTAAATCCTTCAGTGTATATATTATCTTTATTGTTTGCTTACTTACGTGTAAGGAAACCGTTTTGCGCCTAACGATTTAATCTCTACAATAAAACAAGTTTATTTTCGTACACCTCATCGTGTAAATAAATATAAGTTGTGGTTTATTATGTATATAATTGCTGTAGATCTTTGCTACTTTATGACATTCTAAACAATTATTAAATAAATATAATTTATTTAATTATATTCATTATGATAAGAGATAATTATAGAAATATTGACAACAAGGTTATTTGAGGAAGGTGTGTGATGCAAATCTTTATTATTGAATATTTTATTTTTTTATATTGATGCCTATTCTAAATCATTTTATGACGTAGTTCACAGTATGTATCAAGCCATTTTTATATGCTTGTGTTTCGTATACGAAGTTAACGTAGGTACATAAGTCAATGTTAACATGTTGTTTGATAAACCGCAGACGCACACTCTCGCTGTACCGCCGAGACAGTCTGTAGTATGAGAGAGGAATTTAAATAAACAAGGTGTATCATCCGTTCCCAGGAAATATTTATTTAGCAAAATATTACAACTCCGTTTACCGAATCAGTCAGTATTTGCTGACGTTCAAAGGGAAGGAAACTATATATTAAAAAGCCATTTTTTAAGCTTTATGACCTATGAATTGAGATCCGTCGCCGCAGTTTATATAATTGATATTCATAATTAAAGATAGTCTATAAAGTAACCAATTGCCAAAGCAAACATTCCGTTAGAATTAATCAAAATATTTATTTTGGCATTCTAGAATAATCTCTCTCTGATGTTGATACCACAATGGTTACAAAAATATATACTTTATAAAAAAAATAAACACCTACATACACACCTACTATATTCGATAAGTGCATAAGTAAGAGGAGACAGAAAACTTGAGACAATGATAGAAGTGCATACCTACAGAGTGTGGAAAGATCGTGTGATTGCCTTTCAAATAATGAACCATCTGTATTACTTCAGAGATTTTAATGCTAATTAAAAAAATAAAAATAAAGAGATGTTTGGCATAATTTATATTTTATTAACATGTTTACACATTTTGCGGCAGAACTACCTACAAATTTATTTATTGCATTTTTATACATAGTGAAAGGGATCTACTTGCACGCAGTAATAGTACAAAAGAAAAAACTATACAGGGTGTAGTTTTGTAATGGTACCTGGAGGGAAAGTACTGTTAATAATAATAAACCCCCTCTGGGGCAGTCATTATCTTCTCATAAGATTAACGCAAACTTGGAGGGCAGATTAGTGTGGCTTTTCAAAAAATTGCCATAAAAACAAAAAAATGTACCGCAAGTTTAAATGAAGAGCCCACAAACCGCAGTGCAGCTAGTGGCGA
The DNA here is from genome assembly GCA_905147015.1 of Laspeyria flexula. Classification (NCBI taxonomy): domain Eukaryota; kingdom Metazoa; phylum Arthropoda; class Insecta; order Lepidoptera; family Erebidae; genus Laspeyria; species Laspeyria flexula. Next base: position 6,184,988 of record LR989949.1, on the reverse strand, counting down.
GCTGAATGTGAGTGGTGATACTGCGGTCCTGAATGCCCCTGAGAGTTGGTCTAGGCCTCGTTTCCAGCACGTCTTTGTTGGCTGACTGGAGTGGATCTCCAAGAGCGACCACAGGACTCTCAACTCTGGCTTGCCTTAACCAGCTAACCAGGGAAGGGTCGCCAGAGCTATATGCTCGGGGGTGGAAGTGTCATTTTTCAATGGCATAGTTACGAGGAAACCCGTCCCGGGTCTCCGCTTGGGACCCGCCATGGCGAAATCGACGCCGCACCGCTCGACACCCCTAGCCGCGCACTACGGTGTTGCCCTGAGACCCGTGGACTTCGACCCATGTCGGTTGTGGAAGGGGCCCATCTAGTGTAAGGCGAGTCACCGTATGCCCAAATCCTCATTTAACATCATATATTCACCGCTGGAGGAGGCAAGCAGGCGACGTTGTTCCCGTATGCCAGATATCACCATTCCACCGAGCACCCAAACCCATAGCACAACTTTATTTGACTCCATAACATACAATAGCTTTACACTTACCAGTGACAAATTATGATTTTTCACTAAAATAATACTTATAAAATATATTATAAAATAATACTACGTAAACTCACATCAATTTTCTAAGCTGTCCGTTGGCATGTTAACACTAAATATCAAAATAGATCTGTTGTCATCTAGTATACCCCCTATGGCCACTAATGTATTACTATTACATTCAATCACATTTACAGTTTTGAATAATCCTTTGCGTACAGCTAACATACCAGCGGATGTGTCCACCGCAGACTTACCGGTGTATTCAAAATCTGAATGTATGGTACCGAGTAGATGTACATCGTATGGGAGTAGCCATGTCTCCTGAAGCGCCATTACATCCGCATCTTTACAAATTTAATGTCTCTAATATACTCTATTGACCTTTTCAAAGATTTACAATTAAACATAACAAATTGATTATAATATTTATAATAGGTACATGCCTTTTTTGTTCTCCATTACAATTGTTTCCGAATAGCCCGCGTCAGACTGAAATTGTAAAGAAAGAAAGAAAAGAAAAAGAAAAATGTTGTTTATTTTAACACTTTCCATAATTAATTAATTGACATTTAAATACTCCATCTTTATTCTTAAATTGCACACACTGCTTAAATAATATACCTTTCGGCCACACAGTATCATTCAAAACATCTGCAACTTGCTTTTATCTACATAGAACTTATACGAAACATAACTACGTTCTCGCTTAGACACAACCTTTTCCAAAGCTACAGTTATTTGAGTTTTGTTGCGTATATAGTTTATAATGTCCTCATCACTCGTTTCTATACTAATATTTGAGATATATAACGGCACTAGTGTACATGCCGCTCTAAATTTCGAGTCACTAATTTGCTTTTCCCGTACTACTTACGAATCTCGATCCTAAACGCTTTTTATTCGTTACAACAACAGTCCATTCGTATTTTTTGTCCCCTACTAGTTGACACGATCTCTTTACTCCACACTGTTCTCGACTAAAACTCGCCGCCACCGTCAATGCATACGATCGTGCCTCCGTACGATTCACAATCGCGTTCGACTCCTTCGCACTTATAGTACCGGCTAGCTCGACGCCTCCGCATACGATGACGTCACTATCACAGCTGAGTTCAGTAACCGGTTGGATCAGCTGCTCGTTCAAAACCGCGGTGGGGTCCTCCACGTGTAAGTTGTCGCAACTTTTCTCAATACTGCCCTCATTATTTTTCTACGATCGGCTTAAAATGCCGTTAAAATGCTGTTATGTTGGAAGGGATTGCAGACCCGAGTATTTGATTTCAGCTTGATACCTCTACGCGTTCCTGAGTAAATGGATATTGGCAGACGGACATACAGACACGCAGACAGGCAGGCGTGTGGATAACGTAGTGATTGTATAAGGGTTCGTTTTTTCCATTTGAGGTACGGAATCCTAAAAATAGAAATCGCACAAGTAAATTGGACTCATTTTTCAATGGGGATATTAAGAGGGAAGCTTCGAACAATATTGTTTAAGAATTTATGTACGTTTTACACGTGACAACTTAAAATTCTTTTTATGTACGCCTCGTTTCACATCGCGTTTTGTACGTGGCTGCGACGTTATTATGTTTCTGAGTAATTCGCACACAACAATGCTAATTTCTGTTCGAAATAAGTATGTATTAGAGACTATTATTTCTTTCTGTTCGAAATAAGTATGCGTTAGAGACTATTATTGCATAACATCAAAATGTAGTTCGGTTCTCTATATACTTGCAGTGTGTTGTACCTACTTATTTTTAACACTTTATGTGATTAACCACTAAACGGAATTTTTAAAATTTAACATAAATACAGTTTTTGTCAATTGAATCACTGTATAATAATTATTTGATGAAAAAATGCAACAACAAAATAATTGTGGCATTGTTTTGGCTTCTGTGGCTCTAAAAATGAATACAGATATCGACCCGGTACAATTTTACAAACTGAATAATTTATTATTTTAATTTTTTTTTATAATTTTATTTAAAAATAAATAATACTTAGTTCGTTTCTAGAAAAAACTGAATTTTCGGTTGAAATATTCCATTATTACAATTAGAAATTATTTACATAAACTACTGTGTTACTACTATTTAATACAATGGGGACCATAAGCAGTCTAGAAGTTTTTACTTTGATAAAATTTGACTTCAGTTTAGGTCGAAACTAATATAAATAATAGGGAAGGGCCATCAATGCTGGTCCTCCACAAGGCTTGGTGCTCTCCCCAACGCTGTTCATTCTGCATATCAATAACATGTTGTCTATAGATAACATCCTTTGCTATGCGGATGACAGCGCGGGTGACGCGTATACCGGCCACCAGAATATCCCTCGGGTCACTGTACAGAAGAAACGGTCAATACTTCTGTCTGAAGTCAGGCATCTCTAGGGTGAGTCTCCGAATGGGGGTGTGAAGAACTTGATTCACACCCCATTCCGATTTTAAAATCCCCTAAATGAGATTAAGACTAGTCAGCGTAGGTAGGACCTTTAGCTGAACATTCTTCATCTCCCAAGAAATTTGTGAATTAATGAAGTGAATGATGCGCCAAGCGTAGCAAGTACCCATAGGCTACGCCGTAGCCGTAGACCCCGTAACCGTAGACTTCGTAGCTGCTACGGGAGTAGTAATAATATACTAGAAGTTGCGCGGGGTTTCGCTCCCGTGGTTCTTTGTGTAGCCACTGCTAAGCTCTGTTGTTATGTTGTATCCTTTACCATTCCTAGATAAATGGGCTATCCAAAACCAAGAGAATTTTTCAAATGGGACCAGTAGTTCTTTAGATTAACGCGTTCAAAGAAACAAACTATTCAGCTTTATACTATTAGTGTAAATATACATAATATCTACTGTATAAATTAATAAGATAGACAAGGCAACAATGGAAGGTCATGGGGATGTTCCCATTCCATTTTGCCTGACCTGTCACACACTGTCTACACAGCGGTACGGAATTATATGAGATATATGAAAATCGATCAGATGAACATTATTTTTAATTTCTTCTTTATCAAACAATGTAAAACTTATTATGATAGCCCAAAAATTTTAAAAATTTATTCCATTAAATAATTTTAAAAAGTTTAATTAAACAGATAACATATAAAACTTACCTCAAAATTGGTTTATTAAAACATTAATCTAATATGGAGGCGATTGTTTCACAAAATTATATATATTTTTAATTAATTTGAACTCCCTAAGGAAGCACGTGGCTGGACACGTTTATAAGTTCATTTATAATGTTTTGGATATGGCATTTCATTTACATTTATTTCAAGGTAAATTGACACAATGACATATACACGCGGCCCGTGGGCTGAATACACCTCGCCAAGTTTTTTCATACAACAAACAGGACGGTGTATGTATAATATGACGTATGTTTTTATAATAAAAAAAAGGTTATTTAAATATTATATTATGTTATGTACTAGTTGGATAAGGGACCGGCGTGCAAATCACGCGGTCCGAGTTCGATCCCGACCGGCAGTACCAATGTGGATTCCACTTTGTGGAATTTATATGTACAAGTCAAGCGACTTACCATCTGCTTACGGTGAAGGAAAACATCGTGAGGAAACCCACATTCCCTAGAAGAAATTCTATGAGTATGTCTGATCAACCAACCCGCACGCTGCACACGCTGCCACACGCTGGCCTAATGCCAGCGTGTGGATTCCACTTTGTGGAATTTATATGTACTAGTCAAGCGACTTACCATCTGCTTACGGTGAAGGAAAACTAGAAGAAATTCTATGAGTATGTCTGATCCACCAACCCGCACTAGGCCAGCGTGAGTGGATTATGGCCAAAACCCTCTCAGCTCTCTATTTAGAGGAGAGAAGACCCGAGCCCAGCATAGTGACTTAATGGGTTGCTGATGTATGTATGTAGTTATTTAGTATCAATATTACAAGCATTACCTTAGTTTGGGTCTAGATGGCGCTGTGTGTGAATGTCCAAACATTATAGAAAAATAAGTACGTCCCGCCTGATGGTGAGCGGTTAGCGTAGCCTATGGACGTTTGCACAGCAATACCAGGGGGCCGATTCTGCTAAATTACACACGTATAGCACACCAATGGACTAATATCGACCAATCACAGACCGGCAATATGGCGCGATTGTCTTAGTAAGCCAATCACAGCTGTCGAATGAGACCATCGGCTAACCGGTTACAATTGTGTTAGCAGACTCGGGCCCGCTGACCATCAGGCGGGCCGTACACCAGTTTTCCACCATCGTGGTATAAAAAAAAAGTTGTCAAGATTACGGAAGTTTGTTTATGTTGTCGAATCACCGGTTGATATTTAATTTATAAATTATTTAATATCATATTTTATAATTTTTATTAACATAAAAAAAAATATTGTTATAATAAATTATAATAGTAAGTTTTATGTTGTCCGAATAAATAAATTGGATTGTCTTTTAGATATTCTACATTATGGCGAAAAAAGAATCGGTTTTATTTATATAAAAAAATAGGATTGTTTAGTTTTGAAACAATTTTATTATTCCCGCTTTTTAGTAGCAATATAAAGTCAATGGTCACCTTTTACAATAACAATATTATCTACTTCATAAATCACATAAACTCCATACACATAAGCACTGACCTCTATTTCATAATAAATAATACGGTTAAACAAATAATATTATATTAAATAGGTTATTTTATACTAGCTTCTACCTACGGCTACGCCCGCGTGGCCATAAATAGTGTCAATAAAAACTAGCCTATGTACTATTTTAGAAAGTAATTTATCTGTATGCTAAATTACATACAGATCTTTAATTTAATAACAATAACAATAGGCTCGCCCCCTATTTCATGGGACCAAACATAGCTGGCGAAATGTGGGTGTGAAACACCTCTGCCTACCCCTTCGGGGAAAAAGGCGTGATGCTATGTTATGTTATCTTTAATTTAATATTTTATTAAATTTAATATTATTTAGATATTTTGAGGTAAATAGAATATATTTTATAATATTATGGAGTGTTACTACAAAAAAGCGGGAATAATAAAATTGTTTCAAAACTAAATAATTTCCTTTTTTTTATTGAAATAATAATTATACCATTATTTGCATGATAATACATTATTTAATTATATTTATACGCCAAGTATGGCAAAACATGTTGATACAAAACATTAGTATATTATCTTTTACTCGATGTATCTCCTGTAAATTACACATGTTTTGAGCAAATAAATAATATATCTTATCTTATCTTAAAAGTGTTTGGACTTGAAATGTTTCCATTTTTAATAATTAATTACTTAATTATCATCTTTTTACAATACAATACAATATCTTTATTTGTCTGAATATGGTTACATAAGGTGTTACAGTCATAATGAGGTAGGTACAACATATTCTGCCATTTGTGGCGTGCAAATTATAAAATTATTACTAAAAGAATTGTTACTTTAAATAATAATAATAAAATTGTCAGAAAATTTCTATGTACATTAATAATAATAATTATTATGGATTGAAAATTACAATGTCCTATCATTTAAAAAATCACTTAAAGTATAGTAACATTTACGATTTAGCAAATCTTTTAATTTATTTTTAAACATATTAGTGGGTAAGCTTTTGTAAACATCTGGTATCTTATTAAATATTTTGGGAGCCATGCACAATACACTCTTCCACATTAGTGCTGTTCTTGCACTATGAACGCATAGTCTAGTGTTGTTCCGTCTATTACGGTTAATAACGTCTGAAAGTCTAGAAAACAATTCTGGATTTGATTTGACAAACAGAGCAATCTCCAATATATATAAAGAAGGTAGTGTCATGTCAGTATGTTATATTTTTGAAAATATGGTCTACAGCTGTCAGTAATCTGAAGGCCAAACATTGCTCTTACACATCTTTTTTGCATTTTAAACGCAGTTTCCCAATCTGTGGAATTACCCCAGAACATGATCCCATGATTTTACGTTCTACTTTATAAAAAAAACACAATCATATAAAAAAACAACATAACACCTAAAGCATCATCAGCAACCCATTAAGTCCCACTGCTGGGCACGGGTCTCCTCTCCTCGAAATAGATAAGTCACTTGACTAGTACATATAAATTCCAAAAAGTTAAATCCACATTGGTACTGGTACACATAAAACACTGTCCTCTATTTGATATTAAATAATATGGCTAAACAAATATGGTAAATAGAATATATTAAATTTAATTTCTATAATGGTTAATAGAGTTCAACAGGTATAGTACTAATTTCATTGAAGGTAATAATTATTTAATTATGTGTTCGAATAAACACAACTCGATACAATTATATTATTGAAGATAAAAATCGGTAAATTGTTACATAGTCAAGATATCATAGTAAGTAAGCTAACTAAGCTATAATTATTATAGTTTTATTCATCGGAAACTTAATTAAGTATTAACTTTGAAGCTACCTTCGACTATTGAATTTGTTTGTGATCGCAATTAAAATAAGTTTGTTTGAAAATTACTTAGATAAAAAGTAGTTTTTAAAGTTCGTGCTATCAAAATTCCTTCAACTACGTACGGAAGAGGAGCTATACAACCCATATAATCATTATTATTTTCCTCAATTACGATACGACTACGTTTACATTAGAAGATCGTGCCTGGGCTTTTATTTTCTGTGCTGTGTAACAAATAAAGAAGTTAAGAAGTCCCAACTATACAGTTGAATCAACCTTATAATTTACAACTGAAGGTTAGTTCGTAGGTCTATAATATATCTTAAAATGAAAGCGTTTTAGGCTTGAAAGGAATGTTAAGCTGGTTTGAACACTTCGAGAGAATGAATAAAGGAACAGTGACAAAACAAATATATGAGGCGAATGTGAAAGGAAACATTGGAAGGGGAAGACCTAGAAGAACGTACCATGACCAAATAGGAGACGTTCTAAAGAAGGGACAGATCACAAGTACCCTCAACCGGCGAGAATACATGAATAGACTGATGAATGTTGAAGAAGCCAAAGATGTATGTCAGAATCGTAGCAAGTGGAAGGAAATGGTCTCTGCCTACCCCTCTGTTGAGAAAGAGGCGTGATCTATATGTATGTATGTATGTTTAGGTTTGAATTGGTTAGTAAGTTACAAGACTCTGGTTTCGTACAATACCGCAGAGCTTATTTCCAAAAATATAATTATACCGTATCCAAATAATAAACATCTGTGTGGTTATATTTAGTGATTGAGTGACTTAATCAAGAGTCGAAGCCTTGCCGCGTCTCAAACGTCGTGGGCTGAATACCCTTCATTTCCTATCTTTCTTGGCAATATTGTTATACCTTACCCTAAGAAGTAAACTCCTTAGATCAAAATAATAACCCTTATAATGTTACGGCTCTGCTTAAATTCCAAAGCGTAATTAGGCTGTAACTATAGCATACGCCAGTGAAAAAGGTGTAAGAATGAGCAGTGTTTATGCAATTTTCAACTTTATTCTGAGTGAATTAAGGTAAAAATTGTGAAAGCTTAGGAATGGCTTTACTCAGTCGTGACGTTAGTGCGTACACAACAGTTTTTGGTTCATATTCAAACGTAGTGTGCCTTAATCCTACTAATATTATAAATGCGAAAGTTTGTAAGAATGTTTGGATGTTTGGATGTTTGTTACCAGTAAACGAAAAAAACACTGAATAGATTTCAATGAAACTTTGCAGTAATTTACCTTATACATCAGAATAACATATAGGCTATATTTTATCTAGATATCGCATAAATTGGCTAAACCATGAGAACAAATATAAAGTAAGTCGAAGAAAAATCTGCCATCTTATAGCTATTTCTGCTTCCTCTACCTAAACCGTTAGTTTTACATGAGGATAATGTATGGAGAAATTGTTACTCTTAAATAGTTATAAAAAAAAGTCCGCGACAGCATATGCCTATCTTTTATGTGGAAGTCGATATAGAGAGAATAGTGAGCAAGAAATACATTTAAATCGGATACTGCATTTAAAGTGAAAAATTTCATGGTATTAAACTAATTCCTAGGAATGTAAATACCTTTATCACTTTTGTCATTTAATGTAGATAATTTTTGTCGTTTACACTAAGTTATTTCGACAAATAGTTTAAAAGTTATTACGATATTAAATGAAATGTATATAATCCCAAAAATCTTATAATAATACTGTATGTCACCCGTGACTTCGCTTACCTGTTATTTTGTTCCTGTGACCACAGCAACTTTTCACTTGTATAGGGGAAATTTCGGCCAATATTTTCTAAGCACAGATAATTACTTCAGATTAAACATAACCAATATTACGTGATTGATTAGAATAGTACTTATCTTTGTAAACATCCATCCCGTGTTTTTTTGGTTAAAATTATCAAAATACAAACAAACATTCATCCTTTCAACTTTGTGTATGTATATTACTATATTTATCAACGTCAGCCCTAATGACAATTCAGTATGACAGATTAAAAAGAAATCAAAGATCTCTTTTTTCTTTTTGCTTACCTACTATACAACCTCATTACTTGAATATATTACTAATCACTCACCAGTAAATTCAAAGAATATATTATGACAATTGTGTAGTAAAATTATCAAATAAAGTAAAATATGAAATAAAATATTTTTTGTAGAAAAGTAAATACATATATTGCAGTACCATAGACCTAGGATCCGCGCGCCATTTTTATGTATTCGCGCCATTTATTTTCGGTCTAAAATTTGACATTTCACAGTGAATTATCATTGTATGTATTTATGGTCGCTAAAGTCATAAACTAATAAAAATAAAACAATTGTGGATATTGTAAAATATGAAATAAAGTAAAATATGAAATAAAATATTTTTCGTAGAAAAGTAAATACATTGCAGTATCAAGATAGTATAGTAGCAGAATACAAATACCATAGACCTATGATCCGCGCTTTTTTTTTTTATAACGATTTTTTTTATTTATGGCGGTACGAAGTACGCCGGGTCAGCTAGTATGTAATAGATTTGAAAGAATGGTTTGAATTTTAATATATATGGGGTCTAAAAGTACGAAAAAACAAAATATTTAGGGAGAAATCCAGAAATGTATAAGTACAAAAATGGTCAAGATAGAACCGTGGTCGCACCCACTGTATACCTACTATGTCTGTTTAATAGAGGTGCTTCTGGCACTCACATATTCATAGTAGGAATACAATCAATAAAACATTTCGAAGTAAGTAAAAATCACTTAAGTACAATTTCTCCATACAAACTTTTGGTCTAGATGCCACCCCTTTAATTCGATAAATCCTAATACACACTTCAATTTCATATCTCAAGGATCAGCAGCTTATATATAGATCTGTCACTCAGTTTGACACGCAGCATTTTTGTTTATTAATATGAAGACATACATAATACTTTGATAAAGGTTCGCTAGACTATAAATTACATTTGTAAAAATAACTTCCCAATATGTACGAATTAAAAAAAAATCTGCATGATGATGTTATTTTGTAACCATAGACGTTACAAATACAAGTTGAGGATCAATTAACAGTAATCTGTCATTAACACAATTTTTTCATTGAATAATCGTCTTTAGGCGTATAGACTTAAGTATTACACGTTTTTACTAAATAAACTTTAAAGCTAAACAACGTCTCTGAGTACGACAGTAAGTCATGTACTCCCCACGCACTAATCAGTGAAATTGGTTGACACATTGATGCCAGTTACTTAGTAGAAATTAGTAAACAACTTCAGTTACACAATTTTATTATTGTTTTAATGTCGGGGTTTAGAAAAATAAATGATATACCTCATTATTCATTTTATAACTTTAGGAAAGTACGCTACATAGTGTTGGGCATAAGCTAATTCATTTTACTAAATTTCATTATCATCATCAACGTTTCGCTAACTTTATTCAGTTTCATGTAAAAATTAGTGAATGTATTGACGTCAGGATGCTGATAAACTTGAGCATTCATTTAATAAGCATTCTCGATAGTTACATTACAGCAAAATGAACGAGGCCTTTTTAAAATGCATTCTCGTGAAATTACTAGCGAATTGAAATTTGACATCTTCGTAAAATATCACAATTTTAAAGCGTTTGCTAGAATGCTCGTGAACATTTTGTGGGTCCGTACCACGTTCGTTAAAAAAGGCGAATGTATGTTATGTTCAAGTCTATCAAAACCTTAAAAATATCTTGATAAACCACGTTAGGGTTGGAGCACATTTAGCCGAACAGAATCACAATTTCCAATGTTTCTAGCCGCGTATCTCACTTAGAAGCTTCATTTACGAGATCAAGATAGAGAGCAGGTGTGCAATCTCTTACGGTGGATCGACGCTACGTTTAGCTTTCACTCTCTAGCTTGCACTAGTAAATGACGGTTAAGAAAAGGATATAATAATTATTATTATATTATTATTATTATTATAACAAAGTGCGGTTCAGTGCGGCTAGGTGTGATGCAACCCTTAGCCAGACATGTTAATACAGGTTTTTGTGACTCCTTAAGCACAAGTGTATTATGACTTATTCCCGAAACAGACTCTTCCGACATATTTTATTCTGGTGCATTCCCAAACGTATTTATTTATTATACGTATTGTATTTTTTCTTCTGTGATATCAAAGACATAAAGATTTTGAGATATTAATATTATTAATTTAATTTCTGTTGCACTATCAAACGAAGTGCTAATAATACTTCTTACGTAAGAAAAGTCAATTTCAGAGTAAGTGCTTACCTATTGGCCTAGTCTTAAAATTATTATGCCAACTGCGAGTGAGCTCCATTATTCCTGCCACTAGAGATGAATTATGAATTTCTCCGATAATAAGAATGTAACAACGATTTTAAAACGTTTCAGATTGCTTCAATAAAGTAGTGAGATATTTTTGAACTGGCCGATATTTTTATTGCTACCCTGCGTATTCTGGAGTAAAAAAAAATTCCGTTCATTGGAAATATAAAGACGAGAGTTAGTCACTTTCAAGCGATGATAGCCAAACGGATAATTGATCGGTATACAAAACATGCGGTCCGAGTTCGATTCCGACAGGCAGTACCAATGTGGATTTCACTTTTTGTAATTTATATGTACTAGACACGTGACTTACCAACTGCTGACAGTAAAGAAAAAAATCGTGAGGAAACCCACACACATACCCATTATATGTGTGGGCGCTACAATAGATCAGTAACTGGTTGACGTAGCAAAGAAGCGCGCAAAATAATAATAAATAAATAGGAACTTTTCAGAAACGAGCAATTATTTGCTTTTTAAAAGACCGATAACGCATGTGTGTCTCGTGGTGTTGCAAATGCCATAGGTCCACTTACCATCAGGTGATCCGCTTTCAAATTTGGCCCCTCAATTAAAAAAAGAATACTTACCAGCTTTTTCTGTAGGTCTTCATTCATCCAAACTAAAAAAGGTTTTATCTACCTGCATTATCAAGTATTCAGTTACATGTATACCTGAAAAATATATAAACTGCTTTGTCTTAAACGCATAACGCTACTTAAGAAAGTAAAAATCCCACTCCACTCTCCTTCTACTCAATTTTTCTCGGTCATTGCCCTTTTGCAATGGAAAACGGTGACGTCAGTTGATCTACAGTACATGCACCACCCTTCCTATTCCTTTAAAAGCTGACTCGTTCGATGGAAATTCGATCTTGGGCGTGTCACAAGGACAGATTGTCACGTTTCCAACTTAGAGTAATTATTGTCTAACTATAATTATGAACGGAGTATTTATCTGACCAATGGGAGTGCCACCATTACCATGATGAGTGATCCTCGATAAGAAATTCAAATTACTATTAATTGATTAACATGGTGAAAAAAATATTTAATTCGCATTGCGTGGATATAAACGATTCGCGGGATTGGGAAAATTGGAGGGAGCACGGAAAATGTACGAATTGGTAGATAAAGTCCAATTTACTAATATTGTTTTAAATACCGGTTTAAGTATAGGATTGTGACGGTTAGCAAGGCGTTGACCTATGGCCAGCCGATATAATACCTATATTTTACCACAGTCACACAGCGCCATGTAGTCTTAAATTAAGCAATTGTATTTGTGTCCTGCACTTAAGGTTTCGGTTCAGACTCTTGGCTGAGCAAAAAAAAAAGGGTGTTCTTGTCTGCAAATTTAATGTAGGGTACATTAAATTTGCAGACAAGAAAACCTACAATACGGGACCAAATATTACTGGTGAAAATCCCATATGGTCCACATTTGCCATCCCCTTCAAAGGAATAAGGCTTGATGATTGATGTTATGTTTATGTATTTATGCATTTCGCTACAAAGATATTACCGTTGTTACAGTATCTGATGTAATACCGAGCATGTGGCTGTTTGGTGCGGTGCGGTCTCCTCTGCAGCGTTCAACAATAGGCCCCGCTATCGTGTCCTCTGCCGATGGCGCCATGCCTCCCGTGCAGGTCATCACGCATAACTGTGTCGGCAACACAAGAAAACGAGGACTAGCTGTAAGATTTTTTTTTTTAATGACTAGCTGCAGATGCAAGCATGCAACCGGTTCTATAGGCAATCTCTTGTAGAGGCCTATTTTCGCCATTAGACGTCCTACTATTTGATATGATGATGATGATGATGAAACGACTCCATATCTATTTAAGACTTAATCTTGTAAAGACTGGACTTGGCTGGTATCTTTATATTGAAATTTATTAACATCTTAATTTATTCTTTTAAATGTAATCTTTATAAATTTTAAGTAATCCTCGACAAGCGCTGGTGATTTTAAAACGTCTGTGCTGATTTTAATTAAATAATGAGCTGCAATGCCACAGATAGACACATAGACGCGTTAAATTTATAACACTCCTATTTTCATCCCAAATTTTCATAACCTATTAATCGTTTAATAACCTATAACATAACATAACATAGCATCACGCCTTTTTCCCCGAAGGGGTAGACAGAGGTGTTTCACACCCACATTTCGCCAACTATGTTCTGTTACGATAATTATGTTAACTATGTTATTACCTATAATATATAGATACATATATATATATACTGGCCTCTACCCGGGGCAACGCATTAGCCTTGCTATCCAACGCGGTAATGTGGCTAGCCTTTTGGGTACGTTTCCTCAGGAATCTGATCTTAATCAGATATTCTATTTATAGGAATTTCCTGTAAAATAGAGTGTCTGGTTCTTTTTTCTTTTAATAGGTTAGCTGTGTATGTTTTTAAGTTATGTGTAAATATATATATCGCAATACAGGTTGTGATACGTACGCATACGATACAAAAAAGGCCGGGTTGAGGGTTACATTCGGAACAAATACTTCATAAATTTGTCTTTTTATTACAATTATGTATGTTGCACTCACTATCAATTTAAAAAGGATAAAACATATTTACAGATATTCTGTTTTATTATGTTTTTATTTGCTATTTATATTAACCGTTTCAGTAAATACTCTTAAATGAGGCATAGTACATTATGCCTCATTTTAAGAGTGTTCTAATGTTTTAGAATTCTACTCAAGTCCCGACACTCGCTTCCCATAACTGAAACAGCCTACGATTGTGAAGGTAATTTTAAACTGTCTCCCTCCAACACACATCTCTTTATATGTTAAAAAGAGACAAAGAGCAACGTAAACAACCTAATATACAAACATTGTCTACGCATGGAGTGTACTTGAACGTCTAAATTGGAAAATTTTGTGTAAAACCTTTTTGTATAGGCAATGTAATTTAAGTGATATTATGTAAAAATCTTTGTGTGATTGTCAAAGGTTATAGTTAGTATCTTGTTGGTGTCCTATTTAAATGTTAGTTTTTCTTACCTTTGCCTTGTGCGTTTAAGCGTTTTTGCCATACTTATTACTGTAGGTACTCAATAGGTCCCGTAATTTAAAAAAAATGTCAAATCTCAGTGTTCTCAAGGGTCATTCCTATTAATCGTGGCTTACAGGAGTTGCAGGGGTGGGCATGATGATGGGATTGTCTCTTATTCTATTATCTAGGGGGTGCAACGGGGTGTGTATGACTTTTATGTAAAAGTTACCGGGTTCGTTAAGTCGGGCAAAATCGAACGACATTGGTTATTTTATCTGTATTTGTTAAATTTGGAACGCATCCTAATTAGTGTCAGTTGTCAACACTACTTCCGTGTGGCGTTGCTTCCGCTCTCTCTCACTACAAGGACCTTCTAAAGTGCAACACGTTTTGTAATATACTAAAGTATAGTATTTAAATATAATAAATTTCTTTTATTTGATGAAAACCCTACATGGTAGCAGAGCGTGGTTCTTCAAAATAAGGAAATCCGATAGTAATACTGCAAGTTTTACCGAAGACAAGCGAAGTTGTACGGTCGGCGTGGGCACGTGGTATCAAAATTTATATTAAGAACGTAATTAAGTGTTTAAAACTCGAGATGAGCTCAAATATGTTCAGTATTGAGAAATTAAATGGACGAGACAATTTCTCCACGTGGAAATTTTCCATCAAAACATATCTGGAGCACGAGGATCTGTGGAGTTGTATAGATTGCGTTACAGAAATACATGTCGACCCAGCGAAGGACATAAAAGCGAAGTCGAAGCTTATTTTATCTATTAACACTCATCTTTATGTTCACATACAGGAGTGTAAGACTGCCAGAGAGGTTTGGGTCAACTTAAATAGGGCTTTTGATGATAACGGGCTAACCAGAAGAGTGAGCTTGCTGAAGGAATTAATCAATACATCACTTGAATCAAGTACCGGTATAGAAGATTATGTAAGTAAGATTATGAGTGCCGCCCATAGACTTAGAAACATTAGTTTTGAAGTAAATGATGAGTGGCTCGGCACACTCATGTTAGTAGGCTTATCCGATGAGTACAAACCGATGATAATGGGTCTAGAGAACTCGGGTGTAAAAATTAGTGCTGATTTTATTAAAACAAAGTTACTTCAAGAAGTTAAAAATGAAGATTCAAGCAGTGCATTATATTCTAAAGTTAAAAAGAATTGTCATCAGAATAAACAAAACTTGTCAAAGTCATCCTTCAACAATAAAGGTCCCCGATGTTACAACTGTAATGGTTATGGACATGTAGCAAAGTATTGCAAGCATCCGAAGAGAACAGCGAACAAAGAAAATAGCAAACAAGAAAGTTATGTTGCAGCTTTTACAGCTTTTTCAGCTCATTCAAGTAATAATGTTGGAAAATGGTACATTGACAGTGGTTGCTCTGCGCACATGGTGTGTAGCAGGGACTTAATGTACAACATTCGGAAACCAACAAAGAACACCATCACAGTGGCCAACAAGGAGCCATTGTCTGTGGAATGTGTTGGCGATATCAATATTCAGATTTCACAGCAAAGTAAAATACAAGTAAGAAATGTTTTATATGTACCTGGTTTAGTTGTTAATCTACTGTCAGTGAGTACAATAACAAAGAATGGATTTAAAGTTACATTCAATAAAAAAGGATGTAGTATAAGAAATGCTGTTGGAAAAATATTGTGCTCAGCCACTTTAATAGATAAACTTTATGTTTTAGACACTTTCACAAATGAAGAAAGTGCACACTTGGTGTCCAGTAAAGTTAATTCAAATGATATTAATTTATGGCATCTGCGGATGGCACATTTAAATGTTTCAGCTCTTAAGAAGTTACCCGCTTGTGCTGAGGGGTTTATGTT
The DNA here is from genome assembly GCA_905147015.1 of Laspeyria flexula. Lineage (NCBI taxonomy): Eukaryota > Metazoa > Arthropoda > Insecta > Lepidoptera > Erebidae > Laspeyria > Laspeyria flexula. The sequence goes on along the minus strand of LR989949.1, from coordinate 6,168,766 downwards.
GTCGCTGGATCCACAGAAAGAAATTGTATGTTCCACTTGTTGTGAAGGTAAACAGACCAGGTTACCTTTCAAGCATGCAGGATCTAGAGCGACTAGGCCATTGGAAACTATACATTCAGATTTGTGCGGCCCAATGGAAAAAGCATCTTATGGAGGTATGAGATATTTTATTTCTTTTATTGATGACTACACTAGAATGGTTCATATCTATTTTCTTAAAGATAAACTAAATATATTGGAAGTTTTCAAGGATTACAAAAAGAAAGTAGAGAATCAGTTAGAACATAGAATTAAAATCATAAGGACTGATAATGGTAAAGAGTACTGCAACACCAATTTTGATAAATTTTTGGCTAGTTGTGGGATTACTCATCAGACCTCCACCCCTTATACACCTCAGCAAAATGGCCTTGCGGAGGGTATGAACCGTACTATTGTAGAAAAGGCAAGGTGCATGATGTTTTGTGCAAATTTAGAGAAGCCTATATGGGCTGAAGCTGTTGCCACTGCCGCATATATTATCAATAGATCACCAACTAAAGCACTAGGTGATACCACACCGTATAAAATGTGGACAGGAAAGGAACCCAATTTAAATCATATTAGGATATTTGGTACAAAAGTAATGGTACACGTACCAAAAGAAAAGCGTCTTAAATGGGACAAGAAATCATTGGAGATGATATTCGTTGGTTACTGTGAGAACACGAAAGGATATCGTATAATGAATCCATTAACTCACCAGGTAATGAAGAGCAGAGATGTTATATTCTTTGAAAACATTAATCAAAATAATGAATGTTTACTTCCCTCAGAAAATAGGTTAGTCACATTCGAAGGTCAAGAACAAAATGAGCAGCTGAAAGAATCTGTCATCAGTCCTCAGTCAAGTGGATCATCTATAGAGCCTACTTCGAAAGGACCCGAAGATGAATATTCTAGTGAATATGAAACTGACTCAGCTGACCTAGATGAAAGTTACCGGCCTCAGTTGTCGCAATCACAACAGAACCAACAGACAAGTAATATTACACTGCGGCCGCGTAACAAAGATAAAACAGGATTATTTTGTTTATACTCAAGTTTTTCAGATCCACAAAGTGTTGAAGAAGCCTTATCGTCCTCGCATGCCAGCGAATGGAAAAGGGCGATGGATGAAGAGTACAACTCTTTGATGGAGAATAAAACTTGGCAGCTGGTTGATCTACCTAGTAATAAAAAGGCATTACCAAGCAAGTGGGTATTTAAAACGAAGACTGATCAACAAGGAAATGTCATTCGATATAAGGCAAGACTTGTTATTAAAGGTTATGCACAGAAGAGAGGAATTGATTATCAAGATGTCTATTCCCCAGTGTTTGGGTTGATGACATCATAATTTTTAGCCCTCAATTAGCAATAACTGAAGAACTCAAGAAAAGTTTTTATTCAAAACTGAAGATGAAAGATCTTGGTCGAGCAAAGCATTATGTGGGCTTAAATATACACAAAGAAGAGGACACAATTTCATTAGATCAAGAGGAGTATATAAATGAAATATTGTCAAGATTCAACATGGAAAATTGTAAGCCAGCGAAGACACCTATAGAAGGTGGCGCAGTGTCATGGGGCTCGCGCAAACAACAGACTGTGGCCCTCTCCACAGCAGAGGCGGAGTACATGAGCATGTCGGCAGCGGCGCAAGAGGCGCTGTGGCTACGGCAGCTGCAGGGAGAACTCGGAGGACAGCGGGATGAGCCTCTAGTCATCTACAGCGATAACCAAAGCGCTATAAAACTTACTGCTAATGATTGTTATTTACCGAGGTCCAAACATATAGATATTAGGTATCATTTCTTAAAGGAACATGTTAATAAATTCAAGTTAAAGTTTTGTTATGTAAAAGGTAAAGATAATGTATCAGATATTTTAACTAAGGGTACAACTTTGGATAAGCATATATATTGTTTTATAGAGATGGGATTGCGTTCTGGGGTGGGTGTTAAATTTGGAACGCATCCTAATTAGTGTCAGTTGTCAACACTACTTCCGTGTGGCGTTGCTTCCGCTCTCTCTCACTACAAGGACCTTCTAAAGTGCAACACGTTTTGTAATATACTAAAGTATAGTATTTAAATATAATAAATTTCTTTTATTTGATGAAAACCCTACAGTATTGAAGTTTTATTATTATTTCTTTTATTAAATTATTTTCTTACAAATGTAATAAATTATATTTTTAAATATAAATATTCAAAAAAATACATTTAAACTATAATATTAGTGTGAGGGCCTGCCGACATCGGGAACAGAGTCTTAATATTTCCTCTTTATTTAAGTACTAGCTGACCCGGCGTACTTCGTACCGTCATAAATAAAAAAATCGTTATAAAAAAAAAAGCGCGCGGATCCTAGGTCTATGGTATTTGTATTCTGCTACTATACTACCTTGATACTGCAATGTATTTACTTTTCTACGAAAAATATTTTATTTCATATTTTACTTTATTTCATATTTTACAATATCCACAATTGTTTTATTTTTATTAGTTTATGACTTTAGCGACCATAAATACATACAATGATAATTCACTGTCAAATGTCAAATTTTAGACCGAAAATAAATGGCGCGAATACATAAAAATGGCGCGCAGATCCTAGGTCTATGGTATTTGTATTCTTCTACTATACTACCTTGATACTGCAATATATGTATTTACTTTTCTACAAAAAATATTTTATTTCATATTTTACTTTATTTGATAATTTTACTACACAATTGTCATAATATATTCTTTGAATTTGGCTGCTGGTGAATGATTAGTAATATATTCAAGTAATGAGGTTGTATAGTAAGCAAAAAGAAAAAAGAGATCTTTGATTTCTTTTTAATCTGTCATACTGAATTGTCATTAGGGCTGACGTTGATAAATATAGTAATATACATAAACAAAGTTGAAAGGATGAATGTTTGTTTGTATATTTGATAATTTAAAATATTTTATTTCATATTTTACTTTATTTGATAATTTTACTACACAATTGTCATAATATATTCTTTGAATTTACTGGTGAGTGATTAGTAATATATTCAAGTAATGAGGTTGTATAGTAGGTAAGCAAAAAGAAAAAAGAGATCTTTGATTTCTTTTTAATCTGTCATACTGAATTGTCATTAGGGCTGACGTTGATAAATATAGTAATATACATAAACAAAGTTGAAAGGATGAATGTTTGTTTGTATATTTGATAATTTTAACCAAAAAGACACGGGATGGATGTTTACAAAGATAAGTAGGTACTATTCTAATCAATCACGTAATATTGGTTATGTTTAATCTGAAGTAATTATCTGTGCTTAGAAAATATTGGCCGAAATTTCCCCTCTAAAAGTGAAAAGTTGCTGTGGTCACAGGAACAAAATAACAGGTAAGCGAAGTCACGGGTGACATACAGTATTATTATAAGATTTTTGGGATTATATACATTTCATTTAATATCGTAATAACTTTTAAACTATATGTCGAAATAACTTAGTGTAAACGACAAAAATTATCTACATTAAATGACAAAAGTGATAAAGGTATTTACATTCCTAGGAATTAGTTTAATACCATGAAATTTTTCACTTTAAATGCAGTATCCGATTTAAATGTATTTCTTGCTCACTATTCTCTCTATATCGACTTCCACATAAAAGATAGGCATATGCTGTCGCGGACTTTTTTTTATAACTATTTAAGAGTAACAATTCCTCCATACATTGTCCTCATGTAAAACTAACGGTTTAGGTAGAGGAAGCAGAAATAGCTATAAGATGGCAGATTTTTCTCCGACTTACTTTACATTTGTTCTCATGGTTTAGCCAATTTACGCGATATCTATATAAAATATAGCCTATATGTTATTCTGATGTATAAGGTACATTACTGCAAAGTTTCATTGAAATCTATTCAGTGTTTTTTTCGTTTACTGGTAACAAACATCCAAACATCCAAACATCCAAATATTCTTACAAACTTTCGCATTTATAATATTAGTAGGATGTTCTTAAAAAAATACATTTGTAAATATATATAAAATACATTTAAAAATTTGGAGACACACCGGTATCAGGTACAGCATTATTATTATTATTAAGTGTACGGTTAGAACTACTTAGGACTCAGGAGATAATTCTTTAAATATTATAGGTACATATTGACCGTAAGGTATATTCTGTCTAATTGGTTTATTAATTTAAGCTAGGACCACATCTAGTCGCACGGAATCGCGATTTCTATACGTCTATTCCTTTCTTTCACTTAGAATCACCATTAATAAAGTGAGAACGAGAACGGGAATGCTACAGCACGGGGCGAGGACTATGAATCGACGATGCGATCGGCTCTCACTCTCTGTCTCTCTCTAATATATGACAGTTCTCAATAAAAAAAAAGGAAAAAAGCTTGCGAAAGTGCGGTTCTATAGGCAAGGTGTACCCTTATTAGTAAAACTACTTATGGCAGATTGTTGAACAAGATTGAAGCTTTCCGTGATCGTAACACGATATTGGTCCCAGTTGGGACGTCAACCTGACACCTCAGTTAATTAATTATATCGGAAAACTTTTATCACTTTGCACTTAATTATCTAATGCATATAACAGAACATCACGCCTTTTTCCAGAAGCGGTAGGCAGTGGTGTATCACAACCATATTTCGTCAGTTGACGAGCTCATTAATCGGGCTAATTTCATTTTACTGAAAATTTCAAGGTAGAAATGCCCCAAAACAATTTTTCTCGACCTGGGATTAGAAACCGGGACTTCTGGTTGATTATTCATACTCCCACGGCCCAAAATCACTCGATATGGCGGGAATTAGGTGGATGTCGTTGGGCTGATATGATGACATTTGCACTCAAGAGTGTTCTGGATTCCAATTCAGATTATAACTTGTTTGTAAGTGATAAGTCAATAAAATTATCTATATGTCTATCGTGAAGTAGTAAATACACTAATATAAAAGTAATATAATTAATAAAAAAGTTGTTTTTGCTATATTTATATATTTATTTCCCTAAACTCTGCTGCACGCACGCACGTCTGCTGGCAGAGACACGAACATAAATGTTGATGTTGACTTGTATATCCCTAATTATATTTCTTTTTGTAAAAACATTGTTAAATGTATAGACCACACTCAGTAACTAACTTTTATTTTAACTGTAGTTTTATTATTTATCATTATATACATATTTTATTGCAAGGTATTGGACGTTTCGCATCCTAGCGACGTTTGTTATTAATAACCTCTTGCATGTTGTGTGTACTATTATAGGTTCGCATTCTAGGTTAAGAATAATTGTCATTAGATCTAATTGGCTTTAATATGATTGTGAACTGTTTGTACACCTAATAAAAAAAAAAACTTAATACTCGTAAGAATAATTTTTTGCTTACAACCTGCGTCGTAACGGTTTATCTAAATTAAATCATTCGTAGTATGCTGTCAGAATAACTGACATAATTATTTATTTATATTTATTAGCACAACCACATCATACATATTATGATGTCATTTTTTAAGACAATGTTACTAACAACATATGGACGAAATAGTCTGAAATAAATGAATTTTATTTTTTATTTTATTTTATTATTTTATTTATTATATTATAACATTTATAAGTAATAAGAAGTACATAATATTGCAACAGATATGTATGACAATTTCGGTGTACACAGCATTTATTATAACGTAGCAGAGTAAAAAGGCTACGGTAACCGCTTACCATCAGGCGGACCGTACGTCTGTTTGCCACCGTCGTGGTATAAAAAAAAAAAAAAAAAAAAAAATTACATTATTTATTTATACTATTTAACTAAACTATAACAACTTTGACAAATTTTTACATATATAAAATAAGTTTAAACTGATGCAAAACATATCATCAGTTTGCTTTTAAAATCGATAAACGAGTGATTACGAGAATTACGAGATTGCTGCTTGAAAAAGTATGTTTCGTAGATAACTAACTAGCGTCAAGTATACAATAGAATGTTGCTTTATCATAATATTATAATGTACAAAAAAAAATATGCCACTTTATAAAACTTTAAGCATAATTGATGTGTCTTAAACATTATTAAATATAGCGTATAAAACTTTTGTAACTTGAAAATAGACTCAAAAGCTCATAAATAAAACATTATCGTCAATTTTATTAAGCTTTTTACAATTATAATAATTGAGTAGATAACTAAAATACTGTACTTAAATGATTTAAAATCATTAGGGGTGATCTAAACGTTCCCGATAGGTACATTACGGCTCGTTTAATAATGTATACCATATACAAAGTTGCTTACCTTTAGGATTCCGTGGACGTAATTTGATACATAGCATAACGCCTTTCTCCCCGAAGGGTAGGTAAGTATCACATCATCATCAGCAACCCATTAAGTCCCACTGCTGGGCTCGGGTCTCCTCTCCTCTAACTAGAGAGCTGAGAGGGTTTTAGGCCATAATCCACTCACGCTGGCCTAGTGCGGGTTGGTGGATCAGACATTCTCATAGAATTTCTTCTAGGGTATGTGGCCTCACGATGTTTTCCTTCACCGTTAGCAGATGGTAAGTCACTTGACTAGTACATATAAACTCCACATAGTGGAATCCACATTGGTACTGCCAGTCGGGATCGAACACGGACCGCGTGATTTGCACGCCGGTCCCTTATCCATTCAGCCAACATCGCTGTAGGTAGGTCTCACATACACGTTTATTTTCGCCAGCTATGTTAGGTCCCATATTATAGGGAGCAAAGCTATAGCCTATCATATACCTATATTAACCAATAACATTCCAAACTTACCCATAATATCTACTAAGAATTTCAAAAACCACGTACCTATACGTTATTCCTTGATTATACTAAAGCTACGAGTATAATACCCCAAACGTCTTATTATTTGCAGAATTAGTATAAAAACTCTAAATTTAAAAATAATGAAACCTATCCAGTTTATAAGCATAAAGTATTTATTATGTGTATAGAACCAATGCGAGTATATGGGATTCAGGAGTAGACAGGCTTGCTATCGAGGTAAATGAATTTTCTTATAACAAAGAAAAATACGATCTTTTATTATTTAACGTTAAAATCTTTATATAATTGAGTTACTTTTTATATAAAATGTTTTTCTTAAATATACCTCTTAACTTTGTTGTTGAAAGACTTTAATACGGGCAGTAATTTCTTTTTTTTAGGGTTTCATACCTCAAAAGTAAAATACGGAACCATTAAAGGAGATCACTCGTTTTCTGTCCATCAGTCTACAAGCCTTAAAACTTTTCGAACACACTATTAACGGATACAAACTAGACTAAACATACAATAACTATGTGTGGTCTAAAGAAACGTGTTTCCGAATTTGGGATGATTTTTAAAAAATTGGAGTTGTCTAGACATCGTTGTCTTAACCTTGCCCAGAACTTGAAGGCCACCCCATCTACCTGATTCAATCACAAAAGTAATACATATACAGGGACTTCCCCGTCTCTAACCCCCTTATTACAAAATGTGGACTAAGTATTAGACCAGGTTTAAATTGACATAAGCAATTGTTTTAGTGTCAAAGTTGTCAATTTAAACCTGGTTTAATGCTTAGTCCGTATTTTGTAAAAAAAACTCTGGTAAGTGGTTGTGGTTGAATGGTTGTGGGACCAGCGTGCTAAATACGCAGTACGAGCTCGATTCCGACCAGCAGTACCAATGGGGATATCACTTTGTGGAATTTATATATACTAGTCATGTGACACAATTTGCTAACGGTGAAGGAATATATCGTGAGGAAACCCACATACCCTATAAGAAATTTGATGTTTATGCCTGATCCACCAAACCGCATTAGGCCAGCGTGTTTGGATTATGGTCTAAAAACTCTCACCTCTCTAGATAGAGAAGAGGAGAACCCTAGCCCAGCAGTGGGATATAAATGGGTTGCCGATGTTTCCAAAAAAATCTAGCAAAAAAGTTCTGGCAATTTACGAACATATTCTCAAATGTTACGCTTACATGCGAATGATTGCTTTTTTCTAAACTGATCATAATAATTTTAGACATGACTCTTAACAATTTTAGTATAGAAAATGGGATCATTGATAATCCTAGCTCCCAAAGTATAACGAATAAATAATAATCATATCTGACTTTCATTACGACAAACACTCTAGAGGGCTACAAATTCAACTCTAGTTTAATGTTTAATTAGCTTTGTTCAGTGTTGTGTGAGCAATATGATATCTACTCGTATATTACAAGGACACCTAAGAGCCTCTTGGTCTACTTAAATAAACAGGCCTTCAAAACTAAAATAAACAAAGCTTACACTTTCTAGATCAGTGGCTCTTAACCTATGGTCCGCGGACCTACCTACCCACAGGGACTACCCACTGGTAGACCGCAAAAGTGGTCCGCGATTTGGAGCCAAACACTCATTAAACTTTTTAGTGGTTCATGATAAGACACTATATTAGTCAAATGGTCCCTTACCACTAAAAGATTAAGAACCACTTTTTTACCCGACTGCCAAAAAGGAGGGTAATGTTTTTTGCGCGTATGTATTGTATGTATATATAATATGTATGTAAGTATGTGGGCATGTCTGTTAAATTGTGACCTTCTGTAGCTTACGCCAGCGAATAAGTCGACTACCAGGGTCTTTTACATTAAAAAGCCAAACAAGAGTATGATCGGTAATAATTTTGAATTTATTTCCGTAAAGATAGGGACGGACAGTTTTCACGGCATATAAAATATAGCGATGGTAATGAGAGCAAAGCTACAGTAATGAGAGCTATAGTAATGAGAGCGACGGTAATGGGAGTGAAAGTAATGAAGTCGGTAAGGTTGAGGCTCTTCTATAGAAATTACTCCACCTGGGTATCAAATAAAAGTTAATGAATAGCTAACTATTGCCCGCGGCTCTACTTGTCTCTTGTAACCTAAAAGCTTGACCGATTTTGAAATGCAAGGTGTTGTTATATTCGTATTCATCACCGAATCTCTATATCTAAGCCTATAGACCTTTTCAGGCAGGCAGTCGGGTTTTTAGTTTTTTAAATTAATTCTTGATAGATACTTACCTAACCTTGACCACAAAAACGTAATTAAAATCCACCTGCAATTTCAAAGTCATAATACTTAACCGCCTGGTAAAACATTTCTTTTGAAACTGAAACTACGTTTTGCAATCGTCACCTTAAAGACACGGTTCCATTAAAAGCTATAAACTATAAGATAGACAGCTAGAAGCGATAGTACATAACATTATTTCAATGAGTATAAATTAGCTGTTGTTAATTTAAACTAATGGCAATCACATTAAATAGCTTACTGCAAACATTGATCATAATATTTTTAATTAAAAATCATCATCATCATACAAAGTAAGATGGTCTTCTCCAAAGAATGTGGAGGGAATTTAGCCTACTTTACCACGCTGGCCAGACAGGTTGATATAGAATTTGTTTCGAATTTTGTTTACAACTTTTGAAGGTGATAACTCTTGAAAACTAAACTCCGTTTCAAAAGTTCAGTTACTGAAAAGATAAACAAAAATGTCACTCACCCATTCAAAAGGTCTGTTCTTAATTTTTTTATTTATTTATTATTGCCTGAAGTGGCAGATGAGTAGACGGCCCACCTGGTGGTAAGTGGTTACCACAGCTCATGAACGTTGGTAACAGTAGGGGTACAGCCAAGCCGCTGCATAACTTGAGAGGATAGCTCTCGTTAAACTTCGTTTGAAGAAGGACATGTCATAGCGCTCAGGGAACACCGCTATAGGAAGTTCACCCCAGAGCCTAAAGAGAATTAATGTGTGATCATTTTGACCCAAAAGCTGTGTTTACGCTTTTCTGAAATATAATATGTATTAATTTAGTACCGATTATACTCGTAATATTAAAAGAGTGTAATTAAATTGCCATTTCAGTGCAATCTTGTACCTACCTCTCAAATCACAGCATAACTTTCTTGAGCTACATAATAATTATAATTTTTAGCTTGTAGCCTTCAATGGGGTCACACCTTAACCCTCAACCATGACTTTTTCTCACAAATACAAAACGAGTAAGGTTTCAAACAAGTAAGGTTTCAAACAAGTATTGTGTAAAATGAAAGAAAGTCGGGACTTTTGTTCGTTTAATTGCAATAGCAAGTGCACCTAGATCACGGTCGTGATCACGTGGATATTCTAAAAAACTGCTCTGAAGGTTGTTGTGGAAAATTCCTTGGCATTTGATTTGTGGAAACTTCTATATTAGGCACTTAGACTGAATCTAAAGAACCAATGCAAACCAAATGCAAAGAAAATCTTTCTTTATTTCCAGCAGTGGAAAATTGTTATTATCATCATTTCTAAAACGTCTCACTGCTGGGCACGAACCTCCAAAGAATGTGAAAGGAATTTAGCCTACTATTATACCACGCTGGACTTATTTACTATTATATTTTATTATTTTAACATCACTGGGTAAATATCGGCCTAATATCTGGAATGTTCTTCTTAGGAGTGGGTGTGGACCCTAACTGGTCAGAATCGCAACCAGCAGAAGATTCCAGATCCGGGTGGTGAGTTGCAGATCATGTTGCCTAAACCACTTGACAAGACTAATTCTGGTGACGTCTGTCTGTTGGCTGAGAGCCCGTTTAGGATATTGAGGGTAAGTGAGCATTTTATACTAAATTAGCAATTATTTTGTAATAAATATAATTATTTTTAAATGTTGGCATTTAAGTTTATTACTGGCGGGTTTCGGCGACAGAACCAATTTTTATATTGTGAACTTGTGCTTTTAAGTTGCAATTGCAATCTGTGATGCAGAAATTTAGTGTTTTTCAGAGATTATTCTCGTATCTAAGTATAATTTCTGGGTTGCTGACGAAAAAGCTCAGTTTCCTCTTTTTCTTTCTTTCGAGGCTTTCGAAGAGAGATCTCCGAGTTTTTACTCGAAGAATATACTTACTCGGGTTTGCATTCAAACTCATACTATCCTAGCTTTCAAACAATTTTATTGACGACTAAAGGGCGAATAAACTTTTTTGGGTGTTATGACCATTACGAAAGACGAATAATAAATAATATCATAAATAACGACATCTGGATTCCTAACCTTCCGATAGAAGCAGAACCTGATATCCTAAATATTAGATGTTATTAAAAAACCTGCAGTACAAAACGAAAGCACATTATATTTGATTCAAATCGTAAATCCATTGCAATAAAACATTCGATTCGATTGCAAATTATGATGCAACATTCACATCAACTAAGTATGTGTTATGAGTCTACTATAGCAATAATCTGTACAAATAAAGTATTCACTATGATAACACTGTCATATAGTTTCTAGCCCACAACTTTAGTACTTGCTGTCATAGACTAATGGAGTATTAACCACTCTAGATAACATATCAATGTCATTCCACTAAAATGCACTGGGATGAGATTACGTTCAGATCGATATGGTCAATACCTTTGTGATTGTGTTTTGGTTTGATATTATCTATACTCCTATATTAAAATTGTAACGAGTCGATGTCTGTACTTTATAGAAATTGAAGAAGAGGTAAAATGGGGCGGGATTTATTGATTTTTTGCCCTTCTTTCTGTCTGTATAATTATTTTTACGCAAATCACGCAAAAACTACTGCATGGAATTGAATGCGGTTTCCACAAATGTATTTCGAGAGGTCTAAATTAAAATGTAGGTTCTATTTATCCGCAAGAAAATATCTTCTTCTTCTGTTTCTTCAGCAACCTACTGCTAGGCCAGAGAGAGAGCTGAGAGGGTTTAGGCCATAATCGACACACCCTGGTCTAATGTGGGTCTGTGGATTCATATTCCCACTGTTTATGCGAACTAAATTACGCGTGGGTGGAGCTGAAGCTAAGCTAAGGAAGCTAGTTAGTAATAATTTTCAATTATTAATGTCAGTTCAGGCCCCCATCTACACACGCTGGCCTAATGCGGGTTGCTGATACAGACATACCCTAGATTGCATGCTGTTTGAATTGTTGTGACTAACTTAAAGTTTATAGACCTGGCTCTAAGTCGTAAAAACAAGTGAATCTTGTACGCACTTATGCTGTGTGTTGCCACTTGTTGATAATTATAAAAAGAATATAATCCTTTCAAACATTAGTTTGGTATCGTAGAACGGTTTGTGGGACAGATTTTATATTAGGTATAGGTAAGTTAATCAATAAATATTATAATTATGAAATATATTAAAAACTGGCGGTGGCCTTGTAGCTAATTATGCTGTTATTTAGATACAGATCAGGTACATAAAAAATATTATAGAAAAAAATATTTAAGACATTCTTGGAAACATCTTTGCCTAATATCGTAAAGTAGTATTTTTAAATAACTAGCTACGCAGTTCATGCCGAAAAACAATCTTTATTAGCAAACCATTAATCCCCAACTCGCCTAAATCCCTCATTATGATTCCGCTCACGAAGTAAACAAGACTTTTTGCAATCAACTATTCCAGGGACATCATAAAACAGGACAGTGGATATACGCCAAACACTATAAACATTATGAAGGGAGTTATAAGCTCGCTGCGTTTATAATAATAATATTCTACCACATTCACACAGCGCCATCTAGTCCCAAGTTAAGCAATTATATTTGCTTCGACCGGGTATTACTTCTCACCTTAGAGAGAAGTACTCGTATAGCCGTGAAAAAAGAGACATAATAATATTCTACCACATTCACACAGCGCCATCTAGTCCCAAGTTAAGCAATTATATTTGCTTCGACCGGGTATTACTTCTTACCTTAGAGAGAAGTACTCGTATAGCCGTGAAAAAAGAGACATAATAATATTCTACCACATTCCCACAGCGCCATCTAGTCCCAAATTAAGCAATTCCTTAACCTTAGAGAGAAGTATAGCCGTGAAAAAAGAGACAATAATATTCTACCACATTCACACAGCGCCATCTAGTCCCAAATTAAGCAATTATATTTGCTTGGACCGGGTATACTTCTCACCTTAGAGAGAAGTATAGCCGTGAAAAAAGAGACATAATATTCTACCACATTCACACAGCGCCATCTAGTCCCAAGTTAAGCAATTATATTTGCTTCGACCGGGTATTACTTCTCACCTTAGAGAAAAGTACTCGTATAGCCGTGAAAAAAGAGACATAATAATATTCTACCACATTCCCACAGCGCCATCTAGTCCCAAATTAAGCAATTCCTTAACCTTAGAGAGAAGTATAGCCGTGAAAAAAGAGACAATAATATTCTACCACATTCACACAGCGCCATCTAGTCCCAAATTAAGCAATTATATTTGCTTGGACCGGGTATACTTCTCACCTTAGAGAGAAGTATAGCCGTGAAAAAAGAGACATCATAATATTCTACCACATTCACACAGCGCACACTAGTCCCAAAATAAGCAATTATATTTGCTTGTCTTAGGGGTACTAAACAACTGATATACTACTGAAATATGTTTTTTTTTGTAAATACATACATATTATAGATAAATTACACCCGGATACAGAACAAACCTTTATGCTCATCACACAAAGATTTATCCTGGGTGGGGATCAAACCCACGACCTCCGGCTTAGCAGTCAGGATCACTAACCACTAGCCAACAGGCCAGTCAGTTTATTTCGCACTCAAAAAGAGTTGTAACTTAGAATCCGCTAGACAGTTTTGAACTAAAATATATTTATGTTATAACTAAAAGCTTCTTGAAGTATACCAAAAGAAACTGCTAGTTATAGATTGTTATTTTCATTATATTATATCGTGTGATAACCGACCATTATCTAATGTGTTCAATTAAAGTACAAAACGAGCAAGGTTCTACGTAAACTAATAAATTGAAGTGAGGCTTTCGCACCTCGTTACTTTATCAAGTCGTAAATAAGGAAGAGGACATGTTGTGGATAATGAGCGATTGTCAGAGCGATTTGAAACTTAAAAGTCTTTACACCTCCCGCATTTAAAAGCTAATAACTTTATGAAATTTATAGCTTTTTTATTTGGGATATGGAATAATAATTGTAGTGAAATAAAATATCGACAGTTTAAATAGGATTTATTATGTTAACTCTTAGTAATGTTTCTTGAAACAATTCAAAGTAATTCTAAAACAACTAAATAATTTATAATTTTTTTATAAAAAATCTAAAAATGTATAAAAAATCTTAGTAATCTTCCTTAAAAATTCTTCTTCTCGTTTTAATCATCCCTTACTTCATTTCTATTGCACTCTCCGTCTTCACCAAACTTTATTTTTTACCCAACTGCCAAAAAGGAGGGTATGTTTTTTTACGAGACATTTTCATTGTAGCAAATTTTATCGTAATTTTTTTTTAACCTCAAGCGCGTGCTATCGTTTCGCTACACTATGATCAGCTGAGCGCGCGGCGTGCCAACGTACAGTGCTACGTGAGGTTGTTGTCTATGTGCAAATACTTCTAATGCCGCATACAGCGGAAAAATCTTGGTGGCTGTGCGTCGGGAACATTATTTTGCCATAAGTTTTTTTTTCTTTATTTCGATATATTTAAAAAATATTGAGAAACATATAACTATATTTTTCATACTCATAGCAAAAAATAAAAAAAATCGTTCCGCCGCATGGTAAGAAATGTATTTTAGAGCGCCGCGCCTCAGTACGGTCGTCCATGGACCTATTACTCACTAAGTTCCGCTTGGGGTAGTATCTCCTTCCTACAGAAGACCAAAGTCATAATAAAAGTGTTGTGTTCTTGTTGGTGAGTAACGTGCTCCTGCCCCCTTATTCTGACTCGTCGGATTGCTCTCGGATCGTAAACTTTTACGAATCTAACTACGACGTATTTTACGGCTTAAGTTATTTTATGTTAGAAAATAGTCTACCGTATAGAAAATTATAAACTGATTATTTTAAGATTTTTTCCTGCAACCATTTATTTCTTTAACATTATATTTTTTAACTTTAATTACAATGACATACGGGCCGAAAATTTTCCGAAAGCTCAGAATCAGGGGGCTGATGTATCTGGAGTTGCAAGAGGCTACGGTAACCGCTTACCATCAGGTAGCTTTATTCCACCGTCAAGGTATAAAAATACAAAATATACAAATGAAAAAATCGCTTCAGCTTATTCAAAACGCTTTCACCTCGCTAACAAAATCGCACCCTCAATTATCGCGTTCACACCGATAATCGTCCGACTCGTTAACCTGTTAATAGCAGATCGTTGTATCTCGATTAGTAAAGATAAACATACTGTGTAAAACCTATCACCATTGTTTCTGTGTCAATGTACGTGGTAGGATGTAACGTTTGCAAAAATGTGGCTATTCCGTCGGGCGAACACCGAGCCTATAATACCAGTGACACCTACGAAGTTGTATGCGGTGAGTTTTATCCCCAAATTATTATCATTTTTTTTTAAATATTTTTATTTTAGTATTATTACTAACATTTAATAAAGTAAGGCTTAACGGAAAATATTTTGGGTTTAAATTGATGATTTTTATATTTTTTGTAGTCATCATCATCTTAACAGCCCACCGACGCCTACTGCTATTCATAGGCCTCACCATTATACTCGTAGAAGTAGAACCGTAAGTGTAATAGGTTACAAAATTCGATAGATAAATAAAAATCTAAAAATTCAGGTTTAAAAAAAACAAGGTTTTCAACAACTAGATTCAACTGTTCGAATTGAGAGTAGAGATTCGTGTGTTTAAATTTAGAATCACTTCGTTTTTTAAAATGGATTGTTATTAAAGTTTAATTAAAAAAATATATATCAGCATCTTTGCTATCACGCAGCCGGGTGAAAAATTTATAATTGAAACTAATAATTTTAAAATAGTAATCATCTACTCCCTAATCATAAGTTGTTTTGACAAACTACTGATGTAATTACGATGAAAGCTTATTAAGCTTTTCTATTGGGAATGATAATTTAATCTAACTACACGCAAAGGTTCGTTGACATTCAAAACATGTATTGCTCTATCATGCTATTTTCCCAAAGGGTTTTTGCTAACCTTCAATCACTTATATTTCCTGTTAAACACTAATGTTTTGTTATATTAAATGCGAAAGTTTGGTTTCCTTGTAAATTTAAATTTAACCACTGGAGGTGGTTTGTGGTTCCACATTGAAGCTAATATGGTGCTGTAAGTGGAATAGCATAATAGGTTTAACCATAGGCGCTGAAAAAATTGGTGCCGAGAAATACTCCAAATCCCTTAACAGATTTATCAACAATATATGTAGGAGGGGGGTAGGCACCTAAATACCCCCCCCCCCCTTTTGGTACGCCAATGGTACTAAGGCCAGGTGTGCGCTACGAGTTTTTCGTAGCATGATAAAAGTCTACATCCCGGTGTTTGGGCTTTTTAACCACGCCTTCTTTTAGTATATATTATGTTTCGCTTAGAATATATATTATTCGAAGTACACCCAAGGAACTTCAGTAAATAAATATATTATATATATTTTCAAGTATGTATTTCATTATTGTCTGTAATTTATTTATTTATAACATTAAATTATTTATAATTATAACATTATTAACTATTTACTTACATATCTACAACTTCTATTTACAATACTATAAATAAATAATAATACAAATGGTTTCATTATTTCGATCACATGAAACAAATTTCTCGTAATTGTACAATTGGTAAATATGTCAAAGGGATGACTTATATTACTTATATCCACATTTAAGTATCTTTCTTACTCTCAACTAGTTTGATTATTACTAAACCACCTTACAAATAAATAAGAATTATGGAAAAGTTTTACATACATACATATTACATACATACATACATACCTATAGATCATGCCTCTTTCCCAACAGAGGGGTAGGCAGAGACCATTTACTTCCACTTGCTACGATTCTGACATACATCTTTGGCTTCTTCAACATTCATCAGTCTTTTCATGCATTCTCGCCGGTTGAGGGTACTCCTGATCTGTCCCTTCTTTAGAACGTCACCTATTTGTCGTCACATACATATTATACAAAGAAAAACATCCAAACGGTGAAACAAGCAATTCCAGACCATACAAATTTTTGTTCCGACCCAGGGATTGAACACAAAACCTCAGAAACCACAGCCTGACACACTACCGCTGCGCTATTGAGACAGTTAATTACACTATAAGAAATTAATAGTGGTTGCAAGTGATCCATAATTAATTTAAATTACAAGTTTGACAGGCGGGGATACGACCACTATACTACCGAAGAATATTATAATAATATGATATCCGTGTAGCCACGGATTAAGTATACATAATGTCACTACCCCATTTCAACCCGTGGGTCTCGTAAAAGGCGACTAAGGACTAACCTTATTCAGATAAGAGCACTGCGAGAAAAGAAAATTTCGAAACAAACCCTATACCAACCCGTCTGGCCAGCGTGGTATAGTAGGCTAAATCCCTCCACATTCTTTGGAGGAGACCCGTGCCCAGCAGTGGGACATTAATTTATGGGTTATAACGATAGGTTTGAACATTATTAAGGTTCTATTGTCAAAGACTATACTTAAGATACATATAACATTTTAATATACGTTATAATAATATTTTTCAGAGATTATTTAATCATCTACATCATCATCAGCAACCCATCAATGTCCCACTGCTGGGCTCGGGTCTCCTCTCCTCTATCTAGTGAGCTGGGAGGGTTTAGGCCATAATCCACACACGATGGCCTAGTGCGGGTCGGTGGATCAGATTTATTATATTATATTTATTCTTATTTAATATTAGTATTTTTTTTTTACATTAGCTTTAACTCTCTCTCTCTATATATAAACTATAAGTGTAGGAAATGTCATACTTTTTCGTCCGCGTAATTATTATTTTCGTAAAAAGAAGTTCAACGTTTTTGCTTCACTTATAACTATTATTATATATTATAGATTACGCTTATGCAATATCGCAATTTATCAAAACAAACTCACATGGGACTGGACACTTAAACGATCTAAACTTAACTACAAATTAACGTTCCATTACAACGTTTATCTTTTACATTAATTTACGTAAACAAGAACACTGAGTTCAAATTATAATCGTAGATAATAATGTAAACAAAGCGTCCGTTGAGTACCGTTTTGAATATTAAATTAACCCTTTAAATTGCTTCACAAAGTAATACTTAGTTATTGGCCTTTCGAAAATTGAATAATCGCGAAATATGATTTATTTTCCAATAAAACGTCTTTTATTTTGGGCAATGGGAAATACAATATCCACAAAGTGCTGACTGACACAGGCGTTGGAATTTAATTATAGGTATTATACATGCTACTACTATTGTAAAAGTGCATATTATGTAGGCTCTATAAAAAACCCGAAAACAAATACCTTGAAAGAAATAAATGAGCCAATAATTTTTATGATAACAACTATTTTACATAATTTTGTTCAACAAATAAATAATTTTAATTTACTTTAAATATTTTATATCCTTTAACGTGAATCGAACTCACTACACTCGATACGCGCATGTTAGTTGCGAGGTGACCATCTTAACCGCTATGCCATGGTAACAGTCAGTCATATATTATACATATTTATTATGTAGTACTCCGGACAAATCTCAATACTGGGATTTCAATACCATTTTTCCCGACCCGAGAACCGAACCCGGAACTTCTTGCACAGCAGACGTATACTCTTCCTGCGCCGTCAAGGCAGTTTATAAAATATATATTATATGAATCATACATTTTCTCCACTGATCTCCAAAACAAGCTTTGGTATTATAAAGTTAAAAAGTTTACTCATAATATTTATACAGAACCCGATATGATAATTTATAACTTTAAGTACCTCAATTATACCAAAACCATAACTGAACTGAAAAATTATTAAAGCAAACCTTAGTTGAAATTCAGAGCTTTATTTTCTAAATAGACACCGTGAAACAGTGCGAATAGAAATTATGGTAACTCAAAGGTGAATGAAAATAAAATATTCATAGGAAATTCTTGAATAAATTATTTTATAAGTTTTTAATGAAGATCTAAATATGAATAGATCTAAATAATATGAAGTTACTAACTGTTGCCCAGGGCTTCGCTCCTAAGGATATTAGTTTGACTACTCAGCTCCCATTGGAAGCGTTATGTTAAATAGCCTATAGGGTACCTCGATTAATTGACTATCCAACACTAAGGCCACGAATCCATGAACAAATTTATTAATAGTTATATGAAGAGCAAATTATTAATAGTTGGCTTACTTGATTTTGAGAACAATGTGATTAATATTTTATATAATTGCTAAACAAGTAATGAAAAAATGCAAACCCACGACGGGACTTGTCGGGATCGGGATCGGGTGATTCGAGATCTCAGGGACGTCCACCCGCGTAGCTCAAATGGCGTGCTCTGCCATTTACACACGGAATGGCAGGGTCGCGGGTTCAAGTCCGGCGTGGTTTGAAATTTTCCATTACTTGTTTAGCATTTATATAAAATGTTAAACCGAAGTAAAGGAAATTGCTTAATATTTAGATGTATTACGAACACAAGGGTTGTGTCGAAGTAGACAGATTATTTTGTTTAATTCGACACAGCCTTTGTGTAAGTAAATGTTTGTGTATTTTTGTTTCTTGTTTATGTGTACCTACTAACATAGTTTATGTTTATGTCTCCTACACACTTACAGACTATAAATACTAATATTTAAATTGAATGACGATTGAATTTGTTTTGTATTTTTTTTTATACGGCTCTAAGACAACCAGAGCTAAGCAAAAAATTACTACATTTGTTCAATCAGATATTTGTGAATCTTGATCATGGCGTATTTCAATTGGAAAATTAAGTAATTTTCCGCCTAGTCTGCGCAGAGTTTAAATGACAAAGTTCACCGTACAGCCAATACATTTTTTTTTTTTTGGGAAACAAACAGTTATATTACATATTTTATGTCACTTTCTTAAACTATACATAAACAAAAATAATTTCTAGTATTAATTAAATATGGCGGATATATATTATTATATTGTGGCGGAAATTAGGTGAGGCCTATGTTCAGCAGTGGACGTCATTGGGCTGATATGATGATGATGATGATGATGAATTAAATAGTAATATTAGTCAGTCCTCATATTTAAATACGTATATAAATATGTTGGTAGGTATTACTCACTAGTTGTCTTTGTAATACGAATGCTACGCAATACAATCGTATTTGGACGAATTGCGTGTTGGACGGTCTCCGACTAAAGGAAGAGAGCCAAGGGCCAGAAAAGACATTTTTTTTTTTTTTAATATTATACATGTACCTATTCTGAAAGAAAAACAGCTGGCTGATATCGACATATAAAATAAAATAAGTTTTATTTTGGAGCACATAAAGTTAGTAACAATACACTTAAAAACTTTGTTTGCTATTTAAAAACCAAATTTTTATATATCAATGATGGTGAAAAAAAAACCTAATGAATCTGTTTTTGATTGTATACGTTATTACATAGGTAGTATTTAATTTACTCCAGCACGTTCTAAGATTCCAAAAAGTTTATGCGGGAGCATTCATTTATGGGTTAAAATGGTAATGATGAAGATGAAATGGGTGTAACATACCTCTATCTACCCCTTCAGGGAAAAGGCATGATGCTATATGGTATATTACCTACGTTTATGTGCTCAATTATTATAGCCAAGACCTTTATTCTGAAGAGGACTATCATTATTTTATATCTATATACTTTGCCTGACAAGTTACGTAACGAAAACCACTTTTGTTACCTACAATGTTCTTCATAAAACCCATAAAAGACGAGTAAAGAATATGTATACTTGTCTTCAGACGCATTTACTTTATTATGAGACAACGTGACCTTGCTCCCTAGAGCCGCAACGTTTGAGGGTAAATACGTAATTGTCTTGCCTTAACTGTATGTGTTGACGCACCCGAATTATTTAAACGTTTTTTTTCCTTTTACCATTATATGAGTGCTTATTTATTTAGATTAAAGAATTTTCTCGTGAATTTTAATTTAATGTAGTATTCGAACCTATTTTCTGGACTAAAAAAGTTAACTATGAAATGTTATTAAAAATAAATAAAAATATAAATTATTTATTACCAGTTATTTATTATTATATATACATATATTTTTTTGGCGGGCGGCCTTTGGTTGCAGGCGGCACAGGACCGTTCGCAGTGGCGTAAATTAGGTGAGGCCTATGTTCAGCAATGGACGTCGTTGGGCTGATATGATGATTACCAGAAAAATACAATGGTCTTTTCCGTTGGCCCCACGCTAAGCAAGCCTGTCCTGTGGGTACCGTAATGATTACACTGTACGTGTAGGCACATTGCTTGGTCGACATCCTTTAAATTTTAATTTAACAATTTAAAAACCACAGAACTAAAATAACGATAATTTAAAAACTACAGAATACACTTATCTATTATATCATTAAGAAGAAACAAAAAGGAAAACATGTTCATGAGTATTCATTTAAAGGATTATTTTAATATAATTCCAATAACTACTGGTGCAGTATTAGGTATAGTACAATAGATTTTTTAGTGATAAATTAGAAAACTTTCCGTTATCTATTACCTGTTTAGTACGCCTGCAACAGTATAACATGTAGATCATTTCAACCCATAAACGTCCCACTGCTAGGCACGGGTACCTCCTCCAAAGAATGTGGAGGGAATTTAGCGCACTATACCACGCTGGCCAGACGAGTTGGTATAGGGTTTGTTTCGAATTTTCCTTTCCTCGCAGTGCTCTTATCTGCATAAAGTTATTTTCTTAGTCGCCTTGTACGACACCCACGGGCTGAGATGGGGTAGTGAAATTATGTATTCTTAATCCGTCACTACACGGATTAACATGTAGATACTATTTCGAATTTTAATTATAATCTATCTGTATCTAGGGTTATCAAATAGCACTCTTGCTAGAAACCAAATAATAACAATAGACACTCAAAGTATTCCAATGTCCTTGTTCACTATTGGTTGATACGTCTCCACAAAACTTTCCACTTTATCAACTAGCACGGAGAGTAAAGAATAACTTCAGAAGTTCAAGAGTCAGCCATTTCTATTTACAACACACTTTCAAGATGGCTTGACTGCATAGTCAAGTATAAACCTTTTACTTTGATAGTCGAGTAGTAAAACAACCTACGGTTAGCTGTTTCTAAGGAATATATTTCTTCGGTTTATTTGTATTCTTGGAAACATACTAAAACGATAGAAATGGATATCTTGGACCCTCTTTCCTCAATTTCAACATGCGTTGTTAAAGTAAATGTCAGATGATTTGAAATATCATCGATATTGACGACCACAACAAAATTTTCAACCCTATGACGTTATCGGCCTTTTTTTTTTTTTTTTACTTGGGGAAATGCCTGACGCATACCCCTTTGTCTTGGGGAAAGAACCGAGGGGTTATATGGGGCTCGCACCCACTAAAACCCCAAGGTGTTCCTCTCGTCGCGCTCTGCTGTGGTCACGGGAGCGCAGGAACATTCGTCCGCGACCACAGCGACATAACGTTATCGGCCTAGATTAACCGAATATAGATTGTGAAAAAAGCCACTATTTTAGTATACATTTGTATACAATATATTTAGTTTGTTGACAGGTTGATCATGATCTTGCACTTCTCAAAGAAATTGGAAAAACTTATCCGAGGTTGCATAAAATTACGTAGCACTACATAATAATAAAGTGAGATGGGCGTCAAACATTTCAATCTATTGGATAACATGAGAAGCTTTCTTCAAAAGCATCTTATGCAATGTAATACTTGCGTCACTCGATAGATGGCGCTACCAGTATACCCTACCTGTATTTTCAAGGAACTTGTTATATTAGTGATTATTTAATGAGGTGCATTGCAGCGTTTAAAACTTGAAATGTATATTTATAAAGATATCATCATCATATCAGCCGCAAGAAGTCCACTTATGGACAACCTAATTCATATAGTCTCATAACCATAGACCTAGGATCCGCGTGTACATACTAAATCTATGCTCATAACAGATATTTCTTGCATAAAAGGAGGCCCCCAATCACCAAATTATTGTAAGCCAATGCTCTGTTAATGTGCCTAAAAAATATGAATTATGTTGTCCAGCAATGGACTTGAAGAGAGCACAGCGATAGGCTGAATGACGATCTTAGCATACTAAGCGTTGAAAATAACGAAAAATACATTTTATTTGTTTCGAAACTTTGTATGTCTCATGTAAAATACCTACATGTGAATTTCTAAAATAATAACAAATTTGACGTTGTCGGTCTGAAAAATACAACCATACACCTTGCAGGCAAGGAAAGTAACAGCATTTATTTTATAGAAAAATACAGGGATATTTGAAAAATAAATGTATTTAACATGTCATTTTCAACGTTAGTTAGTAATACTCTGAATTGCCATAATACGCCATATTATGACGCTTCACGTCTTGCTGCTTTGGTGAGGTTGGGAAAGAAATTAGACCACGTGCTAGGACAGGAACACAAAATCGGAACCGCGGGCTTATTTATAAATAGCAAGTCATGTGCCAAAATCAAACCTTCAACTATAACTTCAAATCTATTGATCATTAGAAAAGTGATTTCTATAGCGATGTCTGTGACAGAAATTTAATACAACAATTACAATAAATACATTTTTAATTTATTTATTAATAATTTTTGTTTATTTCATTTATAATTCTAATAATCTATTGTTTTTTTTACTATTATAATGTTCGATGACTGTACAAATAATAATTATTAAAATTTTAATATTGTGTTAATTTGTGTTTCAGCGTTTTCTATGTTTCCAAATTATGTTTCTTTATATATATTTGTATGCCCAAGTAGCAAAACATAGCGGTAACCTTTTTTTTTAAGATCTTTTGTATACATATGTTATGACAAATAAAGTATTTCTGATTTGTAATTTCTGATTCAATGTCATATCAGGTAGGTTTATGCAACTTGACAATCAAGAGCCAAATTTCAGTATCGAAAGCATGTTCATATTATTATAAATGCTAATAGAACGAAATATGACGCTTTTTCGTTTCCTAAATTTACATTTCACCTATGTGATTGAAGATTTTTACTTGTCAAAATTTTATGATGTATTTAACATAAATTTATAAACGGCTAAGTAGCTACTTAGCCGTTTATAACTAAGTAAATCATAATTTTGGAATATGACATACTCATACTCCAAAACTAACTTAGTTTTGAATAAATAATAAAGTAGGCACTTAATCTTTAACAAAAGAGCCAATTTCTTTTTCCTAATGTAAGTATAGTGGCATGTTGATATAAAAGCTTTTTCCTTCTAATTTTGCAATAGAAAATACTTTAATACTTTTAAATATTCAAAGAATTTAAGTCACGATAAACTTCACTTCAGCATAATATATTTCATTTATAGCATATTACTCTTCAAAGGAACAATTAGGGATGCTTCTTAAAGCACAAAGGATATTTAGAAAGCAATTGAAACATTAGAATTTTCCCGAGAAAGATGTTTGAAGTATAAAACAGGGAACACTAGTCTGAACTTTAGTATGAGTCATGTCGCCGGCACAGTCGCTCGTCCGCACCAGCGCGGTTTTGACACTCGTTCAACCATTGTTTATTCTTAGTGTTAACTTCAAAATTTGATTTTCGAATACGAATTTTGAAGAAGAAACTGTTTTTGAGTAAAGTTTTATACATTTGCTTGTCATGGATTCGTTTACCAACTCGAAACGTTTAAAAAACCTTCAAAATTTAAAAAGTGGCGCCATAAAGCTTCCCCGCCATTGGTCAAAGATGCTGGGACTTGTGAATGTGAACAAAGCTTCAGTTGAAGAAATATTACAAGTAAGTTTTATTAATTATTATGAACAACTTTTATAAACAGAACTCATCATTATCTTATTAGTCAGCTCGGCCAGTTTCTTAATAAATCAGAATTAAATAAATGATAATCTAATTTATCTACTAATATTTTACTTGACTGATTTTTTAAATAAATTGAAGTATAGAGTGTAAATAAATAAAAACTGTCATCTTAGAAAAAGCTCATAAGATTTTGATGTTAACTAACTTTCATATAGTGTTCACTTTACAGGTAATCTGAGTAGATATGATTTTAGTAAGGTGCAAATTTTTACCGAAAAAACAGAAAAAGACCAAACAGAGTCTGCAATTTATTTTGTCGCCTCTTCATCAATGAAAGGTAGACTGGCAGATAACAACTGAGACATTCAGTTCGTGTTCGTGTTGTGTATAATGCATAAATATGATAAAAATTTGTTTCGTTTTTTACTGTTACTTGTAAAAATACATAACTTATATTACAATTACAATTCAAATATGTCTCCAACGTAATAATGATTAAAAATGTTAATGTTCTATGACACAGCTGTGTGGTAAGTTTTTTTTAAAATGTCTGTTTCTGTGGTGAAACAGAGCCTTAATATTTTACCACACAGCTATATCATCAAACATTGATATTTTTACTGATTATTACGTTGGAGACATATTTGTAAAACTTAGTAGACAGATTTTTGTTGTATTTTTCATATTATTATGAAATCAGTAACTTATGTCTCATACAATTTATCAGAGACTGTTAAATATATTTATGTATCTAGACTAATATTATAAAAGCTGAAGAGTTAGAAAGACTCCTGCTCTTAAAATATTTTAGTGTTGGAGAACCCATTTATCGAGAAAGGCAGGCTATATCACATCACGCTACGGTGAATAGTAATAATAATAATAATAGGGTCACCAGGGCTCTCCCGCGGCTAGTAGAAGTTAACCATCATTTTTAGGGTAATAAGTAAGTGTTATTAATCAGTGAAATTACAAAATAAAACAAAAAATAGTGAGACAGACATGAGAAACAAAGAACGATGGGAGCTAAGCCCCGGGCATGGGTAGTTAGTTTTTGATTAACTTTAAGTTTACATTAAAAATTAAGCAATTTCCTTTGCTTTGGTTAAACATTTTATATAAATGCTAAACAAGTAATGGAAAAATTCAAACCCATTACGGACTGACATGACTAGAACCCGCGATCCTGCCATTCCGTGTGCAGTGCTCTGCCATCTGAGCTACGCGGGAGGACATCCCTGAGATCGAATTTATACAATACCTGTTAACATGATGACGTCATGACAATCAATTCTTTGTTTAGCATTTATATAAAAAGTTTAAGTGTATTTTATTTCAGCCAATCATAATCATATCAGCCCAATGACGTCCACTGCTGGACAAAGACTTCACCTAATTTCCGCCATAGAGAGCGATAATGTGGCGCCTGTATTTTAAGTATAAGAGTACGTAATGCTTAGATATAAAGTAACAATAACCTCCTGACTTTTGTACTAGGAATGAAGCGTGTGTTATGAGTCAATCAGTGCTTCTCGATCTAACTACATAATTATTGTTCAAATTATTCAGTGAAACAATCTATCTACAATCAATTGAAATTTAAAAATATTACTTTATAGATAAATAAAATTAATAAACTAAATATATTTCCAGTTATTTTTGCGATATTCATATTTATGCAAAAAAAAAAATGACAATTAATAAGCAAATGAAGGGGAACTAAGGTATTTATTTAATAAAACATTAATTACATACGTAAAACTTTAATAACATTTGAGATATATAATTATTTAAGTTCAATTGCATATTATTATTCTAACAAGTCAACAAACTAGACTGTTTGACATAATAATTATATTATCATTGACATATTTTTATAAATGTGAGTGAAGATTAAGTAACACGTTGTATAATATGCTGTAGGTATTA
The DNA here is from genome assembly GCA_905147015.1 of Laspeyria flexula. Taxonomy (NCBI): domain Eukaryota; kingdom Metazoa; phylum Arthropoda; class Insecta; order Lepidoptera; family Erebidae; genus Laspeyria; species Laspeyria flexula. The sequence goes on along the minus strand of LR989949.1, from coordinate 6,141,918 downwards.
CACGCTCACTTTATTTAACATTGCTAATAACACTGTAATAAAACACAATACTGTTTATACAATAAAATAATGACCACAAGAAAAAAAAATTATGAACAACTTGTTGTTTTATAACATAACTTACTTTACTCCTCTGGATAATTACAAGAAAAAACAATTACAAGAAATAAAGGATTTGTCACGTTTACTTTAGTTCACTTCGCAGTGCTCAGTAATTGTCATTCAGTGTGAGATTTGTAATATTTTGTAATTATAGTGTGTGGCTACAGATTTATAGTGCGTCCACATTTTCGCATCTTTGGTACGTATCAAAGGGATTTTTTTTTTGTATAGCATAGTCATACATGTGCGCACTCTGATCCTGCTAAGCCCCCCTGATTCTGAGCTGTTGGAATATTTTCGGCCAAAACTGTCAATTTATTTAAAGTTAAAAAACAGAATGTTAAGAAAATAGATGGATGTAGAAAAAATCCTATATTAATCAGTTTTTAATTTTCTATACGGTAAACTAATTTCTAACACTTAATAACATATGCTGTACAAATACGTCGTTCTAAGATTCGAAAAAGTTTACGATCCGGGAGCAATCCAATGGGTCAGAATCAGGGCCCTGATCTGATCTGCTCGTCAGCAATTCCGACGACAATATCTTCATTCTGTGCTACCTTTAATTACCTATTACCAGATGTAGATTCTGAATTACCAGATGTCACGCGGGGCTTCGTTCCCGTCGTTCTATATTTGACACCACTCAGCTCCTATTGGCCGTAGCGTGATGGTATGTAGCCTACAACCTTACTCGATAAATAGGTCATTAAACATTAAAATATTTTTTCAAGGCAACTATATTTTCTGTTACCAAAATTGCCACGAAACTGTAATACCCTATATAATATCTATTCCCAGGAAATATATTCGTCACTATATTAATCAAAACGAACTAAGTATCAATCACCAAATTAATGTACTGTAACTATCTTAAAAAATTGATTCGTACCCAAAATAGTAGATCTATCACCAAAATGATAGATCTGACACCAAACAATGTTTTAGGGCGGATCCGAAATGGATAAGTAGGTAAGGTTAGAAGGCTAGGGGTAAACAATTTGTGTTAATCGATGTTATTTTCCAACAATATTTTAAAAAAATATACACACATAAAAATATACAACAATATATAAAAATTAAGTAAATTTCTTTACCAATATTATTTGGATCAAATTTTGGTGACACTTTTAATAATTCGGAACCTAATAAAAAGTACTTGGTGACTGATATTTATGATAATATAATTTCCAAGTAATTCTCTGAATTAAAATTTTGGTTACTGTTTTGATATTATTTGATGATACAATTTTGGTGACAGATTTATTATATTATTTCATATACAAATATTATTTATAAGGTCATTGAAATCACAATTATTTGATAATCTTTAAAATCATACCCATTTTTCATATCGAACCAGTTCCTGAGATCCTAGCATTCAAACAAACAAACTCTTATCATAAGTATAGATTCATTTCTATAAATATTTTCTTAACGTTGCTTCTATCTAAGCATTCTTGTTGGTTCTTAGAAAATTCTTTGAAATCATAATCAGGAATAATAAAAATATTCATTTAAATAAATATTATTAAAGAAAATATCAAGTAGCAAGGTTTCTTATTAGGATATGTCTCTTGTTGGGCTCCATTAATAAAACATTTTTCTTATTTTTTCTTGTTTCTTGTTGGCATAAAACGAGTGAATGTATTTTTTTTCTTTAACAGTATATTCTTACCTTTAAGGTAAAAGTGCTAAGGCTAACCCATAGAACAGAGATAGGTTTTTTAGAGGACAGAAAGGCCATCGAGAGACTTTTGTACTAAAACCGCTGTCGCCAGTTGCACACACTTACATGTTACAATACATACAAAACTTAACGGTCATTGGTCAAGTTTGCACGAAACTCCCAACAATTAAAAACTAACCTTGAAATATGTCAATAAGGCTTTTTTTGATAATTTTGGCACAATTTGTGGAATCGTACAGTTTTTGACATCATAGTAATTATTGTCGTAAGTGACATTTGCACATTTTATTGTGCAAACATAAACTAGTAAAACAGAGAAAAGATAATAGTTTTGAAACTCCAATAACTGAAAGTTGTGTGCATAATTTTTCTTTTAAAAATACATACTACTAGTAGTAGATTATTTAAAAATAATTATTATAAAAATTACCATAAGCAAAGTTTTAAATTTGTCTCTGAACGACCGAAGATGGCTCCAAGGATCGCTACCGATCCGCTTTGGTGGCCTTGGCGTCCGCAAAATTTCAAGTGTTAGTTTACAAGCTTTCTTATCCTTGGTCCACAGCACTGAAGATTTAACCAGGAAAATCTCAGAACCCACAAGACTTTGAATGTCTGGAAAATGGCTTGCCCAAATACTTTGTTGCCCACTAACCCATTTTCTCAGAAGCAGTGGGACGCGCCACTCTGCAGCATTTTAAAAAATAATATAATTTCCACTGCTACCAGTGCTGCTGAGCGCGCTCGCCTGCTTCCTGTGGGAAAATGGGAGTCTGGTTTGTGGCTGCATGCACTTCCGTCACCCAACATAGGCACTTTGTTGGACGACACCACATTCCGCCTTACCGCTGCTTTACCTCGCTGCGGTAAAGCCGTCGACAGCCTCGGATATTATGGCCTGTCCTGCAGCAGGAGTGCCGGCCGTTTTTTCCCGGCACGCCCAGCTTAATGACATTATCCATCGTGTTCTTGTCAGCGCCGGCATTCCATCCTTATTAGAACCTCATGGTTTGGCACGTGACGATGGGAAGAGACCTGATGGTATGACGTTACTGCCTTGGAAGATGGGCAGGCCTTTGGTGTGGGACGCTACCTGCGTCGATACCCTTGCGCCATCACACCTTCCGAGTACAGCGGGTTGTGCTAGTGCTGCTGCTGCTCTCCGCGCAATGATATTACATACAATATCATTGTCTCCGCGTTTATAATGAACTAGCGATGTGGTTAATCGACACTTCACGTGACCAGAGGGCTGATTTTTATCTCGCACAGAGAATTAGCATTGCCATCCAGCGTGGCAACACTGCTAGTCTTCTGGGCACTTTCCCTTGTGACAGTGCCGCCGACGAATACTTTGACGCCTAGCCCATATTACCTTTTGTATTATTATTTATTTATAGTTTTGTAAATAGTATTTGTTTATATGTAAGTAGATAGTTTTTATTTAGTTTTAAAATATGTAATAACATTATTATAAAAATACTATGTAACCTAGATAAATAAAACGTAATACATTATTATTATAAATAAGAAAATATCAATTCCACATTAACATAAATATGACTTTGACTGGTATCCCAGAGAGATATATCCACTACTTACCTATAGTTATTGAATAACATAATTTTAATTACTGCAGTTTGTAAGAACATTTTACTGAGTACGTAAAGGTCAAAAAATCTTATCATCATAACATCTCTTTTATTTTTTACAATAAAGTCATTAAGATGCATCACTAACATTGGAGGAGTTAAAAGTATAAGTGTGTAAATATAGGTATGTTGAATATAAGTAGATCGAAAATTATATTGAATAGAAATATGATTATTAATTAATTTAAAAATTAAATAACTAGTCAAGTATGGACTTTGTACATGGGTACAACATGCATAGAAAACAAAATTTCTATTCGTTAATCTAACGGCGTGATACTCTGCTGCATCACTTTACACGCTACCCAAATTGTAAATTAGTTACAAAAGATTGTAACTGGATAATTTTTTTTAAAAAAGAGTGGCGTGAGTTTCTTGTCCCTTCTTCTCATAGCTCCATCCCGTCAGCGAACTGGTCGTAGGCAAATTTGCTTACACTACTTTTCGGATAAGCTGTTACATTCTTAACTTCCTATATTGTGACTTTCATAAGTGTTACAAGGTAAGTGTAAGGTTACAAGGTAATGTTAAATTTCATTTCATTTCTATTAAGAAAATAAAAGCGTTCAACCTAAAACTCGCAAGCAGAAAAAAAAAAGATTATGTCTCTGAAACATACAATGATTTACTAAACAATGTTAAATAACGCTAACTTAACCGTAGATGCTTAATTAACGGCTGTTAAAAGAACATCAAAGAGTTTTTTGATAGGTAGAGTATCTTCCGAGGGTATTAATGAAATGTTTGTACATACATTTTTGAAATTATTTCGAACATTGTAACCATATTTTTTTTACGTTACTTACGTGAGAAGAACAGATTTTTTGTGTGGAATTGATCTTAATTTCTGATATCGATTGCCTGGCTTTTTTATAAGAAGTATTCTTTTTGAAAAATGAAGTAAGCAAATTGTACTACATTTTGTGTATCCACTCAATTCTATCAGTTGCCTCAATCCATTTTTTTTTATTTTGATATCTTTTGGGCATCTCAAAATAAAATTATTGATATGATGTGGATGATGAAGATGAAACAAAGTATGTAAGATAGATTTTTCGAAAGTTTAATAATTTCTGTTATTAAAATATGATAAAATAAAAACCGACTTAATTATGTCGACACTGCATGCAACGTAGTCAGCACTATCTATAATATGTACTACGAAATTGTCGCATTGGCTTTGTGCAAACACAATACATTACGCGGCCACTAACGAAATTTCTGGTGAAAAGTATGAAATTGTCAGCAATGTACAATGTTTCATCGGTAAATTGTATCGTTTACGCTACATAATACTTTTACAATAATGTCAAATATTCCTTTTATTTAAAGAATTTTAGGCTTATCCGTGAAAAGATATCCCTCTTCGGGCTACATTACATACCTCGTTGATGCATCTGGCAGAGGGTTGCCCCACGCAGCGCTTTCCAATACGCACAATCCCATACCTACCCTAGAAGAAATTCTAAATATATGTGTGGACGCTACAATAGCTCAATAACTGTTCAACGTAACAACAAAACCTCTCATGGCATTTAACCCAAAAATAATAATGAATTGTGCCAACGTATTGAGGCGGCAAGAATAACCGTTTGATTTTTTTTCTCAGACAATTTTATGTGATACATTTCTGTGGGAAATTGAAATGATTCAATGTAAACAAAAGACAACTTGTTTATAAATGTATGATACCAACGTATATAAAAGGCTTTTCATTTCATTGTCTGCCTGTAACATAGCCGTGAGACATTATATCTAAGTCTGTAGGCCTGTTGTCTATAGACATAATATTACTGCCTTTTTATCTGACCTTTATAGACACGTAATAAAATTTAGACAAAAAGCCATCAAAACTCATATAAATAGTACTCTAGACTGTAATAATAATAACTAGTTGATCTAGTTATTATAGCACTATTAAAACAAGTTTTATGATTAATTTTGTCCTATTATTTTAATTAACTTAAACATAACAATGAGAGTACATAATCCATAATTAGGTTTATTCATAATTATTCTATACATATCATAATAATAACAACAAACCTTATATTAACCCGTCTAGCCAGCTGGCCATAGTACGTTAAATTCCCACCACATTCTTTGGAGGAGACCCATGCCCAGCTGTGGGACGTCGGTTTTAATCAATCGGTTTAGGTGTTTCGGAGTTTACCTCAAACAAACAGACAACAATTTAGAAAATATTTAATGCATAGGTAACCTTACGTGTACCTCACCATTAGGTTTAGATATTAAAGTTGAATCTCGGCGAGTTATATTGAATTTATTATTGTTATCGTCTTTTCGTTTATTCTAAATCTCGGAATTCGACGTGCTTGATCACAAAACTGCGATGCGATGTCACATCGTAAAAATTTACAAGTTTGCACGACAACGCATCGTATGCATCGTGCCTTAGAACAATGAAAGTAAACTATCTCTGTTCTATGGTAAAAACTTGCGAATTGATTTGCATCAGACATTTCTGCTACATTACGTGTTGACTGTCGTCAAAGGACGTGAAAGGGAGATGTCGAAATCGCATCGCAGCAATTTGCATCGCAACGATTCGCAGTTTTGTGTTTGAGCCCTTTGTAATCGTTGTCAACGGCGACCACGACATCTAAATTGATTTCGACCGGGTCGAATGTCGATACTTGGTATAAGTCTTTCGTGTCTCCGGGACCTTACAAATACACAATTTACGGACATAACATCGACCCAGACTCAGAACATGTGTTTGTTATTAGTCTAAATATTATCTTGTCTTATATTGCAGAGCTAGAAGATACAAAATACATTTATGCAATTTTGAACCTTATATTAAAACGCGAAAGATACAAATTGTCCGACAGACAAGTGCGGCCTTATTGCTGCTTTACGTTAACAGTTCAATATGGAAATCGATTGACTCCAGTTCAGGAGTGACATATTACGACCGCAGTGAACGATATTATAATAACTAACTGTAAAGATAAAGATAAATTTATTTTGCAAATATGGGTACATATAGATACAATAATACATGGTGTCGATTAGAGGACAATGTTCAGTCATATTTTACCTTAAGGCATGCAAAAAAGATAGAACTACATCTTATTTGTTAATTATCTATTACAATTTATATTAGTTCATAATAATTAACTGTACAGCACATTATTGTATATTTATTTATAGAGATGTCAAATATTGTATCTTGGTACTTACTTATATGTTTACCAATTACAATTTTGTCAACGGCATCATAAATTGGCTATAATAATATCAACCCATCAATGGACTTAGATGAAATGACAGTCATCATAGCTGATTTGGTGTGGACGATAGCTATTTATTTAATTGATACATATCTTGCCATAATTATCTTAAATGAGTATTAAGTACCACTGTAAAAAATATTTTCTTTTTAAGTATAAACTAAGACTATAAAAATAAATTATATTTTTTGTAAACACAGTAAAACCAACTATATACAAAATTACTACTGTATATACAATTTGTCGAACATTGTCACTACCATATTTTGCCGTATAAAAATCACAATATACTTACACTAACACACCATTTATACCAGACCATACCAGAAAGAGTAGGCAGAGGTGTATGCTTCCACATTTTACCAGCATATTTAGGTTCCACGTATTATAAAATGAGTAGTTGCCATTATTAGTGATATAATATAATAATATTCTACCACATACACACAGCGCCATCTAGTGCCAAATTTAGCAATTATATTTGCTTGTGTTGTTTTACCTGTTACTAAACAACTGATATACTACTTAAATATTTTAATGTAAATACATACAACATATTATAGATAAATTACACCCAGACACAGAACAAACCTTTATGCTGATCACACAAAGATTTGTCCTGGGTGGGGATCGAATTCACGACCTCCGGCGTAGCAGTCAGGATTACTAACCACTACACCAACTGACCAGGCCAGTGGTGTTTTGGTTCTGTACCATTCTGTGTTCAAACTAACCAATTCAAATTTTAACTTTAAGGCTATTTTAAAGAGTGGCCTGAGTTTCTTGCCAAGTTCTTCTCAGAGCTCAACCTTGTCAGCGAACTGGCCGCAAATTTGCTGACAGCATTTTTGACTTTGTATGACGTTCAGTATCATGTATTTGATATCATACAAATCCAAATGAAATAAAGATTTCGACTATTACCATATACCCATTTCCAGACTAATACTAAAAATTGCATGATATCATTTGGGTATGTAAATAAATACACTTTTAGATGACCTTCGCATTAAAAAGCCTTTTCTTTGTCTTCGTTTTGCAGTAAACTATAATATGTACAAACGTTTATTGTTTCCATTAGGATGGTAATAGCGTGCGCGAACCGTTCGTGGGCTACACTCTTATTATCTCAATACAGTAAGTGTTGTCGAGGGACTTTCGTGATATACAGTTTCAAATTTTAATGACTACTTACATAACCACTCACAATTTGAATGCATATTATAGAAAAAATAAATCCTTACATAACAACGCGTGACGTTCGTAATAGGCCACAGTCTAACCGCACCGGTGTGGTGACGGTGAAATCACAAAAACAAACTTTGATAAACAATGACGTTTAATTGATATAAACTCAAAACTGTCACCAATGTACTGTCAAATTATAATTTTACATTTTAAAAAATAGTTTTTGTAAAATCAGTCTTATTTAATACACAATACAATTGCTTTCAAAAAACATAACTTATAAAGAAATAAAACTTTTAAAAATTTCGTGACAATTTTTAATTCTTTACGAGCTCTATTTTGAGCGCCGTTTTCTGATCGCTGTGTGGGTGTCTTAGGTTTTTTTTAAGTCAATGTGTGTCCCATTTACCATGCTGTATTTTATACCATTACGTTAGTGAACAAACTTACGAAGCGTTTGATGGTATGAGACCCATGGACGCCTGCGCACCAGGGACATCATATGCATGTCACCGACCCTTTAAAACCCGTTCGCTCCCCAATTAGCTCTGTAATGTGGTTTAATCATCCTACATAAAGTAAAACAAGAAAGCAGGGATACAACACATAGGAGTAGGGGGGCTGCGGTTCTCTTTTGTAGAAACTGTATCAAACGATAGCCTTGCTTATTATGTAAATAAATACGAAGAAAGATGAGTACCTACCACTTGTTTATTGTGAGTTTTCTAATTAATCTAACTTTCACTGTAAAATTAATGTTAATAATAAAATTATGGTTCAGCCATAACTTTATTAAGTCTTTGCTAGGTTATGGCATTTAGAGAATTTATTTTTTTCGTTTAATTCGGCCGGTCCATACAAAACTAACAAATTTTAAGTAAAATTTACAGAAAGTACGAATCTAATCTAACCAATTACGGCTAGATATAAACTAATTCCCCTGTGCGATTGCGATCTAACCATCTCATCGAGATTATAATAACGATCTAGTATTCCAGGGTTACAATAATTGAGTGAACTTATACCGTTTGAAGGACAGTATAAAAGTTTGTCCACATCACCTCGTCGCCCTCGTCACGACGTCGTCAACTTGAAACGGTGCGGTGCCTTAGTATAATACGACGAACGCCGCCGTACAAATGCACGGCACGGTGACGTCACCCCACACGGTGCATTTGAAGCGGTGTGCGTTTAAATTTGATTCTATTTTATTAATATCACTCACTTAACATGACAGTAGCAACTAGACGTACAGGCTAAGGATAAGCGGTTACCTTATCTTATGAACGCATTCAAACCTTACAAAACCTATTACCTAACTCCTTTTTGGGGCTCTTAAAAGGCCTCACACTGTAGTGCCTTGGGAAAACCTCATTAGAGAGTTCATTCCACCTCTTATATTACCAACACAAACGAATCGATCACGAGTAGTAACGGGGAATGGCGAGAGAGCAAATGAAAAGGTTCAACTTAGATTATGAACCTTATTACATTACCGCTAATGTCGATAATTAATAGTCAGTGTAAATGTGAAGAGGAGTAGGATTACTATTGTGAGTTGCGATTATAATGGACACACTGCTCGTTCGCTACTCATCCCGTGTTGAGTTTAATAAACCGAATAATAATAATAAAAGGTTAAACTATGTCGTGGTATTTCTAGACCTGCCCCCTAATTCTGAGCTGTCGGAAAATTTTCAGCCCGAAATGTCAGTGTAATTACAGTTAAAAAACATATTGTTTAAGAAATAAATGGTTGTAGGAAAAAACCTTAAATTAATCAGTTTTTAATTTTCTATACGTTACACTATTTTCTAACATTAAATGACATAAGCCGTAAAATACGTCGTACTAAGATTCGTAAAAGTTTACGATCCCGGAACAATCCGACGAGTCAGAATCAGGGGGCTGACTCGCATCGTGAGCAGGTTCCAGCTGTCTCTGGAACTCTAACCACCGTTAGGTCACTATACCCGATTTTGGTGGGTCTTTTTATTTTTATTTTATTTTAATATTATTTTTTAAATTTAGAATTGATTTTTTGAGATACCAATTTATTGTTGAAATAAAAGTATTTCCTGTTTTCCGTAATTCAACAGAACTATTTACTTAGACAAGATTGTGTTTAAATAGATTTTGTTTTTTTTGTGTTGTTAACATCAGGAAGCTGTCACTACTGTACACGGACTAGCGACGAGCAAAAGATTTTCAACCATCCACGAAACCTTATATACTGCCGTCGGAAAATCTTAACACCGCGATTCAGCCGATAGGTACAACGCCATCTATCGAGCCTAGAGTAATAAACGACACGACGACTGGCTTTTGATATCGCTTCCTCGACCACCCCCAATCGGTATATAAGTAATATAAGATAATTTCCTAATATTTACAATTTGTAGGAATAACTAAGGTATTTTGACAATCTCTTAGCTCACTTTTTTTGTTGTTTTGTCTTCTGTGGCTTTAAATAAGAGCCTTCATATAATTATTCCTTATTTATTTTATTTATTTATTCAAAATTTCTACTCTTATGAAACTTTTTGGATATATACTTACAAGTTATTAGAAAGTGGTTTAACGTTACATTAGGCCTTACTTCCCCGAATAGCATTAGATCCATCCAAACATAGAGGTTCGCTCACTTGTTTTATGGATGAAAAGGAGATGAAGGATTAAGAATACAAAATGTCACTACCCCATCTCAACCCGTGGGTGTCGTAAGACGTCGCGTCTTACGACACCCACGGGTTAAGGTCTGTCTCTTGTCTGCATAAGGGGCCTTATGCAGACAAGAGTACTGTGAGAAAAGGAAAATTCGAAACAAAACCCTATCAACCCGTGAAAAATTTTATAGACCAGAGCCCATCAGAGAGACGTTTATGGGTTGAAATGATGATTAATAGGATTAGGTTTAGTTCCGATATTCTAGTCTGTAGCTGCATTTTGGGAACCTACAACAGTTTAAACAGATACCAATTGAACTAAATAGAATGTGAAAACTAGATAATTAATTCTCCCGAATCTTAGATCTTGACATTTTTGAAAATACTCCAACTTAATTTAAGAGTAATATTATGGAATACCTGCGGTTATAACATAACCTATCTCTGTTCTGTGGTTAACATAATGATTTCTAATATTTTATCCTTACTGTTGTTACTACATCTTTTTTTCGATAAATTCTATTATTACCCGACTTCCAAGAGAGGGTAATGTTTTTTTGTTATTGTAATTATCATCATCATCATATCAGCCCAATGACGTCCACTGTTGAACATAGGCCTCACCTAATTTCTGCGACAGCGAGCGATTTTGTGCCGCCCACATCCAACGGCCACCTGCGGCACCTGACCTTTACTAGGTCGTCAGTCCATCCTCTTAAAGCAGGCACCGGCTTGGCTGTGCCCCTAGCTTTACCAACGTCCAGGAGCGGTGGTAACCATGGGCCATCTGCTCTTCTGCCACTTTAGGCAATTAAAAAAAGCCCATGAAGGACTTTTATTAACAGATCAAGGAGATGGTACGAGTAGTGTCGTATCATGAGATGAAAGAATTAGCAGAAACAAGAGAGGATAGGAATTTACTTTGCTGACATGAGCGTAAGATATTTTTAAACTTTGCCTAAATGAACAATCACAAACATTTCAACAAACTTTAAAACAATCACGACTAAAAATAATCTAAAATTAATTCATACCTTCACGCTTGTCTTCCTTTGAGTAGGTAGAATCTACAATACCATAACAAAAATCGATACACAGTCCATTCACTCACAATTTGCTTGATTGTTTTATTTCAATTCGCGTCCAATATTTCACTTCGCATCCAATTAAGTGATGTCAGATGTGTGTCTTGATAATGTCATGTCATTCCTTAATTAGTTTTTACTCGAAGGCAAATGGGTGTCTTTTGAAATTGTCAGGTCATGGACTATTATGGAGTACGGTTTTAGTATAATTGATAGAAACGTTTTGACAAATATTGTAATTAAAAAGCTAATTGTACCCATAAACTATCGTTCATATTTATATGGCACCATCTAAACAAGGTTTATTTACGACACTACCAATGTAAAACTGCTTTACATTGATAGTGTGATTTGATATATAAATTGAAATCAATTTATCCGGAAATTTCTTTACACTTTAATAGAGTTGTATCGTTTGAAAAGACAAAAGAAAACCAACTAATTGAAAATTCAGTTTATATGTCGGTTAAGAGGATTAGGTATGTTTATTTTTTACATCATCATACATCATTACATAATATCAAAGTTATAAAAAAAAAATATTAAAAAAAAAATATTTCCAGTAGAGGTACAAAAGTACGTCTGTTTGCCAACGTCCTAGTATACAAAAAGTAATTGGTAACCATTGGTAGTGAAACCAAGTTAAAACTTGAGCTGAAATTTATTCCAACTTAAATAATTTAACTGTTCAAATTTGTGAAGTTATATAATATAATATAATAATAATAAATTATGCTTAAATGACAAACATTGTTGTAAAAGACAAAGTTAGCAAGAAATTGTGTTTAAAATTAATTTTAGAATATTGTATACATTGGATAATAGTAATAGTATCCAACTATCGGCAATGTCGTCAACCTCGCTGTTGACTTTGGCTCCTATTTTCTGATTTTGGTTATTTATTTGATAATTCGTTCGAAATAAACCCTTTTTTTTAAGAGGGAATACCAACCCGTCTGTCCAGCGTGGTATAATAGGCTTAATTCCCTTCACAACGTTTGGAGGAAACCCGTGCCATGTGACGTTTATACGGTTGAAATAATGAATTGAATAATATCTAATCAGAAATAGGTAAGTATATGCTTTACTGCGAAGTCATAACTGAATTTCTCTCTGATGTCACAATGCCGAACCCCAAATAGGTAAAAAATATTATTTGTGGTTTGGCACTGTCATTACGGCGGATTTAATTTTTTAAATAGAGGGCCTACTTGCAATATTGATAATTGGTTAGCAAATTTCGATAGGTATCACAAGACATTATTATAAGATCTCAATAATGCACAAGGTTTCAACTAAGTATTCTATCACTTGATTTTATCGATATACATCCCTCGGACTACATAAATAGTTTTGCACGTGACTGTACACAAATACACTAGACTATTCAGACGAATATAAAAATATCTTCAAAAATTACGCATGTCTATCGTACGTTCTTGCAACGATCCATTGTTGAGGAAGCACGTGTTGTTATTGACAAAGAAACTTTATACCGTCACCATATGAGACCGTATAATACGTACCCTTGCTATCATCGTTATATGTATAACTACACTATGTATAACAATCATATTAAAAATCACGTAAAAAACCATAAAATTTTGCTGTGACTTTGCAATTTGATCTGTGGATTGAACCTAAATCCCCTTGCACTAAGCCATACCATAGCAACGTTAGCAAGGTAAATAAAAATGCTAACACTGCAATTTTCAAACAAATAAATATATATAAAAAAATAGTATAAAAAAATAATTTGTGTTGGTATTAATGATCATAAAGTTTAATAATGTATTATTTCAACATCGGGCCCTATATCGGCTTCTAATGGGAGCAATATAAGGTTTTAGCTTCCTTGATTCGTATTTTTTTTTTCTGTTCACTTGTGCCAAACTTACATATATGTTTGTAAGATGTATATACAGAAAAAATTAATAAATCCACTCACGTTTTGAAAGAACTTGATTGAAGAAAGTACAAAAATACTGTTACAATTATTCGGTTATCTGGTGTGGTACCACATAACCGAATAATTGTAACAGTATTTTTGTTTTCAATAATAATCTGATTCCAAAATTTGCTACAGAAAACTGATCGATCATCACACGAAATTTTAATTCGAATTAACTTATATCGATATCTCTTTTTGAAAACTTTGACAACGATTTCAACATCAAGTAATTGGAATGTCGATATTCGGAGTAAAAATTGCAGCCCTTCTAAACAAAATGGCATTATTATTCTATTTGTTTATCTTATTATTCTTAGAATGTCAGATTGATCATGTGACATGTCGATAGGTTGTCTCAAGGATGACTGTTCAAATGTATTGAGTTGACATATAAATATTTCGAATAGAATCAGGGAATTAGCAACTTGTATATGCCCTGAGTTGACTTATCCGACTTCATTTATACAGGTAATATTAGTTAGGCATATCTATTAGTTCCGAAAGCCGAAATTGTTGTCTTTGCCGTACTACTTTTTGTATTTATACATAAATATCGCAGAAGTAAATATTTTTGGTCAAAATTTCCATATCTGTATACTTGTACCTCATTATCTATTCTCATCTCGGTGCGAGTACATCTAATTTTTACGGAGTAACGCAACTCACGTTTTCCACGTCCCCTAAGTTACCCAAACTGTCAATATTCACTTGATGGAGTTTATATTTCATTATGACACCTAACAGTGCGATAATACATCGAAATTTTAAAAGTTTTTTGTCAAATTTTATATAGTAAATTCGAAATCGATATTATCGATATTTTGATAACTTTTTATACCTAACGAGAGTAGAGACTAGCACAGTGCTTGACTTAGTGAATAGTTTATTCAAATTTGAGATCAACGTATTACCTAACACGGGCTTTCGTCTGCAAAGCTTAAATAAGGGTCAGCTGAATGTACCTCCTATTTGTGAAACGAAACGTAATGAGTACATTGAAATTCAAGTTGCTGACGAAACAGTCCTAAAACATACTAGTTTAACTATTTATAGACACAGTATTCGAGGAACAAGGCTAATTAGACTTAGACAAGATAGTGTTTAAATGGAAGTCGAAGAATAAATTCGTAGACTTAATTTTTGTTTGTCCATGTTTGTTTTGAGGCCCAGAAAATAAGAAAATTTTGTTACACATATTTTATTATATGAAACGGATTTTCCGGGCGTAAACTAAAACTAATAAAAAACTTTTGTATGTATATAATTATACTAAATAGTTAAAAAATAAATAATTTGTAATAAGAATCTTAAATGATTTTTTAATAAATAAATGAATATTGAGCATTAATAAATTTACTGCGCTTCCTTCTGAGTGTTTTCACCAATTTGTAAACACTCAGAAGGTAATATTATTATCCAATTTTAATGTTTGTAAAACATTATTAAAAACAAAATATTGCCGTTGGATGCGGGCGGCACAAAATCGCTTGCAAAATTAGGTGAGGCCTATGTTCAACAGTTGAAGTCATTGGACTGATATAATGATAATTGCATTCGGATGCATACATATTGTTAACTAGTTGGGTTTTCTGATTTAGAATTTTATTGAGATTTGGAAACCTGAATCCACTTGATAACGGATCAAATTTTTGGTCAGGTATCTCCATTAGCACCATGTTAATGCCCAGTTAACTTGACATATCGTTTTTATGTTTCGTTTCGGGGTAAGCAGAGGTACATCACGCCCACTTATTTGCCTGCTTTTTTTGCTCTATGTAATAGGGGGCGAGCCTGATGCCCTTAACCAGGACCTATTCCTGACTCCAAGTTAAATATAATAATCTCTTGTGTGTCGTACAGACTCCCTGTGCCCCAACTGCAGTCCCCGGTCTTACTTAAAACATTTATTCTCTTGGTGTTGCCAGTGAAAATAAAAAGTACGTCACATAAAAATAAAGTAGGGTTGCCACTAAAGAAATATCGTCATTAAAATTCATATGGGTACAATAAAGAATACGTTAGGTAGATGTAACACTTTTATGCTGATTAAAAGTAAAGTGTACGTTTTGACGTCACCTGACGAGATGGTTAGAAGATTATCTAGGTAAAACATTATTCAATAATGTATTTTCTGCTCCTGCTGCTTCACGAACAACACACTTAGTTTTAAACTTTTGCAACTGGTACCTATATTAAAATGTTATAAAACGAGTCTACATCACGTATTATAAACAAAGCATTTTTGCAATTCCTTTTTAGACATGAAATACAATAATTATTGGACAGAGCTGTAAGATTATAAAGATTTTGAATTTTCTTTGGAGACATTAAATTTAATTAAGCTATCAGAAACTTCAAATCCAATTGTTTCACGATTAGATGACACTACTTATTAATAATTGTACTGTATTTTTATTTATAGTTATAAATACAGCTTTGGTATTTGTCATTTACTAATTGATATTTTTTTTAACTTTTTAATTGAACACTTTCAAAATGAAGTATATTTTATAACTTGAAGACGCGCGGTTCGCTCCCGTCACTTTTGTTTGGCCACTGCTTAGCTCCTATTAGCCGTAGCGTGATGTTATATAACCTATAACCTTCCTCGGTAAATGGGGTTATCTGACACTCAAAGTTTTTTGAAATCGGATCTATAGTTCCTGAGATTCTAGCGCTCAAACAAATTCTTTAGCTTTATAATATTAGTGACTGGCCTGTTGGTCTAGTGGTTAGTGACCCTGACTGCTAAGCCGGAGGTCGTGGGTTCGATCCCCACCCAGGACAAATGTTTGTGTGATGAGCACCAAGGTTAAAAAATGTATATAATTAGTATATCAGTTGTTTAGTACCCATAACACAAGCAAATATAATTGCTTAATTTGGGACTAGATGGCGCTGTGTGAGTGTGGTAGAATATTATTATTATATTATTATTATTAGTATAGATTTCACTAATCTTAGAATCAACTTCAATACCAGTTAGGTCAACGTCCATTAAATTGAGTACGATTACATCAATAACGAGGGTCTGAAAACAAACTAAAAGCCTGTCGAGAACATTACCGCTAAACTAATAAAGCGGATTCTAAAAAATCGATATCAAAATGGACCAACTTTGTCTCACTCTGGAACGAAAAGGTTTTATTAAAAACCGTAACATAGGTATCAAACAATGTATTAAAGATATACCAAATGTTTTTGAATAAAGATAAACATACGATTAGGTCAAAATTACAACAGTCATTTAATCAGGCGGACCGTACGTCTCTTTGCCACCGTCGTGGTATAAAAAAAAAAAAAATCAAGAAAGTCTGCAGTAGATTTCGTACGATTTTGTTGCATTCACATGCCATATACATACATACATATAGATCACGCCTCTTTCCCAACAGAGGGGTAGGCAGAGACCATTTCCTTCCATTTGCTACGATACTGACATACATCTTTGGTTTCTTCAACATGCCATATCAGACATAATATTGTTATTTCGATTATTATATAACTCGATATAATTATAATATCTACCTAGACAATAGAATAACATTTTAATTTACTGTTTCAGCAAACACTTCGTGCTCGTACTAAAATAGACTCATAAATATTACAAAAAATCCCTATTGCCTGTATTTGACGGGTGTGACGTATCACTCAGCTTATGTCGTTTCAACACTCTATTCTGAAATACCGTTACAATTTGAGCTCTAAATTTAGATGTTACAGTATATTTTGCTATATCAATACGTAATAACTAGTAAGAGCCAAGGATATCAACGCAGTATCCAAATTTTTCATCAGCGTCTAATATCCGCAGCAAATCTGTTGCGAGATCATTTAGGATGTTGCCATGCTAATGGCCTTCATAAATATGCAAATATTGCCCTAATCTTACCAAAAATAAAACTTTTTAATACATTTTCGTATTATCGTGCCAAAAACCTAAATTTAACTGTAATTCATTTCATTCTTGAATAAGGCTTGTATGGCACTAAAATGAATATAAAATATACTAGCTTCCACATGCGGCTTCAGACACGTTGTAGGCTGGTAAAAAACAACCTATTTCTTTCTGCAGGGTCTAGACTATCTAGACATGATTCTTATGATGGTCGATTGAGTGGTTTGGGAGTGAAAGAGTAACAAATAAACAAACAATTTCACTTTCGGGTTAAAACATTAGATAAAATACAATTCATTATAGCAATGTTCCACTGCTGGGCTCGGGTCTTCTCTCCTCTATGTAGAGAGCTAAGAGGGTTTAGGCCATAATCCACACACGCAGGGTGGTGAAAATACAATTATTTTTGAAAAATTACATGCTGAACACAGACAAATTGACTGACACTACTTTTTTCGCATTCATCATTATATATTTTATTTTATACCACGACGCACGGTCGCAGACAGACACGGCCCGCCTGATGGTAAACGGTTACCGTAGCCTACAACACCAGGGGCATCACGAGAGCATTGCCGACCCTTAAGAAACCTATTCTATAAATAATATTTATAAATTTTTTGTCCTAAAAGGCGGCTGAAAGTGGCAATGTGGAAGACTTTATGAGGCTATACCTGAGTGAGCCATCACGACTGGCTGTCAGGGACGGCAGGGGACGTACTGCTGCGCATCAGGCTGCAGCCCGAAACAACACCAATATACTGCACTTCATCAACAATTATGGCGGAGGTATGTTGTTACACACGATTATGAGTACTACATAACGATTAATAAGGTATATTTTCATTATAACATCCTACTCCTCCTTTGATCATGTTACTTAATGCTGAGGATCGTGAGCTCCATAAATTTCTTTCCAGAGGATCCCTTACCACAGGTTACGGTGTTTGCAATGGATATTTTCGGCTTCGACACAAAGTGCTATGAATCCATCTTTGAAATTTTTATTTTTATTTTTAGGAGAAATCCTATTATTTATACCACGATTACTTATGGTAAACTAGCCTACGGTAAGTGATTACCGTTGCCTATGGACGCCTGCACTGGTGCCTGCAAATATACGATGCCGTCCCTTTAAAACTCCTGAGCTCTGGACCCCACAACACCCACCACTTCACCACTATGTACTTTGAATTGATTTTACTTGTACTTTGAATTGATTAAACTGATTTTAGAACCTTCTTGTATTTTTCACATCGGATTATCGGAACTAAAATGTTTTAAGGACCTCATAACAGCTTCATATATAAAACTGCAAACAATATTAAAATACCGAGTTCATTGCCTTCAAGAGGAAGCTGTAAACAATACGTACATTACTCAGCTGTCAAGTTAGTAGTTAGTCTCTTGTCACTATAAAATGCAGTTGCGTGACATAGTTTTTAATTATGTTGTTTTTACTCTGCCAGGGTTATTAGTCCGGGATCCCTGGTCCAATTTTTTTTTTATTACTATCAAGCTAATTTTTCGTGAGTAGCTTCATTTCGATGAGACGCCCAATAATTTCGTATTCCAAAAGTTTGATTGTGGTAGCTAACAGACGTAGCAAGGGTATACCAGACCGGGAAGGATATACTGGGATAATGTACCACGCAATTTGTAGGACAATATGACTGTTCAATTACATAAATATTAAAAAAGTAAAATTATTAATTTGGACAATTACTTTACTTACATATAAATTATGTGGATTATGGCCTAAACCGTCTCAGCTCTAGAAAGAGGAGAGGAGACCCTAGCCCAACAGTGGGACATTAATGGATTGCTGATGATATATTAATTGGGGACTAGATGGCGCTGTGAATGTGGTAAAATATTATTTAAAAAAAATATTCTCTCGAGGTTTGCCTTTCAACCACCAGGAAGTACCCGTTTACTCGTTTCTTAACTTCTTCTTAACGTGTGGGCTTGAGGCAGACCCTGGTGTTGGAATTTATCAAGTCGCCCAGAAGGCTTCCAACTTGACTTAACGACTACCACATTAAGTGGTAACCGTGACCAACGGCTTTACGTGCCTTCCGAAGCACGGACACGCTCGAGAACGAAATTGCCACAAACGGTCACCCATCATGGACTGACCTTGCTAAGTGTAGCTTAATCTCAATGATCGTAACGAACATCTCAGTACCACAATGCTATAAAGGCCTCGCTTCTTAATTAAAGTGCTATTTGTTGCGTAATCATTTTCACTCCTATAAGTTTGAATTTCGAAAATCTCTTTCTTACTGTCGCACTCAGAGACTTCAATTAGCAGTAATCTGACATTAACACAATTTTTTCATTGAATAATCGTCTTTAGGTGTATATACTTAAGTATTACACGTTTTTACTAAATAAACTTTAAAGTTAAGTAATGTCTCTTAGTACGGCTGTTTGTAGATACCTACACTTCACGAAGAACAAAACCTAAAATTCCATGCTTCTAAGATTAGCGGTTCAGGCTCTGCGTTAATATATAGGTCAGTCAGTCAGGATTTAGATTTTTTTAAGTAAGTATAGATATTTTGAGCCACCATTTTCCAATAATGTTGCCATAGTAATATTATAATATTTCCTATTGTTTGGTTTGTCGTTCGTGTAAAGTTTATAAATTACACAACGTAGAGGAGTAATTATTCTCTTGAAATAATTTAATATATACATTTGTATAGAAATGAATAATATTATATAATTATTAAGTTACCTACTCGTATTTTATGGTTAATACTTTGATATAATTTTATTATGCAACGTTTCAAGAACATCAATGTGATATCTAAAATTAAACTTACCTACACGTTACATAAACATACATAGGTACTTTGTAACAACACGTAACATTTGAGTGTTAAAATTAATATTTATGTTTATTTCCGATACCGGAGTATCGATAGCGTTTCACCGATTATATTATTCATATCTGAGGTCAAAATTAAATATAAACATGATCACAATTTTGAACTTTGCGGTTTTTGAGCCGATCGACTCCATAATCTATATATATAATCATAATCGATTTCTTTGACATATACAGCATAGTTTAGAAGTCAAAATTGCAAAAATTCCGACCAATTGAATTTTGCTTTTTTCAAAAAACTTTTTTTTTTGGTGTAGACTTGCCAGACTCCGGGCAGGAACTGAGGTTTTTCAGTAAGAAAACCAAAAAATACTTTTTTCGCTTGACTCGAGGATTGAATCAAACAAACTACCTCGTTTTCATCGAGGTACGTACAGCGGTCAAAAGGCGACATAGGGAAAATCCCAATTTCTTTATATATAATATTATGTATTACCTATGATCCCAAACTTATAAGCGCGTTGCCAACCCATAAAACAGATAGGTAACAATTTTGTCCAACAAAGTTTTTAAACTTGGTGAAATTATATGAAATTAGCATAATAATAGCAAATACAAAAGTTTGAAATAACTATGAAAGTTTGATGTGGTGAATTTAAAATTTGGTTTGAGTTTATAATATTGTCGTCAACTGAAAAGGTGAACCGACATTCGTTTTCAAATCAATTTAAAGTTACCATAGTATTTAGTATACATATCGCACTGGAAATGCCAGATATAAGGGGAGATTAGCTAGTCAGGCAATTTCCTTCTTGTGTTTATAAATGGAAGGTTCGAATTTGCCTAGCGCACAGTGTTTTGTGAAGCCCGATTTTCGGACATCCCATTATTATTGAAAAACCTGACAGAAATGATCATTTAAATGCAAGATTTCGTATCCCCATTTAACTACCAAGTCTAGTTTCTGAGTTATAATTTTTTGAAAATCGCAACTTTTCCATCCGGATAATAAGAAAAAAATTAATTACGCTTAAACTAAGCGTGACACTGTTGTGTATTGTTATACCTACCTACCTACATAGCTATAGCATAGTGGCTGCGCCCACTATCCACAAACACTTATAATAAACGTCAGTGCGTATCCAACTATCTTGCGTTTCACTTGTGCTCACATACTTAACAGTGGCGACGAGGTACCTACCGTCTTTAGGAAAAAAAAAGTGCAAATCATGGCTCAAGTGAATTTTGGTCTGTTATCCAGTTTTGACCATAATTTGCAATCCTGGAAAGAGTATAAAGGACGATTGACGCAATGGTTCATCGCGAATGATGTGAACGCGACCACAGACGAGTCAGGCATCAAGCGACGAGCGATCTTGTTGAGCGCAATCAGCGAGCCCACATACAAGCTCGCAGCTGATTTGGCGTTGCCTAAAGAACTGCAGTCGGTGCCTTTCGAAGATATATTGCTTCTTTTGGATAAGCATTTTATACCCCAAGTATGTGGGTTTGGTGAGAGGAGTAAGTTCTATTCGGCGGTGCAAAGTGAGGGAGAAAGCTACCCTCAATGGGCGGCCAGATTGCGTGGTTTGTCAGGGCATTGTGGTTTCCTCATCGTGGAGGAAGCATTACGGGATCGTTTTATAATGGGAATGACTCCGGGTCCGGAGCGAGAGAAGTTGTTCGCCAAGGATCCAAAGGTTCTGACGCTGGCCAAGGCTGTGGAGCTAGCGGAGAGCCTGCGATGCGCACGCGCTGGAGCCGTGGCATCTACACAAGTGGGCGCCGCGTCTGGGTCGCCAAGCACTGATCAGCTGTTTAAAATCGTCACGAAAAATAGTGCTGATAACAATAAAGTGTCGTGTTCGGTTTGCGGGTTTAAAAATCATACCTCATCTCAGTGTCGGTTCGCTAATTATAAGTGCAAAAAGTGCAATATGAAAGGTCATTTACGACGTATGTGTAAAAAAATTAATTTTGTGGAAAACGAGGGTGTTCATGATAACGGCGATGATGGTGAGTTTTTTAACATTCAAACACATAACGGTGAACCTATGTTCGAAGTAGTTAATGTGCGAGGAGTGCAAATGAAGTTTCAAATCGATACTGGGTCAGCTGTTACTGCGATTTCTGAAAAAACATATTTTAAATATTTCAAAGCTGTGTCACTGTCCCAAACGAATAAGCGGTTACTAACTTACACTGGTAATATGATTAATTGCTTAGGAGTTGTACGGTTGCCGTTCTCTTATGCCGGTAAGACACATAACTTAGATGTGTATATAATCCGCGGCGGCGGCCCACCGCTTTTAGGTAGGGATTTTATTTCTATATATAAATTGGAGTTGCTGCCGATAAATTACTGTAAAAACTCGCAGAATATACTCGCAGAGTTACAACTTCAATACCCTACCGTGTTTTCTGATGAGCTTGGCACATTTAATAAATACAAAGTGAAATTAAATTTAAAGGATAACTCAAAGCCGATATTTTTTAAACCGCGACCGATAGCTTTTGCGCTGCGAGATAAAATAGATAAGGAGTTAGACCGACTTGTGCATGTAGGTATATTAAAACCTGTCGAGTTTTCTGAGTATGCGTCGCCCATCGTACCGGTGTTAAAGCGCGACGGCTCGATACGTTTGTGTGCTGATTACTCGGTAACAATTAACAAACAGCTGTTAGTAGATCAATATCCCCTTCCTACCGCGCATGAATTATTTACGAAATTACACGGAGGAAAGCAGTTTAGTAAGTTAGATCTGTCACAAGCGTATGCCCAATGTGTATTGGATGACGAATCACAAATGATAACGTGTATAAATACTCATAAGGGTTTGTTTAAATATACGCGTTTAGTGTTCGGGTTAGCGAGTGCGCCGGCTATTTTTCAACGAGTAATGGAGTCCGTGTTGTCTGGCATGGAAGGCGTATTATGTATGTTAGATGACGTGTGTGTGACAGGGCCCACTAGTGAAGTCCATTTAAATAGATTAAATGAGGTTCTGCGGCGTTTGCAGGACGCGGGACTCACACTTCAAAAATCTAAATGTCACTTTTTCAAGGATGAAGTTGAATATTTAGGTTATGTAATAGACAAGCACGGGTTGAAAAAGTCGCCTCAAAAAGTGTCTGCTATTGTTAATGCGCCGGTTCCGAAAGATGTTAACAAGTTACAATCCTTTTTAGGACTTGTTAACTACTACCGAAACTTTGTGCCGAACGCGTCATCGATCCTTAGCCCTTTATATAATCTACTTCAAAAAAATATTAAATGGAAGTGGGATCAAAAACACGATGATGCATTTAATACAATTAAAAAGTTACTCATTTCGGATCAGGTTTTGGCACATTTTGACACTAATGCGACGATAATTCTGACTGTTGATGCGTCACCGAGCGGCCTAGGTGCGATATTGTCACAGACAGAAGCCGGCGGGGCGGAGCGCCCCGTATCATATGCATCGCGCACACTGAATGCGGCTGAGCGTCGATACTCACAGATACAGAAAGAGGCAACAGCCATAATATTCGGTGTAAGACGTTTTCACCAATATCTTTATGGCAGGTCCGTACCTTTTATACTCCGAACGGACCATAAACCTTTAATTACGATTTTTGGTCCCCATCGTGGTATACCCGAAGTATCTGCTAACAGATTGCAACGCTATGCGATGTTTTTGAGTGGTTATAACTTTAAAATAGAATATATTCGCAGTGCTCATAATTGTGCCGATTACCTATCTCGCGCGAGCCTTAATTGTGAAGAGGAGGATTTTGTTAGCTCAACGGCGGAATTTGTACAAGATAGGGCGTCGTATGTGAATTTTGTCGTTGACGCCAGTTTGCCTATAACTTTAAATGTATTACGCGATGCAACAAAAAATGATTTGTTATTGTGCAAGGTAATAAAGTATATTTTAAATGGTTGGGAAAGAAAAAACACGGATTCAAATATGTTACCATATTTTTTATGTAGAAGTCAGTTGTCGGTAGAAGATGGTATAGTTATGCGAGGCCATAGAGTAGTTATACCGGCAAGCCTGCATAAAAAAATGTTGTCGGAGCTTCATAAGTCTCATCTGGGCATAGTAAAATGTAAGGCTGACGCACGGAGTAGGGTTTGGTTCCCTGGTATTGACAAGGCCATCGAAATGATGATAGGGGGGTGTAACATTTGTGCCCAGCTCAGACCGTCCCCGGCACGCGCACCGCTCGCTCCGTGGCCGTACCCACAGCAGCCGTTCTACAGAGTGCACGTCGACTTTCTCGGACCAATTTATAACCACTCGTACTTAGTTATAGTAGATGCGTATTCGAAATGGGTTGAGGTATACAAAATGAATAGCACTAATTCAGCTGCAGTTATAGCAAAATTGTATGATTTCATGTCTAGGTTTGGTCTTATTCATACTTTGGTCAGTGACAATGCGACATGTTTTTTATCTGAAGAGTTTGTACAATTTTGTTTATCAAATAGTATATCGCACGTAACATCTCCCGCCTATCACCCGGCTAGTAACGGTCAGGCGGAGAGCTTCGTAAAAGTGGTAAAAAAAGGTATTAAGTCTTGTTTGTTGATGAGTAATAACGTAAAACAAACTAATGAAAACCTATTAAAATATCTATTCGATTATAGGAACTCGGTACATACTTCAACGGGCTCCCCGCCTGCACAGTTAGTGTTTGGACGAAAACTTCGTTCGCGCTTAGATTTATTAGATCCCAAACCGCGGTTATCGTCGCCGTCATCTGACACTCTCGTTGAAGTTGTAAAACGTAATCAGTGTTCACAGAGTAAAGCATATGGAGGTACAAATAAACAATGTTTTAAGATTGGTGATGTAGTTTTATATAAAAAGTATTTCTTAAATAAAAAGTTCACTTGGATAAGGGGCATTGTTGTGAAGCGTATGGGTAATGTTATGTATTTGATCGAAGATTGTAAAACCTCAGTCAAATTTAAAAAACATAAAAATCAACTTGTACTTTGTAAGGGAACGGACAGCAACACATACTCCCATGATAGCTCTGTTGAAATTACGGATGTAATGCCTGAGTCAAGCGCGCTAGCTGTTGACGATCCAGCTCTGCAACCTGTAGGAAGGGATATGGAAGGTGACCAGCTGCAGTCTACTTCGATGTCAGATACTCGACCCCATAAACCCTCAGAAGCGGCTGTGTTTACAGAACCAGCCTTGGGAGTGGAAGAGATCACAGAACCTGAACAGTTCTTTGAAGCCACCTCAGAGCAGGCAAGTGAGCAAGCTGAGCCTGAGCATCCTCGGTTCAGATCAGCTCTGTCAGAGCGGGAGTTGCGTCCCATTCCAAGTGTTAATTACAAGCCATTTTTATAGAACTTGTTAGTTAATTAAGTGTACTTACACTGAGGGGGAGAAATGTTGTGTATTGTTATATCTACCTACCTACATAGCTATAGCATAGTGGCTGCGCCCACTATCCACAAACACTTATAATAAACATCAGTGCGTATCCAACTATCTTGCGTTTCACTTGTGCTCACATACTTAACAGACACCAAATAATGATGTTAGGTACATTGATGGCGCATCTTATGACGAGTATTTCAGTCCATAAATGAACCTCGCACCATTGTTAGATCGAGATTTATACGAGTTTTTCGGTTTTTAGTTTTTCCTTATTTTCTCGAAAATCCCGCCGTTTTGGGAAAAGTTATCTATACAGAAATCATTCTATTTACTTCCCCAATACACCAAAAAATTATGACATCCCAAATCCATGGGACTCAGAAGTTATTCCAGTTTAACTATTCTTGTTAGGGTTGTCAGTTTTTTAATCCTTATTTTGTGGATTACATTTTTCGTTAAAGTAAAAGTTCCGTAGTCAGAATGACAAAAAGAACGTGAACTAGTTTATTGGCAGCCTACCGAAACCTTTCAAAAATATTTATTTATTTTTATTTGTTAAAAACTTTATACTTAAGTAAATAATCATTGTACAAAGATAGACTTAATGCCTTACGCATTTTCTACCAGTCGACCTTATGGTAGTCCAGAAACAACATGCAACTTAAAAGAGAGAAACAGAGGAATATAATATAATTGATAAATACATACATATAAACAATATAGTTAAGAGAAATATCAAGTTAAAAGTTTCCTTCAGGTTTACTACATTTGTTTGTTTGTAGGTAGAATTCGAAATAAATAGCAAATAAAGTTTGGATAGCTGGTGGTCATATTAAAAATATTTATGGGAGTTTTAGGCAGTAGAAACTGTTACCGCCTTCACCGCGTGGAGGTTTTGCATTATGTAGATTTTGCGTGTCATTTAGCAGTACTTAGTACGTACTACAAAAATACTTAAATGACACAAAATGTCTGAATATGCTTTTTGCATACATCGATGAATAATATTTTATTTAGATACCAAGCTGTTATCCTGGCTCCTTCACGTCAGATAATATCCAAACCACCGATTTTAATACAAGGTAGATATATTTTTGGCAAAGGTATATAAAATCCGGATATAAATAATTATCTGAGATTTTGACAGCCCTAACGACGTAAAATCCGGATTAAACTTAAAATCGTTGTGGTTTCCAAGTCCCATGGAATTGGGTTTTGAAATTTATGTGGTGTGTTGGAGAAGTTATCCAAATAATGTGAGTATAAATAACTTTTCCCAAAATTGAGGGATTTTCGAGAAAATTAAGATAAACTAAAAATCGAAAAACACGTATATATCTGGATCAAGCAAAGTTACGAGGTTCATTTATGCATTAAAATACCCGGCATAAGATGCGCCATCAATGTATCTAACATCGTTATTTCTATGATGCTTATTTTAAATGTAATAATTTTTTTTCTGAAAATCGATAGAAATTTGGTCGATTTTCAAAAAATTATAATTCTAAAACTAGACTTGGCAGCTAAATGGGGATACGAAATCTTGCTTTTAAATGATCATTTCTGTCAGGTTTTTCAATAATAATGGGATGTCCGAAAATCGGGCTTCACAAAACACTGTGTAGCGGTGTTTCTCATCTTATAACTCTTTACCACTTTATGCAAAGAGAACATTAAAATTATTACGCAGCATTTTCTTTTACTATTACAAATGTGCAATCTGGTAACATTCCCGGAGACTTGCCTCGGACATCCGGGAATGTATGGCACCAAGCATAACTGGGTGATATATGTATAGGTGTGATGCATCTCTGCCTGTTATTTTGGTAAAAAGGTGATATGGTATGTTACGTTTTCTTAAAACATAACCAGTAGGTATACTAAAATTATTAAGCAGAGCCCTATCAAACAGAAAAGGTGCCATTTTCTTGCACAAAGAATAAGCATTGCCATCCAACATGGCAATGCTGGCAGGCTGCTTGGCAATTTTCCGGCAGGTAGGGGCAGCAATGCAGAGGAATTTCATCATCATCATTTCAGCCTATTGCAGTCCTCTGCTGGACGTATGCCTCTCCTAACACGCGCCATACAACTCTGTCCTCCGCTGGAGGAAATTAATGATGCCATAATATTTTTTATTTTTTATTTAATAATTATGTTGTTTAGGTTGTAAAAAATAATGTTTAGTTATAAAAATGTATGTAGATACATATTAAATTTATTTGGTTGAACGCTATGATAATACTGTTCCGATTTGAAAAATTATTTTAGTGTTCAATAGCCCAATTATCGAGGAAGGCTATATATATATAACACGCTTACTCGCTTTACTCCGGCCAATAGGAGCTGAGCAGTGTCCAATTAAAGAATGAAGAGAACGAAGCCCTGTTTAAACATAATAGAGGTACTTATCATAATTTGATTGAAGTTTCGACCAAGTTACACCAACTGCGATTACAATGACCACGATTGCGTGAATTTCCGAATTTATTGAAATATGAAAAGAAGTGAATAGGTATATATAGGTCGGCAACGCTCATGATAGTACTGGTGATGCAGACTTCTATTGGCTGCGATGACCGCTTAGCAACAGTACGTCTGTACGTCGATTTGCTACTGTCGTTGTTTAAATAATGTCTTGTAACTCAAATGTTAAAAAGTAAATAGATTAAAACAATTACGCAGCAATTATCTGAAACGAACATCTTATACTAGGAATAAACTGTCGCAAATAAAATTTGTTGGCAGGATTGCGAAATAACAATTGCTTTGTGCGATTCCTTTGAAACCTGTGTAGCAATCATCAGTCAACATCTGGATACCGAAAGGATAACTTGTATTGTGTTCAGTGTTACGTGATTTATACGGCGCCGCGCTTGAAATGAAATCTTTTTGATATTCCGCTAACATGTTGTCGTCGGGAACTTTATATAAGGTAATGGAATTCGATTTGT
Source organism: Laspeyria flexula (assembly GCA_905147015.1). Classification (NCBI taxonomy): domain Eukaryota; kingdom Metazoa; phylum Arthropoda; class Insecta; order Lepidoptera; family Erebidae; genus Laspeyria; species Laspeyria flexula. Next base: position 6,113,246 of record LR989949.1, on the reverse strand, counting down.
TGAAGCTATCACTACGTTTGATTGGTTTCGATCTTATTGACGTGTTTTGTTAGTTAAAAGCAATGATGATCTTATGTAAAGTGTTGATAAAAGTTATGTGTTTCTGAAAGTTTAGAGTTGATAAAAACTAACTTGTATGTTATTTAAAAACTAAACTACATAACTCTTAATTTGTTTAGTAATTTAGTCTTGTTCTAAATCTGAATTTAATTCCTATAATAGAAAGACATATAGAAATAGGCAAACAGTAACTTATATAATTGTAATTTAATAATTATCAAGGAAGTAAATGACAATTTTTTTTAATCGTAATATAAGTATATTTTTAATTCAAATAGTTCGAACTCTGCTGCGACTTTAACAACTCTAAATTTAATTATCGAAGTAAATTATCAGTGACGTAATCATGTTATTTAAACTTTGGTTACTCCGTGTAGTGACGGATTCTGAATACATAAAGTCACTAGCCCATCTCACAGGCGACTAAGGGAGTAAGGGGTTTGTTACGATTTTTCCATTTCTCGCAGTGCTCATGCTTTGCTCTGCATAAGGAGATCCGTGCCTACCAATGAGACGTTTATGGGTTGAAATGATGATGATATCTATGTTCTAATATTTATTTAAATATATAAATATCACTCGCCGTCGCCCGCATGACAGATAACTAAGTAAAAATAAAAAAAATTGCTGGTTAGTAATCATTTATAATAATAATAATAACTCACATTCAGCTTGTGGCGAGCTGAATGTGAGTGGCGACACTGCGGTCCTGAATGCCCCAGAGAGTCGGTCTAGGCCTCGTCTCCAGCACGTCTTTGTTGGCTGACTGGAGTGGATCACCAAGAGCGACCACAGGACTCTCAACTCTGGCTTGCCTTAACCGGCTGATCAGAGAGGGGTCGCCAGAGCTATATGCTCGGGGGTGGAAGTGTCATTTTTCAATGGCATAATTACGAGGAAACCCGCTCCGGGTCTCCGTTTAGGACCCGCGATGGCGAAATCGGCGCCGCACCGCTCGACACCCCTAGCCGCGCACTACGGTGTTGCCCTGAGACCCGTGGGCTTCGGCCCATGTCGGTTGCGTAAGGGGCCCATCTAGTGTAAGGCGAGTCACCGTCTGCCCAAATCCTCATTTATCATCATATATTCACCGCTGGAGGAGGCAAGCAGGCGACGTTGTTACCGTATACCAGATATCACAATTCCACCGAACACCCAAACCCATAACCCAACTTTATTTGATTCCATAGCATTATACAATAGCTTTACACTTACCGTGGACAAATCATAGCTGTACTACAATAGTGCAGCTGTGATGTGGCGGCGGTAAGTGTCTCATCCCATTCTAAATTAAAATTCTTTAAGGGCCTCTGCGTGTTGGACCTGTGTCCCCGCTTAAGCCTTCCAAAAGGACCGGGTATACTTCTCACCATAGCGAGAAATATAACTGTGAGAAAAAGAGACATAATAATAATAATATTCATTTATTTCGGACAACATCCATATGCTTAGTGTAATACAACTTTCTTATATTAAGTATAAATCTAATGTTAGTATATGTATAATGTATAATGTATAATATGTATAATGTATTTATTTATTTATTTATTTATGATGACCTCGTTATCGATACAACTTGGAAGGTTTTTTTACTTACTCAATATTTATGTAATTGAACAGTCATATTGTCCTTCAAATTGCGTGGTACGTTATCCTGGTATTTCCTTCCCGGTCCAGTATACTCTTGCTACGTCTGTTAGCTACCAAAATCAAACTTTTGAAATATGAAATTGTTGGGCGTCTCATCGAAATGAAGCTACTCACGCAAAATTAGCTTGATAGAGATATATATTTAGATAGATATTTTATTATAAAAAAAAATTTGGATCAGGGATCCCGGACTGTTTTAGTTTATATCATCTTTATAATAAGCTTATGTACGTATACCTATGTCTGTTTTGTTTCAGATTTGAACGCTAAAGACAATTTCGGTAATACACCACTTCATGTTGCTGTTGAGAATGATGCCTTAGATGCCACCGAGTTTTTGCTTCAACAGTAAGTGCATACTACTTGTTTTAGCCCAATACAAGAATCCTGGATCCCCAATCCTCAGACGCTACCTAAGTTTTATTACAATGTTCCCAGGCCCATCTTACGACTCTATCATCAGATAAGCTCAATTTATAATTGTCAGTTACATTGTTATTGATTTATGCAATAATTTCAGTTCAAACAGCCAATAAGAGGGTCTAATTCAGCTTTCAAGATTTGATCTATTCATACATACAAACATTGCAAATTTAACACTTGAAATGATATTCATTAGCTAGTTAGCTAAACTTCCCTCTCACTTACTCTGAACTTAACAAAACATTATTACTGTTAGTAAACGTTTATAAAACTGAATGTAAAAACAGACACAATCACAGACACATACCAACTCTTCCATTACGTTACGCAAGGTCATTGACACTGTTTTGCCACCTAATTTAAGAACAGTGATAAGTTATAGATAAATACATTGTTATCACGTAAATCACTACATTGACATTAATTTTTGATCTAGATTTTAGGAAATACTCGTATCTGAATCATTAGAAGGCATATCCTACATTACATCAGGTTTTAACTAAAAAAATGTAGTCAATAGGAGGGTTTATTCGTTACAAGCCAGCAACTTAATATATTTATTTGATTTTTTTTTATTACACAAACGTTAACTTTAACGTACTTTCTTGTAAAAATACTCATATTGTAAAAAAATATTGTATAATGTAAATTTCGACATTAACTGATGCAGGTGCGAAAATCGCTTTCTGTTGCGGAAATTAGGTAAGGTCTATTTGGAGCAGTGGACGTCATTAGGCTGATATGATGATGAAAAACAAGTAACAATAATAATTGCATACAAATAATAACAAAATTATGTAATAAAATTGGTTTCCTTTTTCTTTTAAAACAAGTGTTTATTTAAAAAACCAAAAAACCCGACTGCCTTGCATTGCCAAAAAGTAGCCTTCTTCAGTCAGTATTATTAATTATTATGTATATTATAATTTGTGAATTTTGATAGTTTTAAATCGGTCAAGCTATTTAGGTTACAAGAGACAAGTGAAGTCGCAGGCAATAGTTAGTGCATATATAATTGAATTAGGCTATTAATTAGCTTTCATCTGATATCCATATTGTGATAGCACTAAAAAAACGTCTGTTTTGACAGTTTACGGCTGCCATATTGGTTTTTTGTTGACGTCACATAGCCTATGACACTTGGTTCCCCCGAGTGTCATAGGCTATGTATAATACAAATCTAATGACACCTCACAATTTAAAATCAGCCAAGCCGTTTAGGCTACAGAAGGTCACAACGGAACAGAAATGAATACATACATTGCATACATACATACGCGTGAAAAACATTACCCTCCTTTTTGGCTTTTTGAAAGACACAAAGTACACCAGAAATATCTAAGAATCACACAAATTTTGTCTCGCGTGGGAAATGAATCCAAATCACTCAGCACGGCAATGCCGATGTTAATGGTGAAGCAACCACTTAACTACTACGCCACGGTGACAGCGTTTTCAATCTGGTGTTTTCATACATTACCATCCTGATATTTGTCATACGATAAGCGTTAACTCTTCTCTCAATGGTTCTTACATTATAATTACAGTATACATACGGTTTAATACAGCAAAGGTTATTGAGATCTTGACAAATATACAAGTATGAGACGTGCCAATCAAAATATATGTACTAAATAGGTTTATGGTAAAATACAAATCTTAAAAATACAATAATATTGCATATCTATTATTTTCATTTGTAATAACATATTCCATGTAACACTTTTATGTATTTTGTTTCAGTCGTGTCAACACCAACATTCTGAATGATAAAAGCCAAGGGTGTCTCCATTTAGCCACTGAACTGAACAAGGTAAGTGTCCAATTGATCAACACTTAATTCCATAATCATGCTCTTTTTGGTGAATGGTAACTTTTTTAATGTCAACACATTAATTTTATTAGGTACAGGGTGATACCTACGTAAAGGATATCGTCAATGAAGTTATACTTAAAATATTTCAAAATTATAACCAACGCTTGACCATTAATGATAGATACGTTATACGCTCGCAAATCTACCGAAACAAATTGTAATGAATAAAGAGAGTAATTAAAATAGTTAATGAATAATCTAGAAAGGTGCACAGAGGGTAATTGAGATAAGAATAACTCGAGTCCCGCCACCGTTTTAAAGGTAGTCAGTAGTACTAACATTCGGGATTTTCCTTATTATTTATTTTACCTGGGATATCTAATAACAAGCGGTCACAATTATATCAGACTTTTGAGAAATATATCATGCATAAATCTTTAGAATGCCACAATGAAGGCTTAAACTATGAAACGTATTTTTTTTATGGCATTACATTTTATTTATTTCACTGTGGTACAAGCCCATTCGCAGGGGATTTTGCAAACATACAATTAATGGACACAAAGTATACGCAGACTCAAACAACTCTTTGTGAACGGCACAAAATTATTTAGATACGGGATCAAACACCGAAGTTGTTAGCAGATTACTACATAATACTTGGCCAACGACACCGTAGTCAATTTCTTGTATTAGGTAAACATTTTTAAATCTAACGTAGAAGCGAAAATTTTGTTTCAGATCAATATTTGTCATGATAGACGTTCAGAGTAATTTTTGAAGCACTTCAAAATGCTTACTAAAAATGGATTTTATTTAAATCATACGTCAGTAATAAAGTTATCCTCAAACGAAAATCGGCATAATTTCCAATCGTTTGACAGTTGTCTACAGGCTAGAATTGACTTAGTTTAAAGATTAGATCATTATTAAATTCACTTGTCGGTGACAAAACGACAAGGAATTATTCAAAAAGATCCTTTTTCTGAAATTACCATTGAATGGTTTATTATTATACACATACTAAATTCGGAATAAGGATGCATTTCTTTTTTTTTACAATCATCACCACTAAAAGACAAGGGAGCTTTGAAGGCAACTATTCTTGGTATATATATTTATAAATAAGTCAGACGTAAATTTTCATATTAAATTATATATATATCTTTCTCGATATCAAAATCTAATAAAGTGCATTTCAAAGCCAAGTGTTTTGTATAATTGTATTCACCCTTATTTTTTTGCCGTGGGGTTGCCGGCGGAGTAGAATTGTACCTCCCTATGTACCAGGTGTCGTAAAAGGCGACTAAGGTACCGGAACCGACAGATGGCGGTATACCCATCCAAACTAGCGTAGCTCAAATACCATAGGGTGGAGATGGGCAGCAGCATCTCCGCCGCGAAGCTACGCTCTGCGATTGCCACCACGCCTGCCCAGCGTGGCAATTATGGGCAAAACCCTCAAATGATAACCAAAAATAGGACCAGGCCCCCAGTCCCCGGCAGCTCCGCTATTCCTGGCTACGGTAGCGGTCACGGTAACGGCGGAGCAGGGGGTGCTAAGAATCCCCGGCAGAGACCCGGCTACCACCCCAACCGACGACTGGCCCTGGTAACACACAACATACGCACGATGAGGACTGACGAGAAGATTGTTGAGTTGGAAGAAGAGTTGAGTAGGATGCGGTGGGATATTTTGGGATTGTCCGAGGTCCGTAGGGAAGGTGAGGACACAATAACCCTGAAATCCGGCAACCTACTCTACTACCGGGAGGGCGACCAACAGTCACAAGGTGGTGTCGGCTTCCTCGTCCACAAGTCTCTCATCAACAACATTACTACCATCAAAAGTGTGTCGAGCAGGGTAGTATACTTGATACTCAAAATATCCGAGAGGTATTTGTTGAAGGTCATTCAGGTATATGCACCGACCTCGTCACACCCAGATGAGGAAGTGGAGACGTTGTATGAGGACATAAGTAGGGCCATACATACGTCCAAGACCCACTTCACTGTTGTTATGGGGGACTTCAACGCAAAGCTGGGCAAGAAGAGTGATGATGAACTGAGAGTGGGGCAATTTGGATATGGGCAACGGAACCCAAGGGGACAGAGGCTGGCTGACTTTCTGGAGAAAGAGGGACTCTTCATGATGAACTCTTTCTTCCAGAAGCCGCCTCACAGGAAATGGACCTGGATGAGTCCCGATGGTTCCACGAGAAATGAGATAGACTTCATCATGACCAATAAGAGACAGATATTCAATGATGTCTCCGTGATCCACAGGGTGAAAACCGGCAGTGATCACAGAATGATAAGAGGCACATTGAATATCAACGTCAAACTTGAAAGGTCCCGCCTGATGAAGTCTACGCTCCGACCCACTCGTGCTCATATCCAAAACCCCGAAAGCTTTCGGCTCGAGCTGTCAAATCGCTTTGATTGCCTGAAAAATCTTGCGTTGGTGGACGAGATCAACAACGGGCTTGTAGAAACTGTCCAAACGGTGGGATCCAAGTTCTTTGGGCCCCGCCGTTCAAATAGACCTCAGAAACTTTCTGATCATACTCGAAACCTCATGGCCGAACGACGCTCGTTAAAACTGCAATCTTCCTATGACGCAGAGTCTTACAGGCGGCTCAATAGACAAATTTCGAAATCTATGCGACACGACATACGTCTCTTTAATACTAAACACATTAAAGAGACGATAGAGAGGAACAAAGGCTCCAAAGTGTTCGCAAGAAATTTGTCTATTGGGCAAAGCCAGTTGACAAAGCTGAAAAAGGAGGATGGCAGTATAGCGTCGACCAAGGCAGAAGTATTGGAGGAGATCGAAAGGTTCTACGGACAGTTATACGCTTCAGTTGCTAAGCCTGTTAACAACGTGGCCAAAGACCCAAGAGCCAAGCTGACCCGACACTTCACCGAAGAGATCCCGGACATCAGCCTGTACGAGATTAGAATGGCCCTGAATCAGCTAAAGGACAACAAGGCGCCGGGTGATGACGGAATCACGTCAGAGCTTCTGAAAGCGGGTGGAACACCGGTACTCAAAGTCCTTCAGAAGCTCTTCAACACCGTCGTGCTCGAGGGCATAACGCCGGAAGCATGGAACAGAAGCGTGGTGGTGCTATTCTTCAAGAAAGGTGACAAGACCCTATTGAAGAATTACAGACCCATCTCGCTTCTGAGCCATGTTTATAAGCTGTTTTCAAGGGTCATTACGAACCGTCTCGAGCGCAGGTTTGATGACTTCCAACCTTCCGAACAAGCCGGTTTCCGAAAAGGCTTCAGTACCATAGACCACATCCATACGCTGCGGCAAGTTATACAGAAGACCGAAGAGTATAACTTGCCACTATGCTTGGCGTTTGTGGACTATGAGAAGGCCTTTGATTCGGTCGAGACATGGGCTGTGCTTGAATCTCTCCAGCGATGCCGTATTGACTATCGGTATATCGAAGTGTTGAAGTGTATGTATAACAACGCCACTATGTCGGTCCGAGTACAAGAGCAGAGCTCGAAGGCGATTCCCTTGAAAAGAGGCGTTAGACAGGGAGACGTTATTTCTCCGAAACTGTTTAGTGCCACTTTGGAAAACGCCTTCAAGCTGCTGGAATGGAAAGGACATGGCATCAACATAAATGGCGAATACATCACTCACCTTCGGTTTGCCGACGATATAGTAGTCATGGCAGAGTCGATGGAAGATTTGGGCACGATGCTCGGAGACCTCAACCGAGTTTCTCAACAGGTGGGTCTCAGGATGAACATGGATAAGACGAAGGTCATGTCTAATGCCCATGTTGTACCCACCCCAGTATCAGTTGGGAACTCGGTTCTTGAAGTTGTTGATTCGTACGTATACCTGGGACAAAAAGTCCAGCTAGGTAAATCCAACTTCAAGGCAGAGGTCAATCGCCGAATCCAACTCGGCTGGGCAGCGTTCGGAAAATTACGAAACGTCTTCTCGTCCGACATACCTCAGTGCCTCAAATCGAAAGTATTCGATCAATGTGTGTTACCAGTGATGACTTATGGCACTGAAACGTGGTCTTTGAATATGGGCCTCATTAAAAAGCTCAAAATAGCCCAGCGAGCTATGGAGAGGGCAATGCTCGGTGTCTCTCTGCGTGATCGAATCAGGAATGAGGAAATCCGCAGAAGAACCAAAGTTACCGACATTGCCCACCGGATTAGCAAGCTGAAGTGGCAGTGGGCAGGGCACATATCACGTAGAACTGATGGCCGATGGGGCCGAAAAGTTCTCGAATGGAGACCACGCACCGGCAAGCGCAGCGTAGGACGCCCACCCACAAGGTGGACAGACGATCTGATCCGAATAGCAGGATCGCGCTGGATGCAGGCCGCAAACAACCGGCCCTATTGGAAATCTCTTGAGAAGGCCTATGTTCAACAGTGGACTTCCTGCGGCTGATATGATGATGATGATGATGATGATTCACCCTTATAACCCAACAACCGTTTTATATAAAAAGGATTTCACAAAGTGCGATGGGTTTAATTAATTCAGTGTTGTTTTACTACTTTCCTAAATTAACGTAAACGTGGTTTTCAGAAAAGAAAACAGTGGAAAACGCATTCGTCTAGAATGCTTTGTACAGTTGATAAGTTCATTTTACAGGCTTTTTAAAGCAAAATTGTCTTAATATTATATTTTAAGTGATGTAGGTAGGTAGAGGTACCAATCTGGATTTCACTTTGTGAAATTTATATGTACCAACTAGTCAAGTGACTTACCATGTGCTAACGGTGAAGGGAAACATCGTGAGGAAACCCACATACCTACCCTAGAAGAAATTCTATAAGTATGTCTGATCCACCAACCCACACTAGGCCAGCGTGAGTGGATTATGGCCTAAACCATCTCAGCTCTCTAGTTAGAGGAGAGGAGACCCGAGCCCAGCAGTGGGACTTAATGGGTTGCTGATGATAATATATATTATTATTCTCTTTCCTTTCTCTTTTCATATAGTACCTACTAATATTCAGTGCTATAATTACATGAGTATGGTTTTCGGATTTTTTATTTACTTGTGCAACTTGATATTGCTCATTGCCGAATTTCATGATTCTAGGTCAACTGGAAGTACCTTGATATATATATATATATATATATCAAGATAATAATATGCGTTCTTGAGAAAAATATTCTTGCCAGACGGACAACGATTTTGCCTTTTGATGTACGGAAAAAAAGGATTGAGATCTTTTATTGAAGCGAGATGGTACTATGTCTGTTACCCTCCCTTCAGAGTGGTTTAATTTTAAGATATACGTTGATTAGACTCTATTTTTAGCTTTTCCAATGTTCATATCCGGCTGCTACTATTCACGAAGCGGCTGCTATCGTATCTGGAACTTTTGACAGGTAAAAACCTTTTAAAAATGTTGAGCCAAATTTAGAATTCAATTTGCACAATGTATCAATGGAGCCATTGTTAAGCCTACGCTGACTCTTGTGGACAATTATAGGGTGTCTCTTCAACCGTATAAAGTAAGTGTCTGAAATTTTCACATTAATGTGGCAGACAATCAAGCGGCTCATCTGATGGTAGATAAGTGGTAACCGCTGATGAACGCTGGTAATGCTAGGGACACAGTCTAGTCGCTACCTATCTTATGAAAGCATCGGTGCACAAAGGGGGTTATAGTAGGTTTGCTAACCTTTTCGAGCAATCGCACCCCGCGCAGTTGTTTCTTTTCCCCGAACGGTTCCTACGAAGAAATTGCATTTCCTGTAGTAAATATCATCATCATTATCATTGCAACCTCTAAACATCCCGCCTGCTGGATACGGGTCTCCTCCAGAGAATGTGAATGGAATTTAGCCTACTACCTATACTACGCTGGCCAGACGGGTTGGTATAGGGTTTTTTTTTAATTTTCCTTTTCTCACAGTGCTCTTGTCTGCACAAGGTTACTCCCTTAGTCGACTTTTACGACACACACAGGTTGAGATGGGGTAGTGACATTTTGTATTCTTAATACGTCGCTACACAAATAAAGTAGTAAATATATAACTATTATATTATAATTATCCGTTTGTTTATTTAAATAAAATACTTGGGGCTTACTCTGATTTTCGACATTCGATTGTTTTGATGTCGCTGTCAAATTTTTGAAAGTGACAGCGACCATATATAAATTTCTTACATTTGACAGCGACATCAGAACCGAAAATTGAATGTCGAAATTCTTAGTAAGCCCCCTTGATATATTTGTTACCATTTTCAAAATAGTATGGTAATTTGCATTTGGCGTAACTCCAAATTGTACCTCTGTCCCATCTACAGTACAAATTTAATACGGCAACAGAAATATTTGACTAACAATAACGCAATTCTGAAAATATATGTGACAGTTTTATTTTAAATTCTTACCCAAGAGAGAGAAAGTTTATTAGTTAGGTACACACACAGGTATTGCAACCTTGCATTCATTTACTTTAAAATATCTTCAAAAGCAAATGCTTAATTAAGTCTTTGCAATTGTAACGCAAACTCTAAAAATAATTCTCCTTTATTTATTTCCCAAGGGAACGTTTATTCTCCAGACAAAATAGTAACTCAAGCTTATAATCATGCGCATGCAGCTAAAACTAAGTAGCAACGAATATTGGGAACACTAATAAGTACTTGATAAAATGTGAGAAATCCCCGAAAATCGTGATGCCCCTGGTGTTCAAGCGCCCATAGGCTACAGTAACCACATACCATCAAGCGGACCGTACGACTGTATGCCAGCGTCGTGGTACAAAAAAAATCACATGTGGTCAAAATAATGTTCGTGGTCAAACGTCATAAATGTTGTTTTGAGCGAAATGGTTAGGTATATCTTTAAAATAATAATAATATACTACCACATTCACACAGCGCCATCTAGTCCCAAAGTTAGCAATTATATTTGCTTGTGTTATGGGTACTAAACAACTACTAAAATTTCTTTTTTTTTTTGTAAATACATACATATTATAGATAAATTACACCCAGACACAGAACAAACCTTTATGCTCATCACACAAATATTTGTCCTGGGTGGGGATAGACCAATAGGCCCGTCGAAAATAATGACAGTGTAGTGCATGCCATTATTTATCTATAATACGCAAATTAGTAAGATAATCACTCTTTTTGAAGCTTTTTTAAAGTTATTAAGACTATGCCTCATCATCATCATCATCATTTCAACCTATATAGATCCTACTGCTGGGCACGGGTCTCCTCCAGAGGAAATTTAGCCTACTATCCACACTGGCCAGACGGGTTGGTATAGTGTTTGTTTCGAATTCCTTTTCTTGCAGTGCTAACATGAATTTATACTCGTCTGTAATTATAAATGGCAAAATGGAGCTAGGTATTTTTATTATCATTCGTAATACGCCTTAAATAATGATATTAAAAATACTGATAGCAGCTTGTAGGTAGTTACTTTAAATAATGATGAAAATTTGGGACATTTTTATTTGCAACGCTGTCTAGCCCAAACTAAGCTTAAGCTTGTGTTATATATGATCTAGAAAATTGATAAAATTAGCACATTGTATGATGTAAAATAGACCTTGAAAGCCATTTAATAATAGTCTAGACTGTAGAGCAAACTAATGAACGATATGATAATATCACAAAGTTCAAACTTCATCAATAAATTCATATCAAAGCAATTGCGTCCTTTGTGGAATTGGTTTGGAAATTGTAATAGCTTGAAAGTTCGTTTGAGTAAATATTGCTAATAGTGTAACAGACTCGAGATGGGTATTACTTTTAAAAAAATACTTTTTAAAAGATCAAGGAAGAGCTACTATCGTGCGTGGCGTAGCGGTTAAGGAGTTCGGCAACCACTGGTTGCCTCCTTACTATCATAGCTGTGCCATTTTTAAACTACTTATATAGTTACCACACATCGAATAGTATCAACTAAATATTCTCATATCTTTAGGCCTATTTAGGATATGTTGCATGTCGGATTACACAAGGCGCCGGAATTGACCGGGAACGAAATACTACGCATCTATTGTACAATATTTTCCTAATATCTCTTATTGCCACACTCAAAGACGTTAATTAACAGTAAACTGTCATTAATCTTTTTTTTTCCAATAAATAATCGTCTTTAGGCGAATTACACGATTTACTAAATAACGTAGTAACGTTTCTGAGTACGGTAGTTACTGTTTAGTAGCTTTAATCAGAATCTCATATTTAAATATTTTTTTATATTTCAGAATAAAAAGAACACTAAATTCTTACCGATTAATGTTGTTACACAGGTATCTGTGCTTCAAATCTTCTCAAGATACAAGGACCAGTTCAACGTAGAGTTGGGTGGAGAACATGGTCGTACCGCGCTTCACTTCGCTGCTATACATGACCATGACATCTGTGCACGGCTTTTGGTAAGCTGCTAAAATAAACTGTTTGAGATAAGGATACGATTTTGTAACCATTTCCTCAATAGTCACGGTACATAACACCAACTCTTTGCCAGCTACCGGTATTTGGTTCCATATAATAATGGCGACCCTATTGTCCCCCTGTTACGTGTTACTGTACCTGTACCCCTATTAAGTATCAGCCTGGAGTCTGCAGAATGTCAAGGTTGAAAAAACCAATGCCATTTCTACCCGATCCAAAAATCGATCCTGGGACCTCTTGCACCACTTCGGTTGCAAAATAAGTATAATCATAGTTTGGTTTTTTTCCGTTTTATCCATTTTATTTCTCTACTGTTTTATCCAGATCACAGATTTAGGCGCTGAATGGAAAAGACCATGTAATAACGGATACTACCCAATCCACGAAGCGGCCAAAAACGCTTCTTCAAGAACAATGGAAGTTTTTCTTCAATGGGGGGAATCCAAGGGATGTACGAGGGAGTCCATGATATCCTTGTATGACAACGAAGGGAATGTGCCTCTTCATTCGGCTGTTCATGGAGGAGATATAAAGGCTGTGGAGCTTTGTTTGAGGTCTGGAGCAAAGATATCGACGCAGCAACATGATCTATCTACTCCAGTACACTTGGCTTGTGCTCAGGTAAATTATATCAACTTCATAAAATATACAGGCGACCTTAATACTTTAGGCATTTTCGACCAACCATTACCATACTAGAGCAGGTGCAGGGTGATGAAGAGAATTAAACAGAAAAAAAACATACATAAAAAGGGGTAAGCAGAGACCATTTCCTTCCACTTGCTACGATTCTGACATACATCTTTGGCTTCTTCAACATTCATCAGTCTTTTCATGCATTCTCACCGGTTGAGGGTACTCCTGATCTGTCCTTTCTTTAGAAAGAAACGTGATACCAGAAGCAGCATTATGCAACGATAGTTATCGGTGTGGTTCGCGATAGTTATCGTTGTCAGTATACCTTTTCAGGTATCATACGAGGCATCTAAAGAAATATGACTTAAGTGATGTGTGTATGAAAAACAACTGTGAGTTGTGAGTGTAACTCCTTCTAGATGAAAATCTTAAATTTTAACTCCTCATTTACTGGCTAGCATTATAAAAGATCGCTTCGATTATCGCTCGCTGTAGCGGCAATTAGGTGAGGCCTATGTTCAACAGTGGACGTCGTTGGGCTGATATTATTATGATGATGATGATGATTATAAAAGAAGGTCTCCTCTTTACGTAAGGCATCAGAGACCAAGTCTTTCTCTTATAAGAACATCTTGAGTACCCAGTAGTCACAGTATAATAAGGAGTAGTATCAATTTCGAAAAACTTTGTTATTTTCTACTTCATGATTGGTTTTACAATCACGCTTTCGCACGCGTGGGTGGTTAGCGGTATGAATCAAGTTTAGTGCCGGTTTCATTGATTATTTCATTCATTAATGCGCGTGCCAGCCGCTCGGGTGGTCCACGACGCTTACTACCCGCACCTGCGAAAGTGTGACTGTGCAATAGACCTTTGAAAATTATGTAATAATTTTCATATATCATGGATGTTTTTTCATCATAACTTTTCTTCAGCTAGCCAATAGATTATTTTAACGTATTCTTGGTTTTGATTTCAGGGAGCCCTCGAAATAGTCAAGCTGATGTTCACAATGCAACCTACGGAGAAACTGGCTTGCCTCAACTCCTGTGATGTGCAGAAGATGACTCCTATCCACTGCGCTGCAATGTTTGATCATCCGGATATCGTTAACTATCTGATATCAGAGGGATCTGATATTAACCCATTGGATAAGGAACGAAGGTCGCCGCTGCTGTTAGCTGCTTCTAGAGCTGGATGGAGGACTGTGCATACTTTGGTTGGTAGACTTTGTTGTACAGCCCTTTTCTACGTTACACGTCTTTGTAACTTGTATTAAACCGATTTCAAAGTCCATAAAAATATACTTGGGTGCAGTGAAATCGCACATGTGAACATATTTTGAATTATTTAGTCAAATTTTTGAAATAAAACATACATATTTGTTAAAAACTAAAAGCCGCGCGGGTTTTCGCTCCCGTCGTTCTTAATTTGGCCACTGCTCAGCTGCTCCTATTGGTCATAGCGTGATGTTATATAGCCTATAACTTTCTTCGATAATGGGCTATCCAACACTAAAACAATTTTTCAAATCGGAACAGTAGTTTCTGAGATCCTAGCGTTCAACTAAATAAAGAAACAAAGAAACTCTTCAGCTTTATAATGTTAGTATAGATTTATAATCATAGTAAGATCAGTTACTTTCCCAAAAATCAAGCTTTTTTCAGACAGTAAGTACTATTATTAGTAAGTATAATTATTATTAAGACAGTCGCCGACATTAAATTTAAAGGACATTTTCAAGTTGTTTCTTGTTAACTTATTAACACAATAAGTTAGTTGTTAATTCTAACTGGTTGCGGTACATTTAGCCCCAAACTGTTCACTTTGACCGTCAATTTATCTAAAATTTTATAATTAAATCGATTGTATCTTACTTTGCGCGAGATGATAAGACTTAATTGAGACTAAATATATCAGCCGCAAGCTATCTTGAAGTACCCAGCTACTATTTAGAAATAATAATAATTTTCTTTATTGTAAAATACATTAAAAGTTAATATTTAGTAGGTACAAAGGGTGGTCTTATCACTTACAGCGATCTCTTCCAGACAACCTTGGGATGAATTTGAATGATAATAAACAAAAATATAATAATAATATATAAAAATATACAATTATGAACTTAAATCTATATCTACATTGGTATTATATGCAAACATTTGTAATATAAAAATATTTATTTCGGAGTTTGGATGTTTTTCTATGTATGTATTTAGAAATAAATATGTATGTTTTTCAGTTATCTAGATATAAAACAAGCTTATATTAACTTATTTTGGGTTGGATGAGGTTATGTTAAAAGAAAAAAAAAGTTCTAGAAATATTATATTGTACTTTCAGATTCGTCTCGGAGCAGACATAGAACTGAAGGATATAAACTCCAGGAATGTTCTTCACCTTGTGGTAATGAACGGCGGTCGCCTTGAAGATTTTGCTGCATCGTGTAGGGTAAGCTTGAAATATTTAATTTTGATTATTTGATGTCGCGCAGGGCAAATAACTAGTTGTAGAACAAAAAAAAACATATTTGATACATATTAATTGTGCTCGAAAACACAACAAAAATCGATCCTCCTTGGATATCCTTTAACTACCTCTTCATCATCAACCTGTACTAGTCCACTGCTGGACATAGACCTCTCCTTGGAACGCCACGGAACACGATTTGCAACTACTCACATCCAGCTCTTGCCAGCCGGTACAAAGATCGTCACGCCTCGTTTAATTAGCTGCCTAACAATCAACAGTTTATCTTCCAGGACCGTTGTGACAAGAGTTTAACTCAACTGCTGAACGAGAAGGATAACACTGGCTGCTCACCCTTGCACTACGCAAGTCGTGAAGGCCACATCAGGTCACTGGAGAACCTCATCCGACTTGGAGCTTGTATTAATCTGAAGAACAATAATAACGAGAGTCCTTTGCATTTTGCTGCCAGGTACAATTTTTCTTGTTGACTTTATTTATTAACCAACTCATACCACACATGCTAATTACGTGCAAGCCGTGTAGAGATGGATTAAGAATACATAATATCACTACCCCATTTCAACCTGTGGGTGTTACAAGTCGACTAAAGGACAGCGAGAAAAGGAAAATTCGCAACAAAACCTTATACCAACCCGTCTAAATTATTACGATTAAAAGTAGCCTTTGTGTACGTGACTATAATCGAAATACATTAAAAAAAAATTGACTACAAATTTTTTTTAATTACCCATCAACCGTTCTGTCGTTATTGCATCCATCGAAACTTTTATAATATTCCCTGAAATTAGGAGGATAGGTTGTTTACAATTAAATTAAAATCATTTTACAGTGAATTAATCTTTGAAGCTATGGACATCACTGGCCTAATAAATAATCTTTGAGTTTTGGTCTTAAAAATATTTGAACTAAAAACAAAACGTTGAGGGTTGATTCAGGGCATGATATTTCAGGCGTAATTCCTTGTTGGTCCCTATGATAATTTTGGATCTCTTCAAATACCACTGGCTTAATAAATAATAACTATACAATTTAATCTCTAATTATAAATTCCCAATTTAGATGTAAGATATGTATGGTTTTTTAGATATGGCCGTTACCACACCGCTTGCCAGCTTTTGGACTCAGACAAAGGCACATTTATCATCAACGAAAGTGATGGTGAGGGCCTCACGCCGCTTCACATTGCATCACGAGAAGGCCATACCAGAGTTGTACAGCTACTCCTGAACCGCGGAGCACTACTCCATAGAGATCACAATGGAAGAAACCCATTACATCTAGCTGCTATGAGCGGCTATACACAGACTATTGAGCTACTCCATTCAGTGCATTCGCATCTGTTGGACCAGTCCGATAAAGATGGGGTAAGTTTATTTATTATTTCAAAAATTACACATATTTGAATTACATGGTACTAAAATAAAATGGCAATATACAAGTATGGTTTTCTTCAAGAGTAATAGTGATGAACCAGTGACCCCTAAACTAGGTAATAAATACCTATATCTTAGGAGTCCTCGATTCCTCCCAGGTAACATACAACAATTTGATATGACGTATTTTTTAGTGCACTTACTCTTAGTGAGCTTTATTACTAAACGAAGATTTTCTATTGTTTTTTCTGAAGAAGTATCCATAGTATCAATAAAAACGTATGTTTTGACAAAGTCTTCAATAAAATTGACTGTATTTTTCTCTGTAAGTGATTATTGTTAATCTTTCCAGAAAAATAAATGTCTTTAACCGTTAAACTGTATTAAAATACAGTTTTGTGAGCCAAGGTATCATAGATCGTAAGCCATACACTGTGCCTTTTATTAATCATTAAACATATACATAACGTCTGACCAGCGTGGTATAGTAGGCAAAATCCCTCCACAATCTTTGGAGGAGACCCATGCCCAGCAGTGTGAAGTTTATGGGTTGAAATGTTGATGATGATGATGAATCCTTAAAATTAATTCACAACAACCTTGCTTAAACATGATGACTGTCAATTTTGCATTGTCTAAGTTGAATGTCGAGATTCCGAGAGATTGATGATTGGACGTTGTAAGACTTTTCATGGTCTGTTCCAAAGTTGGTACACCACAGAACGCTGTACAAAAATGATATATCAAACTTGGAACTGATGGCAACATTGGCACGAATGATACCGATATTGGTATATTCCAATCATTACGGGCATCTTCGCTGAACACAGAGAATACTGGTTATATGTTTAAGCTCAAGTCAGCAGGCGTGATAGTACAGCGACAAGGGACGATAACCTTAATGAACTGAGAAAGAAACGCAATCCAGCCCCATTCCAAAAGTGTGGCAATAGATTTAAATTTATCTATTCAATAGTCACTCTATTTAATAAGTCACACTTTTTTTCTTCTGAGACTGTCATTGTTCTTTCGTAGCTTTATCGTTGACATGATATATAGATTTTTTTATTAAAGTTTTTACATGTCTCAATTTCAGAACACACCACTTCATCTCGCTACAATGGAGAACAAACCAAACTCCATAGCCCTCCTGCTGTCCATGGGATGTCGTCTCAGCTACAACAACTTAGATATGAGTGCTATAGATTATGCTATCTACTACAAGTTCCCTGAAGCTGCGCTAGCTATGGTAACTCATGAGCAACGGTAAGTTTTTCTTGTTCAATATTTTAAACTGTTTATTTCATCGTAGGGTTGTGAGATCTAATTCTAATTACCTATCTCTATTTAACTTTTGTCATATTTTTATAATCATTATTCCAACACCAAGGCTTTTATTTGCCTCTAGTTCTTGGTGTTAGAATTCAAGATTTCAAGTCAAAGTATTATGTCACCCAGATGGCTTTTAATTTGACGTAACAACTAAGTAAAATGGTAACAGATTAGGAGGTTTTACCTGGCTTTCCAAGCCTAGAGACGCTCGAGAATGATAATGCCACAAAACGGTCATCGTATGAACTGACTGCCAAACGTTGCTCCTCGATGATCGTAACGAAGATTTCCATATTTCAATGCTACGATGCCTCTGTATACATATTAAAACATGTTTATAATGTTACGTACCTACAATAAAAAAAAAATATTTCCTCGGCACGCACGACCTTCATTAACATAAAATAAGTATGTCTACGTAACGGGCTGCGCCTCCGCCGACGACGGCACGACCTACGTGGAGTACCGCACGTAGTGTTGAGAGATAGCTGTCTCATCAGTGCCGCCAAGTGTATGCGCTCGATGTATGTCATACTTACGTATGCGCTGCTACACGAGTATACTGCAATGCCAACGTAAAACAGATTTAAGTTGAGACTTGTCTATCCGACATTCTCCATCTCCTGACTATATACATAAGGGTCAAAATTGTACCGCCACTTTTCAAATTATAACTCTTTTCTACAGTGAGTGATATATTATATAATGATATATTAAATTTTAACTACAGTGCCAAAGAAGTAATGGTGCTACGCTCTGATCGTCACCCATGCGTCACTTTGGCACTCATCGCATACATGCCTCGAGTTTTTGAAGCAGTGCAAGACAAATGCATCACAAAGGCTAACTGCAAGAAGGATTCTAAGAGCTTTTATGTAAGTTTGTACTTTAACATTGATTAATAATAAAACAGCTTTCTTCTTCCAAAGCAGAGTCAACTCCCTTTTTAGCAAAAAGACGAAATTGGGGTGCAACTTGATACAATATTCTCAGTACGACAGAATGCATCCATATCATATTTCTATCAAGACAGACGGCCAGAAATAAATGTATGAAAATCATTAAGATATAAAATAAATTAGATCTGATATCTGGCATTTTAATTTTTTTTGTCATGGGCATTTTCAATTCTTAGTAATGTTATTATAATATATAATAATAACATGTGTTTGTACTTATAATTTGTACACAATGTCATGTCCATTTAGATCAAATACAGTTTCGACGCACTTTGCCCACAATTAAAAGTAGAAGAAGGGGCTAACAATAGACGGAAGTCTGAGAGCGCCTCCAAATCTCAGAACAGCCCTTTACCAGCTCTTAATGTAAGTGTTTATATGCATAATATAATTTAATTTACTTTTCTTTTCATTTGCATCGTCGCAGATTAAATACTCTTTCAAAAACTATCAACGATCGAAGCTTGAAGTTGACGCATTGAGACTGGCGTTCAATAATCCAAAATATCGACCCGAACCGTTGTGTGTTATCAACGTGAGTTGTATCGAGTATACTGCGTACTCGTGACTAGCTTTTACACACTCTCACTAAGAAATTGATGCTCTTGTGAAACATTGCCTAATTCATAGCTAATGCACAAAAATGCTTGTCCTGAGTTGACCTGATTTCTGAACGTATCAATAAATTAACGCTTTTTGAGGCAGTTGTAAATTTAAATGTTTTTAATGAAATACGTTTTATTTTTATTTATTGTGGCATCTAAACCATTTTTAAAAGTGATCTATAAGTAAAATCACTGACAATTTGTTACAAAAACGATTTATTCATATAAGTGCAGGTTCTAGGTGTGTTCCCTGTGCGATTACAAAATCTTTTAAAATGAAAGAAAAATATTTATAATGTTTCTCGCTATTTTGCTTAAGTATTGTTGGATATAATGCTCATTGATGAATGAGCATTATATCCTAATATTTTGATAATTTGTGAATATACACGCTCACAACGCTTTCCTAATTTACACTAACTGAAGATAGGTTTATTTGTTTGTTTTTGCTTATTTGGTCTTTTCTGTTCTTGTATATAATATATGATTTTTATAATCATAAGATATACAATAACTGCAATGTAATAAGCGCTGTCGAGTGAACGGTTGGTATTTGGTAATCAAATATAATTGAAGAACTTGTGAGATAATGATTAAATAAAACAAAACCGGATTTTGTCGGAAAAATACGTCTTCCCATTGAGGCCACAGTGCTTACTAGCGCAATTTATCTTCATAGATTGTTACGTTCGCAAGTTTTTCGATTACATCATGCAATGTGTATTCGGTACCCATTCTCACAGATTCCTACTGAACGTTCTATTTAAAAAACAGTCAGTAGTAGTCAGAAAATTGGATCTAGAGAACCCTAAAATCAATAGTTTAGAGTCACTTTAGATTTGTAACCATGTGGTGCTATGATTTTCATTTTTTTACTTTATTCAATAGATTTATAACTTTGCAATCATTTTCTAAATTTTGCAATGCAACTCATATCCGACCCTGTGGTGCTTAACATTATCATAACACAATAATGTGTCATTGTTTCTTAAAATATTATTTTTATATTCATTTTTACCATCACCCAAAAAATAAGAGTGTGTGGTTTTTATAACACCGTGTGATAGTGTGATAACATAATAAAATGGATACCGAAGACACAATGCAAAGTTTATCCCACCAAAAGAATATAATGTGCATTACTAAAATTGCAGGCAATGGTAGCTCACGGCAGAGTCGAGTTACTAGCTCATCCACTGAGTCAAAAATATCTTCAGATGAAATGGCATTCGTATGGCAAATATTTTCATTTAACCAACTTGCTGTTTTATTGTATTTATCTGATATTTGTGACAGTATATACTTACTTACTGATGTCAAATTCTGGCACATATGCACCGACAAAGAAACAAATTTGTCTGGTTAACTCTACTATTGACGATGTTGAATCAAACAAAACTGTTCCACATAATATTGAATTCAATCCAGGTAAGATTTTATTTTTTTTGTTTTCTTGTACCTATTAAATACTAAAAATCAGTCTAGTTAAGTCTTGCGAGAACTTATAGTATTAGTAATAATCTTGGTGATATTTAAATCTTAGTTGAGAGACCTCTTGTTCTGTTTACTAAGAATCGGCCGCTAAAACGCTTCCGCATAGCTTTTGCATTGATAACGGATGGTATGATAGTCCAATGTGAAAAATGTTTCCAAATTCGAGAAGAGATTCGGGTCGGCCGGTAAGCGGTTTAAGGTTCGAAACACCGGGATACGGTAGCTCAGGTGGTGACCGGTCCACAGTCCGATGGAGCTTCCACTTTGAATACGAATAGGCCATTATATGAATAAGCCACAGACACACCCACGCGACAATAAAAAATATGGCAAAACCATACATTGTATACACCATAGGCATTGATTACGGATGGTATTAATGCTTGCCGTCATAATTATAACGCAACTTACATTGATAGTTACAAAACCTATCTCTATTCTGTGGTTACATAGTATGAGACTATCAGGAAACAGGAACTAGACCAGCAATATATTAAGGAATTCATTAAAAGCACCGAGCAAAATTAAAAGATATATTATATCTTTTATTACATCATTACAATAATCTGATCTTATTCGAATTATTTCCTATTTAGCCTTGATATAACAACAAACTATTGGTTCAATGTTATTATAATTCAACTGTATTCATTCATATTCATCGGTTCTGACCTATTCGTAGATGTTTTTCTTACATGATGAATTATTTAACACGTACCATTATTTTTAGATTTTGAATCTAAAGTGGCTATGTACACAAGCACAGTGGGAATTTTAGTCTATAATGTCATATGCTTGATCCGCGAGGCTTATAACGTGAAGCAGCAGAAATGGCACTACATGGTAGACCCTTCGAACTTGGTCTCCTGGCTGCTATATATCAGTTCTACTTTGATGGTCTTCCCAACGATCTTCCAATCTTTTACCGAGATGCAGGTAAATTACTATGATATATATTTTATACTATCATCTGAAATTTGGAAAATACTACATAGAAAGCGAAAGACTAGTATGAGACATAGGTAGATGAAATTGCACCGACAAGTGCATTGCGTATAAAGTGAAATAGAAATCACAACTTTCTCATTCTTTTTGTTAAAAGTTTCGTGTTTAATTCTTTTTGTTTCAAATGCAATTTTGTGATATTTTAGTTCTCGGCTGCTTCAATAACGGTCTTCTTATCGTGGTTCGAGTTGCTGCTGTTACTTCAACGTTTTGATCAAGTGGGCATATATGTGGTGATGTTTTTGGAGATCTTGCAGACTCTAATCAAAGTCTTGATGGTGTTTTCGATTCTCATCATCGCATTTGGACTGGCATTTTTTATTCTTCTGTCTAAAGTGGGTCCCGAAAACACGGTATTTACGTATTATAGTATTTTTGTAGAAATTTGTGTTACATTGGTAAGGTATTCCTTAAGGGTCCTCTTATTTTTTTTTATGCTTGAGAGCTTTGCGAGCACGACTTCATTGCTATAGCTCCATTTAAAATAAATTAAAATACCTTGAATTAATTGGCGAATTGCAGTATCAAAATTATTAAATCACAATCGAGCCTTAGCGAATACTGCACACTGCGAAATAGTTGCAGAATTTTCTGGAACATAATTTAATCAAATAATTTTTCAGGGTCATCATCTATCTTTCCATAGCATTCCGATGTCTCTAATGAGGACATTTGCTATGATGCTTGGAGAGCTGGATTTTGTTGGCACTTACGTTCAGCCCTATTATAAGTCTGAGACGGATATTCTCCTGCCTTTCCCGATGCCAACGTTCATTATACTGGGACTGTTCATGGTTTTGATGCCAATTCTATTAATGAACTTGCTTATTGGTTTGGCTGTTGGAGACATCGAGAGTGTAAGGCGTAATGCTCAGCTAAAGAGACTGGCTATGCAGGTAAAAAGAATTAGCACAACTTACTGCCTCACTCTGAGACGTCAGTTAACAGTAATCTGTCATTAACACAATTTTTTCATTGAATAATCGTCTTTAGGCGCATAGACTTAAGTATTACACGTTTTTACTAAAAAAAACTTTAAAGTAACGTAAGGTCTCTGAGTACGACAGTTAGTATCGACCTTCAAACAGTAAAATTGTAATCAATGGTAGTTATAGTTCTAAATGTACATTATCTGATCGTCATGGTCGGTTAGTCGTCAGCGATAAACTTTTTCTAAAGGATTGCCTTTGCCATAATATATTATGCAAAATTGGCACACTAAACCGGCTCTCTTACAATCAGTGATACATTTTAAGAATTTCTCTTATCGCGTTCAAAATATATAATTTTTCATTACTTTGTAGGTGGTGCTACATACTGAACTAGAACGTAAGCTCCCAGCTATCCTTCTGGAGAAAGTAGACAAAGATGAATTGATTGAATATCCCAACAACAAGAAATGCAAACTCGGCTTTTTGGATCTGATTCTGCGCAAATGGTTCTGCAATCCCTTCACTGATGACAGTACGTTCATATTCATATTTATACTAATTATTTTTTTTTGTTTGTTGTTTTTGGCTTGATTGTTTGTTGGCCTCTACCTGGGGCAACGCATTAGCCTTGCTATCCAACGCAGTAATGTGGCTAGCCTTTTGGGTACGTTTCCTCAGGAATCTGATATCAATCCGATATTCTATTTATATTTCCTGTAAATAGAGTATCTGGTTCTTTTTTTTAAATAGGTTAGCTGTGTATATTTTTTAAGTTATGTGTAGGTAAATATTTAATATAATTTGTTTGTTTGATTGGTTGTAATTCAGCAATTATATTTGCTTGTGTTATGGGTGATAACTGATATACTACTTTTATATAAATTATTTTGTAAATACATACTACGTATTATAGATAAATTACACCCAGACACGCAACAAACAATCATGCTTATCACACAAAGATTTGTCCTGAATGGGAGTCGAACCCATGACCTCCGGGGTCAGGGTCACTAAGCACTACGCTGACAGGCCAGTCTTATCGTTTAGTATTGGTTAGCTCATTTATTGAGGAAAGCTCCAGGTTATTTATCATCACGATGGAAGCTGAGTGAGAGTGGCCTAACAAAGATCTACGAGAAAGAAGCCCCAGGCAAAAGCTAGTATTATATATGCACTTCATATCAAATAATGCTAATTTAAATAATACTATTACCAAGCTAACTAGCATACCTTCACACTAGATTAAATACTAAAAGAGATGTATTGGCTTTTAGCTGGTTTAGACCTGATGCTGGAGAGCAACGAGGACTACATCTCTGCTGAACTGGACAAACAGAAGCGCAAACTTCGTGAAATGTCACAGCTTTTGGAGCAGCAACATACGCTTGTCCGGTTGATTGTTCAGGTACAAGATATTATTTTTAATGTAACATTAAAATGAAATTACTATAGGTTGCTTTCTCACTGTGCTATTATTATAATAATATATGAACTGTATAAAAGACTACCATCTATATCTCTTAGTTAGTTTTTATTAAATACTATATATTTTTTTCACTTTTCACAAATCTTTTACTATATTATGAAACAGATGTAATAGGGTGTTTATAGCCAAACTGATTTGTAATACCCATTTCGGCCACTGGGAATAAGACACACCAAATTCATCGTGTTTTAGTTCAAATTTAAGGAATCTACGAAAAGCATAATATTTCTCAGAATTCAGGATTATCCTTGTTTGAGTAACATGGGACTCAATTTTATTACCCTTCATACAATCTAACTGACTATTTACATTGAAATTATTAAACATTTTGATTAACTGTATTTTCTATTTTTGTAAACCTTGTGTAAGATTTCTTGAAATAAAGTTTTGATAATATAAAACAGAAAAAATGCAAATATTTTCAGAAAATGGAGATAAAAACTGAAGCTGATGATGTAGATGAGGGTGTATCTCCAGGAGATACACGGGTGGTACCTCGTTGGAGCTCGCCGAGGATTCGCAAGAAATTACGTACAGCAACATCCTTCAGTAAAGGTGGCTAAGCAAAAATATTGGACTTCTCTTAAACATAGTGTATAATTAATTTAACTACGTATGTACCTAATGCAATGGTTTCTTAGCTATGGTTTCTATTTCTCATCTTTATTCCGCACAAGATTTACCTATACAATATAGACATATTGATTTAGAATAAATAACAAAATGCGATAAAATATGAAATAAACAGATTTCTCTTTCTCTACCAATTTGAGGTTATCTAATGGACTTTTTTAAATATTATGTATGTGTTAAATAGATATACGTAATTTAATTTATATCACTAAAATCGAGCCTTCTTACGCGGGTTATCATTGAAACTAATTCCGACAATTCGTAATAATGTATTTTATTATTTTTTATTTTCTTTCTTCTTCTGAGGGCATACTGGTCATCTTGACTTAGTCAATTTGAGTTAAATGAGTAAGGGAAAAAGGAAACATAATGTATCAGCGTCTAAACAGTCTTGATGAGCGATATCAAAGTTGAATGTCGAAATTCCTAGTGCAAAACTTAATTATATAAATGACTAGAAGTGACGCGGGGCTTCGCTCCCATTGTACTTTATTTAACCACTGCTAAGCTCTTATTGGCCGTAGCGTGGCTATGTTACTCAATGATAATGTAGCTTTCAAACGGCAGAATTTTTGAAATCGGTCCTGTAGTTTTTACACCTACCTAGTCGGAATAATATACGGCCGCTTTTCACTGTAAAATAGAAGTTTTCAAATTTTCTTGCACGTTATTTTGTTTCTTGATAAGTGACGTTTTAGTAATATGATTAATTAACATTTAGATTTAAACTTTGATACCTTATCGTCTATTGTTAATCGTTGAAATAAGCTTATGTATATCAAGAAATAGAATTAATCGAATTTATTGATGTAATGATATAGGTATTATGTAAAAGTAGTTACTTATTATATTTTAATGTAATGTTTTCAAATTACAATTTTTAATAATAATTATTATCTTTAATAGACCTTCTTTCACCACTTGCTCTCTTAATAAGTGTTTGATACCCTATTTGAAAATTAAGTGGAAGATAAGACATAATTATCTAGACATATGATTAAATTGTAACGGGCCGATGTTTGCACATTATAGATATTGAGAAAATAAATAATGCAGGGGTCTTTTTTACAGCCACAGAAGCCAAAACTACAATTTTTACAATTGTCTGTATATTTGTATGTGTATCATGCAAAAATACTGCATGGAATTTAATGCAGTTTTTCCGAGTGTATTGGTAGAGGTCTAAATTAAAATAGAGACTACTGTATACTGACATAACATCATGCGGGTCAGAATCTCGTGCGGAAGCTAGTGTAAAATCTGTCACTTAATTTTAGGATAATTTATCAGACACTTATCAGCAAGTGATGAAACAGAGCCTTAATTACATTAGCTAATTTAAAAATATGTTGTTTTCCGTGAGTAGTTACAAAGTAATTTCTATTATAAATGTACTTAAAGATTTCAATTAACATTGTTTTTATTATGGATCTTATTTATGTAAGCACTAATTTAAGTAGGCAAATATATTTTAATCACATTTGTATTTTAACTTTAAGATTATTGATTTAAGTCAAAGAAGGGGTTAAAACGTTTACGCTACAAACCTCTATTTAATAAATATTAATAGCAACCCCTTAAATGTCCCGCTGCTGGACTTGGGTGCTGAGAGGTTTTAGTCCATCCATTAACGCCGGCCCTAACGGCTTGCTGGATCAGACATACCCTTAGTATTTCTTCTAGGTGATGTAGGTTTTTTCACGATGTTTTTCGTTCGACTTTAGTAGATAGTTAGTTATATGACTGGTACATATAGGTAAATTGGTGTATAGAAACTTTCATTCATACTCCTCTATTTTTCGTTTAGTTATTTCGATGCGCGTTCAAAGACAGTATAGGCTTTCCCTGGTAATCCCGAGTGGCATAGCATGGTGTTCGAAAGAGTTAATTATTTTTAATACTGGCTTAAAGGAGTCAGTGAAACCAATGTGGGTGCGATTTTCCCGTAATGATTATAAATTCCACAAAGTGAAATTCACAGCAGTACCAATGAACTGAGGTGGGAATCGAACTAACAGCATACTTAGCATGCCAGTCACTTGCTCATTCGGCCTTGTGGCTGAGTGGGCAAGTGACTGGCAATGCGGTTATATTTTAACAACTGTGTGTTATATTTTAGTATAATTTTAATGTAGGTATTTTATTAAATGTTAGGACATAGTGATATAGTTTTAGAATCGGAAATAGGTAGGTACTTAGCAAAATGTAGGATATCCAGGTTTTATAGGACTTTTAATCAATATGTGGTTTCATTATTTGCATTTTTATAATTTAGAATCATTAAAGAAAGAAGAAAATAAATCTATTTATTATCAGTCTAATACAGATTATGGTGTACTTACAATTTGCTTAATTTCATTTAGGTATAACGTAGGGTATAACAGATCCTATACTTGTATTTGATATAAAAAACTAGCTTTCTCATAAACAGGTTTCATGTTTTTAAGTTTCATGTAAACAGGTAGTGGGTTTCGCATTTATAATAATACCTATTATAATAAAGCGTTAGTCAATAAATATCCAAACTTGTCTAGGCTGGAGTCTATCTGACAGCTGTCCGAGATACCGTACGTGCCGTTCGTGCACTGGAGATCCGTACGGATAGTGCCCTAAAATCAAATCAGGTCTCAGTATATCACGGACGTTACTTTTAATATTATGTCTCCATTCCGGGATCCCGTATGGCCTACCGGGTCTCCCGGTTAGCTGAAATCAGCCTAGACAAACTGTATAAAGGTTTTAGCCCAATTAAAACGTTCACTTTATTTAAAATATCTTTTCAGTTATTATTAATCGTATTTTAAATCAAATAGTAAGTTGAATTAAATATTGTATAACACAGAAAATCTAGTCTATTCTAGTCCAAAATATATGTTTGTATAAAATAGTTTTAATTTATACACACTTTGAAATAAGATTAAGGTAAATGTACTTACTAATAGTAGTTACTAGTATATAATTAAAAATAACAATGTAACTTAATATCGAGTCTTCGTTTATGATAATTGTATTTATAATCATCATCATCACTACAACTCATAATTTAATGTCCCAATGCTGGACTTCCTCTAAACATTTTGGATGAAATTTGGCCTACTGTATAGTCTGGCCAGCGTGGTATCACGCTGGCCAGACGGGTTGGTATAGGGTTTGGTTTCGAATGTTAGAAAATAACAAATAAAAAAAAATAAAAATATTTAAAAAATCTTTCTAGGATATCTAATAGTAGTAAATCGGGGACTTAAACTTTTATATGAATACTGTTGGAGCAAAGCTATAAACGTGGGAATAAACGTGGAATAAAATAAAAAAATTCATTGCATGAAGTTATTTTTGTAAAAAATCGAGTACGGTGGTTTACCTCCATATTTTCTATCCTCAATGTCGTAAGGTACAATTTCAATATGAAAAAATACCTAGACACAAAATATTCAATCATTGGGATATAAATAAGTAAAATATATTATGAAATCAAATTATTAATTCTATAAGAAAATAAATAATAAACTAACATTCTATTCATTGATTTGAAATATGAAATCGATCGTTAAGAGTCTAATCTTTTACACAATCAAAATAATAATTTTATAAATGTTTACGGCAAAAAATCATAAACAGAAAAGTTGACGAATTAAAAATTCGTATTCGTGGTATTTCATTCCACCCACATGGTATTTCATACCTTAGTACTAGTAAAACTAGGCTTCCGTGCTTACATAATAATAATTATTATTTTTGTGTAAGCACAAGGTAATAATATATTTTTTGACAAACATGTTTTTAAAACATGATAATTTTGTATAAATATGACCTATAATACGACTGTCCTTCCAAAGTTGCCTAGTTAATTATTATTTCAACATCATTGGCTTTACTAAAGCCAGAGCCACACACCTGGCTTTGTGAAAAAGCCAGTGGGATGAAATTCTCCAGAACTTGAGTAATACGCTATACATTAACAATGACTTAGCATGATCGGTTATAACTACCATCCTAAGTACTTGATCCAGTCTAAGCTTGTGGAAGACTCCTACAAGGTGTCTGGCGGACAGAACAGCTCTGTCACACAGAGCTGTGTAATCATAAAATTTATAAAAACTCAAGCAATGATATTGTATGTTAAAAAGGTGTAGATAGGTTACCTACATAGCGTTCGATCTTTGGAAATGGCACACATTCACACATAGATATCGTAATAATGCAATGTCAAAATACCTTCGCCGTCAACGGCACATTGAGATGAAGTTTGCTAATAAGACTATTTTTAGTGTGCCACTTTTCCAGCGCTTATAACCTATCTACACCTTTTTTAACATACAATATCATTGAACTCAAGTTTTGATTTAAGTCATTTAAGCCATTTAAGTCCGTTGTCTGCGTCAATAGCTGGCCATACAAAAACTACCCAACAAATCTGGGTATAGTCGTGTTTGGCGGGCAAAACTGCTAGTGAATAAAATGGCGACAATAACTGTGACTTTTTCACCCCACACCAAAAGATGTAACGCCTGTCACGACTGTACATACTCTGTGGACAAGTGGCAAATATTCCTAATCTAAATATTATATTTCTGCATGTCATATAAATAAACTTGATGCCGTGACTTGTCGAACATAATGTCAGTCGTGTGAACGACATGTATTAATGTAACATGTACAAAATAGAAAAGATATTGAATAGAAAATGAGCGTCTGCTACTTCCCTAAAGAGCATTACTGATTCCCCCCGTTTTTGTTTCCCCCCCAGATATTTCTTTTCAATATTACGTTTTTTCAAATAAAGTCACTTCGGGGGTAAACAAGAATGGGGGGGAACAGCATTAACCCGAGCAAGGTATGTTGTAATTATACACACATTGTTAGATTTTCCATCATCATATTATCATATAACTGGGTGTGTTTTGTGTTTTTAAATTAAGCTTCTAGATAATACTGTACATGTATTATACGATGTATTGACCACTTTAAGGTAACGTTTGACACTGTGTAGATAGTATAAACTTGTAAAATTTCTAACGATAACAATATTTATAATATATTTATTGTTAATTCATTTACCTATAAAATATTTAATTTGTAAAAAATGACACTGAACTTTGTTATCCGTTATAAATAGTGGCACTATTAACATTAAATTCGATTTATATAAAGTTACGAAATAGTATAAAACAGTTGACTTACGGCGTCTCCATATATTATGTTGGGCCAACATGAGTCAATATTGTTCACAGTATACTCAAATTCCAATTATTGGCATTATTAGCCCAGCTTGTGGAGCTGACTTTAGTTTTGATTGCTTGTCATCATAGCCAACAAAGTGACATTGTATTAATTTATTGCTTTGTTTGAATAAAACTTGTTATTGAGACATTCGCAAAAATTGTCGGAAAAATTATTTGATGTAATTTTTTAAATAAAGTCTTTAAAGTAGGAACTATTGTTTTATTTGAGTATTTTGTCCTAATAATAGGAGAGGCCTACGTCAAGCAGTGGACTGCAATAGGCTGAAATGATGATGATGATGAAAATAATAATGTAAATAAATATAAAGGCAACTTATAAAGAGAGCGATGAAATAACTTTTGTGCGTTAAACATGACAAACATGAATATAATGAAAATATCACACCTTTTTCTTCAGCGGGGTAGAAAGGTGTATTGTTTGCGAACTACCTGTAAGTGATGTCCCGGATATCCGTATCCGTATCCGTTACTTTTTAGTCGGATCTTTTACCATATTAATTTTCAATATATAGATGAAATTCTATGTATGAATGATTAGGTACCCGGTAGTAACGGGTTTAGAATACATAATGTCACTACCCAATCTGAACCCGTGGGTGTCGTACAACGCAGCTAACGGAGTAACCTTATGCAGACAAGAATTCTGTGAGAAAAGGAAAATTCGAAACAAACTCTATCGGTACCAACCCGTCTGGCTCGGCTCGTCGGCTAAAATTTCCTTGGAGGAGACCCGTGCCCAGCATTAGGACATTTACGGGTTGTAATTATGATGATAATTAAAGAAAAAATAAGAATTTTATCCTACGTGCTATCATTAGCTCGCGTGCCAAAAAACTTCGAGTGAAATCTATAATTTCAAACAAGCCCTAAAAAGGGCTAAGCCTCGACCTAATTAGCTAACAATTTTGTATTCAATGCACTCTATTACACAACCAAAACTTACCATTTACAAACGATTGTCACCTACTCACTGATTACGTTTAAAGTGGCATCATTATAACAATACAAAGGATGTTCTGGACTGTTGACTAAAAGAAAATTATCACTACCCATTGTAACCATCAGTGTAATAGGTGAAAACTTGCATTGTTTTCCTTCCGTCATATTCATATATATTGTAATAGTATTATTGTGGACATTTCATTTTCCTGTCAGATATTACACAGTAAATATGAGAGCTAATTTCGTTGTAGTTGTAGTATTTTTCGGGGTGTGTGTAATGAGTGAAAAGAATGTGAATAACAGAGGCTTTTTAGGGGTTACCTTCCCTAATTGGAATGGAAGGGCACAAGAAGCGAAGGAACAGCGGTTTTGGTCTCCAGCCCAGAAAGAAAGTAGATGTAAGTAATCATAGTAAAAAAGATATCTATTAAATTTTACCACGTACATTCTTATTTATCGTTACCTACTTTAAGAAACAGAAGATGCAATTGTGCGGGCGATTAATTCGATAAATTATGGATGCAAATGTATCGGTTTGCTACAGACTATAATTATTATGAATTAGAAGATTTGACTCAGCAATCTAAGCCATATATTTTAGGCAATATGCAAATATAAATTTATCAAATACATGTCATGTCAAATGTATCAGATGCAATGCATCCATCAATCATGCCGCTGGATGCGGGCGGCATAAAATCGCTCGCTGTGGCAGAAATTAGGTGAAGCCTATGTTCAGCAGTGGACGTGATTGGGTTGATATGAAAATAGATTCTTATAGATAATAATAACTAAAATGCCATTTTCTTAGCCATAAGTTAAGCTGTTTACAAAATATTCTTTTTGGTAGTTTTTTTATATCTTTGGGTATACAAAAAGATATAAAAAATGTTATGTTCTTGCATAACCATATTGTGAGCGTATATTTAACGTTATAGTGTTAAATATAACCCCACAACATGGTATTGGTTACCTATCTAAGTGCAGGACTTTCCTGAAGCTCTTGCGAATGAAAACAATACGTCCCTTGTAGAACGGAAGTACACGGAGCTTAAGAAAAAAAGTGGCCCAGTATTGACTGGAGCGTGATAGGCACTTATTGAAATCAAATATTTGATTGTGGAAAGAAAATAAGTATAAGCAACTATGTTTACAACAAATGTTTTGGAATACAAATTACATGGAAATACTTAAGCACACCACTCCCGTATTGTTAACTTTTTTACCCGATTGCCAAAAAGGAGGGTAATGTTCTAATCTCAGAACAAAGTGTATTTACGGCTTGAGTTATTTACTGCTAGAAAAAAGGTTAACGTATGAATATTCGATTTTTTTCTACAACCAGATATTTTAAACATTTTGTGTTTTTTACTTTTAATAAATTCACTTTTAATATCTGGCTGTAAACTTTACGACAGTTCCGAATCAGGGCCCAGATATAACGTTTTTTCCATATTATAATATTTATCTATTAAGAAATTTTATTTTGTTAATTTTTTTTTTCGATAAAGTATCCGTACAAAATATAATTATTAATATAATATACATTTCTTCCACAGTTCTATCTCTGTTCACGGTGGTGACATTTCCTAATGGGGGATGTTCTGGTGCATCAGGAGACAATGGCACCTGTATGACTGCGAGGGAGTGTTCTGCTCGAGGTGGCTCCGCTAATGGTTACTGCGCTAACGGTTTTGGACTTTGTTGTATATGTAAGTAATCTTAATAATATAATAATTATACCTATTTTTATTATCTATTTGAGCCGTTTGGAGTCGAAACACTTGGGCCGTGGGGTTCAAGTGCTCGCGCTCTATTTAAAGAGCTTTCAAAGCGATTGTCCGACGCTTCTCGTGACCTGACAGGTTGGCTATTTTCTTGCACAAAAAATAAGCATTGCCATCCAGCGTGGCAATGCTGCCAGTCTGTTGGGCACTTTTCCCACTGACAATGGCAGCGATGCGGAGGAATTTTATGATGCCGTATTTTAATTTGTAATTTTTCCCCTATTTTTATTTTAATGATAAATTTTGGTAGTTTTTATTTGTAAATATTATTATTTAAATTTAGTTTAAAAATATTTTATATGTTGAGAACAATATATTTTTTTTCTTAGATATTTATAATCATGCGTGGTTCATTCCAAAACAAAAAAGTTGTAAAGGGTAAACTTTTTTCTTTTAGTAGAGACTTTAGTACATATAAGAAATTCAATCATTTAAATCCATTCAGTTCCGAAGTACAAACCTAATTGCACTGGTCTAATAATAGATTAATCAATAATATCGTACGACATCAAGAAGCCATTATTGAATCAGGAATAGAGTGTTAGGGCGACAATATTGCACTGTGAGTCTAAAACAGGTACAAGATGAAATTTTATTTCTGGAAATTTCAGCTTTCCTTCTATTAGCATAGAGCTTACAATTGTCCACTTGTATTTCTGGTTAAATAACTCTATTATAGTAATAGAGTTATTTAAGCTAACCTAACTAGTTCTAAGTAACAAACGCAGTTGTCTCACTATTTAAAAAGATGTCGCTACCGGCATTTAGCTTTACGTTTTGTGAAATTTTGTTTGTTTTTAATGCTTTTAATTTCAAAGCTTGTATTTTTGATAATCATGTTGAAAAAATTACAGACAAAGCATATAAAATGTTTGTCTTTATGTTTCGTCAAGGCTCAGAATTTACTCATGAAAAAATCTGATCTCAGTTTGAGTTTGCCTCGAAGATCTGGGAATCCTCAATATGAAATTTAAAATTAAAAAAAACAACATAAACATAGCATCACACCTTTTTCACACCCACATTTCGCCAGCTATGTTTGGTCCCATGAAATAGGGGGCGAGCCTATTGTCATATACCGGGAACATTTGTTTACCAAACTCCAGGAAAATCTCAATACTTACTGGAATTTCATGATAGAAAAGCCCAATACCATTTTCACCCGAACCGGAATTTAAACCAGGGACCTCTTGCACAGCAGTCGTATACACTTCCCGCTGCGCCACCGAGGCAGTAAATTTTAAATTATAATTAATGATGAATAAAAATTAAAATGCTATAGAAAGTCTAGTAAAGTAAATTTGTAAAATACTAAAATATAAATTTGGTTCTTCTACAGTTGGGATCGTATCATTAAAAATGCGAAGCGCAAATAGACAGGATTTTTCTTTATAAAATAACTAGCTTCCGCCCGCTGGTATGTATTTTATATTTTCATTTCATTTCATTTATTTCGTCCAAGAACAATTTTTACATTGTGTGTGAACAATAATACATTATAAAAAATAAAAAATTAGATAAAATAAAAATACTTATAAACCTTCCTCTTGAATCAGTCTATCTATTAAAAAAACCGCATCAAAATCCGTTGCGTTGTTTTAAAGATTTAAGTATACATAGGAACGGACAGACAGCGACAGCGACTTGATTTTATACTATGTAGTGATAAATAAGCTGTACTTGTTGAGTAATATCTCTCGTTATTTACGCACTTTTTAACCTCCATGCTTCAGAAAAAAATAGTAAAAACCGATTTATTACAAGAGTATGTCTTATCATAATAAAGTGTATAACCATATTGATACATTTAATTAGCAAAAACAATTCATTAAATCTGTAAAAGCTGTCACTGATTCACCCTACCAAGAGTTTATAGTTTATCTTTTTGTATTTTTTAAATGTCAAATAATTTGTTTATCTATTTATCTCGTTTTTTTCTATTTATTTGCATTTAAACATCATCTAATTGGACAACAGGCAACAAAGTGATAATAATTGTTAATAATAAATCTTCCATAACCTTTAAATAGTTTTAGTCTATAAATTGTAATCAATTGTTAACTTTCGCATCTATGCAATAAAAAATATTTGTAAATGAAACGTTGAGAAAAGTATATTTTATATTGAACTTCACAATCACATTATAATATTTAAGTTCACAAATTCATGAACAATTAAACTAAAGTGAAAACTTTACTGACAATTAGTATCAAAATTATGTAATTTCACGAATGTGTTACGAGTGCTTTAAGTTTTTCTTTAAGTAAATAAATAAATTAAACAAGCTTTTACAAAAAACAAACCGAGTTCAAAATTTGTAAGATTATATTTTAATATTGAAATGAATGATGAGCTTATTTTATTTTAAATAATAGAATCAAGGAAGAGATGAAATCTATGTAAGTGTGTTGTTCCTTAAAGAAAACTTTGTTTGATACGTTTCGATGAATTTATTACTGGATCATAATTAAAAGTTAGGGGAGCTTTGCAAACAGTATGAAGAATTAATAATTGGCGAATTGTTAAGACTGAAATTACGATACATATCTGTTGGAAAGGGAAGAGAAAGAGAGAGACGCAACGAAAGATACTGATGTTAGAATGTGTTAGAAATATGGCGTAGGTTTTTAAATATACGAGTAGGAAAAGATGTCCTGGCAGTCAACAAATCTAAATGTATTTTGGGTACTAAAGACACGTTTAAATAGCTTTAGAAACGTTTCTGTTGTGTTAAATTACAAATACATTAAAGTGGTTCAATTAAAATAATTATGTACCTAAAAATTGCTGGGAATGCAGTCTAAGGTTTCATCGTCATTTCAATCCATAAATCCCATCCATCGATTGTTATTAATATTACCAGTTCTGTAAGAGAGACTTTGGTTTGTTTCTTTATGTTACAGTTTTTGTAACATTCCAGATGTTTTATTATTGTGTTTAACTTTATTAATCTCCTGCTCTTTCGTAGTCGTTAAGTATTTTTAAATATAGACTTACAATAATTTAGCGTATGCAGATTGTTTATAAAATTCACCATAAAATGTTATCTTGCTGTTAAAAATACAGCAAGGATTCACATTACAACGATTCAAATTCATTTCAAATTCATTTTTCAAATACGATTCAGTTTACAATGTGTGCTGGATAAATAAATAAATGAATAAATTTTAGCATGTTAGTGCAGTAGTAGTGAATAAGTAATAGACACGCTGTTGTAGTGTGAGTGTTGTGATGTTACCGTAGTTCTCCTAGCGTTTATGGACTCCTGGTAGTTGTTTTTCAGGCAAGTGGAAGACGGCGCGTGTAAGAAAGAAAAGGCCAATGTCCATCTGTGATGTAGGCTGACGCGTTGTTTGTCTTGCAAATATTATATCGATAGCGTATGTAGGTGTTTATAAGTGTTAATGGGTTCTCGAGTCCAGGAATGGGAAATCGCGGTGTGGGGCAGCCCCCCGCCTGATGGACCGACGACCTTGTAAAGGGTTGCGGAGGCCGAGTGGACGTTATTGAACTGATATGATGATGATACAAAGTTTGTAAAACGAATAAAATTGTACGTGTATAGTGGATTGAGATAACAGTTAATACGCCATTGTGAGGGACTACTATCTGAAATAGGACACAGATAGGCTCCCATACCGTAAAACACTTACTATAATATAACACTCTCATCGAAAAATAATGTCACAGGCAAATAAAATTGTAATTTCTTTCCAACTCTTCCATTTACTTCAGCTTAATTTCATTGCGGTGTCCAAGCCAGGCAATGCCTAACATTCTCTGAAAGTCCAACTCGGTGTTAATCCTGGCTTACAGAGCTGGAGTGGTGGGCGTGAAGATGAGACTGTTCCGTAGTCAATTAAAATAATTGTTATTTATATGTGATATGATACAAGAATCGTTTAAAATATGTCGTAGTGAATTTATAAAAATATTTATGTGTGACGGACTGTGATAGTATATTAATAGGTAGGGGCGAATAATAAAAAACATATATATGTGTGTATGCATATGTCTCAGTGTGTGTGAGTTTGTATGTGAGCGTTCGAGGGTGTAATATAATATGTTTTGGTTTATAATGGAATGCTAGTGAGCGTCACTGTTGTAGTGTGCCTGACGTACATCATTAGCTCACCGCATTCACTCGTCCCCTGCCGTTTATGCGCTCCTAGTAGATGTTTTTCAAGAAGCTGGAGGACGGCGCGTGTAAGTAAGGAGAAGGCCATTGTCTATCAGGATGACGCGTTGTTTACTCGAGCAATATTATCTATAGCGTATGTAGGTAGGTTTGCTTATAAATTTCATTATCTTTTATTACGTCTCTATTTGTTATACGCTTGATCATGCCTTTTGTCATCCAGGATGTCGTAGTGATGTTTGAATGAATGTTAGCTTAGGACTGGTTGCTAAAAGAAAAAGTTATCGATTTTTCATTTTAGTATTAATCAGGAAATTAACATGCTGACGCTCGTTATCAATAATGATGTGGTGTTATTACGGTACAAATCTGTGATTGGATAAAGAAAACGAAGAGACACAGAAACTTTTATAACTACTCGATATGCACAGCGTTCAAGAATATAGTTTTGGCATTATCTCCCCCAGGATGAGATGCAATATGTACATAGAGTATTTGCTTTGCTCCAGGGTGTTATCCACAAGTTAAAAGTAAACATTGTCAATATTTAAAAAAAAATGCTGGAAGACTTGTCTAGATCAACGACACAGTCAATTTTGAGCTAGGTATATTAAAGTTTTTATATTTCATCAGAATCTGTTCGAGAAAGTGCAAATGAGCTAGATTTGAGTCTGGCGTTGGCAGAGGGACGTTGTAGCGGCGAATAGTATGTAAACTGTGTACGAAACGAAAGACCTTGTCTTTCCTATATTTTATTTATGAAGTATTTATTTACTGACGTAACTGATTTTAAGGCATTATTATCAGTTCTGTACGAGGGACTTTGTTTGTGTATGTTACGAGTATATTTTTTGTAACAATCCATTTTCAATCTTTATTAATAAAAGCTCCTATCCATTATGGCACGTCAGCTTCATTGTGCCATATAATATTAAAAATAAATAATATAAAACAAAAAATAAAAACAAAAATTTAACAACTTAATAAAAAAAAATTCAACAGTAGCACACACCACACTTATGGTAAATAGGCCACTGAATTTTATTGCTACTTCAGGTATGGGTTTTTTTTTTTAATTATTGATATTATTCCGACGTATAACTTATTTAAATTAAATTCAAAAACTTCTGTATCATATTATACCACGATGGTGGCAAACAGACGCACGGTCCGCCTGATGGTAAGCGGTTACCGTAGCCTATGGGCGCTTGCAACACCAGGGGCATCACGAGCACGTTACCGACCCTTAAGAAACCTATTCACTCCTTTTTTGAAGAACCCCTTACTGTAGTCCCTTGGGAAAATCTCGTTACGGAGTTTATTCCACAACCTGATAGTTCTTGGGAGGAAATTCGTCTGGAACCACGCGGTACGAGACCATTTCGGTTCCATGGTGTGGGGATGAACTTATGTTATGCAAAAAACTTAACTTATGCTGTTTATGAAATTCGTAGTACCGTTTAGCATTTTATAATATAGACTCACAATAATAAAGATAGCGTACGTAGTTTTGTTTATAAATATTAGTGTTTGGTTCTTTTTTTAGCTTTTTCTTAGTAAAAATACAGTGAGGGTGCAATCAGCTTCTGCAGGCTGATGTAATTTTGAGTCCCAATATAATAGTGACCTTGAATGTTGCTTGGATTCCATTAACAGTGTGCTTAAGATTTGGAATACATCCTTCTGGCTACAGAACAGAGATAGGTTTTTCTGGCACACGCTTATTGGTCTAGTCACGAAGAGTCATAATGGAATGCAAGTGCAGTAGTAGTAGATAAGTAATACACATATTTGTTGTAGTGTGGGTTAACGTGTGTTCCCGTCGCCGCGTCGTCCCCTTCCGTTTATGCGCTCCTGGTAGATGTTTTTCAGGTAGGCAGAGGATGGCGCGTGTAAGGATAGGTCAATGTCCAGCAGAACACGATGCCGAAATCAATTGTGTTTCTAGAAAATTCAGTATTATAAAATATGTATGTAAATCTAATCCTTCATAGCAACTGGACAGATTCGCAATTGAACAGATTCTCAATTTATTTATTGGTATTAAATTTTATTCTAAATGGTCAATGCAATGCTAAAATAAATTATTATTTTAACGACGACTAATTTACTTATATTCCCCCTTATTACAAAATATGGACTAATATCAAACCAGGTTTAAATTGACATAAGCCATTGTTTTAGTGTCAAAGTTGTCAATAAACCTGTTTTTTATGCTTAGTCCGTATATAATTTGTAATAGGTAAGGTGTTTATTTTAATAGTATAACATTTACACATAACATTTTTAGGTGATAAACCTGTGGTTTAGAAAATAGAGGGGTGAGTCGGGGACACAATTAATGCTACTTTCGGTGCTTTATTTACGAAAATATTAACATTATCAAAAAAAATCTTTGAAACCTTAATGTGTTTTTATATAGACGGTGGAAAAAAAAACTTCTAAAGTACCTAATGGCTAAGTGTGGGAAATGATATTAAAGTTTTCTTTTGTTTTTCGAAAAAAGTAATCATACCTTTTTTATTATTGATCGGCATTTGTGTTTGGAGAATATATGTTTAAAATATCATCTAAATTATGAAATATAAAGCAGGTACCTAACTTTACTCTATCGCAAGATAGTGATAATGACTGACCTGCTGGTCTAGTAGCTAGAGACCTTGACTGCTAAACCGGTGGTCGGGGGTTCGATGCCCACCCAGGACAAATCTTTGTGTGATGAGCATGATGATTTGTTCTGTGTTTGTATAATATTTTTCTATAATATGTATGTATTTACAAAAAAAAATATACAGGCATTTAAGAAATTTAACAGTTGTTTAGTACCCATTACACAAAATGACAAATTAAATAAAAAAAAATTCGTAACCCCCGTTACAAAAAATAAATAAAAAGTAAAATTCTAACTTTTGCATTGATAAAATTAAGTACATTATAACATTAAATTATTTATAATTATAACATTATTAACTATTTACTTACATATCTACATCTTCCATTTACAATACTATAAATAAATAATAATACAAATGGTAATGTGGGCTAGGCGTCAAAGTATTCGTCGGTATCACTGTCACAAGGGAAAGTGCCCAGAAGGCTAGCAGCATTGCCACGATGGATGGCAATGCTGATTCTCTGTGCGAGATAAAAAATTTATAATTTTACATTATTAATTAATTATAAAATCTATAAAATTGTTATCTGTTATGACTCAAGCTTAGGAGATAGTCGTAGTAGATATGACTGCGGGAACTTTTTGTAGATCTTTTTATTCTTCACAAATCTCTGCAATATGCGACTGTCACCGTGGCGCAGTGGTTAAGGTGGTCGCCTCGCCACTACATCGCCGTGCTGGGTGACGTGGGTTCGATTCCCACACGAGACAAATATTTGTGTGATTCATAGATATTTGTTTCTAGTCTGGGTGTACTTCGTGTCCGTTAGTTTCATGTTTGTAAAGCTCCCCGCGACACAGGGCTTGTTCCCTAGTGCGGGCGTCGTCTTTTCATCAAAAAAAAAAAAAAAAAAAATATTGTTCAACAACATCATCATCATTAACCCGTAAACGTCCCACTGCTGGGCATGGGTCTCCTCTAAGCATTTACTTACAATTTAGTTATTACTTATTTATTATGTATAACTATAAAAGCAATTCATACAAGAAAACGCTAGAAAAGCTCTCGAGAGACACATTTTATCCGTATTTTTATATTTTCGCGTTCAGACTTTCAGACAGGCAGATGTATTGTTTTGGTGAAGTAAAGTAATAACTGCATTTGCACAGAAAGAAGAAATAATTTCTGGAAATTATTATATTTTATGAAGCTTTTCTAAAGGCAACGTTGAAGAAGTCATGTAAACCAAATTATAATATGCCGGTTAAACCGCGGCGCGGGCGACAGCTAGCACTTTATATTTATAATGAACTTAATACTCAAATACTACAGTAATATATACTACTTCAATAGATTTTTAATAATAAGCATAATTTTACATTCACCTGAATTAGACTTAGCCTGTGTTTCAGGCGATCTCTTGACTAAATAACATCATACATTGTACGCTACTTCAAGTACTACGACAAAAAATCCTCAAAAGATTTCCACGTACAGATATGAGAGTACTGTACGTGGAAATAAAAAAATATAATTACGAGTAGAATAACTAATAAATATTAGTTATTCTACTCGTAATTCGACTGGCCTGTTGGTCTAGTGGTTAGTGACCCTGACTGCTAAGCCGGAGGTCGTGGGTTCAATCCCCACCCAGGACAAATCTTTGTGTGATGAGCATAAAGGTTTGTTCTGTGTCTGGGTGTAATTTATCTATATTATGTATTTACAAAAAAAAATGTATTTAAGTAGTATATCAGTTGTTTAGTACCCATAACACAAGCAAATATAATTGCTTAATTTGGGACTAGATGGCGCTGTGTGAATGTGGTAGAATGTTATTATATTATTAATTATATTTTTTATATCCGTGTAGTGACGGATAAAGAATACATAATGTCACTACCCCATCTTAACCTGTGGCTGTCGTAAAAGGTGACTAAGGGAGTAACCATATACAAGCAAGACAACTGCAAGAAAAGGAAAATTCGAAACAAACTTTATACCAACCCGTCTGGCCAGCGTGGTATAGTAGGCTAAATTCTTTCCACATTCTTTGGAGGAGACTCGTGCCCAGCAGTGAGACGTGTATGGGTTGAAATGATGATATTTTTTTTTACATAATAACAACTTTTAACATACTAACCTTTTGATAACCATGATCGATATCTGACTTTTTTCTGACGCCCAAATCGGAATGTTGTGTTATTAAAATAGCTTTTTGGGACTGTGGTGATCAGAGAGTAGATGGCGATTTCGGCACTAGATACTGTCTTCCTATCAAGTGTCGTCTACGTTTATAATGGAATGCAGGTACAGTACGAGTAGTAAATAACTAATTGACACTGTTCTAGTGTGCGTAATATTTGTCAATGCGCCGCCGGCGCGCGCGGCGTTCTCGCTGTTTGAATGAATGAATGAAATTTACTTAAGTTTAAGATAATTCTACAATGTGTTATAATCTCGCCGAAGTTTATGCGGTCCTGGTAGTTGTTTTTACGGAAGGTCGAGAGATGGCGCGTGTAAGGAGAGGCCAATATCCACCAGTGGATTGTAATATTGTTTTAGTGTGCGTTACGTTTGCCAATATCGGCGGCGGGCTGGCACCTGCGTCAGCGCAGCGTTCTCCTGCATTTTATTCGTTCCTGGTAGTTCTTTCTGTGGAAGGCCGAGGACGGCGCGTGTAAGGAAAAGTCAATGACCAGCAGGTACATGCGTGGTTTAATCTTGCAATATTTTCCAATATATGTTACAAGGCGGGCGGGCGGCAGCGCGGGGTGGACCGGCGCACGGGCATGGAATCCTTCACCTTCGGGTGACCCAGCCGGGACACGCGTAAACCCTATAAAAAAACCAAACGTGTGCGCCGGCGCGGCGCCGTATAATGAAGTGTATTAGTGAATAAGTAATAGACTCACGTAACGTTTACGTATGACACTGTCGTCACAGTATCGTTCTGTAGTCTCCTGCCTATCTATGCGCTCCTGGTAGTTCTTTTTGCGGATTGCGCAGGACCGTGTGCTTATGGCGCGTGTAAGGATAAGTCAATGACAGCAGGTACATGAGTGGTTTACTTTTCCAATATTTCCCAATATTAGTTACACGGCGGGTGGGCGAGCGGCGCAGGGTGGCGCGGCGCACGGGCATAGAATTATCA
Organism: Laspeyria flexula; assembly: GCA_905147015.1. Classification (NCBI taxonomy): domain Eukaryota; kingdom Metazoa; phylum Arthropoda; class Insecta; order Lepidoptera; family Erebidae; genus Laspeyria; species Laspeyria flexula. The sequence continues at coordinate 6,070,032 of LR989949.1, read as the reverse complement.
CCTTCGGGTGACCCAGTCACGTAGTCGGGGACACGCGTTGGGGTACCCTATGAAAAAACCAGACGTGTGCGCTGCGCGCCCGCGCCGCCGCCGCGCCGCGCCGGCTCGGCGCCCGCGCCGTACAATGAAGGTTATTAGTGAATAAGTAATAGACTCACGTAACGTTTACGTATGACACTGTCGTCACAGTATCGTTCTGTCGTCCTCTGCCTATCTATGCGCTCCTGGTAGTTCTTTTTGCGGATTGCGCAGGACCTGTGCTTATGGCGCGTGTAAGGAGAGGGCAATGTCCAGCCGTGGTCTGCAATAGTTTTGCATTTGTATGCGTAACTTGTCAATGTCGGCCGCTCGGTGGCGCACGGTGAGATGAAAATCGAATTTAAATTTTTAAGTAGTGTTCCTTCTTTTTTCGAATGTTGCTTCTTATCGGTAATAGCTATACACAAAACAACATTAAATTTCTTTGAATTCATAACATAGTTAATTAGCTTACTTACCAGAAAGAGATTAATGTAGTCCTTAATTGGTACTAACAGCCTCGGTGGCGCAGCGGGAAGTTTATACGACTGCTGTGCAAGAGGTCCCGGGTTCGATTCCCGGGTCGGGTGAGAACGGTATTGGACTTTTCTAACATGAAATTCCAGTATTGAATTCCAATATTTTCTCGGAGTTTGGTAAACAAATGTTGGTTGATGACAATAGGCTCGCCCCCTATTTCATGGGACCAAACATAGCTGGCGAAATGTGGGTGTGAAACACCTCTGCCTACCCCTTCGGGGAAAAAGGCGTGTTGCTATGTTATGTTATATGTTAATTGGTTATACGTTCTTTATACAATAAATAAAAGTTATTTATTGTATAAAGAAAGTATAACCTGATTAAATTTAAAAGTAAAACAAAAGAACTGTTTATTCATACAACTGTCATTTAAATTTGTTTAAGTTATATTAACTATACCATTTTCGGATTCTCTAACTAATTATCGGAAAAAGTGTTAAATACAATGAAATAAATTTTGCGTGCCTATTTATAAGTACATATATATGCAAGTGGTGTTTGCTTATAATTTAAATGTAACATTTGTTCATATGTTATGTTCATGCCCACAATTTACAAAGGTCAATTTCTCAGGATCGCATCATGAGATCCTTACTTTTTTACATGGGACCTGTCAGTTTAAATGGAATGCTCGCAGTAGTAGTATAATATACGTAATACTCGCCGTTTTACTGTACGTAACTCAGTAACGTACGTCACTATCGTTCTCCGGCCGTTTTTGCGCTCCTGGTAGATGTTTTTGTGGAAATAAAAGGAAGGCGCGTGTAAGGAAGGAGAGGCCAATGTCCAGCAGTGAACCACAACAGGTAGACGCTTTTTTATTCTACAAAAATTAAATAGGTGTTTACAATTCTACCTTTTTCTGTGTGAATCTTGGGTAGTAGTAGTGTTTTGGCCTCAAGGAACACCCTCCCATTTGAAAGCTATATCAACACCCCAACACCCGTGGATTTTCAATAAATTTATAGTAAGTACTAGCTTTTGCCCGCGACTTCATCCGCGTAGATTTCGATAATACATAGGTCTTTGTTCTAAATGCAATTCATTAATTCCACAACACCCCACTACAGAAGTTGAATTTCATTTTATGTCATTAAAGATAACATTTATATTAAAATGACATCCATATCAATTTCTAATACTTTTCACAACTATTTCATCCCCCTATTTCATGAGACCAAACATAGCTGGCGAAATGTGGGTGCGAAACACCTCTGCAAAGGGGTAGCTTTCGGGAAAAAGTCGTGATGCTATGTATGTATGTATTTCATCCCTTAGGGTAAGTTTTTATTATTATATTTATTAACCCCCTGAACCCATCCCTATCAAAAATATTAAAAACAACATTTTAAGTTCCTATCTCAATACAAATTTGCAAAACGTTAACTTCAAAACAAAGATCTTTTCATACAACGTTTCATCCCCAATTTCACTCTTCTAAAGCCAACCTTGTCAAAAATATTGATGAACATATTTTTTATTTTGATAGTAGTACCCCTAAACAAATTTTGAAATCTATAAGTTAAAAAACAAAGAAGCTTCATACAATCGTTTTTATCCCTTTTCACCCCCTTAGGGGTTGAATTTTAAAAAACCCTTTCTTAGTACACTTTAAGACATTAGGACAAACACACCCTCCAAATTTCATGTCGCTATGACCAGCGGTTTAGGCTGTGCGTTGTTTGTCAGTCAGTCAGTCAGTCAGGACAAAGCCTTTTATAACAATTATTATGGATGGATGGATTAGGCACAGTTTTATCAACATTTTAAATAGGCTAATAACTCTGAGATTACGCTAATTAGCATATTGGAAGGGCTCCGTTGGAGAATGGACAACGACAGTCTCAGCGTCAAAAAGTGTGGTATTCTTTCTCTCTTTCCTTTTCTTCTTTCTCGACTCAGTTTATAATGGGATGCTAGTACTGAGTATGAGTAGTAAATAACTAATAGACACACTGTTGTAGTGGGCGTAACGTATGTCACTGTCTCTCGTCTTCTACCCTTCATGCTTTCCTGGTAGTTGTTATTAGAGAAAGTGGAGGACGACACGTGTATACAGAGGCCAATGTACAACAGTGCTGCAATAGGCTGACGTGTTGTATAAATGCCTCGTTTACACGAGCTTGTATAGTTGACAATAAAATTGCTTTACCACCTTTAGTGTTAATGTCGTTTGCATATCACCAAACAATAATGTCTAGTTTTGCTTACAAGTCACATCAATACAGTGACAGTTGTCACCAATGCGAGTCTTATTGAACTTTAATTTTGATGGAAATTTTTGTTAAATAATAATAATATAATATTCTACCACATTTACACAGCGCCATCTAGTCCCAAAGTAAGCCATTATATTTGCTTGTGTTATGGGTACTAAACGACTGATATACTACTTAAATACTTTTTTTTTTTGTAAATACATACATATTATAGATAAATTACACCCAGACACAGAACAAACCTTTATGCTCATCACACAAAGATTTGTCCTGGGTGGGGATCGAACCCACGACCTCCGGCACCGGGTCACTAACCACTAGACCAACAGGCCAGTCAAATGGTAAAGCAAAAAGTGGTCGACTATATAAACTTGCTTAAAGGCTTATTAGAATAACCGATTTCTAGGGTTCCTTTAAGGCACCTCCTGAACTCCGTGTAGTGTAATATACTAATGAACCAAACTCCTACTAATGAACAAAAACGAGGTTTAAAGAGAGCTATCCTCTCAAGGTAGGCAGCGGCCTGGCTGTGCCCCTGGCATTGCCAACGTCCATGAGCGGCGGTAACCACTTACCATCGGTGGACGGTGGGCCGCTTACTCGTCTGCCACTACAGGCAATAAAAAAAAAAAACGGTGTTCAGGTAGTCTTATTAAGCCTTTTAGTGACAAGCGAGAACTAACCGTTAAACTTTGATATTAGAAGAAGATACTTAAAGTTACTTTAAGGTAAAGCAAGTTTTTTGATTAAGTTTTTGATTGAGTAATTTTCTAAAATAAATGTGTAATAAATTAAGTATTTATTATCAATTAAGTAATTTTTATTTAATTAAGTAAATAAATTGTGTCTCCTCTCTCCTCTATGAGGAGACCCGTGCCCAGCAGTGGGCCGTTTATGGGTTAAAATGTTGAAAAAATGATGATGATGATTCAAATATTATTTTTTCAACGATGATAGACGAAAAACGCTTGTGATGAAGACACTATTATTAATTTTATAGTTATTTCGGCATTTCACCACCATAATACCCACCAAAATATTTTTTTAACTTAACTAGGTACGTAGTAGGTTAACCATGATAAACGTGTATTCACTTGCCGTTTTAACTTGTCGCTAAACACTTGCCGTAGCTGTTTACACGGTTAGCAAGCAAGAAGTGCTTAGTAAGTTGTGGTCCACTACTACTCGACTTGTTGCTAAGTAAATAAGTTTGGTTTCTATTTATTTGTGCTGGCAATTTATAAATACTAAGCATTAAAATGTACAATAGGTTTGTTAGTTTTATTGCCGTACTCAGAGACTTTACTTACCTTTAAAGTTTATTTAGTAACAAGTAATTAATTAATTAATAATTTATGGGTTGAAATGATGAATTAATTAAAAAATTAAAATCAACAGATGTGCAACGCACTTAAAAAGACTGAAAAATGGTTGTAAGTAATTGTTATTCCTAATTAAATTTAAATACTTACATAACTTAAGTATGTATTTGTAATCTCCATTTGATTCCCTTTATTTTGATACCTTACTCGATACGTTTAGTAAAAAAAAATTTTTACTACTTAAAATTTCAGTTAAAAGTCCGCCGTTTTGTTTTTTTTATATTAATACCTATCTAAGGACAATTGGGTTTTTGAGAAGAATCTTCTAACGATACCTTAATTATAATCCAGCCGTTTGGAAGAAACGTGGAAATAAAGAAATTTACAAACATACAAGATACGCGCAAAAAGCAAAAAAATACTTAAGTCAATACGCCTAAAGACGATTATTCAATGAAAAAATTGTTTTAATTACTGCTAATTGACGTCTCTGAGTGCGGTAGTAAGAGACAAGTACTAAGCATTAGTAGCTAAGCTCGTATAAACTAGGCATTTCTCTTGCAATATTGCCGAAAATTTATAATTTTCTATATAATTGGAAAGAAAATAGACGACGTCATATATAACACAGTGGGGTCCAATATAATGGTCGAGTCGCGACGCTTTCGAACAAATACGCTGTCCGTCCAGTTCTGTAAGATCTCACAAATCTCAATTCCGTCTAGTCTAACTATACTCGTGTATATAGATTTTTTGTAATTGTATTTTTTAAAGGAAATCACTATCAAAATGCTGTCCAATTGTATTTTAAGATTATATTATAATATACTAGCTGCTGTCCCAGTGACAACCAAACATAACACGTTTCTAGATTTTGTGATCCTAAAGGGCTATTGCGTATATTTGTCAATTGAAGTGATCAATAATTTTCCACCGACGCGACCTTTGCACTAAAATTGGTATTGCGTATCTCATCACGTCATTGTATACCGAAGTCCCTACGCATTGAAACTTACTAACCAACTGAAGTCTAAGACGTTTTCATTTTATGGTATAGCCCTATGAAACAAACTTCCTATTGTAAATTGTGTAGTCGTAAGCCAGGAAATAATATGATGACATATATTATTTTCAATAGTGGACGTCATTGGGCTGATATGATGATGGAAATGAAGCCACGAAAATCCAAGAAGTTTAAAAATTTAGTTGAATAATAATAATAATAATATTCTACCACATTCACACAGCGCCATCTAGTCCCAAAGTATGCAATTATATTTGCTTGTGTTATGGATACTAAACAACTGTAATACTACTTAAATACATTTTTTTTTGTAAATACATACATATTATAGATAAATTACACCCAGACACAGAACAAACCTTTATGCTCATCACACAAAGATTTGTCCGGGGTGGGGATCGAACACACGACCTCCGGCTTAGTCAGTGTCACTAACCACTACACCAACAGGCCAGTCAATAGTGAGTCTCTTCGTTTTTGTTTGTGACACTGTACAATCAGCAGAGGCCCAAAATCGGCCAGGCTAATCGTATCGTCATCGAGAAAAAATTGAGGTCATTTCGTACAGAGCGCCTCTTTCGTACTAATTTTGTTAGCACGGGCTTATGACAACTAGGTACTTTCGTCTGGTAATTGTATCGAGTTGTTATCGTTCAAACAAATCCAACATTATATTAATTCAAATATTTCAAACACAAATTTCGTTTTGAAATATTTGAACAATTTAAAAAAAAAATGTACCTATAGATACCTATATGTTTATATTAAACTTGCTCTAAATAGACAATAAATTGTCTAAATTCACATAGAAATGAAGTTGAAATTAAATAAATTTATTGTGTCAAAAAAATCATTAGGTTACAAAAAGTATTTTCTTTTATGCATACAATGCCAAAATGCGGGATAAGTTGTCCACGCGAACGAAGTCCCGACAGAGCTAGTTAAATATATTTACGGTTGAATGAGAGCATAGTTATAATACGTTTTCTACCGGAGAGCTTAGATTTTAAAATAAGTCAGCAGTGAGGCAGAGAACTGGGCATGTTTACGTACATCATCATCAATTCAAACTATAAACGTCCCACTGCTGGGCACGGGTCTCCTCCAAGGAATGTGGAGGGAATTTAGCTTACTAAACCACGCTGCCTGGCCAGGTGGGTTGGTATAGGGTTTGTTTCGAATTTTCCCGTTCTTGCAGTGCTTTTGTCTGCATAAGGTTACTGCCTTAGTCGCCTCTTACGACAGCCACGGGTTGAGATGGGGTAGTGACATTATGTATTCTTACACAGATTCCTAATATAATTTTAAGATAGTAAACATGACTTTTATGTTTTTTTGTTCATTCTCTCTATATTAGAAAACGTACGAAAACAAAAGTTGTTTTTATAAATTTATTTAGTTTTAATAAAAACAGACATGTCAAGATAAAAATGTTGTTATTGTTTTTTCTATCTCTAATTCGGCGTTAGTAGCATTAGCCCCCAGTTCCCAGAAATCACCCGAAAACGGTAATTCAAATTCTGAAAAACACTTTATCCTTTTTCAAAACTTAAATGAAAGTTTTCTAGTGATATATATTACAACAAGGGGCCCCCCAATTCGCCCTTCTAGTATAAAGTTCTCGTCTCAGTTTATATTATAATGTATTATTAAAATCTATTCTAATACAAACCGATATTTATTTTAATGGCATGCTTGAGCTGTTGTGCTGTACACGCTGTAGTAGTGAATAAGTAATAGACATACTGTTGTAGTGTGAGTATGTTACTGTCGCGTCGTTCTCCTGATATTTATGCGCTCCTGGTAGTTGTTATTGCGAAAATCTGAGGACGGCGCGTGTAAGTAAGGCGAGGCCAATGTCCAGCCGTGAATTAATAGGGTGACGCATTGTTTGCTCTTAAAACACTGGCGAAAATTTGCAATTTTGAAGATGGAGGTCAGTTACGTTAGTATAAACTTATTCTGTGGAAGTTACGTTACTTCAATTCTTATTCTGTGTAAGCTAACTACTTCCTAACCTTTCAGCCATTCGTGATTTTATGGGCCTTTCAGATAAGGGTTGGTTTTGTGCTCATTATGAACTCGAATAAACGCGAGCCCGATCTCGTGCGAGCAGGCTAAAAGATTACTTCAACAATTATAAATTAATTTGCTTTTTTTGTTCTCTGAATACGTAATGAAGTGTATTTATATAAAAAAACTACTTTTACGTAATTATAAATAATAAATCCAGAAATTACAGATCGATTTTAAAAAGGAATACGTTTGAGATCGATTTCAAATATATTAAAGAATCGTAAATATTTTAACCCTATTCTTCGCATGGGGTGTACAATTATTGCGCAACAGGTTCCGAATCCCATTCCCAAGTCAAACAAAAATGGTATTAAGTATTGCTGTAAATGATGATGTTAAAAGTCCTGAGTCTAGAAATATGCCTCGTTAACAGGCTCACCTTATATTACCATGGGATCTACTTACACCCAATAAATAAGTGAAATAAGTAATCAGATGAAAGTTGCAGTAATGGCAGGGTTGAGGCTATGTTGTCAATATAGCTCGTAGCAGTGCAGCCTACAAATAGGTTGTTCTATATCAGTCATTTGTAACTTCATATTGATTAGTAAAAGATTAAACCGTTATACGAGGTCCAAGTTGCCAAAAGCCTCGGTAGTGAGAATGAGTACGACTATTGCACAAAAGGACTTGAATTCAATTCAATGCCTAGGTTGGACAAAAAACTATATTGGGTTCTTCTGTCATGCAATCTGCGGTATCCGCTTGGAGTGTGGAAATCAGCCCAGTTGATGATAATAGACTCGGCCCCTATAACATGGGAATCAAAATAGCAAGTGAAATGGGGGTGGGATGCACCTTTGCCTACCCCTTCGGAGATAATTACCTGATAAGATTATTATATTACTAATCGTTGCCCGGGGCATTTTATTGCGCCCCTATTCAGCTCCTATTGGTAGTGGCGTGATGTTATATAACCTACATCTTCTGCAATAAATAGGCTATCCAACACAAAAATAATTTCCAAATCAATTCAATAGTTTCTGAAATTACTCAAGGACCATATGATTTAAAAACGCGCAAATGCGTGTAAAACCAAGCAAGCACTCTTCAGCTTTATAATATTAGTAGTTATACCTCATCATCATCATCATTTCAACCCATAAACGTCCCACTGCTGGACACGGGTCTCCTCCAAAGAATCTGGAGCCCGTGTAGTGACGGATTAAGAATACATAATGTCACTACCCCATTTCAACCCGTGGGTATCCTAAAAGTCGACTAAAGGAGAAAACCTTATATACCTAGATGTTATAAATACAAGATATACTTAACTTCCAGTTATGACTGCATGCGGCAGTACAACGTCTGAAAATGGTACATACTTCGTGAATAGTGGGTATCCTTCATCATACGACGGCACAGGATCCTGTGAGCTGACTGTCATGAAAGCTCATCCCGATGTTTGTCAGATAAGGTAAGGTGAATCCTTTTAATTATATTATTAATTGTCGAATACGTGAACCGCCATTTGCAATTAGTGTTCCAAGGTTATTGGAGAGGGAAGATGCTTTTTTATTTATGAAATATTTTTACATTCATTTAACCCAACCCACGAACGGAAAAAGTTTGCAAAACCATAAAAAAAAATCTTGCAATTTGCGTCAAGGCTTGCGACACGAGAATTACAATATTTTCCAATTAATATTGATGGGCAAACTAGAATGAAGGTGTTACATTGGACGAAGGAAAAGTTCTTGGTTGCGAAATATCCGAGAATGGATCAGTATTTTATTTTTTATAGGTACTTCATACAAAATTATTATCCGTGTAGTGACAGTTTAAGAATACATAATGTCACTACCCCATCTCAACCCGTGGGTGTCGTAAAAAGTGACTAGGGAAGTAACCTTATGCAGACAAGAACACTGCGAGAAAAGGAAAACATCTTGAGGAAATCCACATACCCTAGAAGAAATTCTATGAGTATGTCTGATTCACCAACCCGCACTAGGCCAGCGTGAGTGGATTATTGCCTAAACCCTCTCAGCTCTCTAGTTATAGGAGAGGAGACCCGATTCCAGCAGTAGGACTAATTGGGTTGCTGATGATGATTTACCATCGACTGGCCTGTTGGTCTAGTGGTTAGTGACCCTAACTGCTAAGCCGGAAGTCGTGGGTTCGATCCCCACCCAGGACAAATCTTTGTGTGATGAGCATAAAGGTTTGTTGTATGTCTGGGTGTAATTTATATATAATATGTATGTATTTACAAAAAAATGTATTTAAGTAGTATATCAGTTATTTAGTACCCATAACACAAGCAAATATAATTTCTTACTTTGGTACTAGATGGCGCTGTGTGAATGTGGTAGAATATTATTATTATCTGCTAACGGTGAAGGAAAACATCGAAAAAATCTCAGATACCCTAGAAGTACTTCTAAGTGTATGTGTGGTCGTCGCCGTCGTAGCAAAGAAGGCACTAATGCCATCTAATTCAAAATAATAATAATAAAATACAGAATAATTGTATCTGTGACGTCATCAACAACTTTGACCCACTATTGAGCATAAGTCTTTCTTTTTGTATCTTTTTGTATTGTGTTAGTACACAATTGTATTTTTCATAGATTTATTGACAGTCGGTGTGGCGTAGCGGTTAAGGCGGTCGCCTCGCCATGCGCCACTTATTACGCCAAGTGCCGAGTATCGTGAGTTCTATTCTCACACAAAACAAAAAAAATACTAATAGTACTCGGTGTAAATCTTGTTCCATAGTACCTATGGGACTTTAAAAAAATCAATACCTTAAAATAAATATTAGGAGATATGCTTTCGCACGTGCGTATTATGAATTGGCTTTTCCCCGGCACTTACGTCATACTGTCAAATAATAGGGTGGTGACGCATTTCAACCGATTCTATTTCAAAATTCATTTGTTATTTATGAAAGAAGATCCTTATCGATGCTGAAAACTGGGGGCTGTATTCTTGCGCAATAAATATCTCTATAGAGATAGGTATTTAAAAAAAAACTTTGTTATATTTTTTCCAAAACCAAAGTAGCCTTGGGACATTAGCTACCAGCTAGAGAAAATCCCATCGAAATCGGTTTTAATTATATAGGTACCTATAATAATCGGTAAATTTTGAAGTGTGCTTTTCTTGACTGCTTATCATGGTACCATAGAATCCATATTAAGGTATGGTATTATGTTTTGGGGCAATTCTGTTCATAATTTAATTGTATTTAAACTACAAAAGCGGTGCATAAGAGTCATGTTTGGGCTACAAGTCACAGATACTTGTAAGCCATATTTTGTTGAACACAAAATCTTAACGGTACCGAGCTTATATATTTATGAGACAGTAGTGTTTGTGAAGTCTAATCCACACTTATTTCAAAAATTATCAGATGTAATTATCCGCAACCGCCGTGACTGTCATAGACTACGAATGCATAAAACTAAGACCACTCTCCTGAGCAAGAGTATATTTTGTATGGCGCCAAAACTCTACAACAAGCTACCTAACTCATGCAAAGAGCTTAATATGAATCAATTTAAACGCTATGTAAAATCGTTACTGGTTTCCAAATGTTATTATACTAGGTATAAGTGAATTTCTTAATGATAAGCAATTACGATAAAGCTGAATTTTTGACATTATTGTATTACTATTAATTAATTTAACTGACATTGCTCTTTATTGTGACAGTATACTATCTATTGACATTATTGCAAATATTGACATTATAATTTTTGACATTTTTCTCTAGACATTATATTGACTACTAATACATATTATGATAATTTTACAATTTTATTTTGTCCAATCAAGTAATTTGAATTAATTTATAACTATCCATTTAATGTCAATAAATGTAATTTAATCAATATAATTTAATAAATGTATTTTTGTCTATTGCATGCAAGTCAGTGCCAGTGAAATTATTATAACTCTTATATTTGCATGTCTTGAAAGAGACAGAACATATTGAAACTATTATATTATATAACACCATCATGTACATATGTTGTGACAAATAAATTGATCTTATCTTATCTTATCTTATCTTAGTACCGTGTATACTTTCATTAGCGTAATGTTATAGCCTATACTTTCCTTGAAAATTGGGCTATCCAACACTAAAATAAATTTTCAAATTCGATCGCTAGTCCCTGAGATCCTAGCGTCCAACCAAACACAATCTCTTCAGTTTTATAACATACAAACTATACAATTTAAATGAATAAACTATTCATAACTATCTACTAACTACATAGTATAAAACAAAGTCGCTGTTGCTGTCTGTCCGCCCCATTTATGCTTAAATCTTTAAAACTACGCAACGGATTTTGAAGCGGTTTTTTTAATAGATAGAATGATTCAAGAGTAAGGTTTATAGGTGTAAAATACATACGACGCGGGCGAAGCACCCCGTGCCGAGTGACGTTAGTTCGATTCCCACTCGAGACAAATATTTGTGTGATATATAGTTATTTGATTAGAGTATGGGTGTATTTTTAATGTAATTCGACTGGCCTGTTGGTCTAGTTAGTTCTAGTGGTTAGTGACCCTGACTGCTACGCCGGAGGTCGTGGGTTAGATCCCCACCCAGGACAAATCTTTGTGTGATGAGCATGAAGGTTTGATCTGTGTCTGGGTGTAATTTATCTATAATATGTATGTATTTACAAAAAAAAATGTATTTAATATTTAGTATTTGATTTAATAACATAAGCGAATATAATTACTTAATTTGGGACTAGATGGCGCTGTGTGAATGTAGTAGAATATTATAATTTTAATATATTATATTATTTTGTGTCCGTTAATTGTATGGTTTTAAGTCCACCACAGAGCTGGTTAATAAAAAGCAAGCTTACTGTCTAAATAAAAATGGATTGGTATTTGTTTCTTGTTTTCTTTCAATTTTCCAATAACAATACAAGATTGCAAAGTACACATCGGTAGTCAGTAAGTGAAGTGTAATTTTCCAAGCTTTCACTTTAATTTGATTTTAGTAGACGTTTCTTGTTCGATTTTTCTAAGTGAGTTCATGTTCCATTAAATATCAATCTATTTTTCTTTATAGGTTCGTGTATTAAATGTTTATGCAAGCTTTTATTTTTCTTGAAAAGTGTTCGACCATTTTTAAAAAAGGCCTAGGTTTTTGTTCATGATAGTGAAATTTCAAATCCATTTAACATTCACAAGACAACAGTAAAGCCTTCAATAGTCCGAATAAGCAGCACTAGTCTGTTATATACAAGAAAATTCAGTATAATTATAATACACAGCAAACGTTTAGAAACTAAAAAGCCATGGTGGCTGAATGGATAAGGGACCGGCGTACAAATCACGCGGTCCGAGTTTGATCCCGACTGGCAGTACTAATGTGGATTCCACTTTGTGGAATTTATATGTACTAGTCAAGTGACTTACCATCTGCTAACGGTGAAGGAAAACATCGTGAGGAAACCAACATACCCTAGAAGAAATTCTATAAGTATGTCTATCCACTAGGCCAGCGTGAGTGGCATATGGCCTAAACCCTCTCAGCTCTCTAGTTACAAGAGAGGAGACCCGAGCCCAGCAGTGGGACTTAATGGGTTGCTGATGATGAAGCGTTTAGAAACTGGTTGAGCTGGAACTTGGCTGACTGTAAATTATGTAATACTTCGTTGCAGAAGTATCTACTGATAGTGTAAACAAAAATGTAATTGGTCCGTAAACTGGATGTAAATAGATCCCTCTTGATACCTACTTAAAACGGGTGATTATAATACCGATATCTGATAAAATGCCATTAAGAATGCTACATAAAATATATATAAGTCAAATCAGAGACTAATATAAGAAGCTAGATGTTGCTCGGGGCTTCGTTCCTGTGGATCTTTGTTTGGAATCTCTACTAAGCTCCTATCGGTCATAGCGCGATGTTATAGCCTTCTTCAATTAATGAGCTATCCAGCAGTGAAAAAAATTGGTTCAGTAGTTCATCAACCAAACAAACGCAGAAACTTTTCAGCTTCAGATTAGCTTCACATACATAGTATTTCATTTTACACTTCACTTTACATTGTATTGAGAAATCTTAATAGAATCAGCTGGTTTGCGAGTTAGAAGGTCATTGACCCGAACTTTACGCGCTTGCTACTCTATAGGTACGCAATTTTGTGTTCTGTGACCTTGACCATTGTGTTAAGAATCACTAAAACTAGCCCCAGTTTCGTTACTGAAGGATCTATCTGGATATTATATCTGGAAATAGGCGTTCGTAGCATTGTGGTACTGAGAATATCGTTGCAATCATCGAAGTTAAACAACACTTGCAACGGCCACCCTTAACCACGTTGTCGGTCCATGTGGTAGGGTGCCGTCCTGTGCTGCGCTTTCTAAAACGCAGTCTATGTCCAGCAGTGGACGTCACTAACTGATGATGATGTTACGTAAGTCATTTAGTGAGTCCAACAAGTTTCTAAGGAACCTATTAACAACTAATAAGTGACTGTTGTAATTTAACCTAAAAATTGAGATTTTTGATACCTTTGGTAAATTTGTCTTTAGGTCAAATCTTGAGAGCTAAATAAATCCCTTTCTTAGTTATTGATTGAACTGAAATCTTGCATTCAAGTCAGATGACAATTTATTCAATAATGGAATGTAAGGCAGCTTATCTGAAGTTGGAGTCGGAGGGTAGCTTTATGATAAAACAATACCCCATTGTTTAGGGTCATTTGATTTTATTCGTTTTGATATGGACTCTAGTTTCTAACAAATAAAAATTAAATCAGGGAGAGGTCCCAAGACTGATGTATAACGTCATCCATTAAGGAAAGGATAGAATCTTACCCCTTGCATTGCCATCTACCGGCCACTTTTTTTTCACGGTAATCGATTACCTCGAGAAATATTCGCGAACAACAGCGAGTAAAAAAAATAATTAAGTACATACTAAGATAACCAAAAAAATAAGTAGATACGATTGCGAATGTCCGAAGTTGACCTACTATGCTAAATATACGATTCTCACACACGTCAATGTCACTAGTTGATAAAAAACCGGCCAAGAGCGTGTCGGGCCACGCTCAGTGTAGGGTTCCGTAGTTTCCCGTCCGTCACAATAAGTGTTCAAAGCAAAAAAAATACGGGCAAATGAAACTTGACCTCTGGATTGTATAGGCGCTCATACGATTCAGGGACCAAATTATATTGGTTAACTGCAGTTTCCATCTGTTGTTTCCATCCAAGTTCAAAATAATTTTCCTAGAAAGTCCTTATAAAGTTCTACTTTTCAGATTTTTTTCGTATTTTCTAAACTTATGGTTCAAAAGTTAGAGGGGGGGGGACGCTTTGTTTTTTACTTTTGGAGCGATTATTTCCGAAATTATTGACATTATCAAAAAATGATTTTTGTAAACCCCTATTCATTTTTAAATACCTTTCCAACAATATATCACACATTAGGGTTAAAATTAAAAAAAAAAACACTTCCCACTTTACATATAGGGGGGCTACCCTAATAAAACATTTTTTTCCAATTTTTATTTTAGCACTTTGTCGGCGTGATTGATACACATATTGGTCCCAAATTTCAGCTTTCTAGTGCTAACGGTCACAGAGATTAAGCGAGGACGGACAGACAGACAGACAGACATGGCGAAACTATAAGGGTTCCTAGTTGACTACGGAACCCTAAAAACGAAGATAATTTCCATATACCAGCTATCTCTGAATTTATAGTAGGTACAGAAACAGAATCGTTTAACTCTTTTCATTTTCTGTTTGCCTGGTACTTCGGGAACGCCGCTTAGCACCTATTTTTTTACAAAATAATCTTTCAATAATAAATAATACATTTTAACAAATTTATGATAACAACAAACATATTTGTATATATTACTAAGTTTAATGCTCCCATTGACCTCGTTTTGCGGATTTGGTTTGTATTTATAAACAAATTGAAATTTCAGTTTATGTAATAATTATAGGGATCATTTATAATTGAGACTTGGATGACATGCAGGTAAATTGAAACTCGTAAATAGAAATTAATAGTAATACACAACATATACCTATTATGCCTAGTTTTGTTCTAGATTGAACCTAGATACGTTTGATACTTATCGTAAAGCAAGTGAATATTAAGGCTTGTGCCCAGTGGTGGATTATCCCTAAGGCAAACTAGGCACGTGCCTGGAGGCGTCAGGTTTCAAGGGGCGCGCGTTGTCTTTGACCAAAGAAAAAATAATAAGTATAAAATTAATTTTGTGTAAGTTAGTATAGTATGGCACTGGACCGTGAGAAGTGGCACTGTAGAGAAGAGGCCTATACCCAGCAGTGGGTGGATGTGGGCTGATGATGATGATGATGATGAAGTTAGTATGCAGACTCTGCTCTAGTATGAATTAACTCTAAATTATGTGATTTTTATTTTTTTTCTCTATTATACATTCTTATACGATTTGGTGCCCCCTGGATCTGCAGTAAGGGGCAGAGGCCCCGGTTTCCGGGGCTGGTTAGAGGGGCGTCGATGATGTGCTTGCCTAGGGCTCTCTTGACAATTAATCCGCCACTGCGTGTACCACAGCTAACATCTCAGATGAATGGAAACAAAGACTGATTTTCAGGCTGGAAAACATAGTTTTGCTTAGTAGTTAACAGTACCCTCGTTTACTTTTGGTTGTTATTCCTTTAAAACACCTCAAGACTTAGTAAACTAAAACGCTGTTGTTTCATTATTTCCTGCCACTCATTTATGTAACTTATTTTAGCCGAGCTTATTTGAGAACAATTCAAGAGATGATCAAACAAGTCGAGCCTTATAACGAGTATTTCCCCCGCCTCTTCTTTGATTCGAAATGGTTATTTCGAATCAACGATGTTTCGGTGGCTTCACGAGTGTCCACGTATTATTCTTCTTTAAAGCATCTAGCTCCTCCTCAATGGCAACTCTCCATTTAGCCGAATCCTCTCTGGATAAAGCATCTTCTATACTTAATGGATCGTATTACTTAAGAAATAAACTTTTATTAAGTAACTTCTCTCTTCTTCGTATATTCAGAGTTTGAGAAAGAAGGGGCATAGTCTATAGCCTAACCTCCTTATGTACGTTCATGAATATCAGAACCACCTGAACTTGTCCTGCCTAACCTTTCCTGTTAAAGTCAGAACCATTGAGGCATCAACTAAAATAATAAAATGACGCAGCAGAATATCACATCGTGTAGACTAAAATAAGAATAAATCAAATAAAAGTAATAATTACAAACTAAATAATTTGATGGAAATCTGTTCAGATTATACACTCAAACAATTATTGAATTTCTGTTAACGTAGCAGGGAAACAAAGCTTATTTCTACAGAAGCCCTACAAATTGTTAAATCCAGTTTCTCTTGTAACCTTTCATAAAGTAAACAATAACTTAGAAAAACGTGACCACGTGTTTGTAAACAATGGATTTAGAAAACAATTAAGTATGTAAGTATGTAACCAAGAATATTCTAAAGACTCTTTACTCATGTAAGAGGGCCTCTCGGAATTAATATTTCGAGATTTCAATCTGGCTGTGAAATATTTGTTGTATATTTGGTTGATGATGATGGATCAATTAACAGACACAAAGTACACCCCGTCTGTTTGAGACTGAGTGCACTTTGTGTCGACTAATTCTCCGATTGCCATTTTGGCCACAGAACGATAAAAACACGCTAATAGAATACTAAAATGTAATTTTCACTACGTTACGAGTTTACGTACGTTTGATAACGGAAACAAAACATTTTCATACGTGGGTGCTTTTTTATTTTTTTTAAACTCGTAGCTGATCTACAACACAGAGACGCGGAACATTCATACATGTGGCAGCGCGGGAGCACGGCGGCGCACTAACTGTGGGACTGCGCAGGCGCCGCGCCGGGCGCCGGCGCAGGCTCATACTCATGCGAGACTGTCTGGACACGCGCTCTCACTACGAGGGACAATATGCCTGCGTGAAGTTCAATATTACAGTGGCGCGGGAGCACGGCCGCGCAATTCGCGCTATGGGTCGGGCGCCATCCCAGGCTCATGCGAGACTGTCTGGACGCGCGCTTAGGCTACAAGCGACAACATGCATGCATGAGGTTCAATATTATACTGGCCGGACTATATAAAGTGCTCTGGTCCGGGCGCAGTATCAGCTGTTTTATATTATGACGTGCTGCGAGGACCATAATAATACACATATTACAATATATGTTTCGAGCTTAGTTATTGGTCGACTGTGTTTGTCATGCTTGTTACATATACTACACTGTACCTTAAACTTGTAATTTAATTAATATAAGTCACTTTAATAAACAATTTTGTGATATTTCAGTGTTTCAATGGAAATCCCCTAAACTGATATTTATTTTAGATTTTGTGCAACTTCCCATTGTTGTCTTCAAATAGATTAGTAAATAAATAAATTAACTTTTGCACAGATTGGACTTTGACCGATTCACAATAGCGGGTCCTGATCAAATGAACCACGTTTGCAATCAAGACCAGTTCATAGTGTCTGGAGGTAACCCTGTACCAGCTATCTGTGGAGTAAACCAGGGCAGTCACAGTGAGTACTTTGTTAAACTAACTATAAGAACTAATTTACATTGATAGATGTAATTCTAAATCTGATTACGCACACTAAAGAGCTTAATTACACTAGACGATATTCAGGGTTCGTTTAAGGCACCTCCTGAACACCGTGTAGTGTAATTCACTATTACTATTGATCTATTAGTTAAAAGTGCACACAAAACTTAACAACTACGAACTACATAAAATTTCAATGAAACTGAGTAGTCTTACTGCCGTACTCAAAGGAGTTACCTAACTTTTATTTATTTATTAGGGATTAACAAACAGTTACACACTGACGATAATTACAATTAATGCCTTAATTAACTATGATTAAATGTGCACTCACAACTTTATCCACAGTTTATAGTAGAAAGTTATGCCAATTTTTGCATGTTTTCATTTAATTGATTGAAGAGTGAAGAAGAAAGAGAAAAATGCACTATGATACCTCTGATAAATCTGATATAAATGATAAAAGTCACTGTATGAAGCAAATAATGCTATTATTTTAATTGTTTTATATATTGCTATAGTACACATCTAAATGCATTAGCGTGCAAAGAAAATATATCTAAATCTGTGAAATGGTCGTTAAAATCTTGGCACATGCGTCGCAAAGGCGCACGTAAAGTTTATTTAGTAAAAACGTGTAATATTTAAGTCGATACGCCTAAAGATGATTATTCTAACATCTAACAAATTTCAATAAAATTATTAAAAATAGCTTCAATATATTTTTCCTTTTATCAGAACAATGTTTGTAGCAGAAAGTTTCTGGAAAAGCTATTGTATTGTATTTGTTAGTTATTTACCTAATTATCTTATCAACTAGTCTCATTAGTGGAGTCCTACGCATCCATATAAGTTTAAGTTCACACACACCAACTCGAAGAGCAGAGCAAAGTTTAGTATTCAAAATAAACTTTGACATAATTTTAATTACGGTCTATTTTCAAATGAATCCTCTTGAGAATCCTTGTCAAATATAAAATAGAACGTAACTCGATGGCTTAAAATTTTATTTTGATTAATAAATAAATTGGCTCCGCTCTCTATACGGACTAATTGTTATTATAAGCCTGCGGCATTTCCTCTTTAGAAAACAAAAATCGCATACATAAATTCATAACGTTGCTACGTGAATGAAAGGAAACTAACAAGGAAGCACATTTTCGCATTTCAATTAGATAGGCTGCGTTAGCGATGCAGAGAGATTTTACTGGTATGATTTACTAGACGTCCCGGGTTCGATCCTCGGGTGAGGCAAAAGCTGTATTGGGTTTCTCTATACAAATCAATAAAATTTAAGTGTCTATTAAAATTTGTATATAACAGCATTTAAGAGTAGGCATATTAAAGTATATATATTATTATCTATACAAATAAATAAATATAAAATATAACAAAACAACACTTTTAGATATTTGTCTGTCTGTCTGTTTGTTTGAGATAAACTCCGAAACTACTAAACCAATTTCGATAGGACCTTTGTTGGCAGATAGCTAACGTGCCACAGACTAAATTAAGATACTTTGATTTTGAAAAAAATATCTGGGTTCCGTGAAAAAATAAAAAACCATAAAATCGCACGCTACCCAGGTCGCAGGTCACAGGCTGTTATTAAATTCTAAGTATAAGCTCAAAGTTTGGAGACAACAACTATTTTATTTGTCTCATACAAACTGTTCTTAGCTGTCAACCACTTTTGTCAGAATGACGTAGTGGGGTCAGCTATACACTATTGCACTAGCACGAATATAGCTGTGCAATGAAACTTAATACTGTTCTATAGTATATTAATTACCGAAATGGTCTCGTACCTCGCGGTTCCAGAGGAATTTCCTCCCAAGAACTATCAGGTTGTGGAATGAACTTCCTAACGAGGTTTTCCCAAGGGACTACAGTACGGGGTTCTTCAAAAAAGGAGTGAATAGGTTTCTTAAAGGTCGGCAACGCCGTGATGCCCCTGGTGTTGCAGGCGCCCATAGGCTACGGTAACCGCTTACCATCAGGCGGACCGTACGTCTGTTTGCCACCGTCGTGGTTTAAAAAAAAATATATATTACTAACCTATATTTTCTTTACTTCCACTAGTTCTGTTCACAGAATTTTCAAAAAGAACTACTGATTGACAAGACTATTGGGCCATATATCCGAGTAGATCTGTTAACAGAACCATACAACAGAACTATTGGGAGTAACCCGGTTATCACATTTTATTGTCATATTTGATAGCATTTGAAGCACAAAAACACCGTGACGTCATTACGTACATATTAGTACGTACATATCAGTAAATTGATTTCATCGACTGGCCTGTTGGTCTAGTGGTTAGTGACCCTGACTGCTAAGCCGGAGGTCGTGGGTTCGATCCTCACCCCGGACAAATCTTTGTGTGATGAGCATAAAGGTTTGTTCTCTGTCTGGATGTAATTTATGTATAATATAAAGTATTTACAAAAAAAATAAAATTAAGTAGTATATCAGTTGTTTAGTACCCATAACGGGACTAGATGGCGCGGTGTGAATGTGGTGAAATATTATTATAATATTACGAATCCAATTCGTTCTTATTACAGGTAATGTGAGGAGTTTCTAAATTACACATTATGCCTTTAATATTAAGAAATAGTATTATTCATTTGTTTTAACTACTACTAACTAATTTGTTTACCAGTCTTTTATTAACTTGTTGAACAGTGTACATCGACGCTGGTATTGGCATGACAAACCCAGTGAAGTTAACGTTCGTGACGAGTGGGAATTCCTTTGAGAGACTTTGGAAGGTTAAGGTCACTCAGATACCATGCAGCACAATTTACAAAGGTAATATATAAATTAAAATGATGACTTTTTACAACCTTTTAATTTACATTAAATATAGTACGAGGAGAGGCTATGTCCAGCAGTGCACTGCAATAGGTTGAATGAAAGAATAAAGCCACACAAATGGAATGCCTTTTTATGGGAACAAGAAGTTTACAGTAAAATCCGGTTTTGATTTTTTTTCGATTTATTCTCGTCAGTCCTATACGATACCAGGTTTAGTTGTTAGTTGTTGTTGTTGGGGTAGAAGCCGGGCGTCTTCCAGGTATTCTTAGCATACCCTGCTCCGCCGTTACCGTGGTGATTATCTTTTGTCCGCGAATTTCTATCTTTTGATTATAAGCATAACGTTCAAAATTACCCAACGATGTATCGCATCTTATTATTCATTTCAATAAAAATAATATTTAGGCCCTGCTTCACCACTCCTAGATCATAATCATTATCCAAAAATACCCCACTATATTAAAATAAGTGTCTGATAAACTATCTGAGACTTAAGTGATAGATTTTATAATTAAAAAAAAATATATACATATATATATATATATATATGTAAAATATATCAGACGATTTTATATACCACTTGTGAAACAGGGCTTTAGGTATTATTTCACGATACAGTATTCAGGGCATTGCAGGGTCCCTTTAAGGGACCTGCTGAACACCTTATAGTATAACTATTGGACCAGCAGTAAATTACTCAAGTTCACGGTACACAGAAGGTTCCTAAATACCGAGCTGTGTAAAAAGACCTTTTATATTACTATGTATATTAATTTGCATCATTAACAGATGAATATTCAGTGAAAGATTATAAATTATAATGTAGTAATAGATTGAAGCACCCGTCTTGTGCTCAATATCAAGTTCATTGATTTTATATTTCTTATTCGTAACATTTTCCTGAACAAGTCTTGGATACAGTGCTCGTTATATCTCTATATTTATAATAGTCTCAACTCAACTTTATTTATAAAGAAATTTCTAGAAAGCTGTTCAAAGAGCTCCTCAACCCATAGCAACGGATACTATTGACAATAATACCTATACTAATGAGACAGTTTACGTTCAGTTCTTGCTCCATGGCCCTGAAATCATCCTGTATACTATAAACGGCGATGAAAATGACGGGCTCGCGAAACCTCGTCGTCTGTTCTCTTTAAGATCTGCCTTAAGGTCTAAAAATGAACTATAAAATAAAAATGTACAATTAAATTTTTGAAAAAGAAAATTTTAATATAACGTCCATCAGTCACACACATGATATTGAACGTTAATCAGAGCGCATTACGTCATAGTTGGCTTTAGTTTCCGAAATAATCGTTGTCACTTCATACAATTTTTACTTACCGCGCACCCTATTACGTCATTTGAGAATTTGGTGCATATTGGATTGGAGAATATGTCAAACCATTTATTAAAATCTAAAATAAACTATGTTATTATTGTTATTTTTTCATTTAAATTTTCATATTGTGAGTACAGCATAAACCACTTTTCAAAAAAATTAACGAAAGGATCTCATGAGAATAAAATAGGAACATATTTAAAAAAAAGGGAAATTTGAAATGGAGCTACGTGCAGCATTATTTGCATAGGCTAGTAATCAATAATAAAGTTTCTCTTAACCTAATTGTAGAAAGAAAATCAAAGGGAAGGTTGTCACAGCTTGAAAACAGAGCATTTCAGTAAGAAGCGTAATTCAACTAGTATTTAACCTATTACCATCCAATTTATGAATTAAAACCTTTATTCTGTTAAGCTGACGAGGGCTGCCTGCAATACTACACAGGAGTGTCAGGCCAGCTTCGCTCCTTCAACTATGACCCAACTTCAGGTCTTCAGCTAAGCAACCAAGACTACGGCATCTGTGTGCGAATGGAAAGAAACTTCTGTGGTATTCAGTACACCGCCTGTCCTGATACGGGTAAGAAATGTCTTTATTTACCCGACTGCCAGGAAGAGTATTGTTTTTCGCGCGTATTTTGTATGCTAAATAGGAATAATAATTACAACCATATTTTTTTCGGTTTCTTTACTGCGTTACTTATGTGTTGATTTTTTGCAGTCGGGTTATTTTTTTTTTTTTAATTTTAAGTGGCAAAGGCCGTACGGCTTCTGGCCTGATGCTAAGCGGGTAAGCTGGACGGATGCAACATCAGGGGAATTACAATGGGAACATCACTACTCATCAATAGGAACACAGCAATATTATTATGGCTGTGGTCTTCTGGGTGGTGGAGTTACTTCCTCGGGTGGTGTTTCAATTTGAGCGGGGTTTATCTGCTGTGCACTTCCTCTCATAACACGTATAGTCGACAATTAAGTTGCTTTGATCTTTTTTAATTTAGAGTAAATGTCGTTTTTTAAGGTTCCGTACCTCAAAAGGAAAAAACGGAACCCTTATAGGATCACTCCGTTGTCCGTCTGTCTGTCTGTCTGTCAAGATATTTTTTCTCAAGAACGCGTAAATGTATAAAGCTGAAATTAATACCATATACTCGGGTCTGCAAAACATAGCCGCAACAAAATAAATTAAAATTCTATGCAATCAAAAGATACAGCCGTTTATGCTAATTTTTTGTCAATTATCTTGACGATCAAAAAAGTCAAAACCTATAGGGTACTTCCCGTTGACCTAAAATGAAATTTGGCAAGAAGCACTATCAAGTTGCGCAAGTAAAGGAAAAAATCCGAAAACCGATCTTGTGTAGTAATATCACTGAATTTTAGTACTGGGGTATACATTGATAAGCCTAAGAAAATTGAGTAAGAGTGAGAGTTTATTCCGGACTGACGTTATCTAAACACCTACCTACCTTATTTATTCTAACTTATAGCTATCCCGTGATCAGGGTTTAGCCAAATTATCATTATTTTTGCAATGGCGTTAGACTCCGGCGACCAATGTACGATAGCTAAACTTAACACCTAAAACATATTAATAAATAATTAAATATAATTGAGACTAAAATTATATAAAATTGTTGTTTATTTGTTCGTTTGCATATCACAAAACAATAATATCTATTTGTGCTTGCAAGTGACATCAATGCGAGTCTAATTAAACAATAATAATAATAATAAAATTCACCACATTCACACAGCGCCATCTAGTCCCAAATTAAGCAATTATACATTTTTTTTTGTAAATACATACATATTATAGATAAATTACACCCAGACATAGAACAAACCTTCATGCTCATCACATAAAGATTTGTCCTGGGTAGGGATCGAACCCACGACCTCCGGCTTAGCAGTCAGGGTCAATAACCACTAGACCAACAGGCCAGTCGAATTTTAATTTTGATGGATATTTTTGTTTAAAATGTTAAAGTAATTAAGTGGTCGACTATACATAAACATCTGCGTGCTCTCATTGCGGTAGGCAGACAACAAAGTGCATTATGCAATTTGCCTCATATATAACTATGCCAGGTAACTATGCCAAACCTTACATAGTATCTCCTATTCGGGTAATATTCGTTTCTGTATGATGTGTAAGAAGCTTAGCTTCATCCCGTGTGCCTCTCATTATGGTAGGCAGACAAGCTTTTTGTATTTTGCAACGGTAACTATGCCAGTCCTCATCTACTAAGTAATATTCATTTTTTTTTTACCTGTAAGTGACCTTCATAACAAATACGAGAGGTTGTTAGATTGAATATCAGAAAGGAAAGAAGATTGAAGTTATTTAAACATTTAGTTCGAATGTCGTTAAGTATAGTTGCAATTATACAGAATATAACTAATACGTTTTACCTACACTACACTATACTGACACCTAGGCGAAGCCGGGCCGTGTTGCTAGTAAACACTAACGTCAAACAGAACCTAATTCATTATTTCGATACACTGTATATAAGCCGAAATAGCTCAGTTGGGAGAGCGTTAGACTGAAGATCTAAAGGTCCCTGGTTCAATCCCTGGTTTCGGCAGAAAATTGTTTTTGTGATTTTTTTTTTATGCAATAATATTATGTAAATAAATAGACTAGATACAAAGAAAAGAAAAGATAAAATTATACATCATAAGCTGACCCGGCGAACTTCGTATCGTGATATTTTATTATTCATGAATATTTTAAATGAATAAAGGCATACAAGCTTTCAATTAACATAAACGTGAACTAAAAGGTAAAAAATAAATTGAAGGACTGTATTTAAACATAGATCTTTTCAAAAAGTAAAATCTATATACTTACATTTTAAAGTTTGAGGCACTGTGATATTATATGCCATCTACAATGATATTGTATGTTCAATATCATTGGCTATCTGTTTTGCAGGTTTATTATCCCATTTCAGTGCCTCAAGCTTTTAAATTAATATAGATTTTACTTTTTGAAAAGATCTGTTTAAATACGGCATGGGGAAATTTATTTTTTACCTTTGAGTTCACGTTTTTGTTAATTGAAAGCTTGTGCTTAAAAAAGCTTTTTTTTATATTTTTTTATTTTATACTTTTTAGTCTTAAAGGGTTTTACGGGTTAATGTTCTTAAGGGTTAATTAAACCTGAACCTAAAAAGTCCAAACATTTTTTAAGTGTTCAACATAGAATATTTAGGACCAAAACTCTTTTTGGCCGGTCAAGCATATAAATACTGAGCAGATTGCGCTCATTAGATGGTCTTATGTAAAGTATGATACACTAATTTTAATGCTTTCCAGTCTTCTGTCTAGTAAATGAGTGCTCGCAATTGTACTGTGGAGGGAAATGTCGAAAGCAGAAACTTTGACTTCAGCACTTTGTTTGGACTAGTTAGGAGATAAACATACTAAAAGTCCTTACCCCCAGATGAGCCCAAGGGGGAGTACAAAAAAAAAATTATATAGCCTATGTCACCCGGGCTATTAATATGAATCTATTGACACCTCATTCATTAAAATCGGTTTATTAGTTTAGGCGCTACGGTGGAACATAGAATCATACATACACACAATACATACATAGACTGCTAAAAACATTACCCTTCCTTTTGGCTTCGCCTTATTTGGGTAAAAAGTGTTAAGCCCAAGTTGTAGAGAATTTTATCAGCTTTCATTATGCAATGAAATTTCGTACGATGCACTGTTTTCGAGGTGTATGCAGAAAACAAAAAATGGTGCCGGTGCTAGAGGGTTTAAACACATTTTTGAAAATCGACCATTTTTCTAAGCTAGGCAACGATTGGAGATAGGCAATTGTTTATATGCATTAGTCATGGAGAAAACAGGGGAACCCATTTGTATGAAGAATCGAATGCCTTAAGGTTATATAACTTTGTATTTTTTTTTCAGTAAACAACCGTTCAAGAGCCTTCACTATAACCGGCAACAGTAACACCGCAATAAACTCAATGATAGGATCCGGTGCTGGCCCCAACAATTGTGCCAATGATTGGCTGCTCGTGCCTTGTGCCACCAATGTTGGCCGCATTCAGCCAGCTCAAGCTTTGTGTACCGACAGAATATGTGGTGGAACTTTCTCAGCAGATCTCTCTATGCAAGCTGCAACAGTCTTAAGTAAGTTTACATAGCAATTTAAACTTTACGTATAAGGAATTAATGTAGAATCTTGTCTAGTGTACTGTATGATAAAGTTGTGTGATGAAAGCAAGTTTAAACTTGAGTAGAGATCAAGTTGATAACATAGAAAGTTATGTTGAAGTTCGTTCATATACCTCGTACCTATATTATTTTATTATATTTTCAAATATAGGAAACTTACAGCTAGGTAGTATAATGTTACAGTTAAAACTGTTACGGCCACACACATAGACGTCAATTAGCAGTAATCTGTCATTAACACAATTTTTTCATTGAATCGTCTTTAATCGTATCAACTTAAGTATTACATGTTTTTACTAAATTAAATTTATAGTTAAGTAACGTCGAGTACGGCAGTTAACCAATCAAAACTCATAAGATAGTAAGGAGGTCAGAACTAAGTATTTACTCTGGTAGTGTTAGCTTTTTGCCATTTTGGCTACGAAACCCTAAAAATAATTATATAACGGGTCTACGTCACGTATTATATTTAAGGAATATGAAAATACCTTATTTGTTTGCCCTGCATAATAATTTAATATGTGTACAAGTCGCGAAAGTTTAAAAGATTTTATCCTTAAAATAAGCTCAATATTGATCAATTGATGTTACAGTCTGCAAGACCGTACTTAAAAATAGGTCTAATCAAAAAAAATCTTCTAATAGGCACCTATTGTTTATATGTCCATGTATCCAGCTTTACTACATTTGACTAAAAGTTTGACTGGCCTGTTGGTCTAGTGGTTAGTGACCCTGACTGCTAAGCCGGAGGTCGTGGGTTCGATCCCCACCCAGGACAAATCTTTGTGTGATGAGCATAAAGGTTTGTTCTGTGTCTGGGTGTAATTTCTCTATAATATGTATGTATTTACAAAAAAAAAAATATTTAAGTAGTATATCAGTTGTTTAGTACCCATAACACAAGCAAATATAATTGCTTACTTTGGGACTAGATGGCGCTGTGTGAATGTGGTAGAATATTATTATTATTATTATTAGTTTATGTACTTCATACTTGACGACATCAGAAACCAACGCATTGCAAATGTAATTATGAAGTGTTATTATTAAATCGATATCAAGAGGTGCTGACATTTAATTGACAATCGATGCGAGGTATTAACTGCTACCAATCGACAACTTAAGGTGCCGGTTTGTAGCCACTGCAGACGAAGGCGACACTACTTAACTAGTTTCTATGTATTTGTATAAAATATCCTCCGTAGCCAAAGACACGAAGCTAGCGATGCGTCGCACATACGTAGATTTAGCTGATTTAGGCGGTCAAAAGTAATTTTTCTAAAACATTCAAAATGCATGACAAACAAAACCATTTGCTAGCCAATAGAACTAAGTACATCATATACCCACTGTCGCGTGAACCCGAGGAATATAAATCCTTTGGAGGGTAGTCGAAACTTGGTTGTCGCTTGAAGTGTACGAATCAATTATCGGTGCTCTTATTTTTGCTTTATTTCAAATTGTAAAATTTATATTTTGGAGTGTGATATCGAAGTGTTTGTGATGGATTTCGACAATTCAGGTAAGAACTAATGTATTTAAAGAAAAACATCAGTATTACTGGACGTTTTTAATATTTTAAAACTTTATCAAATTTTTGTGTTTCAAAAGTCTTAATTTTTACTCATTTTAGTATTTATATAGAATTTTGTTATATTTCAGTGTACGTCCCTGTTAAATTATTTATTACACACGATAATATACATTTATATCTTCATGATGACCAAAAATTAGGCGCAATATACCGCAGAATACAATTTTATAAGCCTTTAAAGAATTATAGAAAAAAAAAAACAAAAACAATTTTCAATTAATTAGTGCTAATGTACTTTTATTTTGTCGCAGGGTTTTCTAGTACTTCAGGCGTGAAAGTCATCACTCGGAAACACTTATTTGCACAGATACAAACCCAAAATTTTTCTACATTAGTTGAAAAATTGGATTCCTATGAGGCATACTTATTATCACATTATGCAGAATCAGAAGACGCTAAGAAGAGTTTGAAACACAAATTTTCTTATATAAAATCTCAAGTAAAGTTAAGATGGGCAAAAGCTCATAAAGTGGAAGAAGTTTTTCTACGGCAAAATGAAGCTTGGCTAGAAGGCACATTTGAGATCCCGCTAGAATCACCTAAACGACAAGGTCGACCATCTAAGAGTTTTGAAGATTTATGCGAAAGAAGCAAACGGCGAAAAACTGAAGATCTTCGCGCCAGTATGAATGATGAAATCATTGTTCATGCAGCGCAATCAGTATTACAAAAAAGTGGCAAAAGGGACGCATCAAAAGTGCTTAAAGACATAACAAATTCTCCAACAAAGGCCAGTGCATACAGAAAAGCTTTCTCAAAGGCAGATGAGGCAATCGCTCCTCTTACACCACGGCAAGCACTTAAAATGTTTGTAGAAGCTGACCTCACTAGACGACAATATGAAATTATAAGAGAAACAAACAAAAAACATTTCCCTTGTTATGATCTTTTATTAGCTGCAAAACAAGAGTGTTATACGCCAAAAGAATCGCTTCGTGTAACTGCTACATGTGCCGAAAGTAATCTGCAATGTTTATTGAACTTGACGGTAACTCGATTATCGTTATATTTAGAAGATGTATTGTTATCACTTAATACTATTGAAAAACAATCTTTGACAATCATTTGTAAATGGGGTTGTGATGGATCACAACAAGCGAAATTCAAGCAAAGGTTTGATAATGATTCCGACTGTGATGGCAGCCTTTTTTTAAGCTCGTTTGTGCCTTTACGAATTGTTTGTGGAAATAAAGGTAGCAAAATCATTTGGCAAAATCCGACTCCATCTTCACCACGCTTTTGCCGGCCAATAAGATTTAGATACATTAAAGAATCTATCGACATTACTAAGGATGAAATTAATTATGTAGAAAGCGCAGCAAAGTCACTGAATACATCTAAAGTGACTATGCAAGGAGAAGAGTTTACATTTAAGCATATTCTGAAAATGACTATGATAGATGGTAAAGTTTGTAATGCTGCCACAAATACACTATCTACCAGTCGGTGTTATGTATGCGGGGCAACATCAAAAGATTTCAACGATTTGGATAAGAAGAATGTTTTGTCCCCACAAGCACTGGAATTTGGGTTATCGGTATTACACGCCAGAATCCGAATTTTTGAAACAATTTTACATTTAGCTTACAAATTACCAGTAAAAAAGTACAGAGAAAGAAAAACACAGGAAGAAAAACAGTTAGAACAAAAAAGGAAGCAAGAAATACAGGAACAGTTTAGAATTCGAACTGGTTTATTAGTTGATATGCCAAAAACTAATTTTGGAAATACCAACGATGGTAACACCAGCAGGCGATTTTTCGGGGACCCAGAGTTAGCCGCAGAAATGACTGGTATTGATATTAAATTAATTTTTAGATTGAAAGTTATACTAGAGGCGATATCAACTGGGCACAGAATAAATCCAGTAAAATATGATGAATACGCTATCGAAACAGCCAAACTATATATAAATTTGTATGGATGGCATCCAATGAGTCCCACTATGCATAAGATTTTGATCCATGGGGCGAGCATAATAGAGAATTCGGTATTGCCTATAGGTCAACTCTCGGAAGAGGCTGCTGAAGCCCGTAATAAACACTTTCGTTCTTACCGACAAAACTATGCTCGCAAATTTTCAAGAGAAGAATGTAATTTAGATATTTATCAAAGGCTTCTGCTAACATCTGACCCTTTGATAAGTTGTATGAGGGAAATAAAAAAAGTATCACTGAAAACATTATTGCCTGAAACTGTTGAACTTTTAATGTCTGCTGAGCCAAATCCTATAACTGAGCAAGAAGAAGGGTCACAACTTAATATAAGCAACTAATAAATTACCCATTTATACCACTTATAATATTTATTTGACATATTATTTTAATAAAACAAATGTAAGGAAATATTTTTAGATTTAATTTGTTTCAGATGCATATTTATTTCGAATTTGTACTTTAATTATATGTTTTGGTGCTAATATAATATATTTTGAATACTAAAGTAGTTTTTTTAATTTATTACATCATTTAAAAGTAATTTAGGTCAAAAAATATTTTTGTCCGGCTAAATCGGCTAAATCTACGTATGTGCGTCGTCGAGCGGCAGGTGACACTGTCAACTGACTTCACATCAATAGTAGACTTAGTGTAGAGCAACAACACGTCATGCGAGTTTGAATCTACTCATCATTCATCATTTCAGCCTATTGCAGTCCACTGCTGGACGTAGGCCTCTCCTAACACGCGCCATAGCACTCTGTCCTCCGCCTTCCGCATCCAGTCAGACCCAGCGACCTTTTTTAGGTCGTCGGACCATCTAGCTGGAGGGCGTCCTACTCTACGCTTGCCGAGTCGCGGTCTCCACTCTAGGACACGCTTGCTCCACCGTCCATCGGTCCTTCTGCAGATATGACCAGCCCACTGCCACTTCAACTTGCTTATTCTACGAATCTACTAGATACGGCAAAACTAGCTGCTGTAGTCGGGTTCGGAACCATGATTGCAGTGACATGACGCCACGACATGTAATTGATACATAGCGTAGCTACACGTCCTATGGTGCTGCTACGTGACATCCGCTACTAAGCGGCACCTTTACTAAGAAATCTGGCTGGCCTGATGGTCTAGTGGTTAGTAACCCTGACTGCTAAGCTGGAGGTCGTGGGTTCGATCCTCACCCGGGACAAATCTTTGTGTGATGAGATGGTTTGTTCTGTGTCTAGGTGTAATTTAAATCTATAATATTATGTATTTACAAAAAAAAATGTATTTAAGTAGTATATCAGTAGTTTAGTACCCATAACACAAGCAAATATAATTGCTTACTTTGGGACTAGATGGCGCTGTGTGAATGTGGTAGAATATTATTATTATATTATTAATATTATCTTGATATAATTTAAATTTTATATATGATTTTCTGTTGGGTGAGTAAGGCGTGAAAACTCAAACAAAGTCTCTTTACCATTTATAATATATTCTGATAACAAGAGCTATTCATAAATTATAAAAGTATTGACAATCTATTACGCCCTAACTAAGCAATGGAGTCGGGAGGACATTGCAACAGAAACATTATTACGTTCTTGTCGATTGAGGAACGATAGAATGAAAAGATTTAATTGTCTCAATCGGTAAAATAGACTTTTAGTCGTTCCCATTATAAACAGTAGCTCCGTCACAATGCGAAGTATTAATAATTATTATAATGAAAAGATATTAATATTATATTACTTTGACTGTCACGTTGACGTAGGAGGTGGTCGCCTCACCCCTAACATCACCGTACCGAGTGACGTGGGTTCGATTTGTGTGATTCATAGATATTTGTTGCGAGTCTGGGTGTACTTTTTGTCCATTAATTGTATGTTTGTAAAGTCCATGCGACTCAAGGCTTGTTGCGTAGTGTGGTCTTTATTAATATAATAAAATTGTGTTGTTTATCGATAGAGTATTTCGAAATGAAAAAAAGAAACTGGGTGATATGCACGTATTAACACAATTTTTAAAATAAAAAAACAAACTTTAACCTATATTTTATTTTAAGAGGAAGACATTAAATTGATACAACCTATCTATTCGCAGGTACAGTGAAACCTTTCCGTCTGTGGTTCCACACAGATAACGTCGAGGCTCCTGTGGATATAGACAATAGAGGGTTTTGTCTCAACTACGTGCAACAACCTTGCACCAACAATTTAGCTTAGATCACAAATACTTTAAACATAAACATAAGAAAGTCATGACGAGACAAGAAAATATTTTAAATAAAATACTGAACCTTGGTGGAAAAATTTGAATCAAGTATCATATTGTTCCATTAATTTTCATCATTTATTTAAAATATTATTCATTATCTCACGTCATATCATATCGCTTTACCTATATAGTTAAATAGTTTCATGTTAAGGTGGATGTTCGGGGATATGCCTCCATTCATTTTACTAGCGCTCTTGTCTCTGAACATAGACACTTTTATACATACAACAATTTATTTTATCACTGTTCTACAATAAGTATACCCGCAAATTGACAGAGCCAAATTTTTCTCGTTTTTTAAATATATTTTTTACTTCTAAAACCACGGATGACGCAACATTTATTTTGATATTCAATGATAACGTGATATTTGCACGTCATAGTCAGTGCGATAACATTTGACATTTGCCTCTGAGATGCATCGAAACACAGAACAGGGATAGGTTTTTTTTCATCGAAACATGTGGTACGTTCAAAGTTAAATTAACTACGTATAGCTTTACTAATACTTAGTTTGAAGACATGTTTTTAACCCATTTTTTTTTCGAAAATAAGTTATTGTGTTCAAACTATTGTGTTAGAACCGTCAGCTTTTATACGCTGTTTGTGATAAACTCTTATACAAATTAACTATTCTTTTCTTTACGTAATCCAAACACGCGTAGATAAAAAAGGCTGTTTGAAAAATCTCTTTGCATTTGGCAAAGAGATTTTTCAAACAGCCTTTTTTATCTACGCGTGTTGAATGTTTACTTATTAGTAAGTATTATCAATGTAAATCAAGATATTATGTACTGCCATTAAAACACATTTTCTAACTTTTGCGACCTGTATAGATAATAATATATCCAATGTTTTAAAACGGGTCTACTTCGCGTATTCAATGAATACTTTATTTATACGCGTTTTGGACCCGTTTTAAAACTTTAAAGTAAATGTAGATTTGGTATTTTGTAGGTTATCAGTGTTTTACTATAAGGTTTTATAATTTTATACTGTAATAAAAGGATTAACGTAATTATATTTAGTTTTCTTTCTTTTGCCAATATTAACAAATGAAATTCGACACAAAAATGTATAAATGAGAAATACTTGTCTAATTTAACTCTCTCAGCTCTCTAGTTAGAGGAGAGGAGACCCGATCCCAGCAGTGGGACTTAATGGGTTGCTAATGAAATTCGACACAAAAATGTATTAATGAGAAATACTTGTCTAATTTAACTCTCTCAGCTCTCTAGTTAGAGGAGAGGAGACCCGATCCCAGCAGTGGGACTTAATGGGTTGCTGATGAACTTGTCTAATTTACAACTGGATCTGGTGGCTTAAACTTAATAACAGTTAAAAGTAAAATACTTTCGTGCTCAAAAATCGAACAGTTTAGTAAAATATTTTGTTTTTTAGAAAGATTAAATTTTCATACATAGAGGTGGGTAACTACAAAAACAGAATAAATCATCAAATTCAATTTAATTCACAATATCAGTGCTACGATGCTACGCGGGGCTACAGTCAGGCTCGTAGCATAATTAAAATCATGTTTCCGACGAGGTTAAATTCTCTGTTCTGTTGTTAAAATACCCCAAATCTATTAGCAGCTCGGATATAATTATATTACAATTGAAAGTCTCATGAGTGAGCAGGACGGAATGATTCAACTATGCTTCTAAAATGCATAGATTTTTTTTTAAATATAATTTTATTCGTTTACTCTTATTATTTAGGATAAGCTTATACCCTTTATTTCCCGTGGTCCATTCACACTTCATACACTCAATATCTTTACATTGCTCAATTACTACTACTACTTTAGTAATAAAATTCAATCCCTAAAGGGGTCAAACAGGGGATAAACTTTGTTTATATGGAGAAATTGTATTGTGTGTTTTTATACATGTGATCAAAAACACAAGTACGTACACTTTGCTTCTTTTTAAATTCTATGCCAAAGGGAATGAAATTGTGATAAAGGCGTTTAAAAACAAAGTACTTAGTCGTTATTTTTAGGTTTCTATGGACGGATAATACGCCATTAGAAGTTCAGTTAAGAAGTAAGTTAATGGGTACTTTTTGGTCTTTTAAAAACTTACCCTAAGGAATGAAATGGGTGTGAAAATTATTAGAAATTGATATGAATGTCATTTTCAAGGTTGAGACGCTGGTTACGAAAATGTTATCTATTTTGACGTAAAATGAAATTCAACCCCTGTAGTGGGGTGATAGGTACATTAAAATTCATGAATTGCACTTAAAACAAAGATCTATGTAAATATCGAAATCTACTCGGACGAAGTCGCGGGCAAAAGCTAGTTTTTCAATATTTTTTTAGGTTCAATTACCATACTGCGGACAAGTTTTAAAAAATCTGTGAATGCAGTTTTTCTTTTCACTAACATAGATGACTTAGTTCCTTCCTAAACACCGATCTTCGTATCTTTTATAGTGTCAGGCTTACCCATACTGACCGTTCTAAATGTTACACCCTGTATAAGTACATCTACGGGGATATAGATACCTATACCCAAACTACTTTAGATATTGAACAAATATATATTATAACACATTTTCCGTACATTATTCTTGGCCCATAACAAAGCCTTTATGTGAAATAAATCCTACTTCAAACATCTAAAATGTTTCTTGGCGGTGACATGTGATTATTGTTTTCTGCGAAGTCTTTATCGTACATTTTTTTACATTTGGCGTATATTAAGAAAAACAAAATAAAATAGCTAGAACGTATGACACTGCTCACGGGCACACGTACTTGGAAATAAGCTCTGTGTCGCGGGGGACAAAAATATACAATTAATGAACCCAAAGTATACCCAGGCACGAAACAAAAACGTCGCGATGCCCGCTATGGGAGAGCGCCATGACACAATGTGAGGGTGCCGCGACGCCCGCTGTGTATAGGCATCACGATTCTCTAAATACTAGAGCGTCGCGACGCTCGCTATGGTGGGGCGCCGTGACGATCGCTATGAGAGGGCTCCGCCACAGCCGTGTTAACATCACAGCCATGTTGGAAAAGTGCCGCGACGCCCAGTGTGTGTGGGCGCCGCGAGACTCGTTATTGAAGAGCTATATGATACTTTATAGGGTAGAGCGTCGCGACGCCCGCTTGGAATGGGCACCACGATGCTTTCTACGGTAGGGTTTCGCGACGCCCACTATGGAAGGCACCTATTTTTATTTTGTGGAAATTATAAATTATATGCACTAGTCATGCGACTAACCATCTGTTAACGGTGAAGGATAACATCGTAAGGAAACCCATGTTAACATGTCCTAGAAGACAACTTTCTTAAGGTATGTCTTATCCACCAGCCCACATCAGTATAGCGTGTGTGGATTTTGGCCTCTTTAAATAGAAGAGAGGAAAGCTTTGCCCAGCATTGGACATCTATGCGTTCGTCATTTCAACCCACAAACGTCCTACTACTGGGCACGGGTCTCCTCCATAGACTTTGGAGGGAAATTGGCCTACTATACCACGCTGGCCAGACGGGTTGGTATAGGGTTTTGTTTCGAATTTTTCTTTTCTCGCACTGCTCTTGTCTGTTTAGTTTAGTTGTTGTTAGTTGGGTCCCTTAGTCGCCTTTTACAACACCCACTTTTCTTAGGGGTGACAACACTATATCCACTCCGGGTGCCACCCTACCCTACCTACGTCACTGAATCTGTCCTTTCTTTAGAACATCTCCGATTTGGTAAATGAGAGTTAGGTTCTTTATTCTCCAACGTGATCATTGACACTCGCCTTACCTATATAGTAGGTATATATATTTATATATTTTGTCATTCTTCATATTCATTGGCGCCACAATCCAAACCAGTTTTAATATCTAGTCTTGAATTAACACATATTTCACCCCGTTAAATCGAGAACACGAAGTGAAAGCCGCGAGAGGGAAAGGGTACCTATACAATAATGAGCACACCGCTGATCTATTCTCTGGTAACAGCCTCTCTTCTCCCATCTAATCTTCAGAGTCGTGTTATGTATCAATAACCTCGATATAGTGCTCAATTATGCCGATACATGCAAGATGGATTAGTATGCATTAAGAATACGTGTCAAAGCATAGGTAGTTATTAGAAATTTGAACCTTGTATAAACATTTGTTGAGATTTGTAGTAAACATTGCCCTAACATTGAAGCAGAGAATATTCTCGTATTTAGCTGAAAAAGATTTATAGGGATTATGTTGTTACTGGAGAAATTGTTACAAAATTAGACGTTAGAAGTGTACACAGAAGGATTATAATCATATAGGCAGCGTTTATGTCTACAGATATTGTAAATGTCAGACATCTGCCGTGTCAGAAAAAAAACTATTTTTCTATATAGTGAGTATTAATATTATAGGTATCTAACATAAAGTCAAATCCTATATAAGAATATTACGTGTATGACGCGGCACGCGTCTCTCGAACGAAACCAAATGCGGTTGATGCGGTAACAACACGGCGGAATAAAAAAAAATATCCTTAAAAATGAAGAATCTATACAATTCAGTGTCAATTACCTGGCATTACCTACTTAACCACCAGTTATACCTTTAATGGGCATCTTTATCCACTCAATATAAGCAATTGGGCATGTTTCGCCATTTTTTTTTTTATACCACGACGGTCGCAAACAGACGTACGGTCCGCCTGATGAATAAATAAATTTGATAAAATAAAATTGCAGATAAATTTCTGATAACCTATCCAAAACTTGACAGATCTGGATATATTTTTTATATAAAATTCCAATATACCGTCTCAATTCCAATATACAACAAAAAGAGCGAATACGATATCATCAAGAATTATTTACTTGGAAATCTATTTATATAAAATCAATTTCCAAATGTGCGCGCATCACTTGAGACCACCACAACCGATTAATTTTATTGTGAGAACGAGATTTGTGTGGGAAATTCTCGGGAAAAGTTAGTCATTCGAATTGTATTTGTATGAAAATCTCAATAAATATCCTTACGAAGCCGGAGCTGATCGCCTGGATACAAATATAGAATACCTTTCCTATTTTATTCCATCGATCGATTTTGCTATCATTGTCAAATCTTTGAAAAAAACCGCGTTCATATTTAAATTTAGAATTTTTTTAATAGTAAATTATCTATTACGTGAATGTGTTGGTTTCCAGTCTTTTAAATCAATTATAATTAATCTGAGACTTTATTTATTCATTTTAATTCTATGTGCACAGGTGTACTTATAGGTGGACCTAATGCGGAAGGCATACCTTGGATTATGAAGAGTTAATAAAATAAAAGAAAACAAAAGAAAAAAATACAATAACCAATACGAATAAATATATAATTACAACATAAATAAAATTAAATATCTCTACAAGAAGCTATATTTATAAGACCCAGTTTTGTATAAATCATATACGCGTATAACAGTATATACTTACAGAGCATTGTTAAAGTAAAATATTGTTGCCAAACGAAAATAAGATAACCCAATAAAAAAAGATGTTCATTATACCAGTTGTCCATACAAATGGGACCCATTCTCAAATGGGTACAGGAACTTATACTATAATATAAGTACATATATCACTGAACAGATATAGGTTTTTAGAAACATAGTTATAATACTCAAAGAATATTATTCAAAGACTTTTTATATATTATATATACCTGTATGACTAAGTAACGTATAAGAATTAACTGCATAGTTTGCTTATTTACAAATGCGTATAATAATAAAAGATTTGAAATGGAAATTAATAATTTTAAAATCTTGTTGTGACGGATTAAGAATACATAATGTCACTACCCCATCTCAACCCGTAGGTGTCGTAAAAGGCGACTAAGGGTACATAAGTAACCTTATGTAGACAAGAACACTGTGAGAAAAGCATAATTCGAAATAAACCCTTTACCAAACCGTCTGGCCAGCGTTGTGTAGTAAGCTAAATTCCCTCCAGATTTTTTGGAGGAGACCTGTGCCTTCTGACGTTTATAAAAAAATAAAAAATAAATAAAAATGCAAGTTGGATGCACTTACGTCTTATTACGTCATACAACGAATACTACGAGTTTCGAAACAAATGTGCCTGACTGATGGTAACAGCCCCCCCCCCTCCCCCTATTACATGGGACATAAAAAATTAAAAAATGTATGTGTGATGCACCTCTGTACCCCTTCGGAGAAAAAGGTATGTCCGTACACATGCGAGTTCAAGTGTATTTTATTTGTTTCATTCTTTCATATGATATCTCACGCCAATTTAATACTAGCAAATAGAAACTTGCTAAAGAGAAAAACATCATGGAAAAATCCACTAACCACAAAGCAACTAAAGATACTGATCCACCAAATCGAATTGTTTTGACATGCGTGTATGGACTAGCTATTATCTTGACTTTCGCAGCACTAGCACTCTAGATAGAAGATATGAACCCGTGCTCAACTGTGGAAACATTAATCGATTGATGGTATTTTTATTTAAGCAAACAAATTCTACTAAAACTTCCACACAAAAGTTTGCTCACAAAATTACGTATGCTGAAAACCATTTGTCAATGTATTGATACAGCTATTTTTGAACACACCCCCCCCCTTCTAAAAGTAGCACTAGAGTTATTAAAGAATATATTATTATTGATGATGATGACATTTCAATTGATAATCTTCATACTCTGAGTATTATCCGTAATAAAAATACAGTGTTTTTCCGGGATGTTGAATGCGGGTAACGAAACACACAATCGACGAAGGAGAACCCGACATAAAACCATCGGACCTATGTCTCTGGACAGCGGAAAACAATAAGCCGATACTTGTGATGAAACAGCGGTCAACAATAAGACTATATGAACTACCATAGTATCGAATCTTTTACCCCAAAGGGGTACCTACTCGTATCATACCCACATTTCACCAGCTCTATTTCGTCTCATGTAATGGTAGCAAGCTTAATCATTAAACATTTTAAACTTTCACTCATACACATATTAAATTATTATGAAACAGGTCTACGTCTATTATTATCATTAATCTGGCACATTGTCATAATTCAAAGCTGATTCTGAGAATTACTAAATCCCAATTCGAACCCCTGTACCTCTTGCATAACAGTCACACACACTCTTCTTGTACCATTCTAAGTAATACCTAAAAGATAAACAACAGAATACCTACAATAACTTTTCGTTACCCACGATATTATTTAAAAGTATTTAATTGCAAATTATAAATTCTGATAACAAATTCCAACTAAGTATAGGTATCAAAAGTTTCTGGAAATTTCTTATAAACTTGTTCAACAACATACTGATGCCCAACCTTGTATAACACATATGTAGATAATCGTAAACCGCTGCGCAGAACCCCTAATAACGCACCGCGGAAATATAAAGCAGAGCTATATTACTGAAAGTAATTTCTTCACCAATCAGTCTACAAACAGCTTTCGATTCGAACAGACGTACTCATAAAACTTCATCAAACTGGCGGCTCCCCGAGAATCCACCACTGTGGTGGTAACCGAGTCATCAGGTAATTATAACGTGTATTATTTACCAGTATAAGTTTTTTATTAAGGGAAGCAATAGTCACCACGTTTAGTTTCCCACATGCATACTTTATGTCCTCTACTATCGACTTGCGTTAGTAAATAACCGACGCTCGTTCACGACGCTTGCCGTCTACCAAAATTATTTCCTAAATGAATAACACGATTATTGAAATGTCTAGCAGGCAGCATCTTTATCCTACTATTACCGCGTGTGCGTTTTTAAAATAAAATTAATATTTATTAAATTTAATTTGAAATTCAGTTCTAATTTATTACAAATAAGCTCAAATTTACTTTAAACTTTATCTATTGTGTTTAGACAGTGGGATTTAATATTTATTTTTTGTTTTTAGCAAATGAACACGTTGACTCGGAGTCTAAAACATGCGGGAAGATTCTGGTGGTGCTGTCATGGATCCTGGTGATCATGACCATGCCGTTTTCGCTCTTCATCTGCTTCAAGGTAAGTTAAAACTTAAAACATAGAGGAGGGACGAGTGAATGGTACTGATTTTTTTTAGTGCTGGCGATATCTGTGCGTCGTGGTCGGCGCGAATATACAACGTATGCATTACCTACTTTAGTTTTACTTACTTTCAGATATTTATAGTTAAATATGTATTGATATTTCAGATATTATATCTAGTATAATGTGTATGGCCTTCTTTGCCGAATCAAAGATATTTCATTCTACAAGACGAATGACTTAGTTTAGTAACTTCTGAGCACATTAATATCCAGTTGACAGTGAGAGCGGAAAATATGATATAATATAATATATATATTTTAATTTATATTCAGGATATCGATGACAAGTCAAGAACTATTACGTTATAAAGTGACATATAACTGTCGATATTCCCACAGGTATCTCCTCATTATTTATGTACAAGTGAAATGTCGTTTCAGTAAATTGTAATTGTGTATTATTTTCTGCTATTCAGTATAATAACTGTGGGATACTAAGAATATATAAAATAACAAACAAGTATCTCAAAGGACAATGTTAACGCTGAGTGCTTTTTTGTAGTCTATTAGTCAATCAAATTTAAATTAACTCAGACAGAGTACTCGACTAATAAAATTATTTCTTTTCTAAATAAAAATAAAATTCAACTAAGTTAAAGGATAATTTAATAATTAATAGTATTCACTTACCGTTAAAAAAATAGTAAAAGCAATTTAAAAAAAGGTTTTAATAAACATTAATTTAAAATGGTTGACTTTTTTTACACTTGCGTAAAGGTCAGTTGACAATAAATACTACATAACATGTGATCAACGTTGACACGAAAGCACACAAACAATCGATTCGATAGAACTTGTGTCCTTCGCTAATTAACTCACAAAACACGTGTTTGTTACGACACAATGTAAAGAGGCTTTTTATATATACACACCATAGTTTCACTTTACACTCAAGATGTTTGTCAGTAAAAAGCAGCTTATGTCTAACAGGTCTTAGATCAAACTGTTGTCTTCTTTTTATTATGTGTGAAATTTCATGAAAATTGGATATAAATATTTAAAGCATGAAAGCTTAAAAAAGAAACAGGATTCAGATATGAATGTTTCTATAAGCTACACCACTAATACTAATAAAAACAATTAAAAGACACAAATTGACCCTGACTTAAAAAATATGGGCATTTAGCAGATGAACTAGAACAAAGAGACAGTTTCTTTAAACTTCAAATTTATTTATTGTAAAACATAAGTGCACATTCAATATATTAAATTATAAGTATCACTATGTTTTGCCTTCATAGGTATACAATATTAATTAGATAAATTTTATAAGGAAAATAAGTGAATTATTAATTATTAAGTCAAATTAGAGTTATTACAAAATATATAATTTGCAATGATATTGAATGTTAAAAAAGGTCATTCAAGTCAAAATCATTGATAATTTGAGACAGAACATTTTAAGATTTACAATACATTTTTTTAAAGAAAAAGAAATTACATAACATTTTAATAATAATATAATAATAATAATATTCTACCACATTCACACAGCGCCATCTAGTCCCAAAGTAAGCAATTATATTTGCTTGTGTTATGGGTACTAAACAACTGATATACTACTTAAATACATTTTTTTTTTTTTGTAAATACATACATATTATAGATAAATTACACCCAGACACAGAACAAACCTTCATGCTCATCACACAAAGATTTGTCCTGGGTGGGGATCGAACCCACGACCTCCGGCTTAGCAGTCGGGTCACTAACCACTAGACCAACAGGCCAGTCGAATAATACAACAATTTTAAACTTAACAGCAAAAAAGGAAACGAAGAGAACCGATTACCATCCCATTTTTTCCGTCAGAAATTAATTGATCGAATAATATAATTTATTAACTAAATATTTGATTATGTGCATTTTTTTGAATAATCCTAAGCAATTTGACCATTTAATACTCATTGGTAACTTATTAAAGACCATACCCAAGAAACTCTTTGTACCTATAAGCGTAATATAATATTAAAAAGCTAAAGTACTCAAAAATATAATAAAATTAATATCTTTTAACACAGCGTTCAAAAACCAACTACAACAACAAGAAATCAATTTAACCCTTCAAACGAAGTAAGTCTATATTAAGATCCTTTTGTTAAATTAAATGTTAATAACAGCAAATGCTTTGTTTCCCATCTTAATTAAAGTTAGTCCGATACCACATTTACATTCAAAATTATTGGGTACAAGGCGGGTCAAGACACTGTGTCCTTTATTATTTACCACAGTTCACATCGGAACGATAATTTTCTATACATAATGACCGGTATCGTCTATGCGAAGCGGTTATGAGCAAACAGCAACCCTTGTATGTCTAAGTTCCGATTGCGGTTTCTTTATCACTGAATTTAAGTAATATACGTACGTAATAACTATCTGTTGCCTGCGGCTTATGTTACTCGGTGTTAATGTAGCATTCTATGATTGAAAGAATTTTGAAACTCAGACCAGTATTTACTTTTAAATACCTTAAACATCATCATTATTTCGACCCATAAAAGTCTCACTCCTATGTCTTCTCC
Source organism: Laspeyria flexula (assembly GCA_905147015.1). NCBI lineage: Eukaryota > Metazoa > Arthropoda > Insecta > Lepidoptera > Erebidae > Laspeyria > Laspeyria flexula. The sequence continues at coordinate 6,027,507 of LR989949.1, read as the reverse complement.
TAAGACTGTGGAGAGAATTTAGCCTACTGTACCACGCTAACCAGACGGGCTGGTATATATACAGAAAAAGGAAAAATCGAAAAAAACCTCTTTGGTTTCGAAGTATCATTTTTGTGTGCCGTGTGAAGTGCTCTAGTCTGAAATGGTTTAACTAAATAATAATCGCTTGAATTCTAGTTTTATCATCTCAGTCCAGTAGTTTTTGAGTTTGTTTTCACATTCCGCCAACTATGTTTCTCCTATGTACCTAGTAGAGAGCGATCCCGGGCTTTTAAACTCCGAGCGGATATTGGAAATGTAATAACAGAAAAACTCCAATTCCATTTTGGCACGACAAAGGAAGAATTTCTATATAAAATATTATTAAGAAAATTATATTCAGCTAGCTAAATGGTAACTGAAATTTTACTTATTATTGATTTATATTATGGCACAAACATCAGTTAATAAAATAACAAGTGCCACAGAATTCCAAACATATTTTTATTGGAACATAACATTTATTTATCAACTGACTTCAATGTATGGCATTTTAATTGTATCTCTTATAACGTACTAAAATTTGTATTTAAATGTTGACCGACGGGTGATAAAATCTGTGCCTTGAGATTCTGGCAGAGCCTTTCCTTAAGGCTCCACAGGTGTCAGTTCAGTCAGTGAATCTGTAGCTGGGTAGCTGCTTTCATAATGGCTTTTTTTCAGTCACATTGTGACTTTTAGAGCATTTTAGATTTTTATTGCCATATAACATATATATATCATATCATAAACATACCATTTTTTAATTTTATTAGTTTTTTTAGGTTGTTGTTTTGTCAGTACATGTCCATGATATGATATACCAAAGAGAAACACTAAAACTTTATTGGCCAAAATTTATGTAATCAAAAAATAAATATAAACGCCATTTCCACTAAACATAAGACAATTATTGTAATAATTTAACTTGCCTATTAGTTTAATTCATAACTACAAAACCGATAATAATCTAACTATTAATTGTAGAAACGTAAAACTACTTTTAACTTATAAAGGTTAAACCATTTATAATGAATGAGAGAATTATTAATAACTTGTATGACGAACAACGTTAAGTGTACCTTCATTCTCGGTATTAAGCTACAAAACGTTCATAACAAAATTTTATAAGACCCGCGCATATAGCTGTCGTGGAATTTGAATCTAGATCTGCAATATTATGCGACTCTTTGCAACATATATATTAAATTGTATACGAGAATGTGTTCATATATAACTTAGCTAAATAAAATAGGTATCAACCTTATTGTGTATCGGGATATATTTCATTCTATAATGATTTAAAATCTATGGAACTACTTCGATTTAATTAATGTTACAATTGACTGTTTTATTCAGAAGTACCATCCAGGGCATAATAAAATTATAAGGCCAAAAATAGGATAATAGGATACTTTCATTAGAGGCGTACTTAACTATGCCTACATTAAAAACAAATTTGGAGAATTTGATTTAGTTAATGGATTGTTTCTAAACGGTGCTAAACAATCGTCATCAAGATTGAGAGATCAATTACGACACGGATAAACAAATCGTACTTACAAAATTTTCCACTGAAACATCGTTAATTTGTTTTGTTGTAGGCTCACTGTAGGCCTATTTTTTGAGTTGATGATATAACCAAAAATTTGTAGGTATCTAAATGTCGGTATATATATATATATATGCCTGCGCAGTGCATAGGGGAAAGGACGGATCTTGGAGGTGGTAGTAGCGGGGGTTGGGAGGGAGGCGCCACCATTATTTAACTGTTAACAGCAAGCCTGGGTAGATCATAATCGTCTGCGCCTCCGCTGGTAGCAGACGCACCATCGCATCTCTAAAGCTACTGCTCCTACCCAACTAACTTACCAACCAAGCCGACATCAGTTCTACCACAGAGGCTCGGAAATTATCGAAAGTAAAATAAAGTTAATTGGATATGACCAATTGATTTAATTTACTTTTGATTTATTTCCGAGTCTCTGGTGGAGTTGTGATGCTTTGGTAATGTAAGGTTAGTTGTAAGGGAAAGTTGGTGATGGTTGGAGCCGTTGGAGCCCGCTCAGGCATCGGACGGTTCGCGACGGTCTCCCCCACTGCGTTCGGAAAAGCTGTTGTATGTATAAAATTCAATATTATTTAAATAGGTTTTATGTTTTTTATTGCCTGAGGTGGCAGACGAACAAGGGTGATATCAGAAGGGCTGATAATAAGTGGTAACCGCAGCTCATGGACGTTGGCAATGTTAGAGGCATAGCCCAGTCACTGCCTACCTTCTTAAACCATTTCAACATTTTTATTTAATTTTTAAATTATTGTGTCCTTTATTTTTATTTTTTATTATGTTTAATTAAACGCATTTAAATTAATACATTTTATCGGTCGGTTTCGTTACCTACTTCATTTATTTTCTGGCGTAATTTCGATGACCCGTTTGGGGGTTTGATCGGGTTTGATCCCCGGTCACGCTAAAGCAGTATTAATTACGTTTTTATATCAATAAATATTCAGTGTCGAACTGCGTTCTGGAAATGTCTCCGGTTAACTGTAATAAGCAACCTCTCATTACATTGGAACAAATACTGCTGATTTTTAAACGACGAAATTATGTAACTTCTATTATTTTCTTTGGAATATTTGATAAATTATTTTATGCGTAAATTTTTGTTAGGTATTTTGGACTCCGTACAACATTTTTTATAGACGACGGACTATACCGCCTCAGAATAAAAAAAAAAATAATTTAATTCAGTTTCATATATCAAGACAGTCACCGCGACGTAACGGTTAAAATGGTCACCGTGCCACAAACATCGCCGTGCCTGACGTGGGTTCCATTCCCACGACACTATTCCTCGATATTTATTTTCATCTACTTTGTGTTTATTCTGTGTTGTTATCAAAGACAGGGTTTATTCAAAATGAATAAAATTCAATAAAAGGTTTATTTTGTCAGTGTTTTATTTATAGCATGTACCAGAGATGGCGTATCTCTGGTAAATATATTTTAATTTGCTTGTGATTTTCTTGGTTTTTTAAAGCGCGAGGAAATTTCTCGAGGCCGGAACGGAAAAAAATGGAAATCAGTCAATCCGTTCTAAAGATAACACTAAAAAGACTTAATATTTTTTAAAAGGATTTTTCCGATGTTTCAATACTATTCGGGGAGAAGACAAATTAAAAAATCAAAGATTATAAAAGTCAGTCTTGCTGTTCTCTAGTTTAAAATCGTGTAACTTACCTGACTTTGTATATATTAACGTGGTTTTTAACCCTTTAAACGCCAGAAACGTCTATACACGTAAAATGAAAATGTGTTCACCACACCAATGACGGCATGGCACGTCAAAAATGTACTGTATTTTAAAAGCTTGGCACGGCGATACCGATTTGACGTGGCGGTCAAAAGGTTAATGAATTTGACATTTTATAATCAGAACAAAAAAATCATAAAAAGAACGAAACTGTATTAGATGTTATTTTTGTACTTGCCCACGTTTGGCACCAGCCTTGTGTCGCGGGGTATGTTATATCACCTTCAATCGTCTCTGATTTCAATATCCTTATTATATAAATAATGAGGTTCGTCTGATACGCTGAGCTCTTGTTACACAAACAAAAATTGAACTTTCAATTTATCGATAAATTTGTGGAATATTGGTCCAAGCGGATAGAACAGATTGCTATTCCATATGTCTATTCTAACGACATGTCCGCTGCCATGTCCATGCCGCTCTATAGAAATGAAAAATTCGATGATTCAATTCGATTTTTTATGGAAATTCTATTGAGCTTTCATAACTGTACACAGTTAGTTACCTATACAATATTGTATACCTATTATACTGTAGAAACATTATAATATACTTTCAATTACTATCACAATTGTTGGTAGTTTCATAGCAAATCTTGAGTAATTGTTGTTTAAACTCTTAATATTCAAACTTAATTATTATGTATGTAAATGGCGTTGTCAATATGATTGCCACACGCCGAGATCGCTGGCCAGGTTAAATGAGAATTCCATTACTGAAAATAATTATAGTTTTTGATCAACTCGGGAATCAGAACAAGACCTTTTACACAGCAGTCGTAAACACTTCCACTGCACCATTGAGGCAGTATTTCAGAAGCTATCGATTTTTATTTTAAGCCGCTCGCAACTTCGTTCGCTTGGACACCTAATCGCAAATTCATTGTTTTTTTTATTTTTTCACGGAACCCTGACATTTCAAATAAAATCAAAGTAGCCTCAGTTACTCCTAGTGACAGTAGCTATCCACCAGTAAAAGTCTCGTTGAAATCGGTCCAGTCGTTTCGGAGTTTACCTCAAACAAAAAGACAAAAATTTTGAAAAGTGTGTTTTTGTTATAAGTACCTACATAGTTATTTTTATTTAGCCTACTCTTAAAAGCTGTTACAACTGACACTTCAATTTTATTTATTTTTACATAGATAGATCATTATAATAATGGATTTTTGGACGAATAACGATGTTCAATCTCACCATCAACCAAAATAAATGTAATAAATATTGAAATCGAATTGAACCCGTCAAATGAGATCTTGTCTCTAACTCGAAGGATTTACTCTAATATAATATATAATGGTTACTGGCCATTCGACTGTCACAGTGACGCAGCGATTAAGGTGGTCTTATCGCCTATCATCGCCGTGCCGAGTGTCGTGCGTTCGATTCCCACACAAGACATTATATATTCTATATTTGTGTGATACATAAATATTTGTTTCGAGTCTGGGTGTATTTTGTGCCCGTTAATTGTATATTTATAAAGTCTCTAGCAACACAAGGCTTGTTCTTTAGTGCGGGCGATACCTTTTTAAGAAAGAAAAAACTAAAACCTAGATTTTGGAGCTCACAACCAGAACTTTTTAACAATGTTATGTACCTAATGTCAAAACTTTAACACCCCACCCAGATGTTTCCCGGGCTCGTCGTAAATAAGGATAAACCCGGGGAAACCTGATGGTAACCTTAGCAACAAGCGAAGTTAAAAAATATACGCGTGTTTATGAAATATGTCTAGTTTTACTTTTGTGACGGTGGCACGAGGCCATAAGAAATCCTTTGTCCTCAATTTGTTCTATTATTGCCTCGCAAAGAACGTTACTCACATATTAATACAATAGATAGAAGCTTTACAAGTCTTTAGAATTCAAAAAAGAAATAACACACGCGAATCTAATCGCGCTCTTATTATTTTCTATTTGAACATAATCCCTCCAATAAAATAAATATCTTTACGATCAAATAAAAATATCCAGGTTTATTTACATTTAAATGAATACCTAAAATATATGTATTATATTCATTTCAATAGAAATCAACATTTCATAAAACCTTTAGAGACTTCCGTATGAAAGTATCGAAAAATTTCGAGCTCTTTTAGAGACATGTGTACCTATAGAAATATTTGGAGATGTAAGCAAGTAAAGACGTCACAACTGAGGGACACTGATGTCATTTACAATAGCACATGCGCGAACATGAGTAGTTGAAAAGTCACAACTGTGCGTCAGAGATTTTATACATTGAATTTTGAAAGAGAAGTCCGATTTAAAGATCCTACTCGGAATTTTTTGCAGTATCTCTGTAAATTATAATTACAACGCTATTCATAGTGTTGTCAAATATGGACGTTAATATAAAACAGATTAGGTATAGTATTATTAATAAATTTTATCGTCGTGACTCTGGGGATCTTTAACTTTGTTTTCTTTAAGTTGACATTTGCGATTTCAGTTTTTGCCCAACGATGCGAGCGAAAATGCGAATTAAAATTAAATGTTGCTAGCGTAATAATATGTATTGTACGTTATTAAATATACGCAAGTTCATACATACTTCAAATTTATTCTACTATTGCAACTTTGAGTACTACTATGTAGTCAAGTTTAAGTAACGAACTATAAAATGAAATGGCTTTGGAAATGAAAATAAACGAATACAGATATTTCATTACATTGCTGTGCGTGAGACTGAGCGATAAGAAAAGAAACACTTTTTATCAACAACCCATTAAAGTCCTACTGCTGGGCTTGGGTTTTCTCTTCTCTATCTAGATATCTGAGTTAAGTTTAAGAAACACTATATTAATTCAACCTCATTTATTTACCTATATTAATTATAGATGTCGCGCCGGGGTTCTTTATTTGGCCACTGCACAGCTCCTATTGGCCTTAGCGCTGTATATAGCCTATGTTGCTCAGTGATAATGTAGATTTCTAACGGCAAAAGAATTTTAGAAATTTCTCCAGTAGTTTTTAAGTTTATCCGTTACATACAAAAATTCAAATCTTTCCTATATACATATATAGGATATATATATAGTTTTATTCACTTGTCTCTGTGGCTTAGATCTTCAAAACTAAGCAACAGATTTTGATGAAAAATAATTTTATTACATACATAACCTGAATACGTGACGAATACGAAGCGTAACCTAGCATCATTGTAATCCTAAAGTACTAGAAGACTAGACTGATATACGCGTTTGTTTCAGGTTGTGCAGGAATATGAACGAGCAGTAATCTTCCGCCTTGGACGTCTTCTCTCAGGGGGAGCTAAAGGCCCAGGTAAGTAATTATGTTTAATTGCAGCTATAAATAAAAAAAAATTAAATAAATATAGATCTGCTCAATGTCTGACAGACTGATCGCAGGAATTATTTAAAAAAACATCGTTTTGGATGTTATGTAATATGTATGTCTACTATACTGGTGATGATGAAGAAATTTAAAATATATTATTATTTCATGACGTAGTAGGTAAAGATGCAAAAAGTAGTGATTTATCTTCTCCAATGCTGACGTCAAAGTGACATTAGAGTATATGTTATGTATTAGGTTGTGGAATGAACTCCCTAACGAGGTTTTCCCAAGGTACTACAGTAAGGGTTTTTCAAAAAAGGAGTCAATAGGTTTTTTAAGACGCGCTCGTGATGCCCCTGGTGTTGCAGGCGCCCATAGGCTACGGTAACCGCTTACCATCAGGCGGACCGTACGTCTGTTTGCCACCGTCGTGGTATAGAAAAAAAAAGAGTAATACTGACGTCGCAGTGTCATAGACTACAATGCTGACGTCGCAGTGACATAGACTTAAGTGTTGACGTCACAGCAAGATAGACTTAAATTGATTTCTTTCCGTAGGCATATTTTTCATCCTTCCGTGTATCGATACGTACGCGCGAGTCGACCTTCGCACACGTACATACGACGTACCACCACAGGAGGTAAACTGTACATGATATTGTTTATTTAAATGTATCATGATCATCCTTGGCACATGCGCATTCCATCATAACGTGACACTATAGTAGTGTCACCATTCAAACATATTGTCAGGAGTTCTTAACATTTTTACGATACGACATAAATCTGTTGAATATGAACACTTGTCAGTTAAATAAATTGTTTATGTCTTCAACTCGAGAGGTATTTCATACTCTGTTGTTGAATTCTGCTTTTAAGCAAGGCATTGCTTGTTGAAGAAACCGTTATTCCTACAAGTGATTTACAATTAATGAGCTAGTTTACACAAACAAACAAAGAGATGAATTTTAATTTTGAAAATTATTAGAATACGAACCAAATGCTGTCAATCCATGAATTGATTGTATTAGCCATTTTCAGGCACCACCTTAGAAAGCAAGGCTAATAGTATTTTTGTCCAGGTAGTGGCCAGCCTTCAAAACTTGCGATGACTGGTAACCTGTGTAAAATTTTCGCGATAAAGTTTACGAAAACTTGATCACTATGATTTAAGAGATTTAATCTCAAAAATGTGAATCAATATCTCCAAGGACAGTTGAGTTTGATATTAGATATAAATTCCAAAGAGTAATATCCACATTGGTACTGCTGCTGGTTGATACTGCATTTTGTCAGTCACATTATTCAGTCAATTTCATACAGCCACCAACGCTTATCCATCCATCAGACCATCTCTTACCCATTTTAGTCACAATATATAATGTTGTGATCAGCACATCCATGTAATCAACTATTTATGTGAATAGTACCATCCAAGAACTTTTCCATCCAATACCATGAGTAAACTAGAAGTATAGACGAGCCAATATGCTGAGGTTTAATAAAACATGTGACAAAAGTAATACTTTCCACAAGTGAATGAGAAATAATGAGTATTTACCTATAACTCCAATTATTTATTTATTAATGGTGATTTAACAGTACTAAAAGCCTGTGAAAAATGAGAAAAGAACATGTCGCAAATAATTCCAATGTAAGAATGAACTGGAAACAAAATCACCATCAACCAAAATAAATGTAATAAATATTGAAATTCACGATTGAACGCGTCAAATCAGATCTTGTCTCCAACTATCGGGAGATACGAGTCGTTGTCTCAAACTTAATGTGTTGTGATTACATTAAACATCAACGGATCGATGTTTTCTAACAAGTAAATGTTTGAATACGTACCTACTCATCGTTAGCTGTAAATTAAAAAAAAAAATCTTTATCGTTTTTTGTGCCTTAGTCTTAATAAGGAATAGCAACTGAGCAATATATTAAAATTTACACTTCTTAAACAGTTTCTATTCCAAAAATAGCTGTACAATAATACCGCATACTGTTGATATCACACTTACAATAAAAAAGGTCATGAAATGAGAAATGTAGCTGGGGAATTTTGGTTCTTAGATTTATAAACAGAAGACAAAAATACCATGCTCACAAATCTCAACTTCATCTGTTTTATATTATCAGTGCGATATAAATAAGACATGGAACAAACTCCAAGCCACTTACAGGTCCTCACCAAGGATTCGGTAACAGTCTCCGTAGACGCTGTGGTATACTATCGAGTTCAGAACGCTACTATTTCCATCGCAAACGTCGAGAACGCTCACCACTCCACCCGGCTGCTCGCCCAGACGACCTTGAGGAACACCATGGGAACCCGCCCGCTGCACGAGATCCTTAGCGAGAGGGAAACTATCTCCGGAAACATGCAGATTTCTTTGGACGAGGCTACTGAGGCATGGGGCATCAAAGTTGAAAGGGTTGAGATGTATGTACCCTCTTTTATTAAATTTAGAATAACATATCATATCAGCAGTTGTCGCTCACTGCTAGATATAGGCAAGAGAAGAAGAATTCCAATAGGACTATAATAGTTGTATGCAGCCTGAATCAAGCGAAATCCTTCGGTTCTACACATTTTGCATAACAAAAGGCAATATTTTTCGCTAAATCCCCTTTAATTTTGTTTGTTAGCATCCATTGTTATGAAAGTCGCTATAATACTCACTTAATTAGTTACAAAACATACAGTAGAAATCAGTCTCCAACGATTTCTAAACACGTCCGCGCCGTATGCGGGTAGAAGCGAATTATTTGAAACAAAGAATGCAATCAAACTCCAACCACATTCTGAATTCAAAATGCATTACAAGTACAAACACAATTTCACTTTATGCGGGCTACTAATAACTTCACTGATAATAATAAAATTAATGAGTCTATGGATGAGTGTATTAAAGTTCGTAGCGCGTAGAGACCTACGTATATGCTACGAGCGCTACGCAGTCTACGAATTACATACTCTAATTTACATCTAAGAAGTTTGTGTGTTTTGAGGCGGTAATTAAAGGAATACTTCGCTTATTTAAATACAGTAATTAGTAGATTATATAAAACTTTGTGACTTTTGATTTAGATTTTTATCAAAAACTTTTTTTATTATGAAAGAGTCAACAAAAAAAGGAAAAAAATTAAAATGTATGATCACTCGTATATAAAGATAAAACCTATTCCTTAGTTAGGGTCGAAAATATAATATAATTCTTGCATTCTTTCCAAAAAAAAAATGTTTGATCTGCAGATTTTGGTTTTGGAGCTTGGATGTTTTTCTATGTATGTATTTATAGTTACATGTTATGTATATTTATGAGTTGTCTAAATCCCATAACATAAGGTTTTATTGTTTAAAGACAAGTTGGCACTGTTTAAAAAAAATGTCTTTAAAAATATATAATTGTCATCATTTCCACTCCGGACACGGGTCTCCTTCAAAGAATGTGGAGGAATTTAGCCTACTATACCACGCTGGCTAGACGGCTTGGTATAGGGTTTGTTTTAAATTTTCCTTTTCTCGTAGTGCTCTTGTCTGCATAAGGTTACCTTAAGGTCCCTTAGTCATATTTTACAACACACACGCGTTGAGATGGGGTAGTGACATTATATATATTATACATATAAATATAAAAACATGTATCCATAAAGGTATTTTAACGTAATCAACAGTTCAGTATCATAAAATTACAAAATTAAATAATAAATATAATAGTGTCAATGAATTCTCTCAGATCACATTATTATCAGTTAACCACTTTTTTTAAACAATTTGTGAACATATTTGTATTTTTTTGTATAACAGTAAAGATGTCCGTCTCCCGGTACAACTGCAACGTGCCATGGCTGCTGAAGCTGAAGCTGCAAGGGAGGCCCGAGCCAAGGTGATTGCTGCCGAAGGAGAGCAGAAGGCATCACGTGCCTTACGCGAAGCTTCTGAAGTAATTGGGGACAGCCCAGCCGCTTTACAGCTGCGTTACCTGCAGGCTTGTAACACTCCTTTACATTTCTTTTTTATTAATAAACAAAACTTTAAAAAAAAAACCCTGTATCGTGGGTGACCTATAAACATACAATAAACAGATACAAAATACGTCCAGACTCGAATAAATTCTATTAATCATACAAATACACAATGATATTGTATGTTAAACAAGTAATATAATTAAAAAATTAAAATAACCCGACTGCAAATAATCAACAGATAAGCAACGCACTATAAAGACCGAAAAATGGTTGGAATTATTATTCCTGATTAAATTTAAATATATAACATATGTATATATTTGTAATCTCAATTTGATTCTCTTTATTTTGATACACTACTCGATAGATTTGGTTAAAAAAATAAAATTAACTACTTACAATTTGACACCATTAAATTATGCATAATATCTTTTTAAAAATATGTAATCTCCTTTTGATTCCCTTTATTTTGATACCCTACTCGATACGTTTGGTTAAATACATGCTATCTTACTTTCACAACATGTGAAAGTAAGATAGAGAGAAGTAAGATATAGTAAGATTCAGAAATAAAGGGACAAATGTTTTTTAGGACTCATATGTGTTCGGTTTAAATGTTGGAAAGCTTGAGAGATAGGATATTTTGGGACTTTAAATAAATAAATTGTTCAAATTATTGATTTAGTTACACAAAACTAGGAATAAATAAGAAATTTCTTTTCAGACTTTAAACACTATTTCTGCCGAAAAGAACTCGACGATAGTGTTTCCACTACCAATTGATCTGATAACTTACTTCATGAGGGCGAAGGAGGACAACAACATGTAATCACTATAATATAATCGCATTTAATCAACATATTTAACCGCATTTAATCGATAGGTTAAGGTAATGGTTTTGGGTAAGTTTCATAGGTTTTGAAAGTTAATATAAATAAAATTTGGTCTTTCAGAAAATATTTCTATAAAATAAACAAAGTAACATTTTTAAAAGTTACAAACTAAAGTTGTGTGTCAATTGGAGTCAAAGGGAGAAATAATAACCAATAAAATTGCATAAAATCTATATTTATGCAATCCTATTGTCTATATTATCCCCATACGATCCTTCCAAACACAATGCCTCCCGTCGTAGACCTGCTATCCGTCAGATAAACTCTGTGAACACATCCGCTGCGCAACGTTGTTCCCTTTCTTAGGTGGCTACGTTTATAGTAAAGTTAACAAAATATTAAATATCTATTCCCTGAGTACATTTGAATGCAAACAAACAGTAACAAAATAGCTGCTGTCTCTAGACTATACTGAAACAGAAAATATCCTGACCATACTAAATTAATTTCAAATTGCGATTATCTATATATTCACACACGCGCTCACACTCTCCACATACACAAACACGCACACACGCACACACACACACACACACACACACACACACACACACACACACACACACACACACACACACGCACACACACACACGCACATACACACACACGCACCCAGAAGTATGTATGTGCATGTATAAATATCTATTAAATACTGTTAACGTCTCAAATAACTCTGAACATTGTACCTACGCATTAGCTTTTAAAATAATTGTGGTAAAAGGAGAGAGCCTGGAGATTTGTCACACAGGTCTTTGAACCTATTACGGACTCCAGCTCTCACAAGGTTTATAACTTATACTTACCTAAGCTATACTATTTTTGTACCCAAAATGTAACCTTTTGAGAGAAAATAAAAATATATTATTATTATTATCTGTTTTTCCGACGCAGCTTCAATATACAGGCATCTTGCCACTGAAATTAAAACTACTTATAACAGTACTACTACATATAATAATTATATTTCCTACGAATCAAACAATAACCTTAATTTTTTTACTCCAAACATCTAACTCTTATTTATGAAACTTACTCAAAAGCGCAGGTTTATTGCCATCAGCCGGTATTATGCTTATTCTAGTCTAGAACGAATTTTTATTTCTCAGTACGTAACACTAGAATTTGCGTATGTGTTGGTAATCAAGTCAGCATACCTATTAAATTAATTTAATGCACAAATGTATGGTGATTTATGTTTATATAGGTGTATTGCGGTGAATGTGCGTGGCCATTTAACTACTATCAACGGCCGGTGATAAGTTCGGTTACTGTTAAGTAGATTATCGATTTTCCATCTAGCAACATCGCGATATGCCTAAGCGCATCGTATTGTAGTTCCGTTTGGCGACGCATGTGACGCTGTTACGCTCTGACAGCTGTGTGTTTATGGAATCTGTAGGGTCACCAAAATACTAGAAAATAAAATAATTATCATTATTACTGTTTTTTAATATCATAATCATTATTTTTCAATTATGTTTTCTATAAAATATTCTGTATATTGTACATTCCAGTGATGCGCTTTGTAATGTGCCTTAAATTAGTGTGATAGCATTTAGGCTAGGCTTTTGTTTTCTTAGATATTCTATTTATAGGAAATTCCTATGAATAGATTATCCACTTCCTTTTTTTTTTTGTAAATATTTTAGGTGTTTAGATTATTTAGAATTTGAATAAGTCTGATTATATTAAGAATTTAGGATTAAATTATTGTTAAGGATAATAATTTATAAAAAATATAATTAAAAAATAATTATTATGAAATTAAGAGATAATAATAATGATAATTAATTTTATTAGCTAGTATTTTGGTCAACCAACAGATTTCGTAAAGACACAGCTAACAGAGTGCTAACAGCACCACAACTGTTACGAAACTGAAAAGAGCATCTACTTTGTAGTTTTAAAGTCTTCTCTTCTATTTATTTTTAAATTCTAACACTAATAGTATACTATTACTCTTTGCTTTGATATCATATCTGATGCCGTACTAACTTGAGAGTGTCCTTGTTTTTACAGCACCCTGTAAAATTAGGGTGCCTCATGTCAACACGGTTTATGACCTCTACGTTATTACTCCACATAAACTTCAACATATTTGCCCGTTGCATATTTGCTTAGTACATTTTCTATTACTTTTAGCAAAGAAGATCCTGATGATGGCCCATTTTTATTCAATAACGAATAGTTTTACTGAGGAAAATTGACTTTTTATTCTAGTCGAGACTAAATCGACTTCAATAATATATCAAATTTCAATAGACTGTGCTAGGCAAAAGTAATTATGAGCCCTATCTGCCCTATCTGTTTAGACATTGGTCTACTGTAAAATTATTTGGTTTTGAGTTTGAATCTCCGTCGGACAGGAGTGCAACCCTTAATTGGTTAAGAGATGTTTTAACTAACATCAGTGATAAGATATGCCCTAGAGAGCATCTTTTATCACTCCAAAACGTGAGGAAAACGGGACTTGGTTTTATGTCTCATTGCCAATGTCGATATATGAGCTCATGTACGATACAGTCAATAAAACAAATGACTGCTAACTTATTTAAAATAGAATGCCGATTAAAATGACTTCTTCGCCAGCTATACTGAAAAAAAATAGTTTCTTATTCATTTATATTTATACTAATGTTACTAATAGTGTTATTTAAATAGGATATAGTTTTTAAATAGGTACATAATAAAGACTCATCAAGGGCTGTGCGGTTCTGGAATGATACCAAAACATAGATTTAGAATAAATTTGTAATATATTTTATCTATTGAAATACAAGATGCATTCATAGAGACTAAAATAAAATTCATTAGTGTTTATGAAAACATCTTTGTACCGTGGGCGATATAATATGTGAAACAAATTACAACTAGATTATATTCCAGCTAAATTTAGAGTAGGATTTATTGAATAGAATTAATAAAATGCATATAATAAGTATAAACTATAAAATATTCATGCTTTAGAATTTTATTCTAGGGCAATGTGAGGAAATACGTGTGATGATGGTGCTGACAGTGTTAATTAAGAAAGATATAGTTTTGTAAAAGGTTTATTAGAAGCCTAAAATGCAATGCAAGCCCGCTATATTTCCTATTTTGACAGTAAAAACACTAAACAGATCGTATTGAGTTTTCTATGTCTATGAACAACTGAATATATTTCGGACACGAATAAAAAGATCAATGAAAAGTGTTTTCACCGAAGTGGTAGGCAAAGGTGTTTCATATCCACGTTTCGCCAGCTATTTACAGCATTAATAGGTGGCGAAACTATTGTTGAACTGGGAACATTTGTTTAACAAACTTCGGGAAAATCTCAATACTGAAATTTCATGATAGACAAGCCTAATACCATTCATCAACATTTAAACTCTGAGACAGTGTTTAACACTGATTTTAAAGTAGTTGACAACATCCTTGCAATGCATTTCAAGCTCTCTATGAATTTTGAAGAAAATAGTTTGCCAACTAAACTAAACAATTTACTAACTAAAATAATCTGTGAAAAGTACCATCTAACTAATAAAAATTTGGATACCTAGAGCATTCCAATATTGTTGCTAAACTATAATCATTTCAATAGAAAGAATTCACTGAAACCTCAATATGATTGGACAATTATATTTCAAAATAAGAACTTCGAGCTCGTCCTTAAGTTCTTTTCAAAAGCACAGCAATGTATTAAGCGAGTCAGATTCAGTACGGTAACAGACATAGTAGATAGACTAGTAGTAGTGCCTCGCAGACATGCTTGCATGCCAGCATGAATGGGTCGGCACGTCCGGGGAAGTACTACACTCCCACAGAATATCAACGCCAAATAGCAGTATAATAATAAAAGTACTGCTGTGTTTCGTCTGCTGCGTAGGAGTGCCGGCGGCCCATCACCCAGTCCCCCTACCAATACCCAACATTTTCAATTTCCTCACAATTTCCGTTTTCTATCTATTTTCCTTAAGCCCCATGTTATCCTTCCTATTTTATTGTGTTTTCTTCGCAAGCACTATCTTCCTCTTCCTATCCCCAATATTTTCCATTTCCTCACTATTACCGTTTTCTACTTATTTTGCTTAAGTCTCATGTTGTCCTTCCTATTTGATTGTGTTTTCTTCGCAATCACCCAATCCCCCTTCCGATCCCTAACATTTTCCATTTCCTCACTTTTTCCGTTTTCTACCTATTTCCTTAAGCCCCATGTTTTCCTTCCTACTTTTTGTGTTTTCTTCGCAATTAATGCTAAAGAACACAGCTATGTCTATAGACGGCGGTAACCACTTACCATCAGGTGGGCCGTCCGTACCACATGGTCGTTAACCACATCGCGCAATACCTAGCCTATCTAATTTCCAGATGAAATCTCACCGTATCTCGCGTGTGACTCGCTTAACTGCTGTTGAATTTTAGACTCGTGTCATCTAAGTTATAATTTTTCACGATGTATAGAATAAATGTATTGTTTTTAACCTGAAGTTCGTATCCTTGAATACTTCCGTATCCAAGCCACATGTATTTTTAAGCAATATATATGTATTTAGAAACGTATTATATTTGAAAAAGCCAAAAAAATGTGGAGATAGGTGACCGTCGATCTCAAATAAATTTATCGAAATAAAACCACTTCACACCAAATTCTGTGTTTTATTTACATAATATTAAAAATAGATTTTGTTACTTTTTCAATCGAAAATGCAACAAAATCGTGTTCTATTATCCCCAGGGTAAGGTTACAATCCACCAATCAATCATATCAGCCATAAAGACGTCCACTGTTGGACATAAGTCTCCCCAAAACGACCACATAGAAAAAAGAAACAATATGAAATATGGCAATGGCCAATGAAAGGGACGTTAATTTATTAAAACAAGAAGAAAGAAGAACCACCACACACAAGGTCACACACACACAAGTCTCTAGTGAAACTAGTAACTTTCTTATGTAGCAGTACAATATTGTCAAATTGAGGGATTTATAAAGAATAATAAATAACTGTATTTATCTAGCCCAATATTAGCCCAAAGTCTATAACTGAGTCTGGTAAGGCTGAGACATTAAGGCATCTATGGCTCAATTCACACCGGAAAGTCAGCGGTGGCGGCGCGGCGCGGCGAATTAACGAGTTTAAAGTAGAGGGCAAAATGCTTCACCTGCCACTGCGAGCGGCTGCGCCAGCTATGGTATTTATTATAATGTAGATAAAAATATTTCACACTGAAAGTGCTCGCCACGACGCTGTCATTCCGGTGTGAATTTAGCCTAAGTAATAAGTACCACGGGGTGACAGTTATAATTTCAACCCATAAAGGTCCCACTGGCACGGGTCTCCTCCAAACAATGTGGTGGGAATTTAGCCTACTATACCACGCACGGGTTGGTATAGGGTTTGTTTCGAAATTTCCTTTTCTTACAGTACTCTTGTCTGCATAAGGTTAGTCCCCCTTTCACGACACCCACGGGTTGAGATGGGGTAGTGACTACATGGGTTATAAGTAATACAACCACCAAAACAATTATCTATTACGTCATTTATATAATATTTCATTACAATTGGAGTTTCTCAGTTTATTTCAGCTGTCTTTTTTTACTACAATTTTTAACCCCCGACGCAAAAAGAAGGGTGTTATAAGTTTGTGTGTCTGTGTAGCTGTCTATGGCATCGTAGCTCTTACAAGAATGTGCCGATTTTAATGTGATTTTCTGTTTGAAATCTGACATAATCGTGATGATAGTTAGACATGCTTTATAGAATACTGATCAGCTCTTGTCGGGGCTGACTAAAATGTTCTAGTTTTTTTTTGGCATGGCTTTGTTCCCTGGTGTAAGGTTTTCGTTACATAACTGGCTCTACAAGACTTAAATCCTACAAAATTAAATATTTTAGTCTACACAGATGTCGAAACCACAGCCTCGAATTCAACCCCGTTGTACTACTACCACTAGTTCGACGAGGTAGAAAATATTAATACATTCAATGTTATTACTGACGAACTGAATCACCAAGTATCTTGTAAATATTTGAATATATATTATTAACATAGAAAGATAAGTATGTATACTTCTTCTTAGTATGAACTGAAAGTACAAACAATCATCGCACTAAAGAAAATGCGTTTATTTTGCCCCTCACAACTTAATTACAAATTATTTCATATTGCTTAAGGACCACTTAAAATAAGTTTGTCGCTAAGGGACAAAAATGGCAATGGCTCAGCTTAATAACTTTTAGCTATGTAATTATGATATGATATATGCGCTTGTATTCTGCTTTATCCGTGACGGCGTGTGCGCAGCAATTTTGACATATTTCATCATCATTACAACCCTTAAATGTCCCACTGTTGGGCAGGGGTCTCCTTCAAGTATTTTGGAGGGAATTTAGCCTACTATACCACGCTGGCCAGACAGGTTTTGTATCGAATTTTCCTTTTCTCGCAGTGCTCTTGTCTGCTTAAGGTCTTTTAGTATTTCCTTAGTCGCCTTATACGATACCTACGGGTTGAGATGGGTTAGCAAGCATCGATATTCTGTGGGAAGGCAGTACTTTACTGGCCCATTCATGATGCCGAGGTAAAATACCTTTATTAGGTATACGGGACAATCCCACCCTCCTATCCCTGTGACTCATGAAAGGCATGATTAAAAATAATGCACCCTGGCAGACTCAGGTCTATGACAATGGCAGTTTGGAATAGTAGTCACAGGGAAAACCTAATATACTGTGTCGGAAACCGCAACAGATTAAATCAGATGCTAAGTAAGTAATGGCAAAATTCAAACCCACGTCGGGACTTGAATCCGAGACCCTGCCATTCCGTGTGAACGAAATTATCCATTACCTGTTAACAAGATAACGTCATGACAAAGCTTTGCTACTTATCACCGTGGCTCGGTACAGACCCCTACGGATTCCTCCATTGAAGGTATATGAAAGTAGCAACTCAATATTTAGTTTAAATAATTAGCAATTTTCTTTGCCTTGGTTTAACATTTTATATAAATGCTAAACAAGTATTGGAAACATTCAAACTCACGACGGGACTTGAACCCGCGACCCTGCCATTCCGTGTGCAGTGCTCATCCACCTGAGCTACGCGGGCGGACGTGCCTGAGGTCGAAATTATCCATTACCTGTTAACATGATGACGTCATGAGTTCATGACAACGTTTACATGTTTAGCATTCATATAAAATGTTAAACCAAAGAAAAGGTAGGAAGGTGCAGTTAGAAAGAAAGTTTCCTCTTCCCTACATAGAAAAGCGGGTATAAAAGGCGAATGTGTTTACGCTATCAGTAAATAGATTTGGTACCGACTGTAGTTTTTAATTCATTAAATGTCCGTAACACTAAGTGAGTGGCCATGACGATCCCTGATGACGTCAAAGTCCACATTTGACATACTTATAAATAGACTTTCAACGGGAATATTTCTTCATGTCATGCTTAATTGAAAGTTAGCAATTGAGTTTATTGGCTATTACTTAGTAAAGATAATGAAAGGAAACATTAGGGCTACTTTGGTGCCTATTTAGTTCAATTAGGATAGTACTTAGTGATGACAGTATTTTCTCTAGAAATTTCTTGATGTACATAATATATTGTTCAAACAAACAATTTTATTTTTTCCTCTATCTAAAATGGCAATTAGCCTCACTGTACTTTTCCATGAAGGGTACATCTCACTCACATTTTGACAGATATGTTTGCTCAGTGAAGTATAGGGCAGAGGACGTACTCAGAGTTTCCACATCGATAGTTGGATGCGATATCTCTGTCAAATGTTTTTTTAAACATTTATTGATTTAGTCAAATCCGACAAACAGCCTGTCCACACGGCGACAGTGCGGTGTCGCACTGTCGTACCTATTATGTTAGTTAATTTGGTAGTTACAAGTGAAGCCAGTATAAGCAAGTTAGTACTTGACCTCGTAGGTATCACTAATTCGAAAGTAATAGAGCACTTTATCACTAAGCTCTTTGCAAACAAACGATATGGCTCAGTACACCCAAGTAATTGAGTCGCACAAATATTTATTCAATAATTAATTTCGTCATTGTTTTTCGTATCACGCTTAGCTAATAGGACAGCGTTAGGGATAATTAGCGTAAATAATGATAGTTCATATTTCCATTTTCGCTTACTTATATACGATGATAAAACGAAATCCTAATCCTTATTAATGTTATAAGAGAGCAACGCTCCCGTATTCGCACGCGTGGAAATTTTCAAGTATTCGCGTGATTTATTCAACTATTTTCTTCAAACAAACATTATCCTCTCAAATTACAAATCACAAAAAAAGATAAGTGAACGTCGTCGTGAGGTGTCTCCGTACATTAGATTTAGATTAGATTATATATTTATAGGTATAGGTGCGAAAGTGAATTTGTTTTTTAAGCTTTCACGGCTAAAAAACGGAATGGTTCTTAAGAAATTTGGCAAAGTAACATCAAACATGTAACGTAAGAGAAGCAGATGCTAGTACAGTCGAGTTCATTAATATATTGGCACCATTACTAGATATTTTTGTTGAAAAGGGTGACTACAACTTATTGCATAATGTACAGCATATTTTATTGAACCATTAACATGAGGACGTATATTTGATCCATAGGTATAGAACCTATTACCTAAGTATTTATTGAGCTTTTCAACGCTCACAATATTTTGAATCCTTGATGGTGCCAATATATTAATGAACTCGACTGTACCTAATACAATATTCACGTCGACGGCAGCAAATAACAAAAAGGCATTTTGCGGAGTTGACTTTTTGCATATTTTAATTTAGAATTCTTTAATCTATCCAGTGAATTTTTTTTTCATGAAAATTGGGATTTTTAACTTGTATTTCGTCACGTAAATAAAGACAGACTTATATCTATTTTTTTTAATGTACCAAAGTACATACGCAACGCTACCAATTGTCTGTGTCTAGCGCCGTACATTTAAGTGCGTTTGCGTCGGGTACCATAAATAGAGAGTTACACATGACCGTTTTTTCACGGGCGCGGTCTACTTTTTTATAAAAGTTATTATGATGATTTAAGTGAGACTCAGTCAAGGAAAATAGATTGTTGGCGACAAGGAAATACCAGAACCAGGCAAATAGTTACATTTATTATAATTTAATAGTTAAACATTTCAACGACAAAAAAAATCTATAAAATAAATACATAATTGTACGGAACTCTTGGTGCGCGAGTCCAACTCGTATTTGGCCGGATTGTTTTATTTTACCACAATGGCAGGTATACACATGGCCCGCCGAACGATAAAACTATTCAATTTTTTTTGAAAACCCCACTGTAGTTTTCCCCTAAAACCTCGTTAATTAATTTAAATTATTACATCTACCAACAACTCACTTCTTTGTTTAAACAATATTTCAATGAACCTTAGCAATAATTTGATCACCCAAAAATTTGTGTCAAAACTGGTAGACCACTTTCTTGGACGACTGTACATAGATAAATAAATATAAATAATAAACTTACATTACTTAATATTGATATTTATTAGCTACATGACAGTGGGCATACCACATAGCTCGCAGAACTAATGGTCGATGATCAAAAAAGTTCTCGAGTGGCAGCCACGTATTGGAAAGCGCAGCGTTGCGGTGCGGCCCCCCGCCAGATGGACCGACGACGACCTAGTAAAGGTTGAGCCTGCAGCCTGCAGGTGGCCGTTGGATGCGGGTGGCACAAAATCGCTTACTGCGGTGGACATTAGGCCTATGTTCAGCAGTGGACGTCGTTGGGCTGATATGATGATGATGATGTTTGTATGTAACACAAAAGAAATACCTATCTCTCGCATGGTTATTCCAATACGTAGCATTATGATTATGGAATTGTGTATAAAAGTCATGGTACTCGGCCTAAAAAATTAATAAAAGTGCCCTGTAGTACGGATAAAATCAAACAGCTATAAAAAGCAAGTTTGAAAGGTATTAAAATGTACTGAAGTGTAGTTTATTGATTAGGTACTTGAACTGAATCGTATGGATTACTTTTCCATTCACCGTATTCATATAATTATGCACCTACATGTATTCTATAGTCCCTGTATACCAATAAGTCAAAACTTTAACCAGTCAATATTACTTTTGACTAGAAAGTCAGTTTCAACTACTATTAACTAAAGATGTCAGTTAATAGTGGTTTTGAAACAAAAAAAAAAAATTTTGGGTCAGAGTATTTTAAACTTTTTACTGAGAAATATCGGTCAATAGTACTTTAAACTAAAGTCGTTGGTTAAAATACTTTCGACTCAGAAATATATTTCTTATATATTTATATATTTCTTAGGTCAATAGTAATTGTCTATCACCAAAATGATAGATCTCTGTCACGAAATAGAGATTTAAAGGCAGATGGGACGGAGGAACAATGAATTTTCTTAACCTTGAAATACCTTTTAGGGCGAATCCGACATGGATTAGTTAGGTTAGAAGGTTTTTCCAGTGATAATAAATACATTTTTGAAAGTAGGTAAATACTTTTAACGAATGACATCGGTTAAAAGTACTTTTGACAGATATTTCAGTCAGAAGTACTTTTAACTGACGTCTCTAGTTAAAAGTATTTTTGACAGATATTTCAGTCAGAAGTACTTTTAACTGACGTCTCTAGTTAAAAGTAGTTTTGACTGATATTTTCAGTCAAAAGTACTATTGACTGGTTATGAGTTTTGACTGTAGCTTAACCTATATATTATAACATTACTTCTGATTGATCATAACAAACTCAAAAGGAAAATAAATGATTCTAAATCTAAAACAGATTGCCTTTGCATTCTATAATTAACCATCGTATCAACCGCCTAATTAATGTGTAGTGGCCGAACTAATTACACTAATTAACTCAGAAGCTTAGGTACCCTGCCTTTTGGTCAAATTGCTTTGCGATGTATGAAACTAGATACAATCATAATACTTATGTATATGTAATGTATATATTATTATGTTGCATGTTGTTTTTATTATTCGAATTTTCGCGAAATTCTAGAAGTAAATAAATTCTAGGGTTTTTGCGAAAATACGCATGAAAAACGTCTAAAAATGACCATTAACACCCTATAATAGGGACTACAGTTTGCAGTCCTTCAAAAAAGCAGTGCATAGGTTTCTTAAGGATCAGCAACACACTCGTGATGCCCCTGGTGTTGCAACACGATGAACACCGTCTAGCTAAGGTAACCGCTTTAAAATTTTATGCATAGATGGGCAATCTAGAGCAGAGTTCTTGTAACAATTTCATTATCAGTGGCTTAGTTTTGAGCGAGCCATGTGTTTTTGATCTACCACAAAATAATATGTATTCGGTATATAGTTAAATATTTGATGCAGGTTCGTTTTAAAATAATTAAATATTCGTACTCCACGAAGGTTTTTCTTAAAATATTTGTAAATATTTCATTTTTATGAGATCCCGCATAATGTAACTCAACCTTGTAGGACTAAGTTTCGACATAAACGTAGCTAACAATCCTTCGCGTATTTCAATAACTAACTGCAGGTATTATAGTATACCTAAGTACTTAAGTATTATATCAGTTGTCTAGTATCCATATTATAAGCATTAGCTTAATTTGGGACTAGATGGCGCTGTCTGCAAATGGTCCAACATTATTACATTCTTTTTAAGCATAATTCGAGAGGTAAGTAAATTTGATCTCTTCGAATTAATTGATCAAAACAGATTCTGTTTGTCCTATTGTATACAAACATTCAATTAATGGACACAAAATATTTATAAATAGTTGTTTACAATGGTAATACAACTCTATCTTAAAAGACTGATTGTGACGAGTGGATGGGAATTAAATTTGTATACAGTGTGAGTGACTGACATATGGGGCTATGTCCCATAAATAGGGCAGAGAACGTCCACAGTAATTCTTCATCACGGTCAATCTTGGGCTTCACCTTTCATCTCTCTCCAACCCCTCTAGACAAGAGGCAATCGATTCGATCTGTCTATTTTATCGACATGTCAAATTGGTACATTGATCACGTGACATGTGGATAGCTTATTTCATGTGTTCTTAAATGTATTGAAGTGACATTTAAATATTTCGAATACAATCAGCGAATTGTCACTTATCTAGGGAGGAGGTCTTTCTTTCTTTCTTCGATTGTATGGGACCACAGAACAGAGATAGGTTTTTTTATGGGACAGTTACACTTCAAATCATTTTAAATTATGTTCATTGTTCCGGTGTGTTTACTTTGTAAATTATGTACCTAATACTTTTAATTAATTGAAAGAAAAATAATCCTGTTTTTAATTAAGAAATAGCACATTGTATGTATTATTTACTTTCTGTGATATAGAATTCTTCCTAGGCACAAGTAGTGTAGTATATGTATCAATATTTTCAGTCATGATTTTTAATTTATTAATTATTTCTTAAATTCGGTCCAGTAGTTTCTGAGATTTGCTCTTCAGTTTTGTAGTATTAATAGCATTGGTAGATAAATACCTCGGTAGCGCAGTGCTATCTATATGGAAGTACATATTATATGCTGCGCAAATAGGTCATGTTATGTAGTAAGTGTGTCACACAAATAATACGAGTAAAATTATGGAATTTTTTTTATTTTAAAGCCCTGTAAAGCAATACAACCTTCTACTGTCAGAATATTGGTAGCACAAAGACATCGATTGGCTCTGTCCTCAATAAATTATTAAAACAATATTCTGTCATTGAACTATGAGTGGCCGGTTAGTTATTCGCTTTATTTTACACACATCAAGTAACGTTGTTAGGGTTAGGGGTAAGTAAGTTAGGGGTTCATTAATTTCCTTTTTCTTTTTAGGGTTACGTACCCGTTCCGTACCAAAATAAGGGAACCTTTATAGGACCACACACCGTTGTCTATCTTTCTTTCTGTCTGCCCGTTCACTCGTGGAGGTATAAAGCTGTAATTAATATCAAATAGTCGGGTCTGTAATCCTTTGAAACAGTAAACTATTAAATTTTAAGTAAACGCAACCAAAAGTTACTACTACTGACTACATAAGACAAAAAAATTGCGAATGCTCTAAGTACTCATACATAAAGGATAGTTCTAGGATCAAACAATTGTCTCATTGTCCATTGAACAACAATTCACGGGTTCGATATATTCGGAATAAGTGAGGCACGGTATCGTATTGTTGAAAATATTTGTTGCTTTTGTTGAATCTAAAATAATATTGATAGATTTGTAACTTGTAAGTATTTGTTTTTCCCGAAAACCTTCTGGGCGTTTTTCATATATTTTCCTTTTGTTCTTGAATGTAATATACAATATTTACTAGAATGGATTATTTATAGCTGATTTGAGGAACTAAGGATTTGAGAATTAGATGAATCGAACATTTGACTATTTAGGGTTTTGACCGATATGTAATTAATCAAACAAGTTTGAGACGATGAAGGACTTTGCAAATACTTGTCAAATACTTGTTTTATTTCTATTTATCTATGTTCTATATACACAGGACCTAGTTAAATAGACATGGGACTTCGGGTAATAGGTCACCCTCGTGGTCTCACTAATGGGACCACGAGAAATAGAGATATTGTGGCGCAGTAATATATGTGCGTGATATTAGGTTCGAAGAACGGGTCGGTTAAAAACATTGTTGTTTGTTTCTGCCATTAAATTTTAACTATCAACCTGTATGGAAATATACCTAGTTAATGGAAATAGGGCGAGGCCTATGTTCAGCAGTGGACGTCATTGGGCTGATATGATGATGATGATGATGATGAATGGAAATAGGGTCATCCTCTATTACATGGGACTTATAGCTGGCGATAGGTGGTGTGACCTCTACTAACACTTCAGAGCAAAAGGTGTGATGCTATCTTGCCACTAGAGCATGCGATGGTGGCTGAATGGATAAGGGACCGGCGGCGGCGCGGCGTGCAAATCACGCGGTCCGAGTTCGATCCCGACCGGCAGTACCAATGTGGATTTCACTTTGTGGAATTTATATGTACTAGTCAAGTGACTTACCATCTGCTAACGGTGATGGATTTCATGAGTATCTGATCCACCAACCCGCACTAGGCCAGCGTGAGTGGATTATGGCCTAAACCCTCTCAGCTCTCTAGTTAGAGGAGAGGAGACCCGAACCCAGCAGTGGGACTAAATGGGTTGCTGATGACTAGAGCATAAGCACTGTGTTCCAACCGTTGCCCAACCGTAGGAACATTAAAAAAAAATCATTTTAATTTATTAAATGGATGCTTGTATTTTAAACTTATGGTGCATATACGATGGTAGATGGCGCTAAAGGGCGCCACACACTATCAGTTCACCGGACGATGACGGCCTGCCGGTAAAGCGTGGAAGGTCGCCTATTGGTTTCTGCGACTGGGGGTTTGGCTTGGCAACGCGCTCGTGATGTCTCTGGTGCTACAGGCGTCTATAGGCTATGGTGACCGCGTACCATCAGGCGAACTGAAAGCCTGATTGCCACCGCGTGGTATAAAAAATATTCCTTATTGCATCATAATATGTTCCTTGTTTTTATTAACCCAAAATGTTGCTATTTTAATAGAAAGATAAAAAATAGGTTAATTCAAATATATATAACATATACATATATTTGGATAACCAAAGATTAAATATTATTTAATTATTATTACTTAAAACTTAAAATAGCACGAAATTATTGAATGATATCATAACACAGCATACATCTATATTATGATTACTGTCTAAATTGTCTTCTTGGAAACAGAACTAGTCAATTTTATATGATAGTAAATATTGATTTTACCGTCAAACTGTATTAAAATACAGTTTTGTGAGACAAGTTTTAATAAATCGTAAGGCATACACTGTACCTTTTATTAATCAATAAACATAACATAAGAGAAATAAGATATTCCATAAGATATATAGTTGACGGAACTATTGGGACAGAAAATTCTACGATGGGATTTTCCATAGAACTACTGCAAATAAAGGAAAGCACATGGGTCACATCTTATTAAAAAACCTAGCGTATATTGCCTACAACTCCTAAATTGTCAGTAAAATTCCCATTTCACCGAACAGTAAGCTCAAAATGCAATACTCTGAGCTTAGTTCTAAACTGCTTCACGTGGAAGCCCTCGAACCGTCTGAAGCCATTTTCATTAGTGAGTCCATCGTCGCAGGTACAAAAGCCCTGATGTTTTGTACAGACCTTTCATGGTCATTGTTTCTAAACATTTTGGAGAAAATATACTCATATAATAATAATATTATTTATAACATATTTGCTCGTAAAGGGTCTCTTATTTCACCAATTTCAGTGTTTGTAATGTATCTCATTACGCACTAGTGCGGTAATGTAAAGTAAATTGCACGGCTTCTCATGCTCACATACTAATAATCAAGGGGCTCCGTACGTAACGAACGGTAATTTTTTTAAATCTTAGCAAAGAGTTTTTATGTCAAAAAAGTGGTCAACATTTTATGAATAAAATTAATTAACTTTGGTAGATAAAATAATTATGATATAATTATATAAAATAAACATTTAATTCTTTAACTTAATTAATTTAGATCATAAATTACAACCATTTATCTGTACTAAAACACAAAAATATTAATTTACTTTATTAGTAATACTGGCTGTTTTTGTGTTTTTGCCTTAAAAAAAAGCGCTGATGCGCGCGCATCGATAATTTGTGACAAGTAAAAATAATTCCGCGCGCTATTTCTTTTCGCTGTATTTGTTTTTTTCTAAGAAAGTCCGAATTTTATTTATTTCCTCGCAAATATGTTATAAAACGTCGTATGACACACGTGCGGTTTGATAATTACAGCCTCTGCTTTCTTGTATAGCAATATCGCCTCGGCTGTAATTATCAACTTACCGCACTTGTATCATAATGTACCTACTATTTCAGAAGTGGTCGACTATACGCTGGGATGATGATAATATTACATTTTATTAGGTAGGACATGGTGAGATTTTGCTTGCCTAGAAAACTGAGCTGATTAAATTATTTTTTATATCAAAATTTTCAGAAAGAGTATGGCTAGGTTTCTATTAATTTTTATTAGGCTTCGAATTTGTCTGGTACTCCTCTAATATAATTGCGGTTGTAAAAATAGGGCAATTTTTGCAATATTTGGGGTCGTATTTTGTGTACCTACTTAAAAATTTTTGAAAAAAAGGAAATGCCAGGGACGAGTCTACAGCTGGCCTTGATTTTACGAAAAAAAGTATTAACTAAGTATTGCGCTAGAGGCATTAGTCAGGAAGAAGACACATTTGTATGGAAATCCGCATGCCGTGTTCCCATAAGTTCGAAAATAACATCCGAAATATCTAAAAGACGTAAATTTTGAGAACCGTAGTTTCACAATCTTGTCCGTTCAACGGCTAGTACAGATTTGTAAATTGATCTTGCATTTTGTAATGTATTCTATTTGACGAGATTGAAAATTTGCTAACGTTGCACTCCCTTTCAACAAGACGACTACGTTTACTTAGAAATATTCTAAATAACAAGAACCGATGGTGGCTGAATGGATAAGGGACCGTCGCCGTACAAATTACGCGGTCCGAGTTCGATCCCAACCTGCAGTACCAATCTGGATTCCACTTTGTGGAATTTATAATAGTATGTTCTAGTCAAGTTATGGCCTAAAACCCTCTCAGCTCTCTAGATAGAGGAGAGGAGACCCGAGTCAAGCGTTGGGACTTAATGGGTTGCTGATGATGATGATTCTAATTCTAAATTGTCTGCTAAGCCGGAGGTCTTGGGTTCGATTCCCACCCAGGAGAAATCTTTGTGTGATGAGATGTGAGATGAGAACTATTATGAACTTTCGTAACTAACTATTATCTATGTTTCCGTCCCTTAATGAACTTACGTCCGATTGAAGTTCGACTGCACGCTTTAACACGCCGTAATTTCAACAAATGTATCGCATATATCGTAAGGAATTTAAATAGTATTGCAGGAGAATTCACGCCGAGTCCCCTACGTTTGGTAGACACTGAAACACACTCAAGAAAATTAGTCAAAGTCAAGATGTTTTTGTGCCGATTCATAGTAACTATGTTATTTTATGTTGCTATCTGACGTAGGTACTCAGAGATGTTACTTAACTTCAAAATTTCTTTAGTAAAAACGTGTAATAAAAAAAATGTGTAAATAATAGATTACTGCTAATTGACGTCTCTGAGTGCGGCAGTAAGTCTTTAATTTGTTAACTAATTAACTTATATGCGGTTACTACTCATAATAGAAATAACATAACGTTAGCTTCAGGCCTTTATACCCAAAGTTAATTTGCTTCGATAGCGCCCGCGGAGTCACGACCCCGAGGCTTGCTTCTGTCAAAAGAACTTTTGAGAAGAGTAGTCGCAACACAAGCTCTTGTGGCCGCTTAAGGACGGTGTGTATTTATTCTTGTAGAAATTTAATTATTCGGCGTTCCATCGTCATATCAGCCCAACAACGTCCACTCCTGGACATAGGTCTCACCTAATTTGTCGCCACCACGAGCGATCCGCCTGTAACCAACGGCCGGCCATAACCTTGAACAGGTCATCGATCCATCTGGTGAGGAGCCGTCCTACGATGCGCCGTTTAATACGTAGCCGCCACTCGAGAACCTTTTTCCTCATCGGCCATCAGTTCTACGACCTATTGCCCACTGCCACATTAGCGATGCGATTGTAATACAATTATTTCAAGGTCGTTTTAATATTAAATTGTGTTGTCTTCAAATGCGCTCCACGGCACCTCCAGCGGTGTGCGCTGGGTCTAAGAGTTAGGTAGAAGTGTATCTCACCCATATTCCGTCAGGTATGCTAGGTACCATTACCATTAACTACGCACATTTCCAAACCACAGACTGTTAATGAGTTAATGAGATTTTAATGACAGAAAAACCGAATGCCATTATTGCCCATCCCGACAGTCAAGGTCTAGTCGAGTTGGTCAGGATGCCTTGCAAGTCAATCGTATACACTCCCGATAAGCCATTATTAAAATAATATTTTGAATGAAAAAATGTAATCGAAAGAAGCTGGAAGTATTTTGTCAAAAATTGGCTTCTTCAAAACAATCGCGGAGCAAAGCATATCATGGATTACCCTTGCTAAAAAAAACATAATCCCTCATACGCAGCATAGTAACCTGCGTCTCTGAACAGAAGTTGAAACTCGAAGATCATATTTTTAACATTGTAGCAATATTTCAGTGGATAATTAAATACAAGCGTGACCAAAATGTTGATCGACAGGTCACGTGTCACACACAGAACAGTGGACACAAGTTATACAAGGTATCGATCGCTGGTGACAAGACCGCCGCGCCCTGTGGGGCTCGATATTGAACGATTCTGACATACGACAATCTGGTTTCAACAACAAGTGTATTCACATTAAATATTTAGCTTTATTTTATTTCATCATTTCAACCAATAAACGTCCTACTACTGGACACGGGTCTCCTCCAAACCAAAGAATGTGGAGGGTATTTAGCCTACTATACCACGCTGGCCAGACGGGTTGGTATATGGTTTGTTTCAAAATTTCCTTTTCTTACAGTGTTCTTGTCTGCATTAGATTACTCCCTTAGTCACCTTTTACGACACCCACAGGTTGAGATGGGGTAGTGACATTATGTATTCTTCTTAATCCGTCGCTACACGGATAAGATATTTCATATAAAAGAGATTAATAAGGGATAAACTAACTGTAATACATACACTGTATATATCTACATATAACATAAATTTTGTATAAATATATAAGCACTTTAGAACGTTATCACTAGAGATCGGATATTCCAGTGCAAATTTACCTAAACTGCGCGGAAGTAAGTAACATGGAGTGGATAATACCACCTCGAAAATACCGGTAAACCGGTTTTATTTTATTATTGGATTTTATAGAATTAATATATTGTTAGGTACAAATTATTGTTTTTAAGAATTACCTATTCCAATTAGTACTAAAATTGTGTCAAATTAAAATGTTTTGTTCTAATTACGTAAAATAAAAATTAATAAGTTTTATTTAAGTGAATATTAGCAGAGGTCGCACACTTAAAATATTTTGGTCGATTTTGTATGTAAACTTTTCAAGGACGATCATCAGAACATCGTTTTTTTGCACTTTATATGTTTGTAATTGGTGGTGAATGGGTTGTTTATGGTTCGCAGAGGGGGACGAAAAAAACCTTATTTTTAGGCTCAGATGCACCGTTTCAGATATATAAGTATAAAGGCTTTATAATTATTATTTTAGATGCATGTTTTTGAGCACAATGCGAAAATCGCGGGCGAAGCCGGGGCCGGAAAGCTAGTATTTCTACAAAATCTAATCATATTTATGATTTTTTAATCCCGGTATTAAAATCGTATTCATACCTAAGAATTATTAAAAATCACGAAATTTATTTTACCGAAAGTCGTAAATACGATTTGTTAGTTTGCCGATTTTCATACGTTCGAAGAGTCAAATATTCGAAGGGTTCTCGGTCCGGAAAACGATATTCTGATTTTCAATACTTCGAATCATCAGGGCTAACGTTTAATATATATAAAACGCCCCGACTCAGAATACTTAGCCTAGCCTAGTAGCTTATCCTTCGTGGTTTTTTTTTTAAACCACCCAGAAATAGAAGCCCCATGGGCTCCGTCGACCTATCGTTATATCGTTTTCATCATATTAGACCAAATAATAAGTGTTAATCGGTATTTTAATAATATACAGAATTCGTATTGTTGATGTTTCGAAATATCATTAAGTCGGAATTTTTGTAATTCGATCTATTGAACTTTGGTATGTTGAGAATAGTAATTTCAAAAGTTCAATATTCCTAACGTTTATAAACGTTAGGAATATTGAAATTTAGGAATTACAAAAATAGGAGTAATGATAAATCCGTACTCCGCAAGCCTCCTACAAAATTTCTTGTTAAAACTGTTTTCCAATTTCATTTCCACTAAAATATACACCTCTGCTTTCTCATCAACCGCCTTTCATTCCTACGACCAACTGATCGCTTGCAGGAATTGATAAGTATATTCGGAATTTTGAACCATTCGGAATTAAGAAAATCAGTATTATGAAATTCGTATTTGTGACTGTCGGAATAAAGTTTTTCGTATTTATGTAGTGTACCCGTATTATCAACTCTATGTTACTTACTTCCTCGCAGTTTAGGTAAATATGCACTGGAATATGCGATCTCTAGTTATCACAGAAGACATGGGTTATTAATTTGGATTATTTTATCGTAGATAAACTAGATGAACAAATGAAGCCATACAAAACGGTTTTGTGAGTTGTCCTGGGCTTCGCTTCCGTGGATTTTAACTATTGGTTGTAGTTTCGGTTCAGTAGTTCCTGAAATTAGCTCGTTCAACCAAACAAACAATACAAACTTTTCAGCTTTATTAAATTATCCTATTAGTATAGATATGAATCCATTAATATTCAAAGTAAATCATAATCAAAAATCCTGGATAGCACGAATTAGTGTTCTCCTGAATACATTAGCAGGTATTGTAAATATATTTTATCAAGACTCGCATTCAAAAGTTATTACCATAAACTGTGGTTAAACATTTGAGATGAATGCTAAAATGGAATAGAATGGAAAAACTTGACTCCGCACCGGAACGTTCATGTCCCGTTGCGGAGTCAAGTGCGCGATCACGGCATCCTGAGATCCAGCGCTCTGCCAACTGAGTTATGCGGGTAGTTCTGTTGTCTCGAAGATAGCCTTAACCCAAAAAATCTAAACTTATTTATTCATATAAATCCCCGGTCGGATAAACCCCTAGAGGTTTGTGACCAGGGCAAAATATGTTGTTTAAAGTGTGTTTGTAGTTTATTGGATAATAAAATATATAATAATAATAAAAGATCTCATACATGATACTTAAGAAAGTTATAGGTACAATACCAAAATAGTGTCAGCAATTTTTTTTAAGGCCAGTTTGTCTCGCCAAAGATGACAAGAAATTCAAGCAATAGTTTTTAATCGCGAAATATTAACAATTCAATTGGTTACAATTAGAATTAAAATATCATAGAATATAATAGTACAGTACCAATATTTTTAATAATTTATTCAAAGTACTACAAAAATGATCATTATATCGGCATCATTTTCAGACAATCTCTCACTTCTAATAATTAATTCGAATGAACAGCGCTGCAACAAATTAGTATACAACAAACTGAACACAGTCCCATTTCATTAAGTTCTAAAGAGGATTAATATAATTTGAATTTGTCCGTAATTTTGAAATGCACCTGTATTTAAATTACATTTCGTACCTACGTACATTTACAGTCTAACTAATCATTTCTGGATATTGATGTTATTGAAAGTGTTGATGAAACATGTATATCGCCGCACTTTAACCCTTGTTTTATCTTACCTATATTTAATAACAATCCATTAATGGCCCAGCATTGGCACGGGTGTCCTCTCGTCTATGGCTTTGATAGACGATAGAAAGAAGAGCTTCAAGGGTTTATTCTGGTCGTTCATCATCATCATGTCAGCCCAATGACGCCCACTGCTGGACATAGGCCTTACCTAATTTCCGCCACACACGCTGGTAATGCGGGTTGGTGGATCTGTCGTACTCTTAGAATTCTTCCAAATCTAGGATATCTGGGTTTCCTCAGGATGTTTTCTTTCATCGTTAGCAGATGGTAAGTCACATGACTTACTTAATATTATGTATAAATTCATCACAACCCACATACCCTAGAAGAAATTCTAAGTGTATATCTGATCCACCAACCCGCATTAGGCCAGCGTGTGTGGATTATGGCCTAAACCCTCTCAGCTCTCTAGATAGAGGAGAGGAGACCCGAGCCCAACAGTGGGACATTAGTGGGTTGCTGTATGTATTAGCATGGTAGCATACTGTCATAGAGTATATGCTACCATGCTAGTTTAAATAAATATTATTATATTATTTTATTAGTATTTTTAAAAACGCTATTATGTATGTACTCAGGCCTAATCAATTAATAGTCTTGCAGAAGAAGAAATCCGCTATGTGATGAAAAAAGTCGATACAAAAATTACCACCTCCAATTGACTGTCACCGTGGCGCAGTGGTTAAAGTGGTCGCCTCGCCACTACATCGCCGTGTTGGGTGACGTGGGTTCGATTCCCACACGAGACAAATATTTGTGTGATTCATAGATATTTGTTTCTAGTCTGGGTGTACTTTGTGTCCGTTAGTTTCATGTTTGTAAAGCTCCCCGCGACACAGGGCTTGTTCCCTAGTGCGGGCGTTGTCTTTTTAAAAGAAAAAAAAAAAAAAAAAATTTATCGGAACAAAAAGAGAAAAAATATTAAGTTGCGATGTATCGAATTTTCTGTATACTCGGTTTTTTCAATTGCTTTCGGTTTCAGTATCAGCACCGTCGCCGTCGGTAGCTTTAATACCTCGTTATTGTTCACTACAAGTTGTCATGAACTTAGATGGATCAAAAATCATATGACCCACAATATGATTACTATCTAAATTCATACCCATATTCATTTTTAGCGAATGCCTTTCTTCGCGATAGAATAGATGTAAGTATTTTGTCTTGACTCTCAACTCTCTTGACGGCTCAATCCATAGTCAAGAAAATACATCATATCGAGAGAAAATTAATATTATATTGAAAATTATTATTATATTATTATATCTTCTCTGGATCCTTATTTGAAGAAACTACGTTTTTCTATTTACAGCACACTTTCAATTGATGTCTCGAGAATCTCTCGAATCTTAGGATTCGCCGCCTTATCCACAGTTACAAGGTTCTCTTCCAAGCTGGTAATATAGGGATCATTTAAGTATATATAGGAATAATACTTAGGATATACCAACCTCCATCTGCTCCATCGAAAGTCCTTTGCGGTTTTCCATCTTATCTTTCCTCTTCTTGAGAGGAGACAGTAACTTTGCAGAACCCTAGGAGAAGGACATTAATATATTGATATTTTTTTATGTTTAAGTCTTATTCATATTATTACCTAGAGGCGCTCGTAGCATTGTGGTACTGAGATGCTGGTTACGATCATCAAGGTTAAGCAACAGTCGGCAAGGTCAATCCATGGGTACAAGTTGGAAGCCGTCCATCAGCCGCCAGTCTCGCGACTGGGCGACTTGATAAATATCAACACCAGGGTCTGCCTCAAAGCCCCATAAATTATGATTATTACATAACCTAACACTATTCCACAAATTCTACATTCTAATGGTTACTTTAACAAAAAATACAATAACAGATTCCTTTCTGGATGTGTAATTTATCATTAAAATATGGTTTTATAATTAAAATAAAAAAGCTTTTTATAACGCCATCTGTGAGAAACCATTTGCAACTTGCAAACTTGAAACATGACTAGAATTTTATTGTTCTTGAATTCATCAATCATAATAATATTGATCTGTGTTTGAATTTGTTCCAAGAGTTAAAAAAATGGTAAACAAACGTTTTGGATTCCAATGTCCACTTTATCACATACTACATGACAAATGCAACTTATTCACAGGTATTTCCATTGTTTTATTTTGTTGAATTTTCACTTTTCACTTAGAAGAATATTATTTAAAGAAACTTATTTATAAAAATTTCGACCTAATTCGAAGTCAATAATTGTCAAAGTGAAAACTTCTACATTGTTTATGGTCCCCATAGTGTCGATTAATGCTGTACAAACATAGTAGTTTTAATTTAAAATTGTAATAATCGATTATTTCAATAGAAAAATCAGTGTTTTCAAAAAAAAAGAAATTAAATCAAAACTTAATATACGAAACTATCAAAATAACCACATCACATCGCATTTATTCGGGAAACATACTAAATATGCCTTCCGTTTATATTTTAAAGTTCACGTATCACATAATCAGATATTCATAATATTTATTTGATATGCGAATTTACCGACTTACGGTTTTTGGTACACTTTTCTTATTTTGGTATATGTTGTATTTTTTGGGTAACATACCAATTGTAGACAAAACTATAATTAAGTCTGCACTAAGTTTGTATTTCTCTTCGCATTTAAGATTTTGAATGTAACTATTGTAGTAAGATTTCTTGAGTTGTTCTAAAATAAATAAACACTTAGTTATATAAATATTAATTGGTAGACAAAACTTCTTTTGGTGAACAAAGTATTTATTCCCGTTATCTGTCAAACTGTATAAAGTTATAGAAATGGTTTCTCTAGAAGGCAAAAAGGCGTGATGCTATGTTATGTTATATGTTATGAATTACATTATTGTTCTACTTACATAATTCTCCAACAAAATACGATTTTAAAAGATTTCTGCTTTTAATATTAAATACGATCGATCACTTCTCTGAATCTTATAAAACATATTTTGAGTTTATAGAATTAGTTAACAACCTAAATTAAACAAAAAAAAAAACCTAAATTGCAATTCAAATGTGCCCAACAGTGTTGGGCACATTTGAATTGCAATTTAATTGCAACTGCCTCGGTGGCGCAGCGGCAAGTGTATACGACTGCTGTGCAAGAGGTCCCGGGTTCGATTCCCAGGTCGGGTGAAAATGGTATTAGGCTTTTCTATTATGAAATTCCAGTATTTTCCCGGAGTTTGGTAAACAAATGTTCCCGGAAGATGACAATAGGCTCGCCCCCTATTTCATGGGACCAAACATAGCTGACGAAATGTGGGTGTGAAACACCTCTGCCTACCCCTTCGGGGAAAAAGGCGTGTTGCTGTCTATGTATGTTAATTGCAATTCACAATTAACGATTAAATGCATGTTAATCGCCACCAAACAACTAACAATTAATTAATTTAAACTGTTCAAATAATAATAATTAAAGTCATTTTCAAATTAAAGTTAGTTCCTTAGTGGCAATTAACCGTTAATTGTTAATTGTAATTAAAATGTGCCCAACACTGCCTACTAGCCCTTTTTTTTTCTTTTTTTTAAAAGCAGAAATGCGTTACGCATTACGCCCCGTGCGGGGACAGGGGACGGCTATGTGGGACTCGCCAGTCCGAAAGGGACCGGAATACCCACTAAAACCCCTCTGTGCACCGTCGCTTCGCCGTAATTGCCGCCCTTGGAACTTGATACATCATCAGCAGCCCACCCAGTGACAGCCCCTTACGGGGCACCGACACCGAGCCCTTTCGGGCCTAACACCAAACGACAGCGTCCGGGTGCACCGGGGACGCTGTCGACCTTCGCGGCAAGGAGCGGGTGGGGGAGTTTACCCCGATCCCCCACCCGCAGCCCTTACTATGGCGGCATCAGGCGCATATGCGCTCGCTGACGCCGCCCAGTTCGCTGGCGGCAGATCGGCTCCGCAAGGAAAGATTCCTCCCGGAGCCGCTCGGCCGCCTCTTTCTGCGAGATGAACTCCTCGCACCGACTGCGACCGCTTCCCAACTCCTGTCACTGCCGGCCATGGAGCGCATGACAGCCGTAGAGTAAGAAGAGAGTAAGAGGTCCTCTCCAACGACTGCGACGAGGCCACGGCGCAACCCTTCCCACGCCGGACAAGACTCCAGCGTGTGTCGGGCAGACGGGAACGCCTATCTGCCCGAACTGCTGCCACCCACCGATATACTTCGGTGAGCACCTCCGCCTCCAAGTCCCACGGGGGAGTCCCGGCCAACGCGCACGGCGCCGCGTCTGCCGACACAGTGCGTTTTTTTTTTTTACAATATGCATGACTATGTCATACAGTGGACATCGTTGAGTTGATATGATGATGATCAATGATATTAATATAATATATTCTACCACATTCACACAGCGCCATCTAGTCCCAAATTAAGCAATTATATTTGCTTGTGTTATGGGTACTAAACAACTGATATACCTACTACTTAAATAATTTTTTTTTATGGTAAATACATACATATTATAGATAAATTACACCCAGACACAGAACAAACCTTCATGTTCATCACACAAAGATTTGTCCTGGGTGGGGATCGAACCCACGACCTCCGGTTTAGCAGTCAGGGTCACTAACCACTAGACTAACAGGCCAGTCAATTATTAAATATTGTATGTTATATCATTGATGTATGTATTTACAAAAAAGAACTACCCAAATGCGAGTTGCACTCGCGCACCGAGGTTTCCGTACGATTATGGAATTTTTGCGGCAAGTGACAGCAGATCCCAGTATTTGATAATAATTTCAGCTTGATACATCTACGCGCAGAAAGTTATTTTTTATTTTATTTAATTTGAATACTATCTTCAGTAATTCGCATTGAAAGAGCAAAACAGTAGTAATAAAATATTTGTCTGCCTAGCAATTGCTTCGCAATCATATCATATTCCATAATGTACTATTGATTTTATCGGTCCTTGTAATAAACAGAAAACAAAGGCAGGTAATTGCAGGCTTCCCGCTAGGATTCAGTACTCAATTACAGGTTTCCAACCCCTAAGAACTTACTTCAAATTTGTATTGCCTTTTAAACGATATCGATCAATATGTAGGACTAATGGTAGGTTATACAATGTTTCTACTTTAAAGAAAAATATTTGTTGTACGACATTCATGATACTGACAATGATAGACATGATTGTACTTCAAACTTCAAATCTTTTATTTTTTATAGATCACATTTTTTTGATTGACATTGACTGGCCTGTTGGTCTAGTGGTTAGTGACCCTGACTGCTAAGCCGAAGGTCGTGGGTTCGATCCCCACCCAGGACAAATCTTTGTGTGATGAGCATAAAGGTTTGTTCTGTGTCTGGTTGTAATTTATCTATAATATGTATTATTGTAGACGACATTAGTATAATCTCAATGTAGGCTATAAATGGAAGTGTAAACGGGGTACCGGCCTCTTTTCATCACCAGCCACTCTCGGGTTTATGATGTATCGTCTATGCTAGTGACTGTCAAAGTAACATGGTTGTATAATTTTATATTGGTTTGTGTGTCTGACATCTTTTTATCTTATCTAGATATTTTGTAATTAATTTGTAAAGTAATAAATTATGATCTATGTTTGTTGATCAAGGCTTTTTATTAGATTTACAATATCAGAAGTGGGATAGGATCGCTAAGATTCTATCTTGCCCACCTGACATTTGTTAATTTTGTTTTTGAGAAAAAAAATGTCAGACCATGAGGTCGCAGCTGACGCGATAGTCTGGCTCGGCGGTCAAGTAGACATCGCTACCGTAAGTCGAGACAGATGAGGGGAAGGATCCACAGCGTGGTCATCTCGGTCACGTGGGTCATGTGGGCCACGTGCGCACTGTGGAGCGCGTCAACCATCGCCATCACCTCGGCGCCGCCGCGCCGGTCCTCGGCATCGCGGCATCCGCGGCTACTGGACCGACGTGTGTGCACTGTGTACGCCGCGCCGCCACAGCAGAGCTGCTGTTTGAGCGTGACTATGCTTTCACCGGCACTTACTGAGCTGTCGCGGATGTTCAGCTCGCCAAGCTGTAGCCGTTGTTCCCGCCTGCTCGCTGCAAGGCTACTCAACGAGCCACGTGCCGGTCGAACGAGGGTAACCGATCGAATTGTTGATAATGTTGATGTCATACGGTTGATCAACACCATGGTAAGATCGTTTTATTAGTTGTGGTCAGGTACAGCCGAGTCGTAATAAAGTCAAAGCAATTTACTTCAGGAGATATGTACATAACTGGCTTTGCTCAGAAAACTTCCTGTATAGTTAGCCTAAGAAAGAAGGGAACTGACTTTTCTTGGGGCTCAGAGCAGCAAGTTGCTCGTGACTATATAATTGAGTGCCTTACGAATGAGCCTGTTCTTGTTATTTGTAACCCGTCTCTAACTATTGATTTACATAATGACGCGAGTTCGATAAGCTACGGGGCAGTCTTAATGCAAATTCATAGGGGTAAGTTTAAGCAAGTGGTAGCATATTTCTCAAAGTTGACTCCTTTAGTTACCACTCGTATGAACTCCAGACTTTTGTTGTTGTGAAAGCACTTTAGACTGCATCTTATGGGGGTATGCTTCACCGTGGTTACCGACTGTAACGCACTAAAATTGACTCAGCGTAAAAAGATTTACTAACCCGGGTGGCACAGTGGTGGGTATATACCTTTTGTATATATTTTGATTTTGGTTTAGAATATCGCAAGGAATACATATTTATGAATCATGCAGACTACTTAAGTCGTAACCCTGTGAATGTGTGCACGATTCAGAAACCTCAAAACTGGGCATACGTAACTGACTCTGCTGACGGGGATACATTAAGTTTCAGACAGAAACTGATAGACGGATAACTAGATGCAACGCGCTATTTTGTTAAAGATATTATTTATCTTTTAAGTTGAGTACTCCCCTATGGGATAACAATCACGATCCCTTTGTCACATTCCCAAAGGTCATAGAATAAGTTTACTTGGTATATTTCATGATGAGCACGTACACCTTGGGGTTGATAAGACAGCTGATCTAATCACTAAATACTTTTGGTTGCCTGGGTTACGGGTATTTGTTCAATAATATTTCGGACTTTGTTTAGTTTGTATGTCCCACAAAAAGATAGCACATGCTCCTCTACAGCCAATCCATTCATGGGATAAACCAGAATCCCCCTTTGATACTATCCATATGGATACTCCTGGACCCTTACCTGAAGTAGATGGATACCGCCATATATTAATTATAGTAGTTGATGCTTTTTCAACATTTTGTCTTTTATATTCAATGTACCGACAAGACGCTAATGAGCTGAAAAGTCACTTCACGACCGTAATCTCCCTGTTTGAGATTCTTCAATTTATTTGTTGCCGATAGAGGTCGAATGTTTAAAAGCACTGACTTTCTCGATTGGGTTAAGGGTATGGGTTGTGATGTACATCTGATCACCCTTGAAATGCGCCAGGTGAATGGACAAGCTGAACGTTATTGTCGTACGGTGCTTAATATTCTGTGTATTGAATGTAACTTTCGTTAACAAGAATGGCCTAGGGTCATATGGAAAATTCAACCTAGTGTTGAACATAAAACTAAGCACTGAGCTACGCAGTACTCCGTTCTCAATCTCAATCTGTTGGTGGGTGTTGATGCAGCAACACCACTAATACGAAGTTTGGTTTGAGATGTTGCTTTAGTAGGTTCGAGCCTGAAAAAAGAATCATTGCGAGAGATGGCCCGACAACGAGCCTCAGAGCGCCTTAAATAAAACCAAACATATGTAAATGTAAGGAGGGAACCTCCTCATA
The DNA here is from genome assembly GCA_905147015.1 of Laspeyria flexula. Classification (NCBI taxonomy): domain Eukaryota; kingdom Metazoa; phylum Arthropoda; class Insecta; order Lepidoptera; family Erebidae; genus Laspeyria; species Laspeyria flexula. Next base: position 5,986,788 of record LR989949.1, on the reverse strand, counting down.
TTATTAAAGTTGAATCCTTGGTTTTTGTCAGGAAACAAGCCCAGTCAACTGGCATGCTGGACTCCTGCATGCGGGGACCGTACCGCGTGCTAAAGACACTACTGCATGGGTGGTATGAGCTGCAACTCCTGGCTGGCTTCTATGGGAAGTCGACTCAAGCAGTGGCTGAGTACATAATCCCGTGGCGTGGGGAATGGACTCCTGATGTGTGTGCTGCTTAATTTGGTGGAGAGTTGCGGTTTGATTAGGGTAGACGACATGGGTTGTCACTATCCTAATGGTGGTTGAAAATATTGCTTTACGTTGTGCCTTTGTTCTCAACCGCCAGTCCAAGCTATTGCTTCACGTCGTGCCTCTGGCCTGGACTGGTTATGTGCTAAGTGATGCTTCATGTTGTGCCTCTCACTTATGTGGCTGTTGCCTGTGTCTATTACTAAGATATGCTTCACGTAGTGCCTCTATCTTAGCTGTAACTAACTAATGTACCTATGTTTCTGTGTTATTGTTTCAGAGAGTACCACTAATGTAATCCTTTTTATCTATTAAACTTTATGTTCATGTTTTATGTGTGATCATCGTCATCATATTAGCTCAATGATGTCCACTATTAGCGTGGGCCTCGCCTAATTTCCGCTGTAGCGAGTGATTTTGTGTATATGTGTAATGCTTGCGTATGTATAATGCTTGCGAATGTGTAATGTTTGCGTATGTTTTCTTGTGTAACCAATGTTACGTAGATGCACACCCAGAAAACGAGGAGTCTACAGCGACTGTTGTTCAAGACAACGAGTCCAGATCCACGAAGTCGTCTGCCAACGACGGGCAGCAACCCGGCACCTCTCCAGTGCAGCGAGTCGAGCTGCATGCTAGCGTTGCACAAGAGTCTGAAGAGAACCAGCCAGGGCAGCTTCCGCAGCCTGACTTGCCACTACTGAAGACTGCCCTGCAGAGTTTAAGGGAGCCCGAGGACGGACTCCTGTCAGGAAAGGCCGTATTGTAGACGACATTAGTATAATCTCAATGTAGGCTATAAATGGAAGTGTAAACGGGGTACCGGCCTCTTTTCATCACCAGCCACTCTCGGGTTTATGATGTATCGTCTATGCTAGTGACTGTCAAAGTAACATGGTTGTATAATTTTATATTGGTTTGTGTGTCTGACATCTTTTTATCTTATCTAGATATTTTGTAATTAATTTGTAAAGTAATAAATTATGATCTATGTTTGTTGATCAAGGCTTTTTATTAGATTTACAATAGTATGTATTTACAAAAAAAAATGTATTTAAGTAGTATATCAGTTGTTTAGTACCCATAACACAAGCAAATATAATTGCTTAATTTGGGACTAGATGGCGCTGTGTGAATGTGGTAGAATATTATTATTATTATTATATATTATTATATTATATTACATATACATAATACTTAAGAACGTCATAGAAAGCTAAAAAAAGGTGTCCTCAAATTTGCCTACGGTCAGTTCACTGACAATGTTGAGCTCTGAGAAGGATTTGGCAAGAAACTCAGGCCACTCTTTTTAATCGCCAAAGTATTCGCCAATTTTAATTCGTTACAATATGTAATATCACAGAATGGTACAGAACTAAAACACCGTACTAAATCAAATTCAATAATATTTGGATATTAGAAATAAAAAAAGTATTAAGGTTAACCTATATATATATAAGACTTATATCATGGCAAACTTTACACTATAATTTCACTTTGCTTGTCAATACTAGCTTCATCAGTAACCGCGTCGCACCGTACATCTTTACATAATTGTGATATGCAAAGAAGCGCTGTAAAGCAATACCCAACTAAAATTTGTTTTTGTACATTTTGCATCGCGTAAATAAAGCTACAATTCATTCCATATAAAATTCGAGTGTGTGTATGCTAACTGCCTCGGTGGCGCAGCGGGAAGTGTATATGACTGCTGTGGTCAAGAGGACCCGGGTTCGATTCCCAGGTCGGGTGAAAATGGTATTGGGTTTTTCTGTCATGAAATTCCAGTATTGAGAATTTCCCGGAGTTTGGTAAACAAATGTTCCCGGTTGATGACAATAGGCCTGACCCTATTTCATGGGACCAAACATAGCTGGCAAAATATGGGTGTGAAACACCTCTGCCTACCCCTTTGGAGAAAAAAGCGTGATGCTATGTTATGTTATGTTACGTATGCTACACGGCGAAGCAAAAAGGGGTACTTCGCCGTTTGACACCACGTGTTATTGGCACCAAGGTGTCAATCGCACAAGGACGTAAAAGAGCTGCCCAAAACAGTAAAAGTTATTACGTGGCGCTAAATACGCTATAAAACTGCGTTCACATGATTACCTGTGAAAGCGGCGCGCGTGCAGCTCGCGAGCGATTCGCAAACAAGCATGTTCGCCAGAGGTACATACTCGCCCTAAAGCCACGTTCGCGAACGCGTAGCGTTGCAATGCTATTGATGATATATTAAAAGTAGGTATTTAGCGTTACGGGACGAACGCTGCGCCTGCCAGCCAACACTGGTTCATACTTACGAACATCGGATAGCATGTAAAATTCTAAGGTAGGTATATCTACACTGTAAGTTAGGGTAACTGATCCAAATGCTAGCACTGCACCAAATTATCAGCACTCCGGATAAATAGTAAAATTATAAGGTTTTCACTAATTAATTTGGGCTACTACTTTAAAAAATAAATAAATGGATGTTTTTGGAATCCTACTACTGGAAACTCTATACTTTCCGACTTCACAATGGCGAAAATTTTGTAAACAAATGTTTGTGTCCTGTAGTTCGTCCTATTTTTGCCTGTTCTTAGTGATCGAAGGTAAGTTCACATGTTTACAATTTATACTATATTAGATGTTTTAGATATTTTATACTGAAACTTTAGATTTTTCTGATTTCTTAGATAGTTTATGAGGATAGTTTGAAAAGAAAAATTTGAGATTATAGTGAAATATTGTTAAAAAATGTGGTGCTGATATATGGATCGAATATTTTGCAAATTCCAGATTATCAGCACTGGTGTTGATAAATGGAAAATTGTACGTAAATACTTATTCCATATTTTTAATTGTAAACCGTGTTTATTTGATTCATAGAATTCAATTTTTTTTCGTAAAAGTATAAGTTTATACCTTCAGAATCCAAATTTTAGTATGGTGCTGAAATTAAATTTGCCACGTGTCAGCATAGTGCTGATAATGCCATCCTCTCCTAAAAAAATCAAAATTCTTTCCGATATTATACTAAATTCAGAACTTTGCAAGTTGGTCAAAGAAATGACAACTAAAGTCTTCTCTTTATATCGTTATCTTTATTTAGTTTTTTTATTAAATTTTCTTACTGCTAAATGTTTTTTAATTTCTTCACAAATTCGCTCGTTGTGGCGGAAATTAGATGAGGCCTATGTTCATCAGTGGACGTCATTGGGCTGATATGATGATGATGATGAAATGTTTGTACTTACCTATCTAGGTACTAGTAATACCTACCTACCATATTATTAAGTAAGACAGTTTCTAATGAGATTGAACTAAATTAGGTACCTACATAACTATAAAGATGAACTTTGTTAAGTTTATAAATACTATTAGATTAGAAGTAAAATATTTTTTCTATCCTCAGTCACATATTACCTACCCCTAGTCAATAAAAGAGATAATAACCTAATAACAATTTTTAATTTCAATACCACCCTCACAGTGCTGATAATTGGCTCAGTCTATGCTACTAATTGGTGGTCATGGTGCTGATAAATGGTGAGATGGTCATTTTTTACTCTTGCCTATCTAAAACAGAAATTGGATAAAGATAAACATGTTTTTTAAATTATTCATCTTACTGATTTAATATTGAAACTAGAAAACTCGTCGTAACGGGTGGAACAGTATTTTTCAATGTGATAAACGGGCTTAAATTAGGACTTACTCTTAAAGTGCTGATAATTGGATCAGTGCCCCTATATATAGAATTCTCGTCTCTTCTCATTTTTGGTGAAATCTAGGCTCCTCGAATATATGTGATCCACCAACACGTATTAGGTCAGCGTGTGTAAACTGCCCTTAACCCTCTCAGCTCTCTAGATAGATCTTCCGCAAAGGTATCATAAGCATAAAAGTTACAAAAATAATTTCTTTGTGTGAGACTGGTATCTAAACTAGGTGTTTCTGTCATATACAGATTACCGGGCCCCTATACAAAGGTTTTCAGGAATTGTAGTGATAACCTCAAAAAGCTCATTGTGACCGGCAATATAGAAGGAACAACTTCGAGGACGCTGTCCGATATATTGGTTATTAATTTTTATTTTATTATTCAATAAAATATTCAAAGGTGTTTAGGCTCCTTGGGAAAATAAAAGTCTTTAATAAATATACATTAGGTATGTAATTACTACAATCATTGACTAGAAATTGTGATACAGCCAAAAGCGACAATTCTTCCCAACAGTAAAATAACATAATACGAGTATTATAGCATTAACATATTATATAAACATTTATACCCGCACTAAAGACATTCGAAACTTTAACATGAATAAAAGCTTACGCAAAATAATAATTAATACTAATAATTAATTATACAATATTATTTTGAAAAACTAGCTATTATTACAGTTTAAATTAGTAACTATTACTAAAGTTATGTTAGAAATACGTGCAATAATGTAATTCAAGACGTCATCTCCTCAAGAGACACAATGCAATAAGCAGATGCAACATTATTATAATAATAATAATAATATTCTACCACATTCACACAGCGCCATCTAGTCCCAAAGTAAGCAATTATATTTGCTTTTGTTATGGGTACTAAACAACTGATATACTACTTAAATATTTTTTTTTTTGTAAATACGTACATATTATAGACAAATATTTATTATATTATTATTAAGAGAGATTTTTTTTCATTTGTTTATCATTTTTACAGAAGTTTAACAAATAATATACAATAGCAGCTAAAAACTTATATCGTGCCTCTACTGGGCAAAGACAAAAATATACACTAAGATGTTACTATATATGTCATCTGACAGCTATAATAGTGCACAAAATGTTAATATAATGTTAAATATCCTAGAAAATCAAAAGCAATCTATTCTGGTTATAAAACCCTATCTAGAACAATAAGTTAGAGTACCTTGTGAAGGGGATTAAATTGTCTTTCCACCACACGGTGGAGGTAGAGGTAGGGTAACGAAGGATGTGCTTATTAAGAGCCAATAGAATCGCCTAATGTACTTAGCGTCGCACAAGCGGCAGCTTCGTTGGAAACGGCTTAGTAGAGCAAGGTTTTACATGTATGATTAAAATTAGATTTTATATCAAATCTATTAGAAGTAGGTACATTTCATTTTGACAGTGTCGATACGCATCCAACTTAGCGGCCTAACACATCCTTGGCGGTAAAAGCTCACTAATTTCATAGCCTCATTACGCATCTTCGCAGGGGCCAGCTACATCGCACATCTTTAGTGGAAACGCAACCTTACTCCTTTAATATTAAATAGGTTCTCTACTCAACTCGTGCCCGGAACGAAGCTCATGTGCACAAATTCAAATATAACATAAATGCAACTTATTACACTGAATAATTCGGTTACTTTATTTTATATCAATGGTAATGCTAATTAAAACTATTAAATTTTGACTCTATTGTAATGTAATACAACACTTAAGTAATGACTAGAATTTCTATTTAAATTTATAATAACTATTGTTTCAATACTTCGACACAACCAGATTAAAGTAACTCCTACTTTAATCTGGTTGTGTATAAGTCTCCTTTCAACATCTGAAAGAATTTGATCTTAAAATCCACTTATCTATCCTCACAAATCATATAGGTACACAATTTTAAAGGTACATGCATCTCCCTATATCCTCTATAAGAGTTTAAATAAACTACAAATACAGTGTTCTGCTCTGAAATGAAATACTCTTAAATACTCTGAAAAAAAGAATTGAAATATTTTAAGATTTAAATTATTACAGAGGGTTGAAGGAGACATATGGTCCTCTGCATTTATGATTTCTATTTAACCGCCAGCATTGAGGCGGGCAAAAATGTGAGCTACTTGTACTAGCCCCTAGTAGTGAAGTAGTTCCACTCGCCTCTTGGCCCTGTCGTATATATCTCGGGGGACTCACCGATGGTCTTGGATCTTGCTGACGCATGTATAAAACAGCTGGCCTCCGGGGCCTGCAAATTTTGTTTCTTTGCCTTATTTTACGCTTGATGTTTGTCATTTTTGCTTCCAATACACTCAATCTACGTTCTAGTTGAGCCTGCTCATCCTTCATTTCCGAAATAGAACTATTTTCGTTAGTTTTTTCGAGGTTCAAATCAGATAATTGATCTTGTAATTTCACAATATCATCAAGTTGAATTGACATTTTGTTTTCATTTTCCGACACAAAAGTTGGTAGATCTTGAGTAGACGATATAAATTCAACGATATCTATAATAACATCTTGAGCTTGATCTCTGCCTGCGCTTTCATATCCTGATATATTAATAGAGAGACATAAAATTTGTCTCGCTGCAATAAGATCTTCAATAGAAAACTGCGTTGTGCACAATTTTATTAAATTGTTTAAGTTTGTTAAACTATTAAATTTTTGGATGAGGAATAAAACTTCGTTTACGACGGTGTTGGAGCACGACATGATTATTGTACAGCAAGTGGCTTTTTTGAAGTTTTCGCGCCGAAATATAAACGCTAAAATATGTCGCGAATCAGTCCTCAACACAACATAACCGTTAATATTATAATAACATATGTAGATGCTATCGACTTTAATACCCGATTTATTATTTATTACGACCGATCACGCGGATGTCCGGTAGAGAACTGCATGGCTTGTATGCAAGGGAGTTCGACAAGGTTTGTAATTACCTACAAAATTTCCGATTTGTATAGAGTGATGCGAAATATTATTTTAATGTTAGGGCAGGACAGTTCTTTATCGTATGCGTTGAATAAATATGATTTAAAAGTTCAGTGTTTTTATTCGATTGGGTATTTTAAGTTAACAAATCAGTTCTATAATAATGTTTTTGGTTAAATATCAATAAAACCGAATTATTTTATGGAAATTTTGTCAGTATATCTATATTTTTTTAAAGCTGTTTTTAAATTATTTTTGTTTTACACTCGTACCTCAAGGTGATGTGTGAAAGAGTTGAAATATAAAATCTGAAAATTTTCGCTCAATACTTGACGAACGTTTAGTAGATACATACAGGCAAACTAGTCTTTGTGTACCTGTACTTATAAAATAATGGACATGGTATCCCTTACGATATATTATTGGAAGAGCATTTAAATAAAGTAAGGTAAGGGTTTAAATCTGCTTGAAAAACTTTTAAAATTGTTGAATAATGGATTAAAATAAAAGAGTTGAAAGTAGGTACTAATTGCAAGTAGTAATTTTTGTTTTTGTTTCTTAGTTCAATTTGTTCTCAGTAGATATTTATGTAATTAAACTATTTTGCAAACAGTTGAAAAAATAAAATGTAGGTTTTGCCAAAGTAGGTAAGTACATGTTCACGTACTTTCAAATTCTCCGGAAAAAGAAACGTGTTTTCCGTTTACATCATCCGTGTTCTTGTGTTATTTTAGGAAAACACGTGTACCAATAGAAATGGTTAACAGCTAGCAGGTGTTGTTTCTCACCTTAGCGGGTAAGGTGGTCGCCTCACCCCTTTCAGCCGCCATCGTAACTGTGTTTCGGAAACGGTTGCCATAGAAGAAATACTGTTCTTGATCCGTGATAGAATTTTGTTCTTTGTCCGCAACTAGTTGCGATGGTAATACAAACTTGTAATCCCTTCGCCTTCGGAGACAATTTTCCAAAAATATTATTTATTTCTCGCGGTAGCGTAAATTAGGTGAGGCCTATGTCTAGTAGTGAACGTGTCGTTGGGCTGATATGATGATGCTTCTTTAGTGGATGCTTATAATACAATCCACCATTCTTATAATACCTACTCGGCACGCTGATGTTAATGGAGATCGAGGTGACCACTTTAACCGCTATGCCACAGTAAAATAATTATGGTACTAACGCCATCTGTCGCAAATATTCGAACTAATTATCGCTATTAGGATCAACCCCTGATTCTATGCCGTCCGAAAGTTTTACGATCGGAAACTGATAGCTTGACACAAGGCAGGAACTCGATCCAACGGAAACAAAAATGCAATTCATAGATCCGAACGGATACTCCTCGGGCTTTAAGAATAAGGCTTTTAGAATCCGAGAACTGGATGTGTTTAAAGATAACGTTCCAAATGGTAGAAAATTTACTAAAGTAGTAGAAAGCTATTAGTAACAAATAAAAAATATGTATTTATTTCTTTTTACATATAAATATAATGGCTATGACCTAATGAGAGCTAAACGTTAGTATTTAGGTCCTATTGTTTTAATATAAAAACTTTCTTTTTCTTATATTAGACTAATAGTTTGATAGTAGGTAACTTTAAACACTCGCAAACGTCAACGAAGTAAATATTCGGAAAAATCAAAGTTAGAAATTTGTTTGAAAAGTGACTTTTACTTACTTAAACCTTTTATTAATATAAAAGAATAATTTATTATGACTGTAAGTACTGTAACATATTTCTTTTTTTAAATATTTCATGTTGTTTTTATCGGGATTGATTTTATAGAAACGAGCATGAGCAACGTCAAGTACTATTTAATTTCATGCAGGCTCATGAAGACCTTGCACGAGGGCGACTCATAAGCCCTTTATTTCAATATAATGTTTCTCGGAAGTTGTATTTGGCGCAAAATTGTTAGCTGGAAGTTTTGCCACAATTAATGTCAAAAGTTTCCCATGTCGGATTTCTGAACTTCATTTAGGCTCCCGCTTCGTAAACCTTGCCACTCGGATACGGAAAGAGCAGTTTCCGACGGCTTAGAATCACCCCCTGGTCGGGCTGTGCCCTGGGCGTGCCGACTGCGTGGCCCGGACGGGACACGGATTTGAAACGTTAAATACATTTTGTATGAAGCAGTTTATATTACACAGTGCATGATCCGTGTCCCGTCCGGGCCCGTTTACTAACGTACGACGCTCGTCTACACCACGGTTGTGCACGGCGCGGACATGGCCCGTCTAATTTATATGATCCCTTATTCTCACAAAGAATACAATAATATGTACTCACTTACATGAGAACAATATTTTCTCTTATTAATGCAACATTCAATAAATCTTATTTGTACGGGTGGGCACATTTTTGTTTTATTCACTATTAGCTGACCCGGCAGACTTCGTACTGGTTACCTACTTTGTGCAGCGGTAATAAATTGCAAATTGACTCTTTGAAGTTAGGACACACCTACATTTCTTAGACAACAGTGAGTGATTATAATTTAATATGAACTTTATTGAATAGCAATAAAGTTTAAATTGACTCTACATTTTATTTAGTAAACGTTTATATGGGAAAAAGAAAAGGGCCGTTTTTAGGGTTTTCCCGGCAATTATTCGATTTTTTATCACCTTTTAAACCTTCCCTAGACCTCCACGAACATTTCAAGACCAGCATAAGATAAATCCGTTCAGCCGTTCTCGAGTTTTAGCGAGATAAACGAACAGCAATTGATTTTTATATATATAAATTAATCACTAGGTACTAATAAAGTAAAAAAAAATAAGTGAAAACATCAAAATATCAATCCAGAAAAATAAGTTAATAAAGTGTGTACCTACTCAAAACGAATTAGGATTGGTACTAGGTAGAAAAGAAAGCAAGGTTAACAAATAAATAATTAAGTAAAAAATATAATAATATATCATTTATTTCGAGTAATACAGACTCATAGTGTTAGTTACAAACAACTTATAAACTATGTTAGTAGCTATATCTAACATAATTGAAATAATGCGTATGTACAGAGCAGTCGTTGTTTACACTGCTGCAGGATAACAGGCCCGGCTGATACCCTGCAGCAGCGATTAACAAACACGCAATCGAGCCTGCTCGCTATCATATCTAGGATGCTGTTGGCACTGCCCCGCACCCGGTGGACCAGGGACGCGCATCGCTTCCGCATTACAGTACAAAAACAGTTTACGTTGGCCTCCGCGAACATCCCTGAAGCACTGCAGTAACAGGGCAGCCCCAACAACATCCTAAACGCGTTATTATATTGAACTCGAAGGGCGCTGTATGATTTTAGAGTGCAATGTGCCCACAGACTACAGGTGTAAAAAGAAGTGCAATAAGCCCTAAAAAGAGTGTATTTCACCTCATCTGATGCACGTCTGAACCTGTACCTAGGCAATCATGTTAGCTCTCACACAAAGCGCCCTTCGTTCCCTGTCAATATAAGTATTCACCGTCCCCAATAACCCGACTGCAAAAAATCAAAAGATAAGCAACGCAACGCACTAAAAAGACCGAAAAATGGTTGTAATTATTATTCCTGATTAAAATTAAATACATAACATATGTATATATCTGTAATATCCATTTGATTCTCTTTATTTTGATACCCTACTCGATACGTCTGGTTAAAAAAAAGTTAACTACTTACAATTTGACGCCAAAAGTCCGCCGTTTTTATTTATGTTTTATTAATACCTATCTAAGGACAATAGGGTTTATGAGAAGAATCTAACAATACATTAATTGTCGAAATCCAACCAGCCGTCGCCATCCAGCCAAATTTACAAACATACAAGATACGCGCGAAAACAATACCCGTCCTGACAGTCGGGTAAAAAAGCTGCGCTTTAAAGAATTTTTTGACCCATTTGTTGTCTCCTAGAAGGCTCATTGTTATCGTTCCTAGCTAGAAAGGCAATAACATTTAATACTTGTTTTACTTACATTAAATATTTAGCAATTTCCTTTTCTTTGGTTTAACATTTACCTAATATAAATGCTAAACAAGTAATGGAAAAATTCTAATCCACGACTTGATTTAGGTACTATTGCGAAATAAAAATACATAATTATATGAATAGGAATACCCGATCACATGTTTTCTTATGTAGGTAAACATTGCGTCCTGTGAATGATAGATCGACATCTTTCCTGAATTCACTTGGACATGACCTCTGAGGTGCTCTGCAGCGGTCGCAACTACAACATTAAATAATATTATTTTAGCTAAACATAAACATACTATCATGGCTTATTCCGCGAAATGGTAGGTAGTCATCACTTCCCCAGCTATGTTCGGTCCCATGTCCCAGGGGGCAAGCCTATTGACATAAACCGGGCACATTTCCAGACGGGCACAACTCGGACGCTGTTACTGAAAAATTCAAGATAGAAAAACCCAATACCAATATTATAGCCCGACCTGGGCCCTGATTCTGATGATTCGTCGGATTGCTCCCGGATCGTAAACTTTTTCGAATCTTCTTTTTCGATCGACGGTCATATTCCAGACACTTCAAAAGCTAGCTAGCTTGGTATCAACCGTATGTTCGCATTATATATCGTTATATCAACAGATAAAATACTTCCTCTGTCAAATACTATAAAAGATCGTGGCGGCCGGCGGCCGCGTGCTCTGAGAATTACAAACACTACACTAGTCTGTTAATGATTTTAAAGCCAGAATTCGTCGAAATCCCATATTACGTATATAACGTATTATAAAACAAGACCTAAAACTCGGTGCCATTCGTCGTTATACAGGACATGCCCTAAATCAATATTTACAATTAAAGAGAGTGGATCGATCAAAACGCCTTTTGTCGCGATATGCGGGTGATAGGCACAGAAATATCCACTTTACTGATGAAATAAATTTCACGATTGAAGAGCACTACAATAAGCAAAATAATGATAAAGTGTATGGTCACAGTTCTAAAGAAGCTGCTCAAGTGGTCGAAAAGGTACAACGTGGTCATCATATATCTCATCATCATCACCATCACGTGGTCTTACAAAGCTACATTTTTGTTAAAAAGGAGTGAAAACTTCAGCCAAAGTGTATCAAGAGACAGTCTTGGATGATGTTGTGATACCTCTCAGCAATACACTTTTAAAATATACCGTGGACTTTCCAGCAGGAGGTCACAATCACAAGGCATGAACTAGCCAAGACTGGCTTGAAACAAACGTTGCGGACTTTATAAGAGCTGAAGACTGGTCCTCATCTACCTCTATCCTTAAGACAACAAATTATGGTCAGTTTTAGAGGACATGGCATGCTATAAACGACACGGTGACATCTTTTAAAAAATCTCTGGACCAGTCCGAAAGTGGCGAAATTTCCCATGGAAACAGTGCGTAAATCCATAGATTCATGGCCGGACAGATTAAATGCCTGTATAAAAGCTAAAGATGGCCATTCCCAATAGTTTTTTTTTTTAGACTTTAATAAATATGTATTTTTTTTCATTTGACCTGCATAACAAACTCGTGCATATCACAATCTTCTTTTCTAAATAGTTGTTTTAGTAAATAAATGACGTCAAAGATAATTATTAATTACAAACATAATTAAGTAAAAATTACGGACCATTAAGTAAAAGTGCTTTGTCTAGTCCCATTGAATTTAATAGTTAAGACTGTATGGTTTTGTTTTTATTTAATTTAGTTTGTTAGAGAAATTCGATCCTTATGATTGACCCTATCGGTGAACACCATAAAAGTACAGGGTGTTATTTATTAGAATTTTAGCTGGTTTAATTCCTGTGTAAGGCAAACGAATTTCCGAAAATAGATAAATGCAGTTTTGTTTCTTTTAAAAAATAAAGGAATGTTTCTTTTGAATAAAATGATCTATCTCCAGTATTAGTACTTTCCCTCTAGATGGCATTAAAAAACTGCACCCTGTATAAGAGGACACAGATGGGAGAGCGGACCTTGCCTTTCAATGAAAAAAATAATGGAGTGATAATATTAATAAAATACTTTTAATAATATTATCAAATACCTATATCAAATAAACATTTAAAATAATAATTCCATTTTAATTCATTCCAAAATTCTAATGTCTTGTATAAAAGAGCTCATCAAAAAGGTGATAATTACAATAATTAAAAAACAACTTATTTGGCTAAAAAGATTTGTATCCAAATTATTATGACAGATATAACTGTCAAAGTGACATCGACATTTCGACATCGCCGATTATTCTGAAGGAGGTTGTTTGAATTTAAAGTTGCACTTTTACTCATTTTGTTAAATTAAACAATATCAAAATGCCGCTACAAAGAGTCGTGGCTTTATCCAGTTTAATTATACAAACTAGTCGTTCAAATATGATAATAAATACGAAATATCAACAGTTTAACAAGTACACGTAAGTAACTTTGTTCAGCTATTATACGAAATTTGAGTCATAAACATGTTTTGTAGCCAAGACTACTTTATTTTTAACTCTTGTGTGTTAAATAACAATATTTCATAAATATAACAACAACAACTGTCTTATTTATGTGCTTTTTACGTTTTATACCAAGTAAAAATTGGTGGTTTTGGGCTTTCACATATCATTATTGCTATGTACAGAAGTATATAAGTCTCTATACATCGAAATCTGACCGAATAAAGCTATTCTCGTTATATAAAAATGTTTCTAAATATTTCGACGACATTGTTTCATATTACATCATTCTAAATTAGCATGTTTACTTCTTGTTTACATGTCCAATTAATAATACGTAGATAACTCGTGGAATACTGTTGTTGCAAAATCTTTAAAATCAGTTTTAATATCATAATTAAAGCAACCTATAATCTAAATATTGTTATTATTGAAAAAGTACATTTTAGTAATATTAATTTAGTGTATTGTCATGAGTCATTATTTACGGAGAGGAGTATGATGGTCATCCTCTGTGAACAGAAGAAAACCTATTGCGGTGTCCTTTATCAGTAAGATGTGCTTATATAAATACTCGCACTCTATGTTCCAGGTGTTTAACTATAAACCGATTCAAACATACCAAGGTGCTGAAAACAGAAAAAGAAAAATTCCGAACATTTGTCATTACGAGATACATTGATTATGTGAAAAACTATACAAAAGTACTTGAGGCACGATTCCCTACTGCGGTTAAAATGTACAGAGTGTTCAGTGTGGGAATCAGAGACTTTCTAACAGATTTAAAAAAATATATATCTTTACGCTTACAATTATCTAGAGATCACGGATTTACGAAGATGAGCAGACAAGAAATTGAACTGTATCAGAAAATGCCATCTGATATGTGGAGGATCGCACCAGTTTTGATTCTCTCGGCAATCCCATTTGGCAATTACCTCATCTTTCCTTTAGCGTAAGTGGAATTATTTTTATTATCAACAGCATAGTGATATAATTACTATGCTATGCATTGAAGTATATACTATTTGGTTTCACCATACAATATAAATAATATTAAAAATAAATAATAAAGTAAATGCCTGTTTATATATTTTTTTAAAGTCAATAAAAGCAGTTTGGATATTAGGTATACCATGATACTTAGCGTTGTTTAAAGATAGATTGAGCAAGTTGTGTTTATATAATGCTAACACAAAGAATTTCCATAAATATTGGCAAATTATGCTGTATTTTATGGTGTAGTGTAGGACCTAACAATTAATTTTATTTATGACACATCAGACCTCTTTTTAATAAAGAAGTCTGATGTATACCTGTCAAAATGACATTTCAAAAACGATTCCTTTAGCATAGCAGAGTTTTTGTGTTTTCAAATTCAAAATACGTTTAAACCAATCTAAATAGCATGATATTACTATATTTCAGGTTCCTGAGACCTCGGAAACTACTTTGCTCACATTTCTGGTCTATACAGCAAAAAGTTGAATTCACCACACAAGATCTTATCGAACGCCTTAAGTACAATAAGCCAGTATTCCGGGCTTTACAATCGAAAGTACACAGTATACCAAACAAGGACATTAGGTACAAGTGGAAGCAAGTTGTTGCATTACTGGGTTCGGGTGTACACCCGAAGACTGAAGATATTCTTGAGTGCAAAGAGTTGTTTGCTAGTGAACCTTATCAGTTGGACAGCCTAACCTATGCTCATTTAGTAAGTTATTATGATTAAAAATATTTTATTATTTATGTTAATCAATAGTTATTTCAACAACACATTTAATTATTATGACTGACTTGTGAATCATACAGACCACGATCAGAGAAATTGAATCAAAATATTGGGCAACTGAATAACCTATTCATTAGTATATAAAATATAATTATAATAATTGATGGGCCTGTTGGTCTAGTGGTTAGTGACCCTGACTGCTAAGCCAGAGGACGCAGGTTCGATCCCCAGAACAAGTCTTTGTGGGATGAGCATGATTGTTTGTTCTGTGTCTGGGTGTAATTTATCTATAATATGTATGTATTTACAAAAATAAAGTATTTAAGTAGTATATCAGTTGTTTAGTACCTATAAAACAATCAAATATAATTGCTTAATTTGGGACTAGGTGGCGCTGTGTATATGTAGTGAAATATTATGATAATTGTAACAAAACCAATATTATTAAACCATTAATATACTAACAGAAGAGACCCTTGCCCAGCATTGAGATATTAATTGTGTACTTAATTATTAATTTAAAATGTTACTTTCTGTTTAACTTTATACTGATATGAGTATAACACAAAGTTAATAGAAAAAGACAATAAGTGTTGCATGTATATATTATAAACAAATTCATAAGAAAAACATAAAATGATGGTAATAATGCAACATTGCCCTTATATCATCATATCAGCCCAATGACGTGCACTGCTGGACTGGCTTGACATAGGCCTCATCTAATTTCCGCCACAGCCAACGATTTTGTGCCGAACATAGAACTTGTCTAACATTGCCATCAATTAGTAAATATTCTTCGGAAAAATAATACAAAATACAGATTTTTTCCTTTCTTTCAAATTTTTTTGTTCTGAGCCTTGTTTTCTATCAATTGCAATTTGCCTCCAAGGCTGGCCCTAGAAACTGTTTTGTCGAAACTTAAACTTTTAATTAGCAATTTGCAGAAATGAGCCTCAATTTCTCTCTTGTTTCTAATTTAATTTTTTTAAGGCATGGGTATTTGTCGACGTGTTTGTTTTTTTTTTTCTTAGGTACATGTACAGGTATGCAATGCCCACCTTATTTTTTTATTAAACTGCTGAACCGGCCTTACACAAGACATCTATTCTCGAAATTTCATCAACATACACCTAGTAGATTTTGAGTAAAATGGCGGTGACATACGGACAGAGAGACATAATGAAACTATAAGGGTTCCGTTTTTGCCATTATGTCATTTTGGCGATATTATAAGGAAAAAAGACTGTGTTTTTTATTAATTTTAAATCTTCCATTATTTTTTGAACTCCCTATTATTTTGTTTATGCTGATGAGCAAAAGTTTGATAAAAGAAAAGAATATGACAATGTATGTTTGTCTTTTAGGTAAAATTACTTATAATAATCATAATTTATATTACTTACCGCTGCTGGGATTGAAACTCATGCCTTTGACAATCAGTTATATGGCCTAATCTATTGCTATGGGGACTACTGTAGATGAGACCTATTTAAAACATATTATAGATTTTTTAAAGGGAACTCTTCATTGCTGATATTAATAATGAAATATTGCACTCTGGAAATACTACTGGAAAATAGAGAGAGTAAATATATGCTGGGCAAATTCTAAACCTATATAAATACTAATCATCATCGTAAAACCTTAATTATTTATTTAATTAATTTTAAAGAAGGCTTACAGTCTAATACACCATTAGTATACATAATAATTATAATCAGGTTGCTAAATACAAGCCTCCACACATTATTACAATTAAATTTATTTTCTCTTATTCCAGGGTTACCTACAAAAAATGCATGGTATGAACAAAACTTTGTTTAGGAAAAACAAGTTAAAATACAAAGCATTTATGCTTATGGAGATGGACAAAGCAATCATTAGAGAAGGCGGCGTGGACAACCTTAGTACAGAAACATTAAGATATGTATGCTACATTAGGGGGTTAAACGGCAGTCACTTAACCAACCAAGAAATGAAAGCCTGGCTTTTGAAATGGCTCAAAATTTCCGACCAAGTGGACAAAACTTCTTACTCGCTTTTATTACATACTCCGATACTCCTAGCTTATAATCACCCTCAAAATTGGGTGTTGATATATTAGGGTGTACTGTGATGTAGCATTAAATGCGTTTCATATTTTTATATGCGTTAAACGCGTAATAGATTTATCGCTGTTCAGCTTTGTAGAACACTGGTAAATGTTTATATTAACTGTACTTATTGTAAATAATACTCTCGGATTTCGGAAGCAAAAAGTGGTATCGCCTAGAAACAGTTGATAAATTAAAAATGTGTTCTAACTATTTCAAACACAGCACATTTTCATTTGACGCTTTAGAGCGTTTATACCAGCAGAATGGCAATGTTGCAATTTAGTGTCATATTTTGTGGTTTTCAATTTTATTTATTTAATCAGAGCTATATTTTAAAGATATGTTATTAAACTTTTTAGAATTACGTAAATGTGTTTTAAAAAGTAAGTATTTGTAATGCTTATAGTTATTTTACTACGAAAATAACGCCCTGTAAGTTTCCAATGTGTTATTTGTGTGCAGCACGACGTCTTATTTGTAAATTATTAGAATATTAGTTATTATAAATCATAGTTAGATAATTTTTTTTTTAAATTAAATTTATTTATTTATAACATTAAATTATTTATAATTATAACCTTATTAACTATTTACTTACATATCTACAACTTCCATTTACAATACTATAAATAAATAATAATACAAATGGTAATGTGGGCTAGGCGTCAAAGTATTCATCGGCATCACTGTCACAAGGGAAAGTGCCCAGAAGGCTAGCAGCATTGCCACGCTGGATGGCAATGCTGATTCTCTGTGCGAGATAAAAACCTGCCCTCTGGTCACGTGAAGTGTCGATTAACCGCGTCGCTAGTAAATAATAGGATTAATGATAAGTTTCTCACAGTATGTTTTTGTCTTTGTTTGTTATTATATACTTATTATCTATATTCGGTTGTTATTTTAATAATTTAGGATAATAAGATTCTGTTATTTATTATCACTGATTTACTCGTAATAATTAAAATTTGTAAAAGGGACCTCTGTATGGTAAAGCTACGAGATACCTAATGAAATTGAGTGAAAATAGAGCTTTACGCTGATTGATCGAGAGGTGGCGCGCTTACCACTACAGATGTCGCCTTGTCGCGACGAGATGTGTATATAAGAGAGGCCGATTTCGCCGTAAAATCACTTCTCGCATCGCACTCAAGGAAGGAACAAGGAACTGAAGAAATAGTAAGAAATAGAAAAAAGTACTCTGAAGAACAGTATATTGTTTTATAATAGTGATAATTACGTGTATGTGTTCTGTGTTAACCCCGAACCACAGGCGCCATACAACGAGGTTCCCCAATCCAGCAACTGGGGTGTGCCACACGCTCTAGCACCGCACTCTGTTGGCGAACTCCGGGGCATTCCCCAGACAAGTAGCCAACAGAGGCATTGCACGCCGCGGTGTGTGCGCCACAGAACTGTAAACGCAATGAATTTTACATACTTTTCACGAAATTCCAAAAAGTTTAATTAACATATTTTTAAAATGTAGCTCCAATTATACAATAAAAATTGAAAACCACAAAATATGACACTAAATTGCGATTACGCTTGATTGACCCATATATTGATGTGACTCTCTATTTCTGTCATTTTTAACATAATTCCCGGAAAACATCAAATGGCAGCTCTACATTTTCTCGCGTGTGCTCTCTCTATAATAACCTTGGAGACGAGGCGAAGCGAGAACTTGAGTGTGGCATGAACACTCCCGCATAAGTCTCGCTGTGCCTCGCCGAGAGTGTACCACAAGCACAGCACAACAGCACAAATTTTGATATGGGTCTCTAATGTTCAGAAACCTATATAAAAAAATAAACCAATGATGAATCATTCAATCTCATATGATGTTTCCCGCCAGTTAAACGCTAACAGCGCATAGAACGCCATACGCGTATGGCGTTCTATAAGAAGTTGACCAAAATATTATCATCATCATAATTTTAACCCATTAACATCCCACTGCTGGGCACACTCCAAAGAGTGTGGAGTGAATATAAAATAAATATTATATTAATATCATTCATTAAAATGGTCGCTCGCAGCCTGCTACTGCTTCTTATTAGTTCCTAATATTATTATGTAAGTATTACATTCAATGTCTATGTTATTTTGTGTTTAATTATCTGTGGATTGTTGTGCACTAACAGTATTATTTGTCTCTTGTAAGAGGAATAAAGTTGTTGAATAAGTGGAAGCATTCGTTTTCTTTGCTGTTTCATTGGGTTGCGACCGGTGGAGCAGATGATACGCCCTCAATCGAGCCGCGACAAAACACTATATCATATTATAATTAATTATTCTATTTTTGAGTTTGAAGAAGAATGATTCAATGAGAACGATTTCATACATGATTGTAAAATATTTCTATTAAAAAATAAATATTAATTTGCCGAACAACAAAGCCGATCCGAAGCAATTACTGCATTTGTTCGGTTATAAGTAATCATTTTGTGCCGATCGGATAGTTTGTTCGGTTCGGCACTAAGTATAAAAAGCCGACCCGTAGCAACTACTACACTACATTAAAGCCGTCCTACATGGTTATAAACTTGCCTACCACTGAGGTGCCCTTGTTGGATTCCAACCGAGTAGCCAGCTGTTGTAAACCAAATTTCATACAAACTACGCGGATGGCAACCAAGGTCACTCTGTTGGAACGCAAGTTTATAACCGCGTAGAACACGTATTACGTTCGGCATCATCGCTCCCGGTCATTACACCTACTGAACTCGTATTTATCGTTAAAACCGATATGCATAAGTCGGCCTGCAGTTGCCGGGCCGAATGATTCTACCTCGGCTATTCGTCAAAGAAATGTGACAAGGAATCAAGGAAGTTTATAACATTATAATTGGTTTATCTATGGTCAATATGACCATAGATAAATACAATTGACAGCCAGCAATGAATATAAATAAACCATAGATTATACAATATACGGAGGGAAATAAACTGTCGAAAAAAGCGAGGTTATTTCAAATAATGCCTCATTATATTGATAAATGTTTAATCATTTGGTTTATGTTCTTACTATTTATGATAGAAACACGAAGACCAAATAGTAAGGAACTGTTAGCCGTCTGGCAAATAGAATGTGAACTGGGGATGATCGCTGATCCAGACTGTCCTATAGACGGAGGCTGGACACCGTGGAGTCCATGGAGCCCATGCCAAGGACCTTGTGACAACTTGGGTCATCGCCAAAGATACAGGGAGTGCACCAACCCCTCACCGTCGCAAGATGGCTCACCTTGCACTGGTGCCGATGTTCAAACTGAAATTTGCTACTTATCTAATTGTACAGTAAATGATTTTCGCAAACTCATTTCTGGAGATTCCATTAGAATGAAAGCTTTTCATTATTTGGAAGCTGCTCCAGCTCTGATGGAACGATGTTTACAAATGGAATGTTCATTCGAAGCCATTGAAGCTGCTTTGAAAAATGATAATACTTGGCAACTTGATTCAGAATCCCTGTGGAATGCACTACTGTGTGTAAAACGTAATCTTGGATGTCCCTTATCTGGAGATTGGGGTGCCTGGGGAGCTTGGTCAGAGTGTGGTGCTCGCTGTGGAAATGGCCATAGATGGAGGCTTCGAAAATGTGATACCCCGCCACCTACAGATGCCAACTACGTGTGTACAGGATTGCCCTTACAAGCAGATGAGTGTATAGGCGACCAATGTGCTATCACTAGTCGCGATTCCAGAGGCAGTTGGGGTGAATGGAGTGCATGGTCATCATGCTCGGAAAAATGTGGCCCAGGAGTCCAGCAGCGAAGAAGACTCTGTCATGAAACGTATACTCCACACGCTTTTGGCACTTGGGGAACTCATTGTAGAGGGCAACATGATGAACGAGCATTATGTCAAAGTCCAGTTTGCCACCTGGAAGGTGGATGGTCAGGTTGGAGTATATGGGGGCCGTGTTCTCACACCTGTGGGGCTGGCAAACGATCACGATCTCGATCATGTACGAGACCCGTTCCAGTGGGTCACGGAAAACCTTGCGTTGGCTCTAAAACTGATATAGGTCCATGTTATTTAGCCCCTTGTGCAGGGTATTCGCATAAAGTGGCAATATTTAACGGAGAATCTTATCTTCATTATAATTTCAGCAACAAACGTGCAACACTGTTTCACTTTTTCTTAAGGTTCATGCCTTTATCTCATCGTGGCATTTTAGTACGTAGAGGAGCAATGGACGGTTCATATGTTCGGTTGAGTTTGCAGAAGCGGCACGTATGCCTAGATGCATGTGGTTCTAGTCGTCCGTGCTGCCTACCACGAATTTGTTCCCATACCCATCTTCAACCAGCCGCATGGCACTCTGTTCTCATAACTATTACTAATGAAGGTGGTGTATTAAGACTAGATGATGCCCCTGTAAGCTTAAGAAGTGCCTGGCCGTGTGATCCTGTTTTACCCGATAATAAGCTGAGTATTTTTGTTGGTGAAAGACTTCAAGGACAAGTCCAAGAACTGATTATGAATTTTATTCCTCTACGAATGACGATGTTGCGCGATACAAGAACAATCAACCTAGATTTCTACCCTATTATGGCTTCGAACATTGCTTACGATAAATCCACTATTAATGAAGCTTATTTACGCATAAAAGACGATTACTACTTACGTCTACCGTGTTATACAAATGAAGAAGAATGGGTCCTGGAGATTACCATAAAACCTAAGAAAGAAGTGGGTACTATTATTTTTTTAAAAGACGATTTTAATAAAAATTGGCTGCATGTAGAGTTGCTAAATACGAGGCTTCAAATTAAGTTAGCTATTGGCGAATATAGATATGAAAGTAGCAGTACAATTGAGTGTCCACCGGACCGTTGGCTCGATGTGACACTTACTAAGAAGCAGGCAACGAACCATATTGAAACATCTATTAATTCAGGCGAGCGTATACTTATACTACTTGAAGAGGTATTTGAATCAGTTTACAAAATTGACCCAAATATATCATTAACTAGCCATAAGAAAAAAAAAGGTGCTAATTTATGTACAGATGAATTTTTTATTGGAGGAGTACCTAATGAAGTACAGCTGTATTTAAAAGACGAAATTTTCACTCCCTTCTCAGGAGTTTTAGCGTCAATCAGAGTTGACAAGCAATTTTTAGACCTGCACGACCATAGTTTGGAGCGGTTTAAGGATGATAAAGTTCAGGTGTCGTCCAAGACTGCCAGTGTATCTGGATCTTATCATGAGACAGCTTGGGGCAAATCGAACCGTTTGAATTTGACCTGTTTACATGCCAGAACGGCCGGGACGCCAGATTTAGCCAGGTGGCTGTTTTTGGATACAACAGTAACAGAAGTTCTGAAAGACAAAACATTAAAAACAATTGATGATGGCAGGGTACTTAAACTAGTAGCGACAGCTGATAATGACTTGCGAGGTTTCTACACGTGTCGCGCACACAGAAACAGGCACACTCGGAATATTGTTACGTATGGTGTCTTGGGCAAAATACATTACAAATTGCATAGTCCAGACTTGACCACAGCCATTGCTTGTATCACTACCTTTAGCCTTGTTGTTGGAACCTTATCGTGGCTCATCATTGAAGGTTTCCACGACCTTCGCACAGGCTATGGTTTTTTCAGAGATGCACATTTGTCGCCTGAAGAGGAAGCTGAAGCGGTATGTAGATATATTGATCATAATAGTAATTTAATTGGATCGAAGCAGAGTGCTGCGTTAGCTAAAATTAACGCTAGGCGCCGAGCAAAACTTCTAGCTGCAAGTCGATCGAATTTTGCCGCACAAGAACCCCAAGGTCTCATGCAGGAGAACTTGCTAGGGGAGTCGCAGAGTGTTAGTGAATCTGATGTATTGCCCACTTTACCCGAAATTCAGAGTTGTAATGTGAAACTGACCAAGAATATGTACCATGTTAAGCCTTGTCTTACGAGTTCACTGCGATACGGCTCCTATACGTCACCTCGTACCAATGTCTCATCGTCCTCCTTCGAACTTGTTTCTCCCAGAGTACTCTGCTCGAAGCTGCTTCGGTCTAAAAGTATACGTTCATCTAAAGATAGCATGTCTTCGAGAAAAACTGAAAAGATGCGTTTGTCTGGGAAATTTCGGTCCAGCCTTGTAACTATAAAATCTTCAAGATGCATACACGCACAAAATTCGTCCCCAGCACAGAAAATACTGCAGAAGTTTCAAGAGCTTAAGGGTGATGATTTATAATGAGTTTCCACTAAGTTTTGTAGAGGTAATCCACCTTACACGTTATAGAAAAGTGTGTTTTATTTTCTTTCAAATAGCTAATGTATAAAGTTACCCTTCCGATCTCTGCAGCACAGTGCTGCTTTGCGCGGTGATTCCGATCGTACGGGCCGTCATTCAAAAATTATAAGTCCAAGAGCTAACACGGCCATTTTTTTGTAAACTATTGGATTTAGCTCTTGCGACTATTCCTAAAAATTTGAACTCATCTTCTATACTGTCACCCAAACCCGACTAAATTTATCAAAAGTTTTATTTTTGCTTATATTAATAAATTTACTATTAAATTGCATTGATTAATTATTAATCAATGCAAAAATAAATATAAAAAAAATACTTTTGCATTAATTGACAAATCAGAACCAACATTTGCGGTTCTAAGCCTATTTCAACCGCAAATTTTGGTTCTGATTTGTCAATTTCCCAATAAGAACTATCAGACAGATCATTTATCTAGAATTTTCCGAAAGGAGCGCCTCTACCTAGGTATTAACCTTTTGGGGGAAAAGGCGTGATGCTATAATTATGAATTGGTGGATATTTACGACATCATCATCATCATCATCATCATATCAGCCGTAGGACGCCCACTGCTGGACATAGGCCTCCTCAAGTGACTTCCAATAGGACCGGTTGTATGCGGCCTGCATCCAGCGCGATCCTGCTGTTCGGATCAGGTCATCTGTCCACCTTGTGGGTGGACGTCCTACGCTGCGCTTGCCGGTGCGTGGTCTCCATTCAAGAACTTTTCGGCCCCATCGGCCATCAGTTCTGCGTGATATGTGCCCTGCCCACTGCCATTTCAACTTGCTTATCCGGTGGGCAATGTCGGTAACTCTGGTTCTTCTGCGGATCTCCTCATTTCTGATTCGATCACGCAGAGAGACTCCGAGCATTGCCCTCTCCATAGCTCGTTGAGCTACTCTGAGCTTGTTTATAAGGCCCATATTTAGAGACCACGTTTCAGTGCCATATGTCATCGCTGGTAACACACATTGATCGAATAGTTTCGATTTGAGACACTGAGGTATGTCGGACGAGAAAATGTTTCGCAGTTTTCCGAACGCTGCCCAGCCGAGTTGGATTCGGCGATTGACCTCTGCCTTAAAGTTGGACCTACCTAGCTGGACTTTTTGTCCCAGGTACACGTATGAGTCAACAACTTCAAGAACCGAGTTCCCAACTGATACTGGGGTGGGTACAACATGGGCATTTGACATGACCTTCGTCTTATCCATGTTCATCCTGAGACCCACCTGTTGAGAAACTCGGTTGAGGTCTCCGAGCATTGTACTCAAATCTTCCATCGACTCTGCCATGACTACTATATCGTCAGCAAACCGAAGGTGAGTGATGTATTCGCCATTAATATTGATGCCCAATCCTTGCCATTCCAGGAGCTTGAACGCGTTTTCCAAAGTGGCCGTAAACAGTTTTGGAGATATGACGTCTCCCTGTCTTACGCCTCTTTTCAAAGGAATCGCCTTCGAACTCTGCTCCTGTACTCGGACTGACATAGTGGCGTTGCTATACATACACTTCAACACTTCGATATACCGATAGTCAATCCGGCATCGCTGGAGAGATTCAAGCACAGCCCATGTCTCGACCGAATCAAAGGCCTTCTCATAGTCCACAAACGCCAAGCATAATGGCAAGTTATACTCCTCGGTCTTCTGTATAACTTGCCGCAGCGTATGGATGTGGTCTATGGTACTGTACCCTTTTCGGAAACCGGCTTGTTCGGAAGGTTGGAAGTCATCAAGCCTGCGTTCGAGACGGTTCGTAATGACCCTTGAAAACAACTTGTAAACATGGCTCAGAAGCGAGATGGGTCTGTAGTTTTTCAATAAGGCTTTATCACCTTTCTTGAAGAACAACACCACCACGCTTCTGTTCCATGCTTCTGGCGTTTTGCCTTCGAGTACGACTTACGACGATTTACGACAGCGGAGGTCGAAAGATGCTTTTTCTTCATGCGCTTACCTTTTTGAACGCCCAAGAGCTGGCCAATTTATTCGTAAACTATTCGATTTAGCTCTTGGACTATAATTTAACCTTCGCCTCCCGAACCGTCCACCACAACGTGGAGTTTTCCACTGGTGGGTGGAGGGGTAAGTTACGATTACCCTTCCACCTACCATGCTAGTGAGGCTCGACAATCATATAGTAGTCTGCCCAATAGTAGTAATGATGATATATTTTGAGATTAATAACAGAAAACCAAATGTCTTTGTTATAATTTATTTGAAATAGCATCAATTACACATTAAATTAATAATTATAACCAATATTTGGCACTAGATTATACTCATAGCTATTTTATAAAAACACGATTTAATCAAATAAATGGCACCAAATACACAATTATTATAATATAGGATTTAATAACGTAATTATATCAAAATTATAACTAGGTCGGTATGTATTTTAATCACATGGGTCCAAAATAAAGGAACTTAATGTTAAAAATGTCTTTATAAGATTTACATAAATAATATAGTAATTACCTAATTATAAGCGGTTTATCAATAAACGATTATTATAATTATATGAGTAACTAAAATTAAATATTTCAATTCCAAAATTACAAGTATATTGCAAAACAAAAAATTACGTAAAACTCATAGAATTGCATTGATCAATAAATTTATCAGCCTCCATAATTATTATCTCTTTTCGAAACATTTCGTTTAATAATTTGAGATACGCTCTTAAAATTTAATTGTTTTGATTAGCTGGAAATATCTCTTTTTAAGTTTTTAATATGATTTATATGAAAAAATCCAAAAAATGGTTCCAATTTTCCATTTTAAGTTATTAACTAATAAATAACAGTTTCTATAATTAAATTCATTCTGAGGACTATCTATATATAAATTTTTCCGTTATTTCGTAGGTATTTCCTTAGTTTTTGACTAGTATTTATTATTCACCTTGTTTTTCTTTTTCGGATATCTGAATCAGCCGCTGCATAGCAAAATTTCCCTTACGCAACAGAATAATTCGAACATTTAGTTTAAAATCACTCAATGTTCTTGCCGTGTAGTGTTTAGACTAGCAAATACGAACTGTTTTTTGGTTAAGTTTTATGTTCCCGAAAACAGATTCCGAATTCAAAATTTGCCTTACATGTAAAATTCAACAAGACTTGCACGTTTGCATATTAACCGAACGGAAAAACCTGGTGCACACATTAAGATCTACAATTTTAAATTCCGAATACGGAAACAAGAGACAATAAGTGTAGCTGTGCGTTGGCAGTCAGCATTATACATTGAGTACTTATTTAAATAATTGTTAATAAAGGAAAATAAAAATAAATGAATGCCTTTACACATAGACATGAGCAAACTTATCAATGAAATAAGACCATTAACCTTAGGACCTCCACGTCAAATCGGTATCGCCGTGCCTTGAGCGCCAAGCTTTTAAAATACAGTACATTTTTGACGTGCCATGCCGTCATTGGCGCGGTGAGCACATTTTCATTTTACGTGTATAGACGTCTCTGGCGTTCAAAGGGTTAAAAATAGACACACAATATACATGCGTATAAGAACTACTGCGTGTACATCTAAATGTGCGTGTTCATATGAAATAAAAAGCAACTTTAAAATAACGTACTTAGAATACGTGTTTAAATAAATGTGACTGGTGTAATAGAGATCCTTTTTGATATATTAATATAGATTCTTTTTCCTCAAGACGACTCGCAAAATATAAAATGCGACACGAGTCTGAAAGCACTTAAGTAAACACAATTTGGAAGACATAGACTAGTAAAAAATAGGAAACAACATATTGCTTATAGCAAATAAATATCCATAAATAATAAATTTTAGTAATAGCTTAAATATCAGCAATACAATAACCATAAATATGTAAAATCAACACAATTTCAATTATAAAATAAATTGCTCTTTTGTCCTTTTATAACTATCTCTACTTGATACATTGAGCTGACTAAAAACGGATCTTTGACTGGGCACATACCTACGTACAATTTCCTGGTTAGGAATGCACAGTTTCCTAATTCGGAATCCAGATTCCGAAACATGAACGTTTGTCTTACTTACAAAATCACACACCCGAATATTTCCGATGGAAATAAAAGAGTCTGATGGTGGTTATTAGTTTCCGAATTTGAATTCCTAATTAAGAAACTGTGCATGTGCGCCGTAACTTAACTATAGCTAGGTAAATGGTTTACGAGCGACAGGTGACGAAAGACAGAGGAGGTGGAAGAAACAAAGTGAATTAATTTCGGGACAATCCCACCCACACACCTATCACTGTGAATCCTGTAAGCTGTAACATTGACTATGGTTAAACTTTGCAAACACCGAGGTATGTATATAAATTCGGAAGTATCAGGAAAAGTCCTACTATCTTGGAAAGAAAGAAGTTTATGAGATAAAATTGAAAGAAAAAGAGAGTGTTCTACTGGAGAATGGTTTTAGTTGTGCGTAATCTTTGATGATGATCGCCCCCACTCTTTAATCACCCCATCGCCAGCAAACCATTGCTGACTTACAAATCTATGACGTATATTATATTATATCCCTAAAATATTTTCGAAATTGAATAAAAAACTAATGTAATTGAGTACACACTATTCTAACTACAGCACTACTTCTATTTAACCTGTGAGAAAAATGTACTTCGTGTCAACTACAAACTGGTTGCTAAACATAATTTATCGATACTAACATTACAACGATTTCACTGACAGCAACAATTTCGTTTCAAATTCAACATAATCTAGTAACACCCTCGTTCACTATTTTAATTATATATAAAAATGATTAAATACTGAATCAATATTCAAAGAATTGCCATAACATCATGTTTCGCCATCAAATGCTGGTCCTATTTCGCACTCACAGAGAAAACAGGTATAAGATGAGTAACGCCGCTGGGCAGTTTTAACCCTCACTATAATAATAATAAGATTGAATTTGCCAATTACGGCGTGGCGTATACCTGTTATCACTGACAGTACGATATACTTATATAGGAGAGCGCCTAATCGTAATGTCGGTGTTCAGTGATATTTCTTCGTCGGTTAATAAGTTTAAATTGGTCATAATCCTGAGCGCGAGGTGGAATTTGTTTTTTGCGGCGTTGATAATAGTTAGCCGTGAAGAGTACTCCAGTACTGAGCAGAGCAGAAATCGTGAAGTTGAACATCAGACTCAAGTCTCCAGAGTCCACGTACACGGTAAACACGCGACCTGTAATGCAAATAACATATTATATAAATTCAACTATTAAGTTACGTATATATTTACAGATACAACGTTTCAGACGCGTGCTGTATCAGACATAAAAAATCTTCCATGCAGTTTGTATTAACCCATTTATTTCTATCGTGTCGTGCCCGCAAAAACCGCGAACCGACAAGAACTGTCAAATTCTATAGAAAAAATATTATTTTGTGTGAAACAGCACGTTAGTACGTGTCAGTAGATACAAACTCAGCTTTAAACCTTTAACACTCCACAAACGCCAATCTATACTAATATTATAAAGCTGAAGTGTCTGTTTGTTTGTTTGGTTGAACGCAAGAAACTCAGGAACTACTGTTCCGATTTGAAAAATTCTTATAAGTGTGGGATAGCCGATTTATCGAGGAAGGTTATAGTAACATTACGCTACGGCTAATAAGAGCTGAGCCAAATAAAGAACGACAGGAGCGAAGCCCCGCACGACTTGTAGTTACAAATAAATCGACAATTGAAAATGCGCTCTAATACCTACTTGAACAAAAGATCGCAATTTCATTCAGTGGCGATACAAAAACCCCGTTGAGCTTAAGGCTGGTATTTCGAAACTTGCAATACTTACCAAGATTAGTAGCCACAGAGATGACCCAAGTAGCGAGCGACACGGCATCCGCGTTCCGAGCCTGCACGATGCCGAAGATGTACATCACTTTTGCGAAACCACTCAACGGAGTGCAAAGCGGCTGTAATATCGTCCCATTAGAAGAATAATGTTTTATCTTCACATAAAACAAAAATGAAATTATTAAAAAATTCGGCATTAAAAACCGTAAACTATCGATTGATAAATTTTTATTTTATTCTTTAGTCAGTATTTTACAAAATACAAATTTGATCAATTGATAGTTTACGGTTTTTAATGCCAAATTTATAATAATTTCATTTTTGTTTTATCTGAAGATAAGACATTATTCTTCTAATGGGACGATATAAAGAAACGTAAGATTAATATTTTGTGTACATTCATTTACTACTCCGTAAGGAGTACAGAGTGTTATGGCGCCTGTTCGGAGAGGCCTATGTCCGGCATTGGACTGCAATAGGCTGGGATGATGATGATGAAGAAGGCAATATGTCACCATTTCTGTTCATCTTGAACAGACTAAGAGAAGGAAAACTGGTTATAAGACCATTTAGTTTTGACGAGGGGAAATGCTTTACACGTACAGACGCGTACCGCCCCGTTTGGGGAGACAGGACAATGATTTAAGGGCTCGCTATTCTGAAAATGGCATAGGATCGCAAAGGTCGCCACAACATTCACGTCGAGTGAGGAAAGACCCACGGTGCAGCCGAGGGACGTAACGTTGATAATTATCTTTGAAGACATGATGTACATACAATATTCAAATTTAACTTCAAAACAATAAACCGATCGATATTAGGTAATGACCACTCACGATGGTTTACGTAAAAATTAAACCATTTCTGTCTAGATACATACAATATGTCTTTATAAATATTAAAACTATGTTGTTTATTAGGTACCTATGAGAGCTTCTCCCTTCTCTCTCTCTCCTATAAAACATTTGTATCATTTCCAAGTTAAAAAAAGAAATTCTGTAAAAAGCGACACTTCCAATTCGTATGCATGATAAACACTTTTAGGCTTGCGTAATTTAACAAAATTACTTTTACGTAATCAGAATGTGTGCGTATTGACACAATTAAACAATTACTGTTCAAATTATTCATGTTATCGCTGGCTCAATGACACTATTTGATTAGACCGTTAAACTTAAATCAGAATTTATTGTTGTATTGACTGTTATTAATTATAGCGTAGCGGTTATGGTGGCCATCTCGCTACTTACATAGGCATTCAGCAGGAGCCCAACACTAGTGTTAAGTATAGATAAAATATAGCAAGACAGACGTCATCGCATCAGCCCAATGAAGTCCACTGCTGGACATAAGCCTCATCTAAAAAGGTGGTAGTTAGCCTACTGTTACCACGCTGGCCAGACGGGTTGGTATAGAGTTTTGTTTCGAATTTTCCTTCTCTAGAGCCGGTGTTAAGGCGCGATTTTACTTTAATCGCCTATTACGACATCCCGGGAATGAGAGGGAGTGGTCATCACACGGAGAAGATAGACGTACAAGATCACAAATGTTTTATACACTTAAAAAAGTTAATACGTTGGCTGGCATCCAACAACAGTTAGCTAAATAACATACGACGCGGCGATGTTCACGTTACATCATGTAGGTAATTGATGAAAGTGTCTGTACGTATTCTTATTATTTCTGTTTTTATACAGAGTGCACTTTGAGTTGTCTTAGAAACTTTTCTTAGGACTCTAGTTCATAGGAATCACGTATAAAATACATCTCATATTAAACAAAATAACAATTTATTCTACAACACGTAACATAGTTAGTCTCGGAGTTAATAATAGTATTAAATAAATTAACATTGCAATTGGATCATTACACGTTTGGAATCAGTCCAACTGACAATACCTATCTATCTGCTACTATAAAGAATGACTCATTTAACCTTTTGACCTAGACACACTCAGATTTGAAACAAATATCTGTGAAGCACTCATACATTTGTCTCGTTTGATCTATTTTTCATTCAGGATTACCTCTGCCTACCCTTTCAGAGAAATAAGGCTTGTTGTTGTGGCGATATATATGGCGATATATATATATATATAATATATATATGAAATATGGCGGCTCTAAGCCACATCCATTTGTCGGCTATAT
Source organism: Laspeyria flexula (assembly GCA_905147015.1). Taxonomy (NCBI): domain Eukaryota; kingdom Metazoa; phylum Arthropoda; class Insecta; order Lepidoptera; family Erebidae; genus Laspeyria; species Laspeyria flexula. The sequence continues at coordinate 5,955,379 of LR989949.1, read as the reverse complement.
TTTATAAGAGTTGCCCTGTTGAAATAGCGACATTTTGTTAGGTAATTTAATATATTCCAATATTCCTATTTATGTAACTATGTCATTAAAATAACCAGCTAAGTTTTTAAACATTTATTAGAACAATAAGGCACTTCTTCTAAGAAACTAAGCTACTTGACTCATAGCAAACATGTTATCAATTGTTAAACAAATATGTGATTAGTCTCGACTAGACTTAGATAATTAATCATGCTATGTTAGTATCTATAAGATAACGAACTATGTCTCATCTTTGTCACGGGATTTTTTAAAAACCTCTAACTTAATCTCGAGAATAGTTTATAGTCAATAGCTGCGCCTGTGACTACGCCTGCGTGGAAGATAAAAAGTATAATTATATCCTTCTATATACTTATGTCATATATGAATATTTTTTGTATAATTTTACGAACACGATGCTTTCACGACAAATAAAATACTGTCTTTTTTCGCCGAAAACTAAGAAATTTTTACCCGATTTTCTCTGAATTTTCGAAACGTCAAATGTCCACTTTTTTATTAAAGCGGCAGAATCGCCCAGCACCAGTGGGACACTTAATAGGTTGCTTTGTATTACTTACTCCTCAATGATGTATGTGAACTTTGGTTAGGGTAAGTCAAGTAGGGTTCAATTGTCGAGATTATCGACGTCTAAAACATCTGCTCACAACAGCGACATTGATGCTCTTACAAAAAAATCACTCACCAGCACTAAAGTCAGCAAAGTCTTCGGCAGCACCTCTACAGCGAGCAAGATCATCAGCAAGAAGTAAATGCCGGCCGTCAGATGTACGACGAAGAGGTCCAACAGTCCCTTGTACTTCAGCACTTCGTATATCATCACGTAAACCTGGAGGAGGATTATCGGGTACTCCAAATAGGTCGTCACGCTGTACTTATTTGTGTAATTGTACAGGGTCATTATGGAGAATCTGGAAATGTTAAACACAAGATTTATGTACGATAATACAATATTCACTGCTTCGATATATTATAATAGATTCGTTTTTATGCGATAATTCTAGATCGCCTTAATTTTATCCCAATATTGGTCCCGCCTGTTATGGTCCGTATGCAGAATTATTGTAGGGCTGGTTTCATACTTAAAAGTTTTTAAATAGGTGACGGGATTTTTGTTCAACATCATAAGCTTATAATAATTATATTGATATAATATGTTTCCACAATTCACAGACGGCAACTAGTGAAAAATAAAATAGGAACAGTAATGTAATAATTTGAATATACATTATACAAAGCCTTATCATTTCATGAACAAATTGTTATGTTCGATGTTAAACATTACTATTTAGTGTTTAAGATAAGCACTGAAATAATTGATACTAAAAATATTATGGGTTTTTAATCACTTGGTTTATTAATCCTTGAGTTGTATTAATTTAGTAGTAGTAGTAAAATAGTTGTAAAGATTATACAAGTGCATCTTATAGTATATAATAGAATAGCTGCCACCCATTGACTTCTGAAGCTCTAGACTGGAATAAAACCTTAAAAATAAATGGATGTACCTATGATACCTCAGTTAATTTTTGAAACCACTACCTACTACCAAGAGAATCATGACAGTGCTGAGCAGTACTAGCAAGAATACAAAACAATACATCTTAGTAATCTTTCTAATCATCTTAATCATCTTACTAAATCTTAATAATATTATAATGTTACTAATATTATAATAATGTTACTAATATTCTAATCTTACTAATATTATAAATTTAAAAGTTGAAGGGGTAGTTGTTACTCAATCACGCTAGAAAGGCACAAGGATCTATATAAAATTTGGGTAGATATAGTATTTTCCTTAATAGCTTCAGGCAGAAATTAATTTAATTATAACTTATACTTTATTTATCCCTATATATCTTAGTTAGTAAACAATCTTGTCACCCTTTTTAATTTTGTCATGTTTAATTCAAAAATCATTTATGATTACCATTTTACATATAAATATAGCCTATTTCTATTTCTAGTATTTACATGATTAATACAGCTATTAAAATAAAAAGACCTACCAATATTGTTTACTACATATTATTACCGCTACTTACCCAGTAATCTCCATGAACAAAGCGGGCATATAAATCCCTTCGGCCGATTTCTTCTTCCTGATGTGCAAAATCTGAGGTACTTTGAGATAGAGGCATGATATTATGATAAAGGTGCTTAGCACATGCGCAATCATTTGCACACTTGGGGTCGTTACCTCCATCATGATTCAAGCTGCCACCACCTGAATAAGATAAAATTATTGATTATTACCAACTCCTGTTTTGGTTCTCTGCCATTTTATGATATGTTTAAATTGTAATTCATTAAAATTGTACTTGACGATACTAAAGAGTAGCCCGAGTTGCTTGTGTGTTACTTTCCAGATTATGTTAAAGGCTAAAACTTGTCAGCGATGGTTTACAACTATTTTTTTTTGTATGATCATAATAATTATTATCCAGATGATGTAAATGAATAAAATATTTGAACTTCACTGCCTTGTGGATGTTATGTTCATAGTTTCCAATTGCTGAATCTGTGTAGTGAGTGATGGATTAAAAATACATAATGTCAATACCCCATCTCAACCTGTAGGTATCGTAAAAGGCGACTAAGGGAGTTACCTTAAGCAGACAAAAGAACAGCAAGAAAAGCAAAATTCGAAACAAGTCCTATAACAACCTATCTGGCCAGCGTGGTATAGTAGGCTAAATTCCCTACACATTCTTTGGAGGAGACCCGTGCACAGCAGTGAGCCATTTAAGGGTTGAAATAATGATGATGATGAAACACTGTTTTAAAAGTATCAATATTGTAAGGAATCATGTATCATTTGGATGCCCATGTGGTCATTTTGACCTAAACGGTGTTTAATAAACCGTTATCTTTAATTTTTGGTAATGAGATTTGGTACTATGATATATCTATGGTTTTCTTTAGGCTCTGTCAGACTAGAGCCAATCTACGTATGTGTCAGACAATTTATATTGGATCTACTAGTATCTATTATTATTTTAAATCACAAAGGTGCTAAAAAAGCTTACAGTCATGTGCTTATCAACATTACCATGTCCTCACAGCCCACATGATGATATGCACTTACTGTAGCCCATTGATGCATGTAACACCATGGCCTGCGGCGACTCTTCAGAACCACTTCCCTCCCATTGGGGAGAGCCATTCTTACAGTTTCTTACAGATCCAGAGCTCATTGGAGCTCTGGTTACTACTACTAGCCAGTAGGACCACAAACAAAACTAATGTATTATAGCTGCGGTCTTCATAGGAGGGAGAGTCAGTCAGGTTTAAGTAAGCTGCAGCCTATTCAAATATGAACTGGGAAAATTCTATTCCAGATTCAAGCACAAAACATAGAAGGTGGGTTGGGTTATTAGTTAGGGGGTCTGACATTTTGTATATAAATGGACCAACAATGCATACAGCGATGCAGGCGCGGGGTGTATGTTAGGTGTCTAAACTGATGGCTTTTTGTGTGTAGATAGCATCACTTGTTTTATCTGCATTGGAGTAGCCAGAGGCAGATTTTGCCAGTTCCGTGACAAGCCCATTGTTTTTAACTAAGCCCATTTCAAGAGCGCACAGAATAAGAATGAGAATTACTAAAAACTACAAACTGCATGACTTAAAAATCTATAATGTTTATTCTATAAAAAGAGAATGCTGCACCTTTAACTACCTCTTTGGGGAAATAAAGTGTGATGCTATCATCATCATATCAGCCAATGACACCCACTACCATACATAGACTGATACTGTAATAAATTAATACTATTTAGTATTAAATGAGACCATACATACTTCAGAATATTAATTTTACCATATTATTACTCCACATTTAGTATTTTCGTGGTAATTTATCTTTTTATTAAATAACAGATATAGAAAACTGTAAGAATATCTCAATATTTAATTACCTACTACCAGTATGTAAATAAACCTAAATTTTAATATCATCATCATATCAGCCCAATGACGTCTGTTGAACATAGGCCTCACCTAATTTTCGCCACATTTATTTTAATATAAATAATGGGATACCATTTAAATAAACTGCATATAATTTACATGGTAATGACTACATTCGTCAGCACTGAAATGAATAAAAAATACCATAGCTTATAAAATATAATCTAATTTTAATCAAAAAAGTTATATTACTTACCGACGCAGCTGCGCAAGTGAGGACTTTTGCTAACGATGCAATAATCGATAGCATAAAAAAAAACAATACCTAGATAGGCTACAATATGAATATCACTCAGTTAACACGGGATTTAAAATAACACCATTATTTCGTCGGCACACGTATAGTTATTTAATTAAGGGTATCTACCGTTTAATATCGTACTCCCTGCAGGTAAATAGAAATAGAATAGAAATAGAAAACATTTATTTGGTACAAACACAAGACATACTAAATAACAAATATATATAGATAGAACAAACAACAGTCCCGTGTCTGTACCAAATAGGCCAAATGCCGGCAACGTCCCTCTAACACTCAATCAAATCAACCGCTGTTTTACATTTGATTTAATGCCAAGGCCAAAACGATTTTAAAATCTATCGCTCGCTCTCACGAACACGAAGACCGAATAGTACACGTTCATAAACAGAAACTGTGTCGATACAGCGTCCGAATATACTGTGTGCCATTAATAATTAATTTTGGGGACCTTTTCATTTATATAACAGAAAAACATGGATTAGTATCAGATTTAAACCTATCTAATATCTATTGCTCAGTTAGTCGGCGACGCGACGCGAGACGCGGCGATGAACATTTTCGATTTTCGTGCGTGTTGACGTTTTTTATCATAAGTGTTGCCAGCGCACTGACCTGTATGTATAATATCACTGGACTGGCTGCCCTATACAAGTGACAGCTAATTTCCAATGTGTATTTGACCAACTAGCGGTGGTGAATGGAACTATATTTGACGTAATATTGACGTATATAATACATTTTGTAAACAAAGTGTTAGTGATGTCCATATCATCATTTCGATAATCTTGATCATGGTCTTGTGATCTATGGTTGCAAACAAAATTTTTATTTATTCATAGAAGAAAATGAAAAAAAAAGCTGACTGCTCCGCCACTGCTTACAGCGCACAATGGTGAAATTGAAACAGCGACAACATCAGTTTGACAGCCCAGAGGTAGGTATAATTATACTATGCGATTAAAAGAAGTACATATTATATTTTTAAACATACATACAATATCATTGCCTACTTATTTAAATCGCATAGTACCTACAGGCGGGTGATTCTAAGCCGTCGGAAACTGCTCTTTCCGTATCCGAGTGGCAAGGTTTACCAAGCGGGAGCCTAAATGCAATTCAGAAATCCGACATGGGAAACTTTTGACATATAGATGACATTAATTGTGGCAAAAGTTCCAGCCAACAATTTTGCGCCGGATACAACTTCAGAGGAACATTATATTGAAATAAAGGGCTTATGAGTCGCCCTCATGCAAGGTCCATGAAATTAAATAGTACTCGACGCTGCTCATATGATACTCGTTTCTATAAAATTAGAATTTCCACAATCAATCCCGATAAAAACAACATGAAACATTTAAAAAAAGAAATATGTTACAGTGCTTACAGTCATAATTATTATTTTGAATTAATAAAAGGGTTTTCATTAAGTAAAAGTCACTTTTCAAACATATTTCTAACTTTGATTCTTGTTTTTAATTACAAAACTAAGTAAGCACCAAATATTTACTTCGTTGACATTTTCGTAGCAGTGTTTACAAAGTTACCTACTATCAAACTATTAGTCTAAGAAAAATAAAATAATGTTTTATATTAAAAGTTTAAAAGCAACCCAGAATCCGCGCGCTACCGCTATATCTATGATTAAAACAATAGTAAATACTAGTTAACGTTTTGCTCTTGTTAGGTCATAGTCATAAATGTAATGCATTTATTTGTAAAAAGAAATAAAAATACATATTTTTTATTTGATACTAGCTTTCTACTACTTTAGTAAATTTTCTACCATCTTGTAACGTTATCTTCATACATTTCATCCAGTTTTCGGATTCTAAAACCCTTCTGAGGAGTATCCGTTCGGATCCATGAATAACATTTTTGTTTCCGTCGAATCGAGTTCCTGCCTTGTGTCAAGCTATCAGTTTCCGATAGTAAAAGTTTCGGACGGCTTAGAATCGGGTTCCCTATTTGATTTCGAAAGTCGATGATTCGATTTTTATTATATCGAACACGGTAAGTCGATAATTCAATAGTGCGGTGTTTTATTCCACCGATGTTTTGTTAGTGCGATGTAACGTTTGCGCGAAAAATCTAGGTTAGAAAAACGTTACAGCGAGTGTTCATTAGTTCGGTAATTTATTACTTCGATGGTATGTTGTTTCGAAATAATAATAACCAAATACTTTTTTAGTTGTTTTATTTTCAAGACAAAATATTCAATAAATTAAAAATCAAACATTATGCTTGTTATATTATCTGAAATGGTACTTCCAGTCCTATAATTTTTGGGCAAAAAGAACACATTACTGAAAGAATAATCTTGATTGACATTATAAATCTGGCCTGTTGGCCTAGTGGTTAGTGACCCAGGACAAATCTTTTTGTGATGAGCATAAAAGTTTGTTCTGTGTCTGGGTGTAATTTATTTATATGTATGTATTTACAAAAAAAAATGTGTTTAAGTAGTAAGTAAGTAGTAATATTACGGTTTGTCCAGATCTTTGCTATAGAGTCGGATACTGTTTTCCTTTTTTTCTTGGGTGGAATCTTATCAACCTTCAATATATCTCACAAACTCCATCATTATTTCCTCTAAGGCTATGGTCTATACATAAAATAAATGAACTTGGCTTGCCTAAAACCCAGAATAATGTCGAGGCTTGGTATAGGAGGTGGAACTAGAAATGATTTAATATGGAACTTCTTCCTTTTTTAAGAGCCATTTCTAATCCTATAGAATTATAATTACCTATAAATCATGTTTTTTTTTCATTACCGATACATGATTTATAATGTACCTAATCAAGATTATTCTTTCAGTAATGTGTTCTTTTTGCTCAAAAATTATAGGACTGGTAGTACCATTTCAGATAATATAACAAGCATAATGTTTGATTTCTAATTTATTGTATATTTTTTCTTGAAAATAAAACAACTAAAAAAGTATTTGATTATTATTATTTCGAAACAACATACCATCGAAGTAATAAATTACCGAACTAATGAACAATCGCTGTAACGTTTTTCTAACCAAGATTTTTCGCACAAACGTTACATCGCACTAACAAAACATCGGTGGAATAAAACACCGCACTATTGAATTATCGACTTACCGTGTTCGATATAATAAAAATCGAATCATCGACTTTCGAAATCAAATAGGGAACCCTTAGAAGGGTTCGGAATCGTGTGATCACATCATGGACGGACGAATGTAACCTTGGATCACACGAAAAGCTGTGAACTTTTTTAAGGGAATTGTCAAAAATAGCAGCGAATTCCTGAATTCTTCCTCAGCGACGCAGCATTCCGACGGCTCAGAATCAAGGAGCAGATATATGACGAGTGAGTCGAATGACTGATGCGGTGACGCGTTTGTTCTTCGCGTATAGGCGCTTGGTAGCCAATAATACCTCTAATGGGGTGTTGGTTGCATAGAACACTGTGGGTCGTGTTCAGACCATAGATTAAAATATACCTAATACCTGTTGTTCAGATGCGTCGAATGCACGCGTCTTCTTTTATTTTCAGTAGGAATGTGCAGATAAGGGTGAATTTGTTATGTTAAGTTTCGATAGAAGCTTCGATTCGAGTCGACTCTGCGCTAGTAGGTATATATTGACCCATAAGTAGAAATTATTATAAATTAAAAACACAACTCACACACAGCTAATTATTTAATGTTCAAAAAAAACTACCTATGTACTACTATGTAGGTAGTTACCTATGTACGTTTATAAGTAACATGTACGTACGTGTACCTAGGTATATCCACATTTTTATTTGAAGAAGTCATGTATTCTATAAATGTTTCTATAATGTTTCATTATATATAAAATATATATCTTTAATAAGCAATGGGTCGTTGAATGCTCTGCATTTATAAAAAATAAAGTCTATATAGTCCCGGCTTAACATAATTTTACCGTTCAAATTTTGAGTGTTTAACTATGTTAAACATAATTCTTTTACATCATCTATATCACTTTATTGATACATATTACATAGGTATACGAATGTCTTACAAACGCAAAAAGGTGTCAGAAAATGTACAGTGTATAGTCTGGCCATCCGTTCTTTGCACAAGAAAAGAGCGGTAAATTCAAAAAAACAAGGGGTGACAACACCGACTATAGACTGAAAAATGCGTTTGATACTATTATCTCAACTTAAGTAAATATCAACTTTCTAACTACGCCTTTGATAGCTTTCGGCATTATTTTTCAATAATTTCAAAAGAATATTGATTGAAAAACACTAAAAAGACAGTGACATGACAGTTCAAAAATATTGCCATGTATAGATTTTAAAAAACAGTCCAGTGCAGAGAACCGGTAGCCAGACACCTACTAAGACGGATAAACGCGTCTTGACCATAGACCTAGGATCCGCGCGCTACCGCAGAAGACAAACATAGCGCGGAAACGAGAGGTCAAATTGATATGCACGCTGTAAAAGACTGAAAGAGATGAAAGATAAAATGGGATGTGCCAATATTTTTTCAATTAGGGGGCCATAGCGGCTCGCGTGTTTTACTGTCAACTCTTATTTTGTTAAAATATTTACAAATCGTGCAATAAATTGCTTAAAAGGTGTGCCAGTATCATGGTGATCTGTTCCGTAACCAATTGTGACGTGACAAGAAGGAATAACCCAGAGAAATTTCACGTTTCTTAGGTAAATACAAAAATCTAATGAATTTTTGCAAACCTTATTTTGTGAAATTGGTGCTTTTAACTGAGCAAAAACCTATTTTGTTGGACGTATTTAGGCTTCTTCTTCGTTATGTTGATAATATTTTATGTATATACGATATATTAAAGCTTTTTTCGTGTAAAATAGGAAAATGTTTGTTTACGATAGGGCTTGACGAAATGATGACGTCATGGGTATCGATAAAAGTCGATAGTATTTTTAAAACTGTAATTATTCCGTCAATTCTTTAAATCATTGTAATATGTGCGTTAACGCCTTAAGGTAACCACTATTGTAATTGAGTGAAGCACACTAACTTATTTACATCTCTCTATGTTTTTAATACCTATTTTTAAAGTAGTTGTTTCTCACAAATTCAGTAGGTAGTACTTAAAATATAAGCTTAGTGAGTCAGGTGAGCCATTAAGTTAGTGATATTTTTGTCTTTTATTTTAGGTTTCCAACTAAAACAGCGTCACGTGACAAATGGATACGTATTATAAATAGACCAGACTGGACCTCAAAAAAATATTCAACTACTTACATATATATAAAACATTAGTTAAAGCTTTCCTCGATAAATGGGCTAACCAACCCAAAGATTTGCTGTATTTTCACAATTATTTGTTATATAAATGTTTTCCGAATATAAAGATAAAAAAAAAAATTATGTTATACAACGTGTTTAAATATCCTGTGATTGTAAACCATCCAATAAATTTTCTATCATTAAGTACAGCTATAAGAATATAATCGATCAGATATATTGTTCTAGTTCATCATGACATTGACCATAAAAAACTTAGGCAGTAAGGTTTATGGCCTGCTTTCTTACTCTTCAGCAGCCCATTAAGCCCCAATGCTGGGCTCGGGTCTCATCTCGAGAGCTGAGAGGGTTTAGGCCATAATCCACTTACGCTGGCCTAGTGCGGGTTGGTGGATCAGACATACACATAGAATTGCTTCTAGGGTAGATATGTGGGTTTCCTCACGATGTTTCCCTTTACCGTCAGCAGATGGTAAGTCACTTGACTAGTACATATAAATTCCACAAAGTGGAATGCACATTGGTACTGCCGCCGCGTTGGGTTCGAACTAGGACCGCGTAATTTGCACGCAGGTTCCTTATTCATTCAGCTACCATCGTTTCTTTTTTGCTTTCTTACTATGGCTATATATATATATGGTAGGTATCCTAGTCTTAAAACTAAAAGATAGCGGTTTGGAAAAAAAAATTGCCTAACAGCACAATTTTACCTGATAGCATGAAAAGTTAACTTGTTGTAAATGCTTCTTAAAACAAATTGTTGCGACATTATTCAAGAGTTCAAGACGCTCAATTCATACACCGAATTCATAAGCTCGATAATCCCAAGTGCAGAATATCGATAGTGCACAACAGTCCGTTGCAATCACTATTTTTAACTCACACATTGACAATCACTCAATTGTATTTTGGTCTCGCCTATAATCTGACATTGTTTATCTTGTACATACTAAATCTATGGTCTTGACCAATCTCGATGGAGTTACTATTACCGAGTCCCTTTCGATTTCACTATCAGATCTGTCCTCTGATTCTAAGCTGTCGGATTAAAGTTAAAAAACATATTGTTAAAGAAATAAAATTTTAAATTAATTAGTTTTTAATTTTCTATACGTTAGACTATTTTCTAACATTTTAATAACATAAGCCGTAAAAATACGTCGTACTAAGATTCATAAAAGTTTACAACCCGGGAGCAATCCTACGAGTCAGAATCAGGAGGCAGATCCATTTTATGAAGAAAAAAAAGTTACTTACTTAAATACCCAAATTTCCTGCCGGGATTGGACACCGAAAAGTACGTCATTAAATACTTTCAAGATTTGATTACAAAGAGACACAGGGATAGGTGAAATTAAAAAAAGGTTGCATGCTTAGCATAGTGTTCACGACTCGCCACTTGTGGTCGCTACGGGCCACACAAAACGCCGACACCCGCCACTGTGGTACTGCGCCACCCCCCGCGCAGTTAACCGTTAGACTTTTAACGCAGGTTCTTCGTTATAACACAGTCAAATTAGCCAAAAAAGAGGGTCAACCTCGGAATTTCAGCTATTAAGCTGCAAACTACAACGCTTCATTTTGTCATATATAGCGGGTTATAAAATGAAACCGAACACCGGTGGCTGTGGTGGGTGGCCCGTTTCCGCCGAGCTTAATAGATAATTATCCCAACCTAAGTATATATTAATAATAATAATAATAATATTCTACCACATTCACACAGCGCCATCTAGTCCCAAAGTAAGCAATTATATTTGCTTGTGTTATGGGTACTAAACAACTGATATACTACTTAAATACATTTTTTTTTTTGTAAATACATACATATTATAGATAAATAATATTGATTTAGAAGAGCTGACAAGAAAAGAAACTAGGGCCAGTCTTTTTATCAATGGTACAGAGTTAATAATTATGTCTATCCTACAACAATATAAAATAACAGACTCATCAGGAACATGGTACTAAAACAGCACACTGAGATCACTACCAGACAAGAGAAGAAAATACCAAGGACTCTGATTCTAAGCTGTCGGAAAGTTCCGGCCAGAAATGTAGCGTTATGTAAAGTTAATAATATCTACAGGTGAGTTTATAAAGTTAAATATACATAACGTTAATAAATATTTTGCTGTTCTACCAATAAATAACTAAATATTTTTGTAATTCACACTATGTTAGTATAGATAGATGTTTAGATACGTAGGTAATGAATGTCATTAAACAGAAATTGATCTGAGACTAATTTATATAAATTAATCTTTCAACAAATACATGACGTCTAGTCTGCCCTAACCGTAATACCCCTCATTCCGAGCCGTCGGAATGTTCCCGCATCGTAAACTTTTTCGAATCTCAGAACAAAGTTGTAAAAAAGTTTAAGTTTAACGGTATAAGTTATTTATTGGTAGAACAGCAAAATATTTATTAACGTTATGTATATTTAACTTTATAAACTCACCTGTAGATATTATTAACTTTACATAACGCTACATTTCTGGCCGGAACTTTCCGACAGCTTAGAATCAGAGTCCTTGGTATTTTCTTCTCTTGTCTGGTAGTGATCTCAGTGTGCTGTTTTAGTACCATGTTCCTGATGAGTCTGTTATTTTATATTGTTGTAGGATAGACATAATTATTAACTCTGTACCATTGATAAAAAGACTGGCCCTAGTTTCTTTTCTTGTCAGCTCTTCTAAATCAATATTATTTATCTATAATATGTACGTATTTACAAAAAAAAATGTATTTAAGTAGTATATCAGTTGTTTAGTACCCATAACACAAGCAAATATAATTGCTTAATTTGGGACTAGATGGCGCTGTGTGAATGTGGTAGAATATTATTATTATTATCAGCTAGTGGTGAAATAAGGCCTTGATGTACCTACAAATTAATTAGTAGGTACTACTCGACAAAAACAGCAGGAAGAAATGCGATTACGACGCCCACACCGCTTTTACCTCTCTTGCTTCCTCTAATGACATAACAGGATCTTAAATTTTTGGTTTAGTAAAGTTTTATAAAAATAAAAATGTCTAACTGTCATGCGCCTAATTGTTTTGGTCGAGTAGTATTTAGTATTTTAATTGTAAAAATCCAAAAATTTATTACATAAAACTAATATAAGTAGGTACTTACTTCTTAAAAAATTAATCACAATTTGTTTATATTTTACTTTGTTTTATATTTTACGCAGGTACTGCTATCACAGAAAACATATCATAAATTAATTTTGTATAAACCTCATTTTGGATTTGGACCCATCTACAACTAGGGCGATAACGGTAAGCAATGATGGCCTGAAACAAAAGTGTAACCTAAATCAGGCAAGCAGCTATAATAACTCGAGCTGTTTCAACTCTCTATAAGTATATATTAACTGCTGAATTATCAGAATCTTAATCAATAACATGTATCTAGTAACAAGTAAGGTGTACATAAATCTATACATCTATACAAATAAATAAAATAGGAGTGTCTGTTCGTAATATTAAAATATTCACTTTTTACTACATGCATAAGAATGTATATACGGTATACCAAAACATTTTTTTAAATTTTTGTCTGTCTGTTTGTTCCGGCTAATCTCTGGAACGGCTGGACCGATTACGACGCGACTGGCGGATAGCTAATGTCACAAGGAGTAACTTAGGCTACTTTGATTTTTGAAAAAATAACAGAGTTCCGTAAAAAAAAATAAAAGTTCCATGAATGCGGGATTAGTTGTCCACGCGAACGAAGTCGCGGGCACAGCTAGTTTGTGAATAAATATATAAGAAATGTAATAGGTACATTAACAGTATTGACACAATATATATTATCTGTTATTAGTGAGTAAATAATAATTTAATATTATATTTATTTAGGTAGGTATATATTAAATACTATAAACATTTTAACAATATTAATCTTACTACCTAATATTATAAATGCAATAGTTTGACAGTGACAGATGTAGATGGCATAAACTCACCAAAGAAATAGTGATGACTGGAGGTCACAACCCTTAGCACAAGGACAACTTGACTAAAATCTGTTTTCTAAAAACTTAAGCTACTTTGATTTTGGAGAGTAACAATATTAAAGTTCCATTAAAAAAAATTAAACCATTTTTCCCTTGGTCATGCCATAACTTGAGAACAGCTGAACCAATTCTACTAATTCTTTTTTTTTACATTGAGAGCAAAATTGAAAAGAACTTGTCCAGCGAACAGTTAGTTTAAGTATACAACTTAAAAACCATGTACCTATAATGAAATATTATATTATTCTTGTATGTTATATAGTTACAGAAAAAGCATTACTCCTAAAGCATATTATTATGGGATTGAATAATTGAAATCTAAATACTTACCTATTATATTAATATGTTGTAGTCTATTTGTATCACAAATTATAGAAATAGGGGCAAATGAGCCATATCTAAAATGTCACATTTCAAAAGGGACGGAGAAGACAATCAAAGTGAGACAAAGGTAATGGGCTTCATAGGAAATAGGTTACATACTAATGTGACACTTATAACAAAGGCGGAAGGATTAAATTTGTTATTGTGACAGGTAATGGCAATTATCACCACCTATTTACATTGCTCATTCATCTAAAAATCATGTGTAAATTTAAATATAGCTACTTTCTTTGGTATGGCAACGAACACAGTATGCCCGTCTTCCTTCTCATGCACAACAATTTCTAGTATCAGACAAGTACAGTAGTAGTAGGTATATCAGATCATATCATGCAGTCAACTTCATCAATAGCTTCGTCTTGAATTAGTCCAATTCTTCAATATTGGTATAAGGTTGATAGATTTCATGGAGAACACCAAAATTTATTCCAACAAAGTATACATCTCCATATAACCGTACGCAGTTTATATCATTTGTTATGACAGCACAACGGTAGTTTGAGGACATTCATCCATAGGAAGTATACCTCCCAGTTAAGCTCCTCTAAAAAGTTTTGATTAAGCATACTTTGTAAATTTGGTTTAGAATGCAATTCTTGTTGGTAAACAACTTGGTTGTTAACTTTTATTATAATAGGTAAAGGTTTTTATAGAACGTTTGGATGTCAGTATGTTAAGTTTTCCATCTTTATACACCCAAGAGACTAAATCAGGATCAGTTTTGTCTGGGTTTATAATATGCCTTGTTTTTATTGGATCTACCACTTCGGTAATGTAAACTATATCTCTCAACAATACATGGTATAGCTTAGCTTGTGGCCTTTTAAATAGAAGAATTTGACAACTTCTAATATAGTTGAGTATTCAGTATCTTCACTGTTATATTTAGGCAAAATAAAATTTAAGTATAATGTCATGGTAGACTGGTAGACTTGAAAGACTGCTGCATGTTTATTTTCAATAAACTTTTCATAATTTTCTCTTTAGATGGATATAATGTATCAATATCTTATACATTTGCCTTTTTGTGAATCCCTATGAGATCATTATCCAATATTTCGATGCAAGAGACTTCTGTGATTTTAGCAGGTGACGCAAATTTATCGTAGAGTTCCATTGCAGAGGCTTGTCCATATTGAAAATGAACGATATAAATGGTAAGAACTTAAACCCTCGTTCTGTTTGGCCATTGAATAACAATTTGGATAGTCTCTTTTACACATTCTTCTCCAATAACTCTCAGTGCAGATGAATTCCTCGATTACTGACTTCCAGCGTAGGCAAACCCGACGAGATTTAAATAGTTGTTTAGACGGTAAATGCCGCAGAATTTTGATCAAAATCTCAACTGGTAATGTTTCCATATGGGGGAAAATTTCAGCGATTTCAGACATTTTGGACTGTTTTTTTTTAATTTAAGTATGTCTTTGACTAGCATAATATCTCCGTTATCCACATCTTTTTGTTCAATATGTTATCGATCGATTATTGGCAAACAGCAGGGCCTATTTGGCACTCTTTTTTATTATAAAAAGTACACTTTCCGGTTGATCGTAACATACACACTGTCTTTATATATAATATCTGTTGTATTCTTTCAATGTATGAAGTTTATTTACTTAATTTGTACAAAAACTTGTCTACAGAGACTACTAACACACTTTTACACTAAAATCTATCTAGGGTAAAAACTGTAAAAAGTTACAAGTTGTAAACATCTATAAAAAAGTTGGATTGGGATGGGTGCGTGTGCGATGCAGACAGCAAGAGTGTCCCGCAGGGAGTATAAAGGTAGAAACACATTGCCGCGGCGCGCGTAGCGCGGCGTGGCGTGCGTGGCGCGTACTGGCGACTGGCGACGACGGAACGTGTTCGCGGCGACACGCCACGCCATACTATAATGTTTCAGTATAGCATATGTACTCTGTGCTATAATGGGTCCCCGATGGTTTACTATTATTTGATAAAAAACGTATGACAAATTATCATTTTAAAAACAACATTAGAAAAACTAATCATTTGACAAACTTTCATTTCTAAAACATAATATTACTTTAAAAACAATCGTTTAATAAAATACAGGTTTCGCAAATGTTTTACTTCGCAAATATTCCACTTGTTAAAATATTATTATAATAACGTTCATTTGACTAAATAATTAGTTTGTCTAAATGGTGTTTTTACAAAATGACAGAAGATAACTAAGACTTATTAGTAAAAAACAAACGTCTTTTGTATGTTACAAAAGGAGGTATTTTTAATAATTTTATTGAAATACGTCAATTAAAAAAAAATCCACACTGACTAACTACCTAAGCAAAATAAGTAGAATTCGGTTCTGGCGTGTTGTGGTCACAGTTCTAACCTAACCTAACCTAATCAAGCCTAACCAATAATTTGTTAAATGAGTACTTTGTTAAACAATAGTATGTAAAATGATAAATTTATCAAGTATGATTTTGTCAAACGTTGTTTTATAAATGAAAATTTATCATTGGTTTTTGTCAAATGATTGGACACCGTACCCGAGACGATCAAGAGCACTTAACAAGTCTACGTGATTGAAGCGAATATTGATCGGTTACCGCGTTGACTGGACGATACCGTCAAGCGGTCTACGGCTTGGTCGCAATTGACAGAAATTTTGATTGACGGCACTTGATGCGCTCACGCTTGACGAGACTTGACAAGCTTTTTCCATATTCAGCTGCAACATCGAAGATGGTGGACAAGGAACAGGACCTAGACGAGGCCTTGTCGAAAAGCGCCTACATAATTACCGAGCGTAATATCTTTTTTTTTAATAGATACCGCTAGAGTAATGGCAAGAAATGCCATATCTGCGTTGGAAATCATTTTTGACTTGGGCACAGCACAGACTGTGGCGTGCGCACTTGACCGGACTTGACGCCACCTTCAATAGGCGTCAAGTCCCCCATCAAATGAAACCGTCAATCACGTAAGACTTGTCAAGTGCAGTTGATCGTCTCGGGGACCCAAATCTATGGAACCTATATGATTCTGGTGCGCCCCACAGACTAATAAGGGATACTAGTGCGCCCCACGCCACGTTACGCCACGGTAATGTGTTTCTACCTTAAATGTTCAGTGGTTGAGCCAGTGTTGCCAACTTAGCTCTTTTAGAACTAAACTTAGCTTGTTTTCGACATATTCAGCTTCAAAAAATATTACCCAGCTCTTTAGCTTCTTTTTTCAAGATTTTTGCTCCATCTTCAATCATACCAAAATAAATACACACACCGGCTATTTAGCGGAACACAAAAAAATACAAATTAAAAAAAGAATGTTGTATTTTAAAAACAAATATAAATTAATGAAATGTAAATTATACCTTTTAAAATGAAAATAAAACTACACATGTTATAAATTTTGTTATTAAACTCTTCTTCTGTAAAACGTACATTTTGAAGGTTTTAACGGCAAAAAGGAAAAATGAAAAAGTTAGTTAAAATCATTGTTTGAAGGGAAAATAATAAAATTAATATTGCGTGGTTCCTCCGCGTGCCCTAACTAAAGTTTCTACTCGTCTAGGCATGCTGAGAATAATGTTATGTAGCCAGAGTCTCCTGAGGCAGTCTTTGCCATTCATTGGCTAAGGCGGTTCGTAGATCACTGATGTTGTCTGGAGCTGGAGTTCTGGATTTAACACGCCTTTTTAGCAAGCCCCAAACATGCTCTATCGGATTTATATCCGGTGATCTCGCCGGCCACTCCATGACCCTGATATTCACATCATTCAGGTATGCTCGAATTGATTGAGCTGAGTGTGGTCGCGCATTATCATCCATTAAAATAAAATCGTCCCCGATATAAGGGGCAAATGGCACAACATTTTCTTTGAAAATGTTTCTTATGTAGCGATCTGCAGTCAAATTCCCTCCATCTACCATCACCAAATTCGTACGAGCTCCCAAACATGGGATATGTTGTCCCCAAACCATTATCGACCCTCCTCCATATGCCATTGTAGTTTCAAAATTTGCTTGATTATACCGTTCTCCTTCGCATCTGTATATTTTTTGCCTTCCATCCACTTGTTTCAAAACAATTCTGCACTTATCGGTACACAATAGCTTACCCCATTGGTTAGCATTCCAAAGTTGATGTTCCCGAGCGAAAATTAGTCTGTTCCTTCTATGGTGTGCCTGAAGTCTTGGAGCTTTGGCGGGCACAAATGAACCAAAACCAGCTTCTTTGAGCCTTCTATGTAATGTACGCTCACTTACACCCCGAACTTTCTTGAGCTCATTTCTGGCTTGCACAGCAGTCAAGGGGTTCCTACGTATACGAAGCTGTATGAAACGATCGTCTCTGTTCGAAGTAGGTTCGCCTTTTACGGCCTTGTCCATGTTTTACTTATTTAAAAGTAAGTACCCTTGCGTATTTCCGAATCTAATAAGGATACGATTATGCGGAATGGCCGTATAATTTACTTATTTTGATGGTAATTACCTTTAAAATATAGCTAGTAGGTGGGGCACGCATTTGTTATTGTTTTAATTAATTAGAGTTCTTTCTTTCGTGAGCGTTCTTTTCGGTTATTAATTTGAAACATGTTATGAATGGTTAGATAGTTACTGAGTTAGAACGTTGGCTGGCTATTTATAGTTAAATAGTCAATCCAGTGAAGTGTACTAAAATGAAGTTATACAAAATTATTGAAGAAACATGTCATCAAGTAAGCCTTATACTCAAAAGTTGCGTAAAGAATTACTAAGATGCGGTCAAATGTGTCATTTTGCCTAATAAAATTTCATTGAAAAATTTTGATCATCTTTTGAAAGAAAATTAGCTCTTTTTCAAATGTGTTCTGACTTCTGGCTCTCTTTTTTAATTCGAGTTGACAACCCTGGTCAAAAAGTAAGTAAAATAAAATTCTGACCTGACCCCACTGACTATTATCGGCTGTCAGTGCCTGACACCTTTAAACAAATACCTACTCTCAACGTCAAAATCATCGTTATTTTTACTTTACTTCAATAAATTCAATAATTCTAGGTGTATGTACACAAACACAACACGCTGTTCCGTGGTACACAAAGACTTCTATAGAGTATCCCTTAATAGTCTGTGATTATAGGAGAGGTGTACATAGGTCGAAGATAACGTTGACTTTTTTATTGCCTGTCTAAAATGGCACAAACTCAGACCAACAAAAAAGTAAAAACTTTTTTTGTTGGTCTGAGGGCACAAACAATAAATTCATGATGTTAGTGTATAATCTATGATGTTATAGTATACTTTCTGATGACTGACTTCACAAGAAGTAAGTAAAGAAATAAACAAATTTAAACAAATAACATATTTCACTATATATTGCAGATAGCCTGCAATACATAGTGAAATGTGTTAATTTATGACTGGAGTGTCGTTAATAATCCTGAAATTTTGTGCATTTTCAGTTAAACATGGCCAAATTCATTATAAAAACTAATGTACTATATATCCATGCTCAATTGCAGCTTTCTGGTACTAAAAGTATTTGAGCTAAACTGTGGACAAACTAACGGAAATCAGCAATATTGCAGTGCCAACTATAAATTTACCAAGTGAGTGTATTATCATACAATGTTATTGTCTACAAACTATGCTTTTCAACAAAAGGACATAAGCACTATGAAGATACTCTCTTTTGCTGTAGAACCCTACATTGAGCATGGTCCAACAAGTTTTTTTTTCCTTATTTCAATTACTGAAAAGAAAATATATAATGCAATTCATGTTTTGAACCTTAGATGAAAAAAGAACCAGAACATTAAAAGAAAGAAATAATAATAATAGAGCCTATTGTTCCGAATTTTGGGCGAGCATAATGGTGTCCTTTTTCTCGTTATGCTATAAAATAATTAATAAATTAAATTGTTATAAATCCTGTAATCAAAATGTGATATTAGGTGTCTTTCAATGTTAAAATAAAAAAAACTCATTTTAGTTAACCAATATGGTAAATAGGCCCTTTAATATATCAGTTGTGTAACCTGATGAGGCTCACACACTCACTGAACTGAAAGTATACATTTGCTCATAGTCAACTAGACTTATTGCAGAACATTTCAAAAAAAGAAAAATCAATTTAGTAGGTCAGGAACCAGCATTGGTGACCCCATCTGTTGTTAAACTAAATTTGTATTTGATACAGTTTCAGATCCTGTAATATATAAAAAATGTGAAGTAACTACCAAACAAAACGCGGAACAGCAATTTGAAGAGAAAGAAAACATAATGCAGGTTGATGGTAGGTGTCTTTCAATTTTACTTTCTAATAATACTAAATGAAAGCATTCAGTAGAAAATTAATAATAATATAATAATAAATAAATATTCTACCACATTCACACAGCACCATCTAGTCCCAAATTAAGCAATTATATTTGCTAGTGTTTTGGGTACCAAACAACTGATATACTACTTAAACACTTTTTTGTTTTTGTAAATACATACATATTATAAATTAATTACACCCACAGAACAAACCTTCATCCTCATCACACAAAGATTTATCCTGGGTGAGGAGCGAACCCACAACCTCAGGCTTAGCAGTCAGGGTCACTAACCACTAGACCAATGGGCCAGTCAAAAATTGTATGACTATTCATGGGTTTCAGATTGTGCAGCTGATGCTCACCTGAAGGACAAACAAATACTGGCAAAAACAACTGAAACCAATGTTTGTGCAAATGAACAGGTGAATAAGTTTTTTTTATTGCAAATAAATTACTGACATAATATTAGTTAAGATGTAATAAATTTGTTGTATTCTCATAGTTAGACTATCATGAACCCTTCAAGGATTGTAACGACTTTTGTTCTTTAGTCTTGGAGTCCTGTTGTGTAGTAACTCACACCTTGAAGTAAGTCATCTAGTGCTCCAGTCCTCAGCATCACTGGTCAATCACATATTCTTCAAACAAATAAAAATGTTTTTCTTTTTTTTACAGATAATATACTATCTATATACAGAAATATAGCTAAGAAATCCGTGAGATGTATGTATGGCTGTTACAAAAGCTGAAAAGGAGCTATGTAAAAAGTTAAAAGCTGTCCAAATAAAATTAAGCAAATGTCGAAACAACTGGTAAGGACGATATATCGAGCTGAAGTCTGCCAAAAAATCAGGGATATTTGGACCACATCAGCTAAAATATTCACTCTAATGCAATTCTACCAAAGTAAGAAGAGTAAAGGTTATAGATTTTCTACTGAAGAGAGACAGAAGAATTGGATTGTTGCAATGATGAAACACCCAAAGATTATAGATTCCTAAGAAACATTTTGTTTTGCCATTGTGTCAAACACTTATAAAATTATTAAATAAGTAAGTGTGTTTTTCGAGACCAAGATTTAAATGAAATTATTTTTACTCAACTCAAAATAAGAGGACAAAAAATGAAAGGGGAACATAAACTGTACATCGTTCATCATCATCATCATCATCATCATCATCATCATATTAGCCCAACAACATCCACTGTTGAACTTAGGCCTCACCTAATTTCGTACATCCTTAAAAATAATATATTGACGAAAGATCTAAGATACAATATTAAGGGCTAAAATGGCACAGCCAAATGGTCACACTTACAGTTGCTATATACAGAAAACCCTGGATATAAAGGCATAAAACGAATGCCGACGTTAACAGAAAGCCACATTGTGCCATCAATAATCCAAAAAATGAAAAACAAAATATGCCAGCCAGATATTTAGGAAAAAAGTTAAAATATGAGATATTTCACAGGTATGTATTATATGACAAATTTTAGTAAGCAGTTAAACCACAGCCATTACAAAATATTAGCATAGAATATAATCTAATCTAACTGTTAGGTAATGCATTTCCGCCGGTTGAGGGTACTTCTGATCTGTCCCTTCTTTAGAATGTCACCTATTTGGTCATGGTACGTGACTACGTTCTTCTAGGTCTTCCCCTTCGAACGTTTCCTTTCACAATAGACACACAGTTAGGTTAGGGTCTGAAATAGCACAAAGATATTGACGAAACATATCACGTGGGTAGAAGCTAGTGTATGTTATATATTATAGTGTATAATATATTATTTGGTTCACATTCATGTTTATTTGGAGGAACATTTACTCCATTTTGCTTCCGTTTACATTTTAAAATTCCCGCATCACTTATACATACATATATATGATATGCGAATTTACTATTAATTTACTATTTTATTACTTCGATATTCGGTTTTTGGTTAATACACATTTATTTGTATTTTTTTGGATAGGTAACTTAGACAAAACTTATTTTGATTGACTTAATATATTTTGTATGAAATCCCCAGAGAAATGCAACGAAACAGCGGATTTATTATTATTTATGGATGATTTGTTTGATTCGGTGAATGGGAGTAATAACAAAAACAATTTTGCGACACCATTGCTTGGTTCAGTACGTCCTAATTCGCCGAATAAAAAGATGTGAAGAGAAGAAGGAGCCTGTACCTGTAGCAATATTGGATTTCAACACTTGAAGGGATGGATGATTTGGTTACAAAATTGGAAGAAACACAACATTAGCTCAATATGGATGCGGCTGAATTAAGATCCATTAGAAATCCTTTTTTGGTGCTATACGAAGCCATGGGTGTCTCAACAACAACACAACATCTGATCAATCTAAGTCAGCAATTGCATTATTGCTAATTAATAATATGACAAGTTCCCATGCTCCGGGAGCTAATTGCAAAAATGATGACGCTAAGTCATTCCCTTCTTACAAATAAAGAGTGTGAAGTCAATATGACCTGCGAAATAGATGTAAATGATTTATTAGAAATCGAAATTACGCCGAAAGTAAGTCTGATCCCAGAGTGATGACTCTACTGGAATGATATAAGTAAGCGAGTACTTTATAAACAAATCTAAACAAAAAATATGGAAAGAATGTCCCGACTGCAAAAAATCGGTATGTAGTGGGGATCAAAAAGAGTATATAAAATCTAGGAAATATACAGGTCGAAATTGGCTTCACAGTCCAAAGTTTAACCGAGTTGCAGGACATATCCAAATAAAATAATCAAAGAATATATTGATAAGCCCTTATTAAAAACGATTTTAACTATGTTGATTTTAAAAAAAATTAGGTAATTTTTATGAGAAGTGTCATTCGTTTTTTATTTTCATGACTTTATATTTTTACAATAACGTAAAAATATAAAGTCATGTATGGCAAAAAGGACATGGATGATAGCAATTTTGTATGATGCAATAGCTGGCTAAAACACAATCTAAAAATATTTTAAAATAAGTATAAAGAGTATGTAGATCTATTTAATTTGTTTTATTTAAAAGCATTAAAACCAGTCAAAACTCGAATGCAGAAAATTTATACTAGTACATAGCATCAATGATGATATTTCTAAAATTCGTTGCTAATATTAATTTACTGCATTCGAATATAAAAATAAACAAATTAAGATAGGTGGGAGTTACTCTACTTATAACTGAAAGTTGCTAGTTTTAAAATGCAGAGGTCGCTCATTCGCATTACTTAGGTCAGGGCTGTCCAAACTACATACCTTTGCGGGCTAAGAAAATCTACTACAAAAGTTGGAGGGCCGCAGAAAAAGAAATCCGTTTTTAAGTAAAAATAGTACAGAGTAACAATGTCTTTATACTTACTATATGATAATATTTTTTTTTCGAAACATTTCGCCCAATTCTTCGTGTAACTGTTTGGTGAGATAATTCTAAAGATTCAAATTTTTTTGCATGCAGCGATGAGCCATGTCAACTGCGCATTATTTTATGAAAACTACATCGCTAAATGGTTTTTTAGCTAAAAAAACTTGTCTGTTGCGTAAGTTTTTTCATAAACTCAGCCACAACAATTTTTCTTGCTTCACCGACATGTCTTTTATTGTAGTAATGACGCCCAACAGTATATTCTTTACTCACAGATAAAACTTGCATACAAATCATACCTACACTGAATTTTATTATTATTGTTGCAAATAAAATATTCAAGTTCCCATTTCTCGGTAAATATACGATGTTCATCAATTAATTTTCGATTCTTTGTAGACATAATGAAGTATTTTTCTCAAAACTACTATACGATTAAAATAAGTACGGGACTGTCAAATCAAGACGCGATTTTGCTTTTCATTTGAAGACAACTTCATACCTTACAAGTCTCAAAAGTAGGGTGTACAAAAAACGAAACACATTACCAAGTAGGTAAGTACATACATACTTTTTCGGTTTGACGATCTTTATTTTCTGAATCAGTAGTGGTAGTAAGTAATAACAACAACAATAAAACTGAAAAAATAACAAAAAAATCAATAACAATTAAATTAACACTTCTTGTAACAAAATAACTTGACGAAATTTGAAATTGAAATCGAAACGAGATATTTTTTTTTACCTATTTTATTTCTGCTAGCTTTACAAAAATGGGCACATTCGACTGAAATTTGCGGCAAATACTGTCAAGTGCTATCCCATACTTATTTATATCGCATAGTACTTGTTATTAATGTAGAAAATTCAAAGCGGTATAGGTACGTAGTGGTGATACGAACTTAGTGAAAGGTTAACTTACGTGACAGCAGCAAATACTCACTCCACAAAAATAAAATAGGATCCGGGAATTCCTCGAATAAAAAAGCTTTACTTTTAAATATCATGCGAATGGAATGTTAAATGGATAAAAATTATTAAAAATATACTATATACACTATATTGATTATATTAAGTTGTTTATTATGTTTGTTTGTTAAAGAATTCTACTATCTATCTATATAATATGTCCAAAACTATTTTCTGATTAAAACATGCGTCGCGGGCCGCATGAAAACAAGCCGCGGGCCGTTGCGTGGACAGCCCTGACCTAGGTGATACGAATGAGCGACCTCTGTATTTTATATACTGACCTATTACTCGCTTCTACGGCCGAGAGATGTCTCTAGTGTTGCAAACTGAGATAGCGTACCACATCATAGCCCCATTCAATTTACGTTTACTTACACGTAAACACAGATTGAATTATGTCCCCTATTTTAGACAACGTTAAACATTTATTAAAAGCAAAATTTTAGCTACATTGGTAACCGAAATGGCCGCCTATCGGTTTCCAATTGAGTTTTAAAGGATTCAACTTCGAAGATTTGGACTAAACAAATATTCAGATTGTACCTAATATAACGAGTGCAATGAATTTGCTTCTTGCCTACCGAATAACACCTGTCTGTCAATCTATTCAAACTTTAAGTAGAAACTCAAGTTAAGCCTACAACATAACTTTATGAGGATAAACGAACAGGCATATTCTTACTTTCATTGACTTGAAGTTAACATGAATACCTTAGACATACTTAGATCGGTATACCTAATAACTACCCACATATTCGACATACTATCCCAAGTCACATTACAGACTTAGTTTTATGTCCAAGTCAACAGTTGTCGCCCGTCTACTTGTCGCCTTTACCCTACGAATTTCGCGCGTAGGTAATCTGCGCAGAATGCGAAAACTACCCTTGTAGCGCAGCCCACCTCTCCCCGCACCACACGTAGCAGCATAACACATAGATGTCATGATCTTTCTCATTGTAATTGTAGTGCTCGGAGAAGACACCCGTGTCCTCGACTACAGCACTCTTACGATAAGTCCAGTACCTACCGGATAGTTCTAGTGACTTGTATATTTTCCAAAGGACATTTGAGAGTTATTAATATAAGAAGTTGAACGTGTGTTCCGGCTGTCTACTCAGGTATGACACTATTTACTAACTTTTATTACAAACTTACTTGTTTTATTTCATTTTTGTTTTGTTTTGTGAAGTTTCAGCATTTTTCTTGAATGAAAAATTGCTTAATTGGTTTATTATTCAAATATATTTGGATATACATACTGTAAGAGTTTTAAAATTAATTGAAAGGACGTTAGACTACCTATTTAAGCCTTGACCTTGACCGGTGACAAAGTTTCTTGAAACTGGGAAGACTTTAGAATATTTTAGATTTTAGAAGATTTAGAAGAATATTGAAATAAAGGGCTTATGAGTCGCCCTCATGCAAGGTCTTCATGAGCATGTTTGTAAATTTTCTACCATCTTGTAACGTTATCTTCATTCATTTCATCCAGTTCCCGGATTCTAAAACCCTTACGAGGAGTATCCGTTCGGATCTATAAATAGCATTTTTGTTTCCGTCGGATCGAGTTCCTGCCTTGTGTCAAGCTATCAGTTTCCGATAGTAAAACTTTCGGACTGCTTAGAATCAGGAGGTTGGTTCGAAGAGTGGGCATGGAAGCCATTGGGGAAGGCTTTACTCAGTAGTGGGATGTCGCAGGCTGACTAGATGCGGAAATTGCCACCTATCTGGTGAAGAACACCGTTATAATAAAAGAGCTCATTGCGGAGAAACCGAATTTATAAAGAAGGCATCCTAGTTCCTATTAGGAAGCCTACTATCACATTATAATAATAATAATTCATTTATTATGTGGCAACGACTATACGTGTATTGTCTACGCCGGCGCTTTACAAAAATATTTTGTAGTACCTACTTAAACACCTGTTTTGATGACAATACAATATAATATATCATCATCAGGATCATCACATCGTAATAACTATTTAATTTTATTTTAATGTAATGTATTAGTAATGAGTTATGACTAGACTATTTAGATTTGTAAATATAATTGTTGTCTTCTCGTCTTTTTTAGGTTTTTATGATTTTATTTTTTTATTTTATGTTATCTTGTATCTAAATGTTATTTTATTGTATGTGTATTTTTTTTTTCAAACACAATCTATATTGTTAATGAAATAAATAAATGAAATGAAATGAAATGATCATCGGAATCCGGATTACATATTTTTCCACAACTCCCTCAATAAGGGTATTAAATGAAATGGCTTATCTAGTAGAATTTAAGGTTCAAAAAAAGGGCACCCTTCTCTGTCTGTCAAGTCCCTTTTTCACAGAAACGCGTGAAGCTAAAATTAATTTCAAGTATTCGGGTCTACAATTCCTTGGAACACTGAAAACTCAGACTTCTAAATAAACAACACATTCGCAAAAGATTCAAAATCTATCAAACTGTAAGTTCCCGTTGACCTAGACTCATGAAATTTTGGCAAGAAGTAATGTCAATTAGGTAGTACAAGCAATAGAAAAAATGATAAGAAAAAAACATAAAAAGCTAAAAAGCTACATCACAAAGTAAAAATAATAATTATACTTATTTGTTCATACGGAACCCTCAGTGCGCGATACATATCCGACTCGCACTTGACCGTTTTTTTTAAATAGCAATACATGGTAGATATCCATGTGAAACTGGGGTGGATCAATAGTACAGAATTAACCAATTTAATTTAATTTATTAATTATTAGTAAGTAATTACTTAAAGATTATTAAAAAATAACTTTTCCTTAAAATTCCCTTTTTTGAGTAAAAATTTGTAAAAAAAATCATGTTTATTAAAATACAATGCACAATGTAGCGCACACTCTTTTAATAACGCAAGATTTGTAAATTTAACCTACCTACATTGACAAATAAATATTTCTGTTTCTATTTCAAGAAGCCTGCGTCGTAATCCTAATCATATCAGCTATTATATTTATTAGTCAACGTTAAATAAGCAAGCATCTCATATAAATATTGCGCATAAATTAATTATTTTATTTAGATTTTGTAATTACAATTTTTGAATACATCACGCGACCAAAGCCGCGTCCAAAAGTATAAATATACAACCTCTTTTCTGTACATAGCTTCCTTTGTGCAGTTGTTAACTTTTTCAATAAAGATCCCTTTGTGTCTCGACACTGTAGAGTGAAGCTATATTAGATACATCGGAAATAGTCATAATTAGATTCCTTGTATTTGGAATTTGAGATACTATAAGCAAGATAATGGCACTGACATGCAATATGGCTTCAATCGTATTAATTTGGAATATAATAACACTAGAAATTCTTGGTCTCTTAGTAACGGCTCTAAGGTTTCAGGTCATCCATAAAATTACGTGACACGTGGAGAGTAATTATTATTATCTATTAAAACGCAGCATTATAACCATTAACAAAGAACTTAAAAATAATAATAATATTAAATAGGTATTTTATTAATATTAACCATATCTTATGAAGGTTTAATTTGTATTATTGATAAATTCTCGGTCGTTCTGCTACAGTGTCTTATGCCAAATCATACAAATAAATAAATATAGATTAGAATAATTAAAATTAAATTCGATTAAAATAATTAAAAGTAAATAAGATTATAATAATATAGAAATATAATAAAATTAGATTAACATAATTAAAATTAAATTAGATTATAATAATGAAAATTAAATTGGGACAAATAATTAAAAATAAATTATATTTATGAAATAAAATAAAATTAGATTGAATTAAAACAATTTAAATTAAAATAATAAAAATTTTTTTTTTTTTTTTTCTCTTAAAAGACAACGCCCGCACTAGGGAACAAGCCCTGTGTCGCGGGGAGCTTTACAAACATGAAACTAACGGACACAAAGTACACCCAGACTAGAAACAAATATCTATGAATCACACAAATATTTGTCTCGTGTGGGAATCGAACCCACGTCACCCAGCACGGCGATATAGTGGCGAGGCGACCACCTTAACCACTGCGCCACGGTGACAGTCAAAAAAAATATGTTAAATAAAAATAATTTAAATTAGAATAATTAGAATTAGAATAATTAAAATTAAAATAATCTAAATTAAAATAATTTAATTTAAAATAATTTAAAAAATAATAAAGAAATAATAATAAAAATAAAAATAATTTTAATTAAAATAATTTAAATTAAAATAATTAAAATTAAAATAATCTAGATTAAAATAATCTAATTTAAAATAATTTAATTTAAAATAATTTAAATTAAATTAGATTTCATCATTTCAACCCAAAAACGTCCCACTGCTGAGCACGGGTCTCCTCCAAAGAATGTGGAGGAAATTTAGCCTACTATACCACTCTGGCCAGACAATTTTGGTATAGGGTTTGTTTCGAATTTTCCTTTTCAGGAAGGGCTCTTGTCTGCATAAGGTTACTTCCTTAGTCGTAAATTCAAATAAAAATAGTTCGTTCCTTAATTAATATTTAAAAAAATATTTACATTAATTTATCAGAACGTAAACAGATATTGAACGTAGGCATCATTTGTAATCCAGCACTAATTAAAATGGGGAAAGATATCCGTTGACCTTTTCGGCCGGTCATACAAAATGTAAAATGAGGAACATGTCGAAAAAGACACCACAAAATTTCTGTAATAAACAATAAACTATTTTTAACAAAAAAATATTAAACCGACTTCAAAACAGTACTTAAAATGAAAAATAAACTAAAATAGATATTTAATTCAAAGAAAAAACCTACCTACCTACCTGTTTAAAGTATAATACCCTATTACTAATCTGTTTGAAGTCGGTGCCATCCTAACGAGGTTGTATCACTAGTACGAGCCGTCCACTAGGTACGATCACATTCACATGCAAGTGCGAGGTGGTGTTATGTAGCGAGCGGTAACAGATGTACGTACTAGTACGTAGCTTAACAACCTCTTGACCCTTATTTTGGCAAGGTAAAAATACTAAAAGTTAGTTTTATTTTTAGAAATTTATGCTAATAGTTCTTGGATCTAATAATCTATCAAAAAAACCCCAAAATCTAGATTTTGAGTATAAGCTTGTCCAGTATACTGGACATCATCAAGTGTTGCCTAAAGTGACTGCCAAAAAATGTGTCCTATATATCGGACTTTGCCAGATTATGTCCTGGAAAGTTAATTAATATTTTATTGATTCATTTTTGAATAACGTTTTTTATCAAAATTAATTTACAATATTTTGCGTATTATTGCTTCAACTCTCTGGAAGACAAAAATAATAAAATCTTTTATTCGTCATTTCATTTTACTTTTTAATCCTTCTATTTTACTTTGAAACTAATACTACAATTCAAATAATATTAGAGTTGTTAACAAGTTTCAAATGAATTGCAATGTATTCCGTTTGAAATGCTTTCGGAAATAGAATAGATTAAATTAACGATGAAATGAGAGTTATTAATTACAGTGCAGTTAAACTTCAAAGAGAATGTCAAAGTTCAATGATTAAACGGTATTGATTAAAAGGCATGCATTAATGCGACAATTTAGTTTATGTTGGTTTATTAATATGTACTTATACGTACTTATACTGGTTATAGAAGGGGGTTTTGATATAGAATAATCAAAGATCCCGCTCCGCTCGCTCCGGGTCTTTCCTGGTGCAAAGGTTGGCCATTGCCATACAGCGCAATTGGAGAGGCCTATGTCCAGCAGTGGACTAGTACAGGCTGATGATGATGATGATGATGATGATGATGATACAGCGCGGGAACGCGGCTAGCGTTTTGGGCACCTTTGTGCCAGGGGCAACCAGGGGCGGGTTATTTGACTGACGACTGACTTTTGTCTGTTTATTTTAGATTTAAGTTTTAATTTAATAAGACGGAAATTATATTGTATTTAATAAATATTTACATAAAAGATAAAAAAAAAAATCAAAAATTAATTAATTAATTTATTAACTTAACTTAAAATACACAAACATAATGTATTAAGGCGGACTTAATGCCAGAGGCATTCTCTACCAGTCAACCTAAGGTCAATCTAAAGCTCAAATTAATTGATATTAAAATAAAATCGTGAATACAAAACTGCAAACAAATCAAAGCTATTGTTAATTAATCCAGGTTTATATACACTATTATTCGGGCTAATCGTTTCCGACAAACGGTGTACATCTGGCAGTTTGCTACCAACGTCAAACTGCCATAAAATTGGACAATAAATTCGTAACGTGGTTATTTACGTCTATCTATAAACTATTAAACAATAATAGACCTTAATACTACGTTATTAGGTAGTAGTTGAATTTTATTAACTGCACATTTTTAGCTGAACGTGTTTATCTTGCTATGAAACGTCTAGTATGGGTCTTTAACTCAATGGTTAAGAATATTTTTTAATTTGTTACGTTATATAAAAATATATATTTGTATATATATATTTAAAATTTTTTGATGTTTTCGCGTATTCTCGGAAATTGGTTTATAACACTGTGTTGTGCGTTAATTGATTTTTTTTTGTTATCAGCTGCACGAACAAGTCTCCGAACTTTGATCGACCCCCGTGAAATGTTTGTCACACCTTAAAAGAAGAAAAAAAAGGTAAGTGTACCTATATTAATGTTAGCCCTAATTTATAATTATTTTATACTAATATTATAAAGAGTTAATGAGTTTTTGAGTTAGTCAGTTTGGATGTGGCGGCAGTAGCGGGCAGTTTAAGTGACTATTCACCCGAATTTATTTATTTTTTCTAACATTTGTTACAAAAAAGATGATTAACTATTTACAAGTTCAACAACCGTAATAAACGGTATTCGAACTCTCGAAACAGCTGATCTTTTTTTCAGTGAAGTAATAACAATGGATTTTCGATAACAGGTAGGCCACTGCTCAGCTCCTATTGGCCGCAGCGTGGTGTTATATAGTCTATAGCCTTACTCAATAAATGATTTATCCAACACTAAAAGAATTTAAATCGGACCAGCCCCCTGATTCTGAGCTGTCTGAATAATTTCGGCCAAAACTGTCAGTTTATTTAAAGTTAAAAAACAGAATGTTAAAAAAATAGATGGATGTAGAAAAAAATCCTATATTAATCAGTTTTTAATTTTCTATATGGTAAACTAATTTCTAACACTTAATAACTTAAGCTGTAAAAATACGATGTTCTAAGATTCGAAAAAGTTTACGATCCGGGAGCAATCCGATGAGTCAGAATCAGGGCCCAGTAGTTCCTAAGATGAGCGAGTTTAACAAAATATAACAAACGAACTCTTCAACTTTATAATATTAGTATAAACGACCGACGACAAATATTTTGTGTATTATTTTATGTATGTATGTATTTTGTGTGTGATAAGTCACATGATTGAGACTTATCATTTGGCAATGGTGAAGGAAAAATATCGTTAGGAAACTCCCAAAATGTTCAAGAAATTGCCAAACTTGAATTGACAAACAACTGCCTCGGTGGCACAGCGAGAAGTGTATAAGACTGCTGTGCAAGAGGTCCCGGGTTCGATTCCCGGGTCGGGTAAAAATGGTATTGGGTCTTTCTATCAAGAAAATCCAGTATTTAGATTTTCCCGGAGTTTGGTATACAAACGTTCCCGATTGATGACAATAGGCTCGCCACCTATTTCATGGGACCAAACATAGCTGTTGAAATGTGGGTGTGATACACCTCTGCCTACTCCTTCGGGGAAAAAGGCGTGATGCTATGTTATGTTATGTTCAAGAAATTCTATGGGTATGTCTGATCGAGCAAGTGTGTTGATTATAGCACAAACCCTCTCAATTCCCTTAGCAGTAGGATATTAATGGGTAGCTATTATTTAAAAAAAAAAATATATTTTTTTTTTGCCAGCCTTTGTGGATTATGGCCTAAACCCTCTCAGCTCTCTAGATAGAGGAGAGGAGAGAGTGAGACTAAATGGGTTACTGATGAGCTATTATTTTTATATAGAGGCGCTCATAGAAGTGAACTGAGATATTCGTTACGATCGAGGTTAAGCAAAGTTGTTTAAGGTCAATCCGAGAACGGTGCACCCGTCTGGGTTCAGCGTTCTCGGATTGACCACTGGACCACCGGAGTGGTACGAGCAATGCATTTCCACTCCTAAAAAAAAAAAACGTCAATCCGAAAAAATCGAGAATAAAAGGAAATCAAATAAATTACTCCAATTAAATTCCTTATGTAATCACAGCATCAGAGCCACCTTTCTTAAATAGAATATTTATTTAATAAAATTATGTTTCGGTGACAGTCACAATAAATTTACTAAATGTATTATGTTATATTTTCATGTAAGTGGCTTTGTTTTTTTTTGTGAATAAATGATTTAAACAGATAATAAAAATAGAAATAGAAAGCAATAAAATCTATTTATTTTCAGACTCAAACAATTTACAGAGTACAGCACAACCTTAGACTGTAAAAAGCCTGTATCTATACACACTACACACTTCAAATTTTTGGATAAAAATAAATAAAATAAATAAATAATAATAAAATTAATTATTTAATTTTTTTTACAAACATTGTTGTGCGTTATGCTTGTTTGTGTCCATGAAGAACCGCCTATTGGTTTCCGTTGCTAATATTTCGAGCCTGCCTTTTTAGTCAACATCAGACCTTGCAAGTACTACAAGAACTTGTTTTTTTTAATATTAATAATAATAATTGGTGCTATACAAACATCGATCAAAATATTTTGGTTTGCGCGCGTTGAACTCTTTAGGACTAACATATTGAAGGGCTATAACTTTCTAAGTTTTCACATATTTAGCTAGCTATAATTTTCACCTACAAATTTAATGATTTTATATATTCTGACATTAATTTTTCATTTCCTATAGTTATCCTCTATATATCTCCTATAGGTCCTATGTAATATATAAAATGAAGCCTCCGTGGCTGTTAGTGTTCCTGACCAATGAGATAGAGGTCGTGGGCTCTGTGGACAGCCTGGATAACAAAGAGCTATTCTCCATTGCCCCATACATATCTTAAAAAAGGCCCACAGAGTTGCATCTATTTTATACAACTCCAGCACCCTCAAGAGCCACGTATGTGGCACGGAGTCATATGCCTTCTTGTAGTCTATCCAGCATGTCGACAGATCCTTTCGGTTACGGCGAACCTGCTGATTAACGGCCATGTCAATGATTAGGAGCTTCTTAGTGCCACGGGTCCCATATATAATAATAATAATAAAACTTTTTATTTTCAAAAGACAATGCACATTTTTTACCGATTTGTCATCCGTCAAACTGTAAAACAGTTTGTTGGCAAATTTCGCTCCTTTGTACTACACTATAATAATATATGCATTAATGTTAAAAACTTAATATTTATTAGTAGCAGTTGGGTAAACAATAGATATATATTGAAATGAAATGAAATGAAATCTCATTTATTCATCTAGGTTACAAGGTAACACTTATTCTCGATAATAGCAACGAACTTCTCAGTGCTACAATGATATGAGCTCCTCTATGCATGTTAAGCACCCGGTAAATTACCTTTATTTGTTACACTTTAGGTTGCCAAATACACCAAAAAACCAACAGGATCGTTTAGGGCCGGCGCACATTATGGTGAAGTGCAGCGCAGAGCATTTTTCACTGTCAAACTCTATTAACAAAATTCTGCGCTACGCTTCGCCATATTATGCCGGCCCGAGTTCTTAACGGACGCTTTAGTTATTTAAATGTTTGTCAACAGATCAAAATGCCGGTATACGGGAGTTATGGAGCCCCGGAGGTGAACAACCCCAGCACTTATTCTACGGTGTCCCTTAATAATGATTGGTCTTCACAAGGCCGTTTTCTTATCTTGGTCCTTCTAGTTACAGGAGGGACCTTAATAAATACCTGTTTTATCGCATCATTTTTTGTAGATAAAAAATTAAAGAAGCGCGGTAAGTGGTATTATCTTTATTATATTTGACTGATTATCTATTAAAACGTTTGACATTTTAATTCTGGGCGTAGGTTTATAAGATAAAAGATTTATAAAACATGAATACATAGTGAAGTACTATTCGGGTTTGTAATGTAAGCTGAACAAATTCTTTTACCAATAATGCTGTATCTATAGTATTATTAATTAAATCAATTACACATGAGACAATGTTTTGTAAATCTACTTTAAAAAAAATCTAAATATCTAACATAATAATTTTTCAACCGCTGTTTAAAGATTAATCTTTACAACAATTATGTTGTCTAGAGATTAAAGTCTCGTTACAAACATTGTCAATATAATAATACTTATTGATATTTAGACTTCTTTTATAAAAGAGCTGAAAATACTTGTATTTTTAACCGACTTCAAAAAAGGGAGGAGGTTATCAATTCGACTGTATTTTTTTTTAATGTTTGTTTCCTCATAACTTGCGACTGAGTGAACCGATTTTCATGATTCTTTTTTTTATTTGAAAGCTGGTGCTTCCCGTGTGGTCCCATTGTCACCATTTCAATATCTGATGATGGGATCTTGTAGAAATCGGGGGAACTCTTCAATAAATAACAGCAAATTAACCGTGATTGTTGCTATAGCATATCTAAGCATTGTTTACGCCACCACACATCATAATATCACGCCTGTACTCACTACAAAGGTTATAAAAACTTTTTCGAAAAAAAATTGTTTAAGTGCACTTACAACGTTTTACAAAAAACTCAATACTGAAACTAAAATAAACTTAATTAGATGTTTGTTCTGATGAGATATTCGGTTATATGAACGAAACTCTTCAAATTTCATGCGTCCTAATTACGTTAGCTGGTCCGTGGTCGCGGTACTGTCCCTGGGTAACCGTGACCCTGGAACATAAAGGGCTATTCAAGGAACACTGTGGATGAGTATGACAGTAGTATGACTGTCAGTACAAGTCTGACAGTCCTCCCGCTCCACCCAGGGTGGGAGGACTCATTGGATGATTTTGCCTCGTATAAAAAAGGTGTATTAGGACTTATGTGTGACCTTCATTATCGCAAGACAGATTTCGTAGTCTTGTCATTTCCTGCAACGATCTATCGTCGTGTGGTATATTTAATTATTACTAAAAACTATGCCTGCCAAACTTTTGACACGACTTAGTGCAACATATATTTGTCCTTTTGCAAATTTTTTTCTCTATTCAAAACTTTTTTCATGTAAACCCGCATTTTCAAAAGCCTATTTTTGTGCTCTTTGCAAGTCTCTTTGGAAATTGTCATCGAGGTAGATTTCCTCTGTTGAGATAGGCAATTCTCCCTGTCTTCCTTTGTTTCATTTAAACGGCGCTGTCTCATATGAGCAACGCGTTTAGTAGGTCTACTCATACTCAAATAAATAACTAATGTCCTTCAGATTCACTAAAAATCAAGAAATAAAAAACAATTTTAACAAAAAAAAAAACGACTTCAAATAATAAATATTCCAAAACAAACAAATAAGCACTAAAAAGTAAAAAATTATTGCGTATTTTTCTACAACTTAATAAATCAACTAATTTTACTAACTCAACACATACCTATGAATAACAAACAATTATCAAAATATTTTCAGAGTTCTCCTAAGTAAAATGAAAAGAAAAATATTAGACTACTTAAAAATCAATTAAATTATTACGATAATATTATAATGTAAGTAGGTACAATTATTGTTATTTTTGGAGTCGGTGTCAGCCAAGGAAACGCCAAAAACCTAGCAATAATAATACGAACTTACTAACTATTAAATTAATAGCTAATTACTATACCAAAGATGTAATTTTTAAATGAACTTTTATACGACAATATCTGTGACCTTCAAACGACAAAAATACCGATACCTAATATTTAACCCATGAACAAATGAATATTGATAACCGATGAACAAATAAATATTGATAACCGATGAACAAATGAATATTGATAAACGAAAATATAATGTGACAATATCTGTGACATTACAATTATTTTACATTACAATTTTAAAAAGAAATCTCACGTTTATGTACCTACTTACAACTGGTGTAAAACTGTAATTATGTTTTGTAGTGATAATAAATAACAAACCTATCTTAGTTGGCTGACACCGACTCCAAAAATAACAATAATTGTACCTACCTATAATATTATCGTAATAATTTAATTGATTTTTAAGTAAATTTTTTTGTATATTTTTAAATATTTTGATGATTGTTTGTTATTCATAGGTATGTGTTGAGTTAGTAAATTTAGTTGATTTATTAAGTTGTAGAAAAATACGCAATAATTTTTTACTTTTTAGTGCATATTAATTTGTTTTGGAATATTTATTATTTGAAGTCGTGTTTTTTTTTTGTTAAAATAGTTTTTTGTTAGACGAAATACATATTATTATCTACTAACTTTATGTCTCCTAAATTATGTATAAAACTCTGTAAGTTAAATTATTTCATATTTGGTCTATCACCTCTAGATCTCAAAAATGTATTGACCAAATTATTCGTAATTCGTTTAATTCTGTGCACACATATATTAGCTGTGCGAGAACACCAGTGAAGCTGCGGGATTAACGCGAATGAAAATTAGGTTTACAATATAGCTATTCATATTTAGAGCTTGCGATGAGCGAGATCGCGAATTGTCTTTCAAAGAAAATGAAGTAAAAACAATGCAGAATATCATACTTCAATTCTTTCTACGAGTAATAATACGTAAATAGTGCGATACACGCTCGCGAACGCAGCTTCGTTAAAATTTGTAAATCTAACAAATTTTGTTATGATTTTATAAAGCTTAGTTTAGACTATTATCATCATCATTATCACCCTAGAGGCTTGCTCTGTTGAACATATCCCTCGCCCAAAGACTTCAATTACTTTTATTTTATTTGGAGCTCCAAATATAATAAAAATAGTAGAAGTATTATATATATATAATAATATTGCTATATTTGACGATTCGCCGCTTCTCCCTGACGATATCACACTGTTGGAAAAAGGCGTTAAGTTGAAATGAGTCGAGTCAGCGATATCCATCTTCGATAAATAACATTAAGGTTTGTAATTGTGAAGTGGTAATGTTAATCGTACAACATTTTAACTCTGAGGGTGCTATACAGTGTTATCGCTATTTAGCTAACTGCAGGTTTTATTAGGGTTCGTTACTTTAAAAGGAAAAAACAGTTGTCCGTCTGTAAGTCCGTCTGTAAATAATATTTTTCTCAAGAACAAGTTAAGGTATCAAGCTGAAATTAATATCAAATAATCGGGGCTGCTTCTTGGCGCAATAAAAAGCATCAGAGTTCTAAGTAAACGCGATCAAAAGATACAGTCGTTTATGCCTAATTTTTATAATTTATCTTAACGATCAAAAAAGTTAAACCTATAGGGTACTTCCAGCTGACCTAGAATCATGAATTTCGGCAAGAAGCAGTATCAAGTTACACATTTAAAGGAATAAATCAGAAAATTGTACTCATATGACAGTATTATTAGTACTATATTGGAAGGGGGAAACAATGACCTTAAAACAATTGAGTACGAATGAGAGTTACCTACCTACCTTTTCAAGAATATTTATTTCTAGCTTACAGTTATCCCGTTAACTAGTTACATCTTATATTTCAATAACAAAAAACAAAACTGCATAATCGTACGGGACCCTCAATGCGCGAGTCTGACTCGCACTTGGCCGGTTTATTTATTCTTATTTATAATGGAGTATTCATATTTTCTGTGTAATATTTTCATTGATTCACAATTTTTAAGTATAAAAACATTACGTTAATTTACCCTACCTTCAACGTATTTTATTATCAGAAAAACCTAATTTTGAAAGCATTTTTCGACAGAAGAACGTTGGAATACTGGACGCTTGACTAAGGTCAACCCCAGTACTAGTAAGGCACCTGATAATGATGATACAGAAGTCTGAGCTGGGTTTTATAATGTTCAAGAACTCCTTATGTCACACTGCTGGGCCACCGTCAATCCTTATTATATCAAAGAGTCTCAACTTTATAATGAGGTACTTTTGTGTGGATGACCACGAAAAATATGAAGTGATGAAATAGATAAATCACGAAGACCGGAACACTAGAGCCTAAATAAAAAGCATGGAAATCTTGAGAGGAAACCTTTGCCCAGCAGTGCGATGCAGTGGGCTGACAGTAACAGTAACTCAATATTTAAACAAAATGTATGTATAATATAATGTTTTTTCGCCAGGCAATGTCTATCTTGC
Source organism: Laspeyria flexula (assembly GCA_905147015.1). Classification (NCBI taxonomy): domain Eukaryota; kingdom Metazoa; phylum Arthropoda; class Insecta; order Lepidoptera; family Erebidae; genus Laspeyria; species Laspeyria flexula. Next base: position 5,916,587 of record LR989949.1, on the reverse strand, counting down.
ATCTACCGCCATAGCAGACATGATAATCACCTCGATTGTCATGCCAATTACAATAATGGTGCAAGTATTGGAGCAGTACGACAGCATACCAGTATGCTGGGTAACTCAATTTCTCACGGAAGCCTCCGCATATTGCTATAATATGTGCTTCATGGTGAGTTGGATACAAATACATAAAAATACAAATACAAAATCTTTATTATCTATCTATCAAAATCTCTATTATATATCTGGGTTACAGTGCCGGTTTTGCTTTTGGTGACTCCTTTTAGGTAAAATTAATTTCGTGTGTTAGGAGCCACTGCTCTTCATAGCAAGGGTTTCAAATTGTTTCAATGTCTTCATATATATTTGAACTTAGCCAGGTTGTGATCTTTTTTTTACTTGAAAGTCTTTGGGTATATGTTTAATTCTTTATTTATGATATTATACAGATTTGCAAATCATATTATTCATTAACTTAGAGTACATTATTATTCTATAAACTTAAGAAAAACGCTTAGGTAAATTTAGTTAGCATTTAGCAATATCGTAATAACAATTTTTTTTTCTGCAGATGGTGGCCCTTGATAGTTACAAGCGCTACTGTCGCTCTGCGGAGGAGTACCAACGCTTCCTTTATCGAGGAGTGGGCATAATCACTGGCCTCATTTTTGTGTGCGGCTTCGGGCTAGCTGGCGTCGGCGTATATTTTGGCTGGGACTATGATTATTGTAAACGTGTGCATTTAGGTAACTTCTACTATAGGATGGCTACCTCGGTCATATTTTATATTATACCTTTTACTGTGACCATTGTTGGGCTTCTTCATAGCCGTGCCTCTATTTTTCACCGCGTCCGTACAGATGTAAACTACAGGGGCTCCGATCAGTACTATTTTGATAATAATATGAATATACTAAATTTTGCAACATATTTCTTATTCGTCGCCTTCTGGATCCCATATTCTGTTATAGTTACCGTGTTCCCCTACACACATGACTATAATTTTTATAACAGCGTTTGGTTTGGGACTGTCCGATCATGTTTCATCTGTTTCCTCTACATTTTATTTAATCTGAATTTTCGTTACTCCTTCAGCAACCTCTTTAATTATTCTTTTTGGAAGTTTCAATTAAATAATCATAACGAATCCAACCACCGTAATACGGATAGGAATGAGGGTGAAGAAATAGAGATGATGAATGTCTGTGACAGAGAGAGAGTACATGTGATGCAACCGATGTTCGATCGACACTCTCCACAAACACTAGTCCTGTCATATGAAAACGAAAATCCTATCTCATTTCTAGAAATAAGTGATGAGGTGGATTAAGCCTCTGCACATGGGTCTGGTTTTGTCTTATATTTGTCAAAGGGAGTTTTTTTTCTCAGTTAAATTCCTTTAAATTATTAAAATCGGCTTAGTAGTTTTTGAGATGGTAAACAGATATAAAACAAGGTATTTTCCGTAAAACTTAAATGTATTAATTTTATAATATTTCGCTCGCTATATTTAATATAACTTTATATATACCACGACAGTGGCAAACAGTCGTATAGCAAGACAGTACAGTTCTTAAATTTTTACGTAATTAAATTAGATAATATAACAAAAGGACTATTCATGTCATCATCACCTTTCTTTTTTTTATCATTATCTCGGTCGAATTCCGCTTAGAAGGCCAGTGTCTGCTGTTATATGTACCTTGATTTGGCTAAATATCATTTTTAAAAGTCCAAAGAAATATTCACTTATTGATATCAAACTTTTTGAAAGTCATTAGATATCATTGTCAATTTGATTGTAAAGATAGCTTCCAAAGATACAAAGACCTAAAAACGTCAGCGTAAGCTATGTGTATGTCTTCATGAGAATAAACAAATATAATTAATACATTTAGGAAAAATACTTTCCAAATGTTTTATTTTTTCCACTTAAAAACTGGGACAGTTAATATTTTTTTTTAAAGTTGTCATCCCATCCATATTATCCCACTCTTGCAACTATCTCAAGTAACGTGGTCCGTTTACTACTTAAATGTAAATTGCATGTTATTATTTTTTTATATCGCACGTGTAATCTATATTAATATTATAAAGCTGAAGAGTATGTTTGTTTGAACGCGCTAATCTCAGAAACTACTAGTCCGATTTGAATTTTTTTTTAATAAACACTTGTTTTCTTCTTGTGTTATGCCTATAAGACATTTTTTTTCTCGAAAAATTAAGGTCACCTTTAGACAAGTCCCGACCTAAGCTGGGGAAAGCGCGACGATCTTTCTAATTCTTCATAGACCGTGTTCTCTCTTTTCTTTGTTATAATTCCTTAGCATCTAGGTTAATATAATATAGGTATAATATGATATATGACCAACATCTCAATCCAGGTATTTTTTGGATCTTGTACTAAAAATAGTACTTGTAATAAAATATTTTCGATTTTATCTAATTGAATTTGGGCAAAAATTTGTAAACGAACATATTTACTTTTCCTGTATTTTTGTAAAGTATTTATTTTTGTACTAATCCCAAAATAATGGAAATTTTCGAATTTCTGTGAGTATTTTTAATATATTTCCTTTTATAGAACCTTGTATTGAGAAATACTGTTATACGAATTTGTAGAGCTTAATAGACGTTTGTTATATTTTATTATATTCAATTTTGATCAAGTTTTTCGGCGTACGGGACTTTGAAACACGCGGATGTGAGTCGAATCGATTTTAGAACTCAATATTTTTGCTCGTTTACCTTATATATTATCGGAAATTACAGGACGATTCGTAATTTACAACGCGATGTAAAGACGATCGTATATAGGATGTTTCTAGAATATCATCTGTCTCGCACAGCCGAAAGCTTTTTCAACGAACTGATGTAACTAAGTACTATGTACGTAAATTACGCACAACAATCCACTTCCTTAAGTTTATTATTTTTCTACTTAGTACTAATACTGTTCTTAAAATTCTGTACATGAAAGAAAAGACATGTGGTTAAAGATTTACGTCACATTGCATTTATTTTACGTGTCCAAGAATGAATGAATGAATGAAATGACTCATGACGTCATATAATTATGTATTTATTTCAACAGGAACGAATAGTTACTTTGATTAACTTCTACAGGTCTCACATTAGTAATTTAATGAAAGAGAAATAAAGAGAATAAAGTCTGTACAGTCTATTTATAAAAATATTATAAACCTGAAGAGTTCGTTTGGTTGAATGCCATAACCTCAGGAACTACAGATCCGATTTGAAAAAATATTTTGTTGTTAGAGAGCCCATTTATTGGGGCAGACTAATAGGAGCTAAGCAGTACCCATACAAAGAACGACGGGAGAGAAACCTCGCGCGACTTCTAGTATAATGTGTTATATTTATATATGTCTTTCATCATATAATCGTTCTTAAACACGTTCGATGACCGTCTTCGGGATTGGATCTCGAATTTATTTAAAAGACGTAATCGTATAACATTTTCATCCAAAACATCGGATTTATTTCAGAGTGTCTTACTCTGTGTGTTGTGTCCTATTTTCCTCTATGTCCTATTTGACAAGGGAAAACAGATTTCCGCATTTTCGGCAAAATGTACGAACATATTGATGTTATGACGCGTCTCTTCATCGCATTCTGTCACATGCCTACGTAATTAAGCTTTCTATTTACTTATTATTCGCTCATTCCCACTGCATGCGGAATTTCTTTTTGGACCGAATATTGGGGTTAATGTGAAACTAAAAGGAAAACTGGACGTTATCTAGATCGACCTAAAGAGAACGATCAAACGGCCACCTAAGACCACCTGCCGTTCATTAATACTTCCGTCCTTGCAAATTTTAGTTCCATGGTCTATATAAATATATATAATATATTAAAAGACTAGAAAACTAAAACTTGCCAATATAATGAAGTGCTTTAGATGGGTACAAGGATGTAGAGACGACAGACTGCAACACGGTCATATTCTTTTGCACTTGGATGCATTAGTTTAGACCAGGATTGGACCTAATGAATTTGGTAAATATACCTGAAAATTTGAATTAAATTCGAATTTCATGTTAGTAAACATATGTAATATATATCTACGTAACATTATATCTGATAGAAGAGTCTATTTTGAAGTTTTAAATATACTACTACAAAATTAGTCCTTCCATTAAAATTAGAACTAGTAAGATATCTTCTTCCTAAAAGAAATTTAATATAGTTGACATTCCATTATATATCTTACAATTATTTTGTAAAATTTTGAACAATTGGAGGGAAAACGGTCGATTATCAGTGGCAGTTATTCAAATTGACAAACAGATGGGTACTTTATTCACTTCATTCGTTACTAGAGGGCGTTGCCGTGCCACATCGCATTCGCGTCGATGCCCATTGACCATATCATTCACTTCAGGTTAATCCTCGTAGAACCTCCTCCATTCTGATTGTTATGAATGAGATAGTGTGTTAAACAAGATTAATGTTTTACTTCAATAGTAATGTTGACTAAAATTGTTATTTATGTAGTAGTTAGTATAAAATTAAGAAATTTCCTAGGGTTAAATAAAAATGTATGAACAACTTTAGAAAGACTATGTGATCTTTCAACCAATTTTCTTTTATTGGTAGATAATTATAAACATAATCAGCCCGCACTTTGAAATGGGATTTGTCATTAAATATAAATGTTATTCAAGTTAATTATAATATACAGTTTTTCAATCGTTGAGATTTAACTTCTTTCTTGTTTATCTTAAAACTCTGCACTTATTGCCTGTGGGCTGATATAATATAAACAAAAAAATTTGGTAGTTAAGTAAGTATTCTTCTCAGATTACTTCTGTCTGTACCTTTACAGCGAGTGCCACATGGTTAATCACGTTCCATTAGCATATGTAATCCCATACAAGGTAACCTCTGATGAAACGCAAGATTACAACCGTGTGGCAAGCGCTTATATTGTAGTTGTTAAGAATCTATTATATTTAAAAAAATCATTTCAATGTTAAATAATGATAGAGAATAAATTAAATGTTTTTGAAAAAATCTAATTGTTAATTATAGTAGATACTAATAAACATATAAGACCTATCTTTGGTCTTTTATATCATCAGCAAGTATTTGCTTTTTGTTTTATTTGAATACCCTAAAACCTAGACTGATAGTTGCACCCATGAGTGTACCTAGACAGGTGAGGAGGCAATGGAGGACAACTGTCCCTGCATCTTCGTTTCCCCATTTTAAGTGGAAGAATACCTCTCTGTTTAAAAAACTAGTGATAGTGATATGAAATGTCACAAACATACAAAATTAAAAAATTAAATGTATTTGCACGTAGACTCTATATAGGTACCTATTATTGAGTGGAATTGAGCACACAACCTTGTGTTAAGCAAAAATAACTTTATTTCTCGAATTACATTTGTCCTATATGAGGATTGAAGCCACCACCTCGGTTTCATCAGTCGCCTAAGACTACTAGAGCAACGAAGCAAACATACAAGTTACCATTTATCTAGTCTCAGAACAACTACATGCTTATATGAGTCGTACAAATATGTGTCATATTGAACACACCACTTCTTGTTCAGCAGTCGCCTAAGTGTGAACATCAGGATGACGGGTGTACGTCAATAAACAGTGATTCTATACACATGAAAGCAATGTTCTAGCAATGTGAGGAATGTGCGTAAAATTTGAAGCAATGTGCTTTTAAAAAACCAGAGTTATTTCAGAAAGTTAGTGAGCCGCCAGCCTGATATCAGAATGACGGGTGAATTTTTAATACGAGCAAATTGCTTACTATCTAAAGATGAAAACATTACCGTAGCAATGTGCCGACAATGTGCTCTCGAACGTACCAAAACAGAATCAGATGCGGTGAAAGGTTTAAAAGTTATTTAGAAAATAAAATTTCTAAACTCTAACGCCTGCTGGTTTCATACAGGCAATCTGACGAATAGTGTAAAGAAATATTTATGCCACAGGAGTTTCCCTGCAGTGCAATGCAAATGAGATACCTAACAATTTCTTCATTTTCCTTTTATTGTTAAATACCGTGTATGTATAATAAGTTGAATCATAAAACGTATTCGATATATTATAGAACTAAAATAAAAATGCATACCTACATACTTCGGATGTGATTTTTAATTTTCTCTTTTGTTAAATGTGGGTACTTGTAAAATACTTTGTGATATAATTTACACTATTTTTTATACTGTTCTCATAAGTACACCGTGTAAATAAATTAAAATGAAGAGAAGAGTTGGTAAAAAGAGCGTGGTTGAATTAAGTGACCAAAAAGATGTGTTTATTAAGTATAATGAAATGAAAATAAATGAATTATGACATGAAACCCTTGTAATTTAAATGTTCCTTTACACTATTCGTCGAATTGCCTGTATGAAATCAGCAGGCGTTTAAATTTATAATTTTTATTTTCAAAATTACTTTTAAACCTTTCACCGCATCGGATTCTCTTTTGGTACGTTCGAGAGCACATTGCCGGAACATTGCTACGGTAATTTTTTCATCTTTAGATAGTAAGCAATTTGCTCGTATTAAAAATTCACCCGTCATTCTGATATCAGGCTGGCGGCTCACTAACTTTCTGAAATAACTCTGGTTTTTTAAAAGCACATTGCTTCAAATTTTACGCACATTCCTCACATTGCTAGAACATTGCTTTCATGTATATAGAATCACTGTTTATTGACGTACACCCGTCATCCTGATGTTCACGCCTAAGTCCATTGAGCAACGAAGCAAACATACAAGTTACCACTTATCTAGTCTCAGAACAACTACATGCTTATATGAGTCGCACAAATATGTGTCATACTGAACACACCACTTCTTGTTCAGCGGTCGCCTAAGTCCATTGAGCAACGAAGCAAACATACAAGTTACCACTTATCTAGTCTCAGAACAACTACATGCTTATATGAGTCGCACAAATATGTGTCATACTGAACACACCACTTCTTGTTCAGCAGTCGCCTAAGTCCATTGAGCAACGAAGCAAACATACAAGTTACCACTTATCTAGTCTCAGAACAACTACATGCTTATATGAGTCGTACAAATATGTGTCATATTGAACACACCACTTCTTGTTCAGCAGTCGCCTAAGTCCATTGAGCAACGAAGCAAACATACAAGTTACCACTTATCTAGTCTCAGAACAACTACATGCTTATATGAGTCGTACAAATATGTGTCATATTGAACACACCACTTCTTGTTCAGCAGTCGCCTAAGTCCATTGAGCAACGAAGCAAACATACAAGTTACCACTTATCTAGTCTCAGAACAACTACATGCTTATATGAGTCGCACAAATATGTGTCATACTGAACACACCACTTCTTGTTCAGCAGTCGCCTAAGTCCATTGAGCAACGAAGCAAACATACAAGTTACCACTTATCTAGTCTCAGAACAACTACATGCTTATATGAGTCGTACAAATATGTGTCATATTGAACACACCACTTCTTGTTCAGCAGTCGCCTAAGTCCATTGAGCAACGAAGCAAACATACAAGTTACCACTTATCTAGTCTCAGAACAACTACATGCTTATATGAGTCGCACAAATATGTGTCATACTGAACACACCACTTCTTGTTCAGCAGTCGCCTAAGTCCATTGAGCAACGAAGCAAACATACAAGTTACCACTTATCTAGTCTCAGAACAACGTGTGCGTTCCCATTGAGGGACCATACCCTATTTTTGAACTTTTAAATGTATCAACCTTTAGTAAAAGTTCTCAAACAATTGTAAATTAAGCCAAAAATTTGTAAAAGCTGGCACTCAAAAGTTACAGTCAGTTAAAGGTGGTCCCTCAGTCGTGCATGGCAGGCATCCATATCTCAGAATCTAGATAAAATTTAAAGCTGCTGTAAATGAAGACTGTTAGTAAAAGATTTGTTGAACTAATTTACAAAATATTAACTCTTCTTGTTCACTCAGTAAAAAGAAATAGCATGCAGAAGGTGGTCCCTCAATTGAACACCACTAGTTCACTGTTGGTGGAGACCAAAGTAAAATTCAGATATTTTGAATATTTCTAGCGTTAGTAAAAGTTCTAGAACAATTGTAAATTCAATGTCGAGTTTCTAAAAGAAGCCATTAAAAAGTTACAATCAGTTAAAGATGGTCCCTCAATTGAAACGCTTCTCAAAAGAAAAAGTCAATTTACGTAGCATTCGCTAGTTATTTTGATGAAAAGTAAAGCTTAACCTTTAGTAAAAATTTTTACTCAAGACTACTTCAGAAAAAACTAAAAAAAAATGTTGGGTTTTGTTGTTATTAGTAATCGAATTACTGCGAAAAAAACTAAGAGCGAGGTGACCACCCGTCTACAAGTTAAATGGATTAATCCTGTAACCTGTAAATTGGCGCTTATATTCGGGTGAAAAAAAAAAAAAAAATTTAATGCCATATAAGTAACTTAACATAAAATATAAATTATAGTAATTCTTATGATACAATAACATTTTCCTTTAAGTGGAAAATGTTATTTTAAGTTTTCCTTTAAGTGGAAAATATTATTTTTTTTTAAGTGGAAAATGTTATTGTATCATAAGAATTATTATCATTTCTATTTTATGTTAAGTTACTTATGTGGCATCAATATTTTTTTTTTTTTTTAATTTATGTCAACAATCAAACTTACCAATTTTTATTTATAATCATGGTCATCATCATCATTACAACCCATAAATATCCTACTGCTGGGCACGGGTGTCCTCCTCCCTTTTCTCATAGTGCAGTGCTCTTGTCTGCTTAAGGTTTACATCCTTACACCCACGGGTTGAGATGGGGTAGTGACATTATGTATTCTTAATCCGTCACTACACTATAATCATAGTAATAATGTTTATTTTCACCCGAATATAAGCGCCAATTTACAGGTTACAGGATTAATCCATTTAACTTGTAGACGTGTGGTCACCTCGCTCTTAGTTTTTTTCGCAGTAATTCGATTACTAATAACAACAAAACCCAACATTTTTTTTAGTTTTTTCTGAAGTAGTCTTGAGTAAAAATTTTTACTAAAGGTTAAGCTTTACTTTTCATCAAAATAACTAGCGAATGCTACGTAAATTGACTTTTTCTTTTGAGAAGCGTTTCAATTGAGGGACCATCTTTAACTGATTGTAACTTTTTAATGGCTTCTTTTAGAAACTCGACATTGAATTTACAATTGTTCTAGAACTCTTACTAACGCTAGAAATATTCAAAATATCTGAATTTTACTTTGGTCTCCACCAACGGTGAACTAGTGGTGTTCAATTGAGGGACCACCTTCTGCATGCTATTTCTTTTTACTGAGTGAACAAGAAGAGTTAATATTTTGTAAATTAGTTCAACAAATCTTTTACTAACAGTCTTCATTTACAGCAGCTTTAAATTTTATCTAGATTCTGAGATATGGATGCCTGCCATGCACGACTGAGGGACCACCTTTAACTGACTGTAACTTTTGAGTGCCAGCTTTTACAAATTTTTGGCTTAATTTACAATTGTTTGAGAACTTTTACTAAAGGTTGATACAATTAAAAGTTCAAAAATAGGGTATGGTCCCTCAATGGGAACGCACATCAGAACAACTACATGCTTATATGAGTTGCACAAATATGTGTCATACTGAACACACCACTTCTTGTTCAGCAGTTGCCTAAGTCCATTGAGCAACGAAGCAAACATACAAGTTACCACTTATCTAGTCTCAGAACAACTACATGCTCATATGAGTCGTACAAATATGTGTCATATTGAACACACCACTTCTTGTTCAGCAGTCGCCTAAGTCCATTGAGCAACGAAGCAAATATACAAGTTACCATTTATCTAGTCTCAGAACAACTACATGCTTATATGAGTCGCACAAATATGTGTCATATTGAACACACCACTTCTTGTTCAGCAGTCGCCTAAGTCCATTGAGCAACGAAGCAAACATACAAGTTATCACTTATCTAGTCTCAGAACAACTACATGCTTATATGAGTCGCACAAATATGTGTCATATTGAACACACCACTTCTTGTTCAGCAGTCGCCTAAGTCCATTGAGCAACGAAGCAAACATACAAGTTATCACTTATCTAGTCTCAGAACAACTACATGCTTATATGAGTCGCACAAATATGTGTCATATTGAACACACCACTTCTTGTTCAGCAGTCGCCTAAGTCCATTGAGCAACGAAACAAACATACAAGTTACCACTTCCCGTAGTGATCTACTCACTATATAAATCGAACTACTTATAAGCCCAGTATAATAGTCCCAGCAGTGGGACGTTTATGGGTTGAAATGATGATGAATGATAATACACAGTCTTCATATATTACGTAGTAGTAAGAACTGAGTATATAGTCTACAAGTTTGCAATGCATTTACGATTTGTGATTTTATAAGATTTAGATATTAATAAATATTTTTTTCCAACACATATTCGACAGTTAAGGCGTGTTATGAAACATATTGCATATTAAATAAATAAAGAAAATAACAAAAATTTTTCAACATTTAAAAATATTGTGATTTATCTTAAAAATATAGACGTAGTACGATGAGTATAGACTAATATTATAGAGTTTGTTTGAACGCGCTAATCTCAGGAACTACTGATACGATTTGAAAAATTCTTCTAGTGTTGGATAGCCCATTTATCGAGGAAGGTTATAGGCTATATAACATCACGCTACAGCCAATAGGAGCTGAGCAGTGGCCAAACAAAACCTACATAGATAAACGGGGCTATCCAACACTAAAATAATTTTTCAAATCAGACTAGTTAGTTTCTGAGATCCTAGCGATCAAACAAACAAACTCTACAACTTTATAATATTAGTAGGTATAGATTTTCGCTCCATACATATATGAAATATGCAGTTTTCTAAGTGTTAAATCTCAGCTTTGAGCTGCTGTAGCTTTGATTTGCCAAAACTAAATTATAGATACTATCTTTATCAAAGATTTCACGATTGTCAAAATTATTTAAATTAGTTGCTTATCTTTCAAATCATTATTTTCCAACACGTGATTTCATGATGACATAATTAGTGTCATTTTAGATAGACAACTTTGAAAAATTTTCAATGCTATTTCAGGCCAGTGCCGCGAGGGCGGCCGTAGTAGAAGGACCTATGTCGCTCGCGGTCCCGAATACTTGAGTTTACGTAGTTTTACAGAATATTCGTCAACAGTTTGTTACAACTATTTCTCTTGTACGTGTCTAACATTAAGATGGGAGTTAAAGACCTAACATGGCGGGTTATCGAATTTGTTTTTTATGTGCTCTGTTCTGTTTTATAATGGAGTAAATTTAGACGTAGTTTTTAGAGGAAGCGTAAGTACCTAGCTATTTTCGCGATATAGATTTTTTTTTGAATACTAAAAATAATAATCATAATCCATTTATTTCGGGATTGCATAGATCCCATAGATAAATACCTTAAAGAATAACATACATATATTTATTATAGATGCGTACACAATTTATTTCGGCGTCGTGTTTCGCTGAGCGGTGTTGTGCAATCTTCCACGAAAAACACAACACCCATCGGCCAGAATTCTTCCTTGATGAACTTCTCGAGATACTGAGTCGGCACTCGCACCACGAACGATTGGAAACTCAAGTTATGCCGGCTTTCCAACTTCTCGACTCTCAAAGTCCAGTTGGTCTTGACTCGGATATACTCCACGATCTCCTCTACCTTCGTGGAGTGATGTAATCGAGAGACGTACAGCTGCGTCGTACGTGTTTCAGCTCGCAGCAGCATGTTGGGTCCTGACGGTGCGTTGCCGCACTGGTTCTTGGTAGATGGCTTCTTTTTCTTCCTTTGGACCTTAATGAAGCCATCCTTGTCTATATCCTGAACTGGTCGTATCATATCCTTGTGAACGGATCTACAAAGGCTCTGTTTCTCTCCAGTCCGTTTTGATGATATCGCCACAGTCTTATTAAGCGCGGCGATAGCAGCGTAAGCACGTTTAGGACAAGACGTACTCGCGCTATTCGATATAACTAAGTGTATGACCTACATCCATGAAGGCCGCCGCGAAATTTTTGGTAATTTCAATATAGGTATCGTTTTTGGGGATTTCGGGAGTGTTAATTACGAAAATGACTAGGGATTAGTTGTAGAAATACTAGGTAGGTAAAAAAGTCTCAATTTCATAACCATTTATTGTATGTCTTTGTCTTGTCATAATATATTATATTATAGCTAAGTGCTTACCTGAAAAAATCATCAAGGTTTTTCTGATGATTTAGATTTATTTATTTTGAAATTTTTTTACACAGCACTATCTAGTCCAATTAAAGCGAATATTTATTTATTTATTGAAATGAAATGAAATTTCGATTATTCATCTAGGTTACAAAGTAGCACTTATGAAAGTCACAAGTTAAGAATGTAACAGGTTATCCGAAATGTCAACAAATTTGCCTACGACCAGCTCGCTGATGGGGTGGGGCTATGAGAAGAACTGGTAAGAAACTCACGCCATTCTTTTAAAAGAAATGGATAGTTACAATCTTTTATGATTTAAAATTTGGCTAGTGTGTAAAGTGACGCAGCACAGCACCACACCGTTAGATTAATGATTTAAAATTAATGTTTACAAACTAAATAATAAACAAATGGTCAGGCTTGGCGGTTGCATTACTTTACACATTGCTTTGCAACCGTTAGGGGCACACTGTGTGTGGGGGATCCCTACTTGGTCTTTGAGAAATAAAAGATTGGTTTGATGATAAGGCACCAGCCACGTATATTAGTGATATAGTGCCGGCGTTGTCTTCTAACTTGCTTGAAGTCTTCTTTATTCCGTGGAGTCTTCGCAGGGCTCCCAGCGCCTTCTCTATCCGGCTTCTCCTGTGGTCCCGGCGGCTCCCCGCTCCTGGTACAGGTCCCGGCTTCACAGGCGTTCTGGTTCTTGATTGTTTGAAGTCTTCCACGTCCAATCTTCTATCCACCAAGTGCTGGAGGTAAATCACCCCACGTCCATAAATTTTCTGTAGTTAGTTCTTGATTGGCTTCTCCCCGATGTTGTTTGAAGAGCGGAGTATGAGTGTGAAGTGCGGATGTGAAGTGCGTGCGGCGACGATAATCGTCGCCTCTTATATAGTTTTTTACAATGGCTAATGACGGTACTTATAAAATGTTCGGCCGCACGTTGCTCGACACAGTTTTTTCTCATGTACCGTCATTAGCCATTATTATCGACGAACTGCGTACATCACGCCTCACTCGTACGGGCGTAGGCAGGGCTTGCTGTCCGCAACAGTTCTCCCCCCGGCGAAGCACTGCAAGCCTCCACTTCTCCGTCGAGGACGACAAGCCTTCTCGTCGGTCTTCTAAATATGCCCCCTCGCGTACGCACGTTCGCGCTCCTTATTATCCCGTCGGGACCTGTGATCACACTTTCTATTTGGCCCCGCGGCCAAATGTTACGCGGTAGCAATCCGTCTGCTATGATTACTACGTCACCTTGTTTCAACTGCGGTTTATTTAGTCTAGTATCGCCGCGCGGTGTTATAGTAGGTAGATACTCGTCGAGCCACCTCCTCCAGTAACTGTCCGCCAGTGCCTGGACCGCTCGCCAGGCTCGCCTGTCAGCCACGTCACATAGTCCGGTGACGGGCATTCCTGTTGCTGATCCTAACAAGAAGTGATTCGGGGTTAGCGCCTCGTCTTCGTCTGGGCTAACCGACACGTGAGTTAGCGGTCGAGAGTTGACCGTGTGTTCCACTTCCGATAACAGCGTAATCAGTACTTCTTCTTTTGGCGCTCGTTCTTTCAATACAACAGCGAGCGCCGACTTAACACTCCTTATAAGACGCTCCCATGCTCCGCCTTGGTTCGGTGCGCCGGGGTCGATGAATCGCCACTCTGTTTGCTTATTTAGCGCATAATCTTTGAGCGCTGGGGCCCACTCTCGGTACGCCCTCTTCAGATCGACGTCGGCGCCGCGAAAGTTCGTTCCGTTGTCACTGATGACTGTAGCCGGCCAACCGCGACGCGCGGCCATTCTGCGCAATGCCATGATAGCCGAGTCCGTGCTGAGACTCGCTACCAATTCTATGTGAATAGCTCGTGTAACGAGACAGGTGAATAGCATGCCCCATCTTTTTTCTCGCCTTCTTCCGATTGTCACGGTCATCGGGCCGAAGCAGTCCACTCCACAGCGGGTAAATGGTCGTGAATAGGCATCTAAACGTTCTTTCGGGAGGTTACCCTTGATGGGTACAGTGGGTGCGGCGCGCCTCATGCGACAGACGGTGCATGCTGCTAGTATCGAACGTACAACTGTTCGTAGTTTTAACATCCAATAGCGCTGTCTAATGTTGTTTACGACTTGCTCTCGACCGGCGTGTCCGTTCTTCACGTGTTCTTGTCTAATTATTAAACGCGCCAAGTCGTGTCTAGCGTCTAATATAGGCGGCCGTTTCCTTTCTTCAGGTACATTCGCCCTGTCGATACGTCCGTTAAGTCGTACTATTCCGTCTGTTCCGTACGTAGGGTCGAGTTTATTCAGTCGACTCGCCCGTTCCACGCATCTCCCAGTCGAGAGTCGTTCTATCTCGCTAGGATAGCAATCGCGCTGTGCCTGTTTCAACAGCGTTCTTTCGGCTTCTCTTAAGTGTCGTACTTCCATACACGTAGCCCGTTTGCGACATTTATCAATGAACAGCAGCACGTTTGCTGTAGCGCGCAATAATCGCTCGTACGACGAAAATCGTTTTATATGTACAATATGTTCTATCGCGATCACGTGAGCCACTGTTTCTATGGATCCCACGTTGTTGTTCACCTCTTCCTGGGGCCAGAATTCCTCCGATTCGTGTAGGAAATTTGGCCCAGTGAACCATCTATCTGTCATAGACATTCTCATTTTGTGATGTCGCGTAGCGTCATCCGCGACGTTCAATGCCGTAGGTACCCAGCGCCATTGTCCGGCTGAGGTAAGTTCGGCTATCTCGCCTACTCTGTGCGCAACGAATGGTGTGTACTTTGCACTATCGTTCCTTATCCAGTGTAATGCAGTCTTCGAATCGCTCCAGTACGTGACGTCACCCGTCATTCTGTGTTCACGTATTATCTCGGCGGCGAGTCTAGCGCCTATAAGACACGCTTGTAACTCCATGCGCGGGATACTTTGCGCTTTCAGTGGTGCTACCTTCGCCTTTCCGGCCACTAACACGACGTGTATCGTTCCATCGATACGCTTCAGGCGCCAGTATGCGACAGCCGCGTAAGCTCGTTCGCTGGCGTCCACATACACATGCAACGATCTCCGTGTTGCCCAGTGATCCGCGTAGTATCGGGGGATGCGCAGGCCCGCCACGCTCGTCAGACCATTTATCCAATTGAGAAACGCGATAGCTTGTTCGGCGGGTAGCTGCTCATCCCAGCCGATCTGTTCTCGCCATAGGTCTTGAAGGATGATCTTTGCTGTCACTGTGTATGGGCTGAGTAGGCCCAACGGGTCAAAGATTGACATGACAGCTGCGAGCGTCTCTCTTTTCGTCGGCGTGCGTGTTCCTTCGCGCACATCAGTCGGTACGCGAGGCATATTAGTGTTAAACGTAAATTCATCACTTTGCGGTATCCATATTAATCCCAATGTTTTCTCGAACGTGTATATGTTAGCACCGAGCTCCTTTGGTGAGTTTGTCGTGTTGTCGTTTGGCATATGATTCAACAACCGTGAACGATTCGTGTTCCAACTGGCCAGTTCGAACCCGGCACGTCTGTGTACACTGTTTACTTCTTTTATGGCCTGTAACGCTACATCTTCACTATCGAAGCTGTCGACCCAGTCGTCCATATAATGACTGTGCGTTATCGCTTCTAACGCGAGCGGGTACTTCTCTTGGCACTCCTCAGCGCTTCTGTTTCTAACGCTGTGTGCTAAAAACGGTGAACTACGTGCTCCGAATATCATAGAGTTCATTACATATTTCTTGGGCGGGTGGCGACGATCATCACCGCGCCAAACAAATTTCTGTGCGACCCGATCCTCTGGCCGAATCTTGATACGTAGAAACATTTCCTTTATGTCGGCCGTGACAGCGACGGGTTTTTCTCTAAATCGAAACAGTATTCCGTACAGCGGTTGTAGCATGTCAGGGCCGGCAAGCAAAACGTCGTTCAAACACATCCCATTTGTAACAGCTGCGGCGTCGAACACAAGCCGTATTTTGCCTGGCTTGTTGGGGTTCGTTACTGCGAAGTGTGGCAGGCACCATTCCCTCGGGTTGTTATCCCGCTTATCCTCGACAGACGCTGCGTATCCTTTCGTAATAAGGTTGTCAATTTGCTGTGTGTACGCTTGCTTGAACTGTATGTTTTGATCCATTTTACGTTCTATCGATCGCAGTCTACGTACTGCCATATCATAACTCGGTGGCAGACAAACGTCGTCCTTGGTCCATGGCAGTCCGACCTCATAATGATCGCCTACAAGGCGTGCGGTTTCTTTGAAAATACGTATCGCACGTTCATCTTCCTTGACTGGCTTACATCGATTCGCGATGCCTAGGTCGTCTATCGCGTAATGTTCTATCACGAGTTCTCTTAATTCTTGATCCGAACTATCATAGGTGCTATGTTGAGGCGCACGTATGTGCAATATAGTGGCGCCATCACCCGGCTCTTCGTTAGCCATTATAGTTCGTGGTACTGTGCCGTGTATCACCCACCCTAGGTTCGTGAGTGAGGCGGCCGGTTCGCTCCTTTTTCCTGTTAGAAGCTTTCTTGATACTATGAGGTGCCAATTATCTGCTCCCACTAGTATGCGCGGCTGTGCATTAGCATAACACACCTCGTTCGGAGGCAGCCGCTTCAAGTGCCCGTGTTGTAAGCAACTTGCCTTGATTGTTTGTCGAGTGATGTCGAGACTCTTGACGGTTCGCGCCACGATCCGATGGAAGTTCGTTCGTACTCCCCTTATTCTCAGATCGACGCTCTCACTATTTTTCTCGAGTGACGTTGCTGTCAATCCTTGCAAACGTAACTCACGCCCTTTTCCTTGAGCTTTCACTGCTCTCGCGATCTCTTCATCAATCAGAGTAATCGTAGAGCCCTCATCTAGTAGAGCGTAGGTCTCAACTTCATTCCCATGGGGCCCCTGAATCGTTACGGGGCATATCTTGAGCAACACATTGTTAGTTGCGCAAACTGTGTTGGTTGACGCCGCTGCCGCTTCCACAGGCGCTGTCTGCGGACTTATATCCTCAGGGGCGGCGGCGCTCGGTGCCGTATGTAACATAGCATGGTGCGCGCGGCGACATTCTTCCACTCCGCACGCCTTGGCGGCACATCTAACTCGTCGGTGTCGGCTATTTATGCATTTAAAGCATACCTTCGCTTCTTTGACCCATTCCCATCGTTCGGGGACTGCCATTTTCTTCAATTTCTCACAGTCGGGCGTTCGATGCCCGGCCCCACAACAGATACATGTTAAATCCTTCTCTGTTGTCGCTGTATACGTAGTGCCGCGGCCCCGAGCTAGAGGGCGCTTCGGTGACTTGTTCGGTCCAGCGGCTGTAGTATTGCGTGTCGACTCCCGTGTCGTGACGTCCGCGGTCGTAGTATAAGCGAACTTCATGGCGCGGTCTGCTTCCCTCATTAGGAATTGTGACAGGGTGACAATCTCGGGCTCGCTGCGGGACGCATATTCCACCGCGTAGTCGCACCATCTCGCTCGTAGGTGCGGACTCAGCTTCTCCGTGACGTGTCTAGCCAACATGGGGTTCTGTAAGTATCCTCTTTCGTCTATACATGTTAAGACACCGACGATGTTTTGAATTTTAATCGCGAACGCATTTAATTCATTTGCTTGCGTCCCGGGGCGCTGTACTTTTCTTAAATCGTTCAGTACTTTATCGATAATGATCTCCGGGCGCCCGTAACACTGTTCTAGTGTTTGCATTATAACCGCAGGATCGGTGGCGGTATATAACAGCGCGGCAACCGTCTCACGCGCTTCTCCTTTTATACACGCCCTTAGTCTAGCTAAGTTTTCAGCTGGCGTGTACTTATACATCCTTGTAGACTCCTTCATTGCGGTTTTAAACAATAACCACTCACTCGGCGCGCCGTTAAAGTGAGGCAACTCCTGAGCTTGCTTCGGTGGCGGGCGTCTGTAAGCCATCTTCTCCAGGGCTTCCGCGAGTCTATCTATCCCTTTCTCTCGCACTCTCGGCGGAGTTGGCGATCGAGCGCGTCTTGGGCTGTCTATGGCCAAACCCTCAGGCTCGGTCGGCTTCGGGGCATATCTATAAAAAGACCGTTGAGATCTGAGCCTCTCGTCTTCCTCCTGCTCCCCCCGTGGTTCGCACGGGTTCCTATCGAGAGTAAGCCTCTCTTCGAATGGCGTAGGGCGAGGTAAGTCCGGCATTCGGCGCGAGCTATTCAACCAATCGGAGATTCTGTTCTCAGTATCTATCAACTCTTGTGGAACAACAGTATCGGGATCGGTTTCCTCCCGTATGGTTGCCACTTCCGCGGCTAATCTCTTTTTGATAAGATCGGCTTCCAGTTGTAACTCCCTCCTGGTTATTTCAGCTAACCTCTCGTGAGCCTCTAGCTCCGCTTGCCTTATTCTGGTTGTGATGCTCGTATTTGATCTCACGCTTTGTTCTGAAGGTGCTCTCGTTCTGTGAGTAACCATCTGTACGGTCCTAGCGGCGGCGGTCGTGGCGGCGGTCGCGGCGGCGGCGGCGGTGGCAATCGCGGCGCGGTTATCGGCGCTCGCGGTAGCGGCGGCCGCGGCGGCAGCGGCGGCGGCGTCGGTGCGCGACGTACTTGTGCCTGCTTGTTCTCGTATTGTCTCTAATTGTAACGCGGGCGCGCGGGGGTTCGGTTCGATCGCGCGTGTGATCACGGACGCAGGAGCGGACGGCGACGCGGGGGGGTTGTCGTATCTACGCGGCGTCTTCTCGTCGGCTGCTTGGCTCCTTGTAGTAGGCATCTTCGGTACTTGATACCTCTTCGGCACTGAACGCCTCTTCGTTCCCTATCAATCCTTTTGGATGGCCCGGGTTTAACCGGGATATGATCCGCCAGGGATGGAATGCGTGCGGGAATGGAAAGGATGTATGGGTCCACCCAGCAGAGGACAGTGTGTGCTGCGAGGCGCTCGGCAACCGATAGGAACGATCGGCTGCGTCGGCAGTGCCTACAGTCCGGCCCCCGTATCACACACTGACTTACCGGCGAGGAAGTGCTATTACGGCACGCTCTGATAAGAGCGTTCTTGATCGCCGGTGGTATCGCACAACAGTACCAACACCGCCCTACAGGCGTTAAACTTAGTGCCCAGCCGTTTGACACCGTTAGGTGGCTGAACACGTAAGCCGCGGATCCTTCCGCTAAAGAGAAACAATAGACTATCTTGTGAGAGGGCCCAGCGAGCGCGAGCCTGGATGCACGACGTCTGCAGGCGTCCTTCGCTCCCAGCAGCCCGGCTTCCCACCTCCCACGGCTTGACGCTTGACTCTTCACGCGGCTTGACGCTTCACTCTTCACTCCCGGCTCCGTCCCGGGCTTGATTAAGTTCCAGTGATGAGTGATGTCTTCAATCGACGATAACCAATCAATCCTGCTCAAAGGACCAAGGGATCTGTGGGGGATCCCTACTTGGTCTTTGAGAAATAAAAGATTGGTTTGATGATAAGGCACCAGCCACGTATATTAGTGATATAGTGCCGGCGTTGTCTTCTAACTTGCTTGAAGTCTTCTTTATTCCGTGGAGTCTTCGCAGGGCTCCCAGCGCCTTCTCTATCCGGCTTCTCCTGTGGTCCCGGCGGCTCCCCGCTCCTGGTACAGGTCCCGGCTTCACAGGCGTTCTGGTTCTTGATTGTTTGAAGTCTTCCACGTCCAATCTTCTATCCACCAAGTGCTGGAGGTAAATCACCCCACGTCCATAAATTTTCTGTAGTTAGTTCTTGATTGGCTTCTCCCCGATGTTGTTTGAAGAGCGGAGTATGAGTGTGAAGTGCGGATGTGAAGTGCGTGCGGCGACGATAATCGTCGCCTCTTATATAGTTTTTTACAATGGCTAATGACGGTACTTATAAAATGTTCGGCCGCACGTTGCTCGACACAGTTTTTTCTCATGTACCGTCATTAGCCATTATTATCGACGAACTGCGTACATCACGCCTCACTCGTACGGGCGTAGGCAGGGCTTGCTGTCCGCAACACTGTGTATACTTAAGCGAACAGTGAATTCAAGTTAATAATTAGGTATAATATATATATCTATTATGAAACTCTCAGTATATCACCGCGGCACTACACCAATAAGAACTCGATAAGACAGTATTTCAAGACAGCTACGACTGGACCTTCATAAAACAAGCATCTCTTTTTTAAAGGCCCACCCTCCGGTGTTGCAGACGGCCATGGGTAGTGGAGATCATTAAGGCTTGTGATATCGCCAACGACCTTGAGTACTCAGCCAGTACTAAGCAGGTACGCGAGCGCGGCGAT
Organism: Laspeyria flexula; assembly: GCA_905147015.1. NCBI lineage: Eukaryota > Metazoa > Arthropoda > Insecta > Lepidoptera > Erebidae > Laspeyria > Laspeyria flexula. The sequence goes on along the minus strand of LR989949.1, from coordinate 5,896,084 downwards.
ACAAATAGATGGATGGACGTGTTTTTGATTTATAATAAATTATAAATTATACTTATTCTAAATCTAACAAAACCAGATTCTAGGCTTATGTTTTCTTAAGACGTTGATGTTTTTTTTCGTATCATTCCAGAAAAATTGAAGCCAAACAATTGAATCTCCTGAAAAATATAGTGCTGATTTGATAATTATTAAAAAAAATTAAGTAGATTAGTATACAATTTCTGACAAAACCAGATTATAAAACATATCATGTATATTAATGATATATTTTTTGCAGTCATTTGTGAATAAATGACTTTATAATATTGGATTTAGTGCACCTCCTTTTCATCATTTTTTGTGAGAGGGGCCTTACTTTACTTCTTAACTTAAGAGGATTTTTTTAGAAAACATTAATAATAAGAAATATTTTTTTAATGATTATGTTATTTTCATTATGTCTTTTTAATTTTTTTTCTATTTATATACAAATTATTATAGTATGTCAACTATTCCCTTGTTTTATTTACTTTTAAAAACCTTAATCTAACAGCAGACAACCTAGTTTAAACATTAACGTCGAGAGAGGTGTAGGCTACTCGAAACTAAATACAAGAATTGTGTAACCATTTTCAATACCTTCAATTATACTGTAAATATTGAATGTTGTCTAAATAATTGCAATCCCGCTTTTTTGTAGACATTCGAACTCGGTCCGGTTATTTAGATATAATACAAATTGTGGTGATTCATTATTGTCAGTATATTTAGTATATTTCGTTAATTTATAGAATGTGAACAGATGGAATTTTACATGTCGAAACATTTTATTATCCATTTCCTTTATAATCTCGAGTAATTAGACTGCATTTAAAACACACGGACGGACGGACATGACGAAACTATAAGGGTTTGACATTTTGGCTACGAAACCTTAAAAAAGAAAAACTCTTGAAATAATAAATAAATTATACTTCCACATTGCTGCCGCGGTCTGCCCGAAAAGTGCCCAGCAGGCTGGCAGCATTGTCACGTTGGATGGCAATGCTGATGACGGGAAGCGTCGGATAGCTCTTTAAAAAGAGCTCGAACACCTGAACTCCACGGCCCAAGTGTTTCGACCAAAAACTCCAAACGGCCCAAATAAATAATCGCCAGCGAAATAGCGAGAGAGCGGTCCGTGTAGTGACGGATTGAGAATAGAAACATAATTTCACTAACCGGTTGCAACCCGTGGGTGTCGTAAAAGGAGTAGCCTTAAACAGACAAGAGCACTGCGAGAAAACCGAAAATTATTTATATATATATAAAAAAAAAAGATGTCAGAATTTGAAGTGGATTACACAATAAGTTCATTGTTAATGCATGAGTATGTTTTAATATTTGCATGTTAAACTTTTTAACTAAGCGTCTGAAACTACCATTACTTATATTTTATACCCTCATTGTATACGACACTTAAAGCCAATAAAAGTTTATTATTATTATTATTATAGAAAACAAAAAACCCGGCTGGCCAGCGTGTACCTAGTAGGTTAAATTCCCTACACAATGTTTGGAGGAGACCCGGACCCAGCAGTGGGGCGTTTTTGGGTTAATGATGATGATGGTGATAAAAATTTGACTGTCACCGTGGCGCAGTGGTTAAGGTGGTCGCCTCGCCACTACATCGCCGTGTTGGGTGACGTGGGTTCGATTCCCACACGAGACAAATATTTGTGTGATTCATAGATATTTGTTTCTAGTCTGGGTGTACTTTGTATCCGTTAGTTTCATGTTTGTAAAGCTCCCCGCAACACAGGGCTTGTTCCCTAGTGCGGGCGTTGTCATTTAAAAAAAAAAAAAGAGCTAATTATTCAGTATCATTTAGATTTGTTAACTTTATAAATAGGACCCATTATTTATGGACACAGTTCGCGCTGTCTGCGATATATCTCAATTACGCAGACAGAAGATTTAACTGGACATTAAAGACAACGTAACGTTTAGAATGCCGCCATACAAGTTTGCAGTTTGTAGCCCATTCCGAGGTTGAGTGTATTAATTTTGTTGTTTCATTTTCTTAAATTAAAGAAAAGCTAATGCTTCTCAATGAATGTCCCTGTACTTCCATTGTATTCTTGATGCGTCACTACACGGAGGCCTGTGTCCAGCAGTGGACGTCCTACGGCTGACATGATGATGATTTAAAAAAATTTAGAAGCTTTTATATAGTTTCACTGCTTCGCGTCGGCGTCTTTCTGTAATCGAAACTCACAGAACGTTGTTCGATTTAAGCTAGAATTTAAATCGATCGACATCGGGACAGGGGAAACTAAGCAAAAGCTTGTAAAATGTTATTAAATACAATTATATATAGTAATAATATTTCACCGCATTCACACAGCGCCATCTAGTCCCAATTTAAGCAATTATATTTGCTTGACTTATGGGTACTAAACAACTGATAAACTACTTAAATATATTTTTTTTGTAAATACATACATATATAGACACAGAACAAACAATCATGCTCGTCACACAAAGATTTGTCCTGGGTGGGGCTCGAACCCACGACCTCCAGCATAGCAGTCAGGGACTCAGGGTCACTAACCACTAGACCAACAGGCCATTTAAAATATAGTAATTGTATATTTTATATACAGGGTGAAACATTAGGCATCCAATCAACAGCTGCTAAGTGAAACTGCGAAACCTCTTAAAAATTCCTTAACCGTATAAATAAAGCCATTAACCGGAGTTCTGATTACTTAAACTAGGTAACAATCAAGCCAAATATAGAATAGAGCTAAGCACAGTTTCCGTGTACCAAATGGGCCTTTTGTTGAATGTCAATCGTCATATAGCCTTGCCCAACAGTCTTTCCAACTACGAATTGTAACGGTGAAAGGCGGTTCGTGGTGGGGATCGGCTGGCTGCGCTGTCGCCGCTTAGTTCGACGCGAACACTCGACAAGGCTGTATACCCGTTTGTCTTTGCCTGTCAAAACTCGATACGAAGTGTATTTTTTTAAACTCGCGCCAGCTTTTGAATTTGGATCTCAGTGCATGTGTTAGTGGCGTCATGAAATAGTGATGATCTTCCAAAGAGACTGCAATATGTTTTTGTGTGTTTATATTGTTATTTGGAGCGCTCTTTCGCCGGTTTGGGCCCAAGGTGAGTGAACAATGCATTTGCTTTATTAAAGCGAAAAACTTGATATAAGATAGCGTTACTTTATTACCCATATTGTTGAGCTTTTGCGAAATTTGTCCGCAAGAATGACAAAAATATACAAACCTGTCTGCAAATTCAATCATTGTCTTATTTGACGTTGTAAATACAAGGTTTCATATATTATATTACTCGTATTATGTTGTGGTCACGTCTTTCAGAATGACTATGAGTCAGTGGACAAAGCATTTCGAGCGTCACGCACGCATGCGCGAATATTATGCTGTTCCCCTATAATTTGACAGTTGCTAGTTAATTCTGTGGTTGCAATTTTGCAAGACATTCTTGGGTACTGATTTAGTAGATTCAACGAAATAGTGAAATTCAATAATTTCACTATTTCGTTCAATCTACTAATCCTTTTTTAAACAACCCTTCAAGAGATAAGAAATATTTGTATGAAGAATCTCTCAATCACGAATGAAACTTTCACTGTCGAAGAACTTAATGACGAGTCTTAATAGGCAGTTGCTTTGCAATATAAATAATGAAAGTATTGAAACTACGTTAGCTTATTTAGGTATTCCGATTCAGATTCGAAAGTGGAATACTCCCTATTCCACTTTCAAATCTGAATCGGAATACCTACTCCAATAAAGTACCATATTAATAATATTGAGTAATAAAACAGAATAAGATATGATTAGGACAACAACATAACTATAACAATAATAATAATAGTGTACCACATTCACACAGCGCCATCTAGTCCCAAATTAATTAATTATATTTGCTTGTGTTATGGGTACTAAACAACTGATATACTACTTATTTTTTTTTTGTAAATACACATATATTATAGATAAACTATCTACCTATACCCTTAAAAATCCGATAACTTATATCTTATACTTAAAGCTGAAGAGTTTGTTTGTTTGGCTGGTTGAACGCGCTAATCTCAGGAACTACTGCCCCCTGATTCTGAGCTGGCAGAAAATTTTCAGCCGGAAATGTTGTAAAAACATAATGTTAAAGAAATAAATGGTTGTAGGAAAAAATCTTAAATTGATCAGTTTTTAATTTTCTATACGGTACACTATTTTCTAACATTAAATAACTTTAGCTGTAAAAATATGTCGTATTCGAATAAGTTTACGATCCGAGAGCAATCCGACGAGTCAGAATCAGGGGGCTGCGGGCCCGATTTAAAAAATCTTTTAGTGTTTCGTTTAGTGTTAGATAGCCCATTAAGCCCATTTATCGAGGAAGGCTATAGGCTATATAACATTACGGTGCGGCCAATAGGAGCTGAAGGGAGCGAAGCTTCGGGCAACAGCTAGTTGTACCATAAAAAGTGGTCCGTTGCTTATTAAACTTTTCAAAACATTACCTTCCTTTTTGGCAGTCGGGTAAAAATAATACCTATTATGAATTCCATCTTGTTCACTTAAGTGATAAATTTCAAGGGGTAACCGATTTGTCTCCCAGCCAACTTTGTTCTATTTGCATGAAGATAACTAAATATTTTAATGAAAATGAGCTTATTTTAGCTTTAAGCTATACTTATATGACTAAAATCAAGATGCTTTAGAAAGTCAACTACATAAGATTTTTTAATAGGAAGATATTATACAGCTTTTACAAAGACAGCACAGAGGAGAAGAACTTTTTACCTTTGAGGGTGCCTTCACCCAGATTTTCTCGGTATCCGCGTCACTTACCAGGCTCCAGCAGAATACCAGCGTTAGACTGCTTTATAGTAGTCTGACACAAGCTGAGCTGGAAACCCTTTTTTTAGCACAGAGACATAATGATGCACTGCTAAATGTTTATTATTATTATTTTTTTCTTCTGTACATGTCTCGTGTGATAAATAATCTTTTCTTTCTTTCTTTCTTTCTAATAGGACAAGTACAGTACAGTTTATCAAAAAGTTAAAACCTGCACATAATTATAATGACAACAGTTATAGACAGCATGCGTTATAACATTGCTGAGCAAAGGCCTCCACAATGACTTAACACTTCGGTCTATATTCCTTAATAAACCAGTCTTTACAGTATTTCTCCAACTAATCTTATAAATAAAATAAAATAAATAAAAACATTTAAGTATTTGTCAGAATATTGTTACAGTGATGTTACAAGTAATAGAGAGTTCATAATATTCTGCCGTTTCCAGCGTACAAATACATATTTATTTTAAATTTATCATGCACTCAACTGTAATAAAATGTCATCAAGTAAAAAAATAAAATAAAAATCGACTTAATGTAATGTCAAAATAAATTAAAAGAATTATAAGTCATATCATCAGTTATCAAATTTATCAATTAAAAAGTCAGTAATAGAGTAATAACATTTGTGTATTAGAAGGGCAAACAATTTGTTCTTGAAAGTAACCAGATTAAGTCTTTTAAAAATATCGGGCAATTTATTATAAATGCGAATTTGGAAAATACACGTTTTTGGAAAATATATCATCATCATCATCATATCAGCCCAATGACGTCCACTGCTGAACATAGGCCTCACCTAATTTCCGCCACAGCGAGCGATAAAATATATAATAAATAATAAATATCTTACCATCATTGTGATGTGAACCAATTACAAAGACAAAAATTATATGAAACAGTGACATCAAAAGAGATGAAAGTAGGCACCAAATCACGAGTTGAAATCCTACAGTTATACATGAACAATTAAATATATTTCACCCTTAATAGAGGTTATTCATAACCGACAGCTGAATGGACAAGAGACCGGCGTGTTAAACACGCGGTCCGAGTTCGATTCCGACCAGCAGTACCAATGTGGATTTCACTTTGTGGAATTTATATGTACTAGTCATGTGACTTACCATCTGCTAACGGTGAAGGAAAACATCGTGAGGAAACCCACAACCACACACTCTAGAAGAAATTCTATGGGTATGTCTGATCCACCAACCCGCACTAGGCCAGTGTGTGTGGATTATGGCCTAAAACCCTCTCAGCTCTCTAGTTACTCTAACTAGTAGGGGAGAGGAGACCCGAGCCCAGCAGTGGGACATTAATGGGTTGCTGATGATGATCAAAACCGACAGTAATGACGTAATCTGAATAGGAACGGTTAATTATCGCAACTCTATTGTCCGCTTTATTGTCATAATTTGTCGCGAATTACATGAATATGCCGCGAAGCGTGGCCAACAACGTTTTATTTGTTTCTACAGTTAGAAGAGGTGCTGTTAGATTAATACCAGAGATATATTTGATGTTTGAAATATTTGACAGCGTTTTCGAAGTCTTGTCGAATGTCGAGATACCATGAGGTCCAGAAAAGCAAATTATAAAGTTTCGTATGAATACGGGAGGCTTTGAATTTCGACAATCGAATGTTCGGTTTTGATGTCGCTGTCAAATGATTGAAAGTGACAGCGACCATATCCTTACATTTGACAGCGACATCAAACCAACAATTTGAATGTTGAAGTTTAGAGTAACTCCCCAGACCTTCAGTGAATATACCGCAAAACGAATTAATGCTACCGATAAAAATTTAAAACAGTTCGTTCCATACAAAATACTTTCAAGCCGAAATTGATTCTCGAAGACGGCCATGATGATGAATGATTAAGTCTCGAACGCAATACACCTAACCACCTGTTAATGTCCCTTATCCATACGGTATTTGCACATTTTTCAGGCACAATTTTAGCCTAACAGCTATTAAGAACAATCTCTTTACCTATAACAATATTTTTCCCTCTTTTATCAGTTTGTCCCCGCTTTCTTCGAGTGCATGCTTTAAACAGTTCTTATTTAAAGTGACAGTACCGCCACTTTTACCTTCGATACGGCAGTAAATATCCCGCATGTGTACTTACCGGTTAAATTGACTGTTGTAATGTTATATATTCGTACGTATGGTAAAGAAACATACTATGTTTGACATACTTTGTTGAATGCATGTGTTTTCGACGAATTAGTTACATATCGGTAACTCTGTTTAGGAAAATAGTGAGATTCTTTGTGGCGTGTTGGTATGTTTTAAAGAAATTTGAAATCTTATTTCTTTGACAAATTAATGTTAGTGTGTCTGTATCTTTATGTAGAAAATATAGGTTAGTAGATTGCGTTAGGAAATTATTACATTTCTTTTATTTATATCCTTTGGGAATAGAAGAAATGTTATTTATAAATGTTAATTACTGGCTATTCCAAGTAATTCCAACTGCAACTGTGTTTTTAGTATCAAACATTTTACAATAATAAATGTAATGCGTAACAACTAACCATTTTCGAAGTTTGCTTCAAATCATGTCACATTGATTAATGATTATATTAAGAAGTACCACTCGGCTCAAGTGAGGAACTTCTTAAATTTAACTACCTACGTGCAAAGTAGACAGGTCATATGGCGTCCACCTGTTGTCCTTGGTATCCCCTATCTAGACTTTCATTTACGGCCGAGCGCTCAAGGTCTCGGGGGAGAAATACCCTTCATTACTTTTAACTGCTGTTATTGTGTTTACTTGTTGGTACGTTCAGTTAAACCTGTTTTTTGACTAGTTTTATCTAAACCTGTTTAAAATTAATATATTACAATATACTCTTACATTCGGTAATTCTCCACCATACATTTAACTAGAGCTATTGTCTCTGAACATAGGCACATTTTACATAGAATAATTAATTTTATCACTTTTCTACAGTAAATAATCAATCGAGACCTGTCGGTATATAAAACTACTATTTGTAATGAGCTTTACCAACGAGCCACCCACACGGCAAAGTTTATTATCGATCAGAGGGCACTGGGTCTCGACTTCGCGTCGTATTCAATATTGCTATCAAAAGTGTGAAAATTTAAATAACCTGACGTCGCGCGGGGCTTCGCTTGCAACGTTCTTTATTTGTCCACTGCTCAGCACTTGTTTTGGGTGTAAAGTGATGTTATATAGCCTTTAACCTTCCTAGATAAATGTGCTATTCAACACTAAAAGAATTTTGAAAATCGGTTTAGTAGATCCCGAGATTACCCCCTACCCCGTTCCAAACTCACCAACTTTACCTCGTTATAATATTAGTTTAATATAGATTGTGGTCTCTGTCATTTTCGGACATACAACGATATCGATTCCAACTAAGTCATTATCCAGATTCAGAGTATATTGTTATAAGCTAGCTAGGCCTAAATCTGTTGACAAAATCCTCAAAATATTACAAATATATTTGCTGCTACACGATAGCTAATTCCATCATCATCAGCAACCCATTAAGTCCCACTGCTGGGCTCGGGTCTCTTCTCCTCTAACTAGAGAGCTGAGAGGGTTTGGGCCATAATCCACTCACGCCGGCCTAGTGCGGGTTGGTGGATCAGACATACTCATAGAATTTCTTCTAGGGTATGTGGGTTTCCTCACGATGTTTTTCTTCACCGTTAGCAGATGGTAAGTCACTTGACTAGTACATATAAATTCTACAAAGTGGAATCCACATCGGTACTGCCGGTCGGGATCGAACTCGGACCGCGTGATTTGCACGCCGCGCCGGTCCCTTATCCATTCAGCCACCATCGCTTAACAGCCGCCATCGCTTAACCTAATTCCATACATAATCATAATTATGACACTTGGGAATACTGTCAGTTCTTATATTAAGAGAGACAAAAAGTAAAGAGTTCCGTTATAATATCCATAGTGGGTAATAACGCCCACAATATGAATGACGAATACCGTTTCCGAGATGTTTCATACGAAGTTCTGTTCCCTCGTTTCAAATATTTGAGACTCGCATGGTGGCGCAGCATATGTATGTTTTATGTCTACTGCGCAATAGGTCCTGGGTTCGATTCCTGGGTCAGAAGAAAACGGTATTCGTTACTTCTCTCTTGAAATTCTCAGCATCAACCCTATATAATATATATTATTATTATTATTATTACGAAATGTGTGTGTGATGGCAGGTAGTTTTGGAAATTTCTTGTGTTTAAATTTATACCTATATGGTGTAGCCAGGCTCACCGCTATCTCATCACTCGAGCTACTTACTGAGTTTTATCAAAAAAGGAATAGGTGGTAAATAAAAAATAATTATACAAGAATAATTAAAATAAAGTGATCGAAAGCATCAGGAAGTTGTTAAAATTTACCTATACTTTACAAGCATGTGGCTTGTAAAGTGACAGTTTACGTGGGATAATCTAGCTGTTCTTTACCTAATATATATTTTAAACGTCATCATACAAATCTTCACACTCAAATACATCATGTAATAATTTTACTCTAACCGCCTGTCTATCAAATCTCTCTAAGTTTGAACGTTCTAGAAATAGTTGTTGTGTAAAATAGAGCGAATTGAAAGTGAGTCACAAACAATTCATGTTACTAGATCAACTTTGATGTACGTAGGGAATAACAGATTCCAAAATTAGATTTTATTGTTTTTGTTATATGGTTCAAACTAAATCACTTACACTTTCAAGTTTTAACAGTTTCTGCTTGCAGCTTTGTCGATAAAAACTAGCTTATTTCCTTCTCTAGGACTTTTTAGAATAGACTACTTATAGCTATTTGCAATATTTTACCTAGAAATTTCATAATTATCGATTAACTGGATAAAGCGTGAAAGTTTCTCAAACAAAATCACATTCATCTTATATAGTGTAGTCCTGAAATCAATTTCAGATTTAAAGACTCCAGGTTGATTCTGAGAATTTCATGATAGAGAGAAAGCCTATATTGTTGTTGCTGGACCCGGCTAGGGTTGCCACCAAACTTTATTATAACGTATCCTATTTTATTTTTGGTAAATAAACTTTATACTTTTGCATACATACAATAACTTTATTTCCAACCTTTACTGTGATGCGTAAAATAATTATACAAGAATTACATATTAAAGCTAAGTGATTGTTAGCATGTGCTAAAAGCACACAAAAATACGTTTTTAAGGCAATAAAAACATAAAACTTGAAAAATACTTTTTTTTCATCCAAAACTATTTTTTTTCCTATTCAAACCATTTTATACGTTTTTTTTTGGCAAAAAAAGTCGGCAATTCTCACTCGGCATTAATATCCTAAGACCTCTTGTGCAACAGCTGTACACATTCCCGCTGGACCATCGAGTCAGTTTTCAACGAGGTCTTACCGCCATACTCAGAGACATATTGCTTTTGAATTATGGACTTTAATTAACTTTCATAAGATATAAATTGCAAAAATAAATTAATAAATTACAAGTCACCTAAGTAATAATTAAATGTCTCTAAGTACGACCATAAAGTGCTTTATAACTTACCTATTCCTTCATTGTATACTACTTAACTAATCCAGAAATAAACAAATTAAAAAAAATCCATTTGAGATGTTACAAAGTTCGATAGACTTGAAAATCTCAACACGTGACAGACATATCGACTTTAAAGCTAGCTGACAGCAAAGAGCTAAATTCGTAACTTAATTTAAATATTCACTTTGTTGTTCTACTGTTTGCTCCATACAACCACAGTGTATAATATTACATACCTATTTAAATACATTCGTCTTCATACGGTCGGTCAGAACGCGAGTCATACATATTATACGCCTCCATTGTTCTATCCGCTCAGTCGGTATGCAACCAGTCGAGTGAAGTTTTAGGAGGTAGAGCTGCCTTACCTCCTACAAAAATATAGCATAATATGTTTTTGTGGGAGGTAGGGTACAGCGGGTAAAACCCGCTCGAATCGGGCCGCTCGCCTGGGGAAGTACCTCCACCCTACAGAAGACCACAGTTATAATAGCGCTGCCTCGGTAGTGTTGTGTTTCTGTTGGTGAGTAGGGTTATCCAGGGCCCATTGGGGAGGGACTATGTTGACAGCGGGGGACCAATGGTACTTATTATTGCCGTTTGGCTGCGTGGGCGCGGAATGTGGGCGAGTGTACAGGGAGACCCGGTGAAACGGCTGACCGCTGGCCGCCCGCGGGTCAGTAGGGTTCCTGAACCCAGGGTTGACTTTTAATCTCCCCCCTGGGAGGCTGAACCGCCAACCCGTGTAAAATCCCTGGTGCAGTTGTCGTGCCGGAGTAGGAGACCGGAGTGGACCCGACTGCTGCATCAGTGGGGGGACCGGGGGCCCTTCCGTGCGCTATGCACACGGACCGCACCACCTGCGTGGCTTTTCCGTGAATTTGTACCGTGCATTTGTCCCCTTAGCTGTCGACATAGTTTATCCCCTTTAACCTAACCCCACCCCTTCATTATGGCCAGAAAAAAGCAAAAGAAAAACGTTTCTACAGCGGCCCCCCTTTCCACATCAGTGGACTTCTGCAACATCAGGGGAATTCACTCCAATCTCAATGCAGTCCACCACCACCTCGAGACTGCAAAGCCGGCCCTACTTTTTCTAACCGAGACGCAGATATCCTGCCCGGCCGATACATCTTACTTATTATATCCCGGCTATAAACTCGAACATAAGTTCATGAGACGAGCCGGGGTATGTATGTACGTTCGGGAGGATATCTGCTGTCGCCGGCTTCACGGCCTTGAAGACAGGGACCTGTCGGTATTGTGGGTGCGCATGGATAATGGCGGCCGCACCTGCATCTATGCGTGCCTATACAGGTCTCATAGCGGTGACGCGGACACAACTCGGCTCTTTGAACACCTGCAATTGACGACTGATAAAGTCCTTGAGCAGTACCCCTCCGCAGAGTTGGTGGTTTTAGGAGACTTTAACGCCCACCATATAGAGTGGCTCAGTTCTCGGTCCACCGACCACGCGGGGAGGTCTGCCCATGAATTTGCTCTGGCCTATGGGTTCTCGCAACTGGTAGATTCTCCAACGAGAATACCTGACATCGAGACCCATACGAGTTCTCTACTGGACCTTCTGCTGACAACGCATCCGGACGGATACACCATCACAGTGGAAGCACCCCTCGGTTCATCCGACCACTGTCTCGTCCGGACTCAAGTGCCACACGCACAGCCAGACCCACCCCGGCCAACTGCCTTGCGTCGCGTGTGGCAATACAAGTCAGCAGACTGGGATGGATTGCGTAATTTTTACGCATCGTACCCGTGGAGGCAGCTCTGTTTCACGTCAGAAGATCCTGATCCCTGCGCAGCCGCTGTCGCTGAGACGATCCTGGTGGGTATGGAATGCTTCATTCCTAACTCACTAGTCGCTGCGGGGGCAAAGAAGCGACCGTGGTTTAATCGGCCCTGCAAGGAAGCTAGGCTTCTTAAACAAGCTGCATACAGGGCTTGGACCACGGCTCGTGCCAATAAGGATCCAAATCTGTCTGAAGTGAAGCGGAAATTTAATGCTGCCTCGAGATCCAGTAAGAGAACGATTGCCAGAGCTAAATTCGATTTCGTCGGCAGAATTGGTGAGCGGCTGGTGGCCTACCCCTCCGGGAGTCGTGCCTTTTGGTCGCTTGCCAAAGCTGCCGAGGGAAACTTTTGTCAGTCGTCCTTGCCACCACTGCGTAAAGCCGATGGCAACTTGGCCCATAGTGCTAAAGAGAAAGCCGACCTACTTGGCACACTCTTTGCCTCGAACTCGACCTTGGACGATGATGGTAGCACCGTACCACCTAACATCCCGTGGTGCGGAGTCTCTATGCCGGAAATCAAAATCTCACAACGAGAAGTCCGGCGAGAGTTACTCTGTCTCGATGTCCATAAGTCGAGTGGGCCAGACGGCATACCAGCAGTGGTCCTTAAGCAGTGTGCCCCCGAGTTGTGTCCCGTGCTGACGCGACTTTTCGCGCTTTCTTACCACAGTAGGCAAGTTCCGTCTTTGTGGAAGACCGCCCACGTGCACCCCGTGCCCAAAAAGGGCGATGGATCAGACCCATCGAATTACAGGCCTATAGCTATAACCTCCCTTCTCTCTAAGGTGATGGAGCGTGTAATTAACACCCAGCTCCTAAGATACCTAGAAGAACACGAACTTGTCAGCGACCGCCAATACGGCTTCCGCCATGCTCGCTCGACTGGTGATCTTCTAGTGTATCTCACACACCGTTGGGCTTCAGCCATTGAGAGTCAAGGTGAGGCATTGGCAGTCAGCCTAGATATAGCGAAGGCGTTCGATCGGGTCTGGCACCGTGGTCTTCTATCAAAGCTGCCATCTTACGGACTGCCCGAGGGATTGTGCAAATGGGTCGCCAGCTTTCTGTCCAGCAGACGCATAACAACCGTAGTCGACGGGAGCTGCTCCGATAGCATGGACATTAACGCTGGCGTCCCACAAGGCTGCGTACTGTCCCCGACACTGTTTTTGCTGCATATCAATGACATGCTGTCTATTGGCAGTATTCATTGCTATGCGGACGACAGTACGGGTGACGCGTCTTATACGGGCCGTGCAAACATCCCTCGTTCCATTGTGGAAGAAAGTCGCGAACAACTTGTGTCTGAAATCGAGAGTACTCTATCTAGAGTCTCCGATTGGGGCCGGGACAATTTAGTCCGATTTAACCCCACTAAGACACAAGTTTGTGCGTTCACCGCTAAGAAAACCCCATTTACTGTGGCCCCACAGTTCCAGGGTACAACCCTTACCATCTCGCCTAGTATATGGATCCTAGGTGTCGACATCTCGAGCGACGTTCAGTTCCGACGTCATTTAGAGGATAAGGCCAAGTTGGCGTCCAAAAAGCTCGGTGTGCTCAACAGAGCAAGGCAGTACTTCACACCTGGGCAACGGCTGCTTTTGTATAAATCGCAAGTCCGGCCCCATATGGAGTACTGCTGTCACCTGTGGGCGGGAGCACCTGGATACCAGCTTGGGCCTTTTGACTCGGTTCAGAAGCGCGCTGTGAGAATCGTCGACGATCCTATACTAACAGGCGGTATCGAACCATTAAGTGCGAGGAGAGACTTTGCCTCCCTATGTGTGTTCTACCGCCTGTATAATGGGTTGTGCTCTGAAGAACTGTTTGAGATGATGCCCACGGCCACCTTCTACCATCGCACCGCTCGCCATCGGCAGGGAGTTCATCCCCACACCTTGGAACCGAAATGGTCTCGTACCGCGCGGTTCCAGAGGAATTTCCTCCCAAGAACTATCAGGTTGTGGAATGAACTCCCTAACGAGGTTTTCCCAAGGGACTACAGTATGGGGTTCTTCAAAAAAGGAGTGAATAGGTTTCTTAAGGGTCGGCAACGCGCTCGTGATGCCCCTGGTGTTGCAGGCGCCCATAGGCTACGGTAACCGCTTACCATCAGGCGGACCGTACGTCTGTTTGCCACCGTCGTGGTATAAAAAAAAAAAAAAAAAAAAAAAAAAAGTTTCTCAAGGTAGGATATCTACATATAGTAAGTATGTATATATTATGTATAATATATTATTGAATTAAACGAAATATTATTACGAAATGATTGTGAGAGAATTAAATGATAGATATAGAGACCAGGAAACATGGGATTTTGTATTGACAAACATTGTTCTAAGCGACAGTCCATTGCTGTATCATATTTGCTTAAATTTAACAAAATTTCAATTCTTGTGTTCTTACCTATACAACAAAATAACAGTAAATAATATACATCACTTAATTAAATTCTCGTCGCGCTCTGCTGTGGTCACGGGAGCGCAGGAACATTCGTCCGCGACCACAGCGACGATGGCCCGCTACGGGCCCCCTCTCTGCCGAAGCTTAGCTCCGGCGGTGACGTGCGGGAACACGAACTCGCTACCAGAAGACGCTCGCGGTCGACTTTCCCCAAAGTCGACCGGTCCTGGCGTGGCGGACGCGCTCAGCCGGGCGCGTCCTCTTCTCGGGCTTTTACAGCGGGAGGTCGCGGGCATAAGTCCGTCTTCTCCCGCCTACCCTTCTATGGCGGTTCGGGTCACTGAGGGCATCGTCTTAGCCATCGACCTGATGACCTCCGCGTACAGGCGACGACACGACGCAGGCAGGCAGCCCTAGGCAGCATGTTTGTTTACGTACTAGCACCGCACCGTGTGGCTGTAGGTACGAGTAATTATTTCAAGAACAGGGCCGAGTAACAATACTGTACAGAATCTGTATATGTATAGATAATCTATATACTCGTACCTAGATAATTATACTGTGACACAACTTTGTTGCCGTTCCAAATTCAATCTACTCGTAAATACATAAATACAATTCATGGATATGCTGGAGTATTCTGCTATACACGAACGACATAATTGTATTGCACAAGTCTTGCAAAAATTATATCTACGATTGATGATTTTAGGCACATTTTTCTCTAAATTTGGACATGCAGTTGAACTGTTCTTCATTAGTTGGGTAGTATTAATATCACTTACAGCTCAGCGTGGCGTATTTGGGTTTCTGCAAAGCTTTTTACCTCTCTAAAGAATCAGTTTCGACTTTCATGCTGCCTTAAGTCATTATAGGCGATATACAAAAAAAAACAATCTAAATTTGGTTCACGAGTTTACGAACTATGATGTCACAGATTATCCGATACACTACACTACGTCTTAAATTTGTCACCATTATTAAGTTAGCCCAATGACCACAACTGGACATAAGTCTCACCTGATATCCACCACAGCGAGAGATTTTGTGCCGTCTGCAAATAATGGCCAAATTTATTTATTTTAATTATAATCTATACTAATATTATAAACCTGAAGATTTTGTTTGTTTGTTTGAATGCGCTAATCTCAGGAACTACTGGTGCGATTTGAAACATTCTTTTAGTGTTGGATAGCCCATATATAACATCACGCTACAGCCAATAGGAGCTGAGCAGTGGCCAAACAAAAGCGACGGGAACTTCTTTCTAATTTCTTTATATAATGCGTCGGAAGTGTAAAAATGCAGTTGATACTTTCAACTAGCTTAAATCTACCAACAGAAAATTAAATAACAAATTACGTAAATCCATACATAAAATTAACATATTTTTTACGTGGTTACATATTTAAGCATTCTAGAAAAATACTTTATGTAATCCGTTCAATGCAATCAGAAATCGGTTGACATTTCCTACACAAATGTCAGTTAGTGACAATTTCATTTGGATTGAGAAACGGGCTTCCCACTGCTATTTGAATCAATTTGAAACGACACGGTTTGAATAAGAAAACAATGTTTATGGACATGGCAGATAAAGGAGATATGGCAGATACTAACGTAGGTCAAAGCAATCCGACAATTAAAATAAAAAAATGTAGAATCTAAGTAGAATTTGTAAATAAAGCTTATGAGTTACAAGATCCGAATGTTTTCTTTTATTTACTTTTAATTTATAATGTTAAATACAATAGATAGATTTTGATTTACTGACATTTAATTGATAATATAATCGAGCGGACAAGGAATTGATACAGAAAATCCTCGGCAGCAGAAGTGAATTCAACTGCTGCAAGGTCCAAGAAAGCACAATTCCCGGGTCAGACTAAAACAGTATTTAATT
This sequence comes from Laspeyria flexula, assembly GCA_905147015.1. Classification (NCBI taxonomy): domain Eukaryota; kingdom Metazoa; phylum Arthropoda; class Insecta; order Lepidoptera; family Erebidae; genus Laspeyria; species Laspeyria flexula. The sequence continues at coordinate 5,879,551 of LR989949.1, read as the reverse complement.
TTAATTCTGTTAGTAGTACACCCAGTGTTATCTGGGTCCTAACTAAGCTGGTAAAATGTGTGCGTGAAGCACCTCTGCCTACCCCTTTGGTGAGAGCGTGAGGCTTATATTTATTTCTTATAAGACAAGAAGAAATATTAAGGGAAGACCTAGAAGAATGTACCATGACCAAAAAGGTAAAGTTCTAAAGAAGGGACAGATCAGGAGTACCTTCAACCGGGAAGAATGCATGAAAAGACTGATGAATGTTGAAGAAGCCAAAGATATGTGTCAGTCAGAATCGTAGCAAGTGGAAGGAAATGGTCTCTGCCTACCCCTCTGTTGGGAAAGAGGCGTGATCTATATGTATGTATACAGAACTATAATAATGTAAGCTTAGTCTAATATGTACATATAATTTTCCAGGGATCAATGTATTGATTTGACGTGTATAGTTGGACACGAATACTGTTGTACTATTCTTGTAATCTGACATTTGATAACATTTCAAGCACAATAACGCCGTCCTAGTGACGTCATTACTGCACAGAAGACGTGTCATACTGTAGGAGAGGTAACGTGCTGCTGTAGGTCATTACTGCATAGACGTCTCTGGCTTATAGGTGTTCTACACGGTTATAAACATGCGTTTCAACAGAGTGACCTTGGTGGGAGTTTGGTTGCCATCCGCGTAGTTTGTATGAAATTTGGTTTACAACAGCCGGCTACACGGTTGGAATCCACCAAGGGCACCACTGTGGAAGGCAAGTTTATAACCATGTAGCACAGCTTTTAATGTCAACAAAAACTAAGTCGTTCAGTAGATATTCGTTCGTAAGTTGTCTAATTGGTAGCCTTATGCTGCGTTTGGTGCGAGGATGGGAAGCGAGTGAGAAGTGTTTGTGAACCAATAGGTACAATCGGTTCATCTGTACATTCAAATAATGACTTGCTGACTTGCTATGCCAAAAATCTGACATTTAATTTAGGTTTATAAAATTTCTTTACATTTTCTTTTTAGTTGCAAACTAGGCTTCGCCTATATTTGCAGCGTCATTTTTTTGCAAACCGGACGAGTAAAATCTAATAAAATTTTACCTACCCAATTGAGAGTCGGGTTTTATGATATAAAATATATAAATTTGTTACTTAGAATAAAAACAGTAAACGAGCATTTTATAATGATATAATCATAAGTTACATTTCGCGTCTGTGTTATTTAAAATGGCGCGAATAACGATGACTTCAACTTTTTATGTACACAATTGGTTATTAATCGGTTTCGGCTTAAACATTTACCGTATAAAGGATACCAGTTTTAACTAAGTCTGTATAAATATGGGAATAATCTTTACTTTTTTTTTTTTTTTTTTTCTTTTTTTTAAAAGACAACGCCCACCCACGGGGGACTTTTCAAACTTATTAATGGACACAAAGTACACCAAGACTCACAAATATCTATGAAACATACAAATATTTGTCTTGTGTGGGATTCATATCCACGTCACTAGGCACGGCGAAGTCAGTGGCGACCACCGCCACGGGATGGCTCACACTTTATATCTCTGTGGCGCAGGTGGTGTGTGCGACTACTGCGCATGCTAACCCAAGTTCGATTTCCAGCTTCCAGCAAAAATAGTAAATAGGCTTGCTGCCAAACATCTCTTCAAACATCTTCTCCTTTAGTGCATAAGAAACACATCTTTCGTATATAAAACCTTCTGCAATTCAAGTTCAATTCTCTTAAATTATTCAGAACATACGTATGACTAAATTGAAATCTACATGACAAACACAAGGTTGATTGTCAATAGTACAAAAGGATAAAAAGGATTTAAATACAGGTAGATGTGCTGATTATGTTGGGTCACAAAAGTTGTACGCATTACTAAGGAAAGTTCTACCGTTTTCCTCGAGCATGCGAGACAAACAGGATAATCGGGTATGCAGATCAATCGCTTAGAACTTAGACGGAGCTTTAACTTCCAGGATGCAAGCTATGAGGGTAATGCATCCAAGTATCTAACCTACTTAGTATTGATTCTCACAGTTCTCAACTTTAACTCTAAGCTCTTTACTCTGTTTGATTAGATTCTGTTAACCTTTCATCTAATACAGACTTTGAACGAGTAAAAGATGTTCTTGTGTACAGTGTGTATTAACTCATTTATTTCTTCCCTTCGCGTGGTTTTCACTCTGACATTACACTTTGACAAAAACACGCGGCATGAAGTTTATAAATATTTTACTATTTTTATTTCATTTAGAATTTAACACCGTGTTTTATCCAGCAAATGGGTGAAGTGAAGAGGTTAGACTGAAGATATAATATTACAATTCAACTCAAATCTGTACAGCAATTTAAATTTCCGGAATCGTGCAATTAAAGTTTTCTCGCAAGGGTATGACGGGTTTGCAGGTTTTTAATTTTTTGGCAAATTAAAAATATTTCGAAGTGTCGAATGAATTAAAAGTTCTTAAAAAATTAAATCGTTGATTATTTAAACTCAGTTCGGTAACGTGTGAGGGTATCATTAATTTGGATACTCGCGAACAGTCAAACAAAAAATAAAGGAATGGACAGAGTATCACAATTTATCAGTACACATTGCTCTCGGTCACTCCGGTAACTTTCGATCTACTATAGAACTGAGTACCTCTAATGCCATAAAGTTCACATTTGGGTGATTTTTAACAATGATTTTTTTGTATCATTTCGGTGAGATTTTTTTATAATATGCTTTTTACATATTATTATATTTAGTAACAAAAATAAACTTTAACCTTATTTGTAACATATGCGTGAGTGGACATCGAGTAATATCAAAACTTACGGAATATTTAAGGTTGAATTTTTGGGTGTCCACTGAAATGAAAAATTTTCGCCTCGAATTTATAATAAAATTTTGATTGCCACCAAAATGAATATTTACTTTTTGGCGGGAATCCACGGATGTTGAGGTGCGTGCGTGCGCTCCGACGAACAGAGGCGGACTGATTCTAAGTGAGGTAAGACAAGGGGGGCGCAAGAACGCAATTTTAACGAAGCTACTCTACTAAAACTTACTATCCACCAAAATGATAACTTTTTTCAGGACAAAAGTTGACTGCTTATTAAATGTATAAGAAATAAGATAAACAAACAATATTAGTTTTTTTATAGGTTATATTATAATTTATTGATACAAAAGTTGATTTTAGTCCAAATAATAAATACAACTGCAGGGTAAGATATTTTACGAGCGGAATTGGATTCAGGACAGGTCACCGAAATGATAAAATGTCACTTTGTAATTAATTTTTTTTATGTAAAGTTGTTAAAGTCAAAGTCAAAGTCAAATCTTTTTATTCATTTGGATCACATACATGATACTTATGAACGTCATACAAAGCCAAAAAAAAGGCGTCAGTAAATTTGCCTACAGCCAGTTCACTGACAAGGTTGAGCTCTGAGAAGAACTTGGCAAGAAACTCAGGCCACTCTTTTTAATCACTAAATAAATGTTGTTTGTTTAACCCAGCAGTGGGACAATAATGGGTTGCTGATGATGATGATGATGATGTAATTAATGGACATTACTCAATATTTCTTTTTCCACGGTAGAACCGTGGAAAAAGAAATATTGAGTTGATTTTGTTACAAAAAATAATCAAAATCATAAAACCAACATATGTACCGTTCTCAGGATTGCCGTGTATTTTTTTTTGCTTGTGCAATTCGCACATTTAATCAATAAAAAAGAAAGCAGTCGACATCAGAGAATATTGTTGAAACGCATCCTTTTATCTCTACCCTCAGTTATATTGTTAATTAAAAAGTAGAGCTGCAAGAGTGTATTTCCCTGAAATATTTTGTTCTTCAGTTAGAATGTCATTTATAATTAAAAAGCTAATTAGACGTGAGTGCATGACTTTTTCAATTACTTTAGATAAAATAGGGACGAGTGTGAATGGTCTTTTTTTACTTACTTATATCTTCTTTATTATTAATTATCAATAATTGCTTTTCGTTATTTGTATTACTATTCTGCCTGTCCCTCGGGAGTTAATAGTATGAAACTAGATTTCGAAGAAAATTTTGGCAGCCACGAAAAGTTTTGATTTCGTTTCTTTATACCCTAGGTATGTATATTATTAATACCTATTGGTCTGAAACTCTGAACTGGCAAAAGTTTCAAACGGATAGTTGAACCAAAATCGATTTCCATGTACTTGAACTTTGTAGCATCAGGTGCAATATTTGCTAAAGATAGTACTTATTCACATGTACCTAATACACACACACACACATTACAGACCTAGGTTTTTTTTCAATAATAATTTAAAATGTAAACAACTAGGTATGTACCTACATCAAAATTTTAGAAATATGTTATGATGAAATGTTTTTACCTAACTGAGCCAGAATGAGGGTAATATGTTTCGGGAGTACCTACCTATGTGAATACATAATTATATACATTGTAGATAGTTTTCATTGTGACCTCCTGTAGATTTACTTTCTTTGTCAACGTCATAGGTCACAGTGTAAAATGTGTAAAATTTTAATGTAGTATTGAACTGTGTCGCTTCGCCGACGATATTAAACAAGGCAATATTAGTCGTACGGCGCGTGTATGATTCTCACATGAGACAAATATATTTCCGCTAATTATAAGATATATCGAATTTCCCGGAAACGGTTACCTATATTGTAAACAGGAAAATAACGTTTGTATCACGAAACCCGTGTAATGATGGATTAAGAATATATACCTCATTCCAACCCCTGGCCCGTGGTCGTCGTGAAAGGCGACAAGAGCACTGCGAGAAAAGGAAAATTCGAAAACTCCTATACCAACCCGTCTGGCCAGCGTGGTATAGTAGGCTAATTTCGCTCCAAAATGTTTGGAAGAGACCTGTGCCCAGCAGTGGGGCATTTATGAGTTGTAATGATGATGATATGATACTCAATATTACGGTAGTCGATATTGAAATATTTTATCACGTTGAATAAATATAATTATGTCGTAGAAAATATCATAAATATCTTTTTTCTTCCAATAGTTTTCAAACGTATGTGACGTGTGAAGTGACAAAATGGACTTTCTGACCCGAGCATCAGACTCAAAACTATATATTATATAACTACAGCACTAGTGAGGCAGGCTATATCATCATCATCATCATCATCTCAGCCTATTGCAGTCCACTGCTGGACATAGGCCTCTCCTAATAAGCGCCATAACACTCGGTCCTCCGCCTTCCGCGGGCTATATGCATGTTATGAACTTAAGAAAAAGAAAATAAACATAAACTATTGCACTTTTACTAACAAGACAAGACTGTAGTACAATTTTTTCCTTAGCAAAGCGAAAATTGCCGTTGTTTCAATTGTATTTATATACCATACTCATACACCACAAGCCATTAGAAAGATCAGTAAACAATACATAATCATTATAATTTCATTTTCATTTAACAATGGTAGCACAAAAAGTCCAATCGAGTACGCGAGAATCGCGTGCAACCGTAGACTACTTTCACTCATCCTTACTCTACGTTTGTGTGTGTACGGCCATGTGAGTTATAATGTATAAAAAGACAGTTGTATGCGTAAGCGATATACCGGTCGTACTCGTGAGGCCAGGAACACAATTACGGCGCAAAGTCGTGATCATTCTGATCGACTACTTTATAGGCTTTCGATTTATAAGGTTGGAGACATACCCGTGTGGATTAGAATATCGTGATTTGGAGATTATTTTGTTTCTTTTGGATTTCCTGGTGGTAAAAAGTTGTTGTTGTGTGCGTGTTTCCTATTCACAATGTTATACCCGGTTTTTATAATGTACTAGCTTTTGCTCGCGACTTCGTCCGCGTAGATTTCGATATTACATAGATCTTTGTTTTAAGTGGAATTTATGAATTATACTATATTGACGTAAAATTTCATTTTATATATATATATATAAATAATATATATATATATATATATAGATAGAACAAACAACAGTCCCGTGTCTGTACCAAATAGGCACCATTTCAGCATAATGCCGAGCACAAGTGCCCGGCGCTGATTTTCAAATGGGCCTATTTGGTGTGACGTACGGCTTATCTTAAATTAAAAAATAACAAAAATAAAACAATTTTTGTGCCTGTATACAAAAAATATATATATACATATAAATAACAGTATAAGCAAACAATTTGATTCGACACTAGTTGTTATCTCGCGGGGCTTTGCTCTTGTAGCGTGATGTCATATTGCCTATAGTCTTCCTCAAAAAAAGGGCTATCCAATACTAAAAGAATTTTTCAAATCAGACCGGTAGTTTCTGAGATATGCGTGTTCATCCAAACAAACTTCAGCTTAATAATATGAGTATAAAAAAAGGCTCACTAAATATCTCAATTTAAATAAAATTGTCCGTACTGAAGGAACTAAATTAATATTTATTATAAACGATACAAAGCGATACTGATTCTGATTTCATGAAAAAGAAGTAGCTTTGGTATTTGTCCCCCAAAACTGATTATTATTTGTCATAGAACTCATAGACATAGGTTTTCAAAAGTATTTATTGCAAACCTAAACTAAAATTTTGTTCATTCATCTGCAAGATAACTTGATAATTCAAATTTTCCAAAACAAATGCAATCACGGATACCTAATTAGACAATGTTAAAGATCTCACAAAAAAATTACCATGAAGAGTTTAAATTATCCGTGTTTTCGCTTCTCAGTTATTTTAAAAATGCGAAAATTCGAAATAATGCCTCACTGATAATATAAAAAATAATGATAATTTAGATAAATCGCAATAAGTATATCAATGTTTGCATGTGGAGAAATTGTTCTCCTGTCGCTATCGTTATCGACAAACGCTTTAACGCAGTGATGTGCAGGATATCCGTATCAGCGAACATTCGAGGGAGAAAAAGTTCCATATCCGTATCTGTTACTTTTTTATCATAATAATTTTCAATATGGACAACTTCTGTGAAATATTTTCAGTAGCAAAGGGAATATCAGTATTCGGGAAAAACTTCACAATTTGATATTCATATATATTTCAATTTTATTCTAGAGCTTCTCGAACGTATATCGAAATAACCTATTGAAAAGCGACGTAACTGTATGATTTCAGCTTCGGGGAAACCGTTTGCGTAGCTCGTTTCATAGAATTGTACCGAAGAGGGTCTTCATTTCTATCAATGTCAAAATATTTATACTAATGTAATAAAGCTAAAGAGTTTGATTGAATGAAAACGTTAGTGTTCATTCAAACAAACCACCACCACCGGTCCGGTCCAGCGCCACCGGTTCGCAACCCCCCCTACTCCCGGACTAACAGCTTATAAAATTACTCTGACAAGACAGTGAATGAGGAAAATTAAACCCAAATATCTGTTTAAAAATGGATTTTACAGATTGATTCAACGATTTCATGTTGAGTTTATACAGCGTGTATACGACGATACGACATTAAATGAAACCACGTGTAGCATGTGATGTCAGAAGGCTTTACCAAAAATATTAAATAGAAATTTGCAATAGTTTAGACGCAAATATACTTTCTTTATTTCACAGTTTTAAACAACCTGTAGGTAGGTATTTACGTTGATCATATATTATGTTGTCATAACGTCATTCAATTCATTTAGATATCTCTAACTCTTTCATATTATCTTATTTCTTACTCTGTTCCGCACTTTTGTCGTCGTCAAGTCGAAAACGTAATGATAGAAAAATAATGTGTAGTTTTATATTTTTAAATTTTTCGACTTTATATAATGTGTAGTTTATTTTTCCCTTTTTTTTAATGATTATTATTAGAATATGTTTATAAGGGTTAACACTGGCTGCCTTATCATTTAATGTCGTATCGTCTATACACCCTGTATACATTTCCTAAAGGTAGGTAAATGTTACTCATCTCAATCTCATCAACAATCTTTTGGTTCCCACTTCTGGGCACAGAAGGCCTTAATCACTATCTCGATATTTGATTTGTCGATTTCGATGTCACTAACAAATGTTTGACATTGTGAGTGCGGTCCCAGCTAAACGATTTTATTTTCAGGATCCCATCTCTTGCACAGGTGTATTGTGATTTGTTCTCCTATTTACCCCATAAGCCTTTACACGTCGACAGATACATTAGTAAATGAATCGAGTACAAATCTGTATATTATTTTGTAATTATTACCTATCGTTATAGTTAATAATACCTTTTATTTATCTACTGTATTCTCTCTTTGTTTGTGTAAATATTTTATTGTATATATTATATTCCTATATGTATGTATATATTACGGTAATTTTATGAGAACGTCAATTATAGAAAACATATATATTATATTATTAAGTATTTTTTATTTTATTTTATTGTATTACAAATAATTATTTAGATTATAACACACCAACAACTGCCGTCTCTCTACCATTCAAATCCATCGTTAGTTTGTCTGGAAGAGATCACTGTAAGTGATAAGACCGCCCTTTGTACCTACTAAATATTAACTTTTTGTAACATTTTTGGTGTGTACAATAAAACTTATTATTATTATTATCGTTCAGTAGGACGAGCACAACGCGCAACATTTAAAAAATGGATGTTGATCTGCAAAATCCATTTTTAAATGACATCCGCGGATGCATCTGCCGAGTGGTAGAAGCTTTACGGCCTACTGAAGATCAAAAATGAGTCATCGCACGTATTGTTACTGCATCACCCCACAAATGATTCTCACAAACATGTTTTTATAAAATGCTAACTACTGCATTGTATAACATGGTAATAATGGACAGTTAAATAAAAAATACAATACAGAATATTACAGAACAAGTTGGTCTTTAAAAAGGCAGTTACCCAAGCGGAACGTTCAAAGCCTTGTACGTACATTTTTAAACCTTAGCTTCTGAGTTATGCATGATTATTTTATACGTAATTAATTATGTTTCCCCACTTCAATTTGCACAAGTCATTGAAATAACTGTATTTAGTTGCTAGGTGGGTATATATTATGTTATATTTTACTAAATATTTTCTTTGTTCCTTATCATAGTAGCCGTATATTTTTTTCCTTATTAGTAGAATATAAAGCTGGGAAATTACAAACATATAGTTCAATAAAAATTTTGTTTATCCATCAAACCCATACGTGTGGGGATTTCTATAGATAGGTCTTCAAAAATGATATTGGGGTTTCTAATATAATTTTTTTCTAAACTGAATAGTTTGCGCGTGAGACACTTCCAAATTGGTAAAATGTGTCCCTCCCCCCTGTAACTTTTAAAATAAAAGAATGATAAAACTAAAAAAAAAAAATATGTTGTACATTACCATGTAAACTTCCAAGAAAAATTGGTTAGAACGAGATCTAGTAAGTGGTTTTTTTTAATACGTCATAAATCGTAAATCACAATTTACATTTCATTCAATCAACTATTGTACATACACTGTCATTCATGCAGAACGCTGGATGCAGGACGTTATCCACACAAATTGATAATATTTTTGGAAATATTTCTTGTCAAACTGGAATATATGTATATTTGCTTGTTTAGCTATCACAAGTCTATATGGGCTCGCATATAGTTAGATCTAAATCCCATCATTTAGGTACCTAATTATAATGTTTACTTATCAATAACTTAATTTTTTTTTAAATACACTATTATTAAAACATCGATCAAAGTAACAACGAAATACTAGAACTTTTATATTATGTTACTTGCTGCTACGGAACCCATCATGGGCGAGTCCGACTCGCACTTGGCTGCTTTTTTTATATGCTCCAAATGAAATCCAACCTCGAAACTAATGCAAATACTAGGACCACATAAAATGCAAACGCAGTCTATATGTGACTGACTTTATGTCCCTAATTTACATATTGCGTCCAATGAGGAATTCCACTTCAAAAGACAGTAGTTTAATTAAGTTCGATGAATATTCTAATTTTATTTACTGACACCTGGTTTCACGACCAATTTCCCTTAGTAGATTGCTTTGTACTGCTTAAGTATTTACTTTGAATACTGCTTCTTTTCCGTTATTGTGAAATATCGTAAAACATTTTTTTGGAGTTTTTGAATCTAGAACCTTGACACATAGAGCGCACTCGTGCGTTTTGCGTTCAAATTAAGCCGAATATTGATCTGTATTATACAGTTTGACTGTGAGACAAGGTTTCATATTGTAAGTTTCACATTGTACCTTTTATTAATCAATAAACAACAATAATCAGGGGAAATAATTCGTGTAGTTTTGTAAATTAGTTCAGTTATACCTTGCGGTATCCAGATGAACATACTAAAAGTCCTTAAGGGTGGGGGGTGTGCTGAGGGTGTAAGGGGGGGTTGGAGGTAGATTTTTTCAGATTTTTGCTCATATCTCGAATAGCATTATGACTACTTCTGACAACAGTTTCTACATAAAATGGAAAATAAAAAACATATTTATTTTTATATAAATGCTAAACAAATAATAAAGTAAAGTAGCAAACACTGTCGTGACGTCATCATGTTAACAGATAATGGATAAATTCGATCTCAGGGACTTCCACCCGCGTAGCTCAATTGGCACTGCACACGGAATGGCAGGGTTGCGAGTTCAAGTCTCGTCGTGAGTTTCAATTTTTCCATTAATTGTTTAGCATTTATGTAAAATGTTAAACCAAAGAAAAGGAAATTGCTTAATATTTAATGTACATATTTATTTTTGATCTAAGATCAATACTTAAGGAGGTACAGAGCAGAGCTACTTTCAGCACCTACGTTCTGGTGACTGGGGCGCTCACATAAGCTCTGTACAAAGGATAATCCCTTTTATGTACTTTGTCGCACTTGAAGTCGCGGGGTCTTTAAACATTTACAATTAACAGACACAAAATACACATTCGCAACAATATTAATCACACAAATACTTAGATATTCATTTACATTGTATCCCATAAAGAGGAAAAAAGATTATTATTTAGGAAAGGAATTCAACTCGGGTAGTATGACAACGTACGTAGTGTACGTAATTAAAAAAATTAATCCTGTCTATGGGTGAATTGCACAAGCACAAAAAAATACACGGCAATCCTGAGAACGGTAGTGGAATGTGTTTGTTTTATGATTTTGATAATTTTTAAGTTTAAGTAAAATAGGTGAATGCCATGGCAAAAAAAAAATTATCGAGTATTGACGTAAATTGTCCACCGAAATTAAAATTTTTCATTTCAGTGGTCTCCCAAAAATTCAACCTTAAATATTTCAGTAAGTTTTGATATATGTTAAAAGCATTCTTATAATAACTGCAAAAAATCAACAGAGAGCAACGCACTAAAAAGACCGTAAAATTACTGTAATATTATTATACCTGATTAAATTTAAATACATTACATAATAATATGTATATATTTGTAATCTCCATTTGATTCCCTTTATTCTGATACTCTACTCGATAGGTTTGGTTAAAAAAAAAAATAGAACTAAGTACTTACAATTTAGAACCATTCAATTATGTATAATCTCTTTTTGAATATATGTAATCTCCTTTTGATTCTTTTTATTTTGATACCCAAATCGATAATTTTGTTCAAAAAAAAATTTAACTTCTTACAATTTGGCGTCAAAAGCCCGCCGTTTAAGTCTTTTTATTCTTAAAACTTATCTAAGGACACTTAGGTTTTCTAGACGAACGACGACTAACGATACCCTAATTGTCAAAATCCATCCAGCCGTTTGGAAGATTTGTGGGAATAAAGAAATTTACAAACATACAAGATACGCGCGAAAAACAATACCCGTCCTGACAGTCGGGTAAAAATGTCACCGAAATGATACAAAAAAAATCATTGTTGAAAATCACCCCTATATGTAATTGAGTCGACTATCGCATAACACAAGTAACGAGCACTTTGTCAACAAGTTACCTGTGACCTATATGTGATAATAACATTATTTCCCTGTGCTAACGAAAACATCGTGAGGAAACCCACACACTCTAGAAGAAATTCTATGGGTATGTCTGATCCACCAACCCGTACTAGGTCAGCGTGTGTGGATTATGGCCTAAACCCTCTCAGCTCTCTAGATAAAGGAGAGGAGATCCGAGCCCAGCAGTGGGACATTAATGGGATGCTGATGAATCATTATTCTAAATTACAACAAAACCAAAAATGTCAATATAATTTAAGCACCAATTAAAGTGTGTTGTATTGAAACTGAATTTGCACAGTACGGTATTAGTTCACATTGTCCATAGCGTGTATTCTAAAGCCATTCAGCCATGCAATTGAGTATAAAATTATTACCTATTTTGACTGTCAGTGTACTGTAGCAATTACTAACATCACCGTTGGCATGACATGGGTTCGATTCCAAACTAGACAAATAGCTGTGTGATTCAGATATATTTAGACTACACAAATTATTTCAAATCTGGGTGTGCTTTCGCCTCCACGAGCGAGAGGAATACGGCAATATTATCGTTGTGTCAAAAAAACCTATCTCTGTTCTGTGGTGCCACGTACCTTCTTCACCTACTTCTATACACTGTCTTGTGTCTAAGCACGGCGATTTTAACACGGTGAGAGAGTGTATAGTAATACGCGACTCGACAATAATATTGCAGTGATATGCTCCAAGGGATTGGAGACCCGAGAATTGGATATTAATTTCAGCTTGATACATTACAAAATGTGTCTTGAGAGACGGACAGACATACGGACAAAGGAGTGGTCCTATAAGGGTTCTGTTTTTTTTTCTTTTGAAGTACGGATACATACATATAGCTATTTTAAAACCCTACTGGTATACCGTATGTTATAAATATTATAATGCCGATAAATATAATTTTCTCCGAACCAATTATTCAGTGTTATCGTCGAATAACCAATCAGGAAAATCTATTGTGGCTTTAATGGAACGATTAAAGAGTTATCGTAAATTATATTTTTTTATTTACTTCGGTATTAATTAACTTGGTGAACTTGATGGATTCAAGATTCGAGATATCTTGATTTCAAATCCATTGAAAGTGAATAGATCTAAATTTTCTTTTGTAGAAATGAATATTTTAAGTTATGTTAAAACCAAATCCAAATATGTTTATAGCGTAATATTGTGGTATACAAGAAGTGTGATTTGAAAAGTAAAAAGTACAACACAATATACAGCAATAGTACAATAATATGTTAACTATATTAAATCATTAAGTATGTCAGTTATATTTTAATATTCTTAACATTTTTCTTATATTTTTTTTAAATATATTGAATAACATTTTCTTAACATACATATATAGAGTTACGCCTTTTTCCGAAGGGGTAATCAAAGGTGAACCATAAATTCAATTCGAGTAAGATGGCACTAGCGACCCCATTGTCGTCATCTGAGCACATTTGTTTACGTAAATATATAATTTTGTCCACAGCAAAACTATTTACAGTTTTGTCGGATATTGCAATTAGCTCCTAAGGCTAGACTATGAAGAAAACTACAACACGGGATAATATTCGTCCCGATTTATTCATGTCAATAATACTTTATACTCAACAATAAAATAGCTCTATTCAGAGTCACATATTCACAATAATGTAAGCCACCCATCTGAGCTTTGACCTAATACTGCCGCGTACCTCACAAAACCACTGGCCTCATGCAGCCCATTATGTTATTATTTTTGCGGTATTTTGAAGTTCGGAATTATACGAGTTCGTTTGACCGGCTTTCTCTGTTGGTATGATGGGTCAATATGAATGACATACTATGTCGGTAGTTCAACAACCTTAGACGTAAAACTGCTGCTTTCCGTCTTTCAGATCCTAGCATTCAACCAAACAAACAAACGAACGAACTCTTCAGCTTTTTAATATTAGTATAAATTAGTTTATTTAATAATTTAATGTTCATGCCTAAGTAGTGTAGAATAAAATTGTTAAATACGTTCAAAAACAGACTGTCATATTCTGTCATTTTTATATTAGTAATACGTTGGTATTTTATAGGTAATTTCTTATCTTTTATGTTATAAAAAAGTATCAAGTGGGTAGACAAAGACACAGCGCCGCGCCGCGCTCCGCTTTTGATGTCTGCCACGTGTTTTTCTATGAAAGGATAATTTCTGAACATATTGTATCGGGTCAATGTCTGTACTCTCTATAACGTATATTATAGAAAACACATGTTTATATTTAGGTAGGTTTTATTCTCAATGGACAGAAATGATAATGACAATTTTATTAAGTCTAAAATATATTTTTTTAAACCACCCTAGCAGCATAAAATGCAGCAGCATGATGCATGTGTATTTTATGAAATGGAGATTTTGTCAAATCTATTGTTGAAACATTTCAGTGTGTGTTACATAACATTTTCTGAGAGAGCACTCCATTGAGTGGCAACACGGTGCGATAGAAAATATTTCAAAGGTTCCCTTATTGATGAAGTTATCCATAGTTTGAGTGGGTGGCCTCGTAGACTGTTATTTCTATTTGGAGTAAAAATCAATCAGTGAGTATTTTGTAAGTATTTGTGTGTAAATCAAGAGAAGGGAACCAAAGATGCTGCAACCATTGTTCATAGGGTTAATTCTTTATTGATCTTTCCAAAACAAATGAGAAATTTAACAATGTGTTCACTTGTTCAGTCTTTTGGGGACCTGTCCTTAGGAATGAGACTTCGATCTGATATCTTAGCAATGGGATGTCCAAGAAAATAAAAAAATAAACAATCCATTAAAGGACATTTATAATCATACAAAAAAAATTGAATAGAATTTGGAAATTGGATATATAACAATTCTGCGGTTTTTATCAAACGTTTGCTCTATCCAAAAAGATCTACATCATTGTAATATTTCAGGAGGAGTTTGAACCCCCAAAACTCTCCCTCTGTAGGAGTTCCTACGCTAGATAGTGTGCGATATGGCGTTGTTAATATTTACATGGACAACAAAAGTAAGACGTCATAGAATGAATACGGAACATCCCAAAAATGTGTTCCGTTTTCCACAATACCTCTGGGCGCTTGTTTTAATATCACAAATTCCAAGGTACCGTGCAATTTTTTCGATACCTATCAACAATTCAATCTCGATCCTTGGATAAACTTAGGTTAAGAGAAATGTAAAAACTTAAAAGAAAGAAACCTGACTTCAATCAGATATTCTATTTATAGGAAATTCCTGTGAATAGAGTACCTAGTTATTTTTTAAAATAGATTAAGTAGTTGGGTATAATTTGTAAGATATGATGTAAATATTTTATTGAATAAATGTATATCTTCAGTTCCTCGGTAAGAAAGAAAGAAATATATTAAATTGAAATTGAGTTGAATAGACATTGACGCCTTTGCAATACACCTACTTAAAATACTGGTAT
This sequence comes from Laspeyria flexula, assembly GCA_905147015.1. NCBI lineage: Eukaryota > Metazoa > Arthropoda > Insecta > Lepidoptera > Erebidae > Laspeyria > Laspeyria flexula. The sequence continues at coordinate 5,864,212 of LR989949.1, read as the reverse complement.
TTATTTTTTTATATAGACCGGCGGTCAACCTTCCGCAACTCACAAGATAGCAACTTGATAATTGACGATAGTGCTTTGAGGTCACAATATTTTTCATTACACAGTCGAAAGGTTTAAAAGATAAGTGTTGTGAGTTAATGGTGTTAAGACACGAAAGATTATAACAGACTTGATGAGGCGAAATTTGGAAGTAATTGACCCTTTCGAATGTACGGATTCCATCAACGTAGAGAGAGAAATGGGCATAGAAATGTTTTGTAAAGAAACAATAGAATTTCAATGGGTACAATCCTTATATTAGGTAAATATAGGAAAGTAATACAGTTTTGAGAAATTGTATTGAAGTGTTTTTTTACTTCGAAAATTTGCACGTATTATATATGCTCAGGAACACAAATAATAATAATAATAATAAGATTCTACCACATTCACACAGCGCCATCTAGTCCCAAATTAAGCAATTATAGTTGCTTGTGTTATGCTACTTACAAACATTTTTTGTAAATACATACATATTATAGAAATTACACCCAGACACAGAACAAACCTTCATGCTCATCACACAAAGATTTGTCCTGGGTGGGGATCGAATCCACGACCTCCGATTTAGCAGTCAGGGTCACTAACCACTAGACCAACAGGCCAGTCGTTATACAAATAAACAAACCAGTACTTTTAAAAAACAAATGATTATTATAATATATATAATATTGAAATAAATGATTTGACTTTGAAAACACAACGCCCGCCCTATGTCCCGAGGGGCCTTACGAACAAATAGACAATAGCCTGTTTTTTTAAAAGACAGTATTCAGGCGTATGTTTATGATCACAATTTACAATGACGTGAATTTATCACAACGAAGATGTCAGCGGAGAGGCAGTCAAGACAATTTTTTTTAATACCACGTCGGTGGCAAACCTACGTAGCCCGCCTGATGGAAAGGGGTAACCGTAGCCTATGGGCTATATAAAACAAAGCACTTATAAATTTCTGTGTTAATCAGCTAGTAGTAAGTAATGTTTTCATAATTGGAATATGATATAATGATTCTATTTAGGTCATTGTTTGTAAGAAATACATCATAACAACTAGAATATAAAGCCCGTTAGTGTCCGTTAGAATATTACCCGTTTTCCGAGTGATTTTTACGATGTTTATCAGTGGATACAGTGAAAAGTATTGTCAAAGTCAAAGTCAAAGTCAAATCTTTTTATTTCATTTGGATCACATACATGATACTTATGAACGTCATACAAAGCCAGAAAAAGTGTCAGTAAATTTGCCTACGGCCTGTTCACTGACAAGGTTGAGCTCTGAGAAGAACTTGGCAAGAAACTCAGGCCACTCTTTTCAATCGCCATAAGTAGTTGTTACAATTTTAATTGGTTACAGTTTGAAATATCACAGAAAGTACAGAACCAAAACACCATACTAAATCAAATTCAATAAAATTTGGATATGAGAAAATAATAATAGTAATAATGAGCAATCAAACTTTAATTTGTTTTCGTCAAGAAGTATGGTATGTGGGATCATCACTTGGTACCAACTATGTATTAGAAAACAGTAAAAACATTTTGTGAACACATTGTTTAGCAATATTAGCTTAAAAAAAAAGGAATTGAATAATTTAGTAGCGCTAAAGCACAGCATACGACGACTGACCAGTCACCCCAAGTAGCGCCCGTTCACGGGCATGACGCACAGACCAGCCATCATTCTCTTCAAACATATTTGAGGGAAGAGAATGACCCGGCCAATACGACACCACAAGCAATGACAGTTTAGTGAGCATGACAATCGAAGACACTTGCTTAATAGGAAAGAAAAAAAATAAATGATCTCAAAATGCTTCCACGTTACAGTAATAAGTGAACAAGAGTAAGATAAAAGTTATTCCTGCAAAAAAATAGATTAAGAAGCGAGCAACTAGTCCCATGCCTTTTTATTATTTATATAATCGTTTACGGTATAGTAGCCTTTCCCTATTAGATGTTTCTTAACCGTAAGTTTGAATTTCTGTAAAGGTAGGTTCATCATCTCAATGGGTAGTTTGTTATACAAACGTACTCCTAGTCCAACAAAAGAGTTGTGAAATTTATGAAGGCGATGGGAAATATTACAGAGTAAGTGTTTATTTCGTGTATTTAGGGAATGAATGTCACTAACTTTTCTGTAAAGGTGAATGTTCTGTTTAATAAACATAATATTCACAAATATATATTGGGATGCAACCGTTAGAATACCTATTTCTTTAAAACGTTCTCTCAGGGAAACTCGTGGGCCTAAATTATAAATAGAGCGTATAGCTCGTTTTTGAAGTATAAATATCGTTTCAATATCAGCAGCCTTACCCCATAGCAAAATGCCATAGGACATGACGCTGTGAAAATAACTAAAGTATACTAGTCTCGCGGTTTCCACATCAGTAAGTAGTCGCACTTTTCTGACTGCGAAAGCCGCAGAGCTAAGTTTACCTGTGAGACACTTTATTTGGGCTCCCCATTGAAGATTTATATCTAAAGTTAAACCCAAAAAAACTGTAGACTCTACAAATGAAATTGTTTCATTATTTATACTAGGATATGTTATTGTGTTTCTAACATTCGGCATTGTGAACTTTACACATTTAGTTTTCTTTGAATTCAACAATAAATTATTTGCTGTAAACCAGTCCAGAACTTTTGCGAGAGAACCATTTACAACATCTAGATTATTTAGATTGCGATCAATTTTAAAAATTAGAGATGTATCATCTGCAAATAGCACTATATCGCAAAAATCCTGTACAAAGAAAGGCAAATCATTTATGTACACCAGGAAAAGAAAGGGACCGAGAATTGAGCCCTGGGGAACGCCCATTTTTACAGGTAATCCAGAAGATTTAATTTTTTACTGTAAAGTAAAATATATCAATAAACCTATTGCCGTTTACAGAATGGTAAAATCAGTACTTACCCGTGGTACTACCAATGGTACTACTGGTAGTACCACGGGGATTATTTTTTGCCCGTCGTACTACTACTCCGTCTGGTAGTACCACGGGAGATGTTGCATTACCCCTGGTACTACTTATCAATTTAACATATACATATTACAAACGTATTCGAAGTATGCTTCTGTTAGAAAAAACGAGACTGTTCATGCATATTTTTGAATGTCAATTAAGGGCTACAGAACTAAGGCCTCTGCCTCGAATTTTGCGTGCAGCGGGGCGGTGGCGGTGGCAGCGCGGGAGCGGAGCGGGCAACGCAGACCCGTTCTTGAAACCAGCGGGCAGATCGCGCGGCACTATAGCGGTGTAGTGTTGTGTGCTTGGTTGTGTCATTGAGATATTTGTTGTTGAAAAGATGTTGTCGCCGATGTTCAGATATTTCGTTTGCGAATGAAAACAAATATCTCAATGACACAACCAAGCACACAACACTACACCGCTATAGTGCCGCGCGATGTGCCCGCTGGTTTCAAGAACGGGTCTGCGTTGCCCGCTCCGCTCCCGCGCTGCCACCGCCACCGCCCCGCTGCACGCAAAATTCGAGGCAGAGGCCTTAGTTCTGTAGCCCTTAATTGACATTCAAAAATATGCATGAACAGTCTCGTTTTTTCTAACAGAAGCATACTTCGAATACGTTTGTAATATGTATATGTTAAATTGATAAGTAGTACCAGGGGTAATGCAACATCTCCCGTGGTACTACCAGACGGAGTAGTAGTACGACGGGCAAAAAATAATCCCCGTGGTACTACCAGTAGTACCATTGGTAGTACCACGGGTAAGTACTGGGTAAAATATAGTTTGGTTGTAGAGTAATAATTTTTTTTGTAGAAGGTAGTATTACGACATCACCCCCACTTGCTCCGCCCCGCCCCTTGATTGACAGGTTAATATTGAAATGTACGCAAACGAAGTGGCGGGTTTAAGCTAGTGTATTATAAACAAGAAGTCGCACGGGGATTCGTTTCCGTCTTTCGATGAAACGATAATAGACTGTTACAAACCGGATCTTTACTCTCAGTGATTGCTTTGAGGTTAATACAATTAGCACTCCTCGCTTCAGTTTCCGGAAAATGTTGAAATTGCTTCAAACACCTACGTTAAGCCATTTGTAGTAGCGCCAATGAAGTTTATTAATCGGAAGTGCTCAGGAACACCATCGATTTTGTTGATTACGGTTTTAGAAGATTCGTTTTTAAGATAACACTGTTTTTTTTTGTATAGATACCATAAGCACGGTTATTGTTTATAGGTACAATATTTATAAATAATGTTTTCCCTCAAGAGGTTTCTGATTAAAAATAACATTAAAAAACGTAACTTTTAAAACTAGAATCATCAAAACCGATGCTGTTTCTGAGAACTTGCAAAGATTAGGTACCAGTTTTACGTATTCATTGATGCGACTATAGGTTTAGAAACCTATTGCAATTTAGCTAACACGTCACTGGCTGGTTCTCCGTCAGTTATTTCACGAATCAGTTTCGTTAACATTATTAACGCGATAAAGTCGCCTGGATTAAATTACGTGTCGCGCGAACATCTCAAGAGATTTTTATGAGTTGCGAGACAAATTAATACTATAGTAGATTTGTAGTATTTTAATGGATTTATAGATATTTGTTTCGAGTCTGGGCAGAAAGCACATTCTGTCTGTAAATTGAATGTTTGTAAAATATCCCCCGACAAAAAAACTTGGTTGCAACAAGATTATAAATTTGATTTTCGAAAGATTACCAGAAAACTTTTGATGAAAGAAAAAAGAATGCACAGCAAGATATTTTTGTGATGAAGCAGCTCAACTGGGCAGGTATAATCTATCGAAGACACCAACCCTAATGCTATATCAGTCATAGAATAGAATACTTTCGTTACATTAGCTCACCAAAATTGGGTAAGGTATTACATAATATATTGTGTAAAGCAATTTTGATTTTTAATTTAATCTTATTAAGGTCGTTTATAACACGAGATTGAATATGAGTAACGACTTTGAATAGTCCAGTATAATAAAGACTTGTCAGAAGTAATATATTTTGCCTTACGATACTATCTATTAAATGCTGAAATTTAAGAACATGTCTTTGCCAATCGCTTATAACATAACATAGTATCACGCCTTTTTCCCCGAAGGCAGAGGTGTTTCACACCCATATTTCGCCAGCTATGTTTTTGGTCCCAAGAAATAGGGGGCGAGCCTATTGTCATCAACCGGGAAAATTTGTTTACCAAACTCCGGGAAAATCTCAATACTGGAATTTCGTGATAGGAAAGTCGAATACAATTTTCACCCGACCCGGGAATCGAACCCGGGACCTCTTGCACAGAAGTCGTATACACTTCCCGCTGTGCCACCGAGGCAGTTCGCTTCAATTGCTCGCAATCGCTTTTATTGATGTAATTACGTAAAGATACAAAACGTTACAGTTAAAATGAAAGGTATTTTCATAACATTTTAAGGTAGGTACTCGCAATCGTTACTATTGAAGTGAAAGGTGCTTTTGACGAGATTGAAAACAATCGGACAATCTCGAGAATATCACGTGTTGGTTACTAGTGTTTGGTCAGTTTGGTACCTAAGTGACTTCGGCTTCATTTTTCTTCCTTGATGTATGTATATTACCTATTAGCGCCTGTAAATAAGCTGGTCTATGAAGACCAATTATGGAAGGCTCATGATGGGCAGTCACAGGATGCGACTACTAAATACAGAGTGTGATCGTTCGATCCCCCTCACAAATTAATATTTGTGTCCTCCACCAAAATATTCTAAAATTTAAATGTTCTTGGTATCCTATAATATATTATATTACAGTGAAATACATTTATTTTAATCACAATTAACAATAACTACTCATCAATACATCATACTCATCATCACTCAGTCATTGGCTGAGTGACACGTAAGAATCTGGTCATAATAAGGTGTCCCAGCGCGATCACGTAGTCAGAGCGAACCAGAACTAGTCTAAGACTAGTCCGTCGTGGGTGAAACGTATCTTGGCAGGACTATAATAATTACATAATAAGTAATTCGAAACAGAAAATGCATTTTTTTGTGAAATTTCACCGACTTGTTTATAGTATTTTATTATAATTTATTTAATAATATTATTTTCGCACATTCACAGCGTCAGCCAGTCCCAAATGGCAATTATTTTTGTTTTCTTGAAGTTTGCTTGAGTTATTGGTACCTACTAGACAACAGATATACTACTTAAATACATTGTTTTTTAAACTATCCAGAAGAACGAAACTACCAAGTTGCCAGCCATTTATAAAGATGTGAATATTCAGAGTAAAAGTACTGGCCTGTTGGTCTAAAAAAATAAATAAGTACACAATTATTATTATTTATTTAGCATAAATAATGTACAGGTTAAACTCAATGCCATAATAATAAAACATTTTCTAACAGCCAACCTAGGGTAATGCAGAGACATTCTAAGAAACAACGGAAGATAAAAAAAAAACAAAAAAAAAAAACATTTAACTCATACATAAATAAAGACTAATTATACAATCATACTATTAATACATACTAATTATTATAATATATATATATAAATAATACTAAGTATATATAATATACATAAATAAATATATACACATACAACTATAAAATAGGTGACGTTCTAAAGAAGGGACAGATCAAGAGTACCCTCAACCGGCGAGAATGCATGAAAAGACTGATGAATGTTGAAGAAGCCAAAGATGTATGTCAGAATCGGAGCAAGTGGAAGGAAATGGTCTCTGCCTACCCCTCTGTTGGGAAAGATGCGTGATCTATATGTATGTATATGTATACAACTATAATATATGCGAGGATAAAACATATAGGTACACTACTAGAATTTTGCAACTTTATCGAGTAAAAGCTCACGAACTTTTATTTTAAAATTGAGTCGATTCGTAGACATCCAGACTTCCAAAGGTAGCTCATTCCAGAGAGGAACGGATTGGACAAAGAAAGAGGAGTTGACAAAATTATATATATACCTTTAATGCTATTATGTGTAAAGGGATAGCATTCTTGATGTGCAGGGTGTTGGACAGCTCCAATAATCTTCTGACTGTGACAGCAGAGGATATTTGTAGCGACAGTGGGTTAGTGCTTAACAACCGGCTGCTAATTTAGTCTCCCTATAATGAGCAATGTTGGTTGTGTTGTGTATGAATATTTTTTATATTTTTTTTTTATAAGTTTGTTTCATAATTTGGTTTACAATGGGTATTACAACTTATATATATCGCCAAACTGCATAACAGTTTGTTGGCGAAATGTGCACTCACTTAATTACTAGTAACATTTATTAATTTGTATACCTAACTATTAAAATTACAAAAATAAATTGATGAATTTAATAATATTCTATTGAGTAACAATGTTTTTATCAAATTCTTGCAATAATGTTTGTTTTACTTAATTTTTAAACATGTTTTTAGTCTGACATTCGTCCTGAAATGGCATTTTGTTAAATAACCGTAAATAAATTGTTGATAGTTATTTAGTTTAATACACATTATTGTTATTTTATTATACTCAGAATTAATGATCTAACTATCCAAAAAATTTCTGCTTTCGACATTTCCCTCCACAGTACCATTTCGAGCACTCATTTACTAGACTATTACATTAACACGTTTGCAGTGCGAGCTTTCACAATACCATATCGATAACTGTCAGTAAGAATGAATGCTGACAGTTTTTGTTGCAAGCCCAGACAAAATGGATTACCTATTGATATTTCGTCCCATTAGAAGAATAATGTTTTATCTTCTCATAAAACAAAAATGAAATTATTAAAAAATTCGGCATTAAAACCGTAAACTATCGATTGATCAAATTTCAATCAGATCAAGTTACAATAACTATCACTTATTTACAAAATAACTGTAAGCTAATATTTAAAAGGTAATAAAAAGAAAAGAGGATGGGGTTAGTTCGTAAGATTGGTCGGCATCACTGACACAAGCGATGGTGGCTGAATCGATAAGAGACCGGCGTGTTAAACACGTGGTCCGAGTTCGATTCCAACCAGCAGTACCAATGTGGATTTCACTTTGTGGAATTTATATGTACTAGTCATGTGACTTACCATGTGCTAACGGTGAAGGAAAACATAGTGAGAAAACCCACATACTCTAGAAGAAATTCTATGGGTATGTCTGATCCACCAACCCGCACTAGGCCAGCGTGTGTGGATTATGGCCTAAACCCTCTCCGCTCTCTAGATAGAGGAGAGGAGACCCGAGCCCAGCAGTGGGACATTAATGGGTTGCTGATGATGATGATGATGACTGACACAAGTGTAAAGTAAGAAGTGTCGATTAGCCAAGTCACTAATTCTTTACTTCACTCAGACTAGGTTTGTGAATATGACTATGATTTGCACCGTTTGAGATCCTCTGTAGCTGCACCAGCAGCACCAGCACTACCCGCTATACTCGGAAGGTGTGGTGGCGTTAGAGTGTCGCCTCAAAGAGCCTGTTACGTGGTTTACCAAAGCAAAATGAACCTTGTGCACAGGTTACAAAGTCAGTTTTGCTATAGCTTAAATGTGGACTTGCAACTACATCTAAAGTACTTTCATTCTTCAAGGTTACCTTTCTCAGTATATAGCTGAAATAAGTTATTACATTCAACACGACTCGAGAATTACAAACTATTTTTACCCTTTGCTCAAACGCAGCAGTACCTTTATAGAATAAACTTATCTTGAAACTAATTTCTAACACAGTGTCAGCGAATATATAAAATTGAAGTGTCTGTTTCTAAAACAATAACAGCTGTTTTAGAATAGGCATATGTATGAAAGTGTAACACTTAGTAATTTTTTTGTCTGTCTGTTTGTTTGTGTTAAACTCCGAAACTACTGTACCGATTTCGACGTGACTTTTACTGGTGAATAGCTAATATTACAAAGAGTAACTTAGGCTTTCTTTGGAAAAGCTATCAGAGTATCGTGAAAAAAAAAAACTAAAATCGCACACAAACGAAGTGCTCTTTAATTTTCTAAGAAGACGGTTGGTAGACGGTTATTATGAGTAAAACCATGTTTTGTTTGTTCTCTCTTCCCTTCTGATCCTTTTACCTGCTCATCGATTTTATGTTATACAGACAGATTAAATATCATAATAATAAGTAAATAAATAACATGTTTACTCATGGAAGTAAAAGAAATTAATAAGAAAACCATAAATGAATGTTATTCAGACAAGCTAATCTATCATGCTTACCTCAATAAGTTGTAGACGAAATTACATTTTTACAGACGTATAATATTTAACTTACAATTACCAAATTATCTCGAAACTGAATTCAATAAAAAATGATTACTTATCTAATCTGATCTTCAATATTATTTTCGAGGACATTTTTGATGAATAGAACTCGTGTACTTATTATCAATTATTATAATACCCCAATTTCTAATGCCAATCTTATACGTAAACCAGATCTATAACAACGTAAATATATTCATCAACTTAAATTCTGAGAAAAGAAGATCGATTCTAACCTATCTTGATTTACTAATAACAACCTTATGCAAGATGTTCAAGATCTAATATCCCGTATACTCTATAACTTTACGATTATATTATTTTCCTTCAAAGTGGGATATTTTCCTATACTTCGCTCAAGCTGTTATATTCTAACATCACCGTACAGTTCCAATCAGCTGTGTGAGAGAAAGTCCACGTTTACCGCAATGTACTATATAATGACCTACCGACAACCAGTTCTCGACCAACAAGCTATCTATTACTTTATTTTATGCAAACATAGTCAGTTTCTCGATTTTATTATAGCTGTAAAATCAGCTAAAAAAATGCATCTTTTACATGTATGGATTGCCCCCTTAAAAGTATTTTTTTTATTTTTTATCAACCAATCTAAGTAGCGGCTCACATAATGACACCTATTCTCCATTTCATCAACATACATTGTGTAGTTTTTGAGTAAACTGCCTGTAACATACGAATGCGATGGTGGCTGAATGGATAAGGGACCGCGGCGGCGGCGTGCAAATCACGTGGTCCGAGTTCGATCCCGACCTGCAGTACCAATGTGGATTCCACTTTGTGGAATTTATATGTACTAGTCAAGTGACTTACCATCTGCTAACGGTGAAGAAAACGTCGTGAGGAAACCCACATACCCTAGAAGAAATTCTATGAGTATGTCTGATCCACCAACCCGCACTAGACCAGCGTGTGTGGATTATGGCCTAAACCCTCTCAGCTCTCTAGTTAGAGGAGAGGAGACCCAATCCCAGCAGTGGGACTAAATGGGTTGCTGATGAATGAACATACGGATAGACGGACGGACGATGCGAAACTACAAGGCTTCCATTTTGCCATTTCCGAAACGGAACCCTAAAAAAAAATAATACAAGAAAAGTCTACCATAAGCTGTATGTGTATACGTATGCACTACTCTGTGTCGATCAAAAACACTATCCCCCCCACAGACTTATGCTCCCAATATAAAGGAACAATATTATTAATTATTAATATTCTACCACATTCACACAGCGCTATCTAGTCCCAAAGTAAGCAATTATATTTGCTTGTGTTATGGGTACTAAACAACTGATAGACTACGTAAATATATTTTTTTTTGTAAATCCATACATATTATAGATAAATTACACCCAGACACAGAACAAACCTTTATGCTCATCACACAAAGATTTGTCCTGGGTGGGGATCGAACCCACGACCTCTGGCTTAGCAGTCAGGGTCACTAACCACTAGACCAACAGGCCAGTCAAAAATCAAAAGTAAATATATGGTAACATAATAATTTCTAACCGAATTTCTAACACAATATACGCACACAAAATTAATAACAAAACAATATGAGACACTTGAACGCAAAATCACTCATTAACGTATATAAGAAGAGACACCTATGACGTCATACGAATAATAAGAGCTATTTGTTGTTGAACAGCGGCGTATATCGTTGATAAGTCTAAAATAAATTCGATGGCGCCAACTTTCTTACCTACTCTGATTAAGAGCATTAAGGTCGTATCGTCGGCGTCGGGGCGGTTTGACATTCGCTTTTCTATTGTGTTAATATTACTTTCAACATTTATTTTACTAAGAAGATATTATTTACAATATTGCTTTGTTTAAACACACAATGGTACTCTATCTAGCTGTTACCCGGAGCCTCGTTGCCATGGAACTCTATTTGGGATCTACTCAGCTCCTATAGGTCATAGCATCATGTTATAATTATAGTAACTCCTACTAACCTACCTCGATAAATGGGCTATTACATTAGTTCCTAAGATGAGGGCGCTGAACCAAACAAACAAACTTAATATTAGTGTGCTGTCCTAAGGTTCTACTCGGAATCGCGATATTCGATTTACTCGATATTGATATCGTTTAAAGTGACTCCGTATCGCAGGGGACTAATACAAACAAAATTTAAACACCCAGACTATAAACAAGTATTTATGAAACACACAAATATTCTCTCGTGTGGGAATCGAACCCACGATACTTGGTACGGTTATGGTAGTGGCGACCACCTTAACTGCCAGGCCACGGTGACAATTTTACAACACTCCGGGCAGCTTCAATATAAAAGTGGACCATTATATTTCTACACTAGAAGTAGCGCGGCGCTTCGCTCCCGTCGTTCTTTATTTGGCCACTGCTCAGCTCCTATTGGCCGTAGCGTGATGTTATATAGCCTGTGCAACTCAGTGATAATGTAGCTTTCTAACGGCGAAAGAATTTTGGAAATTGGCCACCAGTTTTTAAGTTTATTCGATACATACAAAAATACAAATATTTCCTCTTTATAACATTAGTATACTTAGATATAGATATGTATGTAGCCCCACAAGGACAAAATCAGTGGAAGCAGTTATCCTTATTATCCTTTTATATACATTATTATTCAAGTTTCAACACGATTATAAGCAATGTTATGATTGACCGAGCAACAGTTGCGTAGGTAGAAGATCAATACAAGTATGAAGACTTTATTAAGATTTAGGAACTGATAATTTTTGCCAATCAGTCTTGAAATGAAATGAAATGAAATCTCGTTTATTCATCTAGGTTACAAGGTAACACTTATGAAAGTCACAAGAATGTAACAGGTTATCCGAAAAGTAGTGTCAGCAAATTTGACAACGAACTTCTTTAAATATTTGTTCTATTTCCTTGCTGATCATGCAATGGATATTGCAAAAGTTCCTGATATCGATTCCTTGGTAGGGCAAAATCAGTAGGTATTGGGTTTTTCTGTCATGGAATTCTAAGCAAACTATAGGCTGATACTTAGAATACCTATTACCCTAAATGCCTGATTGTAACAGGCTAGCCCCTATTAAGAAAACAAGATAAATTAATACAAGCTGCTTTCATTTCAATAGCCGTTTATATTCTCTGAAGACTATTTGGACATTGAGTAACATTAATTATAGATAGACATCAATACTAATTAAAAACCTTTTTACTGATTGCAACTTAATATAACATATGTGACGTCCAACTTATAATTTTATTGTCATTGACCAAACACAAGGACCCCACAACTTATCAACTTAATCGCCAAGTAGGTAAAATATTACTAATAGGCAGGTCACTATAAGTGATTGTGTAACCGATTCACATTGACACAATAACACATAGTATCGGAAAATGTGAGCGCTTGCTAAACACAGTGTCATTGTTGGAAAACACGTCTGACATCGTCCCACATGTTGACGTCATCGTTGTCCAACCGGTTTCGAACACTGCATTTGTAAAACGAGCTAAATTGGAACGGATATATCTGACATTAATATGTGTGTGAAGTGTGTGTTAAGTGTAGAATTGAAAGTCAATAATATCCAAATGATTGGATTCCTAGAATTTCAATTAATTAAATCGAAGCCTGCAAATCTTCGAAGAGTTCCTTGAATAGCTCTATTGAAGGATTAATATTCTCTACTCGTGAAAGAACATCTAGGTTAATCCTGTGATTAGAACTCATCTTTAGTTTGTTTTTTATTGATAGAGGTACGACATCGTTCGCTTGATGCTACTCAAGTAATTAGTAAAATAAATATCATTATAAAATCAGGATAAATACAAAATATTTTATTTCGTATTAAGATTTCGGTTTCTTTTTTATTTCGGATCCACTAATCAAAAGTGGGTACGCCATTAATTGCAAATCCATTATACCGATGGATAAAAATAAAATTGTTTACGGCCGACATTAGAATCCTATACTATATTACCTAAATACATACAGACTTCTTTACAAAGAAAAGATTTTTGATAATTCAATACCTAACAAGGGAAAATTATAGTGGTCTCAGAAATCTATTTATGACTCGCTTCTGTCCACGACTTCGCCCACATGGTATGTACATAATATCTGTATAGAAATAATCTATTTCTTTCAGCTCGTTATCAAATTTCATATAATCATCCCCCCACGTGGTACATCTACCTATATTATGATTACCAATATAACTAAATATAACTGTGTGCCTATCATACAGATCCTATCCTTCTATATATTTTGGCGTGATTGAGTATCAGACACTTTTCTTTTTAAGGAAAGCTAACAGATTGATAAGTTTGATAACAAATAAATTCTAAAAAGATAAAAACTAGGATGTGTCATTAACAGGCTTCCACATACATCCAAAGTGACCCTGACTACTAAACCGGAGGTCGTGGGTTCGATCCCCACCCAGGACAAATCTTTGTGTGATGAGCATGAAGGTTTGTTCTGTGTCTGGGTGTAATTTATCTATAATATGTATGTATTTACAAAAAAAAAAGTATTTAAGTAGTATATAATATCAGTTGTTTAGTACCCATAGCACAAGCAAATATAATTGCTTAATTTGGGACTAGATGGCGCTGTGTGAATGTGGTAGAATATTATTATTATTATTATTAAACATCTTGACTTTTAGTATTAGTAAGAACATAACATAGCATAACGCTTTTTCTCCGAAGGGGTAGGCAGAGGTATATCGCACCCGCATTTCGCCAGCTATATTTGGTCCCATGAAATAGGGGAAGGGCCTATTGTTATCAACCAATTTACAAACTAAATTTCTACCAAGTCTTGATGTTGTGAAACATAGCGCTTTTTACAAGTCAGTTAAGATTTTATTAAATTGCCTATACAAGTATAATCACTATTATATAAAAAAAGATTTCCAAGACAAACTCAAGCAGTTGTTGTTAAAAGAATGTTATTATTCCACCAATGACATTTAATATGCTGTTATAATTATTTTATGTGAGTTAATTTGTGATATGCGATATGTACCTTTAAAATTTATTATTTATTATGACATACATTGACGTTGCATTTTTGTTTATTTAGATATTGTTTAAATTATTAGTCATCATATTATTTTAATTAGTAGTCATCACAATATGTAATTTTATTTTTATTTTATATTTTTATATAATGTATTATTATTGTTCACCCACAATGTAAAAATTGTTTTTGGACGAAAATAAATGAAATGAAGACCGGGAAAAATTGTTTTTCCAAACTTCGGATAAATCTCAATATCGTGTTTGAAAAACCCAAAACCATTTTGCATAGCAGTCGTATAAACTGCACGTAGTAGGATATTAGTGAGGAGATAATGAACAACCCGGAGGTTATTAGTATATAACCTACTGATATATATGTATGTACCTACATAATATGAACGCGAGTAGCGACCGTGGTAGAAGGTCAACAGGTACGCTTGCCGTGTGGTGACCCTTACCACTCACTGGTTATTACAATCACTGTTCTTACACTTTAAAATAAACTACATATAGTTTACAAACTGTAAGTATAACATAAACTAGAGCATGAGTGACTCCGGACTTTACTTGCGGTCCGCGTACTTTGCTCATAACGTGACCTAATTAATAGCACCTACATAAAACTACCAAATAATTGCCATAAATAACAAAAATTTTTTTTTTTGTAGATACAATGACATACATATTATAGATAAATTACACCCAGACACAGAACAAACAATCATGCTCATCACACAAAGATTTGTCCTCGGTGGGGATCGAACCCACGACCTCCGGCGTAGGAGTCAGGGTCATTAACCGCTAGACCAACAGGCCAGTAGAAAAAAAAAATAAAAAACTGATATCACGAATTTCGTACACGCTAGTCTCAAAAACCAACCAATCAATTTCAATGAAATTTTGTGAAACTGTTTGATTCCAACTTGAAAGATATAATAGTTTTAAACCCCAGTCTGGAGCTCTAAAATGCGTTCTATGAACAAGAACTATTTAAAGAACTGCGATTTATTTATTGGTGTTCCAAGATCCTAGGACCCTACTCACAATTACTGTTGGAAAATAACGGTGAAGGAAAACATCTTTAAAGAACCCACATTCCCTCAGTAATTTTAAGTGTATGTTGTGTGTGTGTGAAAGAGATATATTAGACCCGATCCTAGCAGTTTTAATGTGTACAAAATCTACTCAAGTCATGTGCGAAATGTTTCTGTCTATAAAACTATGTGATCCAATACAATATTTGCGCTAAGATCGATGAAGTTTCTTCGCTTCAACACCAAATCGATAGCTTCCTGCTACTTCATCATCATCATCATATCAGCCCAACGACGTCCACTGCTAAACATAGGCCTCACCTATTTTACGCCACTGCGAACGGTCCTGTGCCGCCTGCAACTTGCTACTTAGTAGATATTAATTTACGGGTTTAAAATGAAAGGTTCGTTCTTTGACTTTGTTGGCTGAATAACACTACCTTGGACGACTCAGTTGTTTTATGTTTTTAAATGTAATTAAAACTAAATGAACGACTACTACTCAGTATTTCTAATTAATTATGTCATCCTTTCAGTAAACTGAGAGCTTGGTTCTTAATTAAAACTAACTAACTGTTTTCTGATGTTCATTTATGAATAGTGTTAAATATAGGATTTAACACGTTATTTGTTACTTCTTTTCATTATTCTGTGTTATTCCACATTCAAAATCCTTGTTTGTCCCTCATTTTATTGTTATTCTAGCTTAAAAGCTCTCGTTTTTGTTTATTTACATTTATAATTCCGTTTCTTTAAATTAAATTCGACGAAAAACTTTCTCGTCAAATTTAATTAGAGTGCTAAATGTTAAAAAACAATTAAATTCTGAGAACCAAAATTTTCCAATAGAAACATCGTTTATTGCTTAAGTTAAAAATAGCACTACTAAATACTGAGCTTTAAATCATGCCCAAGGTTACCACGGGTCCATATACGTAGGCACCGGTCCATTGTTCAAAAGGTTCAGTTAATGTAATCGTTGTAGTGTAAACCTTCCCCCCCCAATTGTGAAAGAGACTTGGAACGAAATAACAGATAATAATATGTTTTGAAACAATTTGTAAAGTAAAAGTACGTACCTATCTGAATGTTATGTTTGTTTTGTAAGCCTCTTACCGTGTTTTTGAAATTCTTTTATTTTACTACGGGAGACGCATTTGAACGATAAGTAATTTCAAACAAAAGTTGGGTAATAAACAAATAAAAAATATTCGGTTATTTCATTTTATCGAGCACTCTTGTTTCTGAATTTCTCAAGTCCAAGCTTGCCACTTCTCTTCGCCTATATCAACATAAGGGCAGACAGCCAGGACTACTTAACGAGCCTTTAAAATCTCGAAAATGCTTGTTATAGTAAATGTGATGAACAGTCACCTATTTTTGAACCTACCATACTGTACCAAATGCTGTTCAACCTAAATAATTCGTACCGAAACAAGTCAGTATCGCAATGTTACGAGCTAAACAAAAAAGAATATTGGTTTCACTTATATTATGGCCTCTGCCATGCATGACGCAATATGGACAACCTCTAGGTACATACTTGTAAATAATAATAACCCATTGATGTCGCACTGTTGGAGAAGGAACCTCTTTCCTCAATCAAGTGATATAGCCTCTCTCCTTTCTTAATAGAGGAAAGAGGCAATCCAGACTTACTAACATACTTCTATGGTGGATTTAATTCGTTGCGGGTTCTAAGGCAGTAAGTTAGGCTTTTCCTAGGACGACATGTTATATCTCGGTGTTTGTTAGGTTTCATCATAATTTATCCTGGTTTACTGACTCCTGTAATGGCCGTGTGGGAATGATTGTCCCGTTTAAAAACTCATATATATATACATATTAAAATTAAATACACTTTGTTATGCATTTTAAAGGCACCACTGTTTATGACATATCCAAACGAATAATACAAATCTAAGTCAACATATACGAAAATCATAACAGTTTTAAGAGATCAGTTACACGGTGACCTCGTTTCAAAGACGGCGGCAGTCGAAGGTAGTTTTCTAACATTTTTTCTCGCAGGTGTAAGAATCGATGAACCGCTATGTAGCACCAATTATCGTCCCCGATGCGAATTAGCATCGTTTTATGTTTTTTAGACATCGATATAAATGTTGATGCGATTTTTTAACTACGATGTGGATTCGAAGTGGGTTATGAGGCCATTATTTTGATAGGTTGGTTCCTGTATAATACGTGACTCATTTTGAAATTAAAACGAATTGAAATTGTTCATTTACTTTAAATAGTTATTACATCAAATATTTACAATGTATCTTAAAATAATATGCATAGCTAAACCTGACCTATTTGGAAAAAATAACTAATATTTTATTCTTAAAATTTCTGATTGAGGTCTGAGCTCTAAAGAAAAGGTGCCCGAAAGATTGACTACATTAAATACTACAGAAAATATAATAATTATGAATATCTTTGAACCAATCAGTACCTAAGTGGCCCCTAACCGGTGGCTGTGAAAGCTAGAAGGGAAGGCCTACGTTCAGAAGTGGTCGTCTTATAAATTGAGATGATGAATAGGAAGACTGGACTTGGAGATGAAAACTGCATGCAAGGTCACTGATTCCCTTACAATACGAGGAATCTTTCATCCATACATAGTAGGTATTAAGTGCACCAAATACACGTCTATGAGTATGAACGCTGATTTTCTTCAAATGCCGCAATACCAACATAAAGTAAAAATATGGTTTTTGGTCACACTTTTATAAGAAGAAGAGATTATAATAGGTTTAAGTACTTTACGTTGGGCTTTTCATCAGAATTTCCCAGTACTGCCACGGCATCAGCTGTCTTTTATTTTTGAGATTTGTTACCTTAAAGTTATCTTAATTTTTAACACACCTCACTATCAGTTCTCATAAAATAAAGACTTCTAGTGGTAAAAACTATATTAAGACTACCTACCATATTTTTATACACAACCTGTTTTTCGACATAATTTATTTAATTACTTCTAATATTCTCGACTAAAACAAAAAAAATCCTAAACTCGTTATAACGACAACCTTAACATTTGGATTTCTCTCGACAAAAAAAGTGTGACAAAAAGTTGCGATTAATTTTATAAAGTCCAGTGCGCTTGCGACACAGTATTGCAAAAGATTCGACTGTAATGGCCGCCAGTCACGATCCACCGTGCGTTTGATTCAAATTACGTTGGAGTAGTGCACGTTGTTTTGTGCTTTCTGAATAATTATGTAATAATGATGTTTTTCTTTTGGATGCTTTGTTCCTCAAGTCCTTGAGAAATGAGTGCAGATTGTCTCGCCAGTGTTTTCGGGGTCCTCTCTGACGATATTCGTCTTCTTCTTTCAGTAACCACTGCGTTACGATCCGGGCCCACCTATGTATAGTAATGCGACTATGCCCTAAATAAAACTCATATACCTATTGAACGACGTAAATATAATTAAATATATTAAAGCTAGACTAAGTTGCTTAATATAATATAGAGAAGATAATAAATAACATGGACGGATATGAGAATCAATTAGAATTTTTTATTCGTATTACTATTATTTAATATATATTATATGTATTATATTTATGTACATGTGTATAATTTTGTATAAAGGCCTATGTCCAACAGTGGACTTCCTTGTTCAAATTGTCTGTGCAATCAGTTCAACGCATAAAAATATTTCAAACAAAACATGTAGAGAATCGTATTACTATGATCTTCAACTTTCAAGAAAAATATATTAGCATAGAAAAGATAGGAAGAGAGATATAAACAAAAAACATTTTTGTGACCTTTGACCTTGTGCTTATAACTTAAGACGCGGACACAAGATTGTTGTCGACTTTTGAGAAATCGTTTAAAATGCCAAAATGAAGCCGTATATTATATAGTTTGCAGCTCTATAACTCCCCATTCAAGGTGAAACTCTAATTTGTATGGGCTTATACTCGTATTTGAAATATGGTTCTAACGATACATCATTTGTCAAATTATGATAGGTAGTTTATAGAATATGAGAGAGCAGATGACAATACACACAATAAAACATAGCCGGTTTTAGCGAGCGAGTGTATTGTCATATCCAAATCATTGAAACAGTGTTCACTACAGACCAGAAACGTCCCTCTGCTAGGACTGAGTCTCCTCCAACGATAGTGGAGGTAATTTAGATTTTAGCCTACTATACTACGCTAGCCAGACGGGTTTGTATAGGGTTTTGTTTCGAATTTTCCTTTTCTCGCATTCCTCTTTTATTCATCTTTTACAACACCCACGGAAAATGGGGTAATAACAATTATGTATTTTTAATACGCCACTACAGAACTTCGTGAGCCAGGAAGCATTTAAAGAAGAGACAATCTATAAATGACAGACAAAAACAAAACACATCCATTTTTCTTCAAAAGAACTATGATTAATTGCATACAGCGCATTTGCCGCCAACACTAAATTCCGCAATTTCTGTTTCAGGTACATCACCTTTATTCCTGTTGTAATATAGTTTATTATCGCTTAGCAGTAAGTTATATTTCAACTTGAACTTGAAAATAATTGTTATGTAATGTTAATGATGGTATATTGTGGGCGACAAAGACCTGTTGAATTACGTGATTAGGTACTTGTTTGTATTGTTAAATAGTTGTAGAACTATTAACTGATATTTTATTGTTTAATTGTGATTTCGGTATAAATCATAGGTGTGGTGATCATGACTGAATTCGGAGCATTTGTAATTATATATTGGTACTAGAAGTCACGCGAGCATTCGCTCCCGTCGTTCTTATTTGGCCGCTCAGTAGCTCAGTAGCGTGATGTTATTAGAAAGAAAGAAAGAAAGAACGGAAAAGATACTTTAAGTTTGTGGGCTAGTTCTACAGTGAGTCAACATCTCGATGCCGCATTCTTGCCAGCTCCTCCACTGACCTCTGATTTATTTCGTTGCGGGTTCCAAGACAGTAGGTTAGGCATTCCCTGGGACTCCCGAGTGTCAAAACTCGGTGTTCGCGAGGATCATCGCTGTTAATCCTGGTTCACAGGAGTTGCAGTGGTGGGCATGAGGGTGGGATTGTCCCGTCTCGGCACCATATGTCAAGACTGGTAGGACGCATTGCTCTGTCCGTTTGGTTGCCTATAACTAGAATGCAAAGAAGCTTTGGTTTTATAAGTATTTATAATTAATAATATATAATATTCTACCACATTTACACAGCGCCATCTAGTCCCAAACTAAGCAATTATATTTGCTTGTGTTATGGGTACTAAACAACTGATATACTACTTAAATACATTTTTTTTTTGTAAATACATACATATTATAGATAAATTACACCCAGACACAGAAAGAACCTTTATGCTCATCACACAAAGATTTGTCCTGGGTGGGGATCGAACCCACGACCTCCGGTTTAGCAGTCAGGGTCACTAACCACTAGACCAGCAGACCAGTCAAAATCAGTCAAATTTGAAATAAACCAACCCGTCAGGCCAGCGTGGTCGTAGGCTTATTTCCCTCCACATTCTTTGGAGGAGACCCATGCCCAACGGTAATGGGTTGAAATGAAGATGCACATATTTAATTTTAGTATTCGAAAGAATCCTTCATCAAAGCATCATAAGTCACAAGATTTTTTAGACTAGAGTACAAACAATTCCGATATTTGAAACAGACATCAATTCATATAATTAAAAACTTGTACACAGCAAAGGGTCTGACTGATAGTATAACTCATTAATATGACAAACAATTTGGAACGAACTAAATATACTGTACAAAGAACAAAATGTCCTTCTATTTTTAGTTGTACCGTCAAAACAGAATGTCTATTCAACTCTTTGTAACTAACCGTGGGATAATTATCAAGGTTGAATATGTTAGCAAGAAATTGGAACCGACTCGGTTCAAGTTATGTTAGAATATAGTGAATTGTGAGAGGCAGGGCGCGGTCCGATTTCTTGCTAAAATGCAGCATCTCGACTGGATCTCCTACATAATAGCGCAAAAATAACATAAAACCACATACATAAGTGACCAAACTGTCAACATTATCCGACAACATGAAAGAAATAAATATTTCATAAAATATTATTCTTTTATGATCTAGTTGTAAATCCTGAATACAAAAATACAATGTGCGACTGCCTTTCTGCTTCCTGGCTTCCTGGTTTCTTCGTATTCACGAGAAGTGCTTGCAAAATAGTAAAGTGCTAAATCAGTGTTCTAATGGCTACTAAAGTTAGAATTTTGACATATTTTGTATGGAGCTTATGTCAAAATTATATTAATAGATATATTATTGAAAACGGCCGTAAGTAAACGCAATCAAACATATGCTTATACACCATTTTTGGCATATAATTTAAGAATCGGAATTGTATAAAACTTTTGGGCCTTTTGATTTTGAATTCTAGAATCATGAAAATTAGTAAGAGCTAAAAATATTAAGTTGCACAAGTAAAGAAAAAAATTGAAAACCGTACTCCTGTAGTTATATCACTGTTATATATCTATGAGTATATTTGAGGGGGTACAAAATGATACGTAAAAAATAGTGTAAGAATGAGCATTTATTCCGGACTGACCTTACGTAAATATTGTGCACCTATACGTGAATATTATTTTATTGTAACTAATAGCTATCCCGTTACGATCCGACTCGCAGCTGAACGATTTTTCAGGAGAAAAAAAAAGTACGCTACGGTTTTATCCTGAAACACTAACCAAAATTTTCTATAGCTTAGTGTGAGACCAGATGGCGCTATGTGTCCATGTCCAAACAAACATAATTAACACATATTATAATACCTATTAACACAGGACCGTTCGCAGTGGCATAAATTAGGTGAGGCCTATGTTCAGCAGTGGACGTCGTTGGGCTGATATGATGATGATGATAAACTTATACGTACAAAATTTCAGCTTAATTGGAAACCAGGCAGTGTGTTAAATTTAACTTGCAACATTTGATTAAAAACAAATGATGCTTGTAAATAATATTTTTATTAGAATCAGCGAATTTCCCACTTGTCTATCGGAGGCAGTTAGTATGAGTACAGTTCATACTTTCATTTTGATTTTATTATCGACAGTTGAGTGAAGGACTTATAAAATAAATTACAATATTCAAACAACTTTCTATGTTTTGCAATAAACCAATAGTTTACGTCGGCATACAATTTAAATTTTAACTCATTTATTTCCAACAGCAGAGTGAAGAGTTAATAAAATAGACTTCAATATTGATGCAGCCTGGCAGTAACTCAATTTATCTCGGGAGCTCTCTTCAACAAAAATTTTCCGCATAGTAAGCACTCCAGTACTAAATTGAAGATTTGATTTAACTTTTTACTAACTAGGTATTCCTGTAATTCTTCTGATTCTCGTAACGCAATAGTAATCTCGCAACAATAATAACTAATTATAAAAAATAGATTTTTAAGGACAAGCTTTATAAACAAAAACGTGAACTAAAAGGTAAAAAAAAAATTAAGGGCCGTATATAAACATAGATCTATTCAAAATGTATAAATCTATATACATTTTAAAAGCTTGAGGCACTGATATTATATGCCATCTGTTTTGCAGGTTTATTATCCCATTTCAGTGTTTCAGTTCTTTATTTAAGTTGTACTTATATCAGTTGTTTAGTACCCATAACACAAGCAAAATATAATTGCTTACTTTGGGACTAGATGGCGCTGTGTGAATGTGGTTAAAAAAAAAAAAAATTAACAATATAAATTAACAATAAGTGAATAGTTAGTTATAAACATGCTGCATATAATATTCATGTGTATTTACACTCGACATTTGTTTTTTAATTCCCCAGTTACGGTATGGATTGCCACACCTTATTATCTTTTTACTTATTTAGTGGTTTATAGAATACATCTACCATCCAAATTTCATCACAATAGTGCTTAAATCGTCTTTAAATAAAATGGCTTTGACAAACTTACTGCCGGGATATGACGAAACTAATGCATAGTATACAATTTTTGATCTTCATGCTTAAAACTTAAAGTCTATATTGGTATACATTTATGAACTTAGTTTAATATTATTTATGACTTCAATTTAACTAAATTTTGATTTTATTTTAATTTTTATTGCTTTTTAATTCTTATTTTAATTTTTCAATTTCAATTTTAATTAAGTAATTATTTAATGAAATTTTTCTTTATTATTGTATTTTTAACATTTTATTTGTAAGTATATTTTTTATCTTTATACTTGTGTGGAAAATATGGGTCTTTACTCGAAATAAATGAATTTATTATTATTATTATTAAATTAGTAGTGTGACTATAGTTTGGCTAGTCTCTTAAGAAATTATGAATAAGAGGTCTCATCTGATGACTCAGTAATGTGAATAAAATATGCCTTTGGTAATAATTGTTATCACAGATATCCGTTACCAGACAACAAGAGCTTTATTTGCTTCGACTTTCATACAAGTCATAGTTCAAGTAATACTGGGTTATTATTGCGAATAATTTGGCGGCCCGTGGTTCAAGTTACAAAACAATTGAACTATACAATACAGAATTGTTGCAACATTAATTGCTATGTTTGCGTGTCCATTTATGATAATGTTTACGAAGTAGTTGAAGATGTTTATTTTTCTTGAGAAAACTAACAAAAGAGATATCTTGCCAGCGTTTGACGCAAAAATTATTGAAAATTAAATAAACATTTTTTTTTTCATTTCCTCGCATCTCCTCTTCTCTATCTGGAGAGCTGAAAGGGTTAATAAACAGCAGCGGAATAGCTTGTCGAAATTGAACTCGACTGAATTGAAATTCCAAGCGTACCGAGCTGCATTCAAATCTTTAAAACAAAGGCCACATTAATTCAAATACCGTTAATATCACTGGAAGTTTTGCTCTCGTACCAGCAAGGAATATGACCTCATTCATAATTCCCATGCTTTGCGAACTACCAAGCACAAGTGTTAACGTTACTAATTGTCACAATTAATATTTAAGACGCTTAATAGTCAACGCCTAATCGTAACAAAGAATGACAATTTTTTTCCCAAAGTAACCCGTTAATTGATGGTGTAATGTAATGAAAGACTAAATAAAGATAAGACTCCTAATCTCACTAAACAGTTTTTGTTAGAAAAATAAACGTAACATCTCGCTTTTTATTCTCATAAAGATAAGCTGGGGTGGATCATACCCAGCTATGTTCATCATCATCATCATCAGCAACCCATTAAGTCCCACTGCTGAGCTCGCGTCTCCTCTCCTCTAACTAGAGAGCTGCGAGGGTTTAGGCCATAATCCACTCACGCTGGCCTAGGGCGGGTTGGTGGATCTGACATACTCATTAGAATTTCTTCTATAGTATGTGGGTTTCCTCACGAAGTTTTCCTTCACCGTTAGTGGATGGTAAGTCAGTTGACTAGTATATATAAATTTCACAAAGTGGAGTCCACATTGGTACTGCCGGTCGCGATCGAACTCGGACCGCGTAATTTGTACGCCGGTCCCTTATCCATTAAGCTATATTAGGTCCCAAGAAAAAGGGGGGCAAGTCTATTGCTACTATCAAACTACGTTCTGATACTAAAAATTCTAATACCATTTTATCCCTATCCATCTGGGAATCGAACTCGGGACTTTTGCGCAGCAGTCATTCATACTCCGGCTGCACCTTAAAAACATGTCATAATCAAAAAATCTAAATAATTTCAAAATCAAAATCATTTATTTAAATTATGAAGAGATACAAATATTATTATAGAACTTATTTAATACTTAAGTGGCTAAAAATATGATTATCTATGTACTAGGGTAATAGGGTAATAATTCTTGTATCACAGGCGACATGAGAGCTAATAATAATGTTGGAACTATAAATTTAATGTGAGTGACCTGTGTTAATTATACATATAAAAAACTAGAAGTCGCGCGGAGCTTCCCTCACTTCGTTTTTATTTTGCCACTGCTTAGCTCCTATTGGCCGTAGCGTGATGTACCGGGAACGTGAACCTACGCTTCTCCTGCGTCGTAATATGTCGATAACAAGTAAATATAATTTAAAAAATTTAATAACCCGACTGCAAAAAATCGACAGAGAGCAACGCACTAAAAAGACCGTAAAATTATTGTAATATTATTATACCTGATTAAATATAAATACATAACATATGTAAATATTTGTAATCTCCATTTGATTCCCTTTATTTTGTTACTCTACTCGATAGGTTAGGTTAAAAAAAATAATAGAACTACTTACAATTTGGAACCATTCAATTATGTATAATCTCTTTTTGAATATATGTAATCTCCTTTGATTCTCTTTATTTTGATATCCAACTCGATAGGTTTAGTTAAAAAAAAAATTGAACTTCTTACAGTTTGGCATCAAAAGCCCGCCGTTTAAGTCTTTTTATTCTTAAAACCTATCTAAGGACACTTGGGTTTTCTAGACGAATCTAACGATACCCTAATAATTGTCAAAATCCATCCAGCCGTTTGGAAGATTCGTGGAAATAAAGAAATTTACAAACATACAAGATACGCACGAAAAACAATACCCGTCCTGACAGTCGGGTAAAAAGCCTATAAGCTATTCCAAACTATAAACTATCTGGATGCCAAATATTATACAGATCGTTTCAGCTTATCCATTCATCCCTTCTTTCTCATTTATAATATAAGTGAGATTATATTATGCAGCTCTTACATCGATTTACAAACAAACTGAAACTACATATTTTCAAATCAAATCAAATCGTTTATTGTGAATATAGGTATAAACATGGTGCAGCTACATTCTGCTATTAAGCATGCAATACATTAGGGAACATAAAGTATTTTAATTAAGAATTATGTAATGTCAAACAAAGAAACTTAAATACCTATATCAAATACAATGTCATTATTAATAGTAAAAACAGTAGTAAAATGAATATGTCAAGGTCAAAGGAAATTAAGCGTATTTAATAAATAGTAATTTATATAATATTTAGTAAAACAATCAATGCATGTCATATTTTAAAACTAGATGTTATTAAGCATTTACTTTGTCGTCAAGATACTCTCTTACAGTATAGTATGCATTATTTAAAAGAAATTGTTTTAATAGATGTTTGAGTTTGTCTTTATTGGGGCAATTTAGTATATCTAATTGTATTTTTACTTATAATGATTGATTCGGATATAAACTATACAAGCATACAATAATATGGTGCTCGTCTAGTGGTTGGTATGGTTTTTAAAACTCAGACACGTTTTGTTTTTTAGTACATTCTTGGCTAGAGTGACCATCTTCGCTATTTTATAGAGGCCAATCTTTGGTGGAAACGCACCCTTATATGTAGTATTAGCAATTTAATGAAATCCTACACAATTCTCGACCCAAGCACGAGTCACCATAAGTCGAGTATCTAAAATTAACACTCTAGGATTTGTGGTTCACTATGAACTATATACGCACAGAACAATGAAAGAACCTATCTCTGTTCTGTGTATATACGATATTGCCAAGCGCTCGAATAAAGCCCAACAACAGGCTTAAGCGCGTCAAACACGTACCTATAGTATCCAGTATCCAATATCCATCCAAAATCTGGAGTGGTACTATTTTTGATGTTTTGAAATCCTAACTCAAAAACTGTGGGGCGTAAAAATAAATAAAAATAATAAAAATTTTAACCTCCCCATTTCGGCCGCTTTTGCAAAGTAAATAAAAACATTTTCTCATTTTTTTTATCTTATTAACGTAGGATCCGCAGTGATTAAAACTCTTCCAAATTTTATGGCGATAGCATTAGTAGATTCTTAGATATAACACTGTGACAGACGGACAGAGCGAGACCATAAGGGTTCATTTTGAACCTTTTTGGTTCGTTTCCTAAGTGACGTCCGCGAACGAATCTGCCAATGTGTGTAGAGCAGTCTAAATTCAAACAACTTGTTTAGGAACATGTTGAGTGCCAGCCCTGCAAGTTCACCAAGTTTGGAATGTATAGAAAGTAATTTGAAAATGTAAAGGAGATTGCAGATCTGTGCGACATTTGTCTCAGTATTTTCAAAAAGAGTTTCTAAGAAATGATTAGAGCTATGAAAGTTAATAAATTAATTTTAATGAAACTTTACATTACACACTACAATAAAGAGTACTGTTCTTATGGTCATTTGGGCTTAAGATTTTAGATATAATCGTGTAAGATAGTTACAATATTAAGGCAAAATAAATTATCGTTTTTCATGGATAGTCACATAAATGTAGAAGTTAGCTTCACATCAAAACTTTCTCATTTATGTATCTAGATGTCGTACGGGGTTTCGCTCCTGTCGTTCATTTGGCCACTGCTCAGCTCCTATTGGCCGTAGCGTGATATTATACACCTATAACGTTCCTCGATAAATGTTGAAAAAAAAATCTGTTAATGTTGGATACATTAACAGGTTTTTTTTAAATCGGACCGTTTCTCCTAAACTTCTAACGTTCATAAAAACAAACTCTTCAGTTTTCTAAAAAAATATTATTAGTATAGATTTTAGTATTTATTAGCTTCAGTGGCGTCGCGGAAGTTTAGCATACACACTTCCGCTACGTCATCGAGGCTAATAAATACTGGTAAGCAAGAGGTACAATATTTATTCGTTCTAATTTTTAAACATCAAAATTTATCGCAAGTCGATATTCCAAGTAATATATATAAGGACTGTTCGACAACCTGTGTGTAAGTTCCTCGAATTATTTCGTTCCACATCAACAATTCAAAAGTTCAGTGATACATTTTGGATGCCACTTCTATGCAATGCCAAAACTCATGTATACCTGATAAAGTTCTTGGATGTTTAAAAACATAGTTAGAGTTTACACGTGTCGCTGTAGCCTTCGATAAAATATGGCATTTACGAATACAGTTATTTAAAACTTTATTTTACCATTTTGAATTTCATATTTACACTTATTTCCGTAGTGCGTTCATTTCAATGTTATTTAACAAAGTTTTATTTATCAGTTCAATTACAATGCAATTAGCATTGTCATTGAACTGAATAATTGTTTGTCATAAAAATTTTGCGTTTTAATTTAAATCATTGTTGACTGCATGCTACACTAGACAGATGTGAAACTGGACTGATGTGAAATTGGAATCGTAAAAAGAAAAAAGTGTTAAAATAACGATGAATAAAATTTTAAAAGTATAAATTTTATTTCATTATCAATTTACTAGTTTTGCATCTAGTAACAGCAAGCAAGTAAGCAACACAAAGCAAGTTCTAGGTAACTTATTTTACATTAATTGGGACTTTAGAAACCTGTTACTAAAAGTAACTAATATTAGAAATGTGAAATTGAGTTACTTTGAAATGAATTTATTTATTAAAGAAGTATGTTAGTAAGTATAGCTTTTAGTGATCGCCCACAACGACTTTTGCAGCGATGTAGTACTAACGTTAAAAACTAGTCCTTATGCCGTGAGACTTTTTACAACCCGTGACTGTATTGATCCAGCATTGCGTTTGTAATCTATTAATATAACCGCGCGACTTTATCGATTGGAGCATCATTAGCACAATTTCTACGTAACTACATGATTATATAGTATATATCACACACCAGGTGCAACAATGTCAAAACTAACAAACGACGTTTCCTTTTCAGGTGATCGTTTGTAGTTGTATAAAAGTGATTACGTATTTATTATTCTGTTATAATACGACAAAGTCACTATTGATCACTGTTCACTTGTGTCATTATTGTCCCTAAATTCTATAAAGTATAATTAGGTACTTGGTATGGTATGGTATGGTATGGGGGGCTGTTTTCCGCAACTCCACGTCAAGGCGCGGTTTTTGCGTGATAATTAGGTACTTACATTTATATGTCATGTGTGCGTGTGTGTGTGTGTGTGTGTGTGTGCGCACGCGCGCGCGCGCGCACATTTGTGTGTGTGTGCGCGCGAGCGCGCGCGTGTGTTTGTGTGTGTGAGAGGTTGTGTATGCATCAGGATTATAATGACATATGAATACTTACAGTAGGAAGTAGAAACTTATTAGTTATGCAGTCTTTGCGTCAGTATATGCTTCTACCTTTTTCTGCCATTTAGAACCACCATTTACTAGAGTGAGATAGAGCCGAGTGCATCGCCGATTCCACTTCCTGCGGTCGCACTCTCGCTCCCGTTTTCGCTTTAAGTAAGTGCGTTTCCGTCCGTCTATGTAGCCGTTCAAACAGAGATTAGCTCTCAGATCAAGAAAGTGCTAACCATGATTGTATCAATGAGTGTATGGAGAGACTGTTCTGTATGTAAGAATTGTAAGGAATATGCAGTAACACTGCATCGCGGCAAAGCGGTACGCTACTTCGCTAGAGGGTCGGAGATCGATACCATAGTCGAGCAAAAACGATATTGTCATTTCTGTGTTATTAATAGTTAATCTGTGAGTGAAAGAGATATCGCCACTGTGTCAGATGTGGTTTTAATTATCAAATTAAAAAAGATTTTTCTGATTTATCACGTTATTAAGGCAAAGAGGCGCGATGATAAAAAGGCGACGATGGCACTGATAACTGCACTTCAGTTTATCGGAGCACTCCCCGTGGAGCAATCGATAGAGCACGCAGAGTGACTCAAAGTCTCTTCGTTGTGTAATTGGACCAAACATAATAATAATAATATAATATAATAATAATAATAATATTCTACCACATTCACACAGCGCCATCTAGTCCCACAGTAAGCAATTATATTTGCTTGTGTTATGGGTACTAAACAACTGATATACTACTTAAATACATTTTTTTTTTTTGTAAATACATACATATTATAGATAAATTACACCCAGACACAGAACAAACCTTTATGCTCATCACACAAAGATTTGTCCTGGGTGGGGATCGAACCCACGACCTCCGGTTTAGCAGTCAGGGTCACTAACCACTAGACCAACAGGCCAGTCGTGCTAACATAGCTGGCGCAATGAGAATGTGATACACTTTTACCGTCAGTGACTTCTTCAACAGAACTATTTAAAGTATGCCTAATTAAACTTATGCCAAATCAAACTCGTTTTAAACTGTCCTAAACAAGTACGAACTAAAGTATCTATGACCATAGATCACGAGACAAAATAGCTACTGTTTCTTTGAGTGTGTCAATGAACACGCATTAGTGCCTACGCGCATGCCACGCGCAGCGCTAAAATGTCACTCAATAAGTATTAACTACAAGTTGACTTTCTAGATTTTGTTTTATCTAAATAAGTAATGATAAAATTCAAACCCACGACGGGACTTGAACCTTTCTAGATTATTATTGTCGGTTGAAAAACCGTTATCCGCCTGACAGTGTCGGTAGTGTCAGGAGGATGCACGGACGTGTGCCGTATCGGCCAGTTTGTCACCAACAAAGCGCTCACACGGGCAAAATTGTTTCTTGACTAGTACATATAAATTCTACAAAGTGGAATCCACATTGGTACTGCCGGTCGGGATCGAACTAAGATCGCGTGATTTGAACGCCGGTTCCTTATCCATTCAGCCACCATCGCCTTTTTTTTCTCTTAGGTTATCAATTATGTATTTTTATAATTTTGTCTAAATCATAAGCAATATATTTAACAATCAGTGCAAGTTTGTTCATCCACAGCCTTTTAATATATTTTTCATCGATAAAACGAACTTAAAACTGCTCTACAGAAAAGTATTTAAGAGACATTGTAAATAGAGACCATCATTATAATATATCTCTAATTAGCTTTTATTATACCTTCGATAAATTATCGACACGAACATATAATTTTTGTATTTTATTTACTTGTAAGACTAGTTGCTTTCTAGTCATGGATGATGTGGTATTCTTATAATTCAGTAATACAATACATGTTTTCCCAAAGTAAGTACATAAGTAACAATAATAAACGGTTTACGTCCAAAGACGTCCATTACTGAACGTTGAGTTTTCTGAATTAATTAGCAATATTTTTTGGAAATCTAATAGTAATACGTGAGTTGAAATATTCGATCTCTTTTTTAATATATAAGGCGTAAGTACGAATAAATATGGGATTTGGCATTAAAGTTTACAAAGAAGCAGAAAAAAACAAAATCTAAAATTGTGGTATGAAAATTTAAAAATTGCGTTCGAATTTCTATTAATTTATTAATTAACTATGTAATCTGTCTAGGACAGGCAAACATCTACTATCTAATAGATTAACAATTAATATAGAAGAGGGTGTTTTACCCCAATAATATATCTCTACAAAGTATAGGTACTTTGTAGATGCAGTATTGTAGTTTAAATAGGTAATTTATTAACAACAGATTTC
Source organism: Laspeyria flexula (assembly GCA_905147015.1). Taxonomy (NCBI): domain Eukaryota; kingdom Metazoa; phylum Arthropoda; class Insecta; order Lepidoptera; family Erebidae; genus Laspeyria; species Laspeyria flexula. Next base: position 5,832,581 of record LR989949.1, on the reverse strand, counting down.
TTCTCTCAACTTTAATACAATCAAAATTACCTATTGTATGTGCAATGTCAATCAACTACAAAACCGCCTTTCTGTGTATGAACCTGTTAACTGATAGGGTGGCATTCAAGTTGTTTGTGTACCCGAGCGCTTTTCATGTCAATCTCACTTTTTGCCTTTGATATAAAAATTACTTTAAAGCTCAATTGCATTTTACAAGGTTTTATGAAAATGTGAAGCTTGAGTCACAGTGCGAGCGTGACGTGATGGTGATGAGATGTGCGTGTGATGACGACCCAACGAGACGTTAAAGCGACTGTGGCGTGATAGTCCCTGTAAACCCTTAACTGTCAAAAAATCCGTGTCTACTTCTTACATGTCACATCAACGTCTCGTGATTAATGTATTAATGTATATGGTATGGATTCAAAGCGACTGCCACTTGTCTAGGGGGGTGTACTCATCGCCGTGCGAGTCGTCAGGCCAAACCTAGTCGCAGCGCCGCGCCGCAGTGCAGCGCCTCGTCACGTCGCTCCCGGTGCCATATCGCCATGGCATGGCGTGACCTAATTTGCAGCACATTACAATTATTATTTATACCCCTAGCCGTCACATGTCCTCCCGCACGCTGTATGACAAAAGCTTTAGTAGTTTCAGGAAACCTACACTCGTTATGTTTGAATTTAATAATGTTTCAGTTTTATAAAATGTGCTAGCTTTTTACTCTGAAACCTACACTCATTTTGTTTTAATTTAATAATGTTACAATTTAAAAGCGAAACGAGAAAACTGACGTTATTAAATTATGTGGTTTTCAAAAGGTTTCCATTGACATCACGGTGAAAAAGGCTTTGAGTGAATGGAAATCTACCTATTCGTATGATATCTACACTTCTTATTTCTACTTCTAAGCTTCATTATCTGTGGTTCATAAACATTATAGGCAGTGGCCTTAATTTTTGATAAAGTTATAAAACACAGCTCATAAAGTCCTGGGTGTTATTTTACGGTCGAACTAAAACAGTTTTTCTTTCATAAACATCTAAGTACCAGCCTGGGGTTCTAAAATGGGGCATCAAACCCGCGTGGGGTCTGCGTGTTTGGCCAAATCGCTCTCAGCTCGCTTGAGAGAGGAGATGAGATTATCACTTAAAAGACTTTGTAATTTTAAGTAATAATGTAATTACACAAATAGTTACATTTTAGGCGTCCACAAAAGTATGGGGAACTTGGCATGCTAATGGCAGTGGGCGGACGAGTACATTGCACTCACTTGCGAAAAGCCTTGACTTTCCACTCAATATTATCATAATAATAATTCTTTTGAATGGGTAAATCATACGCTTCAATAACATTAAGTACTAATTCTTATAATTCAGTAATATTCATCATCTGCATCATCATTTATCATATTTGATTATGTATTATAAATTGATGGAAACAGCTCAATTCCTGATTAAAAGAATAGACTGGCCTGTTGGACTAGTGGTTAGTGACCCTGACTGCTAAGCCGGAGGTCGTGGGTTCCATCCCCACCCAGGACAAATCTTTGTGTGACGAGCATGAAGCTTTGTTCTGTGTCTGGGTGTAATTTATCTATAATATGTATCTATTTACAAAAAAAAAATGTATATAAGTAGTATATCAGTTGTTTAGTAACCATAACACAAGCAAATATAATTACTTAATTTGGGACTAGATGGCGCTGTGTAAATGTGGTAGAATATTATATTATTATAAGCATTTTAATAATTTGTTTCTACATTTTATTTACTTCATTCATTCAACTCTTTTGATAGTACATAGTTGGTATATTTTTATTAAATTTATACATATCTATAGATCACGCCTCTTTCCCAACAGAGGGGTAGGCAGATACTATTTCCTTACACCTACTACGATTCTGACATATATCTTTCGCATCTTCAACATCAATCTTTCATACATTCCCGCCGGTTTAGGGTACTCCTGATCTGTCCTTTCTTTAGAACCTAAATTTTTATTGCCAAATATCAATAGTACCTATTTAGTACTTATTATTTATCGCTGCGAGTAGACGGCGTGGCGCAACGCGTTATGCTACCATTATACATTTCAAACAACAGTGTCCAAGCTTTCGAAATTTTAATATAATATAATATAAGTATTTATGCCAAAAAATATAACATTGTATAAAAACAATTGGCATCGATTCTGCTACAGATTCTGAACACACTATTTTCAGTTATCGCTTTAAGTAAGAATAAAGGTTTATAGATATTTAATAAGTCTGCCTATAATATGTATACGCTATGTATTTTGACGACCATTCCGGCTTTCAAATTTATTATAAAGAAAAGAGATTTTTTAGTAATCATTAGGGCCGACACGGCGGGGGCCACTGGCATAGTACGGTATGGCATGCGTGGCAAATGATTATTGGCAAAGGATGGTATACTGAGGAACGTCACGTCATTCCCACGAACGTTCCAGAATTTCTTAATAATTTTTCCGCTCTCTAAAAATAAACTTCTTGTAGGTAAGTATAACCTTTGCAAACGTTGAAAACAAAAATGGTGTTGAACCCGCCATTGCACAAATTACTTTCCTTTATAACTGAAACCTTGCAAAACTAACATAAATAAAAAAAATGTAAAAAAATGACCAAACTCTATTTCATTACTTAAGTAAAGACATTTCAAAACGTAAAAACCATATAAAGACCAAGTTCTTTGTTTTACAAAGTTCTTAGGAAACAGTTCGCAAAGCCGCATTAAAAAAGTTCCATAATAAAAATATTACCAGTACTTCCTTTGCTAACAATAGGCTCTTTACCTACCCTTAAAGGTTAGACAAGAAAATTGAGAAAGTGTTTGAAGTCCTTATTCAATACAATATAGGAATAAAGCAGTAAAGTGAAAATATATCGTCGAAGTGTGTCGAGCTACGCGCAGTGTAGTGTTTCGTGGTTGCACGATGCGTATCCTCATCATCATCATTTCCTTTTTTTTTAGACTTCATTAGACTGGGTGCTGTTTGGGGAATGCGTCATAAAAAGATTATAAAATTTATTGTAATTAAATGCGTAATGAGTATGTCTGATCCACCAACCCGCACTAGGCCAGCGTGAGTGGATTATGGCCTAAACTCTCTCAGCTCTCTAGTTAGAGGAGAGGAGACCCGAGCCCAGCGGGAGTTAACGGGTTGCTGACACAAAATGCGTAATATAAAACTCACAAAAAGTAAAACAAGTTCATTATGCATTGTAAATTCCAGAAAGGTCAAAATGTAAAATGGATGTATTACACTCCTATCAACACTTCTAAGAAGCACAGATGTCCCTCATTGTAATAGACATCATGCGTTCCGTGACCAATACGCTTTTTGTGTCACCGACGTATTGTGGGTTGTGGACGGCATTGAAACATTGAGTGAAGTTAACGAGATTGTCGTAATACAGTCACAGACCTTACAATCTGTTCGTCAGAGCCTAGACTTATTCCGTACCTCAAAAGGAAAAAAGCGAAACCCTATACGATCACTCCGTTGTCTGTCTGTCTGTCAAGAATATTTTTTTCAAGAACACGCCGCGATATCAAGCTGAATTTAATATCAAATATTCGGGTCTGCAATCTCTTGGCGCAATAAAAGAATCTGATTCTAATTAAACGCAATCAAAAGATACAGCCGTTGATTTATTTTATTTTTTTATTATTTGGAAAATAAACAGTGCTATCATCATCATCATCATCATCAACAGATTTGAGTAAAATGCCTGTGACATACGGACGGACCGATATGAAGAAACTATAAGGGTTCCTTTTTTTTATTTGTGCTATTTTGACTACGGAACTCCGGGTTGATAAAATGGCGGCTGATGACTAATATAATAATTAAAATAGCTAATAATTAATATAACTTACGTGCCTATTTTTTATCTTAAACTAGTTTAGATATAGGTGTATAACAACTGAACTGAATATCACCAAGTACATATTCATTACGCATATTTTGACAATGTAGAAACAAATCTATCCACTAAATTAACTCAGACAAAGATTTACAACACCATCTGTTTGTCGTCACTTCGTGATCATAAAACAGATCATGGTTCAATCACGGCTACGTTTCACGTAAAATGGTGGCCTCGATACACATCTGTAACAATAAGAACGTGTTACGAAAATCTTAAGCGTTGCACCACTCAGAACATGGTAAACAACATATATACAAACTTGTAATGTTTGTATACATATTGCTTATTGGCCTTTTGTCGGATTTGGTCCAATGGTCCAAATAACAATTGATCCAATTATTTGTTGGTCCAATTAGACTACTATTTTCGTGGTCATTTTCGTAATAAACGTCCTTAAAAACCCATTTAAATAACGACCATTTAGTTTTCAAACGTCTTTATCACAATTTCAGCCCTTGGGGGTTTAATAAATATCGTGATATTTATTCTCCGGACTTCTACTGGCGGATAGTTAATGACACAAAGAGTAACATAAGCTAGTTTGATTTTGGAAAAAAAAAGGGTTCCGCGGACAAAAAAAAACGCACGCGAATGAATTCACGGGCACAGCGAGTTCTACAACATTACAACAGGCACAAAAGCATTGTTTAGTTACATTATATGTTACAAAGTCAATTATTTCTCATATAACATTAATACACATTCTAAACGAAGTTTATCTTAAACCTTCTATCTAGAAGATCTAGATCTAGAAAGATCTTTCATTCTACACCAAGTTACTAAATAACTAAGTGAAGTGAAACGCGACTAGTTCATACTGTCGCATTGTTCGCACAAGCTAATTAACCTTGCGTCTTTAGAAGTTTACGAAAGTGACGAACAAGCTATAAAGCCTGAGGAACTTGCAACACATAAGCATATAAATATACGTGAGAATAATCTAAACACTCACTTAAAACACTTGACATTGATAGTTTGTTTTAATATATAAAATTAAGGTTGCGGATAGCCGTTGGTTGAAGGCGGCACAAAATGGCTCACTGTGGCGGAGATTGGGTGAGGTCTATGTGCAGCAGTGAACGTTCTAGCGCTCTCCACTGTCCCCTCCAGTGGACGCTAGGCAAGAGTAGGATATTATATGGTCCGGCTATATGGGGAAGTGCGTGGGGCCCGTAAAATCAGTCTTCTTCTTCTTTTATTCATGTTAGACAGAAAATATTATGTATAAAGGCCCGTAAATGTCATACGTCATATGTCAAAGTTACAGTCACTGACTGTTGTAAATTTATTAGATAAAAATATTATAAAAAACAAAATTAAAAATTTTGAAAAAACCCACGACGATAACATCTATACAAAATAAGAAACGTAACATATAAAAAGGTTTAAATAACTTTATTTTAAATCCCCGACGAAAAGATAATAAGTAGCGTAAAAACAATCCCAAGAAAATCCGTCGGGGGCTGCCATACCCTGACTTGAAATGAACAAAAGTATTGCAGTTTTATGAATTTGATACCTACCTAATTATTAACAATATTTAGTTTACAATATATATTTTATACTAGAAACAGTAATGATATTGGCAGCCCCCGACGAATTTTCTTGGGATTGTTTTTACGCTACTTATTATCTTTTCGTCGGGGATTTAAAATAAAGTTATTTAAACCTTTTTATATGTTACGTTTCTTATTTTGTATAGATGTTATCGTCGTGGGTTTTTTCAAAATTTTTAATTTTGTTTTTTATTTTAAATATTTTCAAAGAGCGCCCTATCTTACTAACTGTAAGTAACTCGTATAAAATTTTAAGAACCTTGACAGATAAATAAAAGTTTTATACTAAGTTATAGCACAAACACATTTTTTTTTAATTTACTGTTGCAGTAAGTCTTATAACTTGAAATTATCATTTTAATTTTCTTATTTTAAACTTTTTAATGAGCGCCTTATCTTACCATGTAAGCTCTAGAATGAATGGAATTTGCATGGAGCTTCGACTATATTATATATATTTTATTTTTTGTTGACTTGTGTGCTCATCCTTCGCACAAAGGTCGCCGGAGCCCCGCTTCGCGGGGCTCCTACTTCTGGGTGGTTTGAAAAAAAAAAAAAAACCCTAACCTAACCAGTCCGATTCGGATTGCTCTGAATCGGGGGGTGTTAAGTTTAGCTATCGCACATTGATTGCCGTAGCCGGACTGCCTTCGGCGTTAGCGCAGATTTCCACCTATAATAGCTTGTATCTCGAAAACGGTGCGTGCTATCGTAAATATGATGAAAATTTGGTTACACCCCGAGCACGGGATACCTATAAGTTAGAATAAATAAGGTAGGTAGGTGTTTATATAACGTCAGTCAATAAACTCTCACTCTTACTAATTTTTTTTAGGCTTATCATTGTATACCTCAGTACTAATATTCAGTGATATAACAACACGAGATCGGTTTTCGGATTTTTTCCTTTACTTGTGCAACTTGTTATTGCTTCTGGCCAAATTTCATGATTCTAGGTCAACGGTAAGTTCCCTATAGATTATGATCGTCAAGATAAATCGTCGAAAATGGAGCATAAACAGCTGTATCTTTTGATTGCGTTAACTTAGAATTTTGATTTTTATTTTTCGCCGAGGGTTTGCAGACCCAAGTAAATGATATTAATTTCAGTTTTATACCTCAATGCGTTCTTGAGAAAAATATTCTAGACAGACGGACAGACAGACAGACATACAACGGAGTGATCCTATAAGGGTTCCGTTTTTTTCTTTTGAGGTACAGAACCCTAAAATTGCATAAACGTTCACCCATCTATGAACTGACCTTATCCGAAGTTGCTTAACCTCATGAGTGTAATCAATATCTCAGTACTACAATGCTACGTGCCCCTATACAGTAACAGGTCTAATTATTTTACAGATAACTGTAAATATAAGTTTGCTTAGTCTATTGCAGCGCCCCCTGGCGAAAAAATACAATATCGTGTATCCAAAAGTCATCCTCGATAAATCACAAATACATTACAGAAAACCGTATCGAAATCGGTTTAATCGTTTTAAAGATAGGAGGGCACAAAGGTTTCAACGAAATCAACATAGGTTTGCCTAGTCTATAGCAGCGCCCCCTGGCGAAAAAATACAAAATCTTGAATCCAAAAACAATCCTCAATAAATCACAAATACATTACAGAAAACCGTATCGAAATCAGTCTAATCGTTTTAAAGATAGGAGGGCACAAAGGATTCAACGAAATCAGTGTATTGTAGCGCCCCCTGGCGAGCTATTAACATAACACCTATCTAATAACCTGTCCCCAAGAGCCGCACACACTTTACAGAAAACCGCATCTAAATCGGTCAAACCGTTTCCGTGCTATAAGGCATTATGTTGGAACACACAAACACACAAACACACAAACACACAAACACACAGCCTCTCACCCCAAACGCATATACCGTCTCCGTTCCGTCGTGGGTAAAAAGTAATAACAATAAGTGCGCGCGGCACTAGAATAACTATGGTAATGAGCCCCGAGCCTTCGGCGGATGCTCCGACGTAGACCCGGTTGGAATTTAGGAATTAGGATTTTGAATTTAAAATTTTTAAAAGTAAATTAAAAAGAAATCAAAAGAGATCCAACAGGTGGTCAAAAGTGGTGCATTCGTGAAGCACGTAGCTTGCAACGGGTGCAACCGTTACAACGTCATTGCGCTGATATGATGATTATGATACATAATAACTACTATCTATCTGTATGCTAAATTTCATTCAGATAATGATAATTAAAGAAGTTGAGTTTCTTGCCAAGTTCTTCTCAGAGCTCAACCTTGTCAGTGAACTGGCCTTAGGCAAATTTGCTGACAACCTTTTTTTTTTGGCTTTGTATGACGTTCATAAGTGTCATATATTTGATCCAAATGAGATAAAGATTCTGGAACGATCTGGCGTGCTTGCGCAACAAACATCCTAGATGGTAGTCTCAATCGGTAGACTCAATGACGCCAGACTATCATCTTCTTACCTTCGCATTTATAACATTATTAGGGTTGTAAGGCCTCGATGTCTGTACATTATAGATAGACATATATTATTATATAAGGAAAATTATAATTATGGGGATCATATTTAGAGCCAATATTGTCCTGTATTTTGTACGTTTATCACGCAAAAAATACTGCATGGAATTGAATGCAGTTTTCGCTTATCCCCATACTACGTCACATGGAGAAACAATTGACCTATACTAGTTAACATTTCTTATTTGTTTCAGGTAATTTTGGCGTATAAAAAATGGACAGCTGTACAGCAGAAGTACTTACTACTACTAACTCCGTCTCCACTTGAGCAGCCTCGAGAAGAGCTGCCTCGTCTGGCCTTCAGTTTGCCTTGGGAAGTAGTGTACACTTGTCTTGGCAACTACTAATTAAGTTAATTTAAAGTTTCAAAGCCGTTGTTTAAAAAAATGTGTTGAGTTTTTAGTTGTTGCACTAATTAATTCGAGTCAGAACTCTCTGTGGGCACTAAGAGATTTATCGGTGAACTATTGGCTTAAAAAGTCTGTAATTCGGAGCGTGACGGGGAAAACAAACCTAACTAATTTTAAAAATGCGCAAGGAACTTTTTGTTTACATTTTCGTGGCTAAAATATTCCACGGATCTTAATGAAATTGGACATATAGATTGTCTAGGGCCTGGAGAAGGGCATAGGCTCCTGTTGATACTTTATATTCAAACCACGCGGTCGAAGCCACGGGCAGAAGATATCTTAACAATCAATATTACCTACTTGGTGTATTGCCATTTACCGAAATTTTTGTCTCAACTTAACGGTAAATTCAAATTTCAATATTATTTAGATGACACAGATCGATTCTTTCTGAGAATTTCGTAGAAAAGGAAATTCATGCTCTACATCTGTTTGTTAGAGCTCGTAAAGTTTCCGTTTGTTACACAGCCGATTGTCAAAGAGAACTGTCAGTGACAATGTGAGACTTTCTTGAAAGTCCTTGGTTTAAGAGCAAAGCGTCCTTTCAATTTCTAGGAACTTTAGCTTCCATCATTCTCTTAGAAACTTCGTATTCGAAACTTGCTTTGTAGCTAACTAAATTCTTTGTACATATCTCTGTGGCACGTGTAAATACACAATCACATAAAAATCTGTATAAAATATTTACCACACCCATCACTGTGACAATCTATAACCTAGCTGTACTAGTGTAGCTAGACAGAAGCCTAGGATAGATAATAATGATAAACTCATGCGAATACCAAACACAGAAAGAATAATATAATCTACTGTTTTGGGGGTTCCAACAGAAAAGAACGGAACATTATACAAGAGCTCCACACTAGTACAGCTTATGATATAGCCAGCCGGTAAGTGTCTAATCCCATTCTAAATTAAAATTCTTTAAGGGCTTGTTGGACCTGTATCCCCGCGTAAACCTTCTAAAAGAACCGGGTATACTTCTCACCTTAGAAAGAAGTATAGCCGTGAAAAAAAGAGACATAATACTAATAATTATAACTCAAATACACAGAGCGCCATCTTGTCCCAAAATAAACAATGATATTTGCTTGTGTTATGTGTGTGGGTACTGATATCCCACATAAATACTTTTTTCTTTAATAAATACATATTATAGATAAATTACACCCAGATACAGAACAAATAATCATGATGAAGAAGTTTAAGATGAAAGCAAATTGAAAGCATGAAATGAACTACAAGCATCAGGTGAAAACCACTAATTAAACAGTACATTTTAAAGTGTATAATAAATATTATGATGCCGCGACTATTCCGCCTCGCCGGAACTTTGTTGTACAGCCAGTGAGTAAATAACTGGACAGCTACTATAGGAAAATCCATTACGGTACTGGGGGATTAATTAAATAAAGCTTAGACTCTCTCGCTCAACACACGCCAATACCGTAGTTGAAGCTTTTTTTTCGAAATCGTTATTGTGCTCTGAAAAGGCTTGTATTCTTAATTTATAATTGCATCACACAAGTTGATGCTTGACACAGCTAAGTTTACATTAACGTAAGATTTAATTGGATTGCATTTCAACAAAAACAATTTTAATCCAGTTCAGACAATCAGACACCGAACAAAGTTTAATTTTAGCACAAAAAGACAATAATCGCTAGCGACTTGTCTTACTATGGGAAAATAGTAGTATCTACCTATTATTTCGCGGCTTGATACGGTGCCTGTAAAGTGTGTTATTAGAACCGGGTACGATACTGCAACAACTCTTATTACCACATTTTTAGTAGCAATTCCAGTGAAATCATTAGCGTACTATAAACTTGCAAAGCGAAGTGTTAATTCTATTCAATCGAAGTAATATTGTAAATGTTGTACAGATTTATGTTTGGATGTTTGGACTGATTGAAAGTTTGAAGGCACAGAACAGAACTAGGTTTTTTTCTGTGATTGAAGGTTTGGACAGTTTGATGTTCACTCTTTCACGCAAAAACTGGATGGATGTTTATGCAACTTTGCATATGGATAGATTTGATAGGATTGTAGATGACTACAATCCAATACAACTGGGATGACCCAGTTATCTATAACTACATAATACTAAAATTGAAACTGATCACTGTGTGTACATTATAAATATTGAAGGGAAAATAATATACCTATTACTAGGGCTACAGAAGCAAAAACAACAATTTTTAAAACTTTTGTCTATATAACTGTTTATAAGCGCATCACTTAAAAATACGGAACTTGTCTGTCCCGCTCTGTATCTGAAGATAAACCCCTTATTAGAAAATATAGACTAAGTAATTTAAACCAGGTTTAAATTTATATAAGCCATTGCATTGTTTTAATGTCAAAGTTGTCAATTTAAACCTGGCTTAAAGCTTAGTCCGTTTTTTGTAATAAGGGGGATAAAGTTTATTTTATTATAATGTATAGCATAATATATGACTAAAATGTGTGATTTAAACTCTCTCAGCTCTCTGATAGAATAGTGCTGCGAAGGTATATTTATATACATACAGGGTATAGAAATAATAAGCCACTTAGCACAGACACACAGAGCACTTGAGAAACATCTCCAAAATAATCATGTTAAGTACTCCGAGCTCATAACCACTCCATTACATTTCAAGATGCAATAAGATTGAGTTTCTGCGGTAATTTAAAGTGCATCATTGCATCTGACCTTCGTCCGTGAAGATATTAAACAAATTTACGTACTACCAATGTTAAAGAGATGTAAGTTGAGATTTGTCTTTCCGGCAATTTCCATCATTTGCCTTTAAAAATAAGGTTTAAAATTGCCCAGCAACATTTCTAATATTATAACCATGTTCTATTGTGAATGCTATATATACGTGCCGGTGTTGTAGGACAGTCTGTATGGTATTCTCTTCTGATCTATTACATAACGATACCAGCATTTCCTAAAACGTTATCTTTATTAATAGACAAAAACGGAGGAGGTATTGATTTTATTTACATCAAATTTTATATACTTAAACACTTTGAGTCGGTGCTAATTAATAAAATGGTTAATTACCTACGCAAAGCTTTTTCTATTCTACGATATACATACATCAATTTAGATCAATTTATTGTTCGGTAACGATACAATTTTATGATATATTTAAGTAAATAAAATCAATACTCTAGATTTAATAAGTAGGAATATTATTTTTTGCTTTTTAGTTATTTTTCGTCGGTAAATAAATTTATTAAAAAGTGTTTTTTTTAATACTAGCTAACCCATGTCGTTTTGTTAAAAGCTGATACAGCGAAGAACAGTTTATATTGGAAAATAAAAATTTTAAATTAAATTTTGTTAATATTTTCTTTCCAATTTTTCCAGAATTTATAACTGTTTAACTTTCTCTTCCTTTATTAATATTTCAACATCAAAATTAGCCAAATCGATCTAGTCGTTCTCGAGTTTTAACGAGACTTGACAAACGTCTATTCATTTTTATACGAGTATGTATTTATAATTACTTACTATTGATATGAGAGAGAAGGTAGACATAGATACAACTATTTAAAATTCATTACGATTCACGGTTGCCGAAAACGGAGCTATTATGTTTCGTCGAAAATCTATTTCGTCAAAAACCGTCCATGTAGTATAGGAAACGTACATATTGCCCAGGATTTCTATGTATTAAATAGTTTGTGAAACAATATTTTATACATTTCCTAAATAGCTTCGGAATTGTATATATTTCTTAGGATTTGTATACAATTCCTAGATTTCATACATTTCCGGTAACATATATATTAACTAAAAGATAAGTAATAAAGATTCCGAATACAGTTGTAATAGTCGCGACAATTTTAATCAAATAAAAATTCTGAAGGCCGACTTCTTTTTAAAGTATTTTTATTCAAGTAAGTATTTATAATAATATTTTTGTTTATATGCACACATAATTTTGTAAATACACACACCTAATTAAAATGAAGTACAGGTTAATAGATCACTTAACTAGATCATATAAATGCCACAAAGTGAAATTCACAAACAGTAAAGACGTACGTCGCAAAGTTCCTAGGACAGACAATTGAAAACGCTTTGAATAAATTATGAGCTGAAATGCACACGTGTACGTTAAAAGAAACCTTCGCAAAAAATTATCGACGATTTACAAACGACTGGATCGTTTGTAATACCAAACTAAAACTCACTTTTTCATTAGTTGACTGTCACCGTGGCGCAGTGGTTAAGGTGGTCGCCTCGCCACTACATCGCCGTGCTCGGTGACGTGGGTTCGATTCCCACACGAGACAAATATTTGTGTGATTCATAGATATTTGTTTCTAGTCTGGGTGTACTTTGTGTCCGTTAGTTTCATGTTTGTAAAGCTCCCCGCGACACAGGGCTTGTTCCCTGGTGCGGGCGTTGTCAAAAAAAAAAATATATATATATATTATTATAAATAATCATCATCATCATCATTTCAACCCATAAACGTCCCACTGCTGGACACGGGTCTCCTCCAAAGGATGTGGAGGGAATTTAGCCTACTATATAAATAATATTAATTAATAATTAATTAATATTATATTATGAAACTATAACAAAATTGTTATTGTATTCGTCGAAGTTGAAGTCAAAAGTTTAAAATGTCTGGCAAATTCAATACAGCTTGGTTAAACAATCAATATTGTTTAATTTAATCAGTATTGACCATTTGAATAATTAATAAAACGGGTCCCAGTTTTGCAACAATGACAATAACTGCGAACAAGTATCTACTATACATTTTTAATTCGTTATTTAAGATACCAAAGCTAGAAATTAACTTGTTGGTAAACAAAGTATCTATTAAATAGAACACATTGCCACCTTGTTGTCGCGGTTGGTCCAATTCGCATTTATACTGAAAAAATTGGAAAACCTCGGTATACGCGATATTCAACTGAATCTCTTCCATGACTATCTTACTGGGAGATACCAAAGAGTAAGGATAGGCGATGCCGTCAGAGAGGATATGCCTATTATCTTTGGTGTGCCCCAAGGCAGTGTAATGGGTCCCACGCTTTTCCTCACCTATATCAACGACCTGTGTAACACCCAACTGACAAATGGCAAAATTGTCACTTTTGCTGATGATACAGCGTTGATCTTTCACGGCGACACTTGGGAAGATGCTTTTGCACACGCACAAACGGGGTTTAACAGGGTATCTGATTGGCTAAGGAATAACGGACTCACACTTAACGTCGATAAAACCAAATACATCCCGTTCTCAATAAAACCTATTCCACCAAACTCTCTCAATAATTTTTCTATTGTTGCGCACTCATGCTTAACCGACCATTCCTGTACCTGCAACGCGATAGAAATCACCACCCATATCAAATACCTTGGCGTCATGATTGACAGTACATTAAGCTTCAGTTATCATCTAGACCTCATCTCTACTAGAACGAGAAAACTGATGTACGTCTTTAAAAACCTGCGCCATATAGCGGACAAAAATATAATTAAACTGGTTTACCTGTCCCTATGTCAACCCATACTATCATACTGCATCTCAGTGTGGGGAGGAGCTTGCAAAACTGGAATGATTAAAGTGGAAAGAGCACAAAGAGCTGTCCTTAAAGTAAGCCATTCCCTACCTTTTTTGTACCCTACAAAGAACCTGTACCAAATCTCGGATGTGCTGACGGTACGTCAACTGTACATCCTAAGTATAATACTCAAGCAACACTCATTACTGTACTACCGTCCCCCACCCATCCACAAACGCTTAAAACACAAAGTCTGTCCTAGTGCCCCAATCCGTTGGAATACATCGTTTTCTGGAAGGTTTTTTGGTTTCTTGGGAGGCTATATATACAACAAGATAAATAAGCTAATAAATATATACTCACTCACAAAATCGAAATGCAAAACAGCTACCTCCAACTGGCTTAAGTCTCTTAGTTACGATGATACTGAAAATCTTCTACATACTACCTTATAGACTAACCCAAACAAAAACACATAAACACACACACGCACGCACACGCACACACACACACACACACACACACACACACACAAGACACACATGATTTTAAAAAAAAAAGTTCTTAGTTCACATTGCAATATTTATGTCTCTCGAATACTCTACGTCTGTCTACGTCTACCGTAATTTATAATTTGTAACTAATTAGATGTTATAATCCCTGGAAGAGTGAGCCTGGAGATCTGTCATACAGGTCTAGTACCTAGTTCAGACTCCAGCTCTCTCAAAGGTATATAAACTTTGTTGTTACAACTTATTACTATAAGCACTAATGTACTTACTTTTTGAGAGAGAAATAAAACATTATTATTATTATTATTATTATTTGATCCAGGTCGTGTTTGGTCCAATTCAGGTTTGGGCCAATTTTACCTTTTATTATATTTTAAATTGTACAATTTAACCAAGCAACTTACTTACACCAACCGTGAAATGGACAATGGATTTTTTTTTGATGATGAGACCATGGAAAAAGCGCGTCTAAAGGATTTTCGCTTTTAGCTAATAAAAAGCAATTAATTTATTTTTGCTATTGAAACGTAAATTGTAAATAATAATATGTATAATACAAATTATATGTATGGGTAGTGACAGAAACAATGCAACCTGACATCTGTAATTTACTGGCACTCTGTTGCACAAAATATGGTATTGTTTTTTCAAAAAGTGAATATTCAAAAATGTATAGCATCATCGCGCCTTTTTCCCCAAAGAGATGGGCAGAATATCATTCCCAAATTTCGCTTACTACCAGCTATATAATCGGTACCGTGCTCAAAAAAAAACTATTGTCAATAACTGAGTGCATTTCGAAACTTTTGGGCTGATTCTAACGATTCCAAGATAAGAAAACCCTATTGCACGACGCGGAATCGAAACTTCATGCGTCACAGTGCCGCATGCCGCACGCCTACCGCGCCACCGAGGTAAATAAAACAAAATAGTTTATTATATAAATTCAAAAATATAATTATCCTCAACGCTTTTACGCTAAACTGAAATATTGAAACATAAAAGTGAAGGTCAGACAAGCCAATCAAGGTAACTTATCACGGATCCATGCATCGCTTCTGCATTAATTAAGTCCGGATAGTGAAATTATGGTAATAACATGTTATATTTTAACAAATTCAACTTAATTTGCGAAATGTTAGTAAGAAAAAAATTGTTTGAGAAAAAAAAGTAGAATACAATGAACCATTAAACTTTGTAATTTATCTTTCCCTATTATTTTCATTCAAATAAATCTCTTTCTGATTTAAAATATTGGTAAACGACCACACATATGTATTTATTTAGTGACGGTCAGCTTAGTCGTAAAACTAATAGCTGATGTGCACAAAAAACAAAGGCCTGACCCAGACCCTATAAATCAGTCGGTGAACCATCTTTGACGACATCTGTTCAACAGGCGCATGCGCTGCCGTATACCATGTGTTCGCGCTACAATGGATATTCCTGATTACTTTTTTGAGACAGAGGTAAAGTAACTGTTGTAGATGCTTGTTTAGAGTAATAATATTTTGACTTTTTTTAAATAGTTCACATATTATTTTTAAGTAATTTGTATAAATGTTACAAAACAAACAACGTAAAAAAACAATGTACAATGTAAAAAAACTTTAATAACAAATAAAAAATATATTTTGGTTTATATATTATACTGGATGTAGTAGGTCGAGTTCGATACAAAAAATACAAATTGATGATTGTGCTACCTACCAGATACAATGGCACAACAAATGCGATATAAAATGTAAGTATTTTTAAAGTGTTTCCAAATCAAATGTAATTGACACGAGAATAAAATGAAAATAATATAAAAATATCAAACTAAATTTGTTTGTTTTCAATTTATATTATCTGTATGTGCTTTCTGTATATAGTCGTATCGTACTAGTACAAGCGTGTTTCTATCAAAGGTTCCACACTCAGTTAGAGGTGTTTTCAAAAAGTACACATACTTTATATAAACAAGATCCGAGCCCTAATTCTGAGCTTTCGTAAACTATTCGGTCAGAAATGTCAGTTTATTTATAGTGTAAAAAATTTATTGTTACAAAATAGATAGTTGTAGAATAGATCTAATATCAATCAGTTTTTTATTTCCTACACGTTAACCTATTTTTTACCAATAAATATCTTATAATGTAAATAAACTTCATTCTATGATTCAAAAAAATTATGATGCGGCAACATTCCGATGGCTCAGAATAAGGTGGCAGATGTTAAAATCTATGCGGTTGAATTTTTCTTTAAACACAACTTTTGAAACCGTGCAATTAATAGTAATATCGGTACCTTCCGATCTCTGTTCTCCTTTTTTAAATAATATGATCACAATAAAACTATCTGGGAACTGTGTATTTAAACAACGTTTAAAACCATTTAATTGCCAACTGTAGTAATACTTAATAAACAGCATTGTTAAATTAATATTATGTAGCGATTTAACTTTTGTTGACAACGAGAACGCAATGGGAAGCAACAAATAAGTATTAAACACAAGTTGAGTCCGACCTGCAACGACATCTATCCGAAATTTTAGAACTACATTGATGTAAAAATCCACACAATGATATTAAATAGACTTTATCTAAAAAGAATATGGAATTGTATAGCAGAATTGGTAAATTAATTAATTCATTGTGATTAAATTAATGATTCTATTCAAGCAACCAACCATAACTTCCATAGAAATCAGAACATAGGTATGTTGCCAAAATATCAATCATATCTTAAATAATACGGAACTCCAAAAGTAAATGGCTTATTAGAAAGAAAGTGTATGAAATTAATTTATTGATTCTAATCCGATTGTATTCTATATGAGACCAAACGATTGATATGTAACCGTCAATTCTGAAAAAAAATAAATTGGACAATTGTTAATAGAATTCGTCAATTAGGTTTTAGACAATCAAATTAACGAATAGTGAGCAAACTGGTTTATATTAAAGAGTCCTTCAGGAAGATCTTAATATCGCAATTCAGGTGAATGTTGCATGGTAACGCCATCTGTTGAGTATATTGATAACCTAACATTTATTTTATCATGCAAAATAAACAGTTTCCAGATTATTGTAGGTACGATTTTATATTTGATTTCAATATATAATATTATAAATTGATACTTGTCCCATCATATGAGTGATTCTATTATACAAAGACAACTACTTATTTCGTTTTAAGCAGAGATTGGAGTAGCGTATAAGCTATGTTTATATCTATAGACATGGAACGTGCGGTTTCAGGCAAAATATTTTTTTTTTATAGAATTTGACAGCTCTTGTCATTCCGCATTTATACGGCCATGTCACGATAGATATAAATCAGGACTTCCTAACCAGGGGGGCACTCCCTCCTTGGGGAACGTAGAAAAATGTCAGGGGGAGCGTAATTGGTACAATACATTTCCGAAAAAAAAATTATATTTACATTGCGTTGCATACAGTTGCGTAAAAAAATTTGTTGAAAAAAATTTATGTGTTTCTTAATTTTGTTGAAACTTATTGGAAAATATTATTTTGGGTTCGGGGAGGCTCAGCGAAGTAAAGGTTGGGAAACCCTGATATAAATGGTTTAATAAAAACTATAGATAGGAGAATATTTTTTGTCTGATACGGGCAAGTGCCCGTAGACACAGAACGTTTCAAACAAGTGCTTGAAACGTTCTGTGTCTGCAAATTTGGATATCTTTCGTCAGGAGTCAGATTTTAATATGATATTCTGTTTATAAGACAGTCCTAGTAATAGAAAAGCTTTTTTGCCAGTGTTTTTTTTATTTTGTTGTAAATAATTTAGTGGGGATTTACTGTAAATTGTTTTATAATTCAATATTCATGTGTCATTTTTAGATTAGATACATACTTCAAAACAAATCAGTAAATAAGGAATTGCAAAAAATCACTGCAAAATTGTTATATTACATTCACAAACCGCAAAAGAATGACCTTATTAAACAAACAAGCACGTGTTCATATTGTTTCTCAATACTGGAACCGGTAAGTTGATACACTTGCGTTTATTTAGCGGGCTATGTGCTGGAGTGAAAGGGATTGTACGACTTAAAGGTACTTGCTTCAATTTTAATTATGTGTGTTTGCATTATACTTTGTCTTGCGAAGAGTTTATTTTGACGTAATCTCATACATACATTAAATAAACACACGTTTTCGCTTACTGTTTGACGCAGGAAAAAAGCTTGTAATAGAGAAATCTTATTCGAATAAAATGTATTTTTTTTTGTTATTGTTTAAGCACATAAACAGACTACGATGGCACTAGGGAACAAGACCTGTATCGTGGGGGTCTTTGTAAATATATAATAATATAATTAACGGGAACAAGTAAATACACCCACACTTTACATTTTCTTTATTATTATTTTTTCTGAAGTGGCAGACGAGCAGGCGGCTCACCTGATGGTAAGTAGTTACCGCCGCTTGGACGCTTGGACGTTGGCAATGTTAGGGGCACAGCCAAGCCGCTGCCTACCTTGAGAGGATAGCTCTTCTTAAACCTCGTTTGAAGAAGGCCATGCCATAGCGCTCAGGAAACATCCACCTTAGAAGACAAGAACTATTTGTGGGTCGTACACATACTCATACTACACATACATTTTGTTCTATATGGAGATCGAAGCAGTCAAATATGACCATTAAAAATATGCTTGATAGAAATAGTTTCCTTTAGTTATGAATGTATGTATAAATTTAATATTGTTGGCATATATCTATACTAATATACTTTTTTTATATGCGTGTTTCATTAATACATGTAAGTAAATAAAAAATCTATTTTTTTATATATGTTTCACAATTTGTATAGAGCCAGGAGACTTACAGATAAGTTATTTTCTTCAGCGGAATTAATTTGTTCATCGGAGAGAACTTGTTGTGTCAATCTGTCGCAACTGTAGCGACACCTAGTATCTTAAATTATAATTAGGTAATACGTGTTAGCTTACGCTCGTCACTTTCGAAGTTTGTTTGCTTAATAAATTGTTTAATTACTAAGGTAATATATATTATTTAGATTTAACTAAAACAAAGAAGTGTCGAGAATCGTAATTGAGACGCATTTTGAACTCGAATGGAATTGTCAGGTGATGTAAATTAACTTCAAACGTTAGTTATTTAGAACATTATTTTATTTGTTTATTTTGTTAGGGCATTACATATCACTGATTACTTAATCGTAATAAATTACTTATTCAACTATTTTTATGTCTAGTTCTTGCAAATGTTCAAATTTGAAAAAGAAAGAAAACTAATCCTGTTTAAATAAATATGTAGCATAGTCACCGTATTCCGCAGGATTTAAAAACAGTTTTGTTGAAATCTTCTAGAATTTAAACGTCAACGGTGTCAATGACAAATTATGTTGTTTCTTTTGAAACAGATTAGTTGACTGATCAGTTTATGAGTTGAACGCCGTGTCTAGTAAAATGCCAGTATTGTATTATAAAACAATAGACTAATTGTTTTCTACACCATAGGCTACATTTTTGGCTGTGGAAATTAATGGTCCATTAGTTTTTAATAAAATAAGTGAATCATGAATTGGACGCTCCAGCTGTTACTTCATGCGTAATAAATGATGGCGTCGGTTGATGGTGAAGTTTTAACTTGAATTAGAATTGGCATTTCAAATCAACGTTACAACATTTTTTCGCTTTATTTAAGTTTAGTAACAATTAATAGTTGTAAATACCACTTCTATAGGTAAATAAATTCAAAATAAAAAAATTAAATGATAGCACAGAATTAAATAGTATCACCCTACAATAGGTAGGTAGGTGATAAGTACAAAATGGTACAAAACGTTGTCATGACGTCATCCTGTTAGCAGCTAATAGATAAATTCGATCTCAGGGACGTAGGGGTATTTGGTCGATCTAGGCGGTCAAAATTATTTTAAAGGTTTTTAATACTCTAAGTAGTGTTTTATGGATAGATATTGCGTGAAAGATAATTTAGAATGATAAATTAGAAAAACTAAATTAATTTTGCTTTAATTTTTTTATTAGTTAAAATAACTAAAATTGAAAATGTATTTAATGCTCATGTTCAATAAATAATAAATATTAACAATTACTATTTACAGCCATGATGACGACAAATGCTACAATTAGCTCTTCATCAGAAGCGTCCTCTGAGTCTCCTGTAGATTCACTCACTTGAATCAGAATTATCACTTTTATATGGTTCAGCAGACACCAACAATTAATTCTATAGCCTCTTTCGAAAAAAGACTTGATTTTTATTTTGGTCTTGGTCTTAAGCTGGTCTCTAGGAGATCTGAGCTGAGCAGAAGTCTATTTAAAACGTCAAGGTTGCGCGACTCTCTCGAAAATTTACGAATTAAGTCAAATTGCCGCCCGGAAAGATCATTTTGTTTGATCATCTTTCCTAGACTTTAAAACTTTCTTATATTTTGTGACTCGCTTCGGGTACTCAACTATTTCTTTTACTTACTTATTATTTAATAAGTATATCTACGAGATCTTTATAATGCTGTCTGAGCAGTATGCAATAAAACGTCTTTATTTAGTGCACTTCTAAGTTCTGCTATTTTCCTTCTTAAAGTCCTCTGACTAGATTCAGTAATACGAGTAAGCTTTACTAGTCTACCCGAACATCTGTGTAAATTTTCATGTCTTTCACGTGTAGAGAAGACTCCTTGTAACCAAACAGTATTTTTCTTTATGAAAATGTTTACTTTTTATGCACTTTTCACCAATTTTGTTTGAATTCAGATTTCACGTATTAAAACTTGTGCTTCAAATCGTGCATCTGCTCTTCAGAAATTCTTCACTTGAAATGAGGCACTTTTGACATATTCTAACTTACCTTGGGAAAAGGTACGTCTATCCATTGCATTTTATCAAGTAATGCTCTCCGGGTTGCTGCTTAAAATTTTGAGTCACCAGGCGATTCTAGGATCAAACATAAAGTGATTTAAAATAAAACGAAAAAAAAAAGCTATTTTCTATTAACATCCTAAATCACCCTGTACAAGACGAAACCTATCCACGGCTATCCACGGCTATTTTTTATACAGACATTTAGTTGACACTGTGTTCTATATGAAAAGGAAAAAACACAGCCGGGACGCACCCTGAAGTGTGACTAATACCTTTGCGAACCCGAAAACGTGTATAAAAAAAAAAGTAACGGGAAGCACTATTTTTAAATACCTCTTATCTTATTAAAATTGTAATTCAGTTAACTTAAAACAACTGAAATGTACGCATTATTACCTGTACTATCCTGATACAAAGCAAATTTTTCAAAAATATTTACCAAAACGAAAATAATCAATGTCAACTGAACGATTTATTTTTGTAACGCACCGACTAAACAAGTATGCAATAAGTTTTATCAAGTTCCGACTGAGATACTGGTAGCGCGCGGCAGGTTTGGGTTAAAAAGTGGATAGTATATTAGTTCTACATCTATTCAACATACCAGACAGTAATTTTCATCTACCTACATCAAGTTTGACAAAATTAAATTTTGACCGCCTAGAATCACGAAATACCCCTATGTGGGACGTCCACCCACATAGCTCAGTTGGAAAAGCAGTCGCGGGTTCAAGTCCTGTTGTGGGTTTGAATTTTTCCATTACTAGTTTAGGATTTATATAAAATGTTAATCCCAGGCAAAGGAAATTGCTTCATATTTAATGTAAGTCAGTCGTCTAATTTAAATGAGATGGCGCGGCGGCGCCGGAATCCCTTGTACCAAAGCTGAACTGGATTGCATTAGCGCACGGCGAAGCGACGGTGCATAGAGGGGTTTTAGTGGGTATTCCGGTCCTTTTCAGATTGACGAGTCCCACAGTCGCATATCCCCTCTTAAAAAAAAAAAAAACTAACCGAATATTCTGTATCTATTTATCTTTAGTTGGGTTAAGTAATTTTTTTGTGAACGCCATATTTTATTTATCTTGACATTCAAATTTCTGCTGTAAAACAGACGCAACCTCTTCATTTTAATCTTTACAGGGATAATATTCATGTCTGTATGTGTTTTTGAAAAAGATGCATAAGTACGTCATATAATCTATGAGTAGAATTATCTGGGTAGAATTATGTGACTAACGTGTGATTTTGTTGTTACTTAAGGTGAACTAAACTAACAAATTACTAGTTTCTGCCCACAAATACGCTTGAACTTAAAAAAATTATGGTCAAATAGCAACGTTGTTCGTTTACTCGCATGGCACACCGCGTTCTGTTTCCTTGAAGGAAAGGAAGTTATCGATAGTTTTCTTCACTACACCGCCACACTGCTTGGGTTTTTGGTCTTTTCAGAAATCAATATTAGTGCTCAAAGGAGTTTGCACTTCACTCTCTGCAACAGAATGTATAGAACCAACACTGTTAATTTTTACTTAATGTTAATTTTTAAAAACACCACGCTGGCTGTTGACAGAAGAATATAAAACTCGTGGTAGGATGCCTTTGTCTAGCAGTGAGATAACGCACGCTAACTTATTGTAACTTCCACCTTAAGTTTTAATTTTATTTATTTATTACATTTTAAAGGTTTAGGCTATCTATTATGTCACAAAAGTAATCCTTAAATGTCTTTAAGTGTGGTTTTAAGTATCATACGACTCGCCTGTTGGTCTAGTGGTTAGTGACCCTGACTGCTAAGCCGGAGGTCGTGGGTTCGATCCCCACCCAGGACAAATCTTTGTGTGATGAGCATAAAGGTTTGTTCTGTGTCTGGGTGTAATTTATCTATAATGTGTATGTATTTACAAAAAAAAATGTATTTAAGTAGTATATCAGTTGTTTAGTACCCATAACACAAGCAAATATAATTGCTTACTTTGGGACTAGATGGCGCTGTGTGAATGTGGTAGAATATTATTATTATTATCATAACTTGGTCATTGAACCTTGACAATAATAGATTGAATGTTCCTAAATTAAACCCTATTATAGTACATATGATTACTTCTAGGCCACCAAGGCCGCAAAAAATAACCAGCCATTGTCTTTAGTTCCCACAAGCTACTACTACTTATTATAATTTTAACAGGATATCATTTTATTGTTATTTTTTCCGTTGAGTGAAAAATAATTGGCATCAAATGGTTAATAACATTGTTTTGTAATGGTATGTAATGCAGTGTTGTATATGTTATAACTTTATAAGTATAAGAAGTTAACCTTCGGTTATATGTTTGTCTCTGTCTGCAACTGATTATTTGAAAAGGATAAAATTAATGTCATATAAATCTTGGTGCATCTAGAATAATGTTTTTTATTTATTTATTATAGGCAAAAATAGTCATAAACAAAAATAATTACAGAGGTACTTAAGAACTACAATAAAAACCATATTTTTTTTTACCCGACGACGACGGCGTAGCCAAAAGGTAGGGTAATGATTTTTAAACATTGAAATGCTATTGCAAGAACAAGATAAGCCAAGGAAAGAGTATCAGAATATTCTTTTTCACACATAACAACAACAGAAACAAGTCGAGGTTCAGTCAAGCTGCTAGTGGTCGCGTTTAGTGGCCGCTATTTGTGGTTCAATGAGCGGAGTCTCGGCCATCGCTGGCCGCCACTTTTATTCCAAGTTGGGCGTAATTTATTTTTTAAATATCCAAATTTGATTAAATCTATTTTTGTATGGTATTTCGGTTCTGTAACATTCTGCGCTATTCCAAACTGTAACCAATTGAAATTGTAACTAATAATGATGATTAAAAAGAGTGACCTGAGTTTCTTGCCAAGTTCTCAGAGCTCAACCTTGTCAGTGAACTGGCCTTAAGCAAATTTGCTGACACCTTTTTTTGGCTTTGTATGACGTTCATAAGTATCATGAATTTGATCTATATAAAATAAAGATTTAATAAATCCAGCTCGTTTACGTCCAACTTCTGAAAGAATTTATAACCATAAACTTTATCATACCCGTGTAGATTAAGAATACATACATAATGTCACTACCCCATCTCAATCCGTGGGGGTCGTAAAAGGCGACTAAAGCTGTAACCATATGCAGACAAGAGCACTGCGAGAAAAGGAAACTTCGAAACAAACCCTATACCCGTCGGCCAGCTTGGCATAGTAGGCTAAATTTCCTTCACATTTTTTGGAAGAGACCCCTGCCCAGTAGTGGGACGTTTATAGGTTGAAATGATGATGATGATGAAGCTTTATCAGCGTGAACTCGATTGATTCCCTTTGTTAAGTCCCATTACGTCTAGTTTTAAAGAAGCTTCGTGTGCAACTTTTCACGTGCACATTACCACGCTAGATTACAAGGCTTGCCTTCGAATCGTGCCACCTAAGTAAAACCTATTAGAGTTAAGGTTTTTAGTAGGTACTATACAAGTTTAGAATCTGATCGCAATAAATGACAAAATATTAAGGAAATTAAAGGTCTGTTGTATCAGTAACTAATAAACCATACTAGTGATGTGCCAAACTATTTCATTATTTAAAAAAAAATAAAAGCCAGGCCCACTCTGTGCCAGTTCATGGCAAAATGTCCTATCACACAAAGCGTCATGTGACGCAATTACGGTATTACCTAAGGTCACGCGCTACGTCACCGAAATTATCCACTTCCCTCGATAGCAAAGCGGGAGTCAAAAGTAATCTGTATAGGATCTAATCCTATTAAAGAGAAAGCACTGCGCTCAAAAAATAAAAAATCCCCATTCGAAATCCAATATAGTGGCAATTCGGTTTCTGCGAATTCCAATTCCGAACTATAAATCAATATATCCTCGTAGTTATACTCACAGATTGCAACTGTGTTGAAAATTCGAGGTGTCAATTACACATCGCTGTATCTCAAAGCCGTCCGGTAGGTAATATTGGATTGCACATATCGTTTTACTTTTTAGTTTATTTACTCCCGCTCGCAATCACGCTAGGCATGCCAATAACATGCAAGGTCAGTCACTACGACTTAAAATTTTATAAGGTTAGGTTTTGTATTTATCGTACATAAAAGAAAAAAAATGGCCCCTGTCGGGCACAGCAAAATTAATTTGGTGTGAGGATTAATTTGGATAGAGTAATAATTTTATTGTAAAAGCTAATTACACTTGGTGTTTATATAGATCTAAAACGGCCCTTGATTTTGATTAGCCACAATCTGCTATTGCAAAGACTAACATCAATAGCAATTATATAAAAAAAAACGAATTCAAAATGTTCTAATAGTGGATCAACATTCCCTTAGAGTTTCTTCTAGAATATGAAGGTTTCCTCACGATGTTTTCCTTCACAGTTAACAAATGGTAAGTCTAGGTAGAAATCCACATCGGTACTGCCGGCCGGAATCGAACTCGGACCGGTTGTTTATCACGCGCGTTGATCCATTCGGCCACCAGGCGAGGCAACATTCGGCGTTCTGCGTTTAGGCGAAATGTGGATATAACACCCTTCTGTTTACCTTCGGGAAAAATTGCCCCTTGTCTTTCTATAAATTCTAATACTATCTCGATAAAAATACATACAGATAATTTCATCCAACCTAAAAAAAAACCCTCTCAGCTCTCTAGATAGAGGAGAGAAGATCCGAGCCCAGCAGTGGGACTTAATGGGTTGCTGATGATGATCCAACCTAACTTGGGCATATACTCGTAGAATATTTATTAGTAGAATGACTCAATTTAACGAGTACAGTTATTTACACAAGTGAAACATGCGTCAAACACGTCAACACACTTTGAATCTTATTAACGTACCGAGTAGTTGATCAGTTGTTTTTGCGGTACACTCGTGTGGACAAAATAAATATGCGTAAGTCTCATTGTTGACTTGTACTGGTTCAGTAGGTCAGTGTACGGATAGCGGAATCGTTTAAGTAGTTACCTAGCTATTAACTGCTGCTGTAGATTCGATTTCTACAAATGAAACTGACCTATAAATAGATGCGCCTCTGATTGTTCTTTGTTGGGAATAATTAGTATTATGAGCAATTCGTCATTATCGCTATCATACTCGTATCAGCTGTAAGACATACTCTGTTGGACATACTTAAACCTCCCCTAGAGATTTTCAATTCTCAAAGAAAGTCAATTGACTGGTCTGTTGGCGTAATGGCGTAGTGATTATAGTGATCCTGACTACTAAACTGAAAGTCGTGGGTTCGATTCCCACCCAAAAGAAATGATGAGCATGATTATTTATTTTGTTCTGTGTCTGGTGTAATTTATCTATAATATGTATATATTTACAACAAAAATGTATTTAAGTAGTTGATAGTTGTAGTGTAGTCAGTTGTTTAGTACCCATAACACAAGCAAATAGATGGCGCCGTGTGAATGTGTATTAAGGAAAGAAGTTAGGTGTAATTTTGCTATTTAATTAGGTGCTGTTTTAGTATTGTTAATTAAACTGTTAGGTCTACGACCTAGCTTGAAATATGAGGTATGATTCAGGTTAAAGAAACTGCCTATCACGTCTCATAGTCATTTGTAGGTAAGTTCATTGTTTCATATATGAATAATTATAGATATTGAGAACTAGTCGTGACTACTCTATTCAATAACATGGCCTGATTATCTATGACAATATCATTAATGGTTGGCGTATCGGTAGTTTTAAAATTTCCAAATTTTGACAGTTTTTTTTTATACCACGGTGGTGGGAAACAGACAAGTTAATAAAAATAAGGCGGAATGTAAGTGTATTTTCTTCTTCTATAAAACATATATAGTTATTTATAAATTCGGTATTGAAGAATAAAACTTCAATATTTGTAATTATATCATAAGGTGCAGGACGATTAACACACTCCCCTATTGGTTGATAAAAACACACATTTTCTTTTCTCTTCTCAAATCTATACAAGGCCCACATTCACACTCTTCTGTCTTCAGAAGTGTAGCGGTGTCTAAATAACTCCCACAATAATTTCGTATTCAAGACAAACCCGGCTCATAATGAGAGACGTAAAAATACTATAAATGCAGTCTCCTAACCGTGTTAGTAGAACGATAACCTCTTTGCATTCGCACCTGCATCACGTACGAGTATATCGCATCGGTTCTCAGATTGCGGCAATGAACACTTGGTGACAAAACTCTGTGATTGTTGTATCTATAAACTAGTAGACGCCCGTAAATCCGTTTGAATTCTGTTCAAATCTAGAGGGCCTACTCGGAAATCTCGATCAAATCGCTGTCAAATTTTTGTATGTGAAATTGAGCCATCTGCGACCACTGTTTTTAATATTATGTATTAAATAGAGTTTCGTTATTAAGAAGCAAAATCCTAATCAATACAATTATATTCAAATGTCCAAATACTTGGATAACTAGTTTTAGAATTATTTATAGCTCACTATTACGTGTATATACTTGTACTTATATACCTAGAAAGAAGACAATATAACATATAACATTTTTAAACGCACTCCCCCTTATTACAAAATATGGAATAAGTATTAAACCAGGTTTAAAAAGGTTAAGGGGTTCCAGGTTTAAAGCTGGGTTTGGCAGAAGAGGCGTAAAGTAGAATAAATGCTGTGAAAATTAGAGATTTGAAAAGTATGATTAGGCTAAATTTGAGTGATAGGATATGGAATAGTGTGATAAGGGAACCTTGTGGCATAAAATAGATATTGTGACACGAATAGAGAAAGGAATGTTAAGCTGGTTTGGACATGTCGAGAAAATGAACGAAGGAAGGGTGATATAACAAATAAGGTGAATGTGAAGGGAACTGTTAGAAGGGGAAGACCTAGAAGAACTTACCATGACCAAATAGGGGTCATTCTAAAGAAAAAACACATCAGGAGTACCCTAAACCGGAGAAAATGTATAAAAAGATTGATGAATTTTTTATAAGTGAAAAATGTAGAATCGTAGCAGATGGAAGGAAATAGTCTCTGCCTACCCCCCTGTTGGGAAAGAGGCGTGATCTATATGTCTGATCTGTACATTGTATAGATAATGTACAGTCGAGTTCATTAATATATTGGCACCATCAACGATTCAAAATATTGTGAGCGTTGGAAAGCTCAACAAATACTATAGAACCTATGGATCAAATATAATGTCCTCAGGTGAATGGATCAATAAAATATGCTGTACATTATGCAATAAGCTGTAGTCACCCTTTTCAACAAAAATATCTAATGTTTGTGCCAATATATTAATGAACTCGACTGTACAAACCCATTGGGCTCTCCATAATCTTTCATCATAATTTTGACTGTCTTAAGAATATTTTGATGACTAGCTAGTTGTACCTAGTAGTAGCTATAATCTTTAGATTAATTAATATATCTTTACAAGAAAGGTTATTGTATGTTGAATGCTGAAGCGAGCTATTGGTTAAGGGTGGCTGATTGATAGACAGATAATTAACGTAAATAAATTGGCGTAACCTAAGTAACTGGCGAAACGTAAATAACTAGAGATATGTGAAAGTGTTTCTGTCTATTTGCGATAAAAGGTTCAACGTTTTAGTATATAGGGGGCTATAATGACGTTTTTGTATTAGGAGACAATTTTTTTATTTTTTATTAAAGTACTGCCCTATGATACATGTTAAAAGTACAACAGTTAAATTATATGTAAATACATGTTCTGATATGCATCACAATAACGGCAAACATAACATTTGCTTTAACTTAGTAACAATAGTTTATAAAGTGCAAGAATTGACAGTATGTTAACTTAAACTTAAATTACATAAATGAGGGGCAAAACATAAACATAAAAGCTAAGATCTCAAGAGCATATAATATATCTTATGTAATAAAGACTACAATCGAACTTGATGTTTATCGATGCGCATTACTTAGAGTAACCATTGATTACGGAAAGAAGTAATATGACATTTTTCAGGAATATGATTATATTTAAGAAAAGTCTTAAAGACACTCCAGAAAGATACAATAACTTTTTTCATAAATATGTTAATATTTAAAAGTCCTGGAGTCAACTTGAGTTGCTTCAGTAGAATATTTTTGTAGATAGGTACCTATAAAGTAGGTAACTACTTTAAGATGGATGTCAGGATGTCAATAAAAGCTGTCGAATAGATAAATAGAGGCATGTATGTACAAAATTGACGATTTAATTCTTGGCACGAGTACGTAGGGCTATGGCCGACATACGAACTAACGGTGTGATTGTTCTTGTGGCTAATACCTATATGTGAACGTGTGTGTCCCACTTGAGAATTGGTGCAAAGGAAGAGAGATCGCGATGTTGGCGAATAAGTACCAGTTATTATTTAATTTTGTTTACAAAATGTTTCGCATAACTTGTGATCAAAACTTCACATGAGTGCAAATTAACGATAACGATATATCTTATAATTTGCACCTTTTATACTTACGTTAAGTAAACAAAGCAAAAATGTAATTTTGATTATCATATTTTAAATATATGTCGGATATATAGATAAACATACAAACTTAATTATAAACACATTTTATCATAAGTACCATTTTTCCATATGCATAAAAATATTAATATTTAAATAAAAAACAAAATTAAAACACAAATTTTGGATAAGTTAAAGGTACAAAGAGAACATCGCA
The DNA here is from genome assembly GCA_905147015.1 of Laspeyria flexula. Taxonomy (NCBI): domain Eukaryota; kingdom Metazoa; phylum Arthropoda; class Insecta; order Lepidoptera; family Erebidae; genus Laspeyria; species Laspeyria flexula. The sequence goes on along the minus strand of LR989949.1, from coordinate 5,802,600 downwards.
TAGTTAATCGCTACCACTTATAACATAGCGCATACGCCACAAGCAAGTATGTGGTCAGTAAAACTAGTTGAAGCGTTAGGCATAATATCGGTTTGAGATTAGTGTTACGATGTATTCGCATCGACGCAGGTACCGGTGCTTCTCTCTAGGTGCTAAACAGGTCCCAGCATAGTTAGATGTCCCTATTACTATACCGTAATTAGGTTCAAATTGCTTAGTTCTTACATCACCTATGCGCATGATTGATTGTTTGAAGTTATTTAGTTAATCATCATCATCATATCAGCCCAATGACGTCCACTCTCACAATGTTTGACCGTTCGGCCACAGCACACAGTTAATATGTCTATGGAAATTAATGTTAAAGTAACGGTGTGGTCGCCTCGTGCGCGTCACATCGCCGTAACGTGGGTTCGATTCCTACACGAGACAAATATTTGAGTACCACGCAATTAACGTAAAAAAAGTATAAGTCCTTTTTTCCGTTAATTGCGTTATAATAAGTAACATAGTAAACCAGAAAAACGTGAAACTAACTTTATTTGCGCACTTCATTTTAAATCTCTTCCATTCACAATAAAACAATCTATACTCTAGGTAGAGTAGGTCTCTACCTAGAGGGCTAGGCTAGGCTAGGTAGTCTCTAGGTAGGTCTCTATATAGAGGAGGTAGAAAATATAAACGGGACATTTACAGGCTGTCTTAAGCAGTCGTTTCTGCAGATTTTTTATGTCTAGTTTACCCAGTGCGAGCTTACGCGCGAGTCAGCCTGTCAAGTAGCAGCACTGTAGTAACTCGCACTGTTTGTATGGAACTTGCGAGTAACTTGCATGTGCATATTGTGCATATGCAGTTGATCAGTAGCTCGCATGCGAGTTACTCAACTAATCGCACATGCCAGCAGCTCGGTTATCACTCGCAGCATTTGGACGCGTAGGGCAGTAGCTCGCCAGTGCCAACCGGACAGTTGTGAGTGGAACCTGTGTTTTATGTGTGTTTTTCGAATTCAATGGTCTTCTGATATTTTTCATAGGTATTTTCCAATTCTTGATATAATATTGTCCTTGACCTTATCACCATTTTTTAATTTAAACACGTATACTCGACATCGTGACAACGCGCAAGCAGCAGCTACTCGCATTGTGTAGACAGCTAAGGCGAGCCGAGCTACTGGCGTACAAGTAGACAAGCCGAGTAGCTGTCTACTGGTTAGGCAGCAGCTCGCACTGTGTAAACGAGTCTTAGCACTTTACTTAGATGAAATTTTAATACAATTGCTGATTGGATAATTTTTAGTACTTACTTCCAAGCTTTTATTTCTAGGAAAATATTATATATTTTTACTAGTTGATGTGTTACTATGCAATTAGTCTGTCAATGATCGATATTTACGAGGTATGAAACCATTAAAAAATCCAGTTATTTAAACATATAATAAGTGGATTTTTTTAAATTACATCATAAATAGTGCTACTTTGAAAGTGCAACTAGCCTTTACGATGTGAAATTATTTATAAAACTCACATGCGTTGTGTGACGGGCTTCAGCAGTAAACTTCTATTTTTTTTTATACCACGACGGTGGCAAACCGACGTACGGTCCGCCTGATGGTAAGCGGTTACCGTAGCCTATGGGCGCATGCAACACCAGGGGCATCACGAGCGCGTTACCGACCCTTAAGAAACCTATTCACTCCTTTTTGAAGAACCCCATGCTGTAGTCCTGTGTAATTTAGATAAATACCTACATAATAAATTATTTTTAACCATTATTATTTATTAGCACAACTTATTGATCCTTTTCGCCTGATGGAAAGCCAAAATAGAAGCCAAGATTGCACTGCTGGTAGACAGGACACCGAATTGTCATGTCAGCTGGCAGTGTCATGCTGGCCCACAAGGTGCTTCTTCACGCTTTGAAGGATCCCATATTATTGTAGGAAAGAGGAAATACTTAAGCTGGCTGTGCATTCCACATTTCATGGTACGGCATAGAACTTCTTAGTACGAGTGGAGATGTTTTTCGTAGTAAATCGATGACAACGCAAGCCTAGTGCGGGTTGGTGGATCAGATATACCTACTCATAGAATTTCTTCATGGGTATGTGGGTTTCCTCACGATGTTTTCCTTCACCGTTAGCAGATGGTATTTCACTTGACTAGAACATACAAATTTCAGAAAAAGAAATCCACATTGGTACTGCCGGTCGGAATCGAACTCGGGCGGCGTGATTTCCATTCAGTAACAATCTCTTTACCAATTTTTTTTTTACCATATTAAATTTATGAAACCGGTATGCTTCTGGCGCGTCACGTCACACCACGACACGTAAGTATGTTTCCGACTTAACAATAAACAATTGATTTGTACAATAGTTGCGAACCTCAGCAAGTTGTCAAAATATGTAGTTAGTTGTAGCTACTGTTGGTTTACAAACATTCATCAGATAACGACGGACCTTCTTGTCATCATCTTCCGACTGACTTTCAAATATCTATGGGAATTGATGATATTGTAGCTACCCCAACGAAAGGACGACATTGCTTTGAAGTAATGTTTCAAATCTATCTTGTTTAGAGAGATACAAATTGAGACAAAGAAACATACAAACGTACGTCGTAGAGAAATAGATGAACCGCTAAACTCAACTACTGCATTAACCTTTTGACTGCCACGTCAAATCGGCATTTCCGACTCTGAGTGCCAAGCCATGAAAGTCAGTTTTTATTTAGTAATAAAACACATACTTACAAATAATCATATAAATCTTTTTGTATTTTCATGGACCTGAGTTTTGTTCGATTATAGCCAACATCGGCGCTCAAAAGGTTCAAATCTTTTAGTAGTAGTTTGAGAATATTAGAATCTTGTAATTAAAAATAAGTTCCACTTGTTTGGACACCCTGTATTAAAAGTTACACAGGTATTACGCATTTGCGCCCATATCAATTTTATCCATTATAGTCTCGTTGAAAGGCTTTATTTAATAAAGTCCATCAATTGAGACCGATCACATGCTTTCAATGACCACAATGCCATTAATTGATAAAATTATCCCTGAAATATATTATTAGCTTCACATGAATTTAACATTTCAGTTAATGTGGTAACTGAAATGTTAAATTAATTTTGCGATGGTCGGTTTGATACTTATTACGTTTTATACATTAGGTATTATATAACTGACTGTGCCCGTTATTTTGTTCGTCTGTGATTTCATAACTTTTTATTTTTTCACGAAACTCTGATATTTTTCCTAAATTAACTCTAATTTTAATAGGAATTTAATAGGAGTATAGAATACTTATCCTATAGTCCTTGAAAGAAAGAAAGAAAGAAAACCATTTTTTCCTTGTGACACTGTTGTGTCAGTCACTGTGTGGCCACTGTTATTGGCGGATACCTAACTATCCGCCAATAACAGTGCCGTCAAAATCGGTCCAGCCGTTCACGCATGATGGCATGAGTTCGAATGCAAGTTTACAACCATGTGGCACTCACTACCATTTGCTGACAATGAAGATAGAAGATATATATACATCGCCGTGCTGGGTGACGTGGGTTCGATTCCCACACGAGACAAATATTTGTGTGATTCATAGATATTTGTTTCTAGTCTGGGTGTACTTTGTGTCCGTTAGTTTCATGTTTGTAAAGCTCCCCGCGACACAGGGCTTGTTCCATAGTGCGGGCGTTGTCTTTTTAAAAAAAAAAAAACAAAACAAAAAACAATATAGAAGAAAACATCGTGAGGAACCCCACATATCCAGAAGAAATTCTAAGCGTATGTGTGGGCGCTACAATATTTTAGTAACTGGTCGACGTAACAAGCAGCCTCTCATGGCAACTAACCCCAAAATAATTTAGATCTATGTAATAAGAGCGGAGCCTTTTTATCCGGGTTGATATTTAATTTAGGATAGAAAAATACAATACTGTTTTTGTCTGACTCGGGAATCGAACCTGGGACCTCATATCGTATACATATTTATTTTCATCATCATCATCATATCAGCCTAACGGTGTTCACTGCTGGATATAATCTTCACCTACTTTACGCCAACGCGAGCGATCCTGTGCCGCTTGCAACCTTGACCTTGACCTGACCTTTTCCCACGCTGCGCCTTCCTTTTTCCCCCCTCACCACCCACTGCCACTTTAGCGATGCGATTCGGTGAGCTATGTCGACAACTTTAGTTCTCCTGCGGATCTCCTCGAAACTCCGAGGGTAGCTCTTTCCATGGCTAAGTCGTCACTGGCAACACACTGATATTTATTTTAATCTATGGAAATAATGTGGCACATATCTTTAGCCGTACTTATGAAATTACATAAATGTAATTTAATGTCTAAATATATAATATTACTTATAAGTATATGACACTACTAATATTAAATTTAATAGAGAGTACATTAGGAAATAAAGCAGTTTTATGAATACTAGATTAAAAACGATCTTCGCCGTCGTTTATAATCTAAAAGCTGCTCTATATAAAATGAAATGAAATTATGAATTCTAAAGTAAAAACGGCAATAAAGAAATGATCTAATAATATAAATATTTCACCATCTTCTTGGCTCAATATTGAATAGTCAAAAGATTATATAACATCTACGGTATCTTTTTAAAAAAATGAGCTCAATATGGGGCTTGGTAACATAATTGTAACTTGACGTAACGACTACCAAATTAAATTGTAACCAAGAAATTTTAAGCACGCCCTTTCTGAAGCACAAAAACGCTTGAGAATGTAAATGACACTAACGGTCACCCATCCATGGATTGACCTCGGTGAACGTTGCTTAACCTTGATCATAACGAACATGACTTGTGATTTCAAAAATGAAAATCTAACCAATATAAAGTAGGAACCCGCAACCTTTACTAGGTCGTCGGTCCGTCGTCGTCCCATACACGTCCGATCGCTGGCCACGGGACTCCTCCAAAGAATGTGGAGGGAATTAAGCCTACTATACCACGCTGGTCAGACGGGTTGGTATAGGGTTTGTTTCGAATTTTCCTTTTCTAGCAGTGCTCTTGTGTGCATAAGGTTACATAAGTCGTCTTTTACGACACCCACGTGTTGAGATGGGGTAGTGACATTATTTATTCTTAATCCGTCACTACACGGATTTTTCATATATAATTAGATATTTTCAACAAAAGACCGCAGAACCTATTTATACTAAAAATATCGCACACAAAAGTAACGTCACTTTATTCGCGACGGCATCAACTGTAACTCCAACTTTGTAGTTGACGACACAAGGAAGACATTGCCGACAATATGTAAGACCTTTCGTAACACTACCATACTGTCTCGCACCTAGTTTGCATGCTCATCCGAATTTAGTTGCACTCAGTATTTTCAGCACGCACCATTGTGCAACTCTTTGTTATCTAACTGTCGATGTTTCAGAAGAAAGCCGACCTAGTTTTGTTATAAGTAGTACTTATTTAGCCAAGACTTAGTATTCGATGATATACTGGGCCAGATTCTGTAGTCGTGTAAGGGTTGGGGTTTGGTTTCTAGGGACACTTCTCGCAATTTCGATCAATCATTCGATTTTAATATCGTTGTCGGATGGTTTAAAATGCCTGTGACCAAATTAAAATTTGCCAAATTGAAATGCACGTAGGCTACCTGTTTTTGTCCAGCATTTAAGATTATCTGCAAGCAAGCAAGATTTCTGTTATAAAAGAGCAATTTAAGAAAAAGTCTTACCTTTTAAAATATCTTCTCCTCTATCGAAAGAGAAGAGTGTGATAAAACATAAAAGTTTTATGTAAAAATCATTCAACAAATCCATTAGTATAGAACATACTCGTAAAACGAAATGACCATTTTTGTAAAAATTTCGTCTTCATCTTAATGTTGCTATATTTAAAAGTATTATTTTTATTATTTTATATTACGACGGTGGCAAACAGACATACGGTTCGCCTGATGGTAAGCGGTTACCGTAGCCTATGGGCGCCTGCAACACCAGGGGCATCACGAGCGCGTTGCCGACCCTTAAGAAACCTATTCACTCCTTTTTTGAAGAACCCAATACTGTAGTTCCTTGGGAAATATAATATTATAGTCTATTATAATAGACCTTGGCCCAGCAGTATACCCTCAAGTTCCGGCGTTTTACTAATCGCATAATGATATAATAGTTGAATTAATTACACTTAGGAATGATAACAATGAGGCTATTATGTATTGATTAGGTTTCCATGAACGGTTGCACACTATTGCGCATTAACTGTTCATTTCAATAGTCAAACACAATGAGAGGACGGATCAATTCTTCATCGCTACGATGAACACTAGGGATATAGTGCTAGTCTGAAAATTCGGGTCTAAATAATATTACAACTCGTTAACCAGCTGATTTGCTTCAGCAAGCCAAGCCATTCTCATAGCGAATTGTAATAGAAGAATTCACATTTTTGATTCTGTTTACAGATTGTAAAAACATAATTATAAATATTTATTTAGGTATTTAAAACATAATCTATACTAATATTAAGCTGAAGAGTTTGTTTGTACGATTTAGTGTTGGCTAGCCTATTTATTGAGGAAGGCTATAACATCACGCTACGGCCAATAGAAACTGAGCAGTGGCCAAACAAAGTACGACGGGAGCCAAGCCCCACGCGACTTCTAGTGCACATCTATTATGTACAATGGCGGACTTAATGCCACAGGCATTTTCTACCAGTCAATCACGGTGATGCAGAGTAGAGCAAACTAGATGAAAATGTATCATGTGTATGAAAATGTATTATGTAGAGTAATAGATGTCCTACACGGTTATAAACTTGCGTTCCAACAGAGTGACCTTGGTGGGAGTTTGGTTGCCATCCGCGTAGTTAGTATGAAATTTGGTTTACAACAGCCGGCTACACGGTTGGAATCTACCAAGGGCACCTCTATGGAAGGTAAGTTTATAACCATGTAGCACAGCTTTAAAAGTTATTATCATTCATCATTTCAACCCACGTCCAAACGTCCCACTGGTGGGCACGGGTGTCTTCCAAAGAATGTGGAGGAAATTTAGCCTACGATACCACGCTGGCCAGACGGGTTGGTATAGGGTTTGTTTCGAATTTTCTTTTTCTCGCAGTGCTCTTGTGTGCATAAGGTTACTCCCTTAGTCGCCTTACCTTAGTCGCCTTACGACACCCACGGGTTGAGATGGGATAATGACATTATTTTCTTAATCCGTCACTACACAGATAAAAGTTATAATAACAAAGTATTTAATGTGAGTAGGTATATACTACATAAATACAAGTACATAATAAATATATATTATATATATATATATATATATATATATAATAATACTATATATAATAATATATATATAACGAATATAATATATATATGTTACGGCTAAAACCCGCAGTGCGGCTACACCTTGTTTTACCCGGTTAAAACTAGGTGTAGTCACTTACTCTTGGTTAAATCTAGTACGAGCCGATTGATTTCGGGTAAAACTAGGTTTAGGTAAAACTAGATTTTTTAATCTTATAAATCACATTGTTATAATTAACACAAATTATTAGGAGTAAAGTTTTTAATATAATAGGAACAATCAGGAACATTTTTTTTAACAACAGACTGTTTGAACTTGTTTGCATCTAGTTTTATCCAACAGGGATTGTCTGGACCTAGTTCTAGCCGGAATGATATCGGATAGACCTAGTTTTATCCAACAGGGAATGGCTGGACCTAGTTGTAGCCGGAATGATATCGGATACACCTAGTTTTACTCGAAATCAATCGGCTCGTACTAGATTAAACCAAAAGTAAGTGACTACACCTCGTTCTAACCGGGTAAAACTAGGTGTAGCCGCACTTCGGGTTTTAGCCGTAACATATATATATATTTATAACGTTAACGTGATACTTCCAACAACCTATCAATAAATATTTCCATGTTTTAGTGCATTTTTAAGTGACATCGGGCAGGGTACCAGTAATCCAGAAAATATCCATTGATTTTTACTTAGAGTCTGTTAAACTGTACACTTTGTTCTTGTGTTATTATTCACTAATTACACAGCGTAGAGTGACCACCCACGACATGGATAGACGATCTGGAAAACAACAAACCGATATCAAATATTATTTTCGTAACAATCCTCGTAGCTTTCCGTCAACAACGTCATCAATACGTTCATAATAATCTCAATGGCTAATTAGTTGTTTTGATCAAGATATCTGTTTACATTTGTCTTGTTATTTTTCCTTATACGATCAACTTATATTAGGACACAAAACATTATGTTTAAATAAAAGCGATATAATCTTTCACTTCTTTCATCTTTCTCTCACGCCATCTGTAAATGGCTTCACCATCACCAGTTTGTCAAATGTTTAAAAAATTAATTAATTCATAGAACGCTTATATGTTCTAATGTATGTGAGAGCCTAGTAGTACATAGAGTACATAGTACTATGTATCTCGACAGCAACTAATATACTAGCGAACTTATTTAAATTTCTGATCATTTGACAGCAATATCGAATCCGACTAAGTCGATAATATGGAGTTTCATAATGGGCCTTCTGAGCGCAGTCGAACCGACAATCTATTATTAAACGTCCTATTCTCAAATAGGACAAATGTTGTGTCAGCCACAGAGAGTAGTTCTAAGTTTAGGTATTATTTGCATATATGCAAAATGGCCTTTGGTTTGTTTGTTTTAAAAAAAGAAAAGTATATTTATTTATTTTCGGTTGAATACTTAGTAATTGTATTATAAACATGTTTGCAAACTTTGCAAACATGGTCTTAGGTTATTTGGTGATTCATTTTGGTGTTCTGAATAAATTTGAATTTGAATAATAATTATGTTGATTAAATTATAATTAATTATCTTATTTACTTTTTAATTATCTAATAGCATAATATTACCATTATTATATAATTAAATAAATATCACGATTCTAAAAGTGAGAGGTTGTTGTTTTAAGATTTACATTTCAAATTATTTGCATTAATCGAAGAGAAATGATGTTATACTTATGTAAATGCATTCGTATTTTGCAAATATATTCTTAAATAAACCATTATATTGCAATATACGCAAAATAAATTTAAAAAGTATAAATATTTTTCCTTTCTTCTTATTGAATTTTTATGTACATAATAATATTATGTAATCTCCATTCTAGTAAGATGTACAACATATAAAAAATAAAGATAACACAATGTTGCCTTTCTTTGAAGAATATCTAATGTAAGTTGATGAAATTTATTCAATTTTTATCAGTTCATAAACTCAACTGTTTGTTACAAAAACAACTTTATGAACGGATCAGTTTATTAAAAGGTTTGAATACTCAAACAAAATCAGATTTTCGTAATTTAATGTAAGCTTGTATGGCAAAATAAACGACTACTTTCTATTATTAAAAATATGGCTTACGCCACATTACTGTTAAACCGCAGCGTTTTTTAACCGCGTTGTTTTCTGCATCACCAAAACCAATACAAACGGCCGCACATGCGGTTTTTTCTCCTGACTGATTCATCATTACAACCCATAAACGTCCCACTGCTGGGCACGGGTCTCCTCTAAAGAATGAGAAGGGAATTTAGCCTACGATACCACGCTGGCCAGACGGGTTGGTATAGGGTTTGTTTCGAATTTTCCTTTTCTTGCAGTGCTCTTGTCCGCATAAGGTTACTACTCCCTTAGCCGCCTTTTACGACACCCACGGGTTGAGATGGGGTAGTGACATTGTGTATTCTTAATCTGTCACTACGCGGAAAATCGGACTGATTGAAATGTTATAAATTGCTCACGAAAAGGAACCGCAGAAAAAATATTATGTGTATCTTAAAAGTCTATTGTCACTATTTAAAACATTTACAAAAACATATGCACCGAACGAATTCATTACAGGCCCATTGCATGAGCATTGAAATCAATTTGTAACTTTTCCTCTCTCGTTCTATTTGTTTGTACAGTCAACGGCACTTTTATAGCCTTACACAAAGTCTATTATAGCGATTTGTATCGTCAGATACATGTTAAGGCATCAACACACGTGTTCTTAGATTATATATTAGACTTTGTTTAGTTGAATCGTGGTGAGAGTGAGTGTGAATTGTGTGATGCTCCTCTACTTACCCTTTTGTGATAAAAGGCGTAAAAACCTTATCAGCAAAAATCGATTACACTCCTGCTGTGCCACAGGACAGTCTGCAAAACATTTGAATCATGATCATGACTTTTAATTTTATTTTCATCCAGAATCATACATCGAAATCGCATCAATAGAGGAAAAGAGTTATAACATGAAAAATACATTTAGGCAATTTTGAACTTTAGGTTACTAGAGATAGAATAGAACATGCTGGACAGATAAATCGCAGTATATATCTGTTTTACATAGAGTGCTATATGTAGCACAAAGTTCTACAAAATTTCTCAATGCAATTCTCAAATTTTTATTGCAAAACCATAATGTTACAACTCTGGTAAACATAAGTCATCAATTATTATTATAATTATCTTAACTTGGTCATGGCTAGGTTGATTAATTACCCATGATAATATTAATTAATTTTAATATAATTGCTTTGAGACTATGTTATCTGGTCTCTCACTCGGTAAGAGTAGATCATCTGACTTAGTGGTTCTTAACCATTTGACTATCTACTACACTACACTGTCTGTTATGAACAATTAATAAGTTCAAGAAGGGACTGGCGTCAAAAGTCTTCCGAATCTATTCCCAGTGGCCCAATCTGCGCGTTCGCTTCGCGGACCACTTTTGTTACCCTCAGGGACCACCAGTGGTCCGCGGACCATAGGTTAAGAACCACTGATTATTCTAACATCTACCCAGAATCTCGACAGATAGTTATAATTTAGACAATCAAAATCGACTGAGTTCAAAGTCAAGATTCCGAGTAAGCTTTCTGACCTCAGATCTCGTCTATAGAGCCCTTAAATAGTATACAAATTGAATAGTATGTTTCTAAGAAGATACATGTTGTTGCGCGTTTCTAAATAATTACTACGAACGGACACGCAATCGCTTCAGATGTACTGTTTTATCTTATAATAGCTGCGTGGTAATTGTGTGATTAGCGGTTAGTTTCCACTTGAGCTAAAACAATCTATTAGATATTAACCTTGAGAGATTCTCTTCACATACGAATTAAGTATTTTTAAGTATTTTTTTAAAAAAACCTACATCTGTTCTGTGGGTAATGGTGCAATATACTCACATGGAATTACTGCCGCTTTTGTCTATTTTTAACTTTAGAGATAGCGTTGTCTAAGAATGAAATTTATTTAGGTATTATTTCGATTCCCGGGTCGGGTAAAAATGGTATTGGGTTTTTCTATCATGAAATTCCAGTATTGAGTTTTCCCGGAGTTTGGTAAATAAGGTTTTGGTAAAAAGGTTCCCAGTTGATGACAATAGGCTCGCTCCCTATTTCATGTGACCAAAAATATTGCTGGCCAAATGTGGGTGTGTTATACCCCTGCCTACCCCTCCGTGAAAACAGGCGTGATGCTATGTATGCAAATTAAAATAATCAAATATTTGACGGCGATATCGAAATTGATTGTGCAGATGCCGAGTCGTTTGCTGTTAATTTAGCAAAGGACTCGGCTATGCGAGCCTATTGTCTTTTACCGAACACAATTAAATTCGAAACTTCAAACTAGATAATCTATTGTCATTTACTAATCACAACTTTATTTCTGAGCCCGGATTGATAGCAAAAATTTAACATTAAAAAATCCATTAGCACTTTATTGGACTCCAAAAAAACATAATAAAAAACAGTTAGACAATCACTGGCAGTCTCTGGCAGATTTCCTTAATTCCCATAGCTACGTAGATTTAAATCAATTTCCAATACTCGGATCGATTCAATGTCAAAGTGGTTTGAATGGGATCGCTCGTCCAATGCAATGATTCAATTTCTTTCGTTATTTTTCCTCAAACAATACTGGTTCCAGGTTTCGATTTCGTGTACTAAATTTTTGATAGGTTTATGTTTAGGTTCAGAAACGGAAAATTGTCTATTGATTTCGCATTTGCTGCGCTAAATTTTCACCGTGTTCAGTGACCCTGAGTGTTGTATCGAGAATCACTCACACTAGGAGTGTATATATTACCCCATTCACACAGCGCCATCTAGTCCCAAATTAAGCAATTATATTTGCTTGTGTTATGGGTACTAAACAACTGAGAAACTACTTAAATATTTTTTTTTGTAAATACATACATATATAGACACAGAACAAACAATCATGCTCATCACATAAAGATTTGTCCTGGTTGGGATCGAACCCACGACCTCCGGCTAAGCAGTCAGGGTCACTAACCGCTAGACCAACAGGCCAGTCAGGTTGAGCTTAGGAACACACTGAACGCCAGACCGCAGTCATAATATTATTGTATTATTATTATTGTATTTACACTTAATTATATTATTTACTTATATATATTTATATATTATAAATTTAATTATTTATCAATCTATGATTTTTTGCTTAATTTCCTCGTTACTTTTATTTATGCGCCTACTTCAACTAACTCTCTGCATCACCCAAATGGTTGACTGGTAGAGAATGCCTAATGGCATTAAGTCCGCCTGTACATATTTTGTATGAAGTGTTAAATAAATAATAGTAGAATCTATTGTTTGTGGGACAACGGTGTCCGACATGGCGTTCAATATGTTAAAGGTCGGCAACGCGCTCGTGACGCCCCTGGTGTTGATAACCGGTTACTATCAAACAGGCCGTACGTCTGTTTGCCACCGTCGTTGTATAAAAAAAAAAAATATTTCTGGCTACCCAATCATCATCATCATTATATCAGCCCAATGACGTCCACTGTTGAACATATGCCTCACCTAATTTTATGTTAACCGCCACTGCGAGCGATATTTTTTTTTTCTACCCAATGTCTGATACTTTTTCACAACAAAAAAAAAGATAATAATTACTTACATACGTTACTCATAAAATCCACTCACATAATAATGATACTGTCTCACACGTCACGTAGACAAACGTTCTTTTCTTTTACATCAAGAGGCGAAAGTCAAAGTTTATGTTCTATGCATAATGGATTGTTATGTAATCTGTCTGTTACAAAATTTTGTTCGAAATGATGCCATTATCGTTGTGTCTACTAAATTGTTAGATAAATAAGTAAAACTTATTCTATTTTTATTTTAATAAATTTTGTTTCACGATTTTTTATCTCAATGTAACTTTATAAAATATACATTTATTAAATATAATATTTACATCATACCTTAAGAAATATACACAAGTAACCTATTTAAAAAAAAGAACCACAACACAGGAATTTCCGATACATAGAATATCTGATTGAGGTTAGATTCCTGAGGAAACGTACACAAAGGGTTAGCCACATTACTGCGTTGGATGGCAAGGCGTTGCTCAAGGTAGAGGCCAGTCTTTGTGTCACGTGATACCTCAGGTGATACCTCAGAAACACGCTAACAAATTCACGATACATTTTGTGAGCATTTGGTCCCCAAGGTTTGGACCTTGGGAAACTCTTGGAAGTTTCAACCCTAAAAGGCTCAAAGATGTAAGTCTCACCAAGACTCATATTTATTTACGTCGCTTTAGGCACCAATGATTAATTGAGTAAGTAAAAACAACAAATGCACTTTGATGGATATTAGTTTTCAAAGACAAAGAATAAAAAAATGGTAATAGTAGGCGAATGCCGAATCATTATTATTAGCCGAATTCAAAAGGAGGTTCAAAAGGAGACTGATACTTACCATACATGTTTGGGCCCAAATGTAAAAAGATGAAAATTATGTTAATTATAAGCTGGCATATTATAAAATGCTTCTTGAAATATTTGGACTCTTGGTCAATCTGAGAAATGAGATTTTGTGAAAGTGGGTGATCTATGGTTTTCAGTCAAAATATTAATCCAAATGACATTGCGAGATTCCCACGTCCGGTATAACAGCAGACAAATGAAGCAGAAATTCGCAAAAGAGAAAAACTGAAGTCTTTGGAGTATAAATAAACCTCTGGCAAACACGTAAACACAGGGCAGATGCATCATCCACGGCATATTCATGACATTGACTTATTTCTTTCATTGCGCCACATAACAGATATATACAGTAATTTAACGTACATTGTACATTGCGCCTCTACTGGGTATACAATTTCAATACAACCAACATTATTTTATGTTAAATTTAAAAAATATATATGTGTTAAACTTGTTGTGTTTTTACATTTACTAATCAAAAAACACAACATGGATATTATTTGTTCCAATTTACAATCATTTATCTAGAAAGAAACTCAAGTAGATAAATGAAATTAAAATACTTTAGGTGGCTGTAGGTAGTTATTTCAAGGAGAGGGTCGAAGTTAGAATACTGTAATTATATTTTTAGTATGATTGCGCGCTGTCATCTGTTAACACAGATTAAAAATACAGAAATTGATAAATCGATATTTGAATTGATTACTGTTTTATTATGCAGTTGAGTGTAATACTATTTTATTTTGTAAATAATTATGGATATTAAAAAATTAAAATATTTTTAATTGCATTAGTTTTACCTACCTACTATTAAAATAACTACTAGATAGTTATTGTAATAATTTTAAAATAATTATTGAATTTAGCATAACTTGATAATCGATAAATATTCTCGATGAAATCGATAAAATTTTAAATTTGAGATATCTCGGCTTCCAGATTGGCAATTGAGCTCATTTTTTAATAAGAAAAAAATAACCAATATTTTAAACCATATCACATTGTATTACACATTTGGGCCCAGGAATCCCCGTCTCCTTTGTCACAAACTATAGACATTTTCTATAACTATAATACTCTATTGGAACAGTTTTATTTTGACTAATTTATTTTATCTTGTACAATTTCTTCCTATATTTCACAGATATAAATATATACCTATATATTATACAGATATATAGATATAGATTATGGCCTAAACCCTCTCAGCTCTCTAGTTAGAGGAGAGGAGACCCGAGCCCAGCAGTGGGACTTAATGGGTTGCTAATGATGATGATGATGATGATCCTGCCTCGGTGGCGTAGCGGTGTATATGGTTGTGTTTTCTGAGGTTTCTGAGGTTTGATACCCGGGTTGGAACATATATTTGTAAGATCTGCAAATATTTGTTTTGGAGATATTATATGTATTTAGAAATATAAATTATGTATATTGATCAGTTGTCTTCGTCCCATAACACATGCTTACCATCAGGCGGACCGTACGTCTGTTTGCCACCGTCGTGGTATAAAAAAAAACAAGCTTATATAAGCTTACTAAGGATTAGATGGCACTGCATAAAAAAAAATTGTATACTGTGGCACTGGCCCCTGAGCTAAATGCATTATGGTAATCTGTCGCATTCGTATGCCACTGGTAACATGTTGTTGAGTTGTTACCTAGCGGCTTACTTTGAATCTCGACAATCGACTAGTCGGTTTTGAGGTCGCTGTCAAATGTTTGAAAGGGTCAGCGACCATATCTAAATTTCCTTACATTTGACAGCGACATCAAAATTCAAAACCAACCAATCGAATGTCGAAATTCAGAGTCAGCCTCCTAGGCGTTTGCTGAAAATTCAGGTGGAATGTTTATCTCTGCCTTTATAAAATATTTGCCAAACACTTGGCTGATACTTAGAATTCGTTGATATAAAAATGCAATAGCGTTTTTCCTGACCCGAGAATATAACTCAAGACCTATTGTATAGAAGTCGTACACACATTCCGTTGTGCCATCGAGGCATATTAATATTTAAAGTGACAAGCTGATATAATTATTTTGTCGACGTCAACTAATGCTGTTTATGGTTTTTAAAAAAGGAGTGAATACTAAATAGGTTTTTGAAGGTCATCAGGGGAACCGTAGTACCTACGTTAGCAACTGCCGCGGTTTAAAAAATGTTGTCAATATACTTGAAGTTCCCAATCCAAATCATTTCCCTTTGTTCCCTATTGATACCTCAAGATACATCAGATCACGGTAAATCGACTTAAAAGACAGGCTTGAACTTTTCAAGGCAACCTTTATAACTAAATTATTCAGTCTCAACTATAATAAAAATTAAATCGGCCATGCGAATAATAATAATATTCTACCACATTTACACAGCGCCATCTAGTCCCAAAGTAAGCAATTATATTTGCTTGTGTTATGGGTACTAAACAACTGATTTACTACTTAAATACAATTTTTTTTTGTAAATACATACATATTATAGATAAATTACACCCAGACACAGAACAAACCTTTATGCTCATCACACAAAGATTTGTCTTGGGTGTGGAACCCACGACCTCCGGTTTGGCAGTCAGGGTCACTAACCATTAGACCAACAGGCCAGTCGACTTGTAAGTTCAATAGGAACTTTATATATAGATGGCTATCCTATGTACCTATGTAAAACATAAAGTTTTATTGCCCACAAAGTATTGAAAAATACTAAAATTTCTCGCGATGCATTGGAAATTGTTACATAGTCTCTTTTAGTATAGGTCTTAGATATTATTTTAATTATTCATCATAATATGATAGATTTATAAAGAAAAACCCCAATTGCTACAGAAATTTTAGAATAGTAGTATAGGTGGCATATCTACTTTACCGAATACGGTGACAAACATTGGTGTATTACAATGATATTTTATGTACATGATACAATATTGGTGTAATAAGTGTATTTGTGTAGCCGCCTTATATTACTATTCGCCTGTATTCTATACACGAGACACATGATTTCATAAATGTGGCGTATAATATAATTATTCTTACGTCATTTTTCTATAAACTACTTACCGCCAGACGGGTCTTACTCGCTTTTCTTTTTACTGAGAAAAACAAAACTAAACAAAAAGGCCCACAATGAAACTTTAAACTTCCTGAGAACTAACAAATTAATCTTTATTGTTCCACTTCCCATTTCACTAGAACTGTTGAGATTACATAGACTACACGTATTACCTAACATGGGCATAGATGTTACATGTTTGCGTTTCATTGCACCATTTAAACGCGATCATTTCGATTGACCGGAACAAAAGTTGCAATGTATTATGCGTGTTTCGAGGCAATCGGGACAAACTCTAGAATAAATCTATACCGTACGTTCCATCCGCGTTTCTTTTTGCACGACACAAATTAAAGGCATCAAATAAATGCGAATTTTATGCAAATTTATGATTTGATATCTTTTAAACAAAATTCAAAATGCAATGCTAACATCAAACTTATTTAAGTGAATTTGCTTGACTACCCATTTCGCTAATAGTTCGTGTTAAATTATGTGTTAATTCGTGTTACTTTGTTCTGTTTTGGTAATTAAAATGTATTACACAAAACTTAATCTAGTTGCCTCGTTACAAACGAGGCAACTGTGATCGATCTATAGGTAGGACAGTCTTCGTAAAGTCTTTAAATACAAAAGGCTCACTCGGATGACATTCATTAGTAGATTTCGATATTTCTGTTTGTGAATTTAACCTTATAGTCGCTGTCATTTAGGGCTATTTGACAACGATATTAAACTCGACTAAGCTGAATGGGATGATTTTTTTTTTCGCGACGGTTGTAACCTGATGGTAAGCGGTTACCGCATCGTATGGAAGTCTGCAACACCGAGGGCATACGAGCGTGTTGTTATTCACTCCTTTTTTGAAGATCTCCATATTGTAACCCCATGGGAAAACCTTATATTCCGAGTAGGTCCATAGGCTGTACGCCTGTGCGCGATGTCTTTTAATGGATAACCGTGTGAATTCCTGTGGCTCATTTAAATTTCATTCAACGTAGGTAGAAATATTTTCCATTACTTACCTATTATTTTTTTTAAACTGCAAAATTTTACATCTCCAATTTGAACATAGCCACATAACGATATAAACCTAATTAGTTATAAGAAGGTAATTTAATTACGATAAGACCGTGCGCTTCGTACTACCGCTACCCCCAAGGGATGATGAAAGGTGATAATGGTAAACTGTTGAAGGCGTACCGAAGGCTGTACCAAGTTACGTGTACTGACGTATAAAACTTCTTTGGGAACCGCCCCGGTAACAATCAGTTACAAGTGGCTGGTATTCTTTGCCTTTAAGATTTTATGCTGAAGAGTTTGTTTGTTTTTCTCTTTTTTTTCTCTTTTAAAAGACAACGCCCGCACTAGGGAACGAGCCCTGTGTCGCGGGGAGCTTTACAAACATGAAACTAACGGACACAAAGTACACCCAGACTAGAAACAAATATCTATGAATCACACAAATATTTGTCTCGTGTGGGAATCGAACCCACGTCACCCAGCACGGCGATGTAGTGGCGAGGCGACCACCTTAACCACTGCGCCACGGTGACAGTTTGGTTTGTTGAACGCGATTATCTCAGGAACTACTGGTCCGATTGGAAAAAATGTTTTAATGTTGGATATAATCTATTTATCGTGAACGGCTATATGCTAAAAAACATCACGCTACGACCAATAAGAGCTAATCAGAGGCCAAACAAAGAACTATGGGAGCGAAGCCTCGCGCGACTTTTAATAGTTAATATAAGTCTTCAAATGTCTATTAAGGAATATAAATTAATAGATTATTTCTTTGTCCACAGTCGATCGTCGTTGTGGGCATCCAGCTGTTCCACCGAATGCAAGAGTATCACTTCCAAAAGGTGACATAGTGCCAGGAACAATAGCTACGTACGAGTGTGATGAAGGCTATGAACTGTTTGGAGCTCACCAACGAGAATGCACGCTGAGAGGCGACTGGACTGCTGATCAACCTTTCTGTGGTAAGTGGCGTGAAGTAACTTTAGCTTTTTTTAAAAGTACTAATTACCATTACCACCTGGCCAAAGACACAATGATTTTATTTATTACGTGGTGCCAATTCTTGCTCATATAATAAAATGCGATGGTGGCTGAATGGATAAGGGACCGGCGTACAAATCACGCGGTCCGAGTTCGATCCCGACCGGCATTACCAATGTGGATTCCACTTTCTGGAATTTATATGTACTAGTCAAGTGACTTACCATCTGCTAACGGTGAAGGAAAACGTTGTGAGGAAACCCACATACCCTAGAAGAAATTCTATGAGTATGTCTGATCCACCAACCCGCATTAGGCCAGCGTGAGTGGATTATAACCTAAACCCTCTCAGCTCTCTAGTTAGAAGAGAGGAGACCCGATCCCAGCAGTGGGACTCAATGGGTTGCTGATGTGAATACAATGGTATTCCCGAACTTTTATGTTTAAAAGATTTATATTTTATTTAAGTGTTTTAAAAAATCAATATCGCCTTGGCAATATTATCAATAAAGGCCATAGTTTCGAATCCCGACGAATCACGGTGCAACTTGACTCGCGTTAAAGTAAATAATATTTTCAAATGACTAGATTCACACAATGAACATTAGATGCGGCGCTTTCGCGATAATTAACAAACACCGCACTTTTATTGACAAACTTAGTAACCAGTTGTTTCTAGTAATCATCATCATTTCAACCCATAAACGTCGCACTGCTGGGCACGGTCTCCTCCAAAGAATGTGGAGGGAATTTAGCCTTCTATACCACTCTGGCCAGATGGGTTGGTATAGATACCACGCTGGCCAAACGGACTTATGACAGTAATGCACTTTGGTAAATGGTCTCAGTTTACTAGGAACATCTTAATTAATTGATTGTTTACTTAGAATAACGTCCATTAACTTGAACTAGTCATGTATAGAGGCATCGAAGTCCTTTGATGTGTCCGAAATACCGCAGTTTGCTAATAAACTACATGCATGTACCAAGTGTAGGCTATCATGTTAATTAACTCCATCTAACTACACTCGAGTTTGTGACAGGGAGAGTAGTGAATGCATGTCTATCGCTCAAGTATGCTTCTGTATTTATATTATTATGTAAGAGAATTATTTGTATCTCTCTCTCTTTATTTAAGAGCTGGGTTCTTGTCGGTGGAGTAATTTCCAATTCTCTCTTTTTCCTGCCAATTCTCTCACCTCCTGATTATTATATCATATATTATATTATATATTAATATATGGCAATAGAGGAAGAGGTATAGTTAGACCAACTACCTCTTCCTCTCTTGCCTCTTGTTTTTTATAAACGGATCGTGTCGTATCAGGTGTCCAATCATTTATCCTCTTCTGTTCTCAATGGTTTCTATCATAGTTCTCTCTTGTACTCGTTCCAGTACCTTTTCGTTGGTTATCATTTGTAATCTATAATACTAATATTAAAGGGGTAAAGTTTGTGACTTTGCAGCGTTGTAGGGGGTAATCTCGGGATCTACTGAACTGAAACTTTTAGTGTTGGGTAGCCCATTTATCGAGGAAGGTTAAACAGTATATAACATCACGCTACGGGCTATAGGAGCTGAGCAGTGGCTAAATAAAGAACAATGGCTGTGAAGGCCCACGCGACTTATAGTTCTTTATAAAAATAAAATGTGGCTATTAAGCTAATATTAGCACTAAATGAACGCATACAGCGCGCACGAGTCAGTATACTGTTGAGGAAATTGTTAGTTATTACTAACAATTAATTTAACTCGTGGTGTGGTTTTAATTTAGTCACATTTGTGACCAAGAGCGTGTAGCCGATCGTTCTCGAAATCATAAATGTTGCCAATTTTGTAAATATCAATAATATTAAAAAGAAATGTTAAACAGTATACGCACCTTAAAGCGCAAATAGCGAAATTACGATATTATAATATTTTATATCCTATCTAAACATAAAATATAAAAGCATTGTTATCAAACGACAAAAACATTCCACGTTGCGGTAACACAGATAGCTCTCTGTATGACAGGTACCTACGACATTCATTTTAATTTGTGTTCAATTTCACAATGGTCTGTCAGTTTTTGGATTTCCAATTTGCTATTAAACTAGTGAGATAGCTACCACAAAAATTTACTTCGTGCTAAAATTAAACTCAAATAATGTAACGAACTGATCCTTAATAAATAAATATGCAATGACTCTATCTATCGAATCAGACAGACCGTGGTCACGGGCTACCAGGGCAGTGTATTTCAGTTAAATAAAGCCGTGGGCATTATAATAAAACTCGTCTTTTTTCGAAAATATTCATGATTAATAAAATATGGTCCAAAGTTCACCGGGTCAGCTAGTCATCATCATCATTTCAGCCTATTGCAGTCCACTGCTGGACGTAGGCCTCTCCTAACACGCGCCATAGCCAGCTAGTAATAATATTTAAAAAAAAACCATTAAATCACCGTTTAGACGGTCACAGATGGTGTGTAACGTTACTGATATTCTCGTAATATAAAATTGATCTACATTTAAATTAGTTGAAAGCAATCTATCGGCTGGAATCAGTTTGTTTGTCATGTGTAAGTATTGGTTATTAGCTCTGTATAAACAAGTAGCGTGTAAATAGCTGTTGCTATTAGTGAAATTAGTAATTATATTGATATTAGATATATAGATATTGATGATCCCGTCGTTCTATATTGCTCAGTTCCTATTGGCTATAGCGTAGTGTTATATATAGCCTATTTTACTCAGTGATAATGTAGCTGTTGTTGATGTTAGAAAACAAGAAAATAAATTTTTAAATTGGTCCAGTAGTTTTTAAGTTAATCCGCTACATACAAAAATACAAATCTTTCCTCTTTATGGTATTAGTAGACTATTGTCTAGCGCTCTAATATCGTACGGAAAAAAATTATTTATATAAAACTAAAGTTAGAGGAGAGGAGACCCGAGCCTAGCAGTGGGACTAAAATGGGTTGCTGATGATGATAGCAAAACTTCATTCATATATTGTCTATTCGAATTCCCTTCGATTTACCACATAAATATATAAGTACCTATCTACTGTTATGCAAACTTTGTCATTGCCAATCACAAATATGTACAATAAAAAGCAATCAGTTTGGTAGATCCGTTCTCAAATAAAACGCATACATACATTCGGCAATTCAGTTTTAGGGTTCCATACCAAAAGGGTAAAAAAGTAACCTTTTAGACATTGAGTGGGGTATCAAATAAATGGGCTTTTTTTCAAATTCTAATTATTTTTTTTTATTTCTACGCACCACAGTTTTAGAGTTAGGCTTAAAAATATAAAAAGTACCATTTCCCCCTTTATCTCCCAAGTTTGTGATGAGAAAAATATAAAATAATTCTAGTTGGTACATGTTGTAAATATATTATAAGAAAAATAAAACCATATTTCTAACCAGCACACTTTTTTATAATAATAATAATAATAAATCTTTATTTCAGACCGAAATCCATAAAAAATGTTTAAAGCATGTTTGTACACACAGATAAAATATAAAACATTAATTGGCAAAATAGTGACACTATCTTATTTGTGTACGTAAATATGCCCTCAGGATATTCTGTTTGTCAGCAATGACTCTGCTGCCACGCACCCTCACCAAAAAAATTCGATCGCATAATTAAATTTGTTGGGAAACATTATGTTTTTTTTGCCATAATAATACTTAGTACCTGATAGTAGCCGTAGTATCTGATAGTAGGGAAACCCAGGCGTGCGAGTCTGATTCGCACTTGACCGGTTTTTATTTATATAGACTAGCAAGCAACCCGTGGTTTTGCGCTGGTGTATTACAAAAATTGGTAGCATCATATCATCAGACTTACAAAACAAGAAACATCAGCTGGTTCGCGAGTCTGGATGCCATTCTTTTTTTTTAGTTTTCAAATTCCTTTTAGGGCGAATCCGACATGGATTAGTTAGGTTAAAAGGCTAAGGTAAACAGATTGTTAATCGTTATTATTTTCCATCGATATTCGTCGTTGTGGTATTTGATCTAATAAAATTAGACTTAATTAAAACTAAACTTGTTTGAACAGGTACCAACGTAGCATTCAGAAAACCAGCCAATCAGTCGACGACAGTGCGTGGTGGGGCTGCTGCGAACGGCAACGATGGCGAGAAGACCACAGAGCATGATGGCAAGCGATGCACAGAGACGCAAAGAGAAGCATCTCCCTGGTGGCAGGTGGACCTCCTCAGACATTACGCTGTAAAAGTCGTCAGGGTCACAACTAGAGGATGTTGTGGTAAGCAGACTTAACATTACGCCGCCTCCTTACTTTGGCCATACATGAGCCTATATCATTTTCCTGTGTATCCGAATTACTGATGGCCGATGGGGAGAAAAGGTTCTGGAGTGTCGTAGCGTAATAAGGGTCCGTTCACACAGACCGGCTCTCAGAGAAGAGCAGGTTTTTATCACACTTAAAACAGAGTTTTGAATCATTGTAATAAGGTTTATTTTCCCGTGTCACTTCATTTATTATTGACAATGTTTGAGAACAAACCTAATGCGCTTAGTGTGAAATAATAATAGAAGCCGACCGGCTGCCTCTGATGACG
The DNA here is from genome assembly GCA_905147015.1 of Laspeyria flexula. Classification (NCBI taxonomy): domain Eukaryota; kingdom Metazoa; phylum Arthropoda; class Insecta; order Lepidoptera; family Erebidae; genus Laspeyria; species Laspeyria flexula. Next base: position 5,779,151 of record LR989949.1, on the reverse strand, counting down.
TATTCATCCATGATCGCGCAGCCGACAGGCTCCGTTTGCATGCTTTTTGATTTGACTGCGCGGACTACAGGTATACCGCCATTATAGAGCACCGGCTCGACTCCGAGTTCATCCGCTCAAAAACAGTGCTCTCCCATCCGACGTCTGTCTGTGTGAAAAGAAGAGCGCCGACCGATGCTCTCCGAGCCGGTCGGTGTGAACGGACCCTAAAATTAACTATGGTTAAAGTAGATCATAGACAGGATTAAGCACTATTTAGGCAACCTCGAGCCCTGCTTACAACTTTAAAGTGATTGTGATTGTTTTGTAAACCTTACTCAACAGTAATTGGTAATGGCGCGTGAAAGTTTCTAATGATAGTTGTGACATATAAACGGAATTTTTTATGTTTATCTATACTTAATATTACTATAAAGTTGAAGAGTTTGTTTGTTTGCAGTGTAGTGTTTATATGTAGTTAACTACATATAAACACTACACTGCAAACAGAAAAAAGTGACAGGTAATCATAACGATTACCTGTCACTTAAATACGGTAATCAAACTACATGAAGTTTTGAAGTAGTATTTAATTTGATTACTGCAATCTAGTATGTAACTAGTTATAATTATTTATTTTACAATGAAATAGTAAATTATGTAATGTCTTGTAATTACTGATTTATTTTACTGTATATCTATATAATTTAAAGTCAAAATTTCCAAAATGGGCGCCATCTTGAACTTTGCTATTTTTGGTCTGATTGACTCCAAAATCGATAAAACTGACGATCCCTTTGACTGTTTGACATACTGCTGTAGTTATAATTTGGAAAAATGGCCGCTTTCTTGAACTCAGCTGTTTTTGGTCTTATTGACTCCAAAATCGATATCTGACGATCTCTTTGACTGTTTAACATGGTGCTGACGTCAAAATTTGCAAAAGTTGCCACCATCTTGAACTTTGCTGTTTTTGGTTTGATTGACTCCAAAATCGATATCTGATGATCCCTTTGACTGTTTGACATGGTGCTGTAGTCAAAATTTGCAAAAGTGGCCGCCATCTTGAACTTTGTTGTTTTTGGGCTAATTGACTCCGAAATCGATATCTGACGATCCCTTTGACTGTTTAACATGGTGCTGAAGTCAAAATTTGCCGCCATCTTGAACTTTCCTATTTTTGGTCTGATTGACTCCAAAATCGATATCTGACGATCCCTTTGACTGTTTACCATGGTGCTGAAGTTAAAAATTGCAAAAGTGGCCGCCATCTTGAACTTTGCTGTTTTTTGTCTGATTGACTCCAAAATCGATATCTGACGATCCCTTTGACTCTTTGACATAGTGCTGAAGTCAAAATTTGCAAAAGTGGCCGCCATCTTAAACTTTGCTGTTCTTCGGCTGATTGACTCCAAAATCGATATCTGACGATCCCTTTGACTGTTTAGCATAGTGCTGAAGACAAAATTTGAAGAAATGGCTGTCATCTTGAACTTTGTTGCTTTCGGTCTGATTGACTCCAAAATCGATATTAATCAGAATTAAGTGACCTCCTCAGTTGGAAAACCTCCTCAGTTGGATATTATTCAATTTTTTCACTTTTGTTTTAGGCTATATAGTCAATAATATAATACTTTTCACTGTCTAGGTCATCAGCCACTTCAAGACCTGGAGATCAGGGTGGGCAACAGCAGCACAGATCTACAACGGAACCCGCTGTGTGCTTGGTTCCCTGGAACTATTGGTGAGTACTATCGTTCTTAAAGACTTATTTTTTTGCAAAAATAATTCCGTTGGGACGTGAGAATATCATATATATAATAAACTAACACATTTTTCGATTGTCACTATGGTAAGAGTATATAATATTGGACCAAACGATCCATTCTCAGCACCATTCGCCTCGGTGGTGCAGTGGTAGAGTATACGCTTGCGGTTTTTGAGGTCTCGGGTTCAATTCCCAGGCCGGTAAAAACGTTTGTATAATCTGCTAATATTTGTTTTGTAGTAGTGTGGGTAGGTGTTTTTCTATGTATAAGAATATAGGTATATGACGAGAGAGGGCGGTGTTTATTATCACTATCACTACATAATTATTATAAAAGAAAGTCCTCCGCCGCGTCTGTCTGTCTGTCTGTTCGCAATGAACTAAAGACTACTGCACCGATTTGAAAAATCTTTTAGTCTTGAATAGCCCATTCATCGAAGAAGGTTATAGGCTATATAACATTACGCTACGGCCAATAGAAGCTGAGCAGTGGGCAAATAAAGAACGACGGGAGTTACAAACTGTGAGTTTTAGTATCTAAATTTATGATATTCAAAAAAGGAACTATCAAAAGGAGACTGATACCTTACCATACATGTTTGGGCCCAAAGTGTAAAGAAATGCAAATTATGTTAATTATTAGCTGGCATATTATAAAATGCTTCTTGAAATTTTTGGACTCTTGGTCAATCTGAGAAAAGAGATAAATGAGATTTTGTGAAAGTAAGTGATCTATGATTTTCAGTAAAAATATCAATCCAAATGAACATGCGAGATTCCCACATCCGGTATAGCAGCAGAGATGGTACAAATGAAGCAGAAATTCGCAAAAAAAGAAGTCTTTGGAGTACTAACAAAGCTCTGGCAAATACGTAAACACAGGGCATCATCCACGGCATATTTATGACAATTTATTATGACATTGACTTATTTATTTCATTGCGCCACATAATAGATAATATACAGTAATTTAACATACGGTTGGAACGCGAGTCATACCTACGCGCCTCTACTGGGTATACAATTTTAGTGTGGTCAATACAGCCAATATTATTTTATGTTAAAGGAGACTGATACCTTACCATACATGTTTGGGCCCAAAGTGTAAAGAAATGCAAATTATGTTAATTATTAGCTGGCATATTATAAAATGCTTCTTGAAATTTTTGGACTCTTGGTCAATCTGAGAAAAGAGATAAATGAGATTTTGTGAAAGTAAGTGATCTATGATTTTCAGTAAAAATATCAATCCAAATGAACATGCGAGATTCCCACATCCGGTATAGCAGCAGAGATGGTACAAATGAAGCAGAAATTCGCAAAAAAAGAAGTCTTTGGAGTACTAACAAAGCTCTGGCAAATACGTAAACACAGGGCATCATCCACGGCATATTTATGACAATTTATTATGACATTGACTTATTTATTTCATTGCGCCACATAATAGATAATATACAGTAATTTAACATACGGTTGGAACGCGAGTCATACCTACGCGCCTCTACTGGGTATACAATTTTAGTGTGGTCAATACAGCCAACATTATTTTATGTTAAAGGAGACTGATACCTTACCATACATGTTTGGGCCCAAAGTGTAAAGAAATGCAAATTATGTTAATTATTAGCTGGCATATTATAAAATGCTTCTTGAAATTTTTGGACTCTTGGTCAATCTGAGAAAAGAGATAAATGAGATTTTGTGAAAGTAAGTGATCTATGATTTTCAGTAAAAATATCAATCCAAATGAACATGCGAGATTCCCACATCCGGTATAGCAGCAGAGATGGTACAAATGAAGCAGAAATTCGCAAAAAAAGAAGTCTTTGGAGTACTAACAAAGCTCTGGCAAATACGTAAACACAGGGCATCATCCACGGCATATTTATGACAATTTATTATGACATTGACTTATTTATTTCATTGCGCCACATAATAGATAATATACAGTAATTTAACATACGGTTGGAACGCGAGTCATACCTACGCGCCTCTACTGGGTATACAATTTTAGTGTGGTCAATACAGCCAACATTATTTTGTTAAATTTAAAAAAAAAATGATAAGTGTTAAACTTGTTCTGTTTTTACATTTACTAATCAAAAAACACAACATGGATATTATTTGTTCCAATTTACAATCACTTGACACAAGAAAGAAACTCAAGTAAATAAAGGAAATAAAAATACTGTAGGTAGGCATCGCCAGTTTATATACCGTGCGACTGTAGGTAATTATTTCAAGGAAGGGGCGAAGTTTGAGTACTGTAATTATATTTATAGTGTGATTGCGCGCTGTCTTGGCGCTGTCATCTGTTAACACAGATTAAAAATACAATAAATAATTTATAAATCGATACTTGAATCGATTACTGTTTTATTATGCATTTGAGTGTAATACTATTTTATTTGGTTAATATGGATATTAAAAAAATTAAATACTTTTAATTGCATTAGTTTTACCTACGAATGTTACGTTATGTAGATAGTTATTTTAATAATTTTAAAATAATTATTGAATTTAGTATAACTTGATAATCGGTAAATATTGTCGATACAATCGATAAAAATGGACTAAGAATTTTATATTTGAGATATCTCACCTTCCAGATTGCCAATTGAGCTCATTTTTTAATATGTTAATAAGAAAAAAATAACCAATTTTTTAAGCCATATCACATCGTATTACATTTTGGGCCCAGAAGTCCCCGTCTCCTTATTCCTATTCCTATATTAAGAAGAATACACGTAATAGCTGTCAGTCAAATCTCTTAAAAAATATAGAAAATAGTTTTGACATGTAGTAACTGTTACTCAAATATTGAAGGTCAATTATTAAAACGGTGATGTGAGCTGAGTGAGATGTTTTTGAAAATATTCATGAATAATAAAATATGTTGGTACGAAGTTCGCCGGGTCATCTAGTATTATTATAATTTATATTATTAAATAGCTGCTACTAAAACTATTGTAAGAGCAAAATAATTATGTGTGACCTTATCACACATAATTATTTACCTCGCCCAGATTACTTGGAAACAAATTAATAGATGTACCGAATCGCCGTTACGCGTAAACATGTAATTAACGTTCGAAAACAGAATATTCTAAAACAATATTCATGAAAACTCATAACCCTGTTATGTTTCCTGTATTCAGTGCACCAAACAAAAGGATTTTCAGTATTGCGAAATTAACGAACGGACCGAATTTAAATATAAAACAACTCGAATGTCGTACTCGCTTAATAATAACAAGAAATCTATTATTATGAGTAAACAATAACAGGGATTACCTATATTTATTCAACGAAATATAATATTTACAACATAATACAAACATAGAATTAACAGACACAAAGTAAAACTCGAAAAATATTTATGAATTACACAAATACAGAACAGAACTGATGGCCGATGGGGCAAAAAAGTTCTCGAGTGGCGGCCACGTATTGGAAAGCGCAGCGTGAGGCGGCCCCCCACCAGATGGACCGACGATCTGGTAAAGATGCGGGTGGCACAAAATCGCTCGCTGTGGCGGAAGTTAGGTGAGGCCTATGTTCAGCAGTGGACGTCATTGGGCTGATATGATGACACAAATATTTGTTTCATTTGGGAATCGAATCCATGTGTCTCAGCATGGCTCAACATGGTGGCAAGGCGACGTCACGGTGACAGCTTATTTACAGCTACAACTCTCGTTCTGTTTACAAAAGAAATCTGATATTATATTTAATATATTTCCCCATAAATTATTTGATTGAAGTCTGACTCCTGAGGAAAGGTGCCCAGAAGACTGGCCACTTAAGACGCTGGATAGCAAGGCTAATGCGTTGTCCCGGGTAGAGGCCAGTTTCGTTCTGGAACCATAGAAATCTGCAACAATTCTACAATTTCGGACACCAAAAATAACTATTACTATTATTTTTCGTATTACAAAACAGCTAAAAAACTGATACTTTATTGCTGCTTAACTTTAGAATATAAATAAGAACCTAATTGCGATCTCGATAATCCCTCTAAAAAACCTAATTTTGTTCTGTGGATTTTCCATTGATTGATTTAGATGTCGTTAGAAAATATTTTTAAATTTAAATAAGTACTACCTTTGAGAGTGCTGTTATTTTGAAACATTTATCAAATATATTTATCGATTTATTATTTATATAAATTTCTTCACAGTAACGTTAGTAATGTAATGTTATGAGCTGGATTTACACAAATAACTAACAAAAAATATATTATTTAAAGGTACTAAAAATGTAATTTTTTTTGTTGTTTGTCTTAATTGTTTTGTCATTAAAACAAACTTTGTAGGTAGGTACAAGAAAGTTTAAAATATGTAACAGCTGTTGTTGGTGTTGAATGTCAATAAATAAATTATAACATAACATAACATAGCATCACGCCTTTTTTCCCAAAGGGGTAGGCAGAGGTGTTTCACACCCACATTTCGCCAGCTATGTTTGGTCCCATGAAATAGGGGGCGAAATAAATTATAATAATAAAATGATATAACCGACCAATTAAACGTCGAGATTGCGAATAGGATATCTAATATACAATTATCTATCCAATTGTTCATTAGCAAATCGTCATTATGCGTACAATCGTACATTGAACGCCGAACCTATACAGAATTTGCTCTCGTCAGTACATGAAACAATGATCTCTTTGTATAATGGTAATTAAGATGTAAGGTTATAATTATATATTTAATTCACAAATTAATATGATGCAGGTTGTGTGTATTTTGGGTACCATAATATTATACAGTAAGATAATATAATATATAATAATATAATATTCTACCACATTCACACAGCGCCATCTAGTACCAAAGTAAGCAATTATATTTGCTTGTGTTATGGGTACTAAACAACTGATATACTACTTAAATACATTTTTTTTTTGTAAATACATACATATTATAGATAAATTACACCCAGACACAGAACAAACCTTCATGCTCATCACACAAAGATTTGTCCTGGGTGGGGATAGAACCCACGACCTCCGGCTTAGCAGTCAGGGTCACTAACCACTAGACCAACAGGCCAGTCAAACTAGACCAACAAGGCCAGTCCAGTATACAACTATTTAAAATTGTAACTATGTTTTCAAACATCAATATTCTTGTTCTAGAATTGGTGTCGATATAGTTTATACCATTCATCAAATGGTTAGTAACATTTACACTTACACTAAGTATTCTATAAACAGTTTACCATGACCGATATACTCTTACTGTAGCCGTAAACATTGTGTTGCATGATTACTCTATTTTTATTGGGCCAAAATAAGGGCAATGGAGTTCGAATACCTTCGATAACCTAATTTCGTTACAATTTTGTAATAGTGATCGATAAAAATGTATTTGTTTATTTGCAGAATTTACAAAATTTTATGAACAAAGCACCTTTTTATGTTGTCATAGACTGAAATTAAAATAATAATATTTCACCATATTCATACAGCGCCACCTAGTCCCTAATTAAGCGATTAATTTGCCGGTATTATGGGTACTAAACTTAAATACATTTTTCTTTGTAAATACATACTTACATATTATAGATAAATTACACCCAGGCACAGAACAAACAATCATGCTCATCACACAAAGATTTATCCTGGGTCAGGATTGAACCCACGACCTCCGGCTTAGCAGTCAGGGTCACTAACCACTAGAAAAATAAATTATACATATTATTTATGTGTATTCCACAATGGTAGACATAATTGCAAAAGACATAATGGACCCTGTAGGACACAACAATTAAATTTCAAACATAAAATTTTATCAAAATTTTATCTCATTAATAAAATCAGCAATCACAATTAGTAATTCGAAAAACAAAAGTTTGTACTCTTATGTATACACGATTTGTTAATTATTAATAAATAAAAAATCTATTAATTGATTTTTTTTGTTCTGATAGAAAGGATTATGGAAATGCAATAGTGCTTAATAGGTATATCAAACAGCTATGATTGGACGGCCTACTCTGGATCTCGACTTACTTGATTTTGATATCGTTGACTGCCTCGGTGGCGCAGCGATAATGTATACGGTAGCGGTTTCTGGTGTTTCGGGTTCGATTCCCGGGTCGGAACAAATATTTGTATGATCTATCAATATTTGTTTCGGAGTTTGGGTGTTTTTCTATGTATATATTTAGAAATAGGTATATGTGTTAGTATGTTTAACGATTTTCTAGATCCTACAACAGAAGCTTATGGCTAAATGGCAGTGCGTGAAAATATTGCAAAGTTATTTTATTTACTTATATCATTCTCACTGCGAACGGTCCTGTGCCGCCTGCAACCAACGGCCGCCCGCCACCCTGACCAGGTCGTCGGTCCATCTGGTAGGGGGCCGTCCCACGCTGCGCCTCGCAGTGGCGTAAATTAGGTGAAGCCTATGTTCAGCAGTGGACGTCGTTGGGCTGATATGATGATGATGATGATGATATCATTCCCACTGAACGAGCATGAAAGCTATATACATATTATGGAATTCAGTTAATTTGCTTTATCCCACAGCTGGACAATCATGGGGGAGACCATGACTTCCATACTGTTCTGTCCATAGCCAGTGACGACCAGTCTTTAGTGCCTATGCCGATTTTAATTTGTATGAGAACAAGAGCACTTAAATATACGAGTATATTTATGAACAGAATGTAACGTATTTTTTCACATGCATTTTCATATGATAAACATAATGCACATTACACTTAATAGCCTGCAGAGAAGCTACAACTCAGTTGAAAGTGGAAATCATGTCGGAGCGAGCTCTCTAGCCTGGGAACCGGTGTGGAAGCAGGTCACTATAGTACTATAATAGCTCTTACGATTGTCTTTAATCGTTTAGACAATTAGAGAATGAGACAGAAATAGCACTATGGAAAATCTCAGAATCTTCATCTCAAGTATTACGATGATAAAGTATAAAAGTGCTCAGTTCTTATTGGTCGTAGTGTGTTGTTATATAGCATATAATCTTCCTTGGAACTATAAGATTTTTATGAGTAATAGGTACACAAAATCTTATCAGTTGGATAGACATTCAAATATTTCTAAATACATACATACATACGAGTAGTGAAAAACCAAAAAAATATTGATATTTTCCTCATCTCTTTTAATAACAATAATATTATCTCTTTACGATTTACGATTCAATTTATCCGGTCGTAAATTAGCAGACTTCAGGCCCAGCAGGCAATACATCTAGAATATTTCATGTGACCCCCATGTAAGAACCATGAAACAGAAGTTTTATCAAACCCAAGGATTCGGAAACGTGAATTCCAATTCAGTGAATCCGGACAAAAATGCCTATTTCAAATATTTTTCTGAAATTAAATAATGAAGGTTAGTTTTAATTAATTTTATGTTTTTCGGAAATCAGAGGTTGTTTCGTAACTATAATAGTGATGCATTCTTCAATGGACAGCTGATTTGAGCAGCGATATTGTAGCTTGCAATAGTTCTTGGACTAATTAGCCAGCATGTGTGACGTTGGATAGAGGTCATAGTAACAGATGTAGCGGATACGGAAGCGGTAGCGATTTTGTATCAAAAGGTTAGTTATTTTTTACAAAGAATGTAAACTTGATAAAGAAATTGAGGTAAATTTAAGTTAATTACTTTGGTATTCGAAAGTATGGAGATAATTCCAATAATTTTATCGATTTAAAACCATAACAGTTAAAATTACGTTTCTGTGATTTCTACTACACTATAATAATTGTATTTATATTTTCTGGCAAACAAGATTATGTACGACCCGCTTGATGGTAAGCGGTTACCGAAGCTTATGGACGCGTGCATCATCAGAAGCACCACTTGCGCATTGCCGATCCTTTGCCTATTTACTCCCTTTTTGAAGATAAATATGGACCGACGCGGCGGCGGCGTCGACCTGGAAAATGTTATGAGTGGCCGTTGCATACCCTGATAACGCGTTAACGTGGCTCACACATACAACAACTCTTGCGTAAGGGCAATTATTATAATTGACTGAGTATATACCTATCTAAGGGCCGAAATTTCTAGAAATTTCGTGAAAATTCGAATTCGATTTTTTTTATTTTTCGAAGATTTTCGAATAAATTATACTACGACATCATCACTACATAGTATAAAACAAAGTTGCTGTCGCTTTCTGTCCGTCCCTATGTATGCTTAAATCTTTAAAACTACGCATCGGATTTTGAAGCGGTTTTTTATAGATAGATTTATTAAAGAGGAAGGTTTATAGGTATAAAATACATACCACGCGGGCGAAGCAGTGAGAGAAGCTAGTATTAAATAAAACGCGGTCTCTTCCGCTCCGCATCACTCACATACAAACCTTCCACACTCACATCTGAATAATTACATAAAATTATATACTGTGTTATTCATTACATAAACTTTGAGGTTTTCACTTGACTACGTATTGTTTTTTATATATCAACATTATCAACGATTCTAGCCACATTGTTATACAATTACATAATATGTTAGAGAACAGGCCCATTTCTAGCTAATGGGAATAAGTTTGTGTTTTGTAAAAGCGTGGGTATATTAAAATATTGCGTAATACTATTGAAAGTTGTTTATCCGTTCGTTTTTGTATGTTCACGCGTCAACTGTTCAGTTGATTGATAAGAATTTTGACGAGTTTCGGTGAAACTGTATTGTTGGGCACACTTTCTTTGTCTTTTCACTCGTTATTATCTATCTAATAACCATAACTAGGGGTCACGCCTATTCCCTCGGAAGGTAAGACAGAGGTACAAAGCACCGACATTCCACCAGTTCTGTTAAATTCAACCAATGTAATAAATTATATTCCAATATATAAATATTGCACCGTATACCCTAGAAGAAATTCTATGAGTATGTCTGATCCACTAACTCGCACTAGGCCAGCGTGAGTGGATTATGGCGTAAACCCTCTCAACTCTCTAGTTAGAGGAGAGTAGACCCGAGTCCAGCAGTGGGACTTAATGGGTTGCTAATGATGATGATGATGATATGAATAATTCTTAATTCTGGGCTGATACTGATAATTTAATGAGAAAATAATCCAATACCATTTTTGTCCGACTCGGGAAGGGAACCCGGACCCTCTTACTCTAATTTTAAAATAAAGGTCTTATTTCAAAATTAATAACATGCAGCTTGAGTACCCACCGCCACCTACCGAACTGTCACAGTTTTTCTTTCATGTAGCAACGGCGCAAAAGAATTTATGCCTAGTGCCATTCCAATATTAAGCAACCGCCGATACACAACTATTTCTACTAATCCAATGCCGATTTTGTTGTTACGAGGGCTAAACTGCTCGTATTTAAAAGCACCAATGTAATACACACAGTGAGTTATAAACGCGAAAGTGATTAACACTTTCTAAATTGTAGTGCATTTTCTATTGAAGATGATTCCCACACTCAACAAAGTATCGTTTGAGATAGGGGCCGAATGTCACACCGAAGTGTAATATGTTGTGTAATTAAAATATGAGTTTCAATAAAAAAACTAAAAACTACTAATCGCGAGTTGAACTCGCGTGCACCACCACACTGACTATCTTCTAATTCAAGAATTGTCTCAAATAAATAGGATGTAATAAAACTAAAATAAAACGAATCAATTGCTGAAAATATTTAATTAATATAATTATTTTCTTCGTACAACCAACTTCGGTGAGAAGAAATTGCTACAAAAATAATGTATTTAATAAGCACGCTATGACCAATAAGAGCTGAGCAGTGACCAAACAAAGATTCACGGGAGTGAAGCTCCGGGCTGTAAATAGCTACCTACCTACTTATATTATACAAAGACAGACAAAACACTTTATAATTACTGCCAATAACTTTTCGGATAGGCTAACAGATACTGCAAGTAGTGAAACGGCCCAAATGCAACGGTGTGATATACATCCATAGCGTGTCGCTAATTTTTTAATAGACGTTGGTATGCGGACAACTCGTGCGCAGTTAATAATTATTGACAATACCTAATTTGTCTTATGAAGAACGATATAAAAATAGCTTAAATAAAAATATTACTTACGCTATTAGATAATAAGCGTTATAGGGTAAAGAACATTAATTGTAAATTAGATTTTTTTAATTGGCAAATAAAGTACCTATACTTCAGGCAATTATCTATAATATCTATACAAACAAATAAATTTAAAGTGTGGAAATAACAGCTTTTTAGAGTAGGCATATGAAAGATATACCTAGGTACCTATGTTACTGCAAAAACACACTAATTTTTTTGTCTGTCTATCTGTTTTTTGAGGTAGACTCCAAAACGGCTGAACCGATTTCGACGGGACTTTTACTGGTGGATTGCTAATGCAATAAGAACAAAAATTTGTCACATTTTATTTATTTATAAATTTTATGATGAAGAAAATTTTATTTGTCGGGAAAAATAACGATGGGTGGTATTGTCCGGTTTAACAATACCATCTTAGAATTTTAATCTTTTGCGTGGCAAATGTGTGGTTGCAGATAACCTTAGAATAATATAAGGACACAACACATTGACGAAATGAGACACATCAAACAAAATTTTGTTGTTTGTTTGTTTTATAAATAAAACCTTGCAGCTGTGCCTATGTCCGGCCGGCCTGTATCGGCCATTTACATGAACTCTGCGCCAGGAAAGGCAATGATGTGGATGAACCTATTGGCTGTGAAATTTTAAATAAATTCTAATTTTAATGGAAAGGCTCGGGGACATTCCATTTAATGGATTGTCTATGTCTATTATCTGTTACACACCAAGCCAATTCACTATGACATTTTCAACCTTAATGGATTTTCCACGTATTGTAATATCCTGGGCCAGCTGTTTTGGTGTTAATGAATGCATTTATTGGATTTATTAATATAATTAAACTTACTTGTAACTAATACTATGTCACATTAGATAGCAGTTTGTAGGCTAATTTACACATGCATAATAATCCGTGTAGTGACGGATTAAGAATACATAATGTCACTACCCCATTTCAAGGCGTGGGTGTTATAGGAGGCGACTAAGGGAATAACCATTTGCGTACAAGAGCACTGCGAGAAACCAACCCGTCTGGCTAGCCACGTTCTCTGGAGGATACCCATGCCCATCGGTGGGACATTTATGGGTAGAAATAATGAAAATCACGATCTACATGCATTATTATCACTACATATTACTTAGCTTAAGCCATATTGACCAACTGCTGTGTGTGTAACTGCTTCAAATGCCTTTTATTTTACAGATGAGGGTATAACAAAAACGTTCACGTGTGCTCGGCCGCTGGTTGGCCAACATGTCTTCCTGCAGTTGGTGGGTGTCGAGGGTTCCTTGTCACTCTGTGAGGTCGAGGTTTTCACTACTGAAGGTCAGTCAATGTTATTATTTTTATTATGAATAACAAAACAAATACATTTTAAAAAATTGAGTCAGGCCAACGATATTTTACTGCTGCGAAAAGAACTCCTCTTTATATCTTCCATGATATTCTTTCCAACCTTCTCGATTTCCTCTCTTTAAACTTTAGCAAAAGTTGACAGCAGAATGACATTCAAAATGACATTATTAGTTCTTCATTTGAACACCTAAAAAGATAAGTCGGTGGCGCTATAGTCAACTCAAAATAATAATGTTAATAATAATGTTTGGACATTCACAGTTTCACACATAGTGCCATTTAGTCCCAAACTAAGCTAATGCTTGTAATATAGAAACTAGACAATTGATATAATACCTACTTATATAACTTTTTTTTTGTAAATACATACTTATTATAAATACATTACAACTAGAAACATAACACAACATAACAAAATGGTAGGAATCAAACCAACGACCTCTGTCTCCGCTGTCAGTTTGTTTGTTCCCTATTAGACAAATGAAACCTATAATAAATTATCGCAAGAAGTTCCTTAGGAAAACAGTCTATTGCGTTTACTGGCTGGCAATTAAAAATATAATGTCATCTAGTTTGACATTTGACTGTCAAAGAAAGAAATGTTTATTGATTGCTTTTATCGAGTTTTAGCAAAATCGCATTTAAAACGTAGTGGTTATATCTCTTGGTACAATAATTTGACTTGATTTGGTAAATATATCATTTACAATTATGGCGAATAGGTGGGCGGGATTAAACCGTACTGTATTCAAACGAACCTCGACTTACTTTTTGGCGGTTACTTTGGGCACCTTCTTCTTCGAAAGAGCTTTTGAGGATATCACTTTATACATTTACGAGACGATAAACAAAAACAAACTATGGAAACATATTAAGAAAAATTATGAAAAAGAAGAATGATATTTTTTTCTTAATTTTGAATTTTTAACATTGGAGTGTAATATTATTTGAAAAATTTTCATGCTTGTATAGACATGGTTACATTTTAATAAAGTGCTTTGTTCAACAGAGTGTTTGAATTTTAATCATATAAGATTGAGGCCCTTTTGCTGAGTCGAGTTCATTAATATATTGGCATCATCAAGGATTCAAAATATTTTGAGCGTTGAAAAGCTCAATAAATACTATAGAACCTATGGATCAAATATATGTCCTCGTGTGAATGGTTCAATAAAATATGCTGTATATTATGCAATAAGTTGTAGTCACCCTTTTCAACAAAAATATCTAATGATTGTGCCAATATATTAATGAACTCGACTGTACTTGATGGTAAGTGCATGGTGACTCATACATACATATCATCATATATACATACTCAAATAAATTCTGTTACGTAAGTCTCAGATAGTTAATTGTGCACTTGTCTGCCAGTGGTGAAACAGAGCCCTACTGTCATTGATATCCAAAAATAATTAAATTAGTTTGGTGGTTAATAATCAGCAACAGAACTGGGTCATTTTCAAAGTTTGTGCATATAAACTTTTCCCTAACTAAAAAGTCATTTCCGTTTATAGTCACCAACCCCATAATATGCTAATCTAACCACGGATATAGAAGGCCATTTTTGTCATAACCAGCACCTATGTACCAAAGTAGTTATTGGCAATCTGGATTGCAAGAAAATGCCTAGAATTTACGTCAACTTTAAAATGCCGCTCTGGTACTGAAGTACTATGTAGTTCAACTGGTTGTACAAACGATACACTACTGTAGGGTTTGTACAACCTCAAAATATACATGCATATACACACAGTGTCACTTATTATATTAGTTTAACACATTCCGGGACATTCTACTTTTTGCAATTGCCTTTATTATGACATTACAAAATCCCATACATTATATCATGCCGTCTATAACCGTACTACCATATTACGTATATTTTAAATGTTATGAAGCGACAATAACGGCCACCAACGTTGACGCCTAAGGGCCGAACATCATACCATTACTAACACTGGTAACGTAATGTGATGTGTGGCGGCATCTGTAAAGAAATCAAAGCAAATACCCACTATAAAAACCGTTAATTCCAAGCTAAAATATTAGGTAAATAGCATTTGAACAAAAAGTTTATATTTTATAATTTCCTACTTTTACCACATATTTTTATTCCCTCAAGTAAAAAAACAGTATTACGGTATAGTATAATACATATAATAATGAAACTAAATTATATTATAAGTAAAATTGACTTTATTTACCTTGTTTTTATATTAGTTTAACTAGTTGTACAAAAAATAAAAATTCACTACAAAGCCGTTTGTACAATTTAAAAACGCGTTTGCTTGATTTGGTATGAAGTTGGCATTTACTATACAATACATTTATTGCCAGTAAGTAAGTTGAAATGGAAATATTTTCATCCAGTTAGTTCACTTAAAATAATATACTGATAAATATATTACATTGCGTGGTATCTGGTCGATAAGGTCACAACAACAACTGTACTGTCCTTATCCTCTCAAAAATAATACCAAATGTCGTAAGAAGACATTAGTAAAATATCAAGCAGAGTCCAACTGTGCTCCGTGGAAGAAAGAAAGAAGTTACTTACATAAACAAAAGAAAAAAAAAATGCAATTAAACGTCCAGGAAAGTCACTAAGTAGCAGTTAAATATCTATACTGTTGCATTTTGCCTCATGAGTGTGGAGCCCCAGGGGTCCAATTTCTCTTTTAGTTTTTCTTTTTCTCCCTATTTCACTTGACCAGTAATTTTTATATATTTTTTTTTGCCTATGGGAACACAGTCATTTTATGTTCTCTTAACATTGATAACCATTGTACACTCAGTTTTTAACACTTTTCGTTTGCAACAGTAAACGTAGTACGAGTATATCACCCGTCGAGAACGTTGTTGTCCAATGAGACGAAATCATATGTATGTATAAAAGCTATTTTTTGGTAAACCCATTTGTTTTACAATTAAAAGAGAGAGATAGAATATTTTAAAAGTCGTGTTCTATGTAACATAGAATACCATTCTTAGTCAGAAAACTGTTCTACTGTAGGTTGACGAAACCAATGTACCCGCAGGTAGCAGTCGGTCACTAAATGCATGCTTAAAATTTGCCGATACCATCAGATAGACCACAAGCTGGACTGCTACCGAAATATCGTGATCGAAAATAATTTGTTCTAGAATTTTCCAACGACCGCTGTGCTCCTCCTGGAGCTCCTGCTGACATTGAGCTGGCAGCTTTCTCTAGAAGCTGCTACGAATTTAACGTGGCTAAAGGAGCATCTTTTGAAGACGCAAGAAAGCAATGCCATTCGCATGGAGGAGATCTCATTCATGGATTCCAGGTAATATTATCCTTACTATAGTTTCTTTAATAATTATAAAATACTTGCTTCCGCTGATGGCGTTGCCTGCGGAACCCTAGAGAATGCGTTATTATTAATAGGTTGTTTTAAAAATCGGTGACGCGTGTTGCCAGCGTCCATATCCAATGTATCTGTTGTAAGCTGTTACCGTAACAGCTTACAACCGATACATTGGATAATCCAATAAGATTACGTTCAGTACGTGTGCAATAAATAAATTATTTATTACATTCACACCTTTAATCAAGTGCCGTACACGTGGTATTTTAATCAAGTGCCGTACACGTGGTATAGTGCAGATAGGTAATTCCAGGGAAATCACAATCAGTACACATATTTATGTACTATTTGCGTACATTCCAACATTAATGTGACAGGTTTTCAGGACACTCGTCTAAAATCAAAATGTTATTTGCATAACATCCCGGCCGGCAGTACCAATGTAGATTCCACTTTGTGGAATTTATCTGTACTAGTCAAGTGACCATCTGCTAACGGTGAAGGAAAACATCGTGAGCAAACCCACATACCCTAGAAGAAATTCTATGAGTGTGTCTGATCCACCAACCCGCACTAGGCCAGCGTGAGTGGATTATGGCCCAAACCCTCTCAGCTCTCTTGTTAGAGGATAGGAGACTCGAGCCCAGCAGTGGGACTTAATGGGTTGCTGATGATGACGTGACGGATAAAAGCCGCAAAAGGCACACCAGGAAAAAAAAAGAAAAAACGGAGAAGTTTTCAACAAGTAGTCCCCCCAAGCCCAGCACACATCCCGGAACATAATATATCTAAATACAAAAATATGTCCTGCTGTGCAAACTACAAGTAATCAACATTATTTTGTATGGCCAGCTGACCTTTAAATTTATCATTTAATCCACGCGTTTAATTATTATCGGTGGTAACAACCACGCATTACCCGATCTATTCATTGAATATAAAGCTTTCATTAAATGACTGTAAAAGCCTGCACTAAACGCGTTGCGGTGCGGTAACACACAGCAAAAATAGCTCTGTATGTCGTTTACATGCCGCGCCGGTGCGGCACGGCAACCTTTCATTCCATTCGCTGCAGGACCGCGGCCGCGCCGCACTGTGTGGGCAGTCTTTGTCTATTAAAAGCTTTGTGAATAGCTTTCAATTAATCGAAATTCGAAATAGTACTGAATTCATGTTTTGAAACTGATATTAATTATTTCTTTTTAAAGATTATTGTTTGAAAATGCTCGTTATTTATCAAAATAAAAAAATAATAATTAAGTATCATCGTAAATTCAATTCTGTTATGAAATTGAAAAAACAAGTCTTGTTATGAAATTTATGTATATGCGTTTTCAAATTTTGGATATGTTCTTCTACCTTTGTTGCTGTGTGTACACACAAGCACACTGAAAACTCGAAACCGTCCTAATTGAGATTGTACTCGATTTGAAATAATCTAGTGGCCAAAACAATTGTAGATTAGGGATGCAATTTACGGCATTTTTTTTTCTATTTTCTTTGGGAAAATCCATTTTGTATTCCGCCAGACTATGATACGAGTATATGATACAGCCGTTCTAGCGCGATTGAGTAACAAATTTCTGTCCACCCATCCATCCAAGTGTTGTGCGACCAAGGGAGTAAACTTAAGCAGACAAGAGCACTGCTAGAAAAGAAAAGTTCGATACAAAACCCTTTTTTTTTTTTTACTTGGGGTAATGCCTGACGCATACCCCTCGGTCTTGGGGAAAGAAACGGGGGGGTTATGTGGGGCTCGCACCCACTAAAACCCCAAGGTGTTCCTCTCGTCGCGCTCTGCTGTGGTCACGGGAGCGCAGGAACATTCGTCCGCGACACGATACAAAACCCTATACCAACCCGTCTGGCCAGCGTGGTATAGTAGGCTAAATTCCATCCAAAATGTTTGGAGGACACCCGTGCCCAGCAGTGGGATGTTTATGGGTTGAAATGATGAATGATAATAACTTTTACTCTACATAATAATAATATATTTTCATATTGCATCTTCTTCTAACATCTCTACATCATCGTGATTGACTGGTAGAAAATGCCTGTGGTATTAAGTCCACCATCGGTGGTACGGAGATAATTTATAAGATTGTTGCGTAAAATGCCGGGTTGGAGTTCCATGTCGGTCATAAACAATGTTGAGCTTTAGGTCAAGATTTTTTTTTATTTTAATATGGCAACATCCACAGTAGGGAACAAGCCCTGAGCCTCGGTGGTCTTCACAAACATACAGTTAACAGACACAGACACAAAGTTCACCCAGACTAGAAGCTAATATCTTTGAAGCAGGCAAATATTTGTCTCCTGTGTGACAATCGAACCCACGTCACTCGGCACAACGATGTTTGTGCGGAGGCGACCCCCACCGTTATGGTGACAATGGATCAGACGATCTATAGATCTAATGCCTAGGTAATACGAGTAGATAATGTAATAGGTGTGACGCTATTGTCAATTAAAACAGATATAAATCGGGATTTGTTGGTAAGCCAATTTTTATCTTCCGATTATTATCATAAAGTTCAAATTTGTTTAGAGTATTTTACCTCCTGTGGCTCTTTTAATTACACTATTAATACGATATCCTATTCTTTTAATTTCATTGTATCGTGCACACAATACATGTGTCAATGTATCCATACAACAAAGAAAGAGGTTTTAATGTATCTACCTACGTTAAGAGCTAACGGTGTGTCCGTTACTTCGACTATTAACAATTTTAAGGTGTTTCATACCGCTTATTGTGCTCAGTAACGCAGGGAATTTACATAACTGTTATTAGCTTGTAGAATCACTTGTAGGTTTTATTGAGAAGTTCTTGATTTTTTAAGCTTACCTACTGTTATTTTGTCTTTAGTAAATCATAGTTGTAAAGTTCAAATGTCTTCCAAAAAGTGTATAAATCGAGTTTTACTTATTACTCAATGTTTATTTGCGATACACGAATGTAAACTTAGTGCGAGATTCACAGACCGTACTTTGACTTTACTTTGAGGGAAAGTTCAACTTTCAACTAAAATTATGTTTCACAGTCCTGTCAAACCCTTACTTTACTTTCCGAAACCATACTTTGCTTAGTAAAGGCGAAGTCGACGATATTGGCGACTTTGGCCGCCACCTTATCAAAGTTTTCTACAAATCAAACGACATTTTATTTTAGTCGGGTTATACCTACGTTCCTTTCATATAGTGATTTGACGTATGACGTTGTTGTTTTATCTATGGACATGTAAACGTAACAATTTTTGTCTCTGCACGTGCTTTACTTTGGGTTCATACTTTGCTTAGAAAAGTCAAGAAACTGTCTATGAATTTCAAAAAACGTAAAGTAAACTTCGGCGTTCAAAGTATACTTTGAGAAGACGCCTTTGTTGTAAAGTAAAGTCACGACTGTGAATCTCGCCCTTAGATACAATAGTGAAATCATTGTGTAACCTGTTGGGCACAGCAAAGTTAGTTATTTAATATCGTAATTAAATTTAAAAAGTAAGACAACCGGAGTTAATACGCCTAGGGATTGCAGACCCAAGTATTTGATATTAATTTCAGCTTGATAATCTTGAGAAAAATATTCTTGACAGACAGACAAACAGACTGACAAACAGAAAGACAGACAGACGGACGACGAAGTGATCCTATGGGGTTTCGTTTTTTTCCTGTTGAGGTATGGAACCCTAAAAATCATAAAAACCATTAGGTAATGTTAATCATAATTACTTACTGGTTAAGGTGGCTACCTCGCCACAAACATCGCCATACCGAGTGACGTGGGTTCGATACCCACACTAGACAAATCACAGAACAGAGATAGGTTTTTTAGAGAGACAAATATAGGCATTCACATTATTATTATTCATAGATATTTGTTCTTGTTTGAGACTGGGTGTATGTTTGTAAAGTCACCCGCGATCCAAAGCTTGGTAATAGTGCGGGCGTCTTTTAAAAAGAAAATCCTCGATGGTTTTTCTATACGTACAATATATTATTGTGCTATAAAGATAAAAGTAAGTGTACTAAATAGAACACAATATTGTTGCAGGGTGCGACATCAAGTTTCCTCATCCAAGAATTAGAAAGAAGAAAGCCTCAGCTGAAGACTCAGCTGGTGTGGATCGGTGCACAGAAAGAACCAGGAGTCACATCCAGAACCTGGAAGTGGGTCGATGGTAAGTTTGTATTTAATAATGTTTGCCACTGTCGCGCGCTTCGATTCTCTTATAGGATAAATATTTATTTTGCAAGAAGCAGTGTCCTGTTAACGAAGAAGAAAGAAGAAAAAAATATTTTTATTTGTACGCTAATAATATCGTGATACTTATTGATGGTTGAGCTGTGTTACAACATAAAAGAAAGATACACAAAGACACGTGTTTTTTTCTTTTACAAAGTACACATACTACGCCCACTGCTAAGTATTACAATATTATTAACAGTTTGTAAAGATGATAATTTCATACTGACTGCCTCAGTGGCATTTTAAAATACACAACTGATTTCCTTCTTTCTTTTAAATTTTGTTTGTAATTAGGTATTATAATGGTATTTACAAATAAAGCGAGGGTGTGTCAGTACCCCTTTGTGGAACTAAACCTTTATAATACATAATCGTATTGTATGTAGCGTTGTTAGAAGGCTCGGAGGCTCACTCTTGAGTGAGGCTCGAGCCTTATTAGAAGGCTTGTGAGCCATATAGCTGAAGCTCGAGTCGAGGCTCGAGCCTCCGAGCCTTGAAGGCTTGGGCTCATTATCCTACGTAGGTTGTCGTAGGTTCGTAACGTTTATATGGACGCATTATTTAATAATTACTTTTATGATTTGAAGTTTATATGAGCTGATTGACTCTAAAATCGATATCTGACGAACCCTTTGACTATTTGACATAGTCCAGAAGTCAAAATTTACAAAAGTGGCCGCCATCTTGAGTCAAAGGGATCGTCAGATATCGATTTTTGAGTAAATTAGCCCAAAAACAACAAAGTTCAAAATGTCGGACATTTTTACAATTTTGCATTTTTAATCAAAATTATGTGTCCATAAAAACTTTACAAACCTACGTAGGATAATGAGCCAAGACAAAGCCACAGAATAATTAATAGTAGGTACTACAGAGCTCATGCTTGAGCCTTTTTCAAGGCTCTGTAGCTCGAACCTCGACTCGAGCTTTGTATAACTCTGAGGTGACTATTTATTTAGAAATATTATAATAATTATAGATATTAGTTTCGAGTCTAAGTGAACTTGCGACGCAGGGCTTACTCCCTTGTGGGCGTCTATTTAAAGAACCAATAAATTTAATTTTAAAATAATAATCTAATTCTCTATCTTCCAGGCGAGATAGTATCCAAGCCAACATGGGGAAAGGACCAGCCGAACAACTATGGTAACGGTGAACAGAACTGCGTGGTTCTGGATGGAGGTCGCGCCTGGCTGTGGAACGACGTGGGTTGTAACCTCGACTACCTCCACTGGATCTGCCAGTACCGTGAGTGTCATACTAGGTACATATCTGTTTTATACATAGCCCGGCGAAATGCACAGCGAACGTCGCACAGGTATTTATATCAAGTATTTTTAGAAAGAAACTTTTATTTGGTGCAAACAACAATACTAATGTTACACAGCTGATACGACAATGATCGCTCTATTTAAAACATTTAAAATAAAATCATCATCATCATTTCAGCCTATTGCAGTCCACTGCTGGACGTAGGCCTCTCCTAACACACGCCATAGCACTCTGTCCTCCGCCTTCCGCATCCAGTAAGACCCAGCGACCTTTTTTAGGTCGTCGGACCATCTAGCTGGAGGGCGTCCTACTCTACGCTTGCCGAGTCGCGGTCTGTAATAGGCTGAAATGATGATGATGATGATGATGATGAAAATAAAATAAATGTGTAAAACCGCATTTCGCTTAAACTTCGCATTTACACCAAACGGGTGTCTTGTTCAGCATGTGACAGGTACACAGAACCCGGCGTTGGTTTTTAACTGAAACCCATTTGCGATAGTAAGACACAGACACTTATTAAAGTTCTTATTTATAGCATGTTTAGGTGGTAAGGTGTAAGGTTGCGGGTGGCCGCTGTGGCGAATATTGGGCGAGGTATATGTCCGGCAGTAGTTAAATTTATGAGTACCTATTATTATATATTCCGATTTAATAAATAGTGGCCTGAGTTTCAACAGCGACTGGCCTTATTAATGTTACGCTGGCGCATTTTTGGCTTCATAAAATGTCATTATGTGTGTGATCTAGGTATATGAATAAACGTTAAGAGTGAAGGTAGTGAGGTATGAACAATGGATATTAGTTAAGAGCGAAGGTAATGAGTTAAGAGTAAAAGTAATGAGGTATAGTAATAGGCTTACAACGTACTGCCTGTGTCATGATAACAGGAGCATTCAGCTCCACACCAGGTGATGCTCTAAATGCACTGCTTAACCTAGCTCCACTCCACCTCTACGTGCAAAAAGAAGCAAGCACCTGCGCTTACAGACTACACACACAAGCAAACCCTAAGTGGGGATCTCAAACACTGACTAAACTAAAGGAGTCGGTATTTACACACAACATTCTGAAAATGCCAGCAGACGGCATGCACACAGAAACAAACTTTATAAAACACTTCCAAATTGAAATACCTGAAAGGCAGGACTGGCTTAATAACCAATTACACCTTAAAAAGGGAAGTCATATTTGGTTTACAGACGGCTCCAAAATAGGACCTGATGTAGGCTGTGGCGTCTTCGGTCTAAGGCCCAAACACAACCTTAGCGTTAGCATGGGCAAAGAAGCCTCAATCTTTCAGGCGGAAGTCTATGCCATAACTAAATGTGCTGAGATCAGCCTAGAACGAAGACTAAAAAACCAAACAATCTACATCAACTCTGATAGCCAAGCAGCACTATTGGCACTAAACTCTTTCGAATTCAACTCAAAACTAGTTAAAGATTGCGTGAGGATCTTAAATGACCTAGGGGAATCTAACAGAGTCATAATTCGATGGGTCCCGGGACACACGGGAATAGAGGGGAATGAAAAGGCGGATGCACTGGCCAGAAACGGGGCTAACAACCCAATGAGTGGTCCAGAACCTTTCTGTGGAATTCCCAAACAAAGGGTCCAGACCCTCCTCAACGACCTATGCCAAAATAAAGCGCAAAGAGCGTGGCAATCTGCCCCAGGACAAAACCACTCTAAAGCACTTATCAAAGGCTATAACAACAAAAATACCAAAGAGCTGTTGCAACTCAACAGGTACAAAACGTCGGCAGTGACAAGAATACTCACCGGTCACTGTAAATTAAACTACCATATGTTTAAACTAAACCTAAGCCAGTCCAAAATGTGCAGATTCTGCCAAGAGTCAGAAGAGACAGCTATGCATGTCCTATGCTCATGTGGGCCACTTATGCACAAAAGGAGCATCCTTTTAGGACTGCACCAGGTGCAACCAGATGAGATACAGTCTCTCTCTGCTCAGACAATCTGGAAGTTCCTAGCCTCTATAGGAATGAGCAGAGAACTATAAAACAAAAAGGGGCGCTACAATAGATCAACTCTGGTCGAGGTAGCAAGGAGGCCACTAGTGGCTTCCGGCCCAATTAACCGTAATAATAATAATAATGAGGTATAAACGATGGTAAGGAGTTTGAAGTGATGGTGATGAGGTCAAAAATGTTTATGAGGTATGAGCGATGGTGATAAGTTTTGAGCGATGGTGATTAGTTTTTAGCGATGAGAATGAGTTATAAGCGACGGTAATTAGTTAAGAGCGAACGTAGTGAGCGCCTTTCCGTCCCTTTATGATACGTTAGGTTTTTTTTCTAATAGTATTATCCTACTTAGACTCAGTAGTGGATAAGCTCGCGAACGATTAAATAGCATTGTATTTGCGAATTTTGTCTTTATTGCCAACGCTTTTAAACTTTAAATGTTTTTCTTATTGCAGTTTCAACGCTGATTTTGTTGAATGTGTCCGACCATTTATATCTTATATGAATTATGTATAAGGTCCAAAATTGCTCCGCGGTTTTACTATTATAATTCTCTTCTACTGTGAGTGCGATATTAGCTCTTATGAACTATAAGTGTAATTAAACTTTGTCCTCGACAGTACCACCGACTTGCGGCAGTCCAGACAAGCTGCTAAACACTACTATTGAAGGAAACAACTATAAAGTTGGAGCCGATATCACTTACCACTGTCCTGAAGGTCACATGCTGCTCGGAGACAGAACCAGGAAGTGCATGAAAGATGGCTTCTGGTCGG
Organism: Laspeyria flexula; assembly: GCA_905147015.1. Classification (NCBI taxonomy): domain Eukaryota; kingdom Metazoa; phylum Arthropoda; class Insecta; order Lepidoptera; family Erebidae; genus Laspeyria; species Laspeyria flexula. The sequence goes on along the minus strand of LR989949.1, from coordinate 5,754,364 downwards.
GCCAAGCGCCTAGTTGTAAATGTGAGTATCAAAACCATTCATATTAATGCCATATATTTTCAGTTAATATAAGATAATGTAAGACAGTATGCTTATATTATCTTCTAATATTGTACTACTGTCAATATGCGTAAACCTATTTTTGTAATTTGGTTATACTGTGGACGGCACGACGGACGAACGAAGTCAGGCTAAGTTACTAATAGCCTGGGCATGGATAATTGGGCATAGCTAGCTTTTGATCTAGTCAAAATTTATTTGTGACTAACAACATAACGTTACTGTTAGCCTGTCATCATAATGGGGAAAGGCCTTCTTATTGGAAGATCATTCTGAAATAAAGAATCTGATTAGGACTTCTCTGCCAGGCACACTAGTATCTTTATAAAGCTCTATATAAAATATAAATATATTTCAGACGTGGACTGCGGAGGACTGACTGATATCCAAGATGGAACAGTAGCGCTAGTCAATGATAGAACGACTCACGGTGCAAAGGCAGTGTACGTCTGTCGAGAGAACTACACCCTTGTTGGAGAACCGGAGCGCATGTGTGGTGACGGCGGCATATGGACCGGGGAAGCTCCCAAGTGTCTCTTCGATTGGTGTCCAGAACCTCCTCCTGTGACCGGAGCCATCGTGTCTGTAAATGGACACAAAGCTGGATCACTCGCGACGTATACCTGTCAGAATGGATTTATCTTGTTTGGACCACCGGTAAGTTAATTTTCATTGATTTGGTTTGTTGGTATCTATCGCACTTTGTTTCTGATCATAAGTATGTAAGTATCTCTACACGGAATGGATCTTTTACATCAAACTGCACATTTGAGAAGTGCCATCATATCATATCTTATATCTTACAGAATAAAATAAAATAATTAACAAATAATAAGGATAAAAAATCCCGCGAATTCACAACATTATATTCTATAAGGGCCTCTGCGTGTTGGTAAGAGAGAAGTACAGCTGTAAAGAAACGAGATATTCTACAAATTTACTCACTTAGCAGTTATTTTTAAAGACAACAATTGCAATTGATAACAATTTATAAGTCGCTGAGGACATAGCAAAGACACTAATTACATTTGGATGTTCAAATAATGATGATCAAATAATGTCTTACTAATTTATCAGATGAATTATTACAAGCCACTACTATCAGGTGTTACTCACTGTCTATACGTCACTTTTAGAGCGTGACCTGTACCCTCGGCGGTTCCTGGTCGGGTACAACACCATCTTGCAAGTACGTGGATTGTGGTACACCGGCACAAGTGCACAAGGGTTCATTTAAACTGCTCAACGGCACCACGACCTTCGGATCCATTGCACAGTTCAACTGCGAACCGGACTACTGGCTGGCTGGTGCTGAAACACTCACGTGCAACAGAGATGGAAAATGGTCCCACGATATACCGTCTTGTGAATGTAAGTGTAAAAAGAACTATTAACGTCTTATCTTCCGAATTGGTTTGAATGAAAAAACAATACAAAATTTTGAACGAACCTTTTCCGCTTTCTTAATTGAATATCGAAGTCAGCGGTCAACATAAGCTAAGCTTTAAAGTTAAATGCTCGTGAACGCCAGGACGGCAATTTGTCCTTTACCTCAATGAGCTCTAGAAATTACCTCCTAGCCTACTACTCACTAGCAAAAACATGGTACAAATAACTATATGGCTGCAGTCTCTTATAGAGTGAAAGTACTTCTTCAACAATCTGCTCAATTTCAGCGAGATTACGAATTGACGATGAATTATGTTCTCGAACAAAGCTCTAAGAAATATAGTCTTTTCTTCAAATAAAATGAGCTGGTAAATAATATAATTGTTAATTTATCATAAAGTACATGAATATACCTACATAACTTCTTAAGAAAAAGGAAAAGTATACTTGTTCTCCAGTCGAATCATAATAAAAATATAGGTTCGCTAACTCACCGATTCATTTTCCAGTAATATCGTGTGCCGACCCTGAAGTGCCCGCGGGTGGGTACATGGAGGCGTACGATTATAACGTACACTCGACTATCGACTTCCATTGCGAGAAGGGACACAGGCTCGTCGGAGAAGTTAGCCTCATCTGCCAGCAGGATGGAGAATGGTCCGGCGAGTCACCTAAGTGCGAATGTGAGTAAATAACCTTTAATAAAGATAGTGGTAATCAACTGCGACCGGCTACCAAGCCATTACAGACAAACATATCTAAGTAGTAAGTAGGTTGTAGATTAAGAAAGTGTTATAGAACAAATATATTATTAGTATAGCCACATGATATATAGCATTGTAATGGTAGTTTCTGCGCGCTGCGTCGCCCGCGTTAAACGAGTATATCAATAAAAAGTAGAATATCTTTAATGATTTAAAAAACAAACAAATTTACTTTTACGTTTAGCTATGAAATAAGTTGTGATTATGATGATGGATTGAATTAGTCATATCTTAGCGGCATTACATTTAATTTAATAAAAATATATTACATTCACAGCTGCAATCTTGCAGAAGACAGACGTTACCCATTCAGCTCCGGCCAGCAGTTAAATAAAAATAGAATCGTAATTTAATTTAAAATACCCTTTCAAACAGTCATTTTTCAAATCGGTTCAAGCATCTTCAAGTAATCGGTGAACAAACATACATAACAAAATATAAATCTCTATTTTAAAATGTAAGAGCATCAATAAAAAGAATAGATATACGTATACTTATTAATTAAAGTTACTTTATTAAGTTAAAAATTAAAGTTATCACTACAAATAAATAACAAACATATCAGGCTTAAGAACTCTTTTAAAAATATTTAATTTTGAGCCCCTGATTTCTCTGGGTATTTTGTTTTACCTATGGGTACAATATGTAGCGCTCACTAATTAAATAACTGAATAACTGTAAATTTAATCTACCTATATAGACAAATAAATATTTCTGTTTCTATACCTCACTGAATTTCATACTGATCCAAATATATCTTCTCCTACAGACGTCGATTGTGGCAAACTGCCACCTCTCCCGTACGGCGCAGCAGAACTTCTGAACGGCACCACACACTTGGGCAGCGTGATCCAATACTCTTGCACCACAAACTACAGACTTGTTGGACCTTTGAAGAGGATCTGTACTGAAGATTATCAGTGGAGTGATTCTTCGCCAAGATGTGAAGGTGAGTTGGATGGCATGTTGAAAGCATAATAGAACATTGGGTTGGAAGCTATTTTCTATGCTATATAATATATATTATATTTATATTTTTTGGAAAATAAGCTAATTATATAATGTAATACATACATAACTTCGACTGCTGTGTAAGAGGTCCCGGGTTCGATTCCCGGGTCGGGTAAAAAATGGTATTGGGTTTTTCTATCAGGAAATTCCAGTATTTAGATTTTCCCGGAGTTTGATAAACAAATGTTTCCAGTTGATGACAATAACATAGCTGGCGAAATGTGGGTGTAATACACCTCTGCCTACCCCTTCGAGGAAAAAGGCGTGATGCTATGTTATGTTAACTTCTCATACGATATAGCTGTTGCCCCGTGCTTCGCTTCCATGGGTCTTTTTTTGGCCACTATTTAGCTCGAATTGGTCGTAGCGTGATTTTAAATAGCCTTCTTCGATGAATGGGCTATCCAACAGTAAAATAACCCTGACATTTAACACGTTCGACCAAACCAATAGAGAGTCAAACAAAGAAACAAACTCTTGTATTTTTGTGCTATTAATATTTTTATTGACTAGAATAACTTATTATAATGTAAATTTACAGAAATCCGTTGCTCTGACCCTGTTGTACCTGAGAACAGTATAGTATCAGTGACTGGTAACGACCGCAACCATGGTCGTACCTTGATCAGAACATCTGTGGCAACTAGTGTTGGCAACAGTTACCGTATTGGAGCTCTCATGAAGTATAGATGTGAGCGGGGGTACAAGGTTGTTGGGGAGAGCTTGTCGACTTGTGAGGACAATGGACAGTGGAGCGGTGTTACTCCGAGGTGTCAATGTAAGTTGAGGAGGGCTTTTCTTACTTTTTAGGGTTCCGTACCTCAAAAGGAAAACAACGGAACCCTTATAGGATCACTTCGTTGTCCGTCTGTCTGACTGTCTCTCCGTCTGTCAAGAATTTTTTCTCAAGAACGCGTTGTGGTATAAAGCTGAAATTAATATCATATACTCGGATCTGCAAACCCTCGGCGTAAAAAATAAATCAAAATTCTAAGTTAACGGAATCAAAAGATACAGCCGTTAGCATAAGGTTCCCTTAGTCGCCTTTTACGACACCCACGGGTTGAGATGGGGTAGAGACACTACACGGATAAGTTTTTTTCGGTTTTTTAAAAACTGTATAAATATTTGACGAATGTGAATGCTTTTATTATTTTGACAATAGGATGGATTGTTATGTTTTGGTCATAACCAAAACATAACAATCAAAAATTAAAAATTAAACTACCATAGTAGTTTAATTTGACTCACTAATGAGACGTCAGCGTCTGTATATACTAGGACGCTGTCGTTCCTAGTGGCCAAGCAGTGAGAGGACAGCTCTAACCGGTGAAACAAGCCCACGGCAGTACACAAATTTTCAACCTAACCTCATATTATATATTTACTTTTGAAGTTTCACATTACATGTTTAAACATAAACGATGCTAATTCACTCAATTATCTTAAAACCTCTAATTATGAAATCTGATCGAAACGTCAAACCTAATAAAGTGACATGACCACATGAATCCTCATAATAGATTTAATTCTATCCAAATTAACATCGTCAATTCTAAATATCCACTTTTTATAATCGTAGATGTAGACTGCGGTACACCAGGCTTCATTCAAAATGGCAAGGTCACACTGGCAACCAACGCAACGTACTACGGAGCGGCTGCACTGTACGAATGTGATGAACATTGGCAACTGGATGGCGTCTCCAGAAGACTTTGCCAGGATAATGGCACTTGGAGTAGTGAGGCACCTGTTTGTATAGGTAAGAATAATACCTATTTTTATAGATACCCCGCAAACAGCATAAGCGGTCACCGTAGCCTATGGACACCTGCAATACCAGGGTATCACGAGCGTGTTGTTGACTCTTTAAACCTCTTCCTTCTCCTATAAGCTCTATCAACGCATCACAACAGTACCTACTATATTGTAATTTCCGAATAATTTTACATGAACATAAACGTAATTCAACTTTAACTGAACTGTTTTAAGTACAGACTTAACAAATATCCAAGACTATAATAATATACACACGCATCAACTTATAAAACTGCTAGTGTGGATCCTGATTATAATAAATTAAGAAAAAAAAGAAACAACTTTAATATAATATTTGAAACCTATTTTAATATATTTACATTCATAACTTATGTTACAGAGATCACATGCCCAGACCCATCGATCCAGATTAAGGGCAGCATCGGCCTGCTGGTAGCCACTTCGACCCTAAGCATTGGAGGTGCAGCACACTACAGATGCGAGCGAGGGTACAGCCTCAAAGGAAATCAGTCCAGGACTTGCATGCCAAGGGGACAATGGAGTGGAGCACCACCAGTTTGTATACGTAAGTCAGTTATTTCATCATCATCACATCAGCGCGCGGATCCTAGGTCTATGGTTTAAAGGCACTTATTTATTAACTACGTATTCTGACTGTCACCCTGGTGGTCTTACGTCACTACTGTACATGTTGTTTATTATTATTATTATTTTCTCATATCAAAATTTTGTTGAATTTGATTTAGTATGGTGTTGGTTCTGTATCTTTCTGTCATATTTCAAAATGTAACCAATTAAAATTGTAACAACTATGGCGATTGAAAAGAGTGGCCTGAGTTTCTTGCCCGACAACCTCGTGAACGAAGTCGCGGGCACAGCTAGGTTTAAATAAAGTGGGTATAAAGGCTGCCTCGATAGCACAGTGACGTGTGTACGGCTGCGGCGCAAGAAGTTTCGGGTTCAAACCATAACAGTAACTTACCTGAATATTTTTTGTCCACAGCCATCGACTGCAAATCTCCTGGCACGATCGAGAACGGTCGCATTATTATATCGAACAGCTCAACATTGTTCGGTAGCTCTATCGAGTACCACTGCCTACCGCAGTTCCAACGAGTTGGGCCGTTCTTACGCAAATGCATGGACGATGGGAAGTGGTCGGGAGAGGAACCCAGCTGTGAGATCATATCTAACGAAGCCGCTGAGAATGGCACCTTGCCACTGAGTGTGGGAGTTGGGTGTGGAGTTGTGCTGTTCCTTTTGATGCTGCTTGGAGTCATTTATTTGAGGCTGTGAGTATATTTATATTTTCTGTTTGATTATCCTACGGTGTGTCAACATATCGCTCCCCGACAGTCATCATCATCATTATTAGCAACCCATTAATGTCCCACTATTGGGATCCTTTTCTATCTATAGAGCTGAAAGGGTTCGCGAAATTAGCCGTTTCTAAAGATTTATGTTATGATATTTTTGTATTATACAGCAATGTAATTTAGAAAGAGCTCCTTAAACTACAGGGTTTATAGTTTACATATTAAGACACGTTTTTTATGTGTATCTTGTGGCTTCAGCATTATCATCAACATCATTTCGACCCATAAACGCCCCATTGCTGAGCACGGGTCTCCTCCAAATAATGTTGAGGGAATTTCGCCTACTGGCTTAGATACACTTCTAAGTTAAGTAATTAAATTATTGACGTAACATCATTCTGATTATCATACATCAGCCGTAGGACGTTCTCTGTGTTCAAATTATGGGAGAATATTAAGAAGTCATTTCAATATTTTTCCGCAGCCGAAAAGCCACACCAGTGAAGAACACAGAAAACATCGAAGGTGCAGAACGAAAAGAGGATCAGAACGCTGCTGTGATGAGCTACGCTACTCTTCACGACACGAATGGGCGACACATATACGACCACGTGACAGACAACGTGTATGACTCGCCTTACAGCGAGAGAATCGCTGACAACGTCACCTACGGGCGACGAAGTGATACCGACTCGGCATACGAGCCCGAACCGACGGGACCCAATGCTGTAGTCACCATCAATGGTGTAGCCGTTCGCTGACCGGTGAAGTTCCACTTAGTGACTCGAAAGACTTTCTAGGTAACCTAATCCGACGCTTAATTGGTGTTCCTCAATGTAACGTTACCTGTAAATTTCCCCCTGGTTACCATTGACTCGAGTGTTCAACGATACGGTAGTTTTAGGGTTAACGAATGAATGGTAGGCCAACCCTTACTAGGTATTGTACCAAAGATGTAAATGTGTTGGAGTCGTATCTAATGTCTAAGATTACAATATTTCTTTAAAAAATATTCCCTTCAAGTGTTTGATAGCTATTATTTGGGACAAGGGAACTAGATTCTTTTTATTGCTCATTTGGTTGAAACGAAGCGAATTTTGAAAACAATGTACCTAATTGCTAATTGTCTTATTTTTCCATATTACGTGTATACAAAACACCTAGTCTTTAATAATGTAACTAAATCGAGTGTCATCAATCTTATATTAAACAAACCATTAATATTTAAAAAAAATTACAGCATTCAATCAGCAGGTTTAAAAGGGTAAAAGAATTGTAATCTTAAACATTAAGTAGGTATGTAGGTACTTTTTATTCTATTGCTGCATGAAGGAGAATAAAAGGTATATAACTGTAGGTACGTCTTTAGTTATAGTAAGTGTATTTATTGTTGTATAACGAACAATTAGATTTGATGCCAAAATAATTCTGCTAATTGCTTTGTAAACGCATTACATTAAGGAATAGATTATTTTCTATTGTTCCTTTCAATATATTAGTCTTATATTGGGATTCTTACTAGTGAAATTATGATTATTGTGTAAAATTTTAATGGTTTTTGGTAGATATACCTAAATGAATAATTTTACAAGTCAGTGTCTATCCCATTTCGTTTATATAAGCATTTCCATTTTATGTTTTGTAAATATTATTTACTTAAGTACTGCCTGTAAAAACATATTATATTATCGTGTCTTTATTTTGTAAATATATTTTTCGATCAACTATTTGTGGCCTAATTCTAATATTTTTAATTCTAAGTAAGTTTACGAAACATACATACAGTAGAACTTCCTTTATATTTTTTTATGAATTTTATTTACATAGGACAAAATAATTCAATACGAAATAAGCGTATGGAAGCGTATTCTCGTATTCTATATCTAAGCCATGGCCTATAGAACTAAGACCAGAAGACTATGTTCATTAAATTATAATTTCTTAATACCTACTTTGATCTCGATTTTTCTGTTTATTTCAGTCCAGTCACACCCAAACTTGTAACACTGTTACTCGTTGGGGAAAAACAATCCCATCGTGTTAGTCGATGCACCTGCTTGCAATTTTTTACTCCCAACCACCCCACCACCTACCATTGCCAAATATTGGTATTACTGGATGGGAAAAAAAAGTTGCATCGAGTCACACTGTGAAATGTCGCTTTCCCAAAATATCAGTCAAATTTTTATTAGAAAAGAAATGTCAAATAAAATATTATTATTATCATAATCGATAACAGTGTTACAGGTTTCGGTGTGACTGGATGGGAATAAACCGATTTTTCCAGTATTTTTACTTCACCACTGCCACATAGCAACACCACTGCCTAGACCATGGCTATGCTCGTAAACAGCGCTATATTTAGTGCGTATTACATAGATATTACGTACCATTGTAAGTTTTCACAAATCAACGAGATTTTAACCTAACGATGTGATTAAATAAAGTTAAGTGTTCATCATTTGACTTACATATTTTTTTGTTATATCTTATAATGTACAATAAAGTTTATTTAGATGGATTCGTTAAATAAATGTTCTGAATGTGATGGTGTCTTTCATTTGAAAACCTTTTTATTTTATTCGGTATTTTAATATTAAGAAATAAAAATGATTATTTTGGATTTTTCTATCTCACTTTATTGTATAAAATTGACAAGACATCAAGAAGACAACGATAGCTTTGTAACATTGGTATTATAGTTTTATGTTCATAAATAAAATATAGGTACTATGCTTATTGACATATGACACAGTACATATACTGAGGAAGAATAGAACCGTGCAATATCTCTATATTTAAAACATAAATGTAGTTTGAAATAGAAATTGAGGTTGCACGGTTGTTTAGAAGATAGTCTTAAATAAATGTACATTTATTATAAAATATTTATTAGGATCAGCGTAGACTAGAAGGAAAATAGCTCGCAGTTTTCGATGATAATAATGATCAATTTTATCGTCTCGAATTTAAATAAAGTTGTGATTTAAAATATCTAATCGTCCACATTTCCGCATCGTAAGTATCAGACGCATCGTATCAAACGGATATTTTTTCTACAATGCGTTCACCTCAGACCAACAAAAATAGATAGACAGCTCAAAGCGATCTTCAAAAATGAAGCCATCTGTTTGTATATGTGTGTGTTAGAAGGGTTGCCTGCCATTTGTTAACTGACTTCCTATATATACAAAGAATAGGTACTACGATCAGTTTAATAGGTACGTACGATGCGGAAAAAAAATTATATCAGTGATCTTTCAATGTCTAAATTATCTTAAAAACAACATAGCGCGCACCATTCAAATTGAAAAAATCACCCTCTATTTATTTTTAAACTAGGTACTTTTATTTGTACCTATCTTACATTGAAATGTATTAATTGGTAACAATATGTTCACCCTCACGCGAGCAATTCTCCAACTAGTCCAAATTGAGTCAAGTTTTTTTTACAAACATACATAAATATACATAATTTACCGATGCGGAAACAACCTACAATATAGCACCCCGCGTATAGTGTTTATAGATAGATAGTTTAAGACGTAGCCAGGTGGAGCAATTTCTATAGAAGATCCTCGACCTTAAAGCCCTGCCATACGGTTGTAAACTTGCCTTCCACAGAGGTGACCTTGGTGGTAGGTACTACCTATACATTGAATCAATATGAATAATATGTTAAAGATCTTTGACCTGGCAACCTTAAACGTACCTACCTACTCATCTTTTTCTTATAACATATCCACTCTCCGCACCACGATTAGCTATCTTAAAATTAATCAGAATTTTTACTTAAAACATACTTCCATAACACAAAAAAAATATATAACTAATAAAATAACGGGTAACTCACGTACACCTATGGAAGTCAGGCCTGCCGAGCGGGCTTCAACCACGTAAGACGCTAGGAGATATTTTTGGGGCAAGTGCGTCATTGCGGGATTGGATGATCCCTTAAACCCGGGTCCTGATTCTGACTTGTTTCCGGATCGTAAACTTTTTCGGCTATATTTTTACGCCTTAAAATATTTAATGTCAGAAAATAGTTTACGGTAAAGAAAATTTTAAATGTTAAAAGCTGTGATACATGGTTGTAAACTTGGCTTCCAGAGGTATCCTTGGTGAATTCCAACCGTGTAGCCGGTTGTCGTAAACCAAATTTCATACAAACTACGCGGATGGCAACCAAGCTCCCACCAAGGTCACTCTGTTGGAACGCAAGTTTATAACCGTATAGAACCTATTAGTATAAGATTTTTTCTACAACCATATATTTTTACCTACTATTATTTTGAATAAACTGACATTTTCGATAGATAATTTTCCGACAGCTCAGAATCAGAGGTCCGGCCGGTCGGCAGTCGCCACGCCCATTTGTGAGTTACCCGTTAATAAATAAAGACATAAATAATATGTCTCTATCTCACATCAGTTTTAATAACATTTGTTATAATATTAGGACATGACAAAAATTTACATAAAATACATATTTTCAGTCGGCAAACTCAAACTATACAAGATGTTTTAAATTAGTAGATATTTACGATACTAACACAGATCATTCACAGTAATAATTACAATTAGTAAATACAATCTTTAATTTTAATTGATTAAGTATGTTTAAAAAACCATTTGCGTAAGTCACTATTTTAATGTAGATAAAATTCCACTCTGCCAATGAAGAAAAACATACGAAAGTAAATGTCAAGTTATATATTAAACTTTTATATACCTACCTACAGCGACGCACGGTGGAAACAGGCATACGGCCCGCCTGATCGTATGCGGTTACAAATCTATTTCTGTTCTGTGGCGGTTACCGTAGTCTATGGATGCTTACAACAACAGAGGCATCACGAGCGCATTTACAACCTTTCAAAAACCTATTCACTCCTTTATTTAAAAATTCCATACCGTAGTCAAATGTTATTTCGATACCTGTTTTTAGCAAATCAGACTGATATTAACACTGCTATTGGATACTTTACTAGAAGAAAAATATGTTCGCCTTAATAATTATATTATCTAAACATGAACAATTTTTTTCATAATTTCTAGGTTCAATCTAGACTTTATTAGCAGTCCGTTATTTTCCAAAATTTACTTACCTATGAACGAATATTACATCTTATACAGTTATCAATATTAAGTATATGTATACAATAAACATGACAATTATTCCAATATTGATTACTTATAACACAGAATTAATTACGCATGCGATCAAACATTTTATCTCATGAAAACATTTATTTATTATAAAGTAGGTAAGTAAATCAATATTTTAGAGGGCCTACTTGGATTTCATTCAGTAATAAGTACCTGTATCCAGTCAGCACGGTACCTACGAATAATAAGGTACCTAGCCATCATACGTTTTCCATGTTGAAATCGTAAACCAAAGCCAGATACCATACTCACACAGTAAAAACCATCTTTCATTTTATTTTTTCCCCATCACAATATTGGATATCTAATAACTAACTAATCTAAATACACTCACACACTGAAACTGTTATAACGGCCTAACAAACATTCTTTTTGTATTTTTTTAAAGTTTATTAACATTTAAACAGAAATAGTACTACCTTTTATATGAACGATAGGTACCTACTTTTTCAAATTGTCTATTGAAGAAATATTTCGATATGCGGAAGAACTCGGGAAAGAATAACATTTAACACGACATCTAAAAATATAAGGTCTCTGAAATATTTATTGGACAAGTGAATAATTGAATATGTATTATTATTAAAAGATTAGCCTATACATATGAGACCTACACTACCTTCAAGGTAGAAAAGGAAGAGAACAGAAGATTTTTCATGTTTAGCAATTAGTGTTCTACGTCAAAAGATGATAAAAATAATTAAAATGAACTGGGTACTGTCATCTTTTTAACAGGCATGTAAGAAGTTTTATAAGTACAATTAGACTGTATGTATAGTATGGGTCGGGAGTTACATCTACTTGTTTTATAATCAACGCTATATTGACATAATACTTATTGAAAAAAATCTGCTAATAATCTGAATCCGCGATTAGACAATATTGTAACTTGAATACCTATTGATATGCATTACATCTAAAAGTCAAAAGATGAATACCAATATTGGCACCCTTTAAAAATCTTTTTAAGACGTCATAACCTCAGTTTGTTTAAAATACATAATAGACTTTATAGAAATGATTCTAGAGCTCAATCTCTAAAATCAATTTTATAGTCTGAAATAAATCATTATTGAAATTGGATTTTTAAGATTCGATATATTAAGTTGCTATCCCCTTCTGACATTTAGAATTGTTATTTATTAGTGTGAGATGTGGTGCAACCCTAACTGATGTCCAAATAATGCTTAGTGTTGTCAGTTAATCGGACAGAAATTTGAATAGTTCTTAATTCAGTTGGTTTAAATTTTAATTGTGAATTTTTTGTTTTTATTTAGTTAAGTATCTTTTCACTATGTAATGATCCGGGTAGGTATATATATATATATATATATGTGAAGCTAATTAATTATGTATGTTCTTGCGCGTGATATTAGTGCGATTAATGATATTCGTTGCGATACAGAACAACGTTTACAAACGCCTTGAAATACAAAATATCGGGGGCACTCTCGAAATAAAATTATTGATAGTATGAAAACAATTTCAGAACTAGGCAATTTTTTAAGCAATATTACTGCGAGGACGGCAGTTATTGTCATTTATTCCAGCCTACGTGGCTACGTCGAAGTTAAGGCGTTCTTAATAATAAGTAACCACTAGAATATAAGATCCAAACCTTCACCAAAGCGAAGACGATACCAGACCTCTTATTCTGAACTGTCAGAAAGTTTCCGTGCGATAATAAGGATTCAGGAAAAAAAAGCTTATACAGGTATTATACATAATGGTATAAAATAGAAGCCGTAAATACGCTTCATTCTTATATTCAAAAAATTTACAACGCGGAAACTTTCCGGGGCTTCAGAACACCAATAAACGTGCGATGAGAGACGTACGCATTTTAACATAGGCATTGTAAATATTAAAAAAATTATTAGCTGTTTTAAAACAGCTCTCCTTCTCTCTTTACGTCTCCGCTATGACTGACTCTGGATCTAAGACTTGATAAATAGGCACCTAATGAATTAGCCTAATGATAGTTTGGCCGTTATGTTCTTCAAAGTCATGGTTATACAGTTGTAATGACTATTATTAGAAACTAAACTGTAGCGAGTAGTACGTATATTTACTTAGTTGTTTTAAAACGCGAATTGCTACCGATCGAATCGGGAAGCAAATCAAAAAGGTATTTATTAATTAATCCTTAAATACATAACGATAGAGTAAAATATTCAAATAACGAATCGATTTAACTTTAGCGGTTATATTATAACACTTTTTCAAAGATTTTTGATCAAGATGCAGGTCCGCTGTAAGGCTTAAATCGTTGTAAAATTTTTACCTATCTACTCCTAATGAGGCCGAAATTTAGGCTCCTAAGGCCGAAGTCGAAATTACTTTATTTATAAAACCCTTCCTACACTTATCCTTTGCCATTTTTAAAGTATGAAAACAAGGAAAGCATACATTAAGTAAATAGCTTAATTTAGGCATTTTTAATTTTATCAGAACGAATTTAAGATTTAAAATATATTAGAAAGTTTTCGGATAACATCTTTCTTGAAATAGTCGAGGCTTAGAGTTTATATATTTAGCAAAATATATGTAAGTACCTACTATATGTTTATTAAGTTAGCGACCTAAAGCATATAAGCTAAATAAATGGGTCTGGATTAATTTATACTAACATCCGAATAAAAAACATAAATCATATTGAATTAATTTCACCCACTTTGTTTGAAAATCCATAAATTTAGCCTAGAATAAATTGAGGTTAGACAATACATAGCTTCATGAAAATAAAAGTTTTGTTTTTAATTAGTTTGATAGTACAGTTTCGACGAAATTCCTAATTTTTAACATTACAAAGATATATGTATTGTTTTATGTTTAATGGCAAATGATGAACATAAGATTGGATGGATAAAGGTAAAGGATAAAAAAGGTTAGAAGATACAAAACAAAACAAAACAAAATAATGAAGAACTGTTTATTTTAACTTCATCTTCAAATAAATAAAAACTTTAAAGAATAAAAAGTCCAGGATCACTAAATTAAAATATAATGATGGTATGCAAAATTTTATACAGTTTACGAATATTATTTTACAACTTTTAACAAAATTATAAAATGTTCATTTAATCAATCCTTAAGACTTTACTTTAACAAGCTTAGATAAAAGACCTTTTTTTTAATAATAACTAACGTTAATTTTATTACAGCTCGGCAAAAACTGAGACAATAAACAGCTACATAAACATGCGAGGTCTTTCAAACCTAGTTACGTAATATTTCACCGGTAGATATGAAAGCCTCAAATAATATTATCAATAACTGTTAACAGTACTACATCATTAGAAACAACTGCCGGGAACATGGCAAAGATTCGTGCAAACTGACGTACCTGCTCGCAGTTACAAGTCAAATGCGGCTGTTACGCCCCCGTTAATTTAGACTAGCATTTAGATACTACTACCGACTGAGGCCCTGGACTCGAATATGTGAACGGACCGCCACTGACGCCAATAATAATTATGAACTTGTAGGCCCACGTAGCGCCGCCCCACGCTATGTTACTCGAGCCTAGACCCTGCGCTGCGTAGTAATTTACATCTTAAGGTCTCCACATTAGAGTTTCAAATAAGTAAAAAGTATAATCAGGTTGGTGAATACAGTCCCTAGGTTGTATAATACACCCTGGTCCTCCAAGGAAGCTTGGCCTTATTTTAGTAGAGGCAAAACATATAAATATTTACTTTATGGCCCCGATAAAGTCATCTTTTAAAGGTATTCATTCGACAGTCTATTTCGCTAATACAAAATAGTTTAAATGATTGTCGTACAAAATCGATATATCACAATCCAATCGATCATAGACTATTGCCTAGGAAAACTATACATTAATATATTAGTAATTCGAGATATATATGCCGCTAAGATATTGATATATTGTATCACATTTTGTGTGGTATATGACGACTGAGGACTTCACAATACAATATCTGTGCGACATACATAGCTATATTTAACATATATGTATTTCGGGTGAATCAAGCCCGCTACAAAAAAGGCATAATGAATCTAATCTACTTTACACTTATTTAGGAATATGTCAAGAGATATCGACAAGAATTACACCTCGTGAAACGTGATAAAAATATGTAACGTTCTATATTAACATTAGCTAGTTTAAAAGATCATAATAATTATAAGTTTGTAAATATTAAGAAAACTTAAAGGCATGAGCCTATTATCATCAAAATGAAACAATTCCATCACAATTACCCGCACGAAGGGTATATCAGTACCTAAAGTTCAGTGTAAATCTATATTTTGTGTGTTTAATAAAATGTTTTAGTTTTAGCCGCTAAAAAGTGTTTTTTTAAATAAGAACCCACGAGGCGCCATCCATACAAATAGATACTATTGGTCGACGCCTCTAAGTACAAATAATGCGCTCAGTAAGTACATAATACTTCAATATATGCGTTTTATAGTTTAAAACATGTGAAAAGACAATGTAAACTAAAGACAAATGAGAAAGTACTCTACGCATAAATATGTATAATGTGATCGCGGACATATCACGCATGTCGTTCGCGCTCGCTTGTTACTTGTGAGTGCAAGTGAGACAGTATTACACCTGTTGCATGAGGCTCTACTTTATACGATGTTTAAACAATCTTTTGGACGATACAGACGTACACGTAAAATTACAGTTGAAAATAAATATAAGAATATAAATAGCGATACAATTATCAATTATATATATTACAAATGTCAAAATTGAAGAAGCATACCATTCATATAATGTATTTAAAAAATTCACTACTTTAAACGATGTTTAAAGAATCTTTTGGACGATACAGACGTACACGTAAAATTACAGTTGAAAATAAATATAACAATATAAATAGCGATGCAATTATCAATTATATATATTACAAATGTCAAAATTGAAGAAGCATACCATTCATAATTATAATGTATTAAAAAATTCACTCGAATTTTCCTGTCAACGAGTCTTTGCTTGTACGCACTACGTCCTTAAATATGTGTAAGAGTGTCTCAGACTGTTAATTTATTTGTCACTGTTATCAATGTCAGCCAATGTAAATGTTGTACTTTATAATAAAACCCATATTTTGATCAATTGAAACCTTTCTTGCAAGCAGCAAAAGAATATTTCACAAATTAACCATATATTAATTAGTATGATCTCATATTAATTAAAACAAATATTTCATTGGATAAAATAATAAAACTCATTATTTTGTCCCAATTTGACTAAGTACAGTTCATGTTTAGAATCGACTAAAATAATTAGAAATATTATCTAAATAAATATTTATAAACGAACGAAATCTTTATATATTTACGCTATAGAAGGAAGCCCATTATTATGTTACAAGTGAACACAACGAATTTATATGAACAATAAACACTGAACGAACTCAAGTACGACAATTCCAGATATTGTAATCAAATAGTGATCAAATAAATTGTAATGAGTGCGGTATCATTAACATAATATACAGATTTTGTACTTCAGTCACCGTGTTCTGTATGTACTTCAAAGCTCAATAATCCGTTATTAGATAAACTTGGCTAAAGCCAACAATCCCTTCAACTAAATTAACAAAAATAAAAATAACATACAATGGCGAATAAGATCAATAATTCATACTGGCTGTTTTTAAAAATTAATTATAACTTACAATATTTTTAGATAGGTGTAAAAGTTTGGCGGCATTAATAATCTTTAAACGGACTACACACTTTCTCCCGACGCTAATGGGAACCTACACTTTTGGTATATTTTAGTTAAGTGTTGCCTTTCAACGTTTAATAAATAACACGAAATATATGAAAAACCTTTGAAATAACAGAGTATAGAGCGACGGATCATCAATAGTGTACAGAACTATTGTAGGAAACGCTTGAAGTCGCTCACTTGGACAGTTTACTGATGACTCTTATAAGAGCTCCGTTCTCGTCTTTCAACCGCTGGTTTTCGGCTTGGAGAGTTTGTTGAAACTGAAACATTGTACAAAATAAATTGTCAGTACACATATCCTCGAAACATTGCGAACTCAAGCAATGTTCACGTTTTCATAGACAATGTATTATTATCGTGGTTTTGCATCGGCATATCATTCACAACATGTTTTTAACTGTATTCATGTATCGTATCGTATATTCACATTTTTGCAGTTTAACTAATATGTATTGATGTAGGACAACTCTAAAAATGTCCATTAAGTATTTAAAAAATAGTTCTAAACAAATTTCCATGTGAACATATAATCGCGGTACCTTGATATCTCTCCTACTCTGGGTACATTTGGCTACGTTCACCCGTCACGTAATTAATAAACTTCGCGCGATGAACAAATTCGACAAGTGCGTCTGTCTATATGTCTCAGATTCAGATATAATGTGACTATGTTAAGGTTAATTTTCTTATTACTATTGTGTGAAAACGTGAAACATTACTCTTATGCATGGGACAAGAGGGTAAAATGGAACAACGCATAAAATCTTATGATACAAGAACTAAACGAAATAACACACAACATAAGACAATAAAATGTAAATTTAACAACTAGCTAATCTTTAGTATCACAATATCAAAAAAAAAGTAAACCAGGGCGATTAATCAAAGGATGGGTAACAACTGGATGTTTTCTGGTAATGTATTGGTTGAGTGAAAAAAAATGTAACAAAAAATCACCAAATATCATAAATTAATTAAAAATCAACCAAAAACGCTTTTAATACGAGGGATTTATTAAACGCATCTTAAGTTAGATATCATAAATAGGTATCTATTACTTGAGCTATTTAACTATTATTATCAATTTCATCTACACTCATAGAAAGAACAATGTAAGACCCTATGTACGTATATCATAATTGCACGACAATAGTGTACACACTACAGTCGTCGAGCCGCCAACACTTCCCGACAACCTCACGTACAAAAGTATCATAATATCTGTACTCTCATAAAAAGCTTTAAAATTTATGTAAATAATCTTTCACAACTTCAGATTTATGGTATGCAAGTATAGTATCTAATTGCAACATCCTTTTCCTTTTTTTTTACTTTGACAAACAAACCTGTAAACAATCCATACATTTTTATATCTAGATCTTTCTTTAACAGGGCTGATGAGTACTATGACGTCTAAACCATTTTCTTTTGTTTTTACAGTTAAATGTAATGTTATAATCTTGATATTTATTTTAAACAGACGTTCATACTTCTAATGGGCGATGATTGCCATCATCACAGACTCCAATGTGTGTCTGTGTGTCCATGTTGCCCATCACGACCTATTCAATTACCCTGGTTGCATCTATTTATCACAGGCTATTGTCCACAAAGAGTAATTTGTTTCTACAAGGGACCATCATTACCGCAAATATTCAGGCAAAAAAAAAGTTGCACGGTCTTTTTTTTTGCCTTATATTATAAGTAAGTAAAAAACTAGATTTTTAGAAATTCGGTGTAAATGTAACTGATACAATGTTTTAACCATGTCAGTTTTGACGAATTAAATAGCCGACGAATATAAGCGGTAACAAAAGACGGGACTATATTATTACAAAATAACAATAAATACTAAAAGCTATATCACATATTTACAAGTGCGCAATGCTGTGTATGTTAGGATAATTCCAAACTTAAATAGTAAGGGGATCTCGTACACAAGAAAGCCAGACCAGTGCGCAGTGGTGGTAGCGACCAGGTAATCTATAGTTGGTCGTTCCGACAAAGTCCTCGATTCGTAGCTTACACCCCTCTCGATATAGAAGAGCTGCAGTCGCTCCGTGTATATGTAATTTTTCTATTCTTCTGATTGGCATACCCATCAGTATATTGATCACGTGATACGTACACCCGACACACACATATATAAAGTCAAAACATTCTAAGTACTTGCAAATATGTTACAATAAGTCATTTTGTGAGTGTAACAAGATTTAAAGAAACACAATATCTTCTTGATTAAATGACTGCGTGATCATTAATTAATGTCTCAGTGATAATTAATTGGTTGTGGTTGAGACCGTCCAGTGCGCGAGATCCCTAAAGTTTTTTAGTAGCTAATTGATGTATGTGTTCCTACATTATGACATAGAACTTTTGAACTCCAAACCTAAGGCCAAACACTCTTGTTCTTCTAGATTTGCTATTGGGACGTGTATGTAAAAAACGTATGTTCATATTGAAACTTTGTATTATATGAATACAAATGTGGTTTTCAGTAGGTACAGGTCATGCAACACACTCTAGCCATTTGAACGCATTGTGTTTTATTTATACCATTACTATTTTATAATAATAATTACTTAATTACACGTCGCAAGTTTTGTAAAGCCTGTGTGGCTAATATTGCCTTACACACGAAGAGAAACAAAGTAACCAACACACTACCAACACACCTTAATAAAATTAAAATTGGATCTTGAAAACAAAATATGTATACAAAAATTTGCTGGAACCTTTTAACGAACTATTTTAAAATGATTTATAATGATGGTTATCTGGCTTAATTATATTTTCATTTCATAACTATGCGTTATATTTCCAAACATGAATGAAGCAAAACTGCATTAACTGCACTAACACATTACGTTCTCTAAATTAATGTAGAAGACAATAAACTGGTATTCTGATAAAACACAATGGATTAAGGCGCGTGCGTGCATACACTTTCAGTTGCGTTTATAACTACAGACATGGATAGTGCCGTGTCAGACAAATAAATATTTCTTGTAGGTCTGCGTCTATGCGACCAGGTTGCTATTGATAAAGGGTTAATACAAACTGTATAGAAGAATATTCTTTGTCTGTTACGGCACGTGTCTGTAACGTTCCGTATCTGTAGATATAAACGCAGCTTTGTGCGTACGTTACAAATGCGTGACTTAAGAAAACACCAAACTTGTTGAAAGTTAAATAATGTATTTCATTATATAGTAATTGAACGCCAATTGCAATCAAATGTGCTATCGTGTTTACGGCATACCGTTCAATGTGTTAATTTTATAAATGCTAAAGTATTCCGTCTAATTATTTGTCTTTTACGGCAAAATTATTAAATGATGATGAAATTTGACGTATACAGGGTGTATACGACGATACGACATTAAATGACAAGGCAGCCAGTGTTAACCCTTATAAACATATTCTAATATGCTACTTACACATTATTTAAAGTCGAAAAATTTAAGAATATACAACCACACATTATTTTTCTATCATGACGTTTTCGACATGACGATGACAACAGTGCGGAACAGAGTAAGAGATAAGATAATATGAAAAAGTCAGAGATATTTAAATGAATTGAATGACGTAATGACCACATACGATCAACGTAAATACCTACAGGTTGTTTAAAACTGTGAACAACTGTGACATAAAGAAAGTACATTTGCGTCTAAACTATTGCAAATTTCTGTTAAATTTTTTTGGTATAGTCTTCTAACATCACATGCTACACGTGGTTTCATTTAATGTCGTATCGTCGTATACACCCTGTATACATATAATCTAAGACCTGGAATGGTTTTTTTTTTTTTTTTTTTTCAAATCATGTCGGTTTAGCGTAGAGAGAAGGGTTAATTAATTATTTCAAAAATGGTCATGATAATAATAGTGCGACAGTACATTGTTATCCCTTATTACTTAAATATTATCGCTTGCCGTTCAAGAGGCATTAAGAAAGCAAGCCTTAAAATTTCCAATCATATCTAACCTACATATAGATGTGTCACGCAAATGTAATGTAAACGAATAAAGTGTGGCTAGCGAAATGCATACGGAACCCAAATATGTGCTCGACAAATTAATATAAACATTATAACTGCAGCAGTTTTTAAACATTCGTAAAACAAATCTTCTGGTGATGCTTAGAAAACTGTATAGCGACAGTAATAGATTACTATGTGCATAAAGTTGTTTTGTACCGAGATATTTCAATTGTTTAATTTTAATTTATTTTAATAATATATGTCCCTATACATTCTATGCAAAGTTAAATTATTCTAAACATAGAACACTCAAATAATGTCAACAACTTGGTAAAAAATAATCAATTGAATTGAAAGTCATAACCAATTCCTTTTCAAGAGTCAAAATTTACATAAACGCATAATTAATGTATTTATTATTGAGAAATTACATCACAAATCTGTCAAGCACGGATTGTGGCTCAGGTAATGCATTACACTAGCAGGTGAGGCACGCGCCGCTCTATACCTCACGCAAGTTAGACATGTACCAAAGCATGCTCGCCATAACACACTGTTAATTGTGGGCAGTGGGCGGGGCTCGATAAATACGACGCAGACCCGCGCTTGCCGATCGTGCCATCTCGCTCACACGTCTTGTAAACAACCATGATACGTTCAACAATATACTTTAATATGCCAGTTTAAAGTAGAGTATTAATATGCAAAAATATCTTTGATAAAACTTTAATGTGAAATAATAAGTTTAGTAACATGTAAAGAAATAATTCAACTTTGTTTATTTACACAATAGTTAGATCACAAAGCTTTCTGCTATAACAATTCAAAAGCACAATTTGAAGCTTCAAAACTTGATGTGCATAGTAAAAGAAGCGATTGTCTGGCTCGGTGATGGATTAGACGTGTGAGAGCCTAAGAAAGTGTATATATGTAAAATATTTTATTATTTGTAACGTGTAAGCGAGAGCAACGATCGGTGTAGTACCGGCGCACGTCGCACGGTGACGCCACTGAGCTTGACGCGCAATTAATATACACATTTACCTATTTGGCGGCAGAGTTGGTCAATTTGCTCACGACCCGCGTAAGGGCACGATTCTCAGCCCTCAGCCTTTCGTTCTCGGCTTTTAGTTTTTGCAATTGCTATAAAACACCAACATGTCAATTTTATTATTACTTCTTTATTTAATCGGCGGCAGCGGCCATCTTGACGTCCGCCATTTTGTTCAGATTCAAACTTGTAAGCTAACAGTTATAGTATAATTTAAATCTATGTATGCAGATATATATAATGTGTTGTGTATGTGTCTGGCGCAAGTAAATCATTTACATCACAATTTAATACATACCTTTAATTCCTCCTCCATTTCTGATAATTTCCTTTCCATGGCTCTCTTTTCTCGTTTCTCGATTTCAGACAACGAATTTTGATTCTGCGAACAAATAGAAGTACATTTATAGACTTGGGCACAAACAATCACATAAATAAACATGAAACAAGTCACATGAACACAATACATCGATGTGAACTTACTACATTATACTACACACAAACTCAGCAAATAAATATAAAGAGTAGGGCTGGGCGACGTCAATTTGACATAATTAGTGCTGTGCAGTAGGCGGGCATTAGTCAACTATCTAAAATAGTCGAGCTAATTATGTTGAACAACATCGGTAGTCACGGCGAAGGTGAAACGTTCACGTTGCAAATACGAGGAAATATTTATAGATTGACAAAGTGTCAATTTTGAGAAACTAGAAGTACCTGTACAGTAGGCATAGTCTGTGACTCACACGATACATATACAGTTCTTATAAAGCAAAAGTAAAACTATTCTTTCAAATTGGTATTTGGCCCACTATGTATTTGTGAATAATTATAAACATACACCAAATTTAAATAATGTCTACTTTATAACTCATAATAATGTAGTTGGATTTTTTTTGGATTATTAGCTACTCATTAATTAACCTTTTGAATGACGTTAGTTTCTCAAACCTACCATTTATTAAATATATATATTATAATTTTCATTTTCTCAAGTGGATTAGATAAGCAAAAGGTTAACGGACACATCTTTTTTAATACTTTAAGCATAAATTAACTACTAACACACACAACAAAGAAAAACAAAAAAACGCAAGCAATTAATAATTCGCAAGTGCTTATGCACTCTATAATATATAAAGCACAGTTGCTTTTAGCTTATCTCATATAATGCTATGGCGACATGTGCAAAATTTGTCATTACGACCAATCACATAAAGGTCACATTAACTCTCCACCTCACGTTATATCACCGCTGTCAATAAATTTGTTCAACGTACGAGGCGAATGGTTGAGGGCAGGGAAATGGAAAGCGTATCGAGCAGCCGAGATAATGTGACCATGTTGTAGGAGCATCCCCATTTATCGCCAGCCACAAACAAAATTAACAATAAGTACAACTTTAAAAACATCTACTAATACTATGCAAACCAATTCCAATATATCAGAATCTCAGTGGAAAATCGTTTGATATGGATCAATTTCATTTATCAACCATATAGTTTTTAACACAAGGTAGTAATTTGCTAATTGAACAGGGGAACGATATGGCTATGGTCACACATATCGTCATCGTCACAGAAATGACAATATATGGAAATTGTTTTGTATGTGCAAGATATCTTTCTGTGACTGAGAAAGTACCGGTCACAACTCACACATGAAGCCAACTCATGGTAAATTTTTGTTCATCAACCTCAATGTTGAAAAGAAAAAAACTGAATATGCAACACTATTACCAGTAAGTCGGCAAAGTTTTAAAACATTATAAAGCTGAATAGTTGGTTTAAACGCGCTAATTTCGAAAATCGTTTTTCACTTATTAGATAGCTTGTTTTTACTGAAATCTTCAAAAAAGCGCGACTCTAATAAGTGGATCAAAATTATTTTACGTCAAAATATCATGTATAATGACCAAATCAAAACATCAACCAATTATCGTACGGCCAATTCGCTGGCCAAAATCTTTAAGTTTAGAAAAGAGACAAACAAAGTTGAACATGAATTGGCTTGAATAAACGTTCGTAGTGTTCGTACCACTTGAGTGAGCCTAGTGATAGTAGCGCGAGCCTCACGCAACTGTTGCTCGGAGGTCTGTAGCAAAGCGCGCAGGCGGCGCACCTCGCTCGACGACGCCTCGTACAGCGCCTTGTAGTCCTTATCATCAGAATCTTCTGTGCGCTCGCTGCCAGACTGAAACATACAATTTTATATGTTAATTACATTATAATTAATAATAGACACCGAACGCTGCAGTGGCGATGGCCGCATTAAGTACAGAAAACTTGAGAGAAACGACGGACGTTTAGTCTTATAAAAAGATTTGTCGGCTTATAGTTAGGAATATCTACGCAAACAGTGACAAGACAGGATTCATTGTATCTTACAACATGATGGCTTATTGTAATATTACAAATAGTTACAAAGCAGGTAATAAAAAATATTGTAGTAGTTTGAGGCTGGAGTGAAAATAATATTCATATAATAAATAACTTCGTAAACCTACGCTATGAGTGTGGGTAGCATATTCAAGTATTTTACAGTTATCAATAATATTATGTTATTTATGTATCAATAAATGATAAAAGCGCGCGGTGGGTTTGTTTAAAACTGCCTACACATTAAATTCTATAACACCTCGAACAAAATATACTACTTTGGTTTTAAAAGCTAAATATTTAGCTTCAGCTTTTTGTATTACATCTCTAATACAAGTTTCAGACTTGAATACTCGTAAAGAGATATCGTTTTTCTTACCTAAAACCAGTGCTTTATTCAAATAATTCGGGCGAACCACTAAGACCATGATCAGAAAATTTCATTACAATAATCATCTCAAAACTAGTTAACCACGTTTTAAAGATAATTGAAAAACAAACAAACCTATCCTTCTCAATGAAATTAATGTTTTTTGAATGAAGTATTGAAAAACCTAGAAACATTATTTAATTGCCGGCTACCATCCCCAAGTGTGGCTCCGCGCTCGCGTATAAACTTTGATTCGGCATTCTACCTACCAACACAATCCATTGTTTTATTGCTAAAGAATATATATCTCAAACGAAAAAATGTGCTAGCTTATAACTAAGACAAAAGCTAAAAAGTTCCCGATTGTTTATTGTCTCACATAAATCAGTTGAGACGCTTTCCACAACACGTTCTAACAAACAATCGTGATAATTATACTGAGAGAATATTTTTCTTCATAACGTTGTTCCAACAGCACCTACATTTAAAGTCAATTGTTCTCAGGTGTAGTAAAAGTGCGTGCCTTGTTTCATTGTTTTCCTAGTATTGTATGAAACGTTCACAAACCTACATAATGTAAAATGATAATTTTAGCAGTATTAAGATATTATAATAATATATAAAAACATTTTAACTTTTACAGAGTTGTCGTAAAGTTGCCAGTTGATCTGGTCACTGTGACCTCATCTTAAACCTAAGTACCTACTATCAATCTAAAGTAACAATTTTCTGAATTGTTAGTATTATGTAGTATTTAAAGCGAAAACAAACAGGTGTACGTCATCGGACCGAGGATAAACATTGAAAATGCAGTTGAAAAACACGTACCTACACTGGAACTTCTTAATTCGAAGTTTCACTACTAGATATATTGCACGTGCAAAACTCTCGTATTACGCGATGATCGAAACTGACCAAACCAGAAGCAACGTAAACAAACATTGAATCAGTTCTAAACAGACTGTTACTAACTGAATCTTTACAAGTTTTATCTGAACCGTCTCAGGATATAAACGTTTTATTTGTACTATAACTTGTTACGTACACAGTATCCATCTGACGCTAGGGAGTTGAGGCTGAGAGACCGAGAGCCGAACGAGCTACCACTTTCTAAGCAGCTCAGAGACCGAGATCGCTCCTTGTCCAAGTTGCCAGCCTTGTTCGCGCGTGACTTGCGCTCCGGCCGTACAGGTGGGGGCCCTTCAGGCACCGCTGCCGATTCCGCTAAAACCTCTGGAGGCACCTCCACAGGGTCCGGCACCTTCGCCAGCGGCACTGGTTTTGGTTTAAAGTCCTTTTTACTCGCCAACAACCTCTTGTCCAATTTTTTCAACACTGGCGTCATTAGATTTAATGAACCCAACGAAGCACCACTTAAGTACACACCCCCATAGCCCGAGCTTGTACCCCCGTATATACCAAGGTTTGAGGATGGCCGCCCGAAGCCGGTACTGTAAGGGTTATAGTTTCTATAGGCGCTAGCACTGTAATTTGAGTAATTAGACGTTGTGTAGGGATTGTATTGGCTACCGAGCATCGTGTTCAAAACACTTGGGGAAGAACTGTAATGCGAAGTGAGACTTCGCGGCCGCGAGGGATACCTATCTTGCTTACGACTCATTTTGTGCACATTTCACCGGGAGCTAATATTGTTAAACAGACGGCGGGCGAACGCCGCGCGCTACGTAAACACACTGAACGTTTCCCAAGTTTTATTCTACGCACAGTGAAAATATTGCGTGCGCCCACGATCGCGGTGCGGACAGCAGGAGCGCGCGTGTATGACGCCGGTGACGCACTGAGACGAGAGGGCGAGATCGGGAACACGTGAGACACACATCACCTGTAAATATAACGGCGTAGCAAGGGAGCGCACCCGCACCGCGCCGGTGCAAGGACGCCACACAAATAGAGATTACAGCCCTCTATTATTATCAGCGACGCCTCGTCAATCAGTCGACAGTTTACTTCATAATTAGTGAACCAATCGAAGGCCGACCGCGGCCGGCTCGTGCCTCCGCCCCAATCGTACAAGTACACAGCGCACAAGCTAAAAATAAGCTCACATCTTTTATATATATGGAATACAATGACCATTTACATAGGTGTAGATAATGCGAGTCGAGTGCATCGAACATCAAACACCGCACCTACTGAACTAACGTCACAATAATTTTAAAAGCATGTGCTCACTCCAAAGTGATATAATTTATGACTCGCGCATCAACTTCTTTTCTTTGTATTATACAACTATATATAAATTCTATTTTCAAGTTTACACGTCTCCGATTCAGAAAGCGGTGACCCAAATACAATCTTGTTGAGAACAGTCTAAACTAAACATTTGACTGAAACTTCGAACCTGATATTATCGGTAACCGCAACGCGTTCCAAATCATGCCAGGCATTTTATTACCTACCAGATATCCCATAGATTACGAGAGATTTTCTGCGCTATCTTAAAATGCGTGTTGAATCCATTGAGTCAGTGGCCCGTTTCTATTTTCCGTCAAGTCACGTTGGCGTGCCGAAATCGTTTTTCAAAATTTCGTCATTTAAACCAAAAATTATTTCGAAAGTGTCTCGTGAAACTCGGCCGTTAGCTCAGCCACGTGGGCGATAGAGTGTACGCGCTCGACACGGTGTCTGTCCTATATAATGGACATTGACAAAATACTTATAAATTGTTCACAATCTATAAATTAACATTTTAGCACTTGGCTAATGAAAACATTATCGAAATGACGCCGTGATTGTCACGGTGCGTTCGTGATGCGAAATTAACAGGTCAAGGGTGTGTCCACTTTAGTGTCGACGCGCCATTTATATTTTGAATTTACGAGTGTCTGTATATTGCGCCGTTTCCTGTTTTTGCATTTTAAATAAAAGCAAAAATAATGTTTAACAATCAGGAAAACTTTTTCTATGATCTGACGTAATGATTAATATTTTCCGTCAAATTAACATGAGAATATTATATGTTATAAGTATTATATATAAAGTATGGAATAGCTGTGATGTGATAGCTACGCCTACGGATGAATACGAATGTTTGTATGGCGGTTACATTGTGACGTCACCAGCTATGTGTTTGCTTGGAGCATCACCGACAGATACGCTAAAAATAATTATACTCCTTGGATCAGTGTTGAATGATATCACTATCAAATATATTACTACTTATTACAAAAGAATGGACTACAAAATAAATTGACACTAGAAAAACAAAAAGACTAAACGAACCTACAACGAAATCCATTAAAAACTTAGTTTTTTGTTACATGACATCGCAGACGAGCGTGTGACCCATCCGAAGGTAAATGGCAACCGCCACCCATCATCATGCCCATGTTTTTTCTAAAACAGGGTGGAAAAGGAAAAGGGAAATGTGTAGGAAACGGAAAAAAGGGAAAGAAAGGGAAATAGGGAGGAAAAGTAAAACGATGGTGATCGAGAGGGGATTGCGATTGCTCCACCGACAAGAGTTGAACGTTTATGTAAAAGCAGAAAACGAAATCCGTAACAAAGTTCTGTTCTCTAATAGTAGGTATACTTTTTAGTACAAGACTAACCAAATTAACAATTAAGTTAGCTCTGTCATAAGTGATTTTTTCAACCCAAGGAACAGTTATAAAAAAAAAATTGATACACCCTTTAAAATTTACGTGGCCTATATTAATGCTGGAATCTAGAATTCCTTCATGCATACTAAATGCATTTGGTGTACTAAATAGCTGAAGAGCAGTTAAAATTTCCAGTTGTCGTTTGTAGGTTTACGGCGGCTGTAACAATTTTAAGGAGCTTTTGAACGATATTGTTCGTGGAACATTACACTACTTGCGGAATAGTTTCGAATTGAATTTTGCTTTAGTAGTTACTTCCTTACGCAGGGTGTTAATGGAACGATTCGTTGCTTTTAGCGATTACATGGAATTCAGTTTTGTTATTTCCTGAGACCTAGTTATAGTGGCTAAGTTTAGGTCGACATTATTTAGAGTTGAGTTAGTTTATAACGGTTTGGTGTTACGGTTCTTCAGGTGAATACACGTTATTATTAATAGATACTTTTTTAATGAATGAGACGTATTCTAAAGTAACGGATATCACGGTGACGAGCTAGATCTTACATAAATATAATTTCATAAAAATACTAGTGAAAACGTACAAATATATTCCTTAAACGAATGTCTTGATTTTACATTTTGAAAAGATCTATGTTTATATACGGCCCTTAAATTTATTTTTTACCTTTAAGTCCACGTTTTTGTTTATTGAAAGCTTGTCCTTAAAAATCTTTTTTTATAATTTTTTATTTTTGTTGCGCATTAATATAACCACATGTGTCGCGAGTTCAACGCTCATTGGTTTGCGGGCAGGTGTGATACAATAAAAAAAAAATACACACTTCCGAGGATGAGGAACTCGTGAATTGTATTGCCTATAGGTATCATGGAAAAAAGGATGTGATATACTACACTACAATATGTAGCGAATATAAGAATTTTAATATTCTTCCATGACAACTTCATCATCATCATCATATCAGCCGCAGGAAGTCCACTGCTGAACATAGGCCTCCTCAACAACTTAGATTCATTTAAATGTCTTTAACGGAGAAAGTGGCGACATTGACATCCATTTCACAGGTCTTCCATCTAAATGCCACCCACAAAGAATCAAATGAAATATATGCCCTATTAACGACAGCACTAAGTGACAATTCCGTCTAACATATGGTCTTCACCCCAATTACTAAATCAATAAGGCCACCCAAAACACAGCCACATGGTACGTGGATAAATAAACAGTGTTTACAAAATAACCATTCGTACTAGTAACCGTAGAACCAATTTATGTGTCAACCGTAACAGAGTTGGAATCATTCCAATATTGTCACGTTTCAATGAGGAAACCTGGATATACAGGTTGAGATTAAAAATATTGAACTTATAAAAAAAAATGTAAAAAATAACGATAAAATGGGCTGTGGATTTATCCATCTGAAGACATATCACTATTCTTATTGACATTGATCAATTAATCTCATAACTATGCACCAAAGAATCAATATCAAAGAAGATTTTATAGAAGAATAAATGTATCTTTCTTTCTTCTTTTTCTTTCTTTCAAGAACTCCAAGTAAAACTGAAACATGCACTAGTTGAATTAAAAAAGGACAGAAAAAACAGAATACGAGGCTCAGTCTCGCTAATAGTGTTGATGAGAACCCCAGCATGCTTCGCCGAAAAATCATGTTTAGTGGAGCTCTGAACTACAGACCACCACTAGGGAATCAAAATCGCAGTTTAAAGTTAGGCTCTTTTGAAAAGCTCTATTCAGAAGAAGATGCAGATGAATCAGAAATGAATAAGTGAAAAAGAGTGACGAGTCATATGCACGAACGTTAATAGACGACTTTTATGGCTCACAAACGCTTGACAGACAACGACCAGAAGTCCCCAAGGAAATCCTCGTGTCCCGAGGGTGCTACTTTTTTAATGATTCAAATTCAAATAAACCTAACACTATACAGTCATAATTTACAAAAAAAAACGAAACTCAGGAGCTACCCGGTGATATGTGCATTTATATTATAGTCCTATAACTGAACACAACTTTACCCCAACAAATTTGCTATCGTATTCCACATCGTAATCATTAACGACCACAAAATACGCGCTAACACTGTATACACTACTTTCAATATTTCTGACACAGATATTCTACACATAGTCAAATATAACTGGCACCAACTTAAGAAACTGATAGCCCGACGCTAAATAAGATAATACTTATCATCTGGTATCAATCACAGAGTCACATTTCATGTCACATCGAGAGTGCACATTTTTTATAAATCGCCATCACTATCTATCGTTGCTCGACCGTTGTTATGGAGCGATGAAAGCATTATGTTTCTTATTTGTCGATAAAATGTAAATAAAACAGACGAATTTAAGTCCGTCTTAATCAGATGTTTTCTTTTATACCGGCGGAGCCTGATGGTAAGCTGTTACCGTAGCCTATGAACGCAGGAATATAACATACGCGTTATCGATCCTTTAAAACTCCTTCCGCCCCCAATGAGCTCTGGATACCACTTCACAGGCCATCAGGAATACAAAGGGGAAGAATTTACAACATTTCACTTTTAATGTGGTGATGGAATAAGAGCACGACATCCCGGGCATGACTCTCATGGTGTTTCCTAAGAAGCGACTCAGGAAAATGATCACATTATACCAATGCAAACTATGGAAACCTCTATGAAAACTTTACACCTGTAAACCTGTAACAACCCGTCTGGTCATCTTGGTTACAGTATGCTAGTCATCTCGTGAGGAGTGGCCCGTTTTGAACAGTGAGACAACAATAATAAACAGATAATGTGATGGCTTGATGATGATTTTACATGATCTAAGTTTTACTAGAGTTACTCTGAAAACATCTTATTAGCAGGTACATATATCATCATCATCACTAAAACCCAGAAACTGATTCCACTACTGGGCACGGCTCTCCTCCAAAGATTGTGGAGGGAGTTTAGCCTACTATATCACACTGGTCAGGCGAGTTGGTACAGGGTTTTATTACGAAGTTTCCTTTTCTCGCAGTGCTCTTGTCTGTTTAAGGTTTCCCTTAGTCGCCTTTAAGACAACCACGGGTTGAAAGTATTTTTAATCCGTCACTACGAGTAAGAATATAAGTACCTAGTAATAAATCGCTTGCTGTTTCAAAAATTAGTTGTGGCCTATGTCCAGCAGTGGACGTCATTGGGCTGATATGACGGTTAGGCGATTCAGTGATGTGACTACTGTGAGTCTATGACACGAAGAATAACCTAGTAAAATATCACAATGTCAACTAACACGCATATTCTTAGCTATTCATCACTCGTATAACACGTTAACAAACGTCCAAATAAATCAACGACACAAAACTTCAAAACAAGACATTTCTAAAAGACATGATTAGTGTAACACGGAAAACCCCGAAAATGAACTATTAACATCCCATTGGCGCACAACTTTTCCCGAGAACATTTTACACCAATGTTTGTTTGGAGAAAACACATGTTGAATTTGTCCTTGTATTGTGACGTTGGCAGTGACTTGCCAAAATCCTTTCATTTCAAAGAGCCTCGTATTTCAGTAACCTTGCACATGGCAACATAAATAACACAGTGTCAGTCATAACGGTGGGTCTGATTCACTAAGGAGTGACGCACAGTAACCATCAATTGCGTTTTCTCATACATGTATCTTTTGTGCTTAATTTGTAGGGTAAATGAGCGCCCCTCCTCCCTACAGTCCCACCGACATTTTTCAACGGTAATGTCACGTCAGTCACCTATTGGCTAAAGATTTAAAAGTGGTGTGACCATGGTAGAAAAAGATTCCCTGAGAATCCCCCAGGAAGACATGTCGGTGGGACTACCAGGAACCACTCGTTCATGGAAACTATGTTGGAATTATTCCGTAATCTTACAAAGGCCCGAATGTGAAGACTATATCTGTAGAAGGTTCTACATATTGAGCTACAAAGCACAAAAATCTTTAATAAGTGAAGCTTATGTATCAGTATCCGTTACACCTCCCAGCCCACCCTGCTGAATTCTGGCTCGTACTCGAGTACATCTAAATTTATATATTACAAATACTCTACCTACAACATAGACGTACGTCAAACAAACAATATCGCATACTTCACGCAACTGTGTTCTGTAACATATTCTTTGTAAACATCTAGAACGTTTTGCTAAACAGAGTCTGTAATCTGTAGGTACGTCTGTACGTAATCTGAAATAAATAGTAGCTCACGTAAGCCCCGTAATCTTTATTGATTTTGATACTGTGCAGATTGCTTTGATCTCGTTCATTGTTTGGTAGAACCTGTCCATTTTCCCTCTGATTAAATTAGTCGTGGGTTCGAAGACAATAGGGCATCCATACACTCGCGCACGACAAAACTTGATGTTTACAAGGCTTCCATGCAAACACCAAAAATTAATCATTTCAAGAAGGAAGGAGTTTTTGTGTAAATCTCTAAGGGAGGCCTAGGTCTGACAGAAGACGTCATGGGGCTGATGTAGAGATGATGAGTATGTGTAGATAGGATTGTTTTATTTTTGACTTCTCTAAGCAGATAATAGACGCGAGTACTTATATTAAGAATAATAATATCCTTATTATTATATTTCTCACTTCTTTATAGGTCGTCTAAGTCAGTGTAAAGGAAAAACGGTATACATCAACATTTCAAAGAAAGCCTAGCAGCAATCACATTTAAGTAGTTATACCAACACTTAAAGACTGATAGCGATACAGACTGCATTAGTGGCGTCAGCTATTGACTCATCAAGAGACTAAATAGAAAACAAACCCTGTCTATACAAAACCGTCTGGCCAGCGTGGTATACTAGGCTAAATTCCCTCTACATTCATTGGAGGAGACCCGAGCCCAGCAGTGGGACGTTTCAGCATCTCAACCCATTAAGTCCCACAGCTGGGCTCGGGTCTCCTCTCCTCTAACAAGAGAGCTGAGAGGGTTTAGGCCATAATCCACTCACGCTGGCCTAGTGCGGGTTAGTGGATCAGACACACTCATAGAATTTCTTCTAGGTTATGTGGACCGACGACCTGGTCAGGGTGGCGGGCGGCCGTTGGTTGCAGGCGGCACAGGACCGTTCGCAGTGGCGTAAATTAGGTGAGGCTTATGTTCAGCAGTGGACGTTGTTGGGCTGATATGATGATGATGATGTATGTGGGTTTCCTCACGATATTTTCCTTCACCGTTAGCAGATGGTAAGTCATTTGACTAGTACATATAATATACACATTGGTACTGCCGGTCGGGATCGAAATCGGACCGCGTGATTTGCACCCCGGTCCCTTATCCATTCAGTCACCATCGCTTTTGTGGTTAGTGGGACGTTTATGGGTTGACATTTAACATGATGATGATACCTACGTTGGACTATAAACAAAATGAAGTGTGTCTATCGGACAAAAGTAGCGAATTTACGATACTGGGTTTTGGGTTTATTGTAATTATGATGATTAGATTAGTCTGGTTTGTTATATTTTGTTGAATATGTTCAGTCATGATTTATGGATTTATATCAGTGAGTATTTAATTAACTACTATTTTGCACACTAGATGAAAAGAGAATGACAAATTTACTTCTAAATACTCTAGATGTTATTGAAACGATAATTTCAGAATTTCGTTATAAATGAATTTTATTGTAGGATAAATTTCGGTCCACCTTCGTTTATCAACTCGTGTTAAAGTCCTAACTAACTAATTATATCATTCTCTAGAACAATAGAAAATTGAATATAAAAGACTCAAAATATCTCTGCACCACAACGAGAGCAAATACACAGTATTCAAAATAAACTAAAGAATTTTGTGTTGCAACCAATTTTTGAATGCGATATTTTTCGTCAAGAAATTCTAAGAAAGAAATTAAAGTGTCAAAAAGTGAAATGATGTTGTTAATTATGTCGTCATGATGTCAAAACACGGAACTGTAGTTGTGGTGAAAATTTATAGGCGACATGACCACGAAACACGGCAATTGATGTTAGAAAAACTTTTAACAAGACCACGGGCTAAATATTTATTATAAATAAACAGTTTTAATTAATTAATCTGTGTGAGTAAACAGCTAAAGTTAGATAAGGGCTATGATGACCAGCAGTGGTCAGATTCAGAGGGACAACTTGATATCTCGATATTCGACGAGATTCAACTACATAAGGAAGATAGAACAAGGGGTATTGTTAAAGAAATAGACATAATACTATTTAAATATGTACTTCGTCTTAATCCCAGGAGAGACATCAGTGTAGTTGCGTCAACGTGTACGGATGTCAAAAATATCTAGATTAAAAACAAACATTGCAGTCCAGACTAACAACTTTTATATTACATTTTTTCACTCAGTAAGAGTATTAATAAAATCCTAGCTAATATTATAAATAGGAAAGTGAGTTTATTTCTTACGTATTTACCACCGACTGAATTTTGATGGAAATTGCTATTCGTTCGGGATCTTGAGAAGAGGCTCCTTTGTGTTGGCATACCACGTGGGTGAAAAATAAATAAGGAATTCAGTTCAGAATGTAGTTTCAAAGCGACGTAACCTATTGATGACCATGAACACAAGCTATTGAACAACTTACTATAAGACACCAAAAGAGCAGAAGTAAATAAAATGTGAAACTAATGTTTTCTACACAACACATGTCGACGGGACGTGCGAGTGCATGTCACCGACATAATTCTCTTATGTCAGATCGACGGCTTTAGCGAATAGAGCCCTTTAAGGTTGATCTGTCTGTAAAAGAACAGGTCAAACCCAACAATTGCGTAAACTTGATCTATTATCAAATGGACCCTCCAGGTACTAGAGGTAGCATTTTTTAAAAATTTTCTAATAACATAACACAGCTTCTATGTAAAAATGTTTTACAAAGAAACGAATAGATAGAAGAATAAAACAAGCAGGTTTACTTAAAACACTACAGAAATTCGTCTACATAAATAAAACCTAAAAATAAGTTCGAAAAACCATCAATATAACTCATAAGACGAAATCGAGTTCATAAGATTTGACGAATACGTTGATGATACGGTAGCCAGAAATACACCATCCATTGTTCAATGACGTCATTAAAACGAAACCGCCAAAACGACGCATCTACGTAATAGTTATAAATATGAAGACTTGCTTTAATGCAGTTTTCTGGGTTAAGGGGTTATGGCAAGTCTTTGTTTTGTTGTGTCGTGTTACGCGGAAATGGCTATTTTTACATACACGAGAGAGCAATAAAGAAAGCTAAATGTTTGGAAGTGGGATTTCAGTTCAAATTCAAGATCTCTGGTTTGTCGGTCAAATATAATATCACAAGGTAGTTACCGCTCGTAAAATACAATTTTTATCCAACTTATATTTGGGTAGAGATATTAGAGTATAAAGTAATCATTTTATTTTTGTTCACCAGATGTGCAATGTTTTAAAATTAGATATTGCGATTGCTGCATAAAATAAAACGTGTACTGCAATATTTAGGTTATTTTTGGACAGAAAAAAAATATTGCAAGAGAAAAAGTTTAACCCAAAATTTGTATCAGACACCTAAAATTTCGAATAGATTAAATTATTGATAGAACGATTATGTTTTATTAACCAATATTTATCTTAAGACAAAGAGACAACTCATTGAGGGCTCGCTCACGTCCCGTCGGCGTCATTTTAGACGACTGCCACTATTATATTATAAGAAACCGAGCAGGTGTGGACTATTACAAGTGTCACAGCATCACGCGGACTAATGACCCAATAAATAACAATTGTCTGCTAATTGGTCGCTGTAATCTTTGTTCGAAGTAATGAATATTTATGAATAGTATAGAAACTAAGATAATTTTGTAAGAATATTATGATTTTTGGAGGTATACATTGAATTTCCATACCAAATTAGACTGAGCGATGGCCAATTGATCTAATGTTTGACGCACGTAACCGTAAAGTTTACAAATAAATACAATGGAACCATCGTAAAAAGTTTAAAAAGAACTAAAGCATTCATAAACTTAGGTTTACCACTGGCTGATAAATTGTCAGAAAATTAAGCGACAAATAAAATATCTGTGCCTTAAATTTTAAATAGTCTATAAGACCTTACCAGCCAGTTTTGAAACAGAACCTAACTCAAGACATTGCATTTAGATTCCTTTCTGTTCACAAAAATAATCTAAAATGTACACTTCTTAACTTAAATGAGGCCAGCAGAGGGACTATTAAGGGACTATGGATGAGACCCAACAGAGGGGCGATATAGGTTAGGAAAAGCCTTCATGAATACTCTTTAATTTACTGCAAATGATAAACAGGTGTTGGACAAAGATATAATGACCCAATAAAACAATATCTTTAGTAATTAGTAAGGATTAGGTAGTTACGACACTCTGTGGTCAGAGCCAAGCACCATGTAAACCTTGAGTTGTGATAGAATAAACAGATTCGATATTTCAAACGAATTTACGTAACATTCTATTTTGATCCGACTTAATTTTCCCGAAACATTTAAAACGAATTTTTAGGTCTAAAATGCAAAATTTGTTGCTGTATTGAAAAAACAGTAATATTTTTGATAAGAAAAAACATTGGGTTATTTTAAAAGTTCTCGGAACGAGAATAATGATTGATTTAAAGACAGAATAAAAACACAGTTTTGAATGTATCACGACATGTGATGTGTCTACTTTATTTATGATGACAACGACATCGGGCAACGACCGGTGAACGAACAAAACTGAGTACACAGCTTTAATTCACTAAGGCAGTTGTCGCAACTTCGTAAGTTCTTCGACCGACAGCGAAACTCATATTACTTTTTTTATCTGCTAATATAATGATAGAAAGCCATTAATATCCCACTGCTGGCAAGGGTCTTCTCTTCTCTATCTAGATAGCTAAGAGGGGCCATAATTTACAGATCCTGGATGTGGTTTGGTAGAATAAACCCTTATAATTTCTACTACGAGTATATAATAAGAGTATTGCGGGCGGCACAAAATCGCTCGCTGTGGCGGAAATTAGGTGAGGCCTATGTTCAACAGTGGACGTCATTGGGCTGATATGATGATGTATAAGAGTATCCTCGCGATGTTTTCCTGCACGATTAGAAGATAGTGAGTCACATTACTAGTACATATAAATTCCACGAAGCGAAGTCAACAATGAGTACTGCCGGTCGTACTACTTTCCTATTAAGTCTCTATTATGAGACGCCATAAAGTTCCACATAATTCTCAACTAGAGATGTCATTGCCCTCAAAGAAAAAACGAAACTAGCGTTAAACTATGATTAGTTCACTGATGCAAAGCTATAGTAGATCACTGTAATGGACATCAAACAAACTGGGTAGGTACTTAGAGATGTGCCAAAAATAATAGGAAAAGTTCAAAGTCTATAAGTATACTTAGTACAATTAAACGATCAGTCGTAGTCTGGGACAGCATATCATGATAGATGATGCATGTTATTATTAAGTCTCAAGTGAAATCAGGTTTTGACTCTACATCAAGTAAGATAGTAAGTAAGAAGAGGGTCGTGTTCATAACATAAAAACATAAATAACAAAAAAAAACCTATAACATATCGTCACGCCTTTTCTTTCGAAGCGATTTAGTCGCTTTTTAAAAGGTAAATGCACCTACAGAATCTCTAAGACCTCGGTCACGGTGGCAGCGGCGACGGAGCGGCGCCAGTGGCGGCGCCCGTAGCGGCGTAGGCAAGCAAACCCGGTCTCAAAAAGCCAGCGGGCACTAGGAAGGCGCGGTGTAGTGTTGTGTTGTGTGGATTTTTTGTGTTGTGTATTTGTCTTCGATCGCAAACGAAACATTGATGTCGATGTCATGTCGAAAAAAAAAAGAACGTATAACACTAGTAACAAGAGTATAATTATTATATTGTGCATCGGTTAACTTCGTATTCCCAAATACGACCGCCTGCGCCAATATATTTATAGAGCTGCTATAACAAAATGGTAGGTAACCAGGTAGGTTGTTGTTCAAAAAAGACTCTCACAAAGAATGTGTTGTAATGTACAATACAACAATAAATAACACGACGATAAGCCTCTAAATACACATCGAAACACACAAAACACCGTACTGCTGTTGCGATAGAAACGGTAAGTTATTGAATATGAATAAAGGCCGATTATTATTATACTAATTTTTACTTGGAAAATAAAATTGCCGTTTGACCGATTTTGTTCCTCGGATAAAGTTTTCTGGCGATGGAAAAATCGACCCTTTATTTCACAATCTATCCGTACCTACAGTCAATATTTTAAGTTAAATTTATATTTTTTATTGTTAATATTTTTATCCAAAATATTATTTTTCGAATTATTGACCTTCAATCTTTGAGTATCGGGACTACATTTTAGAACTATTTTTCTTTAGATATATCTCTTTTTTATTATTTATTTTTTGCAGGTATTTGATACTCGACAGATATCTATTCTATTAAATTTTATATTGAAACGTTCAACATTGATAGTTTCTTTTTGGAATTTCCTATAGGAAGATTCATCCTGTTTGACAGAGGTACGAAAAGGCCAAATCGCTTCAACCATTTTTATATATACGTCATATAGATTTTGAAATAAAATACGATAATTCCAAAGTTTACCGATTCCGCTTGTTTAGACCACGCCGCTCCTACGCCGCCGGAACGCCGCTCCACGCGCCGCTGCCCCCGAGGCCCTTTAAATTTATGCTTTGAACCGCGCCGCTGTCGCTCTGCTGCCGCCGAAGCCCCGCCGCCCGCCGCCACCGCAACCGAGGCCTAAAACGCGCGATTTTAGTCGCAAATCACCGGTAACCGATGCTAAAAGTGGCG
Organism: Laspeyria flexula; assembly: GCA_905147015.1. Classification (NCBI taxonomy): domain Eukaryota; kingdom Metazoa; phylum Arthropoda; class Insecta; order Lepidoptera; family Erebidae; genus Laspeyria; species Laspeyria flexula. Next base: position 5,714,943 of record LR989949.1, on the reverse strand, counting down.
TGTATGCTTGGCCCGATCGAATTGCACCGATCGTAGTTAGAATCATCTATCATATATTTACAAATCCTAAAAATACAATACATGACGTAGACTAGTTTTATAACAATAAAGAACGTTTCACCACTGGTAGATAAGAAGATAACCTATCTGAAGCTTAGATGACAGATTTTTGACATATCATTTACTTATATAATAATAATAATAATATCTGTCTGAGATAGTTTTCATAACATAAAACAGCATCACATCTTTTTCCCCCGAAAGGGCAGGCAGAGATGTATCTCACCCACATTTCGCCAGCTATGTTTGATTCCAGGTAATATGGGCCTATCGGGCCAACCGGGCTCATTCGTTATCAAACTCCGGGCTGATACTATGAATTTCATGATATAAGTAACATTTTTGCCCGACCAAGGAATCGAACCGCTGCGCAACGGAGGCAGTTATAGTTTACAAGACATTTTTGATAAAACCACGATGGTGGCAAACAGGCGAACGTGGTAAGCAGTAAGTGGTTACCTTACCCTATAAACATCTATATACCAATGGTGGAACGGCAAAAATCTTTACTATTATGTACTTACGCTCGGCTATTATCTCCTTTAACATCATTTACTATCCTTTTAAGCTTTATAAACATTAGAATCTACAACTAAACATCACGTTCACGATCAGCCCACACGATTTACTAAAATAGTAACAGAAATTTGAACATGTTCATATTAATGAGTCAGGTGCGTCAAAATAACTCGATTTGGTCATCGACGTCCATATATTGTAGTTGTTATTATTATCCATCCTACATAGTTGGATTATCGTATTAATCTTTGTATAATGAACCTCGGGTTTTTAAGTTAATTGAATTTATTGCTTTGTTAGCTAATTTTGTAAAGGCAAAACTGTCTCTTTTCATTCATTCACTTTGCAAGAAAGTAATGGATCAACGTGATATTGTATAAGAACACTAGCTTCCGCTAGCAATTCCATCTGGTGGTCGATTCTTCTAATTTACACACGTCGATAGCAGACCAATGGACTAATCACAGGCCGGCAATATGGCGTGATTGACTTAGCAAGCCAATCACAGCTTATGAAAGAAACCATCGGCTTACGATTTTGTTAGCAGATTTGACCCCCTGGTATATCGGTAAAAAGTAGCCTATATTATTATTATGTTATTTCAGACTATAATCTGTGTGTCGTGTTTAGCCCTTCTAGCGCCCATTTGGCAATCTAGAGAGAAACGTAAAGTGTACCCCTATGTATAGCAGACTAGTCGTGGGCTAAATCTAGCTTTTATTAAACGGACATTAATTCTTGTATGTAATCCGGTAAATGTTTGGTGTGAGTATAAACAAAAGTTTGGCTGATAAATGTTTTGTGTACATGTTAGTTGGCTAACGATCGTTGAAACTTTAAATAATTAATGTACAATTGTACAACGTGTAACGTGGATTTAATGCAAGCGGTATTATCTGCCAACCTATGAGTGATACAGAGAAACTAGGGAGCTGCATTCAAAGTTCTTCGCAATTACTGACAGTAAATTATAAAGTTTTAAGTTTATCCTCATTTAAAATTGCAAGTTTATATTCACATTTAACGGTACATATCAAAAAAAATTATATGCTTACTAGCTTCCGCCCAATGCTTCGTCCGCGTGGTATGTATTTAATACCTATAAACCTTCCTCTTGAATCATTCTATGTATTAAAAAAAACTGCATCAAAATCCGTTGCGTAGTTTTAAAGATTTAAGCATACATAGGGATATAGGGACAGAGAAAGCGACTTTGTTTTATACTTTGTAGTGAAGTTAACATTACTCGCATACAACCGGCGACATTTACGAAGAATTAAAAGAAATAGAAGAATTTTTATACGAGAAGAGGTTGATAAAAGTTTGATTTATTCGTTTCATTTATAATAAAATTTATACTCTGATTTTGACAAAAATATGAGTTTGCTTTCATAAAACATCCATTATAAATAGAATACTGTTGAAAAATTGAAAATACTTCCGATCGAGAGAATAACACGTAGTTTTTCAACGTAGACGCTATAAATAACATCTGAAGAATTGTCGATCAATCCACGGACACCGACGCGTATTAGATATCAGACAGCCATCCTACTAATATTATAAATACATATTGTTTATGTTCCATATTTCATAGATTACTTACTGACTAAACTGAACGATGAATCGATATAATTCTGTGCACTGATATAATTGAATATGGCAGTTTAAATACAACGTAATGTATATCTTGGAAATATTTATAGTTAACTACGATTTACTTTCAATATCAAAAATAAATAACAATTTGAATATTATAATAGCAGTATCAATATTAAAATCATATTAAAGTTTCAACACCAATTTTAATCAAACTAATAAGACAGCTATTTGATATTACGACAACACTTGTGTGTTTTGTGGATTGATGTGTTTATTGTTGTGTTGTTTGTGTTGTATGTTTTTTTTTTCGGACTTTCACATTTTAAAACATTTTTTTTAAACTTTAGACCATATGATCCATAAAATGTTAGTATTACCTTAACCTATTGTTAGTAAACAAAAAAATGAACATGATTTAGAAGCAAACTTACCTAATAAATTCAAAGCCAATCTAGCAAAGACTAAAATATAAACAGCGCAGTTATGAATTATGCGCGGCTGTGAACAGAATCTAGAAGACTTTGACATAGTATCCCCGCAAGTGTAAGTTTATTAAATAAAAGCAGGATATGTCCAGCAAAGTCAGTGAACTGATATAGGTTAATTTATTTATTAAGTACTCAGTAAATGTGCAAAAGGCGATAATGATAGCATATTAACATTTTTTTCCCTATTTTTGCGGAGACTGTAGCCAATGAACGCTTGCAACACCAGTGGCATCACATGCACGTTGCTCTTTGCTACCCTATTAGGTAAGACCACACCTCTGACGGAATATGCGTCGAGTAGGATCGGTCGCGTAACTTCAGAAATATATACAAAAGCATTCAACCTAGCACACATAACTGATGATGCCTTTGTGCTTCGTCATCATCATTCATCATTTCTGCATCGTGCATACTGACAAACCCGACGCATCGTCCGTCACCTTAATGTATTCATATAATACTTACCGGTGCTGTATCGTTATCGACGTCGCCTTCGCCGCCTCCGCCGCGATCGTTCACAATGTCCTGTTGACAAACAAGTGCTTTGCAATTACTCTACTAGTAGGCGATAAAACAACAGAACAAATAAATTCAAACATTTACAAATCAATTTATAAACTGATACTTTGGAAAAGCTCTATTTTATTTGGATTAAGTGTTGCTTTTAGAGTCTATCTGCAAGGGTAAGTAGAACTCTTTATTATTTATTTACTTAAATCTTGGACTAAACTTGGAACTATACTATATGGGTGATGAGAGTATAATGCACCTCTGTCTACATCAGGTGGCTTTACAGAAAACCTAACCCCGTTATTGTAAATGCTGTAGACACATATCGCCCCAGTTGTTTGCGACCGATCCTCCATATATCAACTCGGCAATACTAAATCTAAAAACTCGACCTTGTATGAACACAATTTAGGTGCCAAGCATATCTCAGTGTAGTATGAGAGTCCACCACATTTAATCGCAAGGAATCGCACTGTCCTGTCCCCCTTTCAGTCACTTAAAACCGTAATTTACTAGAGCGAGAACGAGAGCGGGAGTTCGACCGCATGCGGCGGATGATGCTCTCGTATATCTATACAAATAAATGAAATTGGTGTGTCTGTTTGTAATAATAAAATAACCGCTTTTTACTACATGCATTTGAATGTGTATACGGTACATATACCAAAATAACATTTTTTTCAACTTTTGTCTGTCTTTCTGTCTGTTTGTTCCACTAATCTTTGGAACGGCTGGGCCGATTTCGACAGGACTTTCACTGGCGGATAGCTAATGTCACAAGGAGTAAATTAGGCTACTTTGGTTTTGAAAGAATATCAGGGTTCCGTAAAAAAAATTAAAACTCCATGAATGCTGGATAAGTTGTCCACGCGAACGAAGTCGCGGGCACAGCTAGTCTATAAATAAAATGGAAATATAAAACAGATAAAAGCTGAAATATATTTGTCTGGTAAATGCAGTTGTCATCTCATAACTCTGTCCATGTTAATGATATTTTGTCCAATACAATTGTATACTATATCATTACCTTATGTTACTATTATTATAGTTGGCATTTCTACCGGTGTCTGCAGCAAACGTAATAAATATGAAAGATTTGAATGCACTTAGTATAAGCATAATTTGCATGTAGCTCCATAACCATTTGTATAAGTGAATCAGCTCGATAAACTGGACAGTATATATTGAACACATTTTAGAACTGCTAACGTGTGGTATGTGATCGTAAAGTCCGTGTGTCGCTAAGAATACGTTGTTGCATTTAGAATTGTCCGTGTAGTTACGGATTAAGAATATATAATAATGTAATGAAACGTATTTATTTGTAAAATTCAATGGAACTCGTAAGTCTATATGTATATATTATTTCCTTATGTAACGATTTGAATGTGACTGTCTGTTTTCTTAATAATATTTGGACATTTATACAGCGCATTGTAGTCCCAAACTAATCTAATGCTTGTAAATGGAGCAGAACAAATAATTGTGCTCTCTCACTGTTACATGTCTCTCTTTACTTGTTTTTGTCCCAAATAGTTTTGAGTGTTGTGTTACTCAATAGTCAATATTTTATTTTCATTAAGATCACATACATGATCATTATAAACGTCATACAAAGGTAAAATTTTAAGGTCACTTCGCTGACAAGGTTGAGCCTTGCCATTGCTACAATTTTAATTGGTTACAATTTCAACTATACAGAACAAAAACACCGTACTTAGTTGTAAATTAGTTATTAATTATTAATTTAAGTAAAATGTTAAAGACAGAATGTATAACTGTATAATTTTATCAAACAATAATAATAATCTACCACATTCACACCAGCGCCATCTAGTCCCAAAGTAAGCAATTATATTTGCTTGTGTTATGGGTACTAAACAACTGATATACTACTTAAATATTTTTCTTTTGTAAATACATACAGATTATAGATAAATTACACCCAGACACAGAACAAACTTTTATGCTCATCACACAAAGATTTGTCCTGGGGGGGGATCGAACCCACCACCTCCGGCTTAGCAGTCATGGTTACTAACCACTAGACCAACAGGCCAGACAATTTTTGTAAAGTATCCCGCGATACGGGGTTTGTTTAGAAAATAAAAAAATAAAGAGATGTAGGAAGACTACTAACGTCCATATCAATGTGACCGACACCGGTGGAGCGTCGCTTGGGCCTGCGACGGCGCTGTATCACGTTGGGCGCGGCTTGCGTGCTCGCCGGGGATGCGTTACTTGACGACTTGCTCTCCGTACTACTCTCGCGATCTTTCTCTTCTTCGTTGACCTTCTCTGTATCAAATAAACAAGTACGGGTATATACCACGATGTCTACGTAAGCATAATGCGAGTTCTCGCAAAATTTATTTCAGCAGGCTAAATGGGGAAGTACCTTTATCTTACAGAAGACTTTTAAAATTTTATTGTAATATCACTAACAAATCTCAGGCTCACTGAATATTTTCTTGTGACCTACAAGTGGGTCGCGATCCATAATTTAAAAAGAAACTATGACGGAGTTAAAGCAGTATGTTGCGAAGCGCCTGAGACCCAACTTCTCTTCTCAATCCCCTTCGTTTCCTTTTTCTCCTTAGTTCTTTTAATTTTTGGGAGGTAGCGGTTTGCTTGTGTTTTAGAAAATAATAATAAATTATGCTAAAAAAGTTACCAGTTCTATTGTCTGCGGCAGGCTGCGCGGCGGTATTCGTAGCCGTGCCAGTAGGTGGTCGTCGGAACGGTAGCATCACCGTCGCTTCAGCAGCCGTTGTCGCTGGCTGGGGCGACGACCGATCGGCGTCTTCCAGTTCAAACTATTAAACAACAAATTGTTAAATAATAAATTAAGCATGTTATTATACCCCGCGCACTTTTGGTGGACTTACAAACTATTTTAGAGTCATAGTAATCAAATAAACAATACATCTAGCCATATTAAACAAATCAAATAAAGCAAATTTTCCTTTACATGGCTCGTTTAAGGCTTTCACGATTAATAGTACAATTTTGATTTTCTTTAATTATTACTTTTTTTTTTCTTATGGCCACTAAGTATATCTAATATGATTATTATGACCTAGACAAAGTTTGTACGTCCACTAATAGTGCACGGTGTATACATGCAATTCATCCCATTTCTTGAACGTGCGTGGAAGCAAACAGGTGTATTTTTTCTTTTAATGCAGTCGGTTTAAATCTTTCAACACCACACCGGTCACCAATGACCCCGAAATAATGTATTTAGATTATACTTGAGCATAGCCTTAAAAATACGTAAGTGCCAAAGACTTGATATTGTGAACTCTGATGATTGTGACAGGAAATCTATAAGTAATTGAGTAAAAGACTTATATACAAGTTTAACAAACTTGAGCTCTAACATTGTCTTACATTATAAATATCTATATAATAATTATAATGAGACAGTTTGAATAATAGTATTTTGTTTAGTAGTAGTGTAACCAGTATACGTTTTCCTATTCAAAATTCACGTCAATAGTAAGTTAAATTATCTAGAATTAATCGTCTATGTATACCTTTTTATGTAGAAGAGGTGATATTTTATTTAAAATTTAGTAAGTTTGGGGTCTAAAAAGAAAACAGTTTGAGAATCTCTGATTTAAACTGACAACAGCTCACTATGTACAGTAAGGCCAACTTACATTGTTTGTATTATACTGACTATAATAAGAGCCTATGTGTGTACATATATAAAATAAATGCTCCATAAAACAGTTGTTTCTCTAACTACGACAACAAACATATTCAATTATTAAATTCAAACTACCGATACAAAACTACTGGTAATATAGGGTGTTTAATGGCTATTAGTATGAATTATTACAAATCGCATGCAATAATCGAGTCTGAATGAACAGGCACTTTGTTTATCTAATATGTTTCATGTATTTGATTTTGTTAGGGATCTAGTGCTCTAAACGACCATGATCAATGATGACCAGTAGTCGCAGCGACCAGGGTGCTAATTCAGTCTTTCCGAGAGGCCAAACGCGTTCGACGTGACAACGTTATATTTGTTTTTTTTTTATTTAGACAAACTGTATTTCAACAAGAGCGAGTCTTTTTAATTCATTACAATTTTAGTTCACGCCTCTTTCGAACGCATTTCACTCACAAAAACTAGAAATAGCACTCAAGAAAACTATAACTAGAATCGTGCACTAGTTCAAATAGACGCTGACTGAGCCATTTGTCGATCATGGCTGCGCCTGGCCGGAGTTATCGCCGTCTAATGCGCAAAACATTAATGTAATAAAGTACAAATGTTGATATAGTGTTCGAAGGTGCAACACAAAGCAACACCAAGGAAGTAAATAATCAGAAAACTGGGAGAATAGGGGACCATTCAACCTACGATGCATATAATATATGTATATTCAACTGATCTCAGATCGTATTATGAACTCTTATTACCTGTCACAGCCAGTTTTTGACTGGATATTGATAACCATTAAAAGAAACTGTAATTAACTACAAACAAGTTACAGTGCAAATATTTGTTACGCAATTTTTATCAATGTTATGAGGAATTAAGAGATCATAATAAAGCCACTGGTACATGCAAATTAAAGAACATACAAGTAGACAAACATACATATACACATTATAATTCTGATGTTGAGCTAATATGAATCTAAAATGATTTCTTTTACAGGAATCATGACGTCATGTACAGGTCCCAAGCAATATACAGCATATAACGAAGACACTGAAATTAGCGGCTAAAGATAGTCCCAAAATCAGAATTTGACCACCGATTTGCGAAAAAGAATTTTATATCACACGCATGCGCGCTCCCGTCTTGCGAGCGATGCAACGAGATTGTCGATGAATGCAAAAGTGTATAAAATAGTGGAAATGGAAAAGAATCACTCAGATTATTACCCTTTGAGCTTTCGATGTAAAAGGTTTAAAATGAAATGAATTGGTGAATAATACGAGTATTTACAGTTATCCGTCGAGTCCTACATATTGAAAGATGTTTGAAGAGATGATACGTTCTCGAAGACATCGATCGACAATCTCGCGACCACAACGCAGTATTAACCACCTTATTAGTGGGGTCGAGTCGCAGTCGCCATGAGGGGCGGCGCTCGCTGTTTGCGGCGATAGTCGCTGTCGCTGTCGCCGACGCGCATGCCAGCGCTAACGTTACCGCGACATCGCCCGCTGGGACCGCCGCGCGCGCCTATACATTGCACCCGTTTTGTCAATGTTAACATACGAGTAGACATCGCATTGAAAATTTAATCGGCAGATTTTTTAAATTAATTTTATTTATCCCATTACATTTTTCAAGAATGTACACTTCATTGCCCTTTTTGTTTTCGCTGAATAAAATATGCCCATCTTTTATATACATATAGTTAATTCGATCCCATATTAAATATAGACAACATATATCGATTATTAAATGCATAATGGTCTGTGATTTCGTGAATATCTAATGACCAATAAACATACATTTTATGTCAACAAACATGATGTTCGATACAAATTCGTTAACAACTCGAAAAATACAAACTCAACGTATGTACAAAATGTAATAAAGACTGGTGTAAATTATAATAAAAAAGAAAGCTTATTTACTGAGCCACAAGGTCCAATCAAACCTTATACGATGGCGGTGTTTCCCATTACAGAAGACCGCGGCCACCATAACACTATCAGGTACTGTTCTCATTCAGTTAATGTATATCGTTTTCTTTCTTAAATTAAAATACGAATGCATAGTGTGGCATAGTTCCGGTGTTTTATTGAATATGTACAAAAGTTTACACTAGCCTTTATCACTAATTAAATCATAAATATCATTATCCTTAAGTTAAATCCCTTCAACTTCTATAAACGTTAAGCTAAAATTAAAACACCATTCAGCTTTTACATAAGTTTTACAGTGGATATATTGTATAAATATTATTTCAAACTATTAAATCAATGCATACTTTATAGCAGTCCACGTTTTTTACTTTATAACAATCCAAGTTTATGGGAAAAACATTAAAGATTGCAATCAGTGGAAGCTAAAAATATCATAATTAATAATCACATTGATTTACTGGAATATACATAATAATATATCAAGATTTATAATTCCAATTATTTTTATCGCTCCGATATCAACAAAGGAACCCAAAAAATATAAGACAATAAACAAACTAGAGCCACATAATTCGTGCCCCGGTTGGAAGAGTGTTAAGTAAAAAAAAATCAAATTCAGCTACTATTTTTTAAATTTCAATCACATTTTCATAGCATTAAGGTTGATAATTGTGAAGTGAAATTGATCACCTTACTCTGATAACAGACTGAATGATGTCTTTTATGTTAAACCAATTTCCAATGGTTAGATCCCCGTTACCAATTAGTCACTTTTGTAAGTAATCTGATACAAAAATTGTATTAATACCCTGCTGGTTTTAACTCTCAATATTTCTGATTGGTTCTCTTTAACAAGTAGCAAACGCTCAGGGTTTATTATAGTGTAAGGACGTATACATAGACACGGAGCGTTTAGCACTTGTCAATTGAAGTGATACCACGATTACTTATATCGTACTGCCAATGTAAAACAGATACAAGTTGAGATTTTAATACGGCAATTTTAACCTTCTGTCTACAAATGTAAGGTTTAAAATTGCTCAGCGGCGTGTCTCATCTTGTAACTCTTTTGCATCATAAGTGCGATATATCAGTGTAGTACTTACAGATGGTATTGTATACATACCGAACCATTGTCAATCGCGACTGCTAGGGCAGGTTCCTCCTTCTTCAGGCTGCCAGGGGAGGGGCTTTCAGTAGTTCCGTTACCAGTTTTCTTCTTAACCAGTTGTTCAGCGGACTTGATCTCGTCCAATGTAACACCTTGAGTCGAGCGTCTCGTCTCACGGACGCGTTTCGCGTGAGCTTTCCTCTGCGTTTCACTTTCCTCATCCCGAACAGGCGGCACAAACGACCTGGGATACAATTTCCGTATTAGATACTTACAATTTCTTTGATTTTTCTAAGAAGCTAAATAAAAAATTAAGTTTGCATTAAACTCAAAAACATGCAACGTCTATTGACATGCTGGTAGAACAAACGCAACTTAAATCAGCCGAACACACAACGGACGAGGCGCAAATAATAACTAACACACAGATTTACTATCGAGCTTGAACACGAGAATCGTCATATTTACTGCATTATTCCATTTAAATATGATAGTATAAAAGCGTATAGTAGCAGTAATTTGTATCATTGTTGTAAAGTAATACTGACAAATGACCACAAAGTCAGAGTAGACAGACAGTGTTAGGACTTAACTTTTGAACAGCCAAACTAAGTGTATTCAGCAAATAGAAATGTGTCTTATTACAAAACAATAAGACACACATAATAATATTAATGTTATTGTGGCGTTCAAACGTTAAATATGAAAAATAATTATCACAAGAAGAAAACGAATTTAGGTTATATCACGTGATCTACATTCACCCATACTAGGTTAGCACTCGACAGACGGATTTAAACTGTAGCACAATGGAAAAAGACAACAATTCCCGTGTCCAAGCATTGTTATAAGATGACTATACTTGAAGAAGTTCTTGAATATGTTCCCGGGCGACAGTTTGGTGGGCGTGGCCGAACTCGGGGTCGAATTGCTACTGTTGGACTCTACACTCTCCGACGAACTGTTACACATATAATACTTTGTACCATACCATACAGAGGGTAAGAGAAGCAGATATACAGCAGACTGAAAGGAGTAACATTCGTACTTAGGTTAATTGGCCAAATGTTCGCGTGAATAATTCGATCAAATTCAACTTTATTGCTGAAGTATAAGATTGATTTTCGATCGAGTGAACAACTTTATTTGTTACGTTTAACGGGTGGAAGGTCCTAACGATGCCGAAAACTAGGGTTAGTTTTGCGATTCTTAACATAATGCGCGAAGCTACCGTCCACAGAAGTACATAATTATCAGTTTTGAAAGAAATAAATTCATTATTTTGACCAAAATTATTAAAGTGAAGCCGTTAATATCAATATTTGTTAATATTTCAAATGCGCACGTACTAACTAATTCTTCTTTCAAATTCCAACGGAGCAAAGGATCAGTGGGATTTGCTGTGTTGGACCGAAGGTAGAGTTACATATACAATATGCACTAAAATTGATAGGCTATAATTTTTAAAGGTAGGTTACAGTTATAGTATATCTGCTTCCATAGTCTAAATACAAATATTACCTAAAAAATAAGTGATGGATAGATATACAACTATCTACAATTTAAATACATATAAGATTACTTTTTACCCGTTTATATTATAACGCCACCTATTTTTATCATTTTCCATACTGTATAGTGAACATTGATTGTCGGTTTCAATATCTTATATGAAATTAGATAGTTACATTTTGAAATAAATTCTATAAAATACATTATTAAGACAAACTTGAAAACAAACAATGTCTGTCAAAGTATTCTACTAAGTATTTATGATAAAACCTCTCACAGGAAATGGTTTTTGATTTTTTAGGTAAATATTTTTAAAATCGCACCATGATCGATCATTGTATTATGAATGGTTTTGTAAAATTAAATATATTTTGTATATTTTATTGTACGAGGGGTATCAAGTTAAAGAGATTACACGTCACTTAATATAAATACGACTCTGTTTAGAATGAGTAGATAGAAAACTTTCATAATATAAATTTCTTTAATATACAAAAATAACACACACGCACATACCTCCTGACTGTCGTAGTAGTGGTAGTGTTAGTCGGACTCGTGTTCGGCGTTGTGCTGGTCGCTCCACTCCATGTGTTTACTTCCCTTTCTCTTCTCTCCGTGGGATTTATTCTATATAACACGTAAAGCTACATTCAGCATAACATCTAAGGAATCGTCCATTAATTACGTGAGGCATGAAAGGGGAGAGTTTGGTACAAATTACAAAATATTACAAGAGAGGAGATTCCGAGATTTTGGGGAGGAAGGGATCACCAGGGTTTTAAAAAACGTTAATAACAGCACGTGATTAATGGACGACTCTTAATGCGTTTTTACTATTATAGAATTATATATACTTGGAGTATACAACAACATATCTATATACTTAAATATATCGACCCCTAACGTAAACTATTGCAAGTGCATAATAGGATTTATAAAGTATAGTTTACATCGATATTTGTTTGGTTGTACAGTAACCTTCAGACCGCATCAGTTGACGACTGAATGATTAATTAAAATGTTATCTTATTGCTTTTGCAATCTATACTAATATTATAAAGGTTATTTGTTTAGTTTAACGCGACAATCTTAGAAACTACTGGTTCTGAGAATTCAAATCCATAAATTGGATGGATAACTCTTACCCGAGCCTGGATACACAGCAATGTAAGCCTTGCAAACATTGACGAATATCACCCGGGTGCAACAGGATAACGTAAACATAATCCTATCAATTCCGCAGCAAGATAAAGATTTAATGGAATAGCCACATAAGTGGAGATTCAGATAATGAAAGTATCTGAAAGAAGTTTTGGGAAAATAGCGTTTGAAGTCTAACAATTTTAGATAAAGTTTTCCGTAAGGGTATATAGGTAAGGATGTATTGAAATGTGTGTGTGAGCATATAATACATATTATATATTTAACAACAATATATTATATAACGGATAAACAGTTAAAGTACCATTCTGAGCTATTTCTAACTGTATTTATATTTCAAACTGTAACCAATTGACATTGTAACTAATAATGATGATTAAAAAGTGTGGCCTGAGTTTCTTGCCACCATTTTATTTGGCTTTGTATGACATTCATAAGTATCACGTATTTGATCTATATGAAATAAAGATTATGACTATGAAAGCGGAAATAGCACAAATGTTGCATAAAGTTTAATTAATATGAATATTAAGTATTCTAGTTAACGTGAATGATAAAGGATGATTGCGGCTTGCTTCGATATACTAAAATATGAATAGAATTTGTCAACAATCCATAAAAACACTCATAGTATTCACACTACAACTTCTAAAGAAATTCTTTTTTATTATCAATAATAAACAATATAATCAATTAATCTGAATCGGATTTGTAATGAAGTAAGTCTTATTCATACTAATAACTACTAAACTCAATTTCTTTTGGCTTCGCATTCTTTAAATATGCTCGAAACAAAACTAGTTTTACGCTTGCATTGTCTTGGAAATACATATTATTACGTTCAAGATATACAGGATATAAGAAATTTCATTGTTTGCAACACATTTTGTGGAGCTGATAGAATTCGAACCACTTGGTAAAACAATGTTGTTTTGTAGTAAGTATACTTATAATTTATATATATAACATTTACAATATAATATTGTAATCTTTATATATAAACTAAAATAAATTCGGTTTTACTTCCATTCAGTGAGTATATTAAATACAAATACTTCTCTTAGAACATTTGTATTACTTCTATTTTTAACAAATAAAAAAGTGTCTTCTAATTGAAAACAATAAGACCACATTTAATTTGACAACCAATGCGTTCGAAAGGTTAAATCTGAACCTACCCAACGACAATAAAAGCAAACCGCAACCACACACAAAGACAGAACAAGCACCTTGTTTGTACATCTTCGTTAGTCTCTGTCGCATTGTTAGTGTGTTCTTGATTCTTTTTCTTGTCGATAGCGGCGGCGGCCGGCGGTGGCGGCGGTATCGATGGGCACGACGACGCCTTAATGCGAGCGGTCACGTCGCGATACCGTTGGTAGAAGCTACAATGCACACAAGCATGCGACATGTACCTAAACCGTGGTTATTAATTAACACTTGGCTTGCACTGCCAAGCGTATTGGTTGATTTTTTTACTAATTAACCTTTGGGCCACCAAAGCCACTTAAGCGGGCAAACTAAAATGTACTCTATCAATCCACTTATAGAGCATATTTTCATTTGCCTGTGATTGTTAACCTTGGCATTCATAAGGTTAATTAAAATGTACAGGGAATTCAAATGAGTGTTTTACATCTAATACATGAATAATTAAAGTGACTGTATTTATTTTCTTAAATAAGACAGAATTCCCCATACACTACAGTTTTTGTTGTAATGTTTTGCATGAAAGTTAAAATCATTCTCTGAATTGAATATTAAAATTAATTTTAGTTAGCACATTGTTATACGTTATTTTGGTTTGTTTTAATATTTTGATTAGTGCTGGCATTGTTACAATAAATATCTAGAGATTGTATAAAAACCGTACATACCCAATTAATCCCATGACAAACACATAAAACTTTAAAAGACTGGACACAATTTACACATTCGACGAGATATTTATGATAAGAGCTAAATTACGCGTGTACGAGTACATGGTCAAGCTTTAAAAAACAAACTGGACTAGACGACAAAAAACGGTGTAGCACATCACATACCAGCAATAAACAAATGCTTTGACGACAAGAACATTTTAACAGCCTGAAGGTTTTTAGGGAACAATGAATTTAGGAAAAGCAAATAGGCTGAATAGAATTAGATTAATTGGTGGTCGTATCACTATCTGAATTGACCGAATACTATTGTCGATATTCATTAATTTACGTATTAAGTATGTTTTTGGCTCAATAAAAGAAAACAAGCTAATAAATTGTTACATTAAGTCCAATTCAGAATCCCCTAAAAACACAAACTTTTAAGTGATATTTTAGTTCTTAATTCCATGCCAAATTTTATTCAACGATTTACAAAGACTGTCTATATACAAGATTTAGTTTTAATATTGCACAATATTTTAGTTCACCAAGACGCAAAATAAAAATAAACTCTGGCTCTTTGCCACATGTGACAAGTGAAATATATAATTCTTTTAGAGTAATGTTATTTTTATACAAACACTAATTAAATGGGCCGTGATTTAGTTATATAATAGTGTAGGAACACAAACATACACCTATAAAGATAACGATACTTGGAAAAAATTAAGACGAAATCATCATAATCAACATCAACGGGGCATAATGCATTGCCCAGATGAGAATCTCGGTTGTAATGGTGATTAAAATTCATAAATTCCATATTTAATTGACCAGTATTATCATACTTCTTTAGGGTTGATTTTAAGGTATTATTTGATATTAAGAGGAATGTTTGTCCTCAACTGTTTGATGTGGCCATTGTCGGTCAGATGAAATTTTTTTTTTGTTATCATTTATGTTTAACAATCAGTGTTTACTAAAATATTGTGCTTTATAAAAATAATTATTTTATATTGATGCTAAGTTGCGTTCGAGCAAATTAGACCTTTAGGCAATGTTTAATTAAAACAATGTTTCGATGCATTTCCAATTTGTCTTACCTCTTATCGTTTTCGAAGCTGTGTGTCCTTCTTAAAATAGTGTCATTGTCCACTGCATTGTTATTGTTAGTCGGCTTACTGTTGGCTTCCTCTGAAATTATTAAATATTAACGTTATTAAGAACATCTTTTATCTTAAGAAGCCAGCGAACTGGGAGACAAGATTTATCAACGTAAGTTTTAACGTATTTAGGGCTAATGAGATTACATACAAAAAGTTCTAAAACAAAAGAATACATCAGAGAAAAATCTCCTTTTGTTTTAGTTATTCGTTTACCGACAAAGCGATTATTACAAATGTGCTTTTATTATTCTAAAAGTAGGACCCAATTTTATCTCAACAAACGACATTGTAAATAATAAGAAGAAATAATAAATGAAATGAAATCTAATTTATTCATCTAGGTTACAAAGTAATAATACAATTTATGAAAGTCACAGGTTATGCGAAAAGAAGTGTCAGCAAATTTGCCTACGAGCAGTTCGCTGACGGGGTGGAGCTATGAGAAGAACTGACAAGAAACTCAAGCCACTCTTTTACAAAAATGATAGTTATTAATAAATGATAATAATAGCTACAAACAGCTGAAACGAGTAAAGAATTCGGCTGGGGCCAGTCGCGGCCCCGAACTGAATATGGCTCGCATTGAATATGGACCGAAGAGTATATAAGTCATGGGCAGAGAGAGTCCTTTACCCAGCAGTGCGCAGTATGCTTACTTTTGTTTTATAACACGATGATGGCAAACAAACTTACGGCCCGCCTTATGGGTAGCGGTTACCGTAGCTTATGGACGCTTGCAACACTAAGAACATCACATGGGCGTTGCCGACCCTTTGAAACCACTTCCCTTTAATGGGCACTGGATACCACTACTCGACAACACTAACATGCTGCGCGTCTGTAACATGTTGACACTTTTCCAGGTGGCTCAGTTTGAGCGACTTTACCGGTTCAAGTATCTGTGCTTGTACTTACTGTTGCTAGGCGCTTCAGCCTGTCTGTTCCTGAAAGAGGCTGATCGGCGCCATGACGGCGGTTCTTCAGCAGTAGTCTCCGGTTCAGTAGCCTCGGGCGACGGCGGCCTTCCTTTCGGTGGCTTTCCTTCTGTTTTTATGATCTCTGACGATGCAGGCGGCTTGTCTGTTAATGAGTTATGATCATGTTTGGACAATATAATTTATAGTAATTACAATTTGGATAACAACTTATCGCCAAACTGGCAGTTTCCCAAGCGCCGTTTTAAAGGATGTGATAGCAAAAATGTTTTTGTTTTATTATGAGGCAATTCAAATTTACATTATTACAAAGGTTTAAATTGAAACTTGGGTTAAATAGTACTTATAATGCTTAATTGAATCTAAACTAATATTATAAAAAAAAAAGATTTGTATTTTTAACGAGTAAACTTAAAAAGTACTGGCCTGATTCAAAAATTTTTTTGCCGTTAGAAAGCTATATTATCACTGAGTAATAATAGGCTATATAACATCACGCTACGGCCAATAGGAGCTGAGCAGTGGAAAAATAAAGAACGACGGGAGCGAAGCCCCGCGCGACTTATAGTGGTGTATAAAAATAAGAAAATTCCTTTTTGCATAACTGGAGTTGAATATTATAAAGATTTGATTGTTAAATTTTTATGGGACATTAAATTTAGTATTCTTTATTTACCAAATTATTTCTAAAAGGCGCAACCACGGGAATACATGCCTAAATAGATTTTGTATACCACATATATTGATTTAATCTCCACGTATCGAAAGTATATCTTGTCCAAACCAGAATGCAAAATGATTTGTTATATGCAGCTCTGACCGGTCAATCGGACTGAGTAGAGTAATGAATACATACAGAAACAAAAACTGAAGTTGCTATTGGATGTTTAAATGACATACATTTATTAGTCGTTTTGAACGTGCTATATACAAATCATAAAATTATTAGTTAAACTGCTGTACACTAAGTTAATTAGTAACAGTGGACATTAACCCTTCTGATTTATTACGTATATTTAAAACGTAGTTTAATCCACAAACTGAGTTTGACCTAGTGGTCAAACTCAGTTTGTGGAGTTTTCAGTATAGTTACTGAAAACTCCTAAAACGTAAAATTTACTTTAGAGTGACTGAAATTGAGTCAAATCTTGATTGGTTTTTTAGGAATAAAGAGTGGACGTTAAAAAATATTAGAATCAGCAAAGTTCAGTAATCTGACCTGATAATCTAAATTGTTGGAAACAGACTAGGCTGTCTGAAATGAAAATCACTAGTGCCAACAAACAATCGATTTTCCACTGTTTCTGAAAGCTTGATGTTCAAGCTAGCTAGTTATTAAATTGCAGAACCGGCGCCAATTGGGCTCTGTCCCTTATCCCAATTATAAAAGGGATGGTTCAAGACTATCAACCCTTTTCTATTGTAATAGTTTTCCCCAAGACCGAGGGGTATGCGTCAGGCATTTCCCAAAGTAAAAAAAAAAGGTAATCTGAGCGTGTGTGGTTACTTCTCACTATATCTATACTAATATAAAGCTGAAGAGTTTGTTTGTTTGTTTGAACGGATCTCAGGAACTACTGATCCGGTTTGAAAAATTCTTTTAGTAGTAGTAGTTGCAGTCGTTGTTTTTATTTTTACCTTTCTACCTCTTTGATTATCGTGAATAGTCATTTTCTTTTATTTACTTTTAATTTATTCAAAATTCGAAATAATTCTAATTACGAACCATCGTGGTCATACTAATCTCATTTCTGACGCTGTGCACATCTTCCTGTGCTTACTAATTGTTATTTTCATTTTTGTTATTTCATTAATCACACATTCACACAAGATCTAAATATTGATATAAAATCACCTGCAGTCTTACCGTTGACGACTTTCTCGATCGGCTGCGGCGTGATCTCGATGTCGACACGTTTAGCTTCGTGCTGCGGCGGACTGCGCTTGCGCTTGTTAATATTGTTGTTGTTGTAACGACGTTGTTTTTGCATTGCGTCTGCGAGCCAATGCGATATACCAGGGTCTACTAAGTCCATACAGGTTTGGCCCTGGAACAAATATAAAGACTTTACAAAATCCCACCCTCATGCCCACCGGAACTCCTGTAAACCAGGATAAACAGCGATGATCCTTGCTATGAAGGGAAGTGGATATATATTATAAAGACTGTCAATGTCATTGACATAGCGGTTAGAGTGGTTGCCATGTCACTAATATGGCCGTGGTAAATTCTCACACGAGACAGTTTACTTGTGTGAAATATAGATATATGTCTGATTGTATGAGTCCGGGTACTTTGTCTGCGTTAATTGGATTTTTGTTAAGACTCCGGCGGTACAGAGGTTTAATGCGGGCATGGTCTTCAAAAATAAAGAATTAAATAAAGTCTACACATTTTGAAACCAACGAGAAACGAGTGAGACGATCTTTACGGTGGAGTAAACGCCAATCGTTTCTTGGCTTTATGCCGCCTCCAACAATATAACGTCATAGAAAAAAAAAAAGTTTATATCTATCTACCAAGACACGTATGATACTTACAGAATAATTTTTGATGAGTGGATCGGCGCCATATTTGAGCAGTAAAGCTGCGGCCTCCTTTTGTCCCCAAAGTGCGGCCGCGTGCAGTGGCGTCCAACCTTCATGGTCCACGCAGTCTGGGTCCGCGTTACATTCCTCTAGCAACGTTTTTGCCACCTAAAAATAACAATGACAACGCAAAGAATTATAATATATACATACAGATCACGCCTCTTTCCCAACAGAGGCGTAAGAAGGGATTATTTCCTTTCTTTCAAAAAAAAGTAACTACTTATACAATTTTCATTTATAAATATGAGGATGCGCTAAGAGAATGAAAAATGAAGAATTATTTTTTTAAATGGTTTTAGGAGTGGTTCTTAATGTTTTAGCAAAGGGAACTACTTTTAATAATATACTGTCGTAGCGGTTAAGGTGGTCAACTCGCCAATAAAATCACCGCGCTAAGTGACGTGGGTTCGATTCCCACCGGAGAAAAATATTGTGTCTTTTAAATATTTGTTTCAAGTCTATGTATGCTTTGTGTCCTTTAATTGTATGTTTGTAAAGTACTTCCTCACCCAGGGCATGTTTCTTAAGCACAGACCTCATTTTTAACAAAAAACAAAAAAGGTTAGGTAATTTTGTTTAAGGGAAATCAATAATCTTTGATTTAAAATGTTTAACTGCGTTTGGTTTTTAAGTTAGTTTTGCGTTGATTTAAACACGTTTTAGCAGCCAATCAACGAAACATTGAAATTAGGATGTCTACGTTTGACTAAGTTGCATTCAAAACGTATGTCCAATTTGTCTGAACCCTGGTATACTTATAGTAGTAACCATATGAGTTATTCATCACCCCGCATTGGGCGTGTATGGATTACAGCCTGAATGCTTACACCTTTTTACATGGAGGCCTGTGGAACGTTAACAGCTTTATAAAGTAGTTACTCACATCTATATATCCTTTAGCTGCCGCAACATGCAGGGGTGTCCCACCATTCATATCTCTGACCTCGACATAGCCGTTTGCCGCCCAATTCCTGGCGTCACTCAACAGTGTATCTACTTCAGCGTTTCTAGACTTCTCACAGTCCACTCCTGCAACCAATACTTACAAAATGTTTATAACAAGTAAAAATAATTAAAGAAATTTAATAACCCGACTGCAAAACATCAATAGAGAGCAACGCACTAAAAAGGCCGTAAAATTATTGTAATATTATTTAAATACATAACATATGTATATATTTGTAATCTCCATTTGATTCCCTTTATTTTGATACTCTACTCGATAGGTTTGGTTAAAAAAAATAATAGAACTACTTACAATTTGGAACTATTCAATTATGTATAATCTCTTTTTGAATATATGTAATCTCCTTTTGATTCTCTTTATTTCATATATCGATTGTTTATCATATATTGATTTGTTTTTATACTCTGTAAGCAAAAAGAAACACAGGCCGGTTGAGGTCCTGTTCCTTGCTTGTAATCAGTTAAAAATTAAATAAAAACAAATAAAACCATCAAAAAGTACCTATCACGCGTATTATAAAGCCGAGAGCTAAATAAAATATATGATGATAAAAAAATTTACTAAGATTTTCTTTAAATTGATATCGACACGTAACTAACACACAAAATAAATTGGTAGCCTATATCGCACTAGGACTGCTAACATCTTCCAGTCCCCTAAATAACCATTTCAACGGCACCAATACGGCGTACCTTTCTCATCAATGATTTTCTGCAGCATGTCGGCCATTTCATCGCTCTCGGAGATGTCGACCGGTAGCTCACCATCGTAGTTCACTGCGGCTACATCAGCACCGTTCTCCAAGAGATACCTGTAATAAACCAAACAATATAAGATTAAAAGACTAAGCATACAAACGGACGCTGCTTCATAATTAATTATCTGTTATAGATGTAAGGGACATAGGTGTCCTAGATAGTTTGTCTTAAAAAGTTTAAGACAACAGGCCTAGGATTATTTATTTTGAATTAAACGATTTAACATAATTAGGTATTTGTGTTACCACAGGCTCAAAAAAAGGTTCGGTTTTTTTAAATATTTAAAAATGGGCACAAATGTCTCCTATCAGCCCTACTCCTTTACAAAAAAAGAATATTTACAACTTATCTCAAATATCAATCTACTAGTCCGATTTGAAAAATTCTATTAGTGTCAGATGGCCCATTTATTGAGGAAGGCTATATAACATCGCACTACGGCCAATAAGAGCTGCAGTGGCCAAACAAAGAACGACGGGAGCGAAGCCCAGCTCGAAAGATAGTATTCAATAAAGAAGAATAGACGCGCGGTTAGCGGCGATAATAATTGTTGTGTATATTGACATTTTATTGGTTTTGTCGTAACTTCTTTTTCTTTTCATAATGGACAATCTGCTTAAAACAATGAAACGCGCATTAGACATTTTAGATAATTTTATTATTCATCCAGAATTATTTGAATTATAAGTTCTTGATAATATAAGCATAAGTAGTGCCAATTATTTAATTTAATCGTAAAAGTAAGTTAAACTTTTAACGATGTAGCTAACATAACATGTTAAAGAAATATATACAGTTTATTAACAATATTAACAGGAAAACCAACCCACACTAGTTCCACGAAGATATATTATGACAATTCTTGAAACTATTACATTTTAGTTTTTTCTATTCATTTGACCTTGTCATCCCAATAGGAGACCACCCTATTCGATAGCGTGGGTTTCTTCTAACTATATTACATCGTGGTTACCTACACTCATATGAGCGAAGCTACTGTATAATTATGTTCTGTTTACAACACCGTTGAGCATCTGGGACTAAGTTATGCTAGATTAGAGTCTTCGTAGACCAGTGATAACGCACTCGAGATACGCGTACAACAAGCCGATTTTTCATGCGCTGTGTTGATATGGTATGTATGTGCAGTATTGTTCAGCAATGTGGGGTTGAATAAAAAAAACGTTTTCTCGTACTCATCACTCGTACACAGCCAGAAACGTCCCACTGCTGGGCACGGATCTCCTCCAAACATTTTGGAGAGAATTTAGCCTAGTATACCACTCTGTGCAGATGGGTTGGTATAGGGTTTTGTTTCGAATTTTCCTTTTCTCGCAGTGCTGCAAAGGTTACCCTTAGGCGTATTTTACGACATCCACGGGTTAGGATGGGGTAGTGACATTATGCATTCCTAATCCGTCACTAACGGATACGTCAAAAAAAAATTAAATTTAGGTGGCATTGCCAACAACACTCGCTTCACGATATTTCTCGTTTGTGTAGAATTAATAAGAGACTCATTAAACTCTATTATATAGTTATACTTACATTAAGTATTTATCGAAAAGTAGGTTGTCTTCGTTCGAAGCCACTGATTAACATTGTGAGATGGTTTTTATTAACTAGCCGCTTATGGCAACATAATATAACTATATTTATGGACTTCCAATTTCCACAACAAGCAAATTTTGAGTGGTACAATACTCGACGGTATGCGTCGTTTTGCACAAGTTGAGGACCATCTTCTGGTCTTGGTCAAAATCAATTTGTGTGATATAATATGTAGCTTTCTACATAAACATTGTAACGATGAAACTCAACATAATGTTATTATAAATGTAAGGTTTAATTTTTTTTTATGAGGTGTTTTACTATTTTTGTATGAAAATGAATTTATAAGTCATTCTAATTGCGTATGTATACTATCAAATAAGAATTAATCTGAAAATTACCACGAGAAGTGTACCATACCATTTACGACTATTCTATAATATAACGAATAATAACTAACTTAATGAAATTATCAATTAGTTGTACAAATAGTCGTTCACAGAAAAACCCTGTAGGTACCTACGGTTCAAGGAGTGACTCAAACTATGTTTACATTGCATTATCGAACGCCTTGTATCGCTGCGTCAACCAAATGTTATTCATGCTTTACAATAAATACGTAAATTTTGATGCAATAAATAACCGGCCCTATTGGAAATCTCTAGAGGAGGCCTATGTCCTGCAGCGGACTCTCTGCGGATGATATGATGATGATGATGATGATGAAATAAGCGGTTATTAGACTTCACGATATTCACGGTCCCTTAACCCTTTAACGGGCAGACGAAAAAAAAGAAAAATTTTACATTTAAAGTGTGGGCCTGGTGTAATGTGAGAATCTACTTTACGGAAAATTAAATTGAACTCACTGAAACTGAAAAAAAGTATTTTACTTAAATTTTTTTTTGTCTAAATTGTAGTTCAAGGGCTTGCCATTTCAAATTTATTTCCACATTTACCTGGGTTGGTGTGGGGAAAATTGTTCCCAATGACCGTTAAAGGGTTAAAGGCATCTCCTGAACACCGTGTAGTGTAATATACTAATGTATTAATAGTATATTACACTACATGGCGTTCAAGAGGTGCCTTAACCTTTTGACCGCCACGTGAAATCAGTATACAGTGCTCGGAGCATCAAGCCATGATATTCAGTTTTTAAGATTTAGTAATAAAACACATAAAAAATATTTAAAATCTTTATCTTAGTTTTGTCGACACTAGCCGACATCGGCACGGCAGTCAGGGCACGTTTGCGCTTGTCAAGTATAGACGACATTGGCGTTCAAAAAGGTAAAGGGACCCTGAACATCTTGTAGTGAAATAAGCTTTTTAGGGTGAATACCCGAAGAAATGTTAAGGTTGTATTGTGGTTTCTATTGTTTAGTAGTGTTATTGTTTAAGATATTCGAATTTACCGCAAGCTTAAACTTAAGGAAGTATGTAATATTATATTTCAAAGAATCAGAGCCATAACGGCTGAGCATTAGCATGAAATTACTATTCGTCCAATAAAAATCTAAAACTTTTCATAATCATGGTCATAAATTCTGTGTGGCATTATTTACAACGAGAATTTCAGGGACAAATTTACTCCTACACCCGAAGTAACTATGTATACGTCTATATATATGTATGACGTGCAGAGATTAAACTGGCATTGGAGATAGCTCGTTGCACTTTCAAAGCAACTGCCGCTGCCGGTAAACCGCACACACGTACGTTAGTAAATTGTTTTCATCAATCATCAAGAACTATAACAATTAACAGAACTTCCTTCCGTGAGCGGATTATTTTTAGCTTCGATCTCGTCGTTCATTATTTGGCCACTGCTCAGCTCCTATTGGCCGTAGCGTGATGTTGTTTAGCCTATAACCTTCCTCGATAAATGGGCTATCAAACATTAAAAGAATTCTTCAAATAATATCACGCTACGACCAAAAGGAGCTGAGCAGTCGCCAAACAAAGAACGACGCGAGCGAAGCCCCGCGGTATTTTCTAGTAAACTATATAGGAATCTCTCCTTCGAATTTACCAAAACGAAGATGTGGTTGGAGAACCAATACAATTACAATATTATCATGATATAAAATGATAATTGTTCATTGCACAAGTCACCGCACGTCCAATCGTTGTTAAGACACATCTCTCGCCTCTACTTTGATGGAATCTGAAACTTAACGAGTGTTTATAATATGGCCTTGAGCTGTCCTAGAACGGCTACACATTAAGCGTTAAAAACGCTCCTATTTAGAATTACGTATTCGGTGAAGAGGAAACATTCATACACATGGGTAAATTACAAATACGAGCATTTTTAAACGCTAACGTGAAACAGGCCCAGAGACCCGAAGTTTTCACTTCACTTAATTAAAATATAATAATATGATACATAAATTTACCTGGCTATGCTGAGAAATCCACAGGACGCTGTGGCATGCAAAGGTGTCCATCCCTCATTGTCACCACGGTTGACGTCAGCGCCATTGGTGACCAGGAACTCCACCATATCCAGGTTGTCATCTATGCAAGCCTGAAAACAACGTTGTTGTATTATGTAGACTTGCTTATTAAACTTTCAATAAGTGAGCAGATTACATCGTTTGGGTCGATTTCAAAAATTAAACCCACCGGCTAGCAGTTAAGATAGTGAAATCATCAAATCAACGGAGCACTTTAGAACATTAACGGCAAACAGCCATGCTGCAATAAATTCGCTTCAACTTTCGTCACTGGCCACATAATAAGACAAGTTATCAACGAAAATCTTGCGGGGAGAGGGACGTTGGCTGGGACAAAATCCCGAGATGCTAGGGCAGGTGATGTATTTGGGAAGGGTATCGTAAACAACTGCCACCGTTAACATATAGATGACCCCGCCCCTGTCAGCGTCTTTTATTCGCACACGAACTAGTCTCTTAGCCAGCTTTTATATGCAAAAGAAAATCCTTTACGAAGGGTCAATTTAAAAAAATCTTTTCTTTTAAATATTGCGAACAGTTTGTATTTCTATAACAGTAGGTATCTAACTCTTGCAGCGATCATAGTAGTTATCAGTATACTGCTTCGCTTTATAGTCCAGATATCTTAAAAATTTCGCTTGAACTCTTTCAATACGAATTTTATAAAGTTCATATTGTGGGTTCCAGACTTGGGACGTGTATTCTAGGTGGCATCGTACGAATGAACAGTAAAGAATTTTAATGGGCTTAATATTATGAAAACTGGCAGGGGTTCTTATAATGAATCCTAATGTTGTGTGCTTTTTCATATAGAAGCCATAATGCTTCTATATGTAGGTCGAAAATTAGCTTATTACCTTGTATCAATCCCAGATCCCTCATACTATTCAATTTAGTAATCACCTGCTTATATAGCGTGTAACCTATAGGTACCTATTGTGGATAATTTTCTAGTGTACGTAACATGGAAACACAAATGTGTTTTCATGTAATAAGCTGCAAATACAATAAAGTTTGAATCTGTCGAGATCTGATTGTAGTTCCTTTGTGTCAGAAATGTTACGTATCAATTTGTGTATTTTCATATCGTCCGCATACAATAGGATATACGAGTTCTGGAAGCAATACTTAATGTCTGCTATAAATATGTTAAATAAAAGAGGTCCTAAAATCGATCCCTGGGAACGCCTGAAGGGACAGTGTGCCAGTTAGAAGTGTATCTTCTTAGCACTACAGCTTGTGCTCGGTTCTGTATATAGGAATCTAAATCTAAATATATAATCTAAATAGATCTCCATGTATACCGGCAGCTAGTAGTTTCCTCCTAAGCACTTGATGGTCAATACGATCAAAACATTTACAGTAGTCTGTGTAAATGATATCAACCTGCACACCTTGCTCCATACCTTCAGTAGTAAATTCATGAGATAGTATTAAGTTAGTTGTTATTTTACTGTTTTGAATGAAGTTCATTGTTTTATGACATTCTTTACATTTGAATTCGTCTTATACATAAAGCCTTTTCAAATAGAAGTTAATATATCTATCTAATCTCCCACCCACGCGTAAATGGACATAAGAGTGTGAGCGTCTATAGTTAAATAGTACTCTCTATTTACTATTTGTAACAATAACAAGCTCAATATGTAACACAACAGATGTCACTTATTACATTCTCTCGTACAAATATGGGCTCTCTAGTAAGCCCGTGTGGGAAAAAAACTGCAATTAAACATGATACACACATGCGGGACATCATTTGCATAGCTTTCATAATAACACTGACTGTGAATCGATATTATGTTTCACAACTAATGGGCTTCCCGATAATGTAAATCGGTCACATCGCGTAGAGAGAATACCTACTGATAAGCGCTGGAAAAATATTTGCTTAATGATATACTCAATACGAAAATCTATATTTTGGTAGACGCGTTTTTGTATTATGAATCACGTGTTAGGATGCGCACAGGCTTGTTCGCACAAGCAATTTGAACGACGAGCGGCTTGGCCAATAAAAAGCCTTTAACATTGATATTTTATAAATGAACTTTAAAGTTTACGCACAGCTTTTGAAATTTCGGTCTCCTTTCTACCGAGATATAACTAAAGCAAATCAATCACAATTCAGATAAGCTAGTCTTGCATTCACAAAGGTTCATCATATACCATTAAAAATGGTTTTTACTTTATTTAATCAATGAATAAACAATCAAGCGCTCGCACAATACCGGCTGATACATTTCAATGCAGTTGCATGAATCTTAAAAAGAAACAGTAGCATTAATGCATATATTAGTAGTAATTGAAATTATATCCAATACTATAGTATATAAGAGACATTTCAGATTACACCAACATTTATAACGGGCTAAACGTCATCATCAACAACCCATTACTTTACACTGTTGGGCATAAGGTCCCTCCTCTGAAAGAATAATTTGCCTACTGTTACTACGCTAGCATGTTGCAACAACTTGAGATTAATTTTAAACTTTCTTTCTCTTACACAATTGTATTGTGATCTTTTCCCCTAAGTCGCTTCTTACGACATACTAAAAATGAAAACAAACTCAATAAATAGGGCTTATGAATAATATACCCCGCATCTGACATATCTGGCAGGTGATGATTACAACAATAGAGTAGTCGTGGGGTATAATAAGGTCTCGGTGTGAGTTAATAAGTACACATACATGACATGTGAGTGTACATCTTAATTACTTTTATTGGTTGGTTAAAGAATGATCAAGATGCATGAGTCGTCAAATCAAGTTTTATTGCCAATATTTACTGTCTCTGCCACATGATTAGAAAACTAGGGAGAATGTAAGAAAAGGTTTTGTCACATTATATTCCCCTAAGGGGACAGTGAACAGGGTTGTAACACACCCATATTACGCCAGCTATTTTAGGTATCATATAGTAGGAAGCGTATTGCTAGTCACAATGTCAGACTCTTGGCTAATATTGAAAATTCCAAAGAAGAAAATCTAATAACGAAATGTCCGACCTGGGGATTAACCATTAGTAACAATTACCGACTCTAGGCTGATACCGAGAGATTTCTTTATTTATTATTTATTTAATCACAAAATCCACAGCTCTTCATTTTTACAATATTGCTTTTTATCTACTCACATTATTTATAGTTCATTTTAGACACATAAGAACATATATTCTAAAAACGTTTTCGGCGACTATGTGATCTCTCGTCTTCTCAGTGGAGCATCACAGGTGATGCAAACTGAGAAAGGTCAGACAGACATTTTTATGAGTCGAGGCACTTTTCAGTCACATTTGATTGAAAAGTTCGCAAAAGCATGACAATTTCCGCTACACATATGCCGCGAGCTATGAACAGTATAAACAATAACGTTATGATCAGCACTC
Organism: Laspeyria flexula; assembly: GCA_905147015.1. Classification (NCBI taxonomy): domain Eukaryota; kingdom Metazoa; phylum Arthropoda; class Insecta; order Lepidoptera; family Erebidae; genus Laspeyria; species Laspeyria flexula. The sequence goes on along the minus strand of LR989949.1, from coordinate 5,686,672 downwards.
ACATATGGTATTATTTAGTTTTAATCCAAAACGAGTAAAAAACCAAAATGTGGACCACAAAACTCACAACTCGAAGGCTCGCATTGAGCCGGCTCGATGGAATAAAATAAATGTAATTTCCTTCACACCTTATCAAAGCGAGCCCTCGAGCTTCGAGCGTATGTACGTCTCCGCGAGTCGACCCATTGTTGACATACATACATACATATAGATCACGCCTCTTTCCCAAAAGAGGGGTAGGCAGAGACCATTTACTTCCACTTGCTACGATTCTGACAGACATCTTTGGCTTCTTCAACATACATCAGTCTTTTCATGCATTCTCACCGGTTGAGGGTACTCCTGATGTCTCTTCTTTAGAACGTCACCTATTTGGTCATGGTACGTTCTTCTAGGTCTTCCCCTTCTAACGTTTTCTTTCACATTCGCCTCATATATTTGTTTTGTCACTCTTCCTTCATTCATTCTCTCGACATGTCCAAACCAGCTTAACATTCCTTTCTCTTTTCGTGTCACAACATCTATTTTTAAGCCACAACTCAAAGCTCTCATTTCCACAGCATTTATTCTACTTTTATGCTTCTTCTGCCATAACCAGCTTTCACTTCCGTACATCAGTGTTGGTACCAACACCCAATTTTGAACCAAAGAGCGAGAAGACGAGCTTTCGAGATCTTCTGGCTGTTCTCCTTTCAATATCACGATCACACTTTCCATCTCTTGTAAACAAAGTGCCCAAATATACAAATTCCTTCACTTGCTCTAATACCTCACTTCCTATCCGCACACAAACTTCTGTCATAATTTCTTCTCTCTCAATCACCATAACTTCGTCTTATTTACATTGACTTTCATGCCTTTCCTTTCTAACGCAACATTCATAATATTTGTCATTGTCTGGAACTCATTAGATGACGATGCAAGTAAAACTTGATCATCAGCATAGAGGAGACATTTGACTAGTAACTCATTCATTCTTAATCCACAGTCACTCTCTTTTAAATCTGTCAAACAATTATCCATGAATAGGTTGAACAGCCATGGCGACGCTACACATCCCTGTCTGAGCCCTTTTTGAATGTCAAACCAATCCGTATAGGCAACGTTTATTCTCACACAGCCACCGCTTATTCCCTTGAACCCTCGTAAAGAGATTTCAGTGCCCGTATTAGAATACTACTCACTCCATTCTCTGTTGATCGTAGTTAAAAACACGAGTTTGAATAAAAATGGACTTACGAGTTTATTCCAAAGGTGTTTTCGAGGAATTTATAAACTTATATAGACCACCAGTCCAAAGATTACTCAAATAAACATTAAGAGGAATGAATGTTATGATAAGTTACTCGCGGTGCTTAGATAGAGAACGTGATCAAGAAGATAAACCGCTTTCCTGCTGCTTATCGTAAAGAAAAAAGACTGAAATCTTTTGGCTCGAACGGTTTGGTGAATACTGAATGTTGCGCGTCACTCGCGAAAGCCGTGTGCCGTGGTTTTTATTCGAAATGTTTGCTCGATCGAGTAAAACCGTATGTGAGTGCTCATCTTTACGTAGCAGTACATGTATGTGCAACAGTACGGAACAATTGCAGGGTCAGTGCCGTGGTCGGTGGCGCGTGCCGTGCCGGGCCGGCGAGCTCGGCTTAGATGAACTTACTTACACTTCACGATAAGAAAATACAATCAAAAGTTCCCATCAAACTGTTTAAAATCATTCTATATAAGGATAGTTTGAAGAATGCAAGTTTGCCACGATTGTTTAGACTTATTGCACTAAGTACATTGGAATCCTATAGTCGGTATGTTTTCATGTTGAACAATTACACTGAGTACAAATTCAATCGGAAATTATAAGACCGACGTTCTCTAAACGGTAGCAATGACGGACGCGAAATCATAATAAGGGATATTACATTTCATTTTCCATATAATTAGCGTTAGTTAATAAACATACTATCAATACCATATAACTGTTATGAAACTACGCCTATGAAAATGAGGATCACATTGTTTTATAGTCTTATTCATACCGAGATAAGCTATTGTTGTTTTTAATATATTATTATAACTAATGCGCATAACTTGTAAATTTGATCTGGCTTTAAATGTCCATTGTTTAAACTTACCTTGTAACCCAAGTCCAAGTTTAGCATTTTCACACCGTAACTTACACATGTTCTATGTTTACTTCCTACTCAGTCCTCGAGATTTCAATCGCAGTATTTCAGCTGCACCTATCAGTCATAACTCACCGGCATGATTTTTAATACTAAGACAACAATAGTTTGATATTTGACTTTAATAACTCATAAACATGACACCACTTGGCACGCTTGCGGGAGATGATAGGCAGGGGCCGCCATTACTGGCAGACAACAAGAGATTTCGTTGATAGTCGTAAAAAAATTAAAAGCCGTTCTAAACAGTCGTTAGGAAACGAACTCGCACAGCAAATAAATCTTTATAACTATAAAATAAAACTACATAAACAATAGATAATACCTATCATATTTTTAGGAAGAATAACGGAAACTGACTATTAAAATGTAGAAATCTTTTTAATATCTTGCTTAAATATTTCATTTCATATGTCATCAGTGCAAAATTTATTCGTCATTGATTTCAACAACCAATTGGTTACAATTGACCCTCACAATTAGTCTGAGAGAATCTTGACATTTTTTTACGATACATATCGTCCGTTAAGCCAAAAGGCAAAACACAAATTAATAACCTTCAATGAAAACTTTTCCTTTTAATTATACAATATAAATTATGGACAATCAATTTCGCCAGCGCAGCGTTGCGATCATTAAAACGTATCGAATAATATTCAATACCAGTAAAATAACATTCGATTAACGAAGTAATCGCGGGTGCTAAACTATTTGAAATTGGACTTAACACTGTACCATGAAACGGCATTTACGATATTTCATGGCGATGGTGAGACGGGACTCTACAAAGAACATCGATGTAAGTATAGTATTATCTGACTCCTCCGGATGTGACCGATATTTCTGTTGTGGATACACACATCCACAATAATTAACGTTTCATTAAGTAATTATTTTCAACGAGTACTTTTTTGCCGGTGTTATATTGATTCGTTATATATAAAACATTTGTAGGACAAGGCCTCCGCGGATTTGTTCATAGAAATATTTTATTATGTAGGTAGATACTGTCCGAGGTCATAGACTTATATCAAAAGAAGCAGGTTTCCCGCTTACTCTGTCAAGTACAAACTTCTAGGCAATATATAAAGCTAAAACGATGATACGTCCAATAAACGGTACACGAATAAAATGCAAATTTTGTTGTTTATATCTAAAACCAGAAAGACTACAATTAATTAAATCGGTTATCATTATACTGTGTTGGTGTTAGGTATATGGAAGTAAAACAATATTTTAGCAAATGAGGATTCTCACCTCAATTATGCTGAATTTTAATAATATTGAAACCCTGAATCATCTTACAGTTTGAAAATATGACACATTTTTATATGAAATAAGCCATGCCAAAACTATTTTATTAGCATTCAAATTAAAAGAAGCCTATTTCAGATAATTAGAGAGAGCCAAAGAGTGAAACTACTTCTTTCAGGTATATTATATTACGGGAGTAGCTATAAAATAATTCTACTCCTGAAGCAAAATTTATTTTGTCTCTTACAAGCCCCATCTGTCTTATGTGCAACGTACAATTCGTACATCAATGTAATATTGTAATATAGGTAATATTATAAATGGATAAATGGATCAGAGGTTATGTAAACCAAAATAATTAATATAGGTAATATACCTATTTAATATTATTGACATCAGTAGTCGGTTGCGAATGATGTGAGTATCTAATGCATATTTATAGGCATGAATCATTGTATGACAAGACCCATTAAATATGAATTAAAATATGAATAATCTGTCCTAAAAAAATCTCTCAATAATGACCCGTCCGTTATAGTTCATAGAGTTTAATTTTATGAACATACATAATTTGCTCGACATTAAATTTTTGAGATAAGAATAAAACCTAAATCAACATCATTAAGTATCTCGCAGCTGACTATGCAGATAGATATTTTTGGCCATTTAGAAAATCGATTTATGTTCACGACAAATAATAATACTGTCGTGTGCATAACTATGACGTAACTTATATATCAACGAATCAGTTGCTGACGTGACCTCGAAATGAAAATTTTCTCGCCCAATTCTAAAATAACGCGGCGCTATGTCATTCAGTACCATACGTCATACCGCCAGAAATTTGGGTCGGTCAATGGCAGAACAGAAATTTCTGACATATAGGCTGCCTCGGTTAAGCACTACTTGCAATAATTGGACCGCCAGGACTTTTTACAAGCTGCGGATTTAGACTTCACAATATGCAGATACCTCAGAGGTTAAAGGAACGCACACACTTAGTTCTTATTCTAGCACAACCATTACTATAGTTAAGCGAATAAGTCGTATAGTACGAGCAAAATTGGTGGCAACAAGTCATCGACCCAATTTCCTGGACTATCTAACGAGATGACTATCGTACTATAAATACCAAGTGTTATGTTAGACGTATAGTGAAGACAAAACGCATCCGCGATCAAACGCTGCCAAAATAATAACTCACTGGGCGTGATGGCTATAACAGATAGAGGAGCGTTTACAATTATAATTAAATAAAATGGTCACAGAAATAATGTCTTTCAATCTATACGACTCGCTCCTATCGTTCGAACTTTAAAACATGGTGTAAACTTTAAATAGGCTACGATGTTATTGTTATGTTAAATAGGTCGATCTCACAATCGTAAAGTGATGTGAAAAAATCAGAGCGAATTTATGTACATCCGAGCTCAAATATTTACGACTATCATGTGATCGGATAGCTGTACAAATGGCTATTTGTATTCCAAACATTTTAAGTGAGAGAAAGATTACTAAATCTCACGAAAACGTGCCAAATGTCTTTGGTGCGACCTAGACTGTGACCAGACTCGCCCTTTTGTACGTGCATAAAATCATCTCGACATCAACGGCATCGCAGACAATAATTATAAAACTGACGCAATAGGTAATCGCCACACTACACAGGCTACAGCGTACATACGGTGTGAGAGATTGATGAATATTAATATGCACAGACATGCTATTATCATACGTATCTAGGATGGTCTTTGCGACTGGTCAGTTCGGACCGGTGTTACATTGTGTCATCGTAAAACTCGCGTTGATCGTAAAATTGGCACAGCAGGTAATGCATTAGCAGAATTGTACTTAGCCGTTACTTATTTTGTAACAAACTAATTTGTGAAAGAATATAATGAACTATCTTATTAAGCCATCATATATTTTATAAAGACATTGGTTTTCACAATGGTTATAGTCTTTATAATGTACATAGTGTATTTTGCAAAGTATAAAAATCACTAGGAAGGGTAAATACGTAGAACAAGTGTTCTATAACATCTTTATCACTGCTGATAAGGTAGGAAACACTCGACATAGATAATATTGTTACATATCCATTCATAATACAGACACATCAACAATCGGTCAATAGTAAGATTATTGGCAGTCGCAATACAGTACTTAGTACAATTATATCTGTATGTATGCACTGCCCATGCATCACATTGCCATAGTTTTCGTCATTGGCACGTCTGTCGTTTATATCTGGTCTGAGGTAACTAACCGCACTTTATAAATAGGGCAGGCACACACGCCCGTCCAGATGCGGTACGCACACGGAACATAAATATAAAAATATATACCAATCGATAAAATGATCAGTGCGGCTCGTGCCGATGATGTAAACAGAGATGAATGTGTGCAGGGTTCGGGACGGATAGCTGCCATGGACCAGACTCGATATAGAACCGATACAAGAGTTTGCACCAGTTACATTTGGCGAAATGTTTAATGATATAAGTATGAATAGAAATTGTCAAATCGGAACTTAATATTACTTAACTAAGATTTTAATATTTGAGACATTAATCATATGTTCACATATTTATTTTAATTTTATTGAATTTAAATCAGTATTAACATGAGAAACCGACCATCCAAATTATCTTCATACTGGATTTTAAATAACTAAATTTATCTAGATAGGAACATAGGAGAATAGGTTATCTAGATAAAATTATTACATATTAATCTTCTGCTTTTTGAAAGAAAGAAAAGTATTTTTATTGTTTGCTTCAAATATACATAAGTATGTATATAACCAACCGTCATCGACGGTCAGTAAGTTTAACTTCTTTGGTTCGAAGATATGACAAGACATTGCTCATGATACATGCATGATAATAAAACTGCCACAATGATCGATCCAAGCGTACAATTACAATTTTTTTCTTAATTTTTTACATTGTATCCATTAGTGATAGAAACAATCACGCAACGCAATTATAAAACGTGCACATGTCACATGTCCATGTATAAAACACTAAATGATTTCCCCTCAATGTGTTGCAATAAAAACTCTAAACGAAATTGTTTCTTTGCAATTTCCAACTACGCCATAATGGCCAGCGTTCCTTGAAATACAATCAATCATTCGTCAAATCGGTTTCCTCATAAGTATTTTTTTCGACACGAAGGTTGTTATGTTAAGTAAAAAATACTATTGAGATTAATAAGCAAAGCACTGACTGGATGTGCGGAGGTCAACACGCCAACTACCCGAAACTAACAAAATTAAAATTGTTATTTATGCTTGCTAAGCCACATAGGACCAATGTGTGCAAAAATAAATTCAAGTTGTACAAACAAAACGAGAAGGGAGTTTAGAATTCCAATATTTCTACGACGTTCTACTATTACCAATTTATGACGGTGTCTCCTCTTATTTCAGTTTTGATGGAGTACTATAAAAGTCCTAAGACCTAAAATCTGTCTATTTCTCGGTTACGAGACCCTTGACCAACAATAGGTTGTGACTGGATGTTAGAAGTGGTTAGTTTGGGTCCGGTTGTCCTTAAAAATAAGAATACGTCATTTGGTAAATCAAAATATGAAAAAACACTGCGAGATTTTGTTTAGATTTCGTCACACGGAAGAGTTAGTAATGAACAGACTGAATGAAACTTGGCACCTAGATAAATCCCATCGACCAAGTCCGATTCCGCTACCAACTAAAAATTTTGCTAATCTCTTCCGCAACGCGACTGTTTGCAAAACAAAAAAAAACAAAACCGTATTCTATATAACAGAACTAGTGGAGTTTAGGATGTTCATCATTCTGAATGTGTCTATATTGTCTTCTTTTATTTGTAACGACTATAACACATTTTAGACTTTATAGAGTACACAATATTAAGAATTTTCAGTAGTAGCCTAACTTCTTATTAATTTTTTTTTTTCATCACGACGGCATGGTGGCCTACAGACGTATGGCCACACCTGATGGTAAGCGGTTAACGTAGCCTATGGATGGCTCCAAAACGCATTATCAACCCTTAAGAAACCTATTCACTGCTTTTTTAAGAACCCCATACTGAAGTCACTTGGGAAAACCTCATTAGTGCGTTCAATCCACAACCATATAGATCTTGAAAGGAAATTCCTCTGAAACAATTTAGGTTACAAGGTGTGGGGATGAACTCCCTGCCATGCAAACGTGGCTGTGGCCATCATCTAAAACAGTTCTTCTACTATATTATATTGTTTTATCGGGGCTTTCGGGTTTTATTTCAGTCTATTTGTTTAATATTATGTCTCTCAAATGAGTCTGAGTGTCGTCAAAAGCTATTGGTGTAATAAATTGCGACAAGTGACGTGCGTCAGTCGCAACGTTACGTTGCTGGGATAAAGTTACGGCTTTTATCTGGACCAAATTAAAGTACTGATGAGATTAAACACAGCGATTTGCTGAGTAAAACAAAAACTGTACAAATTATTGAAGCCAAATATAAAACGTACAACTTGTTCTTCTTAAAATGTTCGGCGTAACTGTGCGTATTGTCATTAATTAGCTAGCGAAAGTACCCTTTTATATCTTCTGCTTTAACATCTTAATCTCGTTCTCTCGTTACATTACATACTGTCCAATCTATTTAGGATCCCTTGACACTAGCCAGCAACCCTTGAGGGGCGACCGTTTCTTACCAGTGAAATTTATAAATTACACCTACTGGTAACAGGTGCTCCATAATTCAGGCATAAGTTATATTTTTGTATAAAATATTATTATATAACTGGTTACAATATATTATTTCCGCGACACTCGTCCCCCGCAAACGGTCGGCGTGGCTCTTATTTTTGTAACAAGGTTGCAATCGTACGTAACGTATCGGCTGTTCTTGACACGGAGGTTTGTGCACATCACACTGACGATTTTATAGAGTTTTAAATTATTGGCAACCTAAATATAGTAACTACTATCAACATAAAACTGTAAAATTTTATGGGCGCCGTAGATATGGCTAGTAGTATTTACGTAATGTATAAGTACTTATTTATTTATCAATTACATAGGCATTTTTTTTTGCTGGTAATCCTTTAGTATGATTCGATTAATAACTAGATAATAAGTCGTACAGAAGTTTTAGAACGTCAAAACTCAGTTCAGTCAGTTTTTAAACTACCTACACCTGAAAAAAAAATTGTTGTGTTTACTATGTTCGCATTCCGTCAGTTTGTGTGATTATCCGATAATATCATTATGTCGTCATCTAGAAGGAGTTGTTTATAAAATCCGAATACATTTTGTTACATTTGTGGAGAATATGTGGTGAAAAAATTTAGAAAACCTATAACGGCCTTCGTAAAAAAGGCGTATTTTATGATATATTTTATGATCAAAATTAAGGACTGAGACCGGCCATGGGTAGTACGGGTACCAAATATCGCAAATTGCGTATTGAATATTAAAGACAGTGAAAAATTGGTAAACGAGCACAATTTGTCCGCAAAAAGATGTCGCACATTATATCCTCGTTTTCTAAATCATGAAACCTACATGACACAAACAAACATTACGAGCATGGACCTCTTTCGATGTTTCCCATTGACGTCATCACTCTATTAAATGATTAAAGTTATTTTATAATATTACTACACTCAGGATGAGTCCCTGTACTACGGACATTTTAATATGAGTATACTATGAATGAATGACACACATATTTGTCCCGTGTGAGTAATCAAACCTACTACACGTAGTGTAAACTAGTGTATGAGTACTTACAGCGAGCATTGTATATGTTACAAATAGTTGACAGCTACCTAATGTCTAACTTCAAACCACCAAATGACCTCCCTGCATGATATACAATTAAGTAGGTCGGTGGATTCGATTAGGCAGTATTTGTTAAGAACAAAGCCGATCAGGAGCAATTACCTAATATATTTTATATTGTGCTTTCATTCAACTCGTACGGTGCTTTTGTCCTAAAATCTAGGTAGGCGTTCTTAAGTTATTTAAAGTTAAAGGTCACAAAAAATATGATAATTTGTTTATTTGCTTGCTATTGTTCCAATTATAATACACTCTTCATGAAAGTTAAATACCATAAAATCCTGTACAAGTTTAATTCGAAATACTTTATATACGGTTAACCGTTTTTGAGATATGGCCGCACAGACTGCGAACTTTGTCTCGATAAAAAATCCATCCTAAAACTTTACTAAAAAGCAATAAATCCATGATTATGAATAATGAATATTTAAATCTTATAAGTTAGATAATTTTTGTTTTTTTAGATTGTATTCAATGCATGTTTAAAAAAACATGATATTTTACTCATAAACATTTTTTTTTCATACTACTCATCATAGCAAGTCAAAATAATGCTCCTAAACTCGATGGGGTTATAATGGCAAATCGATAGCTAGTTATAATATAATTTGATAAGTGATAAAATATAATATAATACAAACATTTCAGTATGAAGTCCCAGTTGGTGGGTTATGTTTGTACCTTTGCCAACTTCTGATCTACCTGAGACAATAAACAGGTGTAAGTGTCCGTTAGAAACCTCTTTAAAGTATATATTAGCTCTTATTATATTGATGATCTTACGACTTTGTAGAGAGTAAAGCTGAAACAAGTTAAAGTAAATAAATCAACAAAGTATTTCATCACCTAACGTCAGAAGTCTGTTTTGATTTGTAGGCATAGCGTCCTCTACCTGTAACGTCAGAACCAAGCCCAGTGACGTCAAAGCTTGTAAACAGTGACGTTTCTTCCTCTTTACATCTGACAATATCAGAAAGGCAATAAAATACCTCAATACAACAACCTTTCACTGCATGCTAACGTAACCTGTCAAAACAATAAAAATAATTTAAATTTACCTTTTGAGATTTGAGATTGTATATGATGCAATCTGCAAGACGTGGCAGAATTTTATTCGGTGCACATACAAGAAAATACACTTTGAAGATTAAATTTCTCAAGTTATTGGTGTAATATCTTTCTCAGTTTTAGATATACGTAAGGAAAATAGATAAATTTCATTCTTAGACAATATATTTTATGTTCGTCATCATCATCATCATTTCAAACCATTAACATCCCACTGCTGGGTAAGAGTCTCCTCCAAACACTTTGAAGGGAATTTAGCCTACTATACCAAGCTGGAGAGACGTGTTGGGATAGGGCTTGTTTCGAATTTTTCTTTTCGCGCATTGCTCTCTTGTCTGTTTATGGTTACTCCCTTAGTCGCCTCTTCGACACCCACGTGTAGAAATGGGGTAGTGATATGTACTTTTAATCCGTCACTACACAGACAGTTTTTACCCGAATGTCAGGAAGGTTATTGTATTACGTGCGTATCTTGTATGTTTGTAAATTTATTTATTCCCACGTTTCTTATAAACGGCTGGATGGATTTCGACAATTCATGTTTCGTTAGATTCTTCTCAAAAACCCAAGTGTCCTTAGATAGGTATTAAAAAAAACGGTAGAGAAAAAAAAGAGAAAGGTACACCAAAATGTAGGTAGTTAAATTTTGTTTTTTAACTAAACCTATAGTGTAAGGTCTCAAAATAAAGGGAATCAAATTGAGATTACAAATATATACATATACGAGTATTATGTATTTAAATTTAATGAGGAATAATAATTACAACCATTTTTCGGGCTTTTTAGTGCGTTAAAATCGGTTTATTTAAATTTTTTAATTACTTGTTATTTTACGTAAATTTTGTTATTTTAGAAATAATGTCATATTCGTGCTAAGAATTTGTTTTGAAAAAAAAACAGAGTAAAGTGAAACGTTGAAGAGAAAATAAGGTACAAAAGCATTGAATGATGAACAACACTAAATGAAAACTATATATACTATTTTTCGCGAATATTATCATGTGATGTCGAAACTTCGTATACAATACTCTTTACAAATTCTTTACTTAAATATGTTGCGATATTCAGGCATTCAATAAACAACTCGGAAGTTCGTTGTTTATCTGGAACTCATGATGAAAAAGTGTTTCACAACATGAATAGCAAAACTTTGATGGAATTTATAAGGCTTGTAGCCTTATAAACTTCATCGAAGTTCAGAGCTTTACAAATTCTAATAATATAAGCAACATAAAAAAATAATAATTAAAAAATTATAATAACCTGACGGTAAAAAATCAACAGATAAGCAACGCACTAAAAAGACTGAAAAATGGTTGTAATTATTATTCCTGATTAAATTTAAAAACGTAAAAACAATTAAAAAAGGGTTGCGCAAACAATACCAAAATTGTATTCAAAGGGAATGGGTTGTGTATGGCGAAATAATTCTTAACCGTTGGTACCTAACTACTTTGTACTACGGCACGTGTTGTTGTTATGTGACCATAAGAAATAATTAGCTATTTATTGAATAGCGTAAAACAGATTGACTCACTAACCTATTTATCGTTTGGTTTTGCCCGACTTGTTGTTTGTAGCTTCATCACTATTGTTGTTGATAGCAAGACATTTTTTACATATATCATTGAAGTTTTAGGTTACCTTAGCAGTTGTATTATTTTGATTCCACATCTTCTGAAATGTTTTAAATGATAACCTGATAAAAAATTGTAGGTTCAATCGTTCATAAAAATATTTACAAAAATTTGTCCACCTATATTGTCGTACATATCTACACAGATTGTTGTCTCCAACACAGTCTTTTGTCTGCGTCTAGTTTTGTCACAGGTAAAATGAAGTGCGAAATTCTAACAGACATAGTAACTAATTGATTTAGAATAAATTATACCTATATTATGTAGAACAAATATAAGAATGCCCGAATAATGTTAATAGTTTCACTTTCTGTTATTATCGGACCAAATTTAGTTGGCGAAATGTGGATGTACTTATTGCATTTCTGTTCTCCGGGGAAAAAGATGTGATGCAACGTTACAGTAATGTAACTTAAAGTATAATTATGATAATTTGTTATTTCAGTTTCATAGCCATCACAATACTAGAATCGTCATACACATTTAGCTATAGAGCGTTATCTAGCGGGCGCCGGGCGTCTGCCAACCCGGCAACCGATATTAAATAATAAATCTTGACTGTCACATGACACAGTTGCGAATTTTGCACACCATGTAGTAACCTAATTATGAGACACTCGTCAATTTAATTCTGGTTAGATTAAAGGATCTTAGCAAACGAATTGTATCGCATTTTTAGGCGTAAGTACGAGTACGTATCGGAGTTTCCATACATGATGACGCTAACTACATAATTATGTAGTTTCTAGAATATGGTTCCATTTATTGTATTTATACGATATTTTGGGCCTCCATTTCTAATTGGGTTGTTATTTCACGTAAAACTAGATTTTCAAATTCACTTAAAGAACGTGTTTCTACTCAAATATATTAATTAATAAACATTATTTAACGTTCAGTTTAAACTGAATTAGAATGAAACTATCGGCTGGCCGATAACGGGCTAATAAAAGTGTGACGCCGCGAACACTGTCGATACTAAATACTAAAACTAAAAATAATTAAAAACGTACAAACTATAGCTGCCAAATACTCGTCAAGTATTGCCCCATTTAAAATACAAACTACGTTATTTCTCGTACAAACTACAAAGTTAGAGTAGGCAGCAGGAAGCATCTATTAACGTGTAATGTACTGAAAGCGTTAAAAACATTGAAGGTATTAGCAAGCTGTTGGTAACTAATTCAAATATAATTACTTGCACACTTTTTACTGTATATGTACGGCAAGTTATATTGACGCTAAAAACGAGGTATTCGTGCCCTAATAATTACGAATTCTATGCAGAAATCTTGTGTTATCACTACTTAGTATAAAACAAAGTCGCTTTGTCTGTCCCTATATCCCTATCTATGCTTAAATCTGTGAAGTTCTATTTTTTTTTAACCAAACCTATCGAGTATAGTATCAAAATAAAGGGAATCAAATGGAGATTACAAATAAATACATATGTTATGTATTTAAATTTAATCAGGTATAATAATATTATAATAATTTTACGGTCTCTTTAGGGCGTTGCTCTTTGTTGATTTTTTGCAGTCTTTTTGCAGCATTTTTTTAATTATATTTATTTGTTAGTGTAATTTTTTACAGCCTATGTTACTCGGAAGGATGCAAGGATTGTGATGATACATTATCCATCTAAATCGGTTCATGCGTTTAGAGGTTATGGTGGAATAAAGAAACGCAAATAGGTATATACATATATCCAGAACACATAACACTCCTTTTTTGGGCAGTTGTGTTATAAATATAAGCCATTCTCTTAAACTATGTAGCAGTAAGTATTAAATTATACAGAAACTCTTCATCTGAAGGAATAAAATCCATATTGACTTTCTATCTAGAGTCTCACTAATCGTCTCATATAAAATCATGTCAAAGTACAAGTTGGTACGTTTCCTATTAATATACAAAGTAGCAGGGCGTTCTAGTTTCCGTTTAAGCTCTTACAAGCGACGTTTAACTAGTATCTGAGTATCAAGATGTCGTCCATGATGGTACTGACCCGGTTATTGCAGCGCAAATTTTACACGATCTACACGCGTCAGCCCATTTGACTGCAGGAACAGCAAAAATATTCCAGACTTAAATTATCTATTTTTATGATATAACTAGCGGACCCGACAGACGTTGTCCTGCATGATATACCAATCGATTGCAGCGCCATCTGCTGGGTTTATTTGTGAATCTAAACCATCTTCGAATCCACTTGAACACATACACAAAAAATCATTCAAATCGGTTCAGCCGTTTAGGAGGAGTTCACTGTTAACACACGTACAGAAGAATTATATATATAGGTATAAAGATTAAGGTGAGTGTAATCGGTAAATCTTGATAGTTCAAATGACCGCAACTAGCAGTGAGCAGAAAGGGATAGTTTGATACTAGAACTACAAGTGTTTGTAACAATAAATAGTGTATAGATAACCAAACATATCACACTTCATCACACTCTATAAAAGTATTTTGTCTTTCTGTAATTTTCGTACTTCTTCTCTGTATTATTAGTAAATTTAGCGATTGAAAATTTTCGCTTCGCACAAGTAATATCAAGGAATAGCCATCTATTAATGTATCAGTTCTGTGCAGAGTCCCATCTTAATCAATCAAGAAATCTCTGAAGGATATATGTATGTAGTATATCAGTTGTTTAGTACCCATAACACAAGCTAATATTTGGCTAATAATTGCTTAATTTGGGACTAGATGGCGCTGTGTGAATGTGGTAAAATATTATATATTATTCAAGGCATAAACCAAACAAGCTGCCATAATATGAATTAGGTGAAAAATGCCAATAAACTCTAAACAACTGCGTAAAAGGTAGCTTGCTAAGGCCAGCGAGAAACCTGAATGTGACTGAAAACTATAATCAAAATGTCAGTACGTATGTATAGAATGAATGAAACTACCTTATTCACGTTTTGCATCCTTTGTAACAACATTATACGCTCATACGCCACACTGTTCCGTTCGTATCGTATTCCCATGCGTCAACAGCAAGCTCTGATGCAATGTATGTACTAGTAAATCGGGTTAAGAATAGTGTGTTCAGTTTTGTACGTCATATACATGGATGGATTTGAAAGAGTAATACCTACGGAACTATTGTAAGGCAAGGAATGAAGTGGTTTACTACTGGCTCTACGGGTTATCTACTTATAAGGCCTAAGAGAACCGAATACTGGGACATAGCACCCAAGCTTATAGCTTTATAATATGACAAAAGTTGGCAATAAATCATTCAGCCCTCTAACATTTCAAAAACGTATATTAAAAAAATTTCACATAACATGTTACCTTTTTTACGTTATATGCTAACACGCAGCTCAGTTTTAAATTGTTTTATGGTAGAATAACCATATTTCATTCTAACAATAGAAAAGTGTAGGCGTTTTTGGGAAATGTCGAACCGAATCAAAATCTATACATATTTCTGGTGTGTTTTCGCTATGATATATAAAAATAAACACAGTTAAATGAGGCGATGACGAAAATTTAAAATAATAATATAATAATATTTCTAGAAATAGCTCATACAAACCTAGTGAGGAATGTAAAAGTACTACGATTAATTTATTAACTAATCAATTTAATCTTGCTAAGTCGTTAGCAGAATACTAAACGTAGCTTCAGGAAAGTGGTCAGATAATAATCTAGATTACTATTTTATTTACATATATTTGTTATTCTGCCTATTTTTCGTTTTTTTACATGTAGCCTCTGCCTACTTTAGGCAGGTGCTTACCATGTAAAAAACGGTAAGTTGCTACTGTATTTATTGCTCACAAGATCCCAACAAACTGCCGATTGCCATAAACGTTTATAAAAAGTTTTAACTGAAATATATACTATTTTCTAGGAACTTATACCGCTAATTACTGCGCTCGGAAATATTTAGTTTCCGAATTTCATTTCAGATGATGCATTTGGCTCTTAGATGCGTCGCAAAATGATCAATAACAATAATATGGGGTCAACTGTTCAGGCAATTGAATATTCTTCCGTGATTAAATCAAGTAAATTTTCTATTGATTAATGGGACTGAAATATATTGACAATTGCGAGTCAACAGTTTTCCATTCTATCTAAATAGCTATCAAACAACAGGAGTTACACGTGCTGAATGTCTTTAATATGATGTTAAAGGTTTTAAGGCTCGTTTCCGTTGGTTTACGATTTCTTATAAACGATAATGATACTTTTTTATTGTTAAAACACATTTAATATCTCGTCAATCTATATTTGGCCCTTGTGCTAGCTATTTTATTATATTATCATAGCTTATATAATTCACAATTACTTTAATGTATTATGAGCCTCACGGCCATAAAAAAAAAACATATTTTTAACTTTATTTGATATAATTATTATCATTGTTCACTATCAAATAGACTTGAATCAATATCGCGGTAGGCCATGAAAAAGATGTGAAGTACGTGGACGTCCTGGATTAACAAATAAAGTAAGGTCCACATTAGCCATAGACTGAAGACGTGAAACATGTAGAGAGATGTCAGTCCAGCAATGAGATAAAGAAGGCTTTAAGAGGGAACGCGGCGCACGATTCTTCATACAAACGTATTCCCCTGTTTTCTCCCTGAATAATGTCTAAAAGGCAATTTTTTTTAGCTCAAAAATTCAAGTTCAGCTATAAGCATGTCCCTATCATTTCCTTTTTTTTCAAAAACTTATTAATAAAAAAAATATGAGCCTCCAAATATTGCTAAAATTGCCGTATTTTTACTGTCGTAATTAGAGGACTATCAGAGGAATTCTATTAGTTATTTACATTAAAAAAAATGATAGGAACCTAGTCATACTCTTTCTGGAATTTTTCATGTAAAAAAGAATTGAATCGGCTCAGTTTTCGAGGAGAAAACAGGGGAATACGAAACGTCCATTTCGTCAAAATTTTTGTCTTAAAATCTGTCAGAGCTGTAGATGTCTTTATCGCACTCTTCGGGGGTGACTTGAGGTATGGGGGGTCACTTACATGTATAAGACAAGGGACGTGGTATCTGTCGATATTTTTTTTATCGATACTGTAGTGATGTCCATCAATGTCGATGTTGATGATTTACGGTTTCTATTTATTAAATTGTGAAACTGTAAGGTTAATTTCCGACTTTTTTATTAAGTTCATAAGATTATCAGATCAGGTAGCAACGATTTGATTTGGCTGCTCTAAAAGTAAGACTAGTCTTATCAATTATATTCATATACACGTATTATAATGGATGCAAGAGTGGTGTAGGTTGTGGGTATTTTATTTAAAATAGCTGGCAAAATGCGAGTTGGATTCGCGCACCGAGGGTTCCGTACGATTATACATTTTTTTATTATTTGTGATTAAAATGTTTCGTCCCAAAATTGATTGATACTCCTACGCATTCTTGCAAAAAATATTGTTGACAGACACAGACACAACGGAGCGATCCTATAATGATTCTTTTTTCCTTTTGAAGTATGGATCATGGAACCCTAAAAAGAATTTAAAACAATAAATAGGACATTTATTCTATCGTCATTTCCGTCTTTTCGCTTACGGGTAAATTGTGTGATCCCGTCAATTATTTCAACAAAGGCCATTCGTAAAAAGAAATATCTAGTTTAGATAAGTTCGATCATCATCATCATCATCATCATCAGCAACCCATTAAGTCCCACTGCTGGGCTCGGTTCGATATTTTGCCAAAATAAGTCATATTTTTTTAGTTTCTAATCCATGTTCTGGAGTTTTTCAGAAATTTTATACCAATATTTTTTTAGTATATTTATTGAGCCATAATATTTTACAAGTTCATCAAGACTTGCAGCTTATAAACTTTTATTGTTGTTGACGAATAACCAAGTTGACGGATAATCTAATTTCTTCTGAAAATTGTTTTCATGCTACCTCTTCTTTCTTTTTACCATAATTATTCTCTTGCTGTATTAGGAGTGCTTATAATTTACAAGTACAACAATAATCTTAATTACCATTACAATGACATTAATAAAAACTAAAAATATATTACTTCGAACAGAACCCTCAGGACATTTTATTCATATTATTATGTAGGTTAGCGATAAAATATTTTGTAAATCTTAAATAGAGGTAAGGTAAGTACTACGATTTTTTCCATTATTTACATACACGTAAAAACAATAATAACAACATGTAGTTAACTAAGTAACACGATGACATCAAATGGACCGATTTAAGCAAAAATGATCCAATCAACACAAACCTCATTTTGACAGCCAGAGAAATACTGCACTGAATTTTAAAGCCAAATATCTCAAAATGTGGTTTGTGTTGAATGGATCATTTTTGCTTAAATCGGTCCAAATTTCAAAAACCAAATAAATGCAAAATGTTTTATCGCCGACTCGCCGGTACACGGGCGCGGGGAAGATGCTAGTGGGGTGGAGGAGGGGGGGGGGGCTACTACGCATGTGGACCATCCACTCACACATTTAAATCTCAGGCTCAAGGCGACAGCAATAGCTACTTCAAATACCTACTTTTCAAATTTCTCGCAGACCGCGTCCCCTCTTAATCAATAATAACTAAAACAATTTTGCGATACAATTTCGGACGCTAAGCCAGCCAAATCACCTTATCATATCATAGATTTAACAACTAAAATTGCCACTAATGACACCTCATTATTTATGAAAATTTAATGTTGTCGTTTCAACTGTACGGTGTGCCAATTATACCATACATTTAGATATATATAAACAAACAAACAATCTCTTTAGCTTTATAATATTATTATTACAGTATAGATATAATAATATATATAAGGTAGGTACATACATCAACCACGTAATAAAAACACGCTCGCATTTCCATTGAAACAATGTATACGTACTTATATTATTGATTTGATTCGCGAATCCGAACTTGTTTACGGATACAACGACGTTACTGTCAATATTTTCTTTGGATTCCAAAAGTTTTAATACCGCGAGCTATTAGTTTTAAACATAGCTGGATTACAAACATACTGAGAGTCACCCAGATAGGAAATATTGTTCGTATTTATTTGAGCAAGCATCACTTATTCTTTCTCTGGCATACCCTGACTGATTGCCGAGCAAGTAATCAACATGATTTCTTGCATACCTATTTGAATTAATTCGAGCGTCATATTGACCTGAAGGGCTGAATATAAAAGGGACGTGCGTGAGATTTAGTATAATATATTTACTACCTCACTTTTCCACACAAAAAATATTTTTTACCTTTGTTAAACTCCAAGAATATCAGACTGATATGACATCAATAGCGGTTGAAATACGAGTATTCGCGTCGGTTAAATAAATCAAACAAAAGATGTTGAAAACACAAGGAGAGTCGTCGGCCCTCGTTACAGGCCCTCACAATAGATAAGAATGTCTGAACATCAAGTGTCATTAAAATGAAAAGCCATGAATTGAAGGTTGATTTCTATAGACGCTTTTCTTATTTTTAGCCAAAGTCAAACAACCTACAACTTCTTTATTAAATTTAAAAAATAAGCCAAGCTGGCTAGTTGCATCAGCAAGAAGTGTCGACTTTCTATTTTTAGAGTAGACCATGCGACACTTAAGATATCTGATCTAGATATCACACTAGAAGAGGACAGAAATTAATGTGTGATAATACTGTTGAGCTTCAAGTATGTTGTCGCGATATCCGCCTATATGAGCCGTGGACTCTGACTGCAACTCGTAATGATACCATTGCACATTCTTGGTATTGTCTTGTGTTTCATACCGTGTTACCGTGTAACCAAACAAACGAACAAAGAATGTGAATATGAAGAATGCTATTTACGATTTCTTTAAACTGCATTTTATAAAATGCAAAGCACAGCATAATGATGAAAATTACAAATAAAGAAGAGACTACTTGAAACATTTCCCACACATAAGATTTCCAATGCTTGCTATGGTGCTCGATTACTTAAATTCCAGAAAAACTTATGTCAGTAGACAATCCAAGGCAATATTGTTCAAATAAATATACCTGAGGCAATAAGGTCTCTTATATTTAACCACCGACCATTCTAATTGCAGCTACTTCGTCGTGTAAATCAAACGAGCTAGACATTTAACTAAGAGCTATTGACCCTCTGTTAGATTCAAATCTGCATAAGACGAAATTCCAAGTTTATCAAGGGCTATAAAAAAGCATAGCTATAAGCATGGCATGTCAACATTTAACAGAAATGAAGTTTAGGAAGAAGCAAGTTTCTTTACAAATAGTTTATAGCTAATCTATTGGTAAGCGGTCACTATAGACAATATTAGGTACGTAAATGTTAGCACGTTACCCTATTTGTTATTAACTGAAACGTCAAATTTCACCCGATGTTAAGATGAGTTCACAAAGACGTAAAATTTACCTATTTCAATATTCAATTAATATATTGTCTTTATTTCAAACAATACACGAAACCGATAAATTGTCCAGACAATCAGCGTTGTCTCGTGAAAATATTGTTTTACAGGAGAAGACGATTCATTTGTCAAAGAATGAACGGAATTCATAAATAGTATTTTTGCTTGGTACTGTTAATATTTTCGTATGTATATAACCTTACCTTAGGAAACATAAATCGACATCGACATTAATGTCGTAATGCGTCGTGATCCGCCCGTATCGTCTCAATGTACGATTGCAATTCAGAATCAAAGAGAATTCGCGAGAGGTTGTTGACTCTGCGTTTTGTTTGTTCTCATTACTTGCGATAGAAATACATTAGGTACTGCAATAAAATTATTTATCTACTTCTCATATACCTAACATTTAGAGAAATATCCATACCTATTATAAATGAGGAAGAAGCTTTTATTTGACACTTTCACGACTCAATCAGTGAACATGTAATTCGAGCGAAGTGGCGGGTCGAAGCTAAGGAGCTGATACAAGAAAACGCAGTGGCAAATTAACTGCAATTAGTTTGAATAGATTACATTTACTTATATGGTCGTATACAATTATAAAAACATTATAAAGCTGATTAATCGATCGTATATTAGTTCTACGTGAGGACACTGAGTTGTGAGTAATTTATTATATTTACTACTATATTTATTATAATTACCCTTCCTTTTGGCTTCGCCATAGTTGGGTAAAAACGTCAAAACACTATTATAGTACAGGATAAGAATCTATAGTTATCGGACCGGTAGCGTCTCTGCGATTAACGCGTTCAAAAACCTTTTCTGCTTAGTATACGAGTAGATAGATCCAATCAATGGCGGATCTCGGTCGACTTATAGGTAGGTCAACAACTCTTTTCCCTACTCCTCCCTGGTTGTACCTACTCGTAATTATAACAATGTAAGTAACTATTAACATATAATATATATTAAGTGATGATGGCTGAATGGATAAGTGCAAATTATGCGGTCCGAGTTCGATTCCGACGGCAGTACCAATGTAGATTTCACTTTGTGGAATTTAAGTCATGTGAAGGAACACTTCGTGAGGAAACCCACAAACTCTCTCCTCTCAGCTCTCTAGATAGAGGACAGGATACCCGAGACCAGCAGTAGGACAGAATGATATATAATGATAATGAAGCAACTATTATTATAATATTCGTATTTATGATGTCTTTGATAACCGGCTATGGTGCAACTCCCTCTCTACTCATTCAGAAGGTGCATTTGTGCTTAAAATGCCCACTATCACAAATTTCAATTAACGGGTGAACGACCGTCTGAAAGAATCTTAAATAAAACAAGCAGTAACTTTGATTTGAATCAGCAATTCACATGTCACACGAATTTAACGAAAGTCTTTACATGAACAGTTTCATTGTGACATTTTACACGTGATTGGACGATTTATTTTTAACGACTGTCAATATCAATGATCATTTGGTAGGAGAACATTTACCAAAGTAAAACCTTCACAAGATACTCTATGTGTATAACAACTGAGGATTCATGATTTAGTACATATAACTGTATCATTATTAATTTAAATATGTACTTTAAAACGTAATTAACATTGTGTGTGTGCATTGAACGAATCCCCCCCCCCCCCCTTCCGCCTCTCTTTCCTCCCGTGTCTCAACCGAGATCGTATAGGAAAACCTTAATTGTCTCCATTAAAACTTGTTAATATCTTCCTGCGGTCACTGACTGGGTTATTAGACAAATCTTATGCGTAGGCGTCAGAGCCCTACGACCTTAGATTACATTAATAGCCCTCTTAATTCCGGTCAAAGGGCCCTTAGGAGGGCAATAAAATGCATCGGTTATTTTGATATTATCGCGAGTTTTAATTACGTAAAAGTATTTATTTAACCTTTTGGTGCATGTCCAGCAGTAAGACAACTTTGAATTAAAACACGTTAAAATTAACTAGCTCTACTGACCGCAACTTCTTTCGTGTTAATATGGCTATAAAATATCCTATATCCTTGTACAGGTCTTAAGACTATCTCAAAGCATATCAAGTTTCATTAAGAATTCAGTTTAGTATTTTAACCTACAAAACGTAACAGACTAACAGATATAATTAATTTTGAATTTATAATATTAGAAAGTATATAAATAAATGAAACAAAGAACCCGTGTTTGCAACGGAGCAATCTGCCTATCCTTAGTCAAAACACGCGTAATATACTTAAACAAAACTACATTAAAAATGAAAACATCGTTTTGTTAGATGTATATTTCAGCTTTGCAAACGCGAACGGATATGTCACGTCAAATAAAACCGGCCATGTACACACTGACGTTCGAGATAGTGTTGTAG
Organism: Laspeyria flexula; assembly: GCA_905147015.1. Classification (NCBI taxonomy): domain Eukaryota; kingdom Metazoa; phylum Arthropoda; class Insecta; order Lepidoptera; family Erebidae; genus Laspeyria; species Laspeyria flexula. The sequence goes on along the minus strand of LR989949.1, from coordinate 5,663,959 downwards.
ACAGTCAGATTCTAATTCTGTACAGTGACGTAGTTAGAAACAATCGAAAGTTATTCCTAGTGCTAAACCGACACACGTGACTCGGGTCGCATTTAAACGCAACGATTTGCGGAAGTCGATCAGAAATATATCGATTAAAATGTTTCACCAAACATTTGGAATACAATTGTGTTCAAAATGTGAAGATAATACATAGGTATAATATATTAGAAGCCCACCCCGGCTTCATATGGATGAGAATTTCCGACTCTATCTGTGATTCCAAAAAAATATTGCATATTATATGTCAATTTTTTCACAAACACAACGATAAAATAAATTAACCCAAATCCAAAGAAATTTATTCGGCAATCGACTTGTATTTTGAAGACTAGCTTCCGTTTGCATCTTCGCCCGCGTGATAAGAGTTTGTCCACATCAAAACGTCGTCAACGTGAAACGGTGTGGTGCCGTGGCGCGGTAGGACGTGCAAATACACGGAACGTCACTGCGGAACAGTGCGCGACTCCGTTTGATTCTGGTAATTTATTAGTATCACTTTGCTGACGAACATCCGAGGCTCTGGGACATTTGACATGGACATTGGACGATTTCAAGATAAGGCAACGAGTATAGTTAAAACATCGTGGCGTGCTTTTTTTCGACACAGCAACGTAAATTTGCACGTTATGGTATAGCACCGTGCCACGGCACCACGCCATTCCACATCACCTACTGTGGTAACGTGGAGTTGTGAAAAGTCCTGAGTCAGTAAAAAGTACCGCCATATTTTATTTTTCGTGAATATTTTCGAAAAGCTTGAAGGACATGTTTTACTATTTATGTCCGCTACGAAATAATTACAATTTGTTTAATAAAAGAAGTGACATGTAAAAATAAACCTTATCAAAATGATACAAAACTCTGTTTACAAAAATCTGCTCTCCTCTCCGAGCCGGTCTGTGTGAACGGACCCTTATAATGACAGAAAAAGGAGACAAGATTTTCTGTTCACAAAACGCCCATGTAATGAAATAAAATTACATAATTCGACCATCGATTTCTTCATCTACACTAATATTATAAAGCTAAAGAGTTTGTTTGTTTGAACGCTAGGATCTCAGGAACTACTGATCCAATTTGAAAAATTATTTTAGTGTCAGATAGCCCATTTATCAACGAAGGTTATAGGCTATATAACCCCACGCTACGGTCAATAGGTGTTGAGAAGTGGCCAAACAATAGTGACGGGAGCGAAGCCCCGCGTGACTTCTAGTTTGACCATACAGGACATGTCATTCAGCCTTATGCCCACCACCTTCAAGTGTACTTGCACAAACTCTGACTTATGTAAGTATACCAGTAAATCACAAAGTCTATGTGAAAATTCGTGTCGTTTGACAGGAACTGTGTAAACTGTACATTGCTCTAGCGCTGAAAGAAAAAACCTTGTCTGCGCTAGACACGACACTCTGTACATAACAATTCTTCTTAAAATTCAACTCATAGAAAATTTTTGTGGCTAGATGATACGACTGAATACTTTTTGTATCTATAATTAATAAATTGGTTTTATCTGCCACAGACACAGTAAAATTTCTTAACTCGTACAAGGGCCCTAACGAAGTTGGGGAAAATTTCCGTAATTTTATATTGTTGTAGACTTGCACAATGCTGAGTTTGTGAGTAGTAAGTATGTGGCGGACATTAAACTCACGAATCAACAAAATGTTTGTTTTTTTTTTCGATGCGTCAGTGCAATATTAATATGTAGGTAGCTAATTAATATTAGAATGAATTTTTTTTTCAGGAATTAAATATCAGGTATGCTAACGAAAATTTGTAGAAAATCCACAGGAAAACCCATCCGTGCGAAGCCGGAGCAGGACGCTTTTTATTTTTTTTATTTTCTTTCTTTTTATTTTTGTATCTAATTTAAGTTACTAACCCTAGAATATAAGCTTTATTTGTAATACTAACCAACTATGGATCTCTGTTGTCCGAAATAAATAAATTTATTATTATTATTATTTAATAAAAATATATTTTTTTCTAGGTATTCAGTAACTCTATGATGTACAATATTTATTTCAATAGTTAACGTCTGTCTACGTGAAATACGATGCAGCATACTGAACATTCTACTCAATAAAACACATATGAAGCCGCAGGCAAACCTAGTACCCACATAAATAAACACAGCAGTAAAATTAAAATGTATATAGTATTCAGGGTCAGTTACACCTCATACAAGCAGCCATAGGCTACACTATAACCACTTAAAATCATACGGTCTGTAGGTTTTTTTGCCAACTACGTCAATATAAGAAAAAAACATACATTTATATTATCACGCTTGAGCCACACAGCAGACAGGCTGACACGCCAGATAAACAAAAAGAATGTTTTAGTGACTATACAATACTGTCATAACTTTTAATTGTATTCATTTAAATTGCGGGTACTTTTGAATGTTACCCTTTGTAAGTAGGTACATCGTTATTTTCAAAAACAATGCTGTTAAAAAACTTTAATAAAATGTATGACTTTAAAATCTTTAAAAAGCTATTGAATGCCAAATCTTTAAATACTATGGAATGCCAACATTGCTAGTATAAAATTATTACAAAAACAAACCACTGAAATGACCTTTTTAAGCTATTTTCATTTTATTTGTTGAAAAAAACAAAGACAGTAAATATTGACAAATAATGAATGAGTACTAAAATGATTTTTTTTAATAAAACCTAGTACTCTACTAGAAGCTTATCATTCTTTGAACCTCATATTTCAGTCATAATCATTGCATTAATAATACTAATAACACTTTCCATTGGTAGTAGATTACTTACATGATGACAATCTCCACAACACAATATTCATGAAATTATATCAACTTCTACTATAATTGTTACGATCTAGATTTATTGCAGGTACGAACTGAAACTGCCCTGGTAACGCAACAGGAGAGTATGGCTGTTGCTAAAGATGTTCTGAGTATTATTCAATGACCCTTTATGTGTAAAAATACAATACAAAAAGTTTCACTTTTAGTGTATTAGTTGATATTCATTATTACCACGTAATTGACGGACTAAACTCACAAAACTAAACACAACATCCAAAACCTAATGGTAACCTAATACATTTTTTGTCAGCCAAACTTTCTAACATAGGATCTTCAAGATATATTGAAGTATTTGTTTATAGCCGTTAATTTAAAATGTATGTTATGTACTCTAACCAAAGAAATTAAATAAATGGTCTATTCACAGTATGTGTTAATAACTCCATATTGCAAAGCAGAAGCTATTTCTATTGCAAAACATTGTTAAATATTGAAACCAAAGCAGTATAATAATACTTACTATGTTCCATCAACACGAGTGAAGATAATAATTATGTGATATTTTTAATAAAAACAATACCCGTCCTGTCAGTCGGGTAAAAAAGCTGACTGTTCATTCCAAAAGAGGGGTATTCAAATAGTGACTCATTCCGTACTAATGAAAAGACTTCTAAGTATTTTTACTACCCTGGTCGAGCACCGGGAAGTTAATACAACTAATGTACAAGAGGGGTTGATTCCTAGTTCGGGTGAAAATTATATCAGGTTTTCTTATCATGAAAATCGAATATTGAGATTTGTTTTTTTTGTTTGTTCAACACAATGTACCTACACATGTCTTCCTATTATAGTAAACCTGATTAGCCCGATTTTGGGTTAAGAAATCTAAAGCCGGGAATGCAAAAAAAAAATAGCAACAGGTTAGTTCATATCATACATACTTCTCTACTTTCACTTAATCCTATGTACACCTATAACATGTGACCAATTCTTTTTTTATCTGTGTAAAATATGAATGCTTTTCCCTCCACAACCTTTGGAGAAGTCCCGTGCCTAGTTGTAGGGCTATTATGGGTTGTATTGACGGTGATGAAAGGTGCAAAAATATTATCATGGTGGTTTGATGCAGACAGCACAAAGACGCACACCATGGCGGAGATTAGGTGATGCCTATAGACATATAGATGTCAATAATAATTTACCAAAACAATTTCAATTGTGAGAGTTTAAAGTAATTCTGTGACCTATCTAAGGCAATTTTCTGCTAAGTGTACTTTGGAGAACACCCATGCCCAGCACTGGGACTTCTAAGGGTCATAATCATGATGATGATGAATTTGTAACAACATTTAGATGTGAATAATTTACATAGACAATTTCGACGGTCCCTACGTATATACAGACATGTGAAAAATTAAATTTTTGCATAATAACTTGTAAAATATGAAAAATGCTTAAAATATCATAAGTAACTAACTTTTTCAAATTGACATAACAATACAACAAAAAAATTACATTAATTCAAGGTTGATTTTGTAGATTGATTTGAAATTATAAATCGTTCTCCTGTAAACCACATTTTGGAAATGGCCTTATATACGTAGGGACCGTCGATTTCAATTGTGAGAGATTAAGGTAACTGAAACCTAATAAGAAGAATTTTCTGCTTAAATGTATGGTAAAAGGTTACAAATTTGGTTATTACTGTACACAGTTACTTATTTTCACATTTAGTTTAGCTATTTATAAGGTACCTATTTTTAAGTTACTTGATACTTATACACCAACTTAGGCTAGCACTAGGCCAGCATGTGTGAATTACGACCTAAAACATCTAAACTCTCTAGATAGAGGAGAGGAGACGCAAGCCCCACATGGGGACATTAATGGGTTGCTGATCAATACTTATACTACAGTTTAAGTATCTTATTAAAAAGAAGCTAATTTCAGTGCAATTATGTCCAGAATTACATTTAATCAGACCATCACCATATTATAGAGAATATTATATATATACTCATATGGAATCCATCCTCAATAAAAGTTACACAAACCATATAAATGAGTTAATGCTTAGGTAAAATGGGATTACACACAGAAGATAATTTAAAATTTTATTCACTTGTACGAGCATGCCACATAATGGTTTAACAACCACTCGCAATTGGACAGACAAGGAATAAAAAGTTGTACTAGCGAGTAGCACTTATCTGAACAATTTTGATACTTCTTCATTAGAATATTTACCAGACTGCCAAAACTGCCAAGACTGACATACAGAGGCTTAGTGTGGAAAAGTTCCATAGAACTAGAAATAGCATTTTAATACTGTTCATTTCTCCATACATCATTCAAGCATGGTGGTAGTATACTGTTATATCCAAATTGTTATTACGAGTACACCCTAAAATTTAATTTGTCAAATCAAATACTTTTTTCATTATAGTTTAACAGTATACTAGATTGCAAGACAAGATTAACCAACCCACTAACCAATAGTTGGAAAAGTTAAATATGCCTATTGATGAACGGCCCCCTAGATAAGTGGCAATATCTTCAATCTGTCTATTCTAAACAACATGTCACTTCAATACGTTTGAATACATCTCTGACATAAAGTATCAACATATCACGTGATCAATGTAATAATTTGACATGTCAATAGAATATATTAATTAAGGATAGTGAATAAGCTAACTATGCTGAAAATGTGCACTAGACACTGCCATCCCTGGGGTGAAAATGACCACATACTAACTTCATGAAAGATTATTTTAATGAAACATAAGTCACATGTAGAAAGTAAAACTACCTTCTTGAACTCTGGTACCGAAACAAGTAGAAGGGGTCGAAATATTGATTTATAGTATGGATTTAAGATTTTGGTTAAAAAATACTGTTAGAGCACAGACAATCATTACAATATAAACATTTTAATAGCAATCTAGAACTCATTGATTGGTTGTATTTTCAAGTGGGATAAGCGAGTTTATTAACATTATTATTGGTAGTCTATTCATTAGTATGTGTGAGGTGTACTGAAAACAACAATGTTTGTTGTTTCAATGTAAATAATTACCAAAAAATTTATCAAGGGAAAAAACGTAAACTAATGCTGAATGCAATCTTTCTAAAAAAAGTATACAGAGGAATCATGATGGTAAGTCACATGGCTTGTATCATAGTGAGCTTACCTGATGGAGCGCTGTGAGGCCGTCGACGTTGGCGGTGTTGATATCAGCTCCGCGTTTCAGCAAACGCTGCACCTCATCTTTATCTCCCGCCGTACAGGCCGCCAGGAACACGATTCCCGATGAGAACTGGATCCTCGACGCTCGCCGCGGGCTTGGAGACTGCTTGTTCGTATCCGACTCTTCCCATCTCTTCAGCTGCTCAGCTCTCTTGAACAATGCTGACGAAGACCTATTATCCGTCATTTTATCTCTCGACAAGCCACTTTGCACTCAATATGGTCCATGCGAACACTTTTCACGCTGCATAAATAGTGTTTTTACTTCATACAGTACACAAATGCCGAGTCCATAACTTAATTGCCAAAAAAGGAAACATGAAAGAGGAAACGATCCAGGGAGACTGATACTAAGAAGCATTCACGCGATCATTGTTCCACACACTTGTTGAATCGTAAGAATACCACATCCGAACACTGATTCTATGTACCTGACATAACCAATAAGTTAGACATTTAGCGTGGCAGCCATTACAAGAATAAATTTAAACAGCCTACGAAAGTACCTACCTACATACCGAATGCAAAAAGAAAAACTAGGCAGCGAATGAGAATGACGGAAGAAGAAAACGCCTAGCGCCACCTAGCACAACAATCACGAGTTGCCAATTAAAAAAGACCACGAGAAGCAGAAGTGTAATCGAAAACAGTGTTCGCCTTCATTCTCGCACAAGTAATGACAGAGAAGGCTTACTATTCCTTATTCTTTTTTTTTAGTAAATTAATTTATAATTATTTTTGTAACAACACAGGAAATTAATATATAACTATTAGAAAATAATCCACTTATTTCCAAGAGTTGTGAAGATAATAGAATAATTTAAATAATGTACTTTTAAAATTTTACTTATCATGAAATATCTCATTACACTTATTTCAAGCTAAATTTAAATCACTTATAATATTTAAAACTAAATAAAAATAAATATTTTTAGAAAATAAATAATTATTACTATTTACAATAAAATCGGCCAAGTGCCAGTTGGACTCCTGCAGGAAGGGTGCCGTACCATTATCTATGAAAATAGCAAAAACATCACGTTTTTGTATGGGAGCCCCCATAAATATTAATTTTAATCTATCTTTTAGTAGTATTTATTGTTATAGTGGCAACAGAAATAATTCATTTGTAAACATTTCTTCAAGATTTCTCCATATTTACGTACTGCACAAAGACATAGTCCATAAAATAGCAACCCGTGACCGCATCGATTCTTTCGAAAGTGCTGGTGCTGGAAGAGAATGTTGCGTATACTATGAACGGCATATTGTACTAATGCATACATCTAATTAAATGTAAGCTCCAAGAACTAGGTTGTCCACTACTTACTAGGGTACTTGAATACTTTGATCACTGTGCTAGGAAAAGGAAAAAAAAAGTGATAACTTCGAAAAAACAGTAATAAGTTAGACATTTAGCGTGACGTTACTTGCAAAGTCGAAGACAAACCGGAATAAATCTGACACGCTGGACAGATCAAATTTGAACAGTCCTTGATACTATGGTATACCTATGACCTTATACAAATGGCTGCAGACAGAACAACAACAACTCATCATTTGTACAAATCTATTCTTTGGAATAGATGACCACGATCCTCAATAAAGAAGTATCAGAGGAATGAATGATAAAAAAGTTACTTGTATTTCTCTATATCTAATATCTCTAAGAGATATAAGTTCAAATCTTTTTCACTTGGGTGTTGGTTGCGTGGAGCCCCCTTATGCTCGTGCCCGTAGCATTTGCTACTCTTGTTCCGGCACCGCGTTTGCCTATTAACTTCAAAAACACTGCTCTGCCAGCCTGAACTCCGTATAGTTTTATTCAATTTTACTAACTTTCTACGTGTTTAAACAATTTTATTTCTTATGGGTAATGATGATGACGCCATTTTTTGCCAATTCTCATCATAATAGGCCCAAGATCAAATGAGTAAAAAGTTTGTAAATAAAAAAGTGGGTATAGGAGTATTTTTTTTTGTATTTGGTAATTCGATACTATTAATCCGATTTTCATGAAGTTTCGTATGGGTCATGGGATCATTATAGGTTTTTTACCGACTTATCAGGCGAGTAAAACCGCGGGTGAAAGCTAGTAAAAAATATATTGTAGCCTTCTGATTTGACTGTGCATGGGAGGCACACGAAAATTTAATGTGTCAGTATCTCAGTAATTATATCCAGCATGTCAGTACATATATTTTAATTGGTAACACTTAAAATAAATAGAAAACAAATTACATTTTATACATAAATAATAAACAAACAAAGTTTAAATTTAGTACAAAAAATCAATCAAGTTATTAAAATTGTAAATAAAATATAATAATATGATAAAAAATACAAAAAATTTGTGTTACAAAGTTTTGCGTAAACGAGAACGAAGCGTCAAAGCTACCGAGAGATACCGACAGCGAGCCGAAGAGAGATCGCTCGCTCGCCTAGCGGACCTAGCGGTCTCTGGTGTTTAAATTTCGTGTTGGTAGTTTGAGAGCTCTGAGCTCGGAGTTGGAGTTCAGAAATTATTCAAAATTCAAGATGGCCATGTGTCACGATGTCTCTTGAATTGTTTTAGTTAAAGTTTATTTATTTTGTGAGAAAAAAGTGAACTGACATGATGGCTGAATTAAGTGTTGATATTTCCAAGTTGCCGGACGAGATAAGAGATAAATTGGCCGAATTAGACTTGGAGTTATCTGAAGGTAAGAATGCAGTAAACTGCGTTACTCGTAGATCGATACTTTTGTTAATTTTGATTGTTTTTTATAAACTAGCTATTATTTTTTATTTATTTTTCACTTTTAGAAAATTATCCTGATATTTTACTAATAGTTTTGTATTTAAATAAAGTCGTCGACAGCTGATTTTTTCGGTAAATAAAGTAAAACTTGAGTTGATTTTTTTTATATGTTGTGATAAAGTTTGTGTATTCGGTGCTCACGCTCGAATAGTTAGGTGGTTACACATGGCGTACTCAGGAATGCTAGTGTGCACGAGACGCGTATAATTCTTAGAACACAGTTCGTATTCGCAACTCCCGTCCTTACTTTAGTTAAGTCGAGAACGAGTCCGTCCTGCCCGCCGTACGTTCAACCCCTCGATAGAGTATTCTTGCTAAACTTACGTGAACCAACTTCTCTCAAAAGTCCTCTTTTCTTATTTATCACACTAATATTCCAATAGGTACTATTTAGTAAGATGTTTCTTTATGAACAAATCAAATGACCCAATAGTGGTCAAGTTGGTAAGCACAAATTACTCACATCCTTTGTGCATTTATTTGCTTAAATTACTGTTATCCTTACCAACCAGCCAGGAAGTTTATAAGTATCAAGAATACACTTAATTTAAACTGCTTTGAGCTCAATAACAACTATTTTAAGAACTTTGGACACATATAAATGCCTATACAATTATTTTTTTGACCTGGTCAAGCTAATCACTAAGGATGAAATAAAAAAATCCTATTTAATGTAAGCTGATATGTTATTTTTATTAAAATGTTATAAGAAATTGTATTTAAAAAGATTTATTTTCCTCCTATTTTTACACATGAGACAATGTTGTAAAAATATTAAAGCCTGTTTATAATCCCCTATTTAATGGTAATTTCAATGGTATATCAGGTTTCTAAAAAATATTAAATTTGGTTTAAAAAAATCTATGCATGGAAACAAGAAAGTTCTATAAAGATACTATACAATACACATAGATTACCTATTCTAGTATAACAATGTCTCCAAGCTACTAATACCTCATATTACCTAAAATAAAAGATAAACATAACACTATACACACTCCTGCAAGAAATCCTCACAATCACAGACCTACTAATAAGCATAATTTGAACATGGACATTACAGAATAATATCATTAACTTGTTACATTTCCTAGAAACCCAGTTGCACAAGAATAATAAGAATAAGAAAATAATCATATTATGAAACTGGTTTGCATTGAAGTATTTTTATTTTCATAATACATTTTTGAATTGACCGGTCAAATGATGTATTGGTCAATTCTGAATACGAATTAATTAATACGAAAGTCTTTTCATGCTTTATTCATTTTCAATTGAAAAAAATCAGAAATACATAAAAGGCATTAGACAAAAATATTCTGTGAAAGGGTACATGAAATTTCAGTTAAATTCAAGTCTACCCAATACATAACTATTATGTAAACATACAAAACTATATTACTGATTTTCAAGGATAATAAAAAAAAAAACTTTTTATTCACACAAACTTAAATCTGGTCTACGGACCCTACAGTAGGGTGAACTACCATTAAGAACTCGATTTATTCTGAAGAAAATTGATTCTTTCGCATTAACATAAAGTTGTGTCCAGGATCATCGAATTCATTAAATAATATAATGGTACAGGTTTCAAGATACTTTCACTGTGAAAGAATAATCTTTGAAATGTATAAACCCATATTGGAAATCATCGAATCTGGGAATCGTCGTGAATAAAATGTGGTGGACAAGTCTACCCATCAATTTAATTGCCTCTTCAGAACGACGACTTACGAATTGCGATTAACTTTCAAACCTCTAAAATAACCATAGAATTATCGTAACACATTTCAAAAACAGATACTTGAAGGATTTCTTTTTAAGAAAATTACGCACACGAAAAAATATTTGAGATCTAGCATAGTCTAAAATCTAAAGTTATAGAAAGAACAGAAATTACGATCGAATTTCCAACACGAGAGCTGGTAAAATTTTTCATATATTTATATTATTGTTTCAAAATACCTATATGCTGTAACGTTAGTTCGTGATTTATTTTTCATATGAATCCAGATAAGGAATTCTTAAAACCAAGTATTCTTGTCAATCCAACATATCGTCCGATAATTATCATAGATACGACCTTACAGTAATTTTGTCCACATTCTAGTTTGACCTTAATATGTTCATTGTTATTATAGTATGTACGTCTACACGTACTAATTACATAATATGAGCTGAGCATAGCATTGCGAATACAACACTTTACTTATTATTGTTTATTTTGTTTGCGTACGTATTAAATGCACGTGCGAAATGTTATGCTTGCTGATTGTTTTTTGTTTATTTTTTTTGTGTATTTTGATGTATTTGTGTAGTGTGTTGAAAGTATTTTAACTTTATAACTCAACAACTTTCCGGGTTTTACAAGGCAAGAGCATTCTACGGAATTCAAAGAACTGTGACTCACCTAAAAAAAAATTGATAAAAATATTATTATAGTTAAGAAGTTACACTCATGTTTAGTAAAAAGATTGGAGCAGAGACTTACACTCTTCTTATTATTATCGACGATGTCAGAAAGTCGACTGGTAAAAAAGCAGCCGATTTTAATGGATCGTAATATTATAGTAACTTGAATATTACGTTACACTATTTATTCTGCATATGATCGGTGCCTATATATTGAAAAACATAACTGCAAGGTTGTTATTAATTTTCACATAAAAAGTACATTTAGAATATTTATTACCTCAGTAAAAACAAATGTTATGGCTTTTAGTTGCGGTTCATCGTTTTACAATTTCTTAGAAAAAAATACATTAATACGACATTATTATTATAATACTTTTACCAAATAGGGTCTTTTCGATAAGAATACAATTCTTATTTAGATCGTATTTCCTTCTTAGTGCATACGATAATATTAGTATGCAAAGTGATTCTTATTTATATCCATCACTCGTGGATAAACTCCTCTTCGGTTAGCTCCTCGTACATTAGCCGCTGCTAAGCGTGTGTAATCTTTTGTCCCACTATCTTGTTTCATCATCATCATTATTTCAGCCTATTGTAGTCCACTGCTGGACGTAGGCCTATCTTGTATATCTCAGCTAAATACATAGCTTAGTAAAATAAATGGTACTTCTTGCCAAATTCTTGTGACTATAGCTAATCTCAACTGAAAACAACCACCAAAACAAAAGTCCAAAATATGTACCATCAGAAAACTGTGTCAGTTTTATATCCACGAGGCTCTAGGTTGCAGTCCAAAAAGATTCGCCCCTGTCTTAAAAACTTCGGGCAGCTATCAAGAATACCCTTACCAGAAAACTCTTTATGAGAATCCATGTCTCATGTTTAGGTAGGTAGGTAAGTAGTACCTTATAGATCGAAGCAGTTGAGAAACATTTTATTATTTTTTCAAAGCAGCATACTTCGTAAATCGCACTTACATAAGCTATTATTATAAGATAAATTGTAATATTAAACGCTGACAAATTGTGGTTACAAATCGTTAATTTTTTTATATAATATGCACCTATATTGAAGACACACTATGCTCAAGTATTCAACAACATTCGGACTAATATTGCACATTTTGCATTCAACAATGAAAATTATTTATGGGAAGCATAAAAATGAGTTTGGAATGGTCTTTTCTTTCAAATAATCTTACTGCCTCTATATTAAAATCGACTCGCATGCCATGTCCATATACTAAGTTATACATTTTAAAAGTACACATACGTAATGTACGCTGACGCCGACGCTGAGCACGATATATATTTTTTTTGTATAAATGTAATTTAATTTTGTTATAATCATAATACTCATAATACATTTTGGATACAAGTTGCAAAGAGGTTAAATCTCTCATAAATTTTAATCGAAACTTTTATCGTGTACCATAGTTTACTCAGTGAAAATATGTAGAAGCTATGTGACCGTTCCCTAACAATTTCGTGCCGTGAACTAGGATAATTGTTGAAATTTAATGCAACCGGTAACCGAGTTATGAAGGGAGAGCGCTGGCTAAATTCAGTTATATTCTAACTATCTCAATTTCATTTTGGTTGGTCAAATATTGAATTTGAGAATTCAAGTGCTGTTGAAATTTGAAATTGTAATTCCATTGAGTTTTAAAAAGGACGATCTCGTCATTGTTCAGTGACAGAAGTTACCGTGCATACTTACTGACGAGATAATAATATTATCTTTAAAAAGTACATTATACATATATTTCCATAATATGTCTGAGATTAGTATTTTTATTTTTATTGAAGTATTGTTTTGATTAATTGTCCAAAGAATATAGGACCAAATGATTTATTTTGGATTCAGATAAGTAGTTGTTTTTACGATTTAGAATAATATAATAGGTATTCAATTAGTACAATACCTAAAAAAATTTAATGTATGCAAGATGACTAATGGTATTTTAATTGAACAGTTTTACTCCGTAAAAGTCTAGCTTACCCTACATATTACGTGTTATTTATTACTTATTCTATAGTTTGCATCTTGCGAATATACGGCAAGAGCCTCTGGCATAAATGGCCAGAACCTAACTGCTTCCTCCATTATAATAATAACATTCACTTTTCTTTATAACAATAACATAATATAACGTTATACAATTTTAAGTTTCACTTTGGATGAGTGGTAAATGGGAACTAACATAATATAGGTACCTTATGCAGCTGTGTGTGAATGTGTGATGCTCCCTGCCCACCTTTTCGGAGAAAATGCGTAACGCTTTGTATGTGTTTTTGAATACACAATTTATTTTGCATATGTACATTCATTTATATATCACCACGTCTGTCCCTTAGAACTTCAGCAGAATATGTCTCTCACAGAGCCAGAATTGCTCTGATCTAAACTTCTTTCGCTATGAGCAATAATAAACATTTCTCAATATATTTACGTGTCCCATTTTCCGCGGTACGTATTTATCCTCAATATTTTATGACATTGTACGTGCTATGCGCGTGCGACGCGACTCTTTACACGGAACATCGTTATGACGCACACCTCCAACCCGTTTTGTTATGACTCGCTCTGACTAAGCCAGACCACAATTACATTTCGAAAATAAAATAATTATGTTTAATCATTATTTTAGCTAGTCTTTTTCTTCGAATACGAAATGAAATAGATTTTTAAAACTTTGTTAACGTTGTTTCAACGAGTTCTAAATAAATTAAAACTATTACGTATTTGTTTAAAATTGTATAGCCATCGAAATTTTAGAGTACTGGACTGCTGCCTACAATTTCGCAATGATATAACAATTCAGAATAAAATAGCTCTATAAGAGATCCAAAAGCTGAACCATATATTCCGTATCTAAAATTTCAATCAAATTACCTAGCCAGCCAGTTCAATGAACTGTCATTCGGATGTCACACGGCGACCGGCTGGTCCGCAAGCTTCCGGAGTACAATGGTGCACAAAACGTACATACAAGTGCCAGCTAATGCGAGGAAAGCGTTCGTCACTGACGTGTAATCTATTTGGTTATGTTTACGCTCGAGTTTATATTTCGCCAACGAGGCATCACAGTAAATGGTCTCACGGTAATAAAAAATAATAACAGGTGTTTGATTACGTCAGGCTTTTACACGGTAATCTGCACTTTCATTCAGCTTATTTTTTGTCACACGTGATGGCCATGTGTATGGTTATATTTCTTTGTTAAACTTAGTATTAACGTATAACATCCTTATAACAATCCAGTATTTTATCGCAGCTTTTCGCAACTAATCCCTCCACCTCACGTTTCCTGTTTTAAAAATGTACGTTCAAAATACATTAGGTACATTCTAGATTGTCAATTTTGTTTGTCGCGGATATCAATTTACGGTACATTTTAAAAACATTTCCGTCGCTGCGCCGTCATACCGTTAGCTAGAGCATAAAGCGTATCCCTTTGATTTACAAAGATACTGTATGAATACAGTAAGTATAAATTTGCTTTTAACCATCTAACATCCTACCTATAACCTAGTATCCAATAAAATAAAAATGATTGGATCTACGTTTTCTTTCTCCGAAGCCACTTGAATGTTTATTCACATGAAACGTACGTACGTCCGAATCGATCAATTCCTCGGAATAGGGCCCAATTCTATCAACAATTTTTAAACGACTACATATTGCCGTCCGTCTCAAACGATGCTCAACAATACAAGCGAGGGATAGCGCTCCGTGATTCAACTAATATGAACGTAACGTGAATTAGGTGATTTCTTATGTGGAATTATTGAAACGGGCGACACTGCAAGGCACAGCCAGTCTTTAAAATGTTATTTGAAATACTTCTTTGTTGTTCTCATGTAGACTCAACAGCACTCCTGAACAATTAATTTGTAGACTATCTTATCACATAGCAGTTGAAACGTGATCCAATCGCTAAGGCCTCGCAGTACCTTTAGAGTACAGTATGATATAAATATTGTTGGGTAATATGGATTGATTCTAAATGTACCTAATTAATATATTTTTGTATCATTAGCGTAATTGAAAATTTTATCTGCCTACAGCCTGTCTCAATGGAGATAAATACTATAAGAAGAACTTACTTTAGGCCCCCTTTTTTACGTAGTTGGGTTATAGTTACAACCCATAAATTAACGTCCCACTGGGCACGGGTCTCCTCCAAACATTGTGGAGGGAATTTAGTTATAGTTATTTAAACTTAATTTTTGTTTATCTACATCGGTAAAATTTGTTTATAAACCATAGATATTATTATAAACAAATTAGATTTTATTAATTTCAAATGGGTGAGCCCATTTGAAATTATCAATATCAGCCACAATAATTACAAAAAATAAGCACACTGTATAAATAACTTGACAAGGCAAGACACTTAACATTCAATACGATTACGCATACAAACACAGGCAGCAAGATAGCCATAAAAATAGCTAGCGTCGCACGAGCGTGTGCGAGGTATGAGTTTTATGACTGTTCAGTGTGCAGTGGCAACATAACGCATATTTACTTTTTAAACAAATAATAATTGTGATGAAGTTTTCATGTTCAAACGAAACGCGCCGTGTTTTTGCAATTAAGGGGGTAAGCTATTTGTTTTTAATATTAAAGTGTACTGCAACGTAGATTCACTTGACAACTGTTATTCCTCTATGCCTAAGTGTAGCAGCTTGATCAACAGAATAAATAACTTAACGCGCATTAGATGCTGCTGGTGTTACAGGCGTCCATAGACTACGGTATCCGCTTACCATCAGACGGTCTATAAACATGTCGCCAGTTTGGAACTTCGCACTAAAGTATTTTAATATTCGTATTTATATGTGACAAGTCTCATGTTTTCGTAGTCAAAAAACCCCTTATTACGCAATGGAGTTTCGACAAAGTCAAACCTAAATGTCTAATAAATCTACGTCCCTCTATAACGTTATTTTTGTTTCTAACTGACTATCAAGTTAACGGCTCAACATCCATGTAGACAATGCAATGTTGATAGCCAAATGGCCTAACACTACAGAGTCTCTCAGAGAAAATCGACTCTACTGCCAATTAGCTATTTTCATATTCCCCTGTACAGAACCAAAATATACTCATGAAATTGGCTTTGCAACTCTTGTTTGTTACGCGAATTAGTACAAAATGTTGACCAGCAGCAGATACGAAACTGTAATCACCAGAATACAAATAAATCCGAAAATCCGTTAAATTTAAAACTGAAGCAAAGTAATCAACGAGCTCAATTTAATCGTGTCAGCATCGCCACTTCATTCAAACACCGGTTGCGTTCGTATTACTGCCTTTTCAGACGTGAATTGCAAAGTTTTAATTTTTTCACATCCTTGATAACTCTCAGTTAGACCTGCCTACCATCCGGAAAAGCCAACGTGTATTTACGAGCTCACCTTTTATAAACTTATCTATTGTTGAAGTTACGTTATCTCTATAGGCATACTATTTTACACCCATTGAAGCAGGAAAAATGTTGGAAACTTAATAAACGTCTCTCCTACTCAATAAAAGAGACCACCAAAATTAATTTTTCTAAAAATTTATTGAAATCATTTTTTTTTTGTAGAAAATAAAAATAATTTTTCCATATTTTATAAACTGAGATATCTTTTCAAAAATAGTACGTCGATAAATATTATTAGACACTCTATTCTATAAAGATGTATCAATATGCAAGTATCGAAATCGGTACTATGTGCGATATTGAATACACTAATGGACGGCGCAAATGCTTTCAAATTTAATGCTTTGAAAAATCTAACAAAAGTTTTTATGATATAAACATAAATAAATAAATAAAAACAATCTGTTCATGAATATATTTCGTCCTTTTATCCTTAAATATAAATGTTGCAGTCGAAGTTGTTGAACAGTTTCCAAATTCAAATGAAATATGTAGTTTCCCCTAAAGTTTAATAATGGATTTTCAGTTGCATGTTCAACGCTCTCTCCGTTAAATAGTTGTTAGTTACATTGACGCGTTTTCGTTTCTCAACCATTTCGCAACCTAGTGTCAAACATTGCATAAACTTGTGAAAATGTATTTACTTGTACACTTTAGACTCGTTTTGAGGTTTGCAAAGATTTTTCACATTGTTGAAATGAAGTAAAGATTTTCCTTTATGTATGCGACGACTTTGGAGACCTTTTTTTTCCTAGGCCGGAAATTACACTAGATTTGTATAATAATATTCGAGAGATGTAGATCATCTTTGCTCAGCAGTAGTATACCTAATAACAACGAACAAAAAAATACTATGCAGATGTATCGTAAATCTTTTAAGTCCAATTTCATTCCATATTGTTTCTGAGAACATTTTTTGTTATCTACATTAATTGACAACATACCTACATGAAAAAAATATTTTAGTGAGGTGGCAATGTATGCGGAAATTATGGAAGTCCTTGAGGGTTGCCTTTTATCAGCTATGTTCAATATAGGACGTCTACATACCACCACAGCCACTTTAGTTAATGATCACTACCTATATAATTATAACGCCATCATCAGATATGTCCCACAGGTGGGCTCGGGTCTCCTCTCCTCTATCTAGAGAGCTGAGAGGTTTTTCAGGCCATCATCCAAACACGCTGGCCTAATGCGGGTGCTTCCCGGAAAATAATCTACGAAAAACACTTCGTGTTAATATCAATTAAGGAGGAAATTATATCTAGTCAGCCGCAATCAATTAGAGCTAGGTAATTGGTGTACTAAAAGTTGCTGTATAAGCTCTAGTTGTGATGAAAATCGACCCGAATAACACCTACACGTGTTTGCTTTGGTCAATTACAAAATGTATACGTGAAGCTATACGATATTTGTACCGTATTTACTCGTATATAGTATGTCAACTCCAGACGGTTTTATATCGCGGGACTCTTTTTGACCTCGGTTTTTCTATATAAATCATTGCTGTCTATAGGCTAAAAGAAAAGTGACATTTAAATTGGGAACGCAAGTCGCGCAAAATTATATTTTATGATGCTCTCCGAACGAATATTCAACAAAAATATACTCGTATTAAAATTGTAGTAAGTCCGTCACTACACTGTACTAGCACTACATATAAATAGCAATTCCCATCGCTTAGACTCCCTTCTCAAACTAGTTGTGGTCCCCTGCGTTATATTATGTCAATGGGTTAATGCTCAATTAGGATGAGCGACAACCGGGCTTGAACCACGCTGTGAGCGTTCAATGTATTAAAACTTGTTGTAAATAAATACTTCATACCAGCATGAAGTATAGTAAAAGTCAATATTGTGTGAGTTCCTGAATGTAACAGCCCTTTTACAATTATGCGCTGTCTTCTGAATGATAACTAATAGATAAGTCCCGAATTTAAAGTTCATTTTAGACGGGTCGTGGTTCGCAGTCCAGTCAAATTTAGGGACGACTGCCCCATAGCATTTGTACCATATCTAATAAAACCAGATGCATCGCCATTGACAACAACTTAATTTATATACAATGCTTTATATTCACTTTATATTGCCGCCATATTGTGTCAGCGAATGGTACAGGTTTTTTGTCTTTTGTATGTATTTTCATCATGGGTCACTGCGTCACTGCGGATCATGGGTCACTGCGGATTGTAAAAATCTTTTTTAATATTTCACTGTAGTTTTTGACTGTTTTGTTTAAAGCATGCCTTTTTTGGAATAATATTATCAACTTGCTGTCGAAATTCGATTCCAGTGACCATAACAACCTGTAGAGGATGAAAAAAGAAAATTTGTTATATAAGGAGAGGACGAGGAGAATTTGTATTGACAGTTTATATCGGTTTTTTACTGCTCCGCTCCTATACACCGCAGCGTGATATCATGTAACTAATAGCTTGCCCCAATAAATAGGCTATCTAGTTACAAATATTTAAATTAAACAAACTCTTTAGTGGTATCTTAGATAGTACTAATTGATTGTGAGATAAGAGCGTTAAAATAAATAAACTCTGTAGCTTTATTATAAACTAGCGACCCGGCTTTGCTCGGGTAGCTCATAGGTCAGTCAATTTGCAATCATATTTATTTGTTTATTTGGTTAATCAACAATTAGTTACACTGATACATTTTAACCCTTTAACGGGCATAGGGAACTATTTTCCCACCACACCAACCCAGGTAAATGTGGAAATAAATTTAAAATGGCAAGTCCTTGAAATACAATTTAACAAAAAAAAAAATTTAATAAAATACTTTTTTTTCAGTTTCAGTGACTTCAATTAAATTTTCCGTAAAGTAGTTTCTCACATTACACCAGGCCCACACTTTAAACGTAAAATTTTTCATTCATTTTCTGCCCGTTAAAGGGTTAATATTAAAGATACATGTACAGCCATAAAGTTAATTGTACTAATTAATTATAGATTAACACCACATGAATGACTTTGAGCAATAAATATGAAAAATTAAAATTATTATTGCAATATTATAACCATAATAATAATTTTAAAAAGAAAATACCTATAAAATTTTAAAATTAACTTAATTTTTATAATTAAGTTAATTTTAAAATTTACATTGGTAATTTTAGACATTTGCGTAATAAAGAATATTAAGAATATTATACAATTAATACAAGATTTAAAAATTAGAAAATTAAGAAAAAATAAAAAAATCTGTACAAAACATCTACAATAAAAGTTAATTCTTAAGAATAATTATAGAATATAATAAAATATAATATTGATAAAATAATTACTTGTTTTAGATTTTAATAAATTAGTTGTTTTAGATATTTAACACAAATTAAACAAATCTTAAAAACGAAAAAAAAATTAAATTAAATAATAAATTATATTATTATTGCTTGCTATATTTTATATTTTTTATATTATTATTTACATGAATAATTTATATATCCATGAACCTTCCTCAAGAACCATTCCGTTCGTTGGTGAAAACCGTACAAAAATCCGTTCCGTATTTTTTGGGTTTACGAGTATCACGTTCAGACAAACAGACGCTACGGAAGGACTTTGTTTTAATAATATGTCTAGTGAAGTATGGCTTATAAACACTGGTATGGTTTATAAACCAAATTCTCACGCTGTAAAATGATACACGTTTTTATTAATATTTATATTATTATACATATATTTGATATCCGCAACATGACATAAGAATATTTTGAATATTTGCATTTCTGCTACATATTGATTTCTGCCACCCATTTTCAGCTTCCGATATCATATTACGAGATAGCATTTAATTATTTGTAGCTACTATTTAAATTTGCACATGCATCAACTTATTTAATACTATTAAAACGTAAATCTGTATCGATCACGTATATCGAATATTTATTCAGTATTTTTTATGATGATGCTAATATTATAGTTACTATTAACGATTTTTTCTTCTATGTATCTATTCTTAAAATATCTTAAAATGTTAATAGGACCTACACGTTTTTTTCGATCCTATAGGTGGATAAAATCAATCATATTATGTTGGTATATTGCTGGCGAAGTGTGATCTAACTACCCCTTCGAGGCAAAAGGCGTGATTCTACGTTTTGTTATGCTATTTTCGTGTGTGAGAAACTGGTATAGGAAACTACTATATAATTGAACAAAGTGCTGCAATAATATGCTTCATCGCAAATGTAATTTTACGGATGTTAATTAGACAAGTTGTTTGATATGCTAATTAAACAAAGCTATGACTATAAATTATATCTCTTGTGCTATTATCAGCTATCAAATAAATTATATTAATGGTCAGACTGTTATGAATCTTCAGACTATGAAGAATCACTATGCATATTTTTTACTTAAATTAAAACGGATTAATCAAATATTTATAGGTCACTGTCACTTCTGTCTTTTCTTTCTTCAAAGACTTCAACAAATTTAGCAGTGTTCAGTTGGTTATTATTATTTGTCTTTACTCTAAGATTAGCCCCATACTTGGGTTCATCCATC
Organism: Laspeyria flexula; assembly: GCA_905147015.1. Taxonomy (NCBI): domain Eukaryota; kingdom Metazoa; phylum Arthropoda; class Insecta; order Lepidoptera; family Erebidae; genus Laspeyria; species Laspeyria flexula. Next base: position 5,642,702 of record LR989949.1, on the reverse strand, counting down.
AGCTCTCCGAATGAATCAACGCATGCCCATAGTATTAATAGTACATAATAATATTTTCAACATCGTCTAGTAGAATATCGTCATAGACCGGACGAAGATTCCCGTTATTAATTCATTTCGTAGTAGGTATAGAACAGATTCCATAGCATTAAATACATTGATCACTGATTAGGCTGCGCTTTATCTTCATGCTGCATCTTCATCATCATCAAAGAGCTATTACATTCTCCTGTTGAGTACGGATCTCTTTTCCACTGAGTTAGTCGTACTTTTGTTAATTTGCTTTTGATGTTAGTCAGATACTTCTGTTCTAACCTTGTCCAACGTTCTTTATTCACTAGAGAGGTGTGTACGAGGTAAATTTATTAATTAGTGAAAATTCACGATGTTCGATTAAGATTAAATTCTGGTATTTATCGTTAAATATTTCGTGACAACGTTTTATTAGTGCGTGTGTAAAACGAATATATCTTTTTGATTCCTTACAATTTCTTTTAATATATGACTAGTGTGTACGAGTGTCATTTGAGCGAGACGATTGCCTCTAACTAACCCAAGTAGTCTGAGTTGAATCATTGTCGTAAATCAATTTGTTAGCCGTCCAATATATTGATGTTAAACGTTGTAATTCCGCGCGGCTTTTACTTGTCACGAAGCGTCCGGTGGATCGTGCTACGTATCCATCTATATAGATTGACATTGAAGTTTGAAGAACGTTGAAGGTAATTAAAACAGTTGTGAAATTTTATCTGTTTGGATCGCTATTTTTCTTTTAGAAATTGAGTCCTTAATCTGATTAAATTTACATCAAGTATAAGGATTAACTGTTTTACTTTTATGTTAAGAATTTGAATGACGTTCTAATTTATCTGAAAATATACCATAAAGTTTTTTTATTTACAAAATAAATACGATATTTTCCGTCAAACTTCTAAATATTGCATCCACAAAAAGTTAGATTGTGTATATCGTGTATTATGTATATCGACGGATCGCGGGTAGGTTTTCCTCCTACTGTTGGTCATTGCCCTGTCTAGCTATATTATCCTACTAGGTCACCTGCCTTCGGCTTCACAATTTTTTGGTTTAAATGAAGGTTCAATAAAACCAAAAATTTGTGAAGCCAACAAAGTTTATGGTAGGTGAAATGTAAACGTTTACAATTATTTTAGGATTCCTTGTTCGTCTAATAAACTGAAATATAAACTAGGAATTTTGCACGACAACGTTAATAATATAATTAATCTGAGTCGGGTCAACAGTCAACTCATTAACTTAGCCACTCTACCTAAGTATCTAATTAACAACGCTGTCGGCTACGCGTTGATTCAAGTATCACCAGTTCTACCCATTAGTTTGTTTTCCCTCCTACAACGCACACCTGTCATTAAGTTTGAAAATTGCATGAATACACTGTAACGCGAGTTGGTTCATTCCACCTTTGTGTGTCTATGCATTCAAGTTTTTCACTTTTGGCATGGACTGCAAAATCTGTTAAATATTATTGTTCAAGGATTGTGAAAACATAAGAAGAATTTATGAAACAACAAATATTATGTATTTCAACTAACAAGCAAAAAAATCACATCATACACAATCAGTGATTTGTTGTTGCTGTTTTACGTTTTCTTGACAAAACCTTGAAATTCTCGCGAACCGATCCTAATTTCTGAACAACGTTATTACTGTTAGAACTGTGACTAACTTCCTCGATCTATTTAGCTATATATAATACTTTAGAGACATGGTTTGCTAGGACCAATAACCCACTGTTTACTGTAGAGGTACTCGGCGCCACATACTTCCTGGCTGGCTAGTCTTGGTTGGTTACTTAATTAACTTGGTGATTTAATCAAGATACTTAATCTGTTGACGAACTATTGAATGCAACTGTGCGTAGGACTGACGTAAGCTAGTGATAATAGAGTATAGAGTAAAAATGATATTGGACCTAGTGAATAATGGCGCCCATGATTCAATAGAATAAAAACCATTTTTACTATCAAAAAATTGAATAGGTTTACTATATTTCAATTATACCTCCGTCACGAGGCTATTGTGAATAAAACTAGCAGCGTATCCGGAAACAGGTAACAATTTCGGTTCAATAACGCATATCATTGTGGAAACATCTCATTCTGAATACGTTACAGTAACGTAAATATAATTTCAAAATATGTTCAGTATTTTTAAGGTTGCTATATTTGCTGCTCAGACGGTTTCCTTATTCGAAGTTCAGATTGAGAGAGTAGTACAAGTTTTTCCTTTTCAAAAAGATGTGAACGGTTTTGTTGATTTTTTTGCATATAAGGTTAGTAAAAACAAAATCCTCCGATTACAAAATACGGACCAAGCATTAGGCCAAGTTTAAATTGACAACTTTGACACAAAAACAATGGCTTATGTCAATTTGAACCTCATACTCAGTCCATATTTTATAATGAGAGGGAATATGTTTAAGAATTGTATTTGGCTTTATATCAAGAGGTAATCGTATTTCCCGCCAGGATTAAGATAGTATATTTGAAGTATATTAAGAACTTTGATATATTTTAAGAAATTCGCTGAGAGTCGCGTATTCAATGTTATGTTGTTATTACTCACTGTAGGTGTACTGTATTACTTGTATATCAATAATAAACATAAGTATTAGGCACATATTGTTTAAATTGTATTGTTATTGTGTAGTTATGTGCAGAAGAGGTATGTTATATTAAAGCGAAGAAGTCCAGAAAGCTATAGCTTTGGATAGATGTATAATTTTTCTTCCATTATAATGCACGCGTTTCTGTTAGTTAAAAGTTTTAACCAAATTTACACAAATTTGTAAATAGATAGTTTTTATTTTTATTTAGTTTTAAATAAGTATGTTATATTTAGTTTAAAATATTGTACGTATTTAGTTATCTATTCACTTTAAAAATAAATCAGCCGAAACTCCTTAATAGAATTATAAAAAAAAATGGCACACGCTTTGATCAATTATATACCTAAGCCTTGCTCATAAATCTATATATTGATAAAACCGCATGAAAATCTGTTCAGTAATTTAAGAGTTTATGTAGAACTTAAAAACAAACAGACGTGGCGAATGACTTAATTTTATTTAATATATGTAGTGATGTTTACAAAAGTAGAATATTTATTTGATAGTAGCATTTCATTTGCAAACTATACGCAGTGTAAAAGTAATAATAGTTAAAAATACACGTCGCCGTAGTCGATTCTAAGTTAGTAGCAATGACTCATCTCAATCAGTACTGCAATCGATAACAGGGACTTGTCGCAAACGACGGGTTCGATTATTTAATAGGTGTATGGTTTAGTCCCCCTCACTCTAGCCTATACACATACTATACGTTTCGCAGGTAATTCCCAACCCTCGCTTATACAATCTGGGTTGATAATCGATATCTACCTTCCTTTGAATTCAATTGCATACTGAAATTATCGCCTTTGTAAAATTGTCTCTAGATAAATTAGCCGCATTATTTATTCATTAATACATTCTTATTATTTCGTAATTTTAATAATAGATTTAATTGGACTTGGTACAACTCCAGTATAAGTTATTTCTTGCTTCTGATTATAAGCATATTAAGTGATTTATAAATTGTAACTACATAAAATCTTGATCAATTAGTATAATTATAACTATCGAAATCCTGATCTGTTCAGAGTTCAGACACAGAATGGTCTCCATAATCCGTCGTTTCTTCCGGCCAGACATAGACATTTGAAGTCACAATCTTTCATTTTCATCGTGCCCGAACTCTCAAGCACGATAATCTGTCAATTTTCAGTAAAAGCCCAGCCTTTCTGGCTGGCCACGACTTGAGACGAGGCTCGAGCAGTTGGGTTGTTGTTTAATTTTGTTATAAGAACGTTTTTAAAACACAATTAAATATGGCGTTTCCTTACTTAATGCATTAACAATGCAATTATCGCAGGGCATGAATACGACGTTTGGTTCATTTATTAATAACTATTATTATAGTCTGGCCAGCGTGGTATAGTAGGCTAAATTCGCTCCAAATTCTTTGAAGGAGACCTGTGCCCAGCAGTGTGACATTTATGGGTTGTAATGATGATTATAATAGATAACCTAGGACTTGTATTGGTCATTAATAGTTGATATGGTAATTGATAATACCAATTCCGTAAGATATAGTATTTTATGCTATTTACGAAGTGCGATATAATTACGTTGCAGTAGTACTGTACAAGGTTGTAAACTTTCAAAATATTTTTAATAGAAAATCAGTTATTTAAAGTAGCTATTGACCGTCTATATTATTATGCTGATGTAAGTGTAATAATTTGTTTTCAATTATTTATGGTTAGAAAAGTTAATCCAGATTTATTCAGCAGTTATTCAAATATTTTAATGTTGAGAGTTTTTATTATGATCTGTTTATTGTATGCATCATGTGAATGGGATGAAATTGAGAATTCCGCATAACAAAACTTATCATGAAATGCGTGTATCAATTACATGATAAGTTTTGTTTACACGTGAAAATTAATTTTCATTATTTTGTTAAACGATGGCAGTCTATAAGGCATTTATTATTAAGAAAGCACGTCACTAAGTCAATACCGAGGAACGACACTCTGCGGAACAGTGACGTGCAAATGTACGTGACTGTGTCGTAAAAATGTATTTACTTATTCAACTTTAAGCACAAAGAACTGTACAAAGTAATTATTAAATCAGAATCAAACTGAGCCACGCACCGCTTCTAACCTGACGTTGCCGTGCCGTGTATTTGCACATCACATCAAAGTACTGCGCTATTATAGTAAACACCACCGTTGTGTGCATGCAGGTCTTGAAATTCATTAACGCAGTTACGAACTACAGATACTCGTTATCTACATCGATGCAGTTTCTGCGTCACTTATTCAGTTTAATTGGAAAGCTTCTGTTTGTAAATGCATATAAAAGATATACGATATCTTCGCTTTGAATCAAAACTCGTTTTAACAATGCGAAATTGAAGTGCACTTTTCTATGGGTTTCTCGTTTTTATAAATGAAATCGGAATATAATTTATGAGTGAGGCAGTCAACATTTCGCGATATAATTTATTATTAAATTTAGCTGTTCCATAATCTCTTTATTTTTGCTTACAGCAACGGAAAAATCTACTTTAGCTACGTAAAGGTTAAGGCTATTACTTAAAGGAATATCAAAGCGATATTTACTCCATTTGAAAATTCTAAGTGTATTTACTATACAAACGTTATACGGTACTCGTACCGTGTCGGTTTTATCATTGAATACAGAGCTACAAGTTGCAGTTTTTATTAAAATGTGGACATCATTTTGTATTTCTCTATTTGTCGTTGCTTGCCGTCGAGCGCATTCAACTCTTTGAACAGTTTTCTTTTGAAGTATACGATTTCTCAAAGAACGTCGCTAAATGCAGATCCTGCTACGTTACGTGTACTTTGTAGGATTTATCATATTTATTGAAAGCTGCTTATAGCAGTCTATGTTTTGTGTACTCTTCAACTATAATGCTTGTACATCCAGTTTCTGTCTCGAGTAAATGAAAATATTGCGAATAGAACCTTCATAAGTTGTATTTTACTTTGTCTAGTCTTCATTGCGTAACTATTATAATTATTTAAAGTTTCATAAAACGTTTATTATTATAGTTAGTACGTACGTATTAGTACGTATTAAGTAATATAGTTATTATGCCCTGAAGATGCTACTATTAATTTGGATGACATTTTGTAATTTGATGATGTTACTTTTCAAGTTTATCTATAAAACTGTCCTTCCTAGAAAATTTGGGCTATAAAAGCTGGGTCTTGCGAATAATTTTATATGGCTTGTATTTTTTTAAATTACTACGCAGAACTAAGTTTTCCAGCTCTGAGTGGTGGGTGATTTTACAAATATATATATATATATATACAATTACACAAAGTAACCGAGGCACAAAGTATACCGAGTCTCGAAACAAATATCTATCTATGAATCTCACAAATATTTGTCTCGTATGGAAGCCGAACCCACGACACTCCGCACGGCGATATTAATGGCGTGGCGTAAAATTTTAACCGTCTCGCCACAGCGACGGTCGAATATTGATTAACAATTGGAAATAGGTAAAATTAAGACATGGAAACAGAACATAGCTTAGTAACAAAAATAACTGTTTACAATTACCCGTATCACAAGGCATTGTTAAATATTATTACCGTACTCATTCTATGACTAAAAGCCCTTAGGGCAATGCCAATAACATTGCATCAGTAACCGCATCTCGACTTTATGCCACACGTGAACGCTTGCCGCTCAGCCAACTGGTTTAATACTTTACCGGGGACGTCAACGGCTCTGACTGGAACTAGTCCAGTAGTCTCTTTGTACTTTTATTGACTTACTTCTTGTTCTATATTATGCTGAAGTAATAAACGCCCTCGGAAAATAAATGGTAGTAGATTCTGGTGTTATTAAAGGTAATGCCACTGAAATTTGATAGAAAAATTAATTAACTTATCCACCTCAATGGTTTAGGGAGATACTGAAATGAGCTTTAACCTCTAATAGCTCCACACCATGATTAGAAACGGTGCCTAATTATTATTGATAGTTAGATTTGATAAAAAAAATGTATTTAAACTATTTTTTTTATTAGAGTAAGAGGCCGCGACTATCAGACCTTCGTTATGTTATAAGAACTGAAAGTTTCTCTGTGTACGTCTCACGTACAGGTAATAACGATCCCCAACTGTAAGTTAGGATATATGGGGTTACTTAGAAAGATAACAAGTATCAAAGGTGCGCAAAATTGCACATCAACTTCGTTAAAGTGTAAAGTTTAATTTTTATATATTTTATTTGGATTGAAATTGAAACCACGTCGTCCAATGACACTTAGTACGATAGAAACTCCCTGTAATCGTTCGCTGTGGCGGAAATTAGGTAAGGCGAATGTCCAGCGGTGGACGTTGTTGGGTTGACATGATGATGATGATGATGATGTTTAACACGAAACAGTGGTCAAAAATCCACGTTTCTGCACCACTGGAAATCACTCGCATAATACATAAAATCACTAGCAATATCTTTAGCTTTCGTTTCTATAAAGGTTCTCTATCCTCACAATATCACAACTTATAGTGCGAAGCTTATTTCGTTACGGGACGGAATGTTAAGTCGAGCGTCCGTATTTGCAACTAATTGCTTGATTTCTGTCCTCTATCTCGATAATTTATTTGATACTGTATCGCCTCTAGACATTCTCTCCGTACGTGAATATGTTCGTAAATATACCCATTATTTATAAATACGTCACCTAATAAAAAAGTAGATATATTTTCGTTACAAATAAGGATAAAGAAATGTAATGTTTGATGAATAAATTAATATCACCCTTGATCGTACCGGGACTCATTTCTGAGTTTTAGCGGCACGCACATATACACTTTCTTTTTTAATATACAAAAACTGGGTGTACTTATCATCAGGTGGCGCGTCTGCTCGTCTGCCACTTAAGGCAATAAAAAAAAAAACATAAAACAATATATGTTTTATGTTTTTTTTTGTTTTTGATGTTTTTTATTTTTTATGTTTTAACGCCTGAACCACTGAAAGAATCTAAATAAAATTTGAAATAGATATTATTATAGTCCAGGAGTTGAAGGACATAGCCTACTTTTTATCGACATATCATGCGGTTGAAGCCCGGGGCAGAAGCTATTATTTGTATAGTTTTGTATAAAATCCTGCTGTGACTAATTTCAGGTTTATAAACAGTAAAACATATCGTTAATTTGTGTGTTATGTATGCTCATCCTGTCTGCTATTCTCTCATACAAATGCCGCATTAATCGCGATGAATAAGTATAACGTTACGAATACCAACAGTATTGATTACAAAACGAATAAGATTATCGTTATCAGCTGCTCGGTATCGGTATGTACTATGTATCGTCAGTATGATGTCAGCACTGAACGGTTTGAAGTCTGCTTATCGTCGTATTGACAACTGATATGTTTATGGGAGGATGTCGCATTATCGCTATGTATTTGGTCTAAAAGGATAATGTTAGAACTAATTTCGACACATTTTCTGCAGAAATGTACTCGATGTCAATATTTTACTGCTAAACTATACGCCTTTTGCGAAACCTGATAGTAGTTTGTCAACCGACTTCCAAAACAAAAGGAGGAGGTTATCAATTCGTTTTAGGTATGTTTTTGTATGTAAGTTAAACGATTTCTCCGCAGATCGTGAACTGATTTTGATAATTTGTTTTTTGTTCGGGAGATCATATTTCAGTACTATTCCCATATAAATTTTATTGAAATTGATTCAGTAATATTTGAGAAAATCAACAAAAACTAGTTTTATAAGTCAATTTGTTCAGAATCAGTAATCGATTTCAATAGTTTTTATAATATTTTTGCCAAAATGAATTAAAATTTTGAAAGCTTGGAGACCGTTGCGTTGTTTGAAGCATATCAATGGCCGCCTAACGCCTTGTGCACACCGTCTCCTAGCAGTAATAAATAAATAAGTACTAAGTAAATACATAAACTAATGATATTTTCAAGGGAAATCATCAAAACATCGACTTTTACAGTATGTTTGTAAAATCCCCGCGACACAGGGCTTGTATCCTATTGCAGTTGTTGTCCTTTAAAAAAAATGGGTATGTTGGTATTGTGACCAGAATCGAACTGCTTGCGCTGTAGTAATTATGAGAAGGTTAAGCTTAGGTTAGGGCCGTAGTCATTATATATAATATAAGGCATTCAATCTTCAGGAAATAAGTGATAGGAATTTTATTATACACATTGACTATACATATCCTAAACTGCAATCGGAAATATGTATGATTTAAAAATAAACTTATTAATAAAAATTCCATGGAAAAATCTAGATAGTTGGATAAGTTAAAAATTTTAGAACTGTCTCCCTACGAACAAGCCGAGCGAAGCTAACGTGCCGCCACGACGGCTGGCGAGTGCTATAAGGAATATTTATTATAAAACTCCATGTAATAATGACTAATCGTTAGGTTAAGTTAAAATGTAAGTATTTTAAAATATCGAATTCCGCCTGGACATCAGCTAGCTATCAAAAGAGTGTGTGTATGTGTATGTAATTAGAGTCTATAGATAATAATAGATAACTTAGACAACCTATGAGATTAATAGCTCAGTAATTACGTGGTTCATTATTTACGTCATCTTAAGGAATAGCAGTGTTTTCTTTTCGTTACGTAGGTGAACCCTTTGCACTAGTAAAGGGACTGTAATGTGGGTGGTTTTCCGTTGCTATCCTTTTGATCAGTTTAGATCCACATTTCCTAATAAGTCACCTTTTCGAGTTTAACAAAGGACATTGTAACTCTTTCATCGGTAAATGGATACATTGTGATGTGGATATTTGATCACAAAGCCGAAGTGAGTTGTTAGAAATATACTTTTGAGAATATTTTGGATTATGTGACACTCGAGCTCGGTACTTTAATAGGCTTTCACGACATAATAATACACGCACCGGTAATCTAGAAACATATTATTATATTGAAATATAATTTTTGTTTCCTTTTGAGATAAGAGCGTTAGGATAGTCAATCTCAGTTGTTACCTGAGTCAAGTACGAAATTTCACTATACCACGGTGGCCAGACGGATTGGTAAAGGGTTTTGTTTCGAATTTTCCTTTTCTCGCACTGCTCTTGACTGCTTAAAGTAACTCCCTTAGTCGCCTTTTACGACACCCACAGGTTGAAATGGGGTAGTGACACTATGTATTTTAAATCCGTCACTGTGGAGTACATAACTATAAAGTCCTAACACATATAAAACTTTGTTGACAATCTATCAATAACGTAATTGAGGTTGTGGTTTAAAATAATTTTCTTGCCTACTTAAGGTTTTTATAATAGCGACATTGGTAAACAGTAACACTCATGCGGTAAGCACGCCTGGTGGTAAGCGGATACCATAGCATATAGACGCCTGCAACACCAGTTGGCATCAACCGTTATCGGCCCTTCAGTTCGCTATTATTAAAATAATATTAATAGTCCAGTCAACGAAGACTCTAAAAGGGGTGTACAGTGCGTGAAAAGGAACTTGTTAAGGAGGCTTAGAAAGTGAACATACTAAAAGTCCTGACGTTTCGGAGGTGAGACGGAGTGGGGGAGGGGAGTAAATACAGCCACACCGGGACAAGTGGATCCAAACAAAAATTAATAAAATGTTATTAATTATAATAAATCAATCAATTATAAATGCAAATAATTTATAAGCATGGATTTCTTATTTTTTAGTAACTTTTTAGGATGGATTATTTACCGAGGTGCATAGTTCGTGCTCTGTGCGCCATATCTCAAAAACGGTTGGAAAAGTGTACAGCACTAAGTTGTAGACAATTTGATCTTTCGTTAAGTAGCAGCCAAGCCAAGCCAAAAACTCAAAAATGGTACCTTTACCCCCCTCCCCCCACTCCGGGTGACCTCCGAAACGTCTGGACTTTTAGTATGTTTACTTTCTAAGCATCCTTAACAACTTTTCGAAGAAATCGCTTAGCTTCCTTTTCACGCACTCTACAACCCCTTTGTTGACTCAACTATAATTGCATTGGCCTTATAGTTTTAATGTTTAGAGTTATATTTAGTTAGATTTAAAGCGTTTTTCTTTTGTTATTCTGAACATATAACATGATTTTTAATTTACTATATCATTAATTAAATTATAATTGCATAAAATGTCATTCGCACCTAGTTAATTAAACTAAATGCGTATTTGTTACAATTCGAATTGTAATCAGGCTTTATCAACTTTCGTCGGTTCACTATCAACACGGCACGATACAGATATTAATATTTATTTTGTGTTAACAAAACACCCCACTATACTTGAAACATTCTTGCTAATCTATGCTTATCTGTATCCAAAAATGATACGAAGTGAAACCTCCCAAAACTGGAAGACAGTAATGACTCGATTGTGCCATGATGGCGTTAATAATGTCATCAATAAAAATGAATGAATAATGCCCGCTTTCTGAACCATTAAATAATAGTTATTCATCAATAAAAGTACAACTCTGACTGAAGTATAAATAACAACATATGACTGAATATAAAAGTAAAACAATAAACAGTTTGAATAAACTATCTATCTAAATTTAGAGAACTTATCTGAAATATGAAAGTAACCTATTCCTCTAGTCAGCAGATAACAAAGATTGATAGTCGCAGAGTGCATAGTGAATTAAATAACATAGACTGGAGTAAACCCCTACAATACAGCTGCCCTAATGACTTTAACATTTATATATACTAATTTTAACATTATTTATGAAAAATGTAAACACACAGTTCGTATAAATAGTTCTAGTAAACGAATGACATGTACATGGGCAAATGATAAACTTAGGAACATGTGTATGAAACGTGATTTATTACATAAAATCTGGCTTCAAGATGAAAGTAATCCTCAAAAAAAATTGTTGTATAATAATTATAGAAATAAAACCAATAAATACACTCAATTTGTAAAAAATAAACAGATAATGAAAAATGTTTCTCAAAACTTCAGAGATAGCAAATATATTTGGAATATAGTAAATAATTTAACCGGTAAAATTATGCAATCGATAGAACATACATTGCTTGTAACCTTCCGAAAGAACCCCTTTATATTAGCTAATATATTTATGATGGAATTTAATAATAATGTTAAAAATCTGAGTAACTCTTGTAACGTACCATTTTTGGACAAATCAACCTATGAAATAATTCCTGACCGATCAATAAGAATTAAATTAGCACGAGAAGATGTAGTCGAAAAAATCTTCAAACAGATGAACTATAAGAAAAGTCCGGGCTATGACGGGATACGAGCTATGGATATTAAGTATTCGTCCGGGAAATTAGTTCCCGTTATCACACATTAAATCAATAGCTGTCTGCGGACTAGTACATATCCCGAACTATTAAAGATAGGAGTGATTCGTCCAATACATAAAAAAGGGCCCCGTGATGACGTCAACAATTATCGACCCATTACTATATTGTCATGCATAGATAAAATTATGAAACGATACATCAGTAATGAATTAAATAGCTTTCTTGAGAGTAATGAAGTAATCAATAGTAAACAATTTGGTTTCCAGAAAAACAAAAGTACTACAAAGTTACTAAGAGAATTTGCTGATGAAGTTAATAGTTACCTTAATGAAAAAAAACATATTTTAAAACTCTTTATTGATTTTAGTAAAGCATTTGAAATACTTCGTTGTGATACACTTTATGACAAATTATCAAATAATGGAATACAAGGACCCTTACTAAAACTACTTAAAAGCTATCATACAAACAGATATACCACTGTCAAAATAAAAAATGAGTTTAATACTAAGTTTCCAACGACTCAAGGAACAGCCCAGGGTTCTATAATTGGTCCCACAGAGTACCGTCATAAAATCGGGATCGGTGTATCAGTTCGCAAATGACACATGTATCTTGGTTGCAAATAAAAATCTATATGAAGCCCAGGTATCTCTTTAACATAGTTTCGATATAATGTGTAAATGGGCTCATGACGTGGGCTTGGTAATTAATGCTTCGAAAACAAAAGTAGTGCATATACACTCATCGCATAACAGAAGCCACACAACACCTTCTGTCATAGCTCACCAGCATTCTTGTTTACATAATTCACCAAGGGGTTGCAACTGTCCAATATTGGAAGTAGTCGAACAACATATGTATATTGGCTTAGTGGTAGACAGCCGTCTTTGCTGGGGTCCGCACAAAGACTATGTGTGCAACAAATTAAGATCTGTTCTAGGTAAACTTAGCATACTAAAGTACAAGTTGCCATATAAAACACTAAGAATGCTATATTTGGCCCTTGCAGATTCGGTGGTCAGCTACGTGCTCAGTAGCTATGGACGAACTTACCATACGTATTTGGCAGATATTTACAATTTACAATTGAGAATATTAAAAACGATTGTTCCTAAGAACATAAAACAAAAATTTAAAAATGATTACGACGACCTTTTAAACACTGTAATGTTATGAATAATAATAATATATAATAAGGTTAAATTTTTAACACTCACGGAGATCAATAGGCCTGAGCTATTAATAGAAAAAAGCAGACACGACTTTTTACCCGACTGCAAAAAAGGAGGGTAATGTTTTTCGCGCGTATGTATGTATGTAGGTATGTATGTATGTGGGCATTTCTGTTCCGTTGTGACCTTCTGTAGCCTAAACGGCTTGGCTGATTTTAAAGTGTGAGGTGTCATTAGATTTGTATTTTTCCCCCGAGTGTCATAGGCTATGTGACGTCAATATAAATCCAATACGGCGGCCGTAAACTGTCAAAACAGACGTTTTTTTAGTGATATCGCAACATGGGTATCAGATGAAAGCTAATTAATAGCATAATTCAATTATATATGCACTAACTATTAGCCGCGACTCCAATTGTCTTTTGTAACCTAAATAGCTTGACCGATTTTGAACTATCAAAATTCACAATGTTATAATTATAATATACATAATAATTAATAATATTGACTGACGAAGGCTACTTTTTAGCAAGGCAAGGCAGTTGGGTTTTTTGTTTTTTTTTTTTAATAAACACTTGTCCAATATCATTCCGTGGAAAGTTCATAAGAGACAAAACCGAGATTCCTGTAGGTAAGCCAGTATTAACAATGATAAACCCTTGCGGACACCGATCTATGACACTCGGGTGTTGCAGGGAAAACCTAACCTAGTCTGAAACTCGCAAAGAAATCAGAATTTAATCAGAAATAAGATGGAGCAGTTAGAAATTAGTATGGATTACAGAACCAAAACATCGTTATATTCGCGTAATATTTGAACTGTACACAAACAACGTACCTATACTTACCTGACCTGCTGTATTCGATATTTGTACAACCGACACTGTGTCGCAAGTTATTTGCAATATGGTGATGCAATCACAACTTTTATACCGATGAAATCACCGATTCACGAACAACGTCGCTGGCGTTGTCTTCAATAAGTACTTGGAAAATAAACAAAAAAGTGTTCTTGTAGTGGGAATGGCTGAAAAAAAGTACAACTGAATGTTATAAAAAATATGGAGCTCTAATAAGTGTTCTTTAGGTCATTAATCTAATTGTTTTTAATTAATTAAACAGCTAGTAATAAATGTAAATACAGCTGTTCTTCAAAAAGGAATTAGTTCTGCCACAAGGTTAGGTAGTTTGTCACCATTGCGATAACAGAAAAAGTAGTAACTTTTTAAATTAAGTATTGCAACTGAATGGCTGGGTGTTGTTGTATGTGAGACTGCTGAGCACACAAGTCAACAAAAAATAAAAATATTATAGAGTCGAAGCTCCGTTCTGTTTTTAAACGTCAGTCTTTTTTTGGAACCTATATTTTTCGTTATTTTGAGAGAAACAAATATGTGTAATTTTTAGTGCACCCTCTTGGGTACACCTTGACCTATCCCGTTACTCAATTCTTACATTTTAATCACAAAAAAAACCTATAAAAAATATCTTATTTTCCAGAACCCTCGGTGCGCGAGTCCGACTCACACTTGAAACTGGTTTTTATTTTTTTTGTTAAAACTACATTTTTGTTCTACTAAAATATCATTATTTAGGTCATTTGGTCCATAGTAATTATGATAATAGTCTGAACCAACCAGAATGAAAATAATACCAGAATTTACTAACTATATTACTACTAATATTATCATGAATAACTGCTAACTAATAACCAAGTTTGTACATACTGTAGTCAATAACGTCTTGCTATGCTCAAGTTACAGACTCTAATGCAATACAAATTCATTGTGGAGGCACTGCAGCATCGCAATTACGGGATCCTATTGAACGTCCCGGTACGTTCTATAGGATAAGGGTTCAATTTTGGTAATAATCCTCTCTAGTTTCACAAATTCGTCGGTCGACCTCTAGTAAAGGTCTGGGATGTATGGATATGTTTGTCGCCTATAGCTGTGCTTTGTGCTGTCACCTACAAACTGGACCAATAGAGTTAATTCATCATCATCATCAGCCTGTACTAGTCCACTGCTGGACATAGGCCTCTCCAATTGCACGCCACTGAGTACGATTTGCAGCTACTCTCATCCAGCGCTTGCCAGCCACCCTGCGAAGATCTTCACTCCACCTAGACTGGGGGCGTCCTACACTACGCTTGCCGAGACGAGGTCTCCATTCTAAAACCCGTTTTCCCCATCGTTTGTCGGTTCTACGAGTGATGTGGCCTGCCCACTGCCACTTCAGCTTGCTTATACGGCGAGTCTAGCGGTCTCCACTGTCCCCTCCAGTGGGCGCTAGGCAAGAGTAGGATATTTACAGTAGTCCGGATATATGGGGAAGGGCGTGGGGCCCGTAAAATAAAACACAGAACTCACTTTTGGTAGTATTATGACCATGGAAATTGTGTATCCATTATCATGTTTTAACAAAGAGTTGAATCCTCATGGCTTGTCATTTATAGTATATTATTATTTTACCTTCTGATCATGGAATCAAAATAGCAATATTTTTAAAAGCTCTGAGATACAATATCCATTAAAAAGTACTAAATATTAAACTCAAATAACTAGTATAATAAATTAGCAAAATGTTTTATCTACATAAAACATCTTGCGCTCACTTTGTCTAAGAAAATATTGTAATCTGAAGATGGAGAGGGAAATCCTTCAGTGAAGTTTAATTAAAAGCTTTGGACGAGACGTTCAAAAGATCAAAGGAAGTTTTAAAACTAAGACCGGACTGAGATGAACAGAATATAGTGCAAAGTAGAGTTTTTATTCGTTGTTACTTATCGTAGTACTATTGCATAGAACGAATTTTATAAGAGCTATCCAATTGAAAGAACCAATCGCGAGTACTCTGTGATGGACAGCTCGTATCACATGTCTTATGTCGATTAGTTGATTGATAATTATTTTGGAGATATAAAAATATATTGGACTAATATCATTACTTGAAAGCGGCACGCATCCACGATTAAATGTACCGGACATTTAATCGTGGATGAGCATTTGTTTGTTGTTTTTTGTTTGTTTTTCTGTGTAGGGCGAATTCCCACCAGATGCTCAAGCTTTTATAATATATAGATTTTACATTTTGAAAATATCTCTTAATTCACGTTTTTGTTTAATGAAAGCTTGTCCTGAGTTGTCATTAAAAAATCTTTTAATATTAGTGTAGATATAATATACATAATAGAATAATTATTTATTTGTATAATTTGTGGGTACATGACATAATATTCTACAGTATTTTTCTGATCATTTTACAAATTACTTTAGGCATGCTAAGATTTACTAGTAGCATGCGAAAAAATTCAGTTTTAAAATACAAACCCTAAATAATTAAAACTTAAACTTAAAAAACACACACTAAGTTCACTGATATTCATTTCAACCTAAAAGGTATTTGCAACTACTAACTGATTTTAAATAGCGCCTTATGTTAAATTTATAATGTTTATAAGGTCAATAACTACACAAGAACGATGTTTCAATATTGTTGCTTCGGGAAATCAGCTACAAACGCCCTGATATAATATGTTTATAATCAATATACACAAAATAATACACCTTCCAATTTGAGATAACGTATTTCTTTCGCGATTGCCTTAGGGTATACTAATAAAATGTATGATAATAGGCAAAAAATACTCTGTTACGTTTTCACGTTTAAACCGTTGAACAGATTTTAATTAAACTTCACACCCTCTCAGCTTACTAGTCACTAGATAGTGGAGACCCGAGCCCAGCAATCAAACATTAATGAGTGGCTAAACATAGGGCTAATCTACAACCTAAAAATAAAGATGACTATAGTATAGCATATCCGTAAGCATTTCCATTTACGTATTTAAAGGGTCATACGAATGTTAAAATTTCGAGCTGACTCAATTAGAAGCGCTTTTTAATGTTATGCTTACGAAAAATGAACATTTGCCACAGCCACCAACGATATAAGACGTTTATAACATGTATTACAACCATTAAATGATATGTATAGATACAACAAGGAAATATAATTTAAAAAAATTAATAACCCGACTGCAAAATAATCAACAGAGAGCAACGCACTAAAAAGACCGTAAAATTATTGTAATATTATTTATACCTGATTAAATTTAAATACATAACATATGTATATATTTGTAATCTCCATTTGATTCCCTTTATTTTGATACTCTACTTAACCTAACTCTAGGTTTGGTTAAAAAAAAATTTGAACTTCTTTTTTTTATTTTTTAAAAGACAACGCCCGCACTAGGGAACAAGCCTTGTGTCGCGGGGAGCTTTAGAAAAATAAAACTTACGGACACAAAGTACACCCAGACTATAAACAAATATCTATGAATCACACAAATATTTGTCTCGTGTGGGAATCGAACCCACGTCACCCAGCACGGCGATGTATAACGAAATGCAATATTTAATACTGTTTCTAGAAAGCCATATTATTATTATTGTTTAAGAGATAGAGGTTGTACCTATAGTTATTTAAAAAAATCATTAAATTATTATTGAGGCTTTATTTTAATAATCGTAATTGTGCAGAACTGGTTGTGGGTAAGTAATTAATTATTTATTTATGTTTGAACATGTTTATGTAAACTAACTTCAAAGTTTATAGCATTAGCAGTTTCACCGTGAATTAACAAATTACGTCTGCAGTGTAAAAGTAACGCATTTTGGGCTTGCACGAAGCCGGATTGTTGACAACACAATCCGGCTTCGTGCAAGACCAAAATGCGTACCTACATAATTTGTACATTACATGATAAAATTTCCAACTATTAATTCAACAGCCGGGCACTCGCTGCGTGAGTTCAGATAATTGAATTTCTCGCCCTCTGGTGATCCCGGCAAAAAACCTTAGTGGCTTAGTTTCAATCTAAAGAGCAATTGAAACTTCTGTACGAATAACATGTCTAAATTGTCAGACAACTCCTTATGGACTTAGCTAAATGTTCCTGTCGTCCTGCAGTTTACTGACGAAGTGTTTTCGACGTTTCGAAACTATCGAATAAGCTTTGCTACTGTGCGAATTAAACTATAGTGCACACTAAAATTGGATATTCATCAAACCTTCGTGCTTAAAACACTGTATCAGTTTTCAAAGGTTTACGTCAGAGAGTTGCACTCTAAATCCGCTTGTAATTCGTTTAGGTACACTACACGTGATCGATCGGTTAATTCCCGTTGAAATTGCGTGATTTTAAACCTATTGGAATAATGGAAAGCTTTTATCAGTTTTAAATTTAAGTATTAAATTCATTTTGATAAAATTAAGTTTACCAAGTATTTTTAAAAGTTTAACTATGATAAATAAATATTTCTGTGTTATGTAGGTGCTAAAGATTGGCGCACAGATGGGCTATCTAATACTTAGTTTTTTGATGGATTTAGAACATTAGGATAAATTACATACATTATTTTGTGTAAAGTAAACATCTTTAAAAAGACAAAAAGTGTCTTGGAGCCTTTACATAGAATTCACAATCCACAAATAACACCCAATATGCGAAGACAACACACTATGAGGCAAACAAATATGTGTCTTATGTTACTTTAAAAAGACTCAGTTTTATGGCACGGCGATCTACCAAAGCGAAGGTGAAGGAGATGTGTATAAACAACTGATAGACTTGTGCTGACCGGCGCGCGGCGTCTGCATAAAATGATAATGTCAATATTTTTTGTTGAAACACTTGAATATATCGTCTTTACCTCTCCGGCCTCAGTGCGAGGTTTAGAGCAGACGCAAGTTGAAGTGATTAGAATAAGACCTAGTTAGGTGTCAGTGCCATCTCTTTGTATCTATAGGTAGGTATTATCATCAAAAATAGAACATAAAATAAATAGCCACATGTTAATTAATTCCGTCTTCCTATGTAATTGTTTGGTTTTTATAGAATTAATCCTCACGTTAACGAGGTCCTCAATTATTCTATTGTGTTTTATGACGGACCTTTTGGTGTTTATATCCTTACTAGATTCCTCCGGCGGATTTGCCGGCATTGTATGTAGGTAATAAAATTATTTACCAAAATTTCCCTCATGAATCATAAATAAATAGAATACTCGTATGTATAGACATACGAGTATTCCACACTATTGATGAAAACTGCATAAAAATTCGTTCAGTATTATAAAAGATCTAAGCGTACACACAGGAGAAGCAACTTTGTTTTATACTGTAAAAGTATTTTATTAAATAAATCATGTAACAAATTTATCTAACTTTAAAATTTACACTCATAAATAAAATTATCTAAAAATCAACCCTCCTTTTCCATAGTCGGGTAAAAAGGGAGTCAATGATTCTACAACAGTGGTGTTGAGGAGCTAATTTCCTCGGCCTGACAGTACCGTTTCACGATACCCGACCTCGCGGTCACATGGGACCCAACATTTTCGCACGAATAATGCTCACCAGTGGTAGTAGGATTAGTACAGCCCTACACCCGACGACTGTTTTACTGTGTAGAAACGGACTCCCCATTTATTATGACGAATCTGGCGTATATATGCTACACTTTGCGAAAACTTTAATACCGCGATTCAGGACTTTTGTGTATAATTATGAAAATATAACTATTATTTTGTATATGTCGTGTAACATCAGTATAAAAATAGATATAAAATCGTTCTATCTAATAAATTACATTAAAAATCGATGTTTTTAAATAATTTTGAAGCTGAGACAGGGATGTAAATATAGGACTCGCGGGGCACAGATAAGGAAAGCAATAACGGGAGAGAAAATTCCGGCTACGGCGCTGCCATCTTACATCTGTTTGAGGAAATTGTTGTACCTCATACAAAGTAACAGTTATATGAATAATATTCTGAACTAAGGCAACAAGCCCGCGACTCTCCGCACATGAAATTCGAATCCTGTGACTATTATTTTTTCCAATTTTCTGCCGGACAGAAGCGAATATAGAAAAGAATTAACCGAATTAGTCACGCGCGCCACCGCTTTTCTCAAATTTTGGTTTGACCAAGGGAAATAGGGATTCATTTTTAATGAAAATCTTGCCTATATCTTATCTCAACTGTAAAAAATCATCAATTGTGCCAAGCACAATATAATAATCAATTTGTTTTCAGTTGTTTTGACGTTTTTAACTTCTCAAGTTGTCAAAAACGTAGGATTTTTATTGAGTGGTAGTTTATAGTTTATTATTGCATAAAACAATCCAAAAATATTTTGCCGAAACCCGGGATTGAACCGGAGACCTTTAGATCTTCAGTCCAACGCTCTCCCAACTGAGCTATTTCGGCTAGTACTAGACAGGACGTAATTATTGATTAGATTCAGTTTGCCATTATTTTTTATAATTTATAGTTTTTTAATATTTTATAGTTTATTATTGCATAAAACAATCCAAAAATATTTTGCCGAAACCCGGGATTGAACCGGAGACCTTTAGATCTTCAGTCCAACGCTCTCCCAACTGAGCTATTTCGGCTTGTACTAGACAGGACGTAATTATTGATTAGATTCAGTTTGCCATTATTTTTTATAACATCCCGCAGACAAGAGCACTGCGAGAAAAGGAAAATTCGAAACAAACTCGTCTGGCCAGCGTTGTATAGTAGGCTAAATTCCCTCCACTTTCTTCGGAGGACACCCGTGCCCAGCAGTGGGACGTTTATGGGTTGACATGATTAACAACCCGCCCCGGCTTCGCCCTGGTGTATAGTGTATGTGACGGAGATCGTATAAAACTATAGAATATCTTTATACAACTTATAACTTACTTTATATAACTTTCCATATTATTATATACGTTGTCAAATTTATAATCCCTACTAAAATGTGACCAATAGAGTTTTGGGTTATTCATCAGTAGCTACATATTTTTCAGTTTACTTGTGGTTTTTGAATAATCATTGTCAATCATCCCGGGAACATTATATTATTCGTTTAGAATTAGAGAGAGAAATATAGATATTTTTAAAGGAAAATTGTCAAAATTAAAGGATTCAAAACGCTGCGCTTGAAACCGCAAAGGAATTGTTAGTCTAATAGGTATTTAATAACATTATAATTTTTTATATACCAATTAAAAGAGAAGTTTATTTTTCTTATTTTTATCAAGATTCGATCTACAGTTTTTTAAAGATTAATCTGTCTAGACTTAGAGCGATTATCCAGATTATAAGTATAACTTTTAAGTAATTGTCAATGTTCTTGAATGTTTATTAAAACAATAACATACTAACCATTTAAATTTTGTTACATTCAGTTGACCTGACAGGGCATACTGATGCACTATTGCTTAAGCAATAT
This sequence comes from Laspeyria flexula, assembly GCA_905147015.1. NCBI lineage: Eukaryota > Metazoa > Arthropoda > Insecta > Lepidoptera > Erebidae > Laspeyria > Laspeyria flexula. The sequence continues at coordinate 5,621,344 of LR989949.1, read as the reverse complement.
CGTATTCCACCCTCTGCTGAAGACAACTTAACCTGAGCCTACAAAAATATACTGCATTGACCTAAACATTAAATGAGTGTATTACTGTTTAGATGAAACGAGCTCAGAAATCTTGGAATCTCGACATTTGATTAAATAAGAATAGAACTTGTCAAAATTAAAAAAAATTGGACATGTCTTTTATTGAACGCCAGTTTTCAATTGGAAAGCGAAGCGGCGATTTATACCACGAGATGGACCGACGACCTGGTAAGGGCCAGATGGTCTTTGGACGCAGGCGGCACAGTCACTCGCTGTGGCAGGAATTAAGTGAGGTCTTTGTCCAGCAGTAGACGTCATTTGGCTGATATGATGATGATGATTTATTAAACGTTTCGACAGTCGAATGCTGAAAACGACTTTGTCTCATGACGAGATTGCGAGTTTGCCTTAGCTTATTTTGTGGTAAGTGCGTAGCGCAGGGTGTGTAAGAGAGCGCTCTCTAAATTACACTACGACTTTAAGATTGCGTTTCAGCTAATGAGTAGTAATTTTCCCGATTCTTTGAAGAAAAATGCACTGGGGAAAGATTGCCGTGCTGCAGTGCATGTGATGCCTTTTACACCATTTTGAAACGTCCTTTCTTGTGAACTGACTTCAAAGGCTAGCAGTACAATTGCCATGACAGAGAAACAAACCTACTGAACGACTTTTTACAAGTGTGCGTTATTTGACCCGTGGCATTAAAAATAACCGTATTGAAAGGGTCGATACAGACTAACTCGATGACCTCCTGTGTAGCATCATTTGTCTATAATAAACGTTCGAGGGTCCTTCATATATTCATCCTATAAAATTAAATCTTAAAACGTATGTCAGTTCATTCACTTTTATAAATTCCCTCGACTTTACTAACTAAATGTTTTATGCTAGCCGCACTTCTTAGTTAAACGGGCTTTATGGATATTGTATTTGTGCAGCGGCGTGAAGGTTCATGAAACTTGACCTGCGGTTCACTGTACTATGCGTGGAACAAAATGCTGTTAGAAAAACCATAACTTCATACTAACCATAAAAAATATACATATAATAAGTATATGTATGTAGATACATATACTTATTATATGTATATTTTTAGATATGTTACCTTACATTTTTTATCGTATTAAATAGGTACCCTCCTTCGTTATTAAAATCATCAACATCATATCAGCCCAATGACGTCCACTGTTGAACTTAGGCTAATTTCCGCCACAGCGAGCGATTTTGATTTTGTTTTTACCCGACTGTCAGGACGGGTATTGTTTTTCGCGCGTATCTTGTATGTTTGTAAATTTCTTTATTCCCACGAATCTTCCAAATGGCCGGATGGATTTTGACAATTAGGGTATCGTTAGATACGTCTAGAAAACCCAAGTGTCCTTAGATAGATTTTAAGAATAAAAAGACTTAAACGACGGGCTTTTGGCGCCAAATTGTAAGAAGTTCAATTTTTTTTTAACCAAGCCTATCGAGTAGAGTATCAAAATAAAGGGAATCAAATGGAGATGTTGTATGTTGTTGTTGTTGTATTTTTGGGTTACGGAGATCATACGGTAGTTGTTATGTATTAATATTCACCCGCATTTGATATGAATAGAAAGCTTTATAAATGTAACAATCGTATTATCTCGACATCTCAGGTCATACTCTTAACAAATTCCAAACTATACGACGCCACGTGAGCACGGAAAAGGAAAAATGAAACGGAAAATAGCCCAGAACACATCTATACCTTGTTAGTAGTCTGGATTTAGTTTCGCAAAAAAATGAAATGTGTTATAGACAACCAATAGAGGTCCAGTGAGCGACACTCCTGGCATTTGCTGTAGGTGCTTATTTGTGATCAATTGATCACACTGATTCCTCTTATTGGTTGTTTCTCTTCTGTATTATAACTGTAGTATAGAAGTAATGGTGTTCGCGTTAGATTATGTTTTGTTTTGAACATCATAAATGTGCAATCGTCATTGAGCGCAACAATATTGTAGCCAATAATTATATTGTCAGTTTTGGAATCGAATGAATGACGGTTACAAATTCTACGAATGCTGGTTTGTACGTGACATCAAATAAAATAAAATCTATACTATTTTAAAATGTAACAGTCATTATGTAGTAACTGATACATTTTAAAACGAAATATGCCGTTTCCCACGTTATTAAAATTCCCACTTAATCGCAATATAATACCCGTATACACAAATATATATATATTTATTGTTTCATTGTTTTCAGGTGACATTACACAAAAAGGATATGAGAAGAAACGGACGCGCCTTCTCACACCATACATTCCACAGCAGCAGCCGCAAGGTAAGTTCAACCATATTTGTTGTAATTTATGTAAAACGCAATATCGCTGCTAACACCGATGCCTGAACTAATAAGGTACCTTACATGACCCATCAGTACTGGCACGTTTTTAGTCAGTGACGTCACTCAATAATTACAATAGTGACGCGTCCAAGGCCGCGACAGAAGCGTCGCCGGGGTCAAGTGTCAATTGGTCGCCGTCGATGGATGTTGGACAATCGCGAAATTATCGAGACGGCCGACGGCCCGGTCCGATTCCGCAACGAGGGTCAAACGCTTAGGCCAACTTGAATCTGGTCCCATCACTACTCATATTTAGAACAAGGGTGCAATGAACCGACGATACACTCTGACTCGGCGGTTTTAAAATTGTACACTTCAGTGTGCCAGTAATAGTTCTGTACCAATTTTTATGTAGATAACTGACAAAAATAAATCTTTGTTCACGGCAAAAAGTGAAATCAATAACCAATGACAAAATAGAACCAAGAATTTTTCTTTAGTTGAAAAATTTATACAACAGTGAATGCTTTTTTTTACTGTGAACATATTTTAAAGTCGTCCGTCATCAGGTAATTGTGCATCGGTTCAGCGGTCGACATTATTAAAATAATGAGGTCGACCTTCACTCATTGCTGACATAAAAAACTAAACAACGAGAGTTGTCCAACTACCATTGAGGGTGATTTGTTTATTTATGAGTTATTTTTTCCTCCTTTTCCCCTTTTTTAGTTATTATGGTTTAGTTAGTCGGTAATCCACACGCACACCAACCACACTTTATCACCACGGTACTATTTCGTAAATGGCACGGGTATAACACTAGATAACGACACTGTCGAAATGTACCAGCTTTGTACGCTTACGGTGCAGTTTCATCTACGGAAAATGCATTAGAAACTTCGAGGGTCCACTTGGAAATAAACTAGAATTTGTATAGGAGATAAATGAATGGGTTAGATTGTCGAGTTACAAGCTCGTAGCTTAGATACTGTCTAATATCTATCGGCTTTCATGAGCTACGTCCGTTTTTAGCAGATTCACAAGCAAGATTAGAGCTCGTTCGCACGAGTACACCGTTGAGTCGCTCGACAGCCATTACACTGGTGCTTCATTTCTGTCTCAGATTAGATACAAAATGGGGTTTGATAAGTCCCTGACGGCGACGTGACCTAACGTGTTGCATGTAAATAAACGTTCTATTTGCAGAATGCAACGTTACCCGTGACTAACACGTGATGTTTCATTGTTACCGCTGATAGTTGTATTGTGGCATATTGTTCCTACAACAATAAGCTAATACACTCAATTATTGAGGCGTGCGCGACTTTTGTCCACCGTTTGTATGACAACATGACGTAAACAAGCCTCCCCTATCAAGTTCCTAATGGATATACTAATTGGCTTGTTGGAATGTACATAAATTAGCTACTAATATGAGGTGAAATCGTTGGCAGACGCGGCGGCGGCTAAACGGCAATGTCGGTGCGGCTCAAGTGCGTCGGCATTTTGCACTGCACTGTTAATGTGTACTAGAATACGCGTTGTGCTGAACGAAACGAAAACTAGAATTTCTGCGCATGAAAAGTCAAACAATCACCGTTTTGGAAATATATGTGACGTTTTTACAATAAATTGTTTTGTTACTAATAACTGTTGTGTTGATTGAATATATTATTATATCCCGTTTACATAATTGTCTACAATCATATCTGATAATTTAGGTTATATTGATTAATGAGTCACAAACACGCTATCGCCTCCGTTTATCGCTGTTGTGAACAATATCAAAACGGTACGCATTTTTTATCGCTCTTAAGAACATTAGGTACGGTGTACTTATTACAACTATTATATACGATGCGCGTTGCGTGAGAATTCACTGTAGGTTTTTTTACAAGAGAAATGGTAACGGACGGCCGACGGACGATATCTACTTAATAGGTTATTATTGCAGATGCTCGGCTTGAGGCCCATACACTATGGCGTACTACTAATTTACTTTCTATAAATACTGCGCGCGGAAATTGTTTCAAATCAGTTTTGGACTTTATGTAGAGAAGGATAAGGTTTGAAATTTTATTTCATATAACAATAGCATTACATTATTTTTGTACATATAAACTACCATTCTCTCTGTTTTATAGGCGAAAACGATTCGCGAGCGATAAATAAGATATTCATATATGTGTCTTTTTTACATATCATACATGATACTTAGGTAAGATGTCCATACCATATTATGACGTCAGGTTCCACTCCTTTTATATCACATAATATATTTAAAATTATAAACAGTTTATAACAAGAAGCCAAATAATAGCTAGCTAACTAATGGATAACATATGATAGCTTAATTGGTTTTAATCATTGACTAGATAATAATGAAATAACCAATATAGGTACCTATCATTATATTCGTTGTCGGGTACTAATTTAACGCAATAATATAAAATTTTTGAGATATCTGTCCCAAGTTTTGCCCATTACCATATTAATGTACTATAATAGACTACAATCCAAAATTTGCTCGATACATTTCAAAGTATAAATAGATTTTTTTAAACTAAGCTGTCATTTTCGAACAACAATCACAAAGTAATAGTGAAGATTTCTATCATATTTTAAGACTGGTTAGAGGAGGATGGCTAGTCCTAGATATACACTATAATATTAACGACACGCTTACATGCCGTGAGCAAAATGATATCTCTTCATTGAACAATCAACACTTTCGCATATAGACATAGATGTTTACACTATAAAACACTTGATGCAGATCAAAGTACGAGACTGTACAATTACACCAACCCCTTGTTGTCGTGCCGTGTTCTGTCCTACTCGATCTCGTGTCCTCCTTGTCACGCATTAAGCTTCAGATCTAGATATTTATAGAACAAGTTGGTATATAGTTTGTTCTGCCGCGTAACTTACAAAGTGATGCATCCTGCTCGAAAATATTGTCAGGAACTGCAGTGTTAGTTTAGTTTTTAGAAAGATTCATATACTACTAAGCGTAATTATTGTTGACACATAACTCTGAGAATTATTCTTCTTCTTTGGCTTCGTTCAATAGCTAGTAGTTTTTTTTAAATTGTTAGCAAACGTTAATTATTCACTCTTAATTATAGTGCGAGGTTTATAAATAAAACCCCCTATTAGCATAATATATTATCATGCAATACAAGCTTACGTTTAGCCTCTAGATCAATATATTATATTATTTAAGAGGCCTTTTTAAAATAATGTAACGTATTTGATGAATTCTTTTTAAGATTTAAGTGTCGTAGTGTCGTATAAGGTTTCCTGTAAAGACAATAGGTATTATGATCAAATAAATAATCCAGAAACAAGATAAATATTTATAAGCACATACCTCAGTATTCCTTACGTTAATAAACAAAGGACAAACAATTTAATGAATTTCACTACTCAACGCAATACTTTAAATAGAATGCAATTGTCTAGTATCAAAACAGCAGCTGTTCATTATGTTATACTATTTAGTATAGGGCAGTTACTACTATAGGAAGACCTCTAACCGTTTACCTGTAGAAAAGTAGACAGTAGAAGAGGCAACATGTACTATTCAGACAGTTTCCCCTGTTATAACGTATAAAACAAGTGACAAAATTTCGTCGACACGGCACAGGTATCGATTACGCCTTGAGCATAGTTTTTAGGCCTGCATTGCGGTACCTGATAACGTAAACTCTGCTTATCAAGCAGCAATGTCGTTGACCTGCGTGATAACTTAGAGATTTAGAACTTTGTCGTAGTATGTGCATGTGTTTCTATAATATCTATATAGATCGTCGTTGGTAATATAGGTAGGTTTATTCTACATTCTAGCCACTGAATAATAACAATATTCATTGCTTTTAGGAACTTTATATTCAAATCGGACAACTCAATTGAATACATTTTATTTAACTTCAAAGCAATCATTGTAAGTCTGTTTTGTTTACGTAGATATCAAAAGTGTCATTTATATAAAAAATTGCAAGTACTTTACCAATACAAATTATAATTAGGTACTTACATTAACGTGGCGTGTGATATTCCGATATCCTTTTTTTATTACCCTTTAATTATGTTTTACGCACCGTTTTATTTTCTTTTTACAATTCCGTTGGAAGGCGTTTTCAAATGATTTCTTGCGTATTCGTGTGTTGTAAGAATTTGTTTGTTATACTATTACGCTGCGTGCTATACGAGGGAAGTACCTACATACTTTAAATGTTTGTGCCACTTGAGTATTATACACAAGCGGTACTGTTACTTAATTAATTAAAATCAATTAATAATGTCAGTATTCTGCTCTATTTGATAACGCCTTTTTCGACATTTGGCCCATTAAGTTTAAAGGGTTCCTTTACATTATTTGATGTTTGAACATTGGTGGATCTAAGCCAGTTGGTGTGCTCTCAAAAGCGCTTCTCAATGTTCAAAGCGATGTTGTGTTATGCTATTGTCATCGTTCATTATATTCATAAAGGATGTTTCAGTGTTAAATAAATATACATCTATCAAAGCAGATCTATTTCGTGAAAAACCAAAAGTCAATTTGTAGGTAATATGTGCACTTTTGATAGAAGAATATTTATTTAGCTGAATAGAGCACAAGGTACAAAGATTCGTTGCCAACATTGCTTTGGCCTGTTCTGGACGCAGTCGGCACCCAGCCGCCGCGGGGGCCGAGAGGCGACGGCGGTAGCAGCCGCCAGCACACCAGAAACCGACGCACACACCGCCGCGTCACGCACAATGAGAAGAGATACCATTCAGGTATCCGAAAGGGAGCCCTCCGATTGGTAGTTGCCTCTCGCTACACACACATACACACCTCTCCAACAGGATGTTGGCAGGATACGATTTAATGATACTCGAATAAAAATCTCGCTCTAAAAATCAATTCCAAAACACTATGATGTCATATCATACATACTTAATTGATACGTTAATTGATGATGAATTGATGAATGGTGTATGATATCATAATAATTGTTATCGTTTACAAAAGAAAGTATAAATTCTTATAATACTTTAATAGTACAATACAATAATAATATTTTAATATTACATTCATACAGCGCCACCTAGTCCAAAATTAAGCAATTATATTTGTTTGTGTTATGGGCACCTGCATTGTGAATGATCTATTTATTATATCATAAAATTCTTAAAATTGCAATTACTCGTAAATGCTCATATTCTCTTAAATAAGTTACATTTGAAACAAAAACATATCAAAAGTAAGATTCTATCTTTAACACTAAAATGATATTTGTTATAATAAATCATTAACAGGTTCCGGTCTATCATTTATAATAACTAAGTACTAATTGTGCACTACATTTCAGTAGCGATCAAAACAATTTTACGATCAGCTAACTGCACGAATGTAAGACTTGTGAGACTAGATAAGAACGCAACTGATTGTAGTTACTATTACATTGTTTTACAGTTGAAAATAAGATGAACTATGATATATTTCGGTTAAAGAAGAAACATGAGATTACTGTTTATACAAAATGCTTCGGGCAGCTCTGTTACACCATTCTGTTAATCTATGGTTTATAAAAAAGATTTGCATAAGCTCAACATAATGTAACAGGAACTTGTGTAGTATTACGCTCAAGAGAACTTGAAAAGCGCATCAAAATTGAATTTGCTGTTTTATTCAAAATTATATAATAATAAAAGCAAATAATCTCCGTTTGTTGAAACTAACGAATAAAACATAATAATATGTGAAACGAAAATAAGACAGTGTTATTCAAAGCGTTGCCTTTATAAGTTAAGTGCAACAGTGGAACTGTATCTGGCACAAAACAAACATTAAGGGAAAATAATTAGCAGTTGCAATAAAAACGTTTGATTGATTGTTTGTTCCTCCATTAAATCTCGGAGTAGGTTTAATTACGTGGCTATATTGTGGAACTCTAAAAACAAATAGCGGCTACTGAACGATACGGTGCACACTACTCACACATACGTCAAATATAGGCCACTGGTTTAAAAGAGTTCCACATGGTGCCACTGTTGTTTCGTAACAGGATGACTTTTCTGTTCAAATGGCTGCATCCAGCGATGTCGCAAATGAGATAATGAGGGCGCTTACCTACATGCCTCTCAGATTTGAGAGGTTATTTATAATCACGAATACATGAAAGCCAAAACAGTAAATAATAAAATATTTGCAGTTATTCTTATTGTAGTCAGGATTTAAATTAGTATAAAATTACGAGTATATACGATATCAGATAATTATATAAGCTTTTGTAAATTTATCAACGATTTAAACAATTATATCAAGATAATCAAATTAATATAAACTTTTTACTATGTCCATCGCGAAGAACGAAATGTCATGTGCCCCTGGCTTTGTCGATTTCCGTTTTCAAAGTTACTGACATTCTTAAAGAATTAATTAGGTAATTGTTAAAACGATTAGAAAAGCAGAAGATCTATTCCAAAGCGTACATGTTTGCGAAAAATCACGTACCTAATACTCAGCAAACAAAATATTGAGCTCAAACTAATTTAGTCCTTTAGTTTATCTAGGAATTAGTCGTAAACCGCGCGAAATTTGCAGATTAATTGTTAGGTCAATGTTTTACTTTTGCTAGCATAATTTTTTTTACCTATTTTTCATTATTAACCACAACTGAAGGACCACTATTGAAGGCCCCTGTTGTTCAGCCATCTCCGTGCCTCTTACATTAAAGCACCTATAATATTTATTTATCGTAGTAAAAGAACAATGTTCATCGGAACCGCTGCTAACAAAAGCAAAGTTTAAAAGGGCAAAAAACTTAACAGCTTTATTCTTATTTCTTGCAATTTCATTATTGAACTCTCTTTATTCTTAACGAAAATTGTTAAAAGCACTTCTAAAGATTTCTTCATGCTACTATGGATAGTTGAGCATAATAACGACTACTACGTACGTATTTTAATAGAATGATTACATATAATCATTTGAAGAGTTAGGTCTCTTCAAATTCTTGGGCATATCGAGCAATTTAATACCATTTCTTTAAGATGATGCAAATAAATATAGACATAAAGTAATGAATACTAAAGACATGTAGAAACCTTTCAGAATATAATTGTTTACATTGCAGCAGTATTCTACTGTAATGTTAAAATGCAGTCATACAGCAGTAGTTATTATAGTTCTTTTAAACTACACGCAAACTAATTAACTGAAATATTACGCATTATTACCGTGTTTGTAGGAATCCTTGAATTCGACACGCGAAATAGAAATAAATAATACAAGTAAGGTTTAAGGATTACTGCAATAATAAACGATAAATCATCTAAGAATAATTCAAGTAAAAGAAGGGATACAATCGCGTCACAGCTTACATAATTATATAATTTGAAATTGGGATACAGGGCATTATGTTGGATACTGTTGTAAATACAAGAAAATTAACTGAACGACAAAGTAATATTGATATGTAAATGAAAAAGCAATTTATCTAATGTCGATTCGAAAATCGTGCTCAGCTTAACTGTTCATAAAAAAGTAATCGGCTGTATCATGGCCGTATTGAGAAGAACTAAAACAATTTATGAAGTGAATCCGCCATTTCCCTATTATCTAATAAAGCTTCATTTCAAACCTCAAAGTTCAGATTTCAATACTAAAGAAATCGAGTAAAGCTAAAAGGGATGTTTACATTTCAATAAATTGAAACTGCGAAGAACAGTTGGCTAGATGACATTTACCTGGCTCGTCTAGTGCTCCCGTTGCGAGTCGATCGTTAAGTTAATGCAATATCCGTTCCGAGCCATCTAGCGACACCCCCACAACCTTACAGATTCAATTTACCTTTGATTTATACATTTAACTCAGTCTATAATCAGTTTATCTACGTTATCGCGCAGTCACAGAAGTGTTTAGTTAAAGAATTTTGCTCCCCTATTGAATGAAACGTTTATCCTATATCACATTGGTAAGTTTTGTTGTCTTTTCCAAGATCAATAAAGTAATTCTCTTGTATGACTTATCCTATAAACATCTTCATAAAAAATTAAGACTTATAGTTGACCCAAAAAAACAACATAACTTCGCCAAGGTCATTCTTACATTTAATTTCCATTATTCTGCTGATAATGTAATTGTACCTTTACCGAAGTACACATTTATCGTTATGTCTTGGTTGATTATAATGCGTGTATATAACTGATTCTGAAGTCTGACCAAGTTAGTGAGTGTTTCAACGGACCAAATACTGAATGCATTCGGTCCACCTTAAACGTTTAACTCTCGATAGAAGTTGGTACGCAGACTGCGAGAGAAATTTCGTTCAAAGATTACGTAGTTACACCTTGCCAGCAAAAAGCACACCAACAGAATAACTATTTGAATAAATTAATAACTATTTGAAGAAACATTAATAGATGCCAACAAAGTATGTTTCTACTCTCTCACAAATATTTATCTGACGTTAAGTATCCGATTTAAATAAATTAGAAATAATATGTGAGCGATAATAAGAAATATGACCTATTTCGATCGATTCGAAACCTAAACCAAATATAGCCACATGTTATGGGCTCGTGATATACGGCCAGAATCGTTATTGCGCATAAAATCGGCACGATTGGAAAATAACTGAAATAAAAATATGGAGTACGAACGGTTAATTGGTCATGAGTAGTCATGACTAATGGAGTGTGCAAGACAAATAAAAGTGAGTCGAGTTCTATTCTCACGTCGCTCGATCCATCTTCGTTTTGTGTTGCTTTCTGTGTCAGTGGAACGCACCTGCTTGCCACGAGTATGTTGACGTCTCGTAAGACGTGAAATTTTCAATAGAAAAGTCAACGAACTTTAATTTTTAAATAATTCCATATTTTGTTAATAGCCGAAAATTCCAATTGGCGTTCGTATCCAGTATACGCCCCTTAGAATAGTGGCTTATACTGGATACGTTTTATATGCCATAAATATGCAAGCCACGAATCGAAAGATCGAATCGTCCTCCATGGGTATCGTGCGCTACGAGGGAATAGACAACTTGTCTAATTAATGTTAGAACAGTATCATTATGATATAAATGTATGTATATAGGAGATTTTTTTTTTTTGAAACCACCTGAAATGATTACTTACATTTATAAATCATTTATTTGTTATTTTACAATTTATTTTACATTAAGTAAAAATCTGGCCGGAATCATGAAATTGTTATAAATTTAATGTTTTGAGATTCTTATTACAGTCAATGTCACAGGCCAAATGTATAAAAATGTTCATGTTTAAGTGTCAATTACTCCATATTGCCGCTAGTAGTCGAATAGCTATTAGGCTATTACCAATTCTAGGGATTACAAGAAACAAATTAAGATGCCTTTCAGTGCTAATAAGCCTACAGAAATGTGGGCATTTCCTCGTAAAACAAAATTGCTCTTTTTGTGTGAATTTATTTGTTACAATCTAAATTATTAGTAGAACCATTACCATATTTCTGACCAAAAATTTCAAATTCAGCGACAGGTTTTCCTGATTTCAAAGCAAATAGAACAAACTGTACTACATTTAAAAAATTACATCCAGATGCAAATTGTATTAGTATTTTATTTATTTTACAGCTTTAAAATATGTAGGTACAAATTACTACCTGTGAAAATTTGAGCCTAAACCTGAATATAACAAAGTTTATCTTCAGGCGACGCTACTTCGCTTGGGAACGTAGCCTTAGACTACCAAAATAATACCCCTAAATTTACGATACGATGACCTGGATTAAAATATCCCACTAGAAATATCACGGGGCACTGACAGATTGACATTGAAAGTTTCCACTAACACCAGATGAAAACTAAAGTTGGCGTTGTTGTGTTTGCAACTATATTCTTGAGGTTTCAGAGGTTAAAAGCCTGACATTGGAGAGACATTCGTGTCTTGAACTTTAGGTTATTTCTTAAAGTTTGAAGATTTCTTTCTTTATGTTAAAATATAAGATAATAATATAAGTTTTTAATATTAAAATTGAAAATAAAACTTTAATTCGTTTAGTTATTGATCGAGTAATTGTAACACAACTTTTTCGAATCTCCATAGGCTGTTAAAGTGGTTTCAGCAGCACTACAAAAGTTAAGAAATTGACGGCATTACCACATCAATACCTTCAAGTACTTGAAATACTTGCATGAGATCTCTTTGATCGGTATATCAAATATCCCATCGAACAAAGAGGCTTATAGGATAGACACAGTAGACAGACCTCTATATCAATATTGCTTTTGAAAATAAATTGGAAATTGCTATTCGTATTTGTAAATCCTTTTAACAGTGAAGCCATAAACTTGCGCGACTCAATTTAATAAATAAAAACCTATCATTCGAATGGGCATTAAGTGCATGAGATCGGGCGGAGCAGTTTTGAAAGAGGATTCTTCTGCAGTACTTTTACCAAGAGACACTAGAATCTTATCACGCATTGCGCAATCCTATCCCATAACGTAGTTCGAAGAATGTTGTTATATTTCTTTGATTATAGTATGTTAACAATTGCTTATATTTATTTATGAGACTGTAATCATAAAATTACTTTATGGTGAGGTAGGTTGCTTGTTTTATCTTAAAGTAACTAACCCAGAATATAATTTATGATGACTATCGTATCATAAATTTATATGTATATAATTTTTGTTTTAATGTACTTTGGAATAACTGGTTTGGCATATATTTTTGTAGCATAAAAATACTTTGCCATAATTGTTTTTTTGGCATAGGTACAGTTTCTGTTGACATAATTATTTTTTATGCATTCGCATAATTATTGTATTGTATTATTTGTATAATCATCATATCAGTCCACTGTTGAACATAGGCCTCACCTAATTTCCTAATTATTTATATAATATAGTGTATCAATAGGTTAAGGTGCGGCGGGATGGCCCCTGTCCCTAAGCCGCCAATATGTTATACATACATAATGAATTAACAAAACTCACATTTTCATTGTATGCTTTAGAATGTTATGCTTAAACATTATTATGCGTAGAGAAGTAACGCTTAAAAAAAAAGCGTAAGTAATGTGATGCGTAAACATCATTAGGCTAAAAAAAAAGTACCATAATTATATATTATGTTTTATGATTTTATGCCAATGGACAGGGTACTATTCCTAAAGCGTGGCGTTTTGAAAACCGTTTATACGAACGTTTGTTGTGACGAAGTCGACACAAGTTGTGGATTTAGTTTTATTGTTTACAGCAATCAAACACTTGCAAGCATACCTAAAATATGTCGTTTAATAATATATATATATATATATATATACTATTTCGATGAACAAATAAATAATATACAATTTAAGCTTCTGTATTTGTCCAGAACTTTCCAAATGAATAGATACAAATTTAAGTTATTGTGAAATTTTAATGAAATAAACTTCTTCATTACAACCGACCGACGAGGCTATCGTACATTTCGACGAATTTTCGATATATTCAATCATATCGTTAGTTATCGCCGATCCAAAATGTATTTTATTTTATTCGTTTAATTCTGTAAAACGTAAACGTAACGAAAACATTATATTTTCTTTTGAATTCTGCAAAATAAAATGTTATTGGTATTTAAAATGATATTCCTGTGTTATTTAATAGTATGACGTTTTTCTCAATATTTATTCATATTGCTCGGGAAAAAACGTACCTACCTATATATTTTCGAATCGAAAAATATAATAATTCAATATTACTTTTGAAGTAGATACAGGTTAAGTCACAGACCTATCTCTGTTCTGTGGGTTAAGTCAACCAATTGCTTATACCTAGGTTTAGCTTTGATCAGTAACCAAATGAGGCTACTTATGTAAATCAATTCGTCGACTATTTGCCTAGCACAGCGAGACTGTATAAATAAACACAAGAAAGAGTGGTACATAAATAAAAATGTCCGGTTGTAGCTGACTCATCGGTACTAAGGTCAAGGCAATGGAATCATAATTACCGTGCCAACCTTGTAAAACTTTATTGTGTCTTACATTTTCTTGATATTATATTAATATAGTCCTTCTGACCAAATTTCTGTGATAGCCACTATTCTCAACGTTAGCGTTGGCTTCATATCTATCATCTAGAATGCAGCTAAGCAAAGTTAATTATGTATTAATAACCTAGAATGAGCTTCGTTAATGGTACGTTATCCGATACCTTCGACGGCTGATCAGTAGCGCCATGAAATAAATTCTAAAGTTTCAAATAATATTTAGAACCTATAGTCACATCTAACCGTAAAACAATTCCTATGCTTTGATTGAAAGTTTCACAAGATTCAACTTTTATATATTACCGAAATCGATCTGGTAAACGAATTTTTAAAATATTTTTCATAGTAGGCTTACTCCTGCTAACAAAGTAAAAAAATCAACGGCATTACGTGCTTTCCGAGACACGTGTGGCTAAAAGCCATTTTTTCTTTCAAGAATGCGATTTAATATATCCTGCATTCGAAATCATTCCTTTTTATACGTAGCGCCGCATGAAACCATCCCCTTTATTCTGTGCCAAGATTAAATGGCTCGCACAAAGATCCTTATCTAAAATCCTTGTTTTATTTCAAGTCTAGCCACAAGTTACTTAGTTGCACAATAGTATTGAAGCCGCTGTAATCTGTGCCGGCCTTTGCAATCTATTGACAACTTTATCTTCATTTCTATTATTAATACAACAAAGATAATATAAATACTATTTAACGGAGAAAATGGATGCTGACTTAATAAATCTATTATTATTTCTTGAATTCAGTGTAGCTGGTTAAAATAAATGTTTTAGTTGACTTATAGCCAAAAGAAGTACCTTGTTGACATGGTTTTTTTGTTATAAGTTCGTTTTCTTTTGAGTAGGCACTTAGCCAGCAGCTTGATTGTGTCTATTGTATTGTAGATGTCTAGGGGTGGCGGATATCACTTACTCACTAATATAGGACACCCTAATTTGTACGTGCCTTCCTAATAATAATGTTAGTATAGTCATTTCCTTATTCTTACATAGTATAAAATAAAGTCGCTTCTCTCTGTATGTACGCTTAGATCTTCTTAACTACGCTACAAATTTTGATGTGGTTTTTACGAATAGATGGAGTGATATATGAGAAAGGCTTGGCTTATTATATAATTTTATTACCTTCATGCCCCGCGGGTGAAGCGAAGAAGTTAAAACTGTTACTAATGTTAAATAAGTGTAAATAAGTGTACTCAGATAAACTTGCCGAGTTTTACCGAGATAGATTAAAGTTTCAAAGACTTGCTACTAAAAGTATCCAAGTCGTTAGACACTCTTGAATGCCTAAGGGAGTGGTCTCTGAAAAGCAGCTCGTAAACTAAAACTCAGACCTGCTTGAAATTTATTGACTTGTATTTATTTCTAGTTTATCCTTAAGTTTGTAAAAAAGTTTTATTGAAACGATTTTCGTTTAGTTTTGTACAAACAAATGAAAAATATCTTTGAAAATGGCACTATGTATGTTGTATGCCAGTATATAACAAGTAAATATAATTTAAAAAAATGTAATAACCCGACTGCAAAAAATCAACAGAGAGCAACGGACTAAAAAGACCGTAAAATTATTGTAATATTATTATACCTGATTAAATTTAAATACATAACATATTATTATGTATATATTTATAATTTTATAATCTCCATTTGATTCCCTTTATTTTGATACACTACCCGATATGTTTGGTTAAAAAAAAATTGAACTTCTTACTATTTGGCGTCAAAAGCCCGCCTCTTAAGTCTTTTTATTCTTAAAACCTACCTAAGGACACTTGGGTTTTCTAGACGAATCTAACGATACCCTAATTGTCAAAATCGATCCAGCTGTTTATAAGATTCGTGGGAATAAAGAAATTTACAAACATACAAGATACGCGCGAAAAACAATACCCGTCCTGACAGTCGGGTAATAAAAATTCAATTATGTCGCAATATTTTTAAGGAAGTTACCGAAACAGGTAAGAAATTTTCGATTTTAAAAAACAGCTATAACATATGGGATACTAGTAGACCCAAATGCTAGTCACAGATGGAAATAAACCTACAAAAGGAGCAATTTCTTTTTTACCCACGACGGAACGGAGACGGTATATGCGTTTGGGGTGAGAGGCTGTGTGTTTGTGAGTTTGTGTGTTTGTGTGTTTGTGTGTTTGTGTGTTCCAACATAATGCCTTATATCACGGAAACGGTTTGACCGATTTAGATGCGGTTTTCTGTAAAATGTGTGCGGCTCTTGGGGACAGGTTATTAGATAGGTGTTATGTTAATAGCTCGCCAGGGGGCGCTACAATACACTGATTTCGTTGAATCCTTTGTGCCCTCCTATCTTTAAAACGATTAGACTGATTTCGATACGGTTTTCTGTAATGTATTTGTGATTTATCGAGGATTGTTTTTGGATTCAAGATTTGGTATTTTTTCGCCAGGGGGCGCTGCAATAGACTAGGCAAACCTATGTGGATTTTGTTGAAACCTTTGTGCCCTCCTATATTTAAGACTATTAAACCGATTTCGATACGGTTTTCTGTAATGTATTTGTGATTTATCGAGGATGACTTTTGGATACAAGATATTGTATTTTTTCGCCAGGGGGCGCTGGAATAGACTAAGCAAACTTATGTTTACAGTTATCTGTAAAATAATTAGACCTGTTACTGTATAGGGACACGTAGCATTGTAGTACTGAGATATTGATTACACTCATGAGGTTAAGCAACTTCGGATAAGGTCAGTTCATAGATGGGTGACCGTTTATGCAATTTTAGGGTTCTGTACCTCAAAAGAAAAAAACGGAACCCTTATAGGATCACTCCGTATGTATGTCTGTCTGTCTGTCTGTCTGTCCGTCTGTCTAGAATATTTTTCTCAAGAACGCATAGAGGTATAAAGCTGAAATTAATATCATTTACTTGGGTCTGCAAACCCTTGGCGTAAAATAAAAATCAAAATTCTAAGTTAACGCAATCAAAAGATACAGCTGTTTATGCTCCATTTATCTTGACGATCATAATCTATAGGGAACTTACCGTTGACCTAGAATCATGAAATTTGGCCAGAAGCAATAACAAGTTGCACAAGTAAAGGAAAAAATCCGAAAATCGATCTCGTGTTGTTATATCACTGAATATTAGTACTGAGGTATACAATGATAAGCCCAAAAAAAATTAGTAAGAGTGAGAGTTTATTCCAGACTGACGTTATATAAACACTTACCTACCTTATTTATTCTAACTTATAGGTATCCCGTGCTCGGGGTGTAACCAAATTTTCATCATTTTTGCGATAGCACGCACCGTTTTCGAGACACAAGCTATTATAGGTGGAAATCTGCGCTAACGCCGAAGGCATTCCGGCTACGGCAATCAATGTGCGATAGCTAAACTTAACACCCCCCGATTCAGAGCAATCCGAATCGGACTGGTTAGGTTAGGGTTATTTTTTTTTTTCAAACCACCCAGAAGTAGGAGCCCCGCGAAGCGGGGCTCCGGCGACCTTTGTGCGACGGATGAGCACACAAGTCAACAAAAAATAAAATATATATAATATAGTCAAAGCTCCATGTAAATTCCATTCATTCTAGAGCTTACATGGTAAGATAAGGCGCTCCTTAAAAAGTTTAAAATAAGAAAATTAAAATGATAATTTCAAGTTATAAGACTTACCTACTGCAACAGTAAATAAAAAAAAAAAAATTATCTATAACTTAGTATAAAACTTTTATTTATCTGTCAAGGTTCTTAAAATTTTATACGAGTTACTTACAGTTAGTAAGATAGGGCGCTCTTTGAAAATATTTAAAATAAAAAACAAAATTAAAAATTTTGAAAAAACCCACGACGATAACATCTATACAAGATAAGAAACGTAACATATAAATAGGTTTAAATAACTTTATTTTAAATCCCCGACGAAAAGATAATAAGTAGCGTAAAAACAATCCCAAGAAAATTCGTCGGGGGCTGCCAATATCATTACTGTTTCTAATATTAAATATATATTGTAAACTAAATATTGTTAATAATTAGGTAGGTATCAAATACATAAAACTGCAATACTTTCGTTCATTTCAAGTCAGGGCAGCCCCCGACGGATTTTCTTGGGATTGTTTTTACGCTACTTATTATCTTTTCGTCGGGGATTTAAAATAAAGTTATTTAAACCTATTTATATGTTACGTTTCTTATCTTGTATAGATGTTATCGTCGTGGGTTTTTTCAAAATTTTTAATTTTGTTTTTTATATATGGGGAGTAGGCCCACCGCAGTATAAATAGGCGTATAGTAATGAAACGCATGTTGATGTGTTCCTTGTATACCCTAAAATCAATGATATTATATGTGATATATAGCGGCACAAACTTGCTTGCAGTGGCAAATTAGGTGAGGCCCATGTCGGTCCCTTTGCCGGTTCCATTCCTCCCTATGCAGTGCGCATGCCAGCAAATGTTAGTTCACTAAATACCAGTTCAAATACATCGAATTTGGTTTACATGTCTACGGTTCTTCTATCTGTTCAATTTGTTAGTTAATTGGTAGAGATTGAAATGGAGTCGGCAGTAACGTAGTTTTCCGAATAACTTATTAAATTTGACTATAGAATTTATGCACAATACGTACAGTTGTATTATATATGTAGTTCTACTTAATAGATATATTTGTATGTACAATGATATATTGAGAGCGGTTCTAACGATTTAGATGAAACTTACTTTGACCCAGTGCCTGTTTTCAATTAAACTGCTGACATAGACCCTGGAAAAAGGTTAATTTTAAAAAAAAATTGTTGTACCGCCATCTAGTAGAATTTTAAGACAACATTTCAATATAGTTAGTTACACATTGATAAAAACTGTGTTTAAAGCAATATGAGTATTAATGTATATAAATGACTCTGTTAAATGTGAACGTTTTTTATCCTAACGTTTCGTGGCCTCAAGCGTATCGTGACTTAAAAAAAAACTAAACACAGAAGGAAAGAAACGCGTGGTATCACGCGAACCTCTCTCTCACTCTCTGTAATAGTGTTAAATGATGCTTGTACGTACGACATACCTGTTTAGTGGTAACATTGTTGACATAAAGGTAGAAATACACTGTGTTGTGTCGCGTCGGAAGCATCGTATCATTGTGTATCGCTCGTAGCACTCATACTGAGATGTTATTTACGATCATCTAGGTTAAGCAACGTTCGGCAAGGTCAATCCATGATGGGTAACCGTTTGTAGCAATTTCAATCTCGAGCGTCTCTGTGCTTCGGAAGGCACGTAAAGCCTTTGGTTCCGGTCATCACTTAATTTAGCAGTCGTCAAGTCAAGTTAGAAGCCTTCTGGGCGATTTGATAAATTCCAACACTAGGGTCTGCCTCGAGTCCATTCGAGAAGAAGCATTGTTTCATGGTCTCAAACTTCTGTGTCGCAGCAATACATTGTTTTTTCTGAAATGACACGAAACACACAACACAGTAGTGCATTTCTAACTTAATATAAATATTGAGGATATTTATTAATTAGCTGTTACCCGATTAAAATATAGCTAACTCTGGGTCAATATAGCATTCTATTAGTAAGTTTTTTTTATCCGTTTCTTTATAATATTAGTATAGATGTGAGAGAGAGCATTGTGTTGCAAGCCGCTTAGCTGGGACGTGTGTGATGAATGCTGTGTACGGAGTACGGACGAGGCGTTGGTTTTAATATACTGCTGTCCAAGATTATTTGATTAGGACAAAGAGTTTGTAAATTGTGAAAAGAGGCATATTCTGTTTGTGTTTTAATAAAATGTTATAAATAATTCAGGTAAATAATACAAAATGTCATCACTAGCCATACGATACGGATAAATATCGCCGACTCTCACGAAAGATGCGCCAAAAGTAAGATATAGCTACTGTATTCTTATAGTATACAGCTTACTTTTTGATACTGTAGCAATATAAAAGATGATATATCAGTACTCTATAATAAAATTGCCGCTTACGTATGTAAATGGCAACAGTTTTCAATCTTTATTATTTCAAACATTTTGATGTATTTGTTTACACAGTACGTGGCAGGTGTCCTTTCCTTGAAATGAAGATAAGATAAGGCAAACATACAGAAAGGAACAATATTAGTAGTTAGAAGCGACATCATTTCGTATAAAAATATTCCATTTACAAACTGCAAATCTATAACGTATTTTTTAGAAAAAAGCAGAAACGGACTTCAAATCTTATACGATGTACGTTATACGATGCTATGCTTGCATAAACAAAATTAAACAAGAAAGTCCTTAATAAAACTTGAAGGAAACTCAAAATATATTTTTTTAGTTTTAGTTGTTTATTTTAAAAGCTGCTGAATCAATTTCGATAAAAATATATGGCCACTGCTCAGCTCCTATTGGCCGTTTCATCAGGTGAATAGGAGCCACTATGCTTGACTATCCTCGATAAATTGGGTATCTAACACTAAAATAGTTTTTTCAAATTGGACCAATAGTTCCTGAGATTATCGCGTTCAACCAAACAAACAAACTCTTAACCTTATAATATTAGTATAGATTGGTGGTTAAAACACATCTATGGTCTCCGCTTTGATGGAGTCCGGGCATTAGGTACTTGTAAATGGTGTCTAAAGTTTCTTCAAATGTTTCGTTATAAAACGTTATATTTTATTCCTACCTTATAGACTCAGAGAACTTTCTTTTCAAAATGATTCCAAGAAAGCTTTCTGTTATAAACGAGAAATTTTATGACTTCTCTTAGAAGACTTACGTATACTTACGTTTGTGAACCTTTTTAAATTGAAGTGTTGCTTGTAAAATATTGGACAAGCAGCTCCGATGTTTACTGAAGTTATTTTTTTATTGCTAGAAAAACGTAATAATGTTTTGATTCTTTGATTATGGATACTAAGATCATTAACACATCGTTAAGAGCTTATTACACTACACTTATACACGATATTACATATACTAATGGATCAATGGTATATTGCACTACACGGTGTTCAGGAGGTGCCTTAAAAGGAACCCTGAATATCGTGTACTTAGTGTAATAACCCATTGAATAGTATTTATATATAATATAATATATAATATTCTACCACATTTACACAGCGGCATCTAGTCCCACAGGAAGCAATTATATTTGCTTGTGTTATGGGTACTAAACAACGGATATACTACTTAAATACTTTTTTTTTGTAAATACATACATATTATAGATAAATTACACCCAGACACAGAACAAACCTTTATGCTCATAACACAAAGATTTGTCCTGGGTGATCGAATCCACGACCTTCGGCTTAGCAGTTAGGGTCACTAACAACTAGACCAACAGGCCATTCAATTTAAATTTGTCATTTAAAATGTATTGCTTAAATTTTTATACAAACTACTAACTTTAAGGAAAAACAAAACCATTAAGGTTTTTATACCAACTAGTAACTTTTATATCTACCATCGATACTTTTAACCTAAAAAATGCGTAACACTTCTTTACACACACATACACACATAAAGGCAACTACTAATAGAGGTCCCTTATTATAACCTTGTATCTTATATGATTGAGTCACGTAGGTACTGCTGGCATAGTTTGATTTTTTACACACCTTTTTTGTTAGGCAAGGTTTTTTTTTTATTCTATCAGTACCTGTTACGTTTAGTTATAGATTGTAGTATGACTGCCGAATGCATGATGTGCTAGTTTTAAATTTAGGATCGGTTTTAAAGGAATTGTTCATTAGTTGTTCGAGTAAGCTATCAGTAGTTAGACAAGATACTTGTTGCACATTATTGTAATGCACCTTTCACTTGGGTAATAAATGTAATAATTGTACAATTATAGCGTTGATAGGTACTTGGAGTTTTCGTATTAAGGTAAGTGTCTGATATTCCTACGGTTTCTTGTAAATTTTGGATTTTTTTTTTATCTCATAAGGGAGGTTTATTCAATAATAACTGTGCTCTATAATTTATCCCATCGTTTTTTTTTCTATACTCTTTATTGTATGGACATTTGAATAGATTTTTACAGCAAAACTTATTCAAACTATTCGGCGATATCCAAAGATATTTGATATCTACGCTATGATCTACGCTATCTAGGTTATCTTTCTCGATCAAATATATTTTTATATTGATATGTAAACGCTCTATATCGTATCGACAGACATCTACAGTTCGATGCTGGTTCTGAAAGCTTTGAACACATATCGCCTATAAAGATTATTAGTAACTCACAAAATTAAATATATCTGTACAAAGTCAGTATTTATGCGCTAAGATTTTTTCTTTATTTGGAAAACTTAACTAACACCGAACCGAATAATTGAGTTACAGTAATTGATTCGGTTCCCATATTATAATCCCGGTACATTTTCAGGTGTGTGCACACGTGTGCAATTTATCGGCATAGCCCGCCGGCACTGAGCTTTACCGATTTACACCGACTTAGCGTCAGACTCAGACGCCTACAGTTATTCCACACCATATTCAACTGGTTCAACTTTCCACTGAATTTTCGGTTTAATATGTTTTATCTATACATACAAATATATAAAATTGAAGTGTCTGTCTGTCTGTCTATTTGTTTGACGTAAACTCCAAAACGACTGGACTTCTACTGACGCATAGCTAATGTCACAAGGAGCTACTTCGATTTTGGAAAAAATATCGGTTCCGTGAAAAATGCGAGATTAGTGCACAATAAAATTTTATATTTCATGATTAATGACCTGCAGAAAATACTGTATTCATAATAATGCAATAGTACAAAGCTTATAACCCTATAGTAACGCTGTGATACTGGTATGTTTACGCAAATTTAACCTAAGGGTTTTATTACTTAGCAAATCTTCCGCATACACGTTCGCATCTTATGTTCTAACCTCAAATAAATTTTACGACATCGCGTAGTATATTCCCCTATCACATAAAGATGGTTCCTATACTCTCACATTATCGATATATATTCATGCAATACTATTTAGCCGGGTAACAATCTAAATGCATCCCGTTTAATGTTTTCGATAGCGTCTTTTATAACTCGGGTCAGTAGGCAATATTGTGTAAGCATAAGTTATTTGTTGTTTACGTGACAGTTTCAAGAAGTACTGCATACTGTCGGCTTTTATTGTTACCACGTACTGAGTTAACCTAAATAACACTATCATAGTGTGCTTGATGACGGGTAATGGCGTAACTATAGGGTGGCAAAGCGGGCAAAATGGGTCGCTGGACCAAGTGGGCTCGAGATTTGAACGGCCACAAATACAAAAGTGACTTAACTATACTGGGGCCGAAATCAATGTAAAATGTTTGTAAACAAATCACTGCCAAATTGAGTTTTAAGATTTAATTTAAAATACATTTTGATTAAGTTTCAACATAATACAAAAGTTGTATAAATTAATTTTACAAATAATAAAGAAATAACAGATAATCATATATGTTCTTATTTTTATTTACTCTATATTTATTTAATAAAATAAGCGCGAATAGTAAGAGATTCTTCTAAATGACATTAGACACAACGTCAAGCTGTTAATACGGGAATATGTCACGGGCCTCAAATACTTCTTACGCCACTGGTGATAGGCGTAACTAGACGAAATGTAACATGAATTATGACAACAATCATCAAAACTTTTGCTGGGATAAGTTATATTAAATTTTGCAGATATTAAATATTTTAGATATATACGTGTCGTATTATACTATTATTAAGCGAGCTAAACAATTCAACACAGCTGGTTACAATAGGAACAATGGTGCGGCCTTGATTGGAAACTTGTATAACAACTAGCCAAACATTCTGTACACCGGTTTGTTTAGTACTGCACATTCCCCGCTATACGCGCTCAATCTCTCATTGACCACATAAATAGTTTTAGTTAATCTATGTGAATGTAAATTGTCGGCGAAATTCTTGTTCGTTGATAAATCACAGCACAGGATGACACCGTCTACTTGTCTTTGCCATTGTCCTTTGAACCTAAAAATGAAGCTATGAATCAATATGATTTTTAAGTTCCTATGGATGGCGACTAGTACGTCATATATTCCCACAAATATACGAGTACAAGTATGCAAAGATACAGGGTGGAATTTTGTAATGCCACCTGGAGGGAAAGTACTCTAAATACTAGAGATAGATAATTTTACTCAAAGGAAACATCCCTTTATTTTTAAAAAGAAACAAAACTGCATTCATATTTTTTCGGAAATTCGCTTGCCACACCCGGGAATTGAACCAGCTCAAATCCAAAAAAATAACAACCTGTACTTTTATGGCCTTGATCGATAGTGTTAACCATAAGGATCGAATCTTATTAACAAACATGGTTTGTATATCATGCACTTATTGCAAGACTGACATTAGTCAAAACTTAAAATTAATTGCGGTTATTCGAAAAAAATATCTTGAAGAGTATGTTTTTAATACAATAAAGACGTAATATGTATTTATTATAAAGATAATTATGACTTATTATTAATATTATTAAGCAAAATAAAATAAAAATCAAGATTTTGAATAATATAGGATTAGTGAGCCGATATTGCGCCGAATCTAAATGTACACTTTTCGCCTTGTCTTCTTTCAACGATCTATTGTTTGAACTGGTGCAATACAGGTTAAGTTTTACGTCTGAATATGTGTTTCTGCAACAGGCTGGTTCATTGTAATAGCCTCGAGCAACGATGTGTTACCTGTCTGTCAATATCACACACAGGCTATTTCACTAAAATAAACAACAATATTCGGGTGAAAATTTACTGAATAATCGAGACATGTCTGACAATAAACTAAATTAAATTATTTTCAATTAATGTCGGTTATTTAATATGCAGGCTGTGGTTGCTGTAATTGAATTCGTAAACAGAAATTAATTATGCATTTAACACACAGGCTGGGATTACGCCAAAATGGAAACTGTAAAGTACTCGCGCAAATTGCTCATTAGATATTTTTTATTGTTTGTGAAACCAGATTCTTTTTCAAGTCATGTCTCCGCTATGAAGTCTAAGCAATATAATATACTATGTCGGCCTCTTTGGGAAAAAAATAATGTTAATATGAGTTGTTTCGTCATTGTTAGTTGCCTGTACTAAACATAGTCAATTACTATTTCAAGAACTAAAATATGTAGTGTAAAACAACCGTATGTTTTTAAACTATAATTTAACTAATGCAAGTGCGACCGAACTTTCTATTCGAAGCTTAGTTAAAGACCTAAATGATGTACAGGTATTTAGGTGACAAAGCGCAAGGTGTTGCACTACGGAAACTCACATCCGTTGTCACTAACAATGTTATGATATAATGGGTCCACACATTAGCTCAAGGTCTCGTCTCCAGGACTAAATTAATACGTCGCCTCTTAACCTTTTGACCGCCACGTCATATCGGTATCGCCGTGCCTTGAGCGCCAAGCTTTTAAAATACAGTACATTTTTGACGTGCCATGCCGTCATTGGCGTGGTGAGCACATTTTCATTTTAGGTGTATAGACGTCTCTGGCGTTCAAAGGGTTAACATAGTGTGTGTGCAATATCAAAATGTTTGCTAAATTGACTTTCGAGTATGTAAAGCATGCAAAGGAGTGATTATTATCGCCAAATGTTCTAAAGAAGACGAAATTTTTGTTATTAAGAATATTACGTAACATAGCGTTATGCCTTTTATCCCCGGAGATGTTGGCAGAGGTGGATCACACCTACTTTTTGGCAGCTATGTTACGTCCCAAGTAATATTTCTGTATAGTTGAGTTCTTATTTCAATGAGGCGTAGGTTTATAGCAAATATATCATCTGGTTATGATTCAAGCATAAGACAAAATTTGACAAATACACGCAAAAAGCATGTTGCATCGTGTCACGTCTTTATGTTTATTCTTCTAATTCAAAGAATTCAAACAGATTTTTTCGAGACTCTTGATGTACATTGAAAAAGAATTCCCTCCAATATCTGTCAAATCAGATCATCTTCTCCCCTAGCGTGAGTATTGCACTACGAATGTCAACGACGCGACATCTGACTGTTGGCCTTTAAGGACCTCTTATTATACTGCAGAGACTCCGAGAATTTCTGCTCTAAGCCCACTCGAAAATTTAATTGTTTTTTCTCAACTTCAACAATATTATTTTGTTTTTTTCCACGAAAAAGTACCTTTTGTTGTTCGTGCCCACTGGAAAATAATGATTTCGTTTTTATGAACTTATCGACTTATATATAAGCTAAAGTTTGTGAAATTGTTTTACCACAGAGGATACTTTTCATCCCGGTAATGTCTCCTATCGTCTCCAGCCAGGAGTCCAATAGTGACAAAAATAAATCAAACATTGCCCTTCGTATGAGCAAACCTTTAACTTTTACTTTATCTCACAAAATCTGCTATTTATTGCCTTACCACAATGAATTTAATTCGTGAGTTACGTCTCCAATGTAGTTGTTAATAGTTTACTGTTAGAATTTCTGCCCCCTGAGTCTGACTCGTTGGATTGCTCCCGGATCGTAAACATTTTCGAATCTTAGTACGACGTATTTTTACGTCTTAAGTTATTTATTTTTAGAAAATAGTCTACCGTATATAAAAATTAAAACCTGATTATTTTTTCCTACAACCATCTATTTCTTCAACATTATGTTTTTTAACTTTAATTAAACTGATATTTCCGGCCGAAAATTTTCCAACTGCTCCAAATAAGGCAGCCCCGTGATTTATTTCATCATTTCATAATATTTATTTGGACAATAATTTTTAATGTTTTAAGACTTATTATTATTGACTTCTATTAAAATAATTTAATAGAGGTCATCATATTTTAATGTTTTTTTTTTACTTGAACTAATCAGCAATTGATCGATATAGGCTGATAAAATAGTCTTACAATATGAATTATTCAAAATATGTTTTACTGGTATATTATAACAGGTATTATATGTTATCACTTTTAATATTAAATTTCAATCTAAGATCTAAGACACAAAATCTAAAATAGAAATGTTATTAAATAAAATAGTTTGAAACTTGTATTAGTAATGTGGATTATATTTTAATATTCTTCAAGGTCGTACTTTTGTCCCTGAACTGTCCTGAACCATCTTAACTGGTCACCAAGTTCAAATACTCCAATAAAAGCTGCTATAAAATAAAAGTAAATGGAAATTCATTGTTGTAAAAAATAATAAGTTCCAAGTAAAATTCTGCTCAACAGTGCTGATACCAAGATCTCTCTATAAGTTGGTTATTTAAATAATGGGGATAAAATTATTTTTGATTATTTTCGAGACCATTTCTTTTTATTTCTATGTCTGTTATATAATAATATTCTACCACAATTACACAGCGCCATCTAGTCCCAAATTAAGCAATTATATTTGCTTGTGTTATTATGGGTACTAAACAACTGATATACTACTTAAATACATTTTTTTTGTAAATACATACATATTATAGATAAATTACACCCAGACACAACAAACCTTTATGCTCATCACACAAAGACTTGTCCTCGGTGGGGATCGAACCCACGACTTCCGGTTTAGCAGTCAGGGTCACTAACCACTAGACCAACAGGCCAGTCATAATATAAAGTAATAGTGTGATTTATATTTCATATATGTATGGATTAGATCAGTGTTTGATAATAATTATTGTATTAGAAGACTACATTAATATAATATGATTGCGTAAGAAAATAAATTCTTATACAGAAAATAGTGTTTTTGAAAAATTCTCTGTCGGAAACTAGTTGCGTATAAAGAAAAATAATTATTTGATGGCCAACAGAGAATAAAAATTTCTTTTTCACAACCGGTTGCGAAGTTTAGTTGCCATGGCGGCCGAAAGAGGATTATATAGGATGTTGGATGTGTGGAGTTACTATACAGAAACATTTCATCTTTTGATGCAATTGTACAGTAATATAATACAATACATTCAAATATATTTACTATCTCCGTTTTACCTGGTATTCTCAATATATACCTAAATACGATGTCACACAAGCGAATAAGCAATTAAACGTCTTATACACCATTAGGTAGGAATATCATGTGTGTTGACCGCAAAGTACGTCGAAGCCAAGTCCCGAGGGACCTGTACCTGCTTAAAGCTATCCAACCCACACAGGGTCAAGCAGGATATTAGTTGCTAAGATATTAATGATCCTTATTTAATCTATACTAATACTTGCTTTCATAAACCGCATTGGCTGCGTAAACCACAAGCATTCATTATCTAGATAAATTATAGTACCTATACTAGCAGAACTGTTGCCAGGAGCTCTTTATTTGACCACTACTCAGCTCCTATTGATCATAGCGCGATGTTCTATAGCCTATAGCATTCCTCGATAAATAGGCTATCCAACATTAAAATAATTTTTCAATTCAGAAAACTAATTCTTGATATCAGTGCTTTCAATCAAACTAATTCATTATCTTCATAATTATATACATGTCAATCTCCTAGTCCCCAACTCTACAAAGAATCATATTGAGTTGCTTTTAGTAAAACAATAATTATTCTAACAAAGCATTATTAATTTTTCCTGGAAGGTGTCGGCAGAAATGCGTCATATTAACGTTTTAGTCCTATGTAATAGGGAAGGAACTGTGCATGAGTACCCGGGTTATATTTCCGGGCCAAATAAAAATGATATTAGGCTTTTCTGTAATGAAATTCTGAGTATCAGCGCCGAGTCTGGATATATATTAATATTAGGCCCGTTTAATGGTAGTAGACACATCACCTATAGGCGGCCTTTACACGGTAGGTTTTACTGTCAGTTTCACCACGGCTGTGACGGACGAATAAACATATCGTGTAATGCGTGTGACTGATGATCATCATCATCATCATCATATCCGCCCAATGACGTCCACTGTTGAACATAGGCCTCACCTAATTTCCGCCACAGCGAGCGATTTTGCATTTTTGACTGATGATGCATGATGAAAATTATTGACTGCCATTCAAAAATAATTCAAGACTACGAGTACTACGACAATATTAGTTATAGATATAGTTAACGAAATATGGTGATATAGACAGAGGTTTACACCCTTGGGCGAATGTCACAAATGAATGGAAAATAAGTTCTAATTAGATAAATAAGTATTTATTTTTTAAACTAGCTTTTAGGTTGGAGTCCCCTTCAAGACAAATCAAACGAGCAGTTCCCATTGCCACCTTCCAACTCTATTATCAGATCTGCTCCATTTTCAAAAATATTGCATTGTCATCCAATTTATAACATGCAAAATTTCATCTTCGGTTGGGCACATTGACCTATCTCTGTTCTGTGGTTGGGTATAACTGCTTTACAAAAAATATGACAAGATAAATTTAAAAAAAATGCCGAACGCATTGAAAGCCGATTGACATTGAATGAATAACATAATTATGCTCTGTGAGAGTGACTCAAGGCCTAAGATAAGACAATTGTACATACTATAATTTTGCAACTGCTTATCTTATATAACTGCATTTCTAAACCTCTTCTCTCTCCACCTCCTACATCACCTATAGACTCGCTATATTATCGAGTGAATAAAAATTCTATTTCATTTGTACGTACCTATACATTGACAATGCTGAAACAGAAACATTCTTTAGCTCTCATAAAGTTTGAAAAGTTGAGCGTACGGATCCAGACTCTCGTTTTAATCTATTTGAATGTACATTTATGAAATGTACAATTTAAATGGATCATGTATGTAGTCGTTTTTCAAGCTTAGTGAATAAAATTGTCTCGCTGTTTTATGTTTTGTTTTTAGGGTTCCGTAGTCAACTAGGAACCCTTATAGTTTCGCCATGTCTGTCTGTCTGTCTGTCTGTCTGTCTGTCCGTCTGTCCGTCTGTCCGTCTGTCCGTCCTCGCTTAATCTCTGTGACCGTTAGCACTAGAAAGCTGAAATTTGGGACCAATATGTGTATCAATCACGCCGACAAAGTGCTAAAATAAAAATTGGAAAAAAATGTTTTATTAGGGTAGCCCCCCTATATGTAAAGTGGGAAGTGTTTTTTTTTTAATTTTAACCCTAATGTGTGATATATTGTTGGAAAGGTATTTAAAAATGAATAGGGGTTTACTAAAATCATTTTTTGATAATGTCAATAATTTCGGAAATAATCGCTCCAAAAGTAAAAAACAAAGCGTCCCCCCCCTCTAACTTTTGAACCATAAGTTTAGAAAATACGAAAAAAATCTGAAAAGTAGAACTTTATAAGGACTTTCTAGGAAAATTATTTTGAACTTGGATGGAAACAACAGATGGAAACTGCAGTTAACCAATATAATTTGGTCCCTGAATCGTATGAGCGCCTATACAATCCAGAGGTCAAGTTTCATTTGCCCGTATTTTTTTTTTAACTTCGTTTACATAATATTTTATTATCCTGAACGTATCTTTTTTCAAACAAAAAAATAATTATTAAAATAGGTTCTCGCAATTCAAAATTACCATCGAAAACTTCTGGCACGTCTAACGGACGGGAAACTACGGAACCCTACACTGAGCGTGGCCCGACACGCTCTTGGCCGGTTTTTTTTATTTTACCTCTTTCAAACGAAATGAAAAAACGCTGCAAATACAAAATGAATGTTTGGTATTAGAGATATCTGTAATTGTGATTTTATATAGTAACACTAAACTTTTACTTAAGATATTCTGTTAGAGTAACGTTTTAACTTATCACATTGGTGTGACAGCCCAGTGTAAACACGAGTCCTAAATCGCTCAATTTGAATTAAAACGAAAGAGATTTAGTTCAAATTGAGCTATTACGAAGAGATAATGTCACTACATTATATTTAAGTAAATAACACTTTCTGTTTGCGATTTCCTAAAATAATTCCGTTCCATTTTCACGAAGCGTAGGTATTCCAAATCCGCCGTTCTCATAATCCACATCAGATATTAATACACCAATCCCAATTACTCACTGCCGCTCAAGCATCGGAACCAGCTTAAACCGTTTTAATCCAGATTTCAGCCGTTAATGGCTAAATAAAGGCTTAATAGCATGTTTGTTTGTTTACAAACTGTTTTAATATAAACAGGTTCTATTAATTTCATAGAAAGATGATAAGACGGCCGTTTAGTTTCTTTGAAACATGATGCTCTGACGAACAATATCAACAGCAAAAGCAAGTGCATTAAAACAATGGTCCTTGGAACTGACACGCTACTCGATGCTAACTTATAAACAGTTAGTATGTATGACAACTGGCGATATTATACCGTGAAACTTATTAGTTTACAGTACTACCAACTGTAACAAAACTTGCTCTGAAATCTCAACATCGTTGTTTGCTATTGAAATGCATGTTCAAGTATATATCAAGTAATATTATGGGCGTACAAGCTTACTAATTGTGCTAATAGACCTGAATAGAAAATTGAGCATTCGCAGTTTTTAACGAACGTCGGACTGAACAATGAAAAAGCCTCGAACAGAGACAAAAATCGCTGCGAATTTTTACACGAGTCTTTATTCGAATTTAAAGGCACGCTAGAACGCTTGCTAACGAGCATTCTTTTATAAACTACAAACCTATGGTACGAGCCATTTGTACTTAATAGTACTTGCGACCTTTTAAACTAAACCAAATAGAACTTCGCAACTCCACCAGCCATGCTTTAATGATTGCATTATCTAAACAAACGATGAAAGGAGCCTCTATTATTTATCTTTAGTTATTACAATAGTAAATGAATGATAACGCTCCATAGTCTCTCGTCCATAGAGAGGTTTTAAATTGACACAAGCTTTTAAATTGCTTGGTGGGGTGATGAAATACGAAAACAATGTGTCTACAAAACAACTTATAATTCTAAGTACACATGCAAACAGCGACATGCTTATTTCCTCGAAAGGTCAGGAAGATAGGTGGAATATACATCATACCAACATTTCGTCAGCTTTCTTAGGTTCTGCGTAATGGGGGGTGAGTCTAATGCCATATAATTCCCAGAATGTTGTAAGAAATAAATCAGAATAATAATATACACCTTTGCTTCAAGAAAAACTTAGAATAAAAGTCTGTAGAGTGGTAACAGTATACGGAGAGTAGAGGAGAGGAGATTCTCAGCCCATCGGTGGGATCTAAAGGGTTGTTGATATACATATATATAATATTATAATTAAATTGTAAATAGAGTTTGAAAGGGTCAGCGTCCATGTGGTACTTCTAGTTTTACAGACTTTGGCGAGACAAAAACTTCGTTATTATAGAGCGTTTCGAAGATGTTTTTTTTTTCTTATAGATGATTGTTACATTCAAAATAGCGAGCAATCAATTACCCAAGTACTGGCACTACTACTGCTATGCACAACACGTTAGATTCACGAAGTTTTCGCCTTAAAATCTCTCGCCGGGTCACCGAAAAATTGCTGATTGTACTAACAAATTACTTGAAATCAAGCGTTTCATCGATTAATTACGTCACGAGAGAAATTTAGTAATGAGATATTAAACTGGCACAAAAATCTCATTATCTTTTTTAATTGGATGCTAATTGATCTTTATTATAGATAATTTGGGCATTTGAATAAACGAAAAACGAATATTAAACAGTACAAGATAGTTATATCTACCTAATTCTATTTATATTATCTACAGTCCTACTATAATTATGTGTGAATCTAAAAGTAATCTACTAATGTTATGTATTGTTGGCTTATGTTCAATATAATTTTCTTAGGTTTTCTTGCGATAAAATGTATCAACTTTTCGCTTTTATACTTAGGTAGGTACTACTACTACAAAACTAGGTACTAATTCACTGATTTTATATCGTTAATTTCTGTTAAAAACTTATTTTCAAATCGAGCTGGATATTTAGGACATTAACAGCGTAGGATGGCAATTGGCAGTACTCATTCCAATATCCCAAAATTCTACGAGGTGGGTGTCAGCAAAAGCATATTATTTTTTTGTTATTTATTTATGATAAACATTAACCAAAGCTTCACGCTTAACTTGAACCGTAGCTACATTTACTTGAACTTTAAAGTTCGTATGAAACAATACATTCTGTTTTATTTTACAAGTGTAAACGCTACCCGATCGCCGTGTTAAACTGTTCACTCCAAGATAGATAATCCGACGTCGATGCTTAAAAATTTAAATGTACAAATCCCATTAAGTACACTCTCCATCACTTATCGAGCGAAGCTTTCAGACAGACTACTTTTGTGTTGGTCTCGACAGTAGCTTCTAACCTTTTCTTTGTTTTAAACGAGCCTCGTGTAAACTTAAAGGTGTATGTAAAATTTAGGTAGCCCTGAAAAGATATTATTTGTGTATTTTCGGAAAAACCTTTTTGATGTTGATAAAGATGTTGCTCGCTTATGTTATATTATGTAATAAAAGGTTTTGTTTACAAAATAATTATACCGTACTTAAAGTACCCTTTTAATGTTATATCAGTACAGGGTAAGTATAATGTTTCTACAATAAGGCGTTTAAATGCTTGTGTGATTTATGTATGGCAAAATAAAAATGGTTGTTCTGGTGAATATTAAAAGGTTATTGTTGTTGGATAGCTTGTAGAAAATATCATTGCATTCTTGGATATTACACAGCTACGACTAGTATATGATACATCATCAGCCCATTGCCGACTAAGAAACAGTCTTCCTAAAGGATAAATAGGATTACTATTTATCCTAATATTCCTAAATCGAAAGAGCGTGATGCTCTTTGCGGTGCTCCGGTTGCGGCATACTATATATATAGTAAAATTTTAATTATACTAGTTGTTGACGCATCTCAAACCTGCTTGTCTTCTTTCGCGAATCATCACTTGACTTGACATGAATATAACCATACTACATTCTATCTAGCACTAAGAGTAGCTATAATATCGCATGCTCTTTAGAAATCAGATAAGAAAAGATATAAAAATAACTCCTGGTGCTTAAAAACTTAAGGTTAAAGTTGCTTAGCAACAAGTCAGGATATAAGACGGTTTTTTTTCAGTGATAGAAAGTGATGGTACCACAGAACTGAGGTAGGTTCATTGTTCTGTGGATGGTACACATAAATCATATTTACAATAACATTCACAGTAAATACCTAAACACCTGCTACCTATTCTTGAATAATCTTCACATCAATCATAAGTGTTTGCCGCATAGATCCATTGCAATAAAATCTCATCTTATTTCGCGATTTATACAACGTAATACGAGCTACTCTTAATTTAGCTGAGATGTTACTACTCATTTTTATCCAGAGTATGTCGTAAGATGCTGAACTACGGTAACAAATCACAATATTCTAAATCAGAAAAAACGCCTATACAGAGTTATAAAACTTTCATCTTCACCATTATCATATCAGCCCAAAGACGTCCTCTGCTGGGCATAGGCCTCACCTAGTTTTCGCAATAGCGAGGGATTTCTTTAAAATACAGAATAAACACTTTATAGAAACAAATTTTTACTCAAGTCGATTAAACCATTGTCGAGCTACTAATGTATAAATTTGTATACAAGAATTGCTTGTTTATTAGCATAGGATTATAAATAGTAACATAACAAGCGATGGTGGCCGAGCGAATAAATGACCGGCGCGGTGCAGCGTGCAAGTCTAGTGGTCCGATCTAGATTCCGACCGGCGCGGCGGCAGGCAGTACCAATGTGGGTTTCACTTTGTGGAATTTATAATAATATGTACTAGTCAAGTGACTTACAATCTGCTGACGGTGAAGGAAAACATCGTAAGGAAACCCACATACCCTAGAAGTTATTCAAATGTAATGTGGGCGCTTCAATAGATCAGAAGGTGCAAATACCCTTCCTGACAGTCTGCCTGAGTCTCGTAAAATGCCTGTATATCATCTAACCCGAAAATCTATACTAATATTATAAAGCTGTTGAGTTTGTTTGGTTGAACGCTAGGATCTCAGGAACTACTGGTTCGATTTAAAAAATATTTTAGTATTGGATTGCCCATTTATCGAGGAAGGTTATAGGCTATATAACATCACGCTACTGCCTCTAGAAGCTGAGCAGTGCAGCAGCCAAATAAAGAAGACCGGAGGCGAAGGCCCGCGCGACGCGTTATTATTATTATATAACTAGTAACTAACACAGTAGCTTGTGCATCTCTGACACACTATCTTTAAAGCCTATCTTTGTTCTGTGTTCTTTACTACGCCGCGCCGCACAGTGGGTCGAAACTGCTATAAAAGGGACATAGGAATCTTTTTTACAAAATCCACTTAAAAAAAATACCTATCGAAAGATCTTGTCATTCTGATCAATAGTTGTTATTACACGTTTTTCTCTAAAAGTAATAGTTTGCCTGGAAAAAAATATTTTCTTTTTTAGTTGTATGGAATGAAACAGAAAGTCCTAAAATTTGGCAGTCTTGAGAGTTTAAAAACTATTAATATTACTGTATAATTAGTATAATAATGTAACACAATTATTTTATGAATGATATTATCAATACAAAATACTTTTTACTTATTTTTTTTATCAATTTACTGACCCTCATATCTTTTGAAGGGGCAACTATGGGTGCGCGCTGAAAGTGTAGAATTATAGCTAACAACCCAAAGAATAAGCCTATAATAGTTTTAAAACAAGACCTCTCAAGACTTTGCCAAATTTTAAGATTTTTGTTTCATTCCATACAACTAAAAGAGACAATATTTTTTTCCAGGCAAACTATTACTTTTAGAGAAAAACGTGTAATAACAACTATTGATCAGAATGACAAGATCTTTCGATAGGTTTTTTTTTTAAGTGGATTTTGTAAAAAATAATCCTATGTCCCTTTTATAGCAGTTTCGACCCACTGTGCGCCGCCGCGCCGTGTCCCGCCACGGGAAGTGACAGGGTGGTTCTACTATCGAGCGGAAACCACACGGCTGAACCGGTTCTAACACACTTGATTACACTTAAAAGCAATTCAAAATTAACAATATCCTCTTAGTTGCACCTCGATGTAACTTGATTCATACCTATAGAACAGCATTAGTTTGTATTAGTTAAATCACCGAAGGCGAAAAAGTGTATCATACCCACGTTCCATTTACGATGTTAGGTCATATGTAAAAAGGAACCGCTAGATCATTTGCTTTCGTTAGCCAAAAATAAACTAATTACATAACTTTTTTCTATTTTCATTTCAAAATATTATACTGAAATAACACGTCGTAGGACTCGCCACATAATATCCGCCCACACCACAGAAATAATTTGCAATAAAATGTTTCTATAGAAATGTATTTTCATCTTTAATCTTTTCATCTGTATCATTTAAAGAAAAGGCTTATAGATTGTAGGGATTCCAAATATTTATAAGCTGCCACTAAAAAAAAGGAAAATCACATCATTAAAATAGATTCTACCCGCGTTTTATCTTGTGTTCAAAACAATGTGCAATTAAATGCTAATGATGTGTTTGTTTTGTCCTTCGTTCACGTTGCCATGCAATAGCAGATCAGTGTGATTGTTGTCATAGGAATAGTTCGAGGGCCGGAGAGTAACATGGTAATATACCGATATAATTAATTCTCGAGGGTCGCTTGATTGTAACGCGAATGGAAACTAATTAAGAGTTATTTAAATAAAGGAATCGGTGGCGAGGCAACTTTGTTTACGATTGCTACGTTAAGACATCTAAAAAAAGATATTAGTTTTTTCTATCATGAAATACTCTATCAGCCCTGAGTATGGAAAAATTTGCCCGGTGTATGGCAATTGGCTGGCCTCCTATTATATGGGACTTAACGTTACTGGAGAAATGTGGGTGTCATACTTTTGCCTATCCTTTTGGGAAAAAAAGCGCGACGCTATTTTTTATATTCCTATCCAAATAAGACGATTAAAACAAGTGCCTTGTCTACAAAGCCAACGCTATCTATATAACGTATCTCGTCAGTGACGTGTTAATTGCTTGCTTGTGCCTCCTTATTACTTACGTAAACTGTCATACAGTCGATTTTTTTTCACATTGTTTGTTTCCTACCCTAATGTAACATGATAAGGTTAACCTCGCAGGTAGGCCGGTCTGCTAATAACCAACTTACAATTTTGTACATTTCCAGCTAGTAAGTAGACATTTTTGTTGGGCCACTCGTATATTGTATAAATAGCTAATGGACAAGAGCCGAGAAAACAGCTTACTATAAAAACTTAACAAAAGAGAAACATGTATTTTCATAAATGTATGTTGATAAATCTCCAGAACAAATATAGGTTTTTTAGAGGAGACAAATCATATCAAACGTCTAGACATATTCATTGTAGCTTTCTCTCAAGACATAGTCTGTTTGTGAATCAATTTATATCAAAATCTATTCGGTAATTTCTGCGTGAAAGAATAAGAAAAATTTAATCGTGTGTGCATAATTCACAAAGTTTTCGTATTTACAGCGGACAGGATCGTTGTCTGCACCACTAAAGCTATATCACTTAAGCATTAAGGTCGTAATACTTTTCACATCAAATTAAATATCTCTGAAACTTTCATAAAACCGTGTTTAAATGAAGCTATCAGAAAGTCCGTATAAAAACATTCCTCAGATTGTTTTTCAAGTGCCGTCCTTCAGTGCAGTCTTCTAGGTATTTCTTTATTAACCCTTGTGAGAGGAACAAAAAAGACGTTCATATTGTGCAATTTGCAGTATTCCATTATCTGTAGAACAAACGGAGCGTCCAATACTTCTCGAGATATAAAATTTCATTAAACACCTTTGCTTCTTGCTTCGAAGCTATTTATTTTATGAGAATAACTTGAGAACGGCTTTTGAAATACGAGTACATTCCATTGAAGAGGCAATATTATGTGAAGCACGTACAAATTAATAGTAGAACTTTATTGTATCTAGTGTATCTACATATTGTGTACATTTCGTTTAAGTAAACAAGTTAACTGAATGCACATTTATTTTTATAACATATTGTTTGCGAATAAGCATTATATATGAAATTTAAAGTTATTTCTCTTGTCTGTTAAAATCTACTTTTATAAACTTATTGAGTGCTTGCTTTATTTATTTAAAAACTGCTTGCACAAATTACATTGACAAAAGGCGGGCTTTTAAAAGCATTCTTTACCAGCCAGACCTTTGGTTGCTATAATAGAATACTTAGCTTATTATAAAATTATAAAAAAAATAATAATAGTGTTATGATCGAAATAATCAAACTTGCTTCTTGCGATATGTGAGTAATTAACAATTATTTAGTCACAAGTGAGTAGTGACACATAATTACAATATTTCAAATATTTTTTTAGAAGAAATGCTACTGTCTGTTGTACTTTTGGCCAGAGGCGTTTCCATAAGAGAGAATCCTAATTATAATCTTAGCAGGACGTGCAAAAAAATGTATGCAAAAGTTTGTGATGATGCAAAATCTAGAGTGTGAAAAACTGTATTGTTATACAGCGTAGGTATATGTATAACAGAACACTAATGTGATCTCAATGTGTATTAAGTTATATAAGATATTATTAAGCTAAGTATATAAGATTACTTGTACGGAGACTCCATCCCACAGTCATCTAAATGGTTTTGTGAGGGAAAATGAATAGGTACTGTATTTTAAGTATGCAATAAATAAATAATAATAAAAAAAAATAATGGGTTAAAAATATATCCTGATCTGTTCTCGTAGATCAAATGATCACTACAAAACCTAATATATGTTACGTTGTCGTTAGCCATTTGCGGCTGGTGCGTTGGTACTCTAAATAAAGTGACGTGAACTGACGTGTCGGAGATCGGTAAAAGTAAACACGATAGTCGTATGCGTTCACAACGCGTTGGGCTTATACGAACGCAAGCTCAATTTGTTTGATACGGCGTAGAATTGGCACAGTTTGGAACTGTTATAGAACAGTGCAGGTGGTGACCTTGTTTGTCACATCTGTTGATTTCAAACAGTATTATTAAGGTGTTGGGTTTTATGTCAAGTGATATTAGTTACCATTAGTGCATACATTGTATCGGTTTTTGTTTGATAGTTTTGAGGGAATTTAGACCTTTTTAAATTATAAAGAAAGGCCGCTGTGTGCGTAAAAGTTTAAAATATTGAAATGTGAATGAAATTTTATTGATAACATTTTGAATAAATTGTTGAAGTCATGTCACTGCGATGACATGGCTTTTGAAAGGTTAAGTTATCTAGTAATTACATGAATATAAACTAAAATAAATTAAAATACGTATATATGAATGTATGTATGTATAGTAGTATAATTGTAGTTTGATCGTCTTGTTGGACTGCTAGTGCTGGTATACAACTGCTCATCACGAGATGTTGGTTCAATTACCACTCACGACAAATATATTAGAATTAAGTAAGTTTGTAAAATCTTCGCAACACAGGGCATGTATCATGCATGTATCCTCATCACTATAACCCAGTAACGTCCCACTACTAGGCACGGGTCTCCTCCAAACAAATTGGAGGGAATTAAGCCATTATACCACTCTGGCCAGACTTGTTGTATAGGTTTTTGTTTCGAATTTTCCTTTTCTCGCAGTGCTCTTGTCTGTTTAAGGTAGTCTTAGTCGCCTTTTACGACACCCAGCCACGGGTTGAAATGTGGTAGTGAAAATATGTATTCTTAATCCGTCACTATACGGATAGTACTACTATCCATGTATCCTATATATAGCGTTTTCTGTTTAAAATGAAAATAAATATTTCTAATGTTAAAGACAACCTATCTGAACCGATTATTGTCTGAAATATCCACGAGATGAGACAGTGCACA
Organism: Laspeyria flexula; assembly: GCA_905147015.1. NCBI lineage: Eukaryota > Metazoa > Arthropoda > Insecta > Lepidoptera > Erebidae > Laspeyria > Laspeyria flexula. The sequence goes on along the minus strand of LR989949.1, from coordinate 5,581,237 downwards.
CTGCACCTATTCCAGACAGTATTAGTGCATTATATAGCAGACTTCACATACAATATTCAGGATATTCTTTTACCGAACAATCCTTAAAGGTACTCAGTATGATTAGATCTTTGACTTGCAACGTCATGGCGAGTTTCTTGTCCATTTACGAACCGTATAGTGCAGACGATGCTCGAAACGAAGCTCTTCAAAATTAAAAGTAATACTGCTCGGTGGAGCCCGAATATTTATAACTAGATACTAACTGGCCTGTTGGTCTAGTGGTTAGTGACCCTGACTGCTAAACCGGAGGTCGTGGGTTCGATCCCCACCCAGGACAAATCTTTGAGTGATGAACATAAAGGTTTGTTCTGTGTCTGGGTGCAATTTATGTGTAATATGTATTTACAAAAAAAAAATGTATTTATGTAGTATATCAGTGGTTTAGTACCCATAACATAAGCAAATATAATTGATTAACTTGGGACTAGATGGCACTGTGTAAATGTGGTAGAATATTATATTATAGCTCTAAAGGTCCTGGGTTCGTCTCTGGAATTCTCAATTTGGATTTGTGCGGAGCACAAAGAAGTTATCGTCGATATCGCTGTCATGTGTTTGAAAAATTTAAAAATGGCTGCTATGATTTTTAAAAGTTTGACGACGATATACGATGTACCTGAAAAAAACAAAGAATATGCATATTGATGTATTTAAAAATGTTATAATTATTGTAATAGGTATAACAGAGATCTCATTTCAAATTCGAGATAATCTCTGAAGTGGAAACATTTCTATAGCGGATAGTCAGTGTACGGCTACCTTAAGGGTTATAACCTCTCATGTAATAATTTGCGTTTTGCGTATTTACACCTGCGTGACGACGCCGTATGGGGGCGTGCGGGCGTGTGGGACAAGTTTGCGCTTCCGCGTCTGGTCTACAGGTGTGGCTAACGTTATAATGAGACAGCTCCACACTGTTAAACTGCTCATCGCTTTATTAACGACGATTCTACTAGCTGGTGAGTTGTAGGCTTCTGCTTTGGAATCTAATACTGATAAAGGAGCAATACATGTACAAGTGTGTAGGCATATCAATTTATCAACAGAAGAAACGTTTGAATGAATAGATTTTATATATGGTAGTTGAAACAAATACGATTCTAATGATAGAAAACAATACTTCAATAGTGTTTCATTTCAAGATTATTTCTAAAAATAAAACGCGAGGTATTGCAATTAAATGTTGGTATTGCCTTCTCGTAGAAAGAAACACTTACCATAATATAAAATCCAAAGTGTGGCATCAAAATAAGGGTTCGTTTTTATTACAATAGCCGTCTGCGTTATCAATGTTACCGACACTGACTACCGACTTTAATTTCATAGTACGAATTGTGTTACATAATTATGTTCATCAGATTTTTACCCGACTGTCAGGACGGGTATTGTTTTTCGCGCGTATCTTGTATGTTTGTAAATTTCTTTATTCCCACGAATCTTCCAAACGGCTGGATGGATTTTGACAATTAGGGTATCGTTAGATTCGTCTAGAAAACCCAAGTGTCCTTAGATAGGTTTTAATAATAAAAAGACTTAAACGGCGGGCTTTTGACGCCAAATTGTAAGAAGTTCAATTTTTTTTTTTAACCAAACCTATCGAGTTTTGTATTAAAATAAAGAGAAACAAAAGGAGATTACAAATATTCAAAAATATATTATACATAATTGAATGGTTCTAAATTGTAAGTAGTTATATTTTTTTTTTACCAAACCTATCGAGTTTAGTATCAAAATAAAGGGCATCAAATGGAGGTTACAAATATATACGTGTTATGTATTTAAATTGAATCAGTTAATATTACAATAATGTTACGGTCTTTTTAGTGCGTTGCTCTCTGTTGATTTTTTGCAGTCGGCTTATTAAATTTTTTTAATTATATTTACTTGTTTTATCTAATGACAACGCAACAAACGAATCACAAAACAAATGCAAACAAATACGTCAATATAATGAAATAAAATTACAATTCATTAAAATAGTTATTGTCGTATGATTTCATTCGACTATAACTATTTAACGCTTTGTAATGTTTAAATAACAATAAGGAGATTCATCCTGTTTGACAGTTACGAACAGAACAACAGTATGGGAAAATAGAATAGTTTCAATTCCTTTATATTTTCTCACCTTTTAAAACTCTAACAAAGTCAATTCATGTTTATATATATAGTTAGTTAGTACGTATTTTCTGTGGCGAGAATATAAATAGAGTGTGTGAACAAATATCTTAGTAGTGTAATCACAGCATGAATCATACTTAGCTCGCTATACAAGTTGTGAGTTCACAAACCAGCGTCCTCAACCTGTTTTCAACAGTTCATAATTCGTGGAAACATTGTCTCTGTTAAACGTGTTAATAAAAACTATTGCGAAATGTGTAACTTCTATAAATATAACAACAAAACAATAATATTGCAAAAAACGTGTGTGTTTCTCAATATGAGTAGTAGTTGCTTTTAAAAAGTTGGTGAATTGTAGATTAGGAAGTAACAAATTTATGAAAGAATATTTAAAAATTTACCATTTACGAGTAAGTACGTAGTTGGATCGATAGTAAACACTTTTTACTTGTAAGATTACAGTATTCGGATAAAAAAAAACGTAATCAAAATACTATTATATGAATGTAACTTCCAAAGCTGTCTAAGAGAAGCGTTCGTATTTCATGAAACTGGAATCTTATGCTTCTCTTAGAATTTCAATTTCTGGTCAGCGCGTTGGAATATAGGTATTAATTAATTGCTCTTTGAAACTGCAAAAGCATTGAATGGTCTATTCAGTCCTTGTGACTAGCAGACAGTTGCTATGCTTACTTAGTACGAATGAATAGAACTGAATAATTTTCCCTTTGAGAGATGACGAAGTGGTACCGCAAATGACACTATTGAAATCGGACTAAAATGCTTCATATTGAATAGATTCGTAGTTTGCAATGTCGATAAATAAGCCGAAATACTACTTCTACGTGTTTTTGAACAAATTTGTATAATAATAATGTTTGGACATTCACACTCAGCGCCACGTAGTCCCAAACTAAGCTAATGCTTGTAATATGGATACAACAGATATAATACTTATATAACTTTTTTTTTGTAAATGCATGCATATTATAGATTCATTACAACCAGAAACAGAATAAAGAAAACAAGACAAATCTTTGTGTAAGATTTGTCTTGGGTGGGACCCACGACCAGTCGGCAGTCAGGGTCACTAACCACTAAGCCACGGAGGCTTCAGCCTATTGCCTAATGCCTTATAAAAAAGATAGGTACACTATAAATACCTCAAAACCAATAGTGACCCCTAGCTGTCGACACTGACTGCTCTAACCGGTGCGTCTATGGCGCTCCTTCTTTTTAATTTTTTTTTACAATATTTTGTAATGAATGGTACTCTTGTGTTTGCAGTTTCGGGCCGTGGCTTTTATCTCTGCCGACATAAAGTTAAGCCACTTTATTTATTAAAATTAAAAAATAATTACCTATAAAAATGAGCACCTATGGTTCTAAAAAGGACCAAATTTATTAGATGGATTAATGTATAGGATCTGAAGATCTTTGGATCGTAGTTATGCATACCATGTGGCTTCTGCTTACTCCAATGCGAGACAGATAATGAAATGTATGTGTAAGTACATACGTCACTACGCGGCAAAAATATGTAAGTAGTTGTGCAAATACAGAACAATTGTATTGTCTTGGCCTAAAGTCACTCTCGTAGACGTATAAGGGTCGGACTACGTCTAAACCCACGGAATCACACTATCCTATGTTTCTATCCGTTTCTGTCACCGACGCTCTATCTCGCTGGTTACACAGCATGCCTAACCTGATCGAAACGTTAAGCTAAATAAGGTAGGTATGCAAATAATGGCCCGTTGGATGCAGGTGGCACAAAGTCGCTCGCAGTGGCGGCAGTTAGGTGAAGCCTATGTTCTGCACTGGACATCATAGGGCTGATATGATGATGATGACCTTTATACCTGAAGAAATAGGCTAAGATGCTTCATACTTATATTTCGTCGGGCATTTTCAGTTGTATTAGATGGAGTGCCTATTGCCATTATCTGGGCACATTTAAAATCTCCAGAAACTTACTGAAAATTGTACATGACCCGAGAATCAAACCTTCTTGCACCACAGTTGTGTACAATGTGTACATTCCCGTTGCACCACCAAGACAGTGTAAATGTTCAATACGATATTATTTGGTATAGTCTGGCCATCCGTTCTTTGCACAAGAAAAGAGCGATAAATTCAAAAAAACATGGGGTGACAACACCGACTATAAACTGAAAAAATGCGTTTGATACTATTATCTCAACTTAAGTAAATATCAACTTTCTAACTACGCCTTTGATAGCTTTCGGCATTATTTTTCAATAATTTCAAAAGAATATTGATTGAAAAACACTAAAAAGACAGTGACATGACAGTTCAAAAATATTGCCATGTATAGATTTTAAAAAACAGTCCAGTGCAGAGAACCGGTAGCCAGACTTTATCCTAGAGATATTGTAAAGAGAGATACGTTGTTTCTTTAAGTTTAACCCGTATATCATCACGCTTGTCTCCTTCGGGGCAGGAAGAAACCACATTTTGAGATTATGGTATACTTACAACCGTTCACATAAACTGGATGGAAAAAGATCGTCTTTTACAGAAGCTAAGGAAATGTAATCGTTACATATTTACAAATTACATATTTATAAGTTACATATTTACATATACAAACCCTCTCATGTCTCTAGTTAGAGGATAGGAGACACGAGCCCAGCAGTGGGACTTAATGGGTTGCTGATTATGATGATGATATTTAAAAAAAAAGATTAAGAAAGTATATAGTGTAATTTCTAGTTATTTGATATACATTTTATAAATCAAATCTCTGTAGGTAATAATTGAAAAACATAACTTCTAGTTATAAGAAACACTATTATGTAAACTCATTTTAAGTGAACTATGTATATGTTCTTTATGAGTAATAAAGTCTTTAAACCTAAATGATTTCTAATACGAATCACGATCCACTCAATTAGTTAAAAAACAAAACTTCAGTTACTTTGAACACATAAAATACGGTGCGTTTGACTTTTTAAAATGAGACTGATGGATGTGTATGCTCATAATAAACATAACAATATTATGACGGCTGTCAGATGTAACTGACACGTCGACGTCGTGACCGCGCCGTGACATTGTCTAGTAATTGCATCAAGTCATGAGTGTTCGCGTGGCTCAAATTGATGCTGGAAGTAAACAATGATTACCTACGTATTGTTAGCTTGTTTAGATCTTGTTCACGGCTTTGATACTACCGCCTACAGCGTGTAGATAACAACGTCAATAATTAATTAATGATGTACTTACCTACTTCGTATTATGCATTATTCTCTTCTTCGGCGTCCTGTTTTATTGGATTATTTCTTAACAATGTGCACATCTTCAGCTCTCGCCGTACCGATGACAATCGATTGCATTTTCATTTATCGGCTTTCGATAGCTTTGATGGTAATTAGCTTATAAATGGTATACTAGGAATCCTTGAGACATCATTGCTAATGTCAAAGATCGGTGGTTGCCATCAAGTTCGGTGATAGTTTTTATCTCTGAAACGTTAGGAATTCGACGAATCGGCAATAATTCAATATAGGTACACCAAAATATAAACATTATACATTACATTACATTACACACAATGTTTTAAATATAATATCAATTTAAAGAAACAAAAAGAACTGCCCAAATTGTGTTGTTTGCAGTTCGTTAGAATGCTAGCCATAAAACAATTGACCGATCTTTATATCTCGTAATGTTATTACGAAACGCAGCGGCTGCTATAACCAAAATTGAAAAATAAAATTAAAATTATTATACAAATAAATTAAAAACCAAATTTAATATATTTGTATAATAATATATAAATCATAATTGTTTGTACAGACAAACAAAGCTTTTGTGAACCAACTGATGAATCTGCAATTAGGTAAATTGTATTTTGGTTTGTCATAAATCTCACTGGCTTGCATTTTATATTATTTTTTATTTAAAAATATAATACTCATGAATTTATTCATATAATCTCTTGGTTGGTTACTTATTATCTGGCGGGCTATAGTAGTAGCTAGTCTATTAGCCACAGCCTGCCTGTATATTATTAAAATAGCAAATCAATATATATGGTTTTGCCATTCCAAAACTTTACTTATTCACCAGCCAGTAAATGCCAGAATTAAAGACCTATATTTACCTCAGCTGAAAGCTAAACCATGTCAATTTAATAAACAATGAGTAAACCTATAAATACTAGGAAAATGGAAAATGTCACTTTGTGTTTGTAAAATTATTTCATTGGAAAACATTATTATGTAGACTGTAAGTACTTTGTGTGTGTTGGATACACTCAATCATATGCGGAGTTGAATAACAGAATGTGAGCGTACATTTTTAAAAAGTTTCTATAAATAGAGTTGTGATCGAAAGGGAACGGTGCGGCGGCGGCGTCCTTACCATTGTATCATGGAGTAGGTAAGTACATAATATATGAACCGTATATACCTAAATAACAGCAAATGCTGTCGTATATAATCACTGGTTTCTCTGTAAACGTATCGAAAGAAGCAATATCTAACTAAGAAATCATGGGAAGTTGTTTCTCGCACAAATTAAGAAGCCCGATTGAGAAACCTTGGAAGATCGTAGCCATAATACAAAGACAGATCCAGCGCCCGATAGAGAGAATACAAATTAGATTTTATCATTGCTTATGTTGCCTCTGTTTGTCGGGGAGTGATATTCTCGGAAACTCGTTGTGGGATGGATGACATACCCCCGATCCTAGGCTGGTAATACATCATTGCATTTATAAACAGCTGTATTTATAGGACGAACACCGGAGACATAGATGATTAAATTACCTAAGCTTATATTCTAAAGTAACGAAGCAACGTCACCCGCGCTGTCAATAAAGATCCCGAGGTCAATTAGATCTACGTCCAAACGTGTGGAGAACCTATTTATACAATTATCTTTCGCAATACAGCAATTATAATAAATCAGGTTACGACCAATTGAATAATGTGCTAATTATTATTGATGAATTACCTACTCGTATTATATCGGGCCACACTAGCGTCGATATTTAGTTTGTACGTATGTATGTATAATAATATATACTTCAATTAACACACCAAATATAATAAAATGTCTGTAATATATTATTATGTTGTTTGAATTAAGAAATTTGGTCTTTACGAAATGGCATTAGCAGCAATAAAAACTTTTGAAAAATTCAAATTCATAGCATTAGGTCCGCAGTCTCCGAAGGTTAATGAGAAGTGAAGAGAGATAGTGTAAAAAACAACCAATAGACGTGAGGGAAGTGGCGTGCTTATGGTAAAATGCGAACTCACGTTTATTTCTTTTAAAAGAAATTGATGTTCATACAAAGTTACACAAGGAAACGTACCTCTTACTCAGTAGTTTTAATTTTCAAAAGGAAGATAGAAAATTTATACATACGCCGTGACTAGAACAATGCGACTCTAGAGACTACCAAGCTTATTATAATATTCTGACGACTTCAAACGCAAAATACTTTCAAAAGCTTTGAAAGTTGAAAGCGCATTCGAAATGAATTTTCATTCAATGAATGCGAAAATATCCACTCTTTATTCGTTTACATTGGTTATAATTATAGTACACGCATATTTCTTGTTGGCATGGAAGCGGCACCAAATCTAATTTCTATCGAAGTTTTTTCGACCATTCCTTTAAACTCACTGACTCCTGAAAGAGACCTTATATTTTTGGCCGCCATTTAATCAAATGATAATTAGATTTTTTATTTTGTAAAATATAGCTACTACTTATAAAGAAGACTCAAGATTAAATTTAATTAAAATATTTCAGAAAGCCGCTCGTCGCTTGAAATATGTACATTAAAAGAATATTCCGACGTGAATCGGAATATGTAAGTACGAAAAGCCCAGGGAAATACAAAGGGGCTCTACTACTACTTACATCGTATCAGCTATACCCAATTTGTAGAAGGCTTATTAAACGAAAAAAATATAGTAATAACGATACATACCTATAGGTTTTCTGTATCTTTATTATTTGATATAGGGCAAAGAGCCCGATATTAATCTCCCGTGAAACACGATCAAACGTAAGGTGATTTCTGTGGCTCGCACATCATTACCAAATCGCCAATTATAGATGATCACGCATGTATGGAAGAGGGACCATGATCGGTGATCATCGATCGCGATCTCCATTGTGTTGGTTATTCGTAATCGAAGCGGTTACATAAGCACATCTAGATTTCTAGCGTAAATTTAGTAACCCGATAGAAGTATTCCCGCGTATGTATATATAATAACTACCTTAGTAGTGTTCTGTTTATACTGATCACTAACAGTTTTGGTGGAATCATCTTTTTGGAGTTCTTTAAATGAACATTGACACCTCGTTTTACTGATACAGAAAAAAAAGAATTAGATAGGTATATATTATACACACAGATTACAATTTTAGTATCATTTTTTAAAATTAGGCATTAGAAAGCTATCATCATCATCATCATATCAGCCCAATGACGTCCACTGCTGAACATAGGCCTCACTTAATTTCCGCCACAGCGAGCGATTTTGAATGAAGTTAGAAGCCAAGTCAACTGAAAATTAATCAATCTGGTGCACGTTAACATTGCGTTTGCCTTCGTTTTGTAAATACGTTGAAAAGCAATTTCCAGATTGCGTTCATATCCTGAGGATATAAGTCAATTGCTGGGCACGGGTCTCCTCCAAAGATTTTGGAGGGAACTTGGCCTACAGTATCACGTTGGCCAGATTGATTGGTATAGGGTTTTGTTTAGAATTTTCCTTTTCTCGCATTAGGTCCCTTAGTCTTCTTTTATGACACTCACGGGTTGAAATGCCTTTGTTGAAAAATGTTGCGATTATTGCATTTTGACTCTCGGTCTATAAGCGGAACGAGTGGGAAATAAAAAGTTTCAATTGTCACCACTCGGGACGAACGAAACTTTTTTCCCACTTATACCCAGTGGGGACGACAGGGTGGGGACGACCGGGAATAAAGGTTGAAATGAGGTTGTGACATTATGTATTCTAAATCCATCACTACACGGACATTCGGACTGTTCTATCGTATGGCGGATATTATATTAAGGTGACCTTTATCGCGTCGTGGTTGGGTAGCCCTGCACTTCACGCCTCGTGACGATGACCGCACGCGCTCCTACTTTAATAGATGATACTCATATACTCGATTAGAACCGACAAGTGTATCGACTGTCGTACTGTATTCTAATTCAGTTCCTCGGTCTCCTTACAAACCGTGATGAAAGGTAATACTGATAAGTTAGCTAATCATTATAACTTATATTATTGTCACCTTTCGTCACATATTATGTGGCAGAAATAATCATATCATCATTATCATATCAGCCCAAGTGCGCCTACTGCTGGATATGGGCTTCACCTAATTTCCGTCATTGCGAGCGATTTTGTGCAGCCTGCAACCAACGGCCACCCGCAACCTATACAAGAAAAATTTAGTAGTAGGATATTATTTTATTTTATTATATTTTTTATCATAATATATACAATAAAATACTTCTTTCAACAACTCAACATTTATTTTATTAAATTTACTAATATCACAACGCGTATGATAGATAGTTGCAAAATCAGCGGAAATGAATTAATATACCGCAATCGTAGTTAGGTGCTCGGTCTTCAAGACTATAATATACTCGTATTTCAACCCTATTACGGAAAAAATCTTGATACTCTGTTATGCTAAAATGTAATTAACAACTAACTGTTAAGAGGGCTAGTTTCGTTAACGTCCTCAGCCGATGTTAAATGCTTTTTTTCTAAATGCCTTTGAAGGCTAGTCTTCTTCGCAAACACTTTGTAGCACAGGAAACATTTGGGCCTGTCCTCTGAATGTCTGTACAATATATGACTTTGCAAGCTAGTAATAGAGTTGAAAGTCTTATCGCACCAGCTGCAGTCAGTCGCTCCGGGTGGGTGTATGGTTGCGTTGTGGTTCATTAGTCGAAGGTGCGTCGTAAAGGTTCGACGGCACATATCACACCAGTGACTCCTCTTTTCTGGGTGTTTGTACTTGATATGGTTCCTCAAAGCTAGCTGCGAATCAAATATCTTCCCGCACTGTGCACAAGGCGTTTCGCTCTTACTGCACTCTTTACCGTGAATGAAAAGAAGTCTGGCAGTAGCGAACGTTCTGTAGCAAGCCGTGCAGCGGTGTTTGTGTTGGTGCATATAACGCATGTGCTTCTGCAAGCTAAGCACAGACGGATACTTCTTGTCACACGACATACATTGCCCTTCCACCGCGTTCTGCGGATGCATTAGCAGGTAATGAGCTTGCAATGTACTGATTGTCTTATAAATTTTACCGCAATGTTGGCACATGTGGCCGATGTGGCCGTCGTCTAAATCAGTTGGAGAGTTATCGACATCGTCCTTCAGTATATCGTGTAACACAACAGTGGAATTCCTAAGATGTTCGTCTATTATGTCTGAATCCAGACGCTCCACATCCACCTCAATCTTAGCTTCCTCCAATAAACTCATATTTAAATAACTTAAGTTTGGCGTAGCTATTAATTTTTTTACTGCGAAACGTCAAAATTTCGTTTTTTTTAACTTTTTTTTAATTGGCGGCTTCAATTTCTCTATTCAACCAGTGGGCGTTTTTAAGAAGTTTCCTCTATGAAAGGTTTTTTTTTAATATTAATAAAAAATTAACGGTGCGTTATTTTTTTAAGATTTTTTTTTTATTTTTTTATAATAGTTTTGATAAAACGAAGAGACCATAAATGGTGCTATTTATTTATGAACCATCATAACCGTCGTTTCACTGACTGATCAAATAAACCGATAAAACTGTTCTTATGTTATGATATTTTTTAATAGAAATAAAACAACGTTTTTGGAAATGTATAATAATTAAATAGTGAATCTGCTACACTGATAGTATCAACAGGTAAAATGTGGTTGTTAGCGTGATTGTACAGTTCAATAATCTATACATAAGTATAATATTATGTTGACAATTGGGGACTTGAAATACGTATGGACATAACGATTTGTTCCTTTGTCGTATTACAGCACTACAAATAGACGATTAACTAATTAGTGCGATTAGAATTCACATAAATTAGAGTGGTGACTAAAATTATTATGTTTTCGGAATCGAAAGCAACACATCGTTCTCTGATCATCTTTTTTATGTTGTTGTGAATTTTGTCGATTTTATTCCGTAATCTGTGAGCTACAGTTCGGTCGTAGTGCCTTTTTTATATTTTTAAATTTTAGAAAAAGATTGTGAGTGAAAATTTTGCCGTGACTTCGATTCCGAAATCAAAATAAAAATGGCGCGTGTGGGTGAGTGTGTTTCGTGACGTGTACGTGTGGTTTGTCGGGTCGCAGTGAGATCGACCGCGGCGCTTCGATCGCCACCAGGCAGGACCAACAGGCGGCTAACTCGGAACGAGAGCCGCTACCATTCCGGTGAGTCACTAGTCACTACAACCTAACGCTCTATGAGTAGAGCTCAGACATTAGTGTAATAGGGCTGCCAATATAATAATTCTGGAGCAGTTAATGCTCTAAGCTAAGAAAAATATTCTTCCACAATTAAAAAATAAAGTTAGAAGTAATTTTATTTTTAATAAAGTTAGAATTAACTTCATTTTTTAATTGTGGAATTTTTATTAAATAATAAAACAATAAAAAGTTTATCTTGTTATTAAAAACTTTTCAATATAGATTATTATTTATTTAAGGTAATAATAATAATACAATTTATTTTTATACATTTTATATTAATTGTATTATACATTTGAAAAAGGAATAGAAATTTCAGTTCCTAGCCTAAGATTTTTGTTCATTCAATCGGTTATAATATTAATTGGTAGCCCTATAGATGTGATGTCATTTATGATTTGTTTAATTGGGTTGGTTTAGGAAACAAACAACTTGTGCATTCAGTCTTGTAAGATGTAATGTTTACTGGTTTGGTTATATAGTATTCTTCTATTATTTATTATTTCCTTATTTTATATATTCTATTCTAAATATGTACTAAAATCTTTGTTTTATATTTTTTCAATGTGGTATGAGTGTCGTAGAATTCCGCTACAGAAGCTAACACTGATCTAAATATAATAACCGTCCCTTTTGTGTCAAAGATATTTAAGTAACAAAATTCGTATTTATTTAGTACTTTAAAGTGTCCTATAGAAATTGGCATCAGCTAAAATAATAATCGGCTTGCAAACACGCAGCCTCGTAACCGGTGGGACTGGTCCAATGACTTTCTATTTAGGTACATACTTTATATTGATTTTTTACAAAAATAGGATTCGAGACAGGTTTTTGAACGAAATATTGTCTATGTTTTATCTTGGCAGCTGTCTGGCAAATGTCAAATCCATAGTTGCATTTAAAACGTATTATATTAAATTCTCTTTGGTTATAATATATTCTCTTTGGTTGCATTGTTGCGCTATATTTTCTTGGTGTTGCATTACTACCCATTATACCAGTTATAATTATTTAACGTGAGTGCCACACTAGAGACCAACGCAATCCTAATATCACGGTTTGTTGAATATGATGTACCATAGTATAATGTTGCATCAAGTACGGGCATGTCATATTGATGACGTCATCACCACGCCTACTGTGACTCAGTGTCAAGGAGTAAGAAAGCTTAGACTGTATACCTAGCTCATGCTTACAATTAAAATTATAGTCATGTCGTTCCCCTGAAAAAAGACATTAAATAATTATAATATACCTTGTACAAAAAGCATTAAAGTTAATAATTCTGAAGTGTTATTGATCATGTTTCAACTTTTCTCTCTCAGAGTGGGATTTATGGTTATAAGTTATTAGGGTGAGAAAATACACTCATTAAGTAATTATGCCAAATACTTACCTGATTGGTTGCTGTCAGCAACTATACAATAAAAATAATAATACCCGTATATCAGTGACGTCAGCGTGATTTGTGAACCGGTTTTGTTTGTTTGTTTTGAAATTATATCATCATCATCATATCAGCCCAACGACGTCCACTGCTGAACATAGGCCTCACCTAATTTACGCCACTGTGAACGGTCCTGTGCTGATGGCCGATGGGGAGAAAAGGTCCTCGAGTGGCGGCCACGTATTGGAAGGCGCAGCGTGGAACGCCCCCCACCAGATGGACGGACGACCTGGTCAGGGTGGCGGGCGGCCGTTGGTTGCAGGCGGCACAGCACCGTTCACAGTGAAATTATATACTTAAATAAAAATATATTGTATTCAAACAATTTACGCCAATAATATTAATATGATTATGTGCTCGTAATTAACACAGCTGCACTTCTATTCCCAAAGGATTTGACAATGCATCACTCCTGAATTTCACCAACTATGTTAGGTCGAGGTTTCCGGCAAATAGGACCGCATTTAACGACCTCTAAAAACAATAAAAAAAAATATCTCATATTTAACCCTTTAACCGCCTATCGGTTTATAGTTTAGACGGACAAATATTTTTGGGTCCATTTCGCCAGCGTATCTATATTTACCACCAAATAAATAACCCAGCTCGTTAAATCTGCTATTTAATAACGCTATTTTTTACCATAATAATTTTTATATTAGGAAAATGGTTAATAAAGTAATCATATACAATTTAATACACTCGAATAGATAACTCGAAAGGAAAATTCGAAATAAACCCCTATACCAACCCGTCTAGCCAGCATGGTATAGTAGGCTAAATTCTCTCCAAAATATTTGGAGGAAACCTGCACCCAGCAGTGAGACATCAATTTATGGTTTGTAATGATGATGATGGTGATGAACTGGTAATAACTCTTAACCGCCAGACTTCGTTAGGTCCCACATGATAGGAGGGCGAACCTATTTCTATCTACCAGGCATAACTTCAACTCTGGGGTAATACTTAAAGTTTCACGACGGAAATCTCGATGTTTTACTCAACCTAGGTATTGTTCAGCTCCTCTTGCGCTATCAGACACACACGTGAAATAATAAAAGAAACATGTAAATTGAATGAGAAGATCATTAATTTAAGCAAGTAAATAAAAAAATTTTCCTCCTTTGTAATACATTGGTCTATAAAAAACGCAATTTATGCGAAACGCCATAATTTGTTTCATGATACAGTTTCCTTGGCCTACAGTTTCATTTATAAACTCTGCAATATTAACCGTAACAAATTAACCGTTTAAAATGTCTGTCTGTATTAATTTTAGTATAAAAAATAACCGCAATAGTAATAATTTGATAAACGTCAGAATATCCTTTACTATGAGTTCTTATTTCCTAGTTACAGTTGAGAAGCAGAGGCAAATTGACTAAAGGTTTCATTAAATCGACGTTGTACAAGCCTGGCCCTCGTTAAAAATATATCGGGTCCTCCGCTATTGAGTAGTAAAGCAAAGCAGGCTGTCTCCGGACTAACAATAGAAACATTGACTAGCTAATTATCTAGTAATAGAAGAGCTGAAGCCTCCTGGGTCATGAATAACCTTTCTCCTTTTTATAAACCACGATCGAACCTTCATGTATCGTGATATTTTTCGAAAAGGCTATCGTAACTGTGGGCGAACTGTGATAAAAATTTAAGTCTACCGCAGAAGCTTTAAAAAATCTATTTATATTTAAACACTTGATACGTTTAGCAATTATCAAATAAATATATTGTGGGTTGCCATTTCAATACTCTGAATGTGCTCAGATTAATTATTCTGATTCTATTAATATCGCGCCTCGCAGTGATCTAAATTACGCTACCTACATTTATGACGCTAATATAAATCAATATAATGCAAATCTCATTAATAAAACTTTCGTTTAAATTTCAAAACCAGTTGTAGTCAGTTGAGACAAGTTATTAGGCTTGGATTTCACCAAATAAATAAGCTTAATCCTTTAATTCAGAACTCGCTTTTATAAATGATACAGTATCTTACTTGGATTCAGCTTATTCTTAAAAAGTCATATTGTAACTGTGCTTTTTAAGATCTTTTTTTGTACCCAATTTCACACAATAAATGATTTGATTTGATTTGAAAAAAGATTTCTGAAAACTACGAAGGGTAATCCAAAAGTGATTTTAATAGGTATAATAAACAACAATTCTTTTTTTTTAAATAATTTATTTATGATACACTCTTAACAAGTCAATTCATCCAGTCCATCTCCCTTCCAAATTTAAAATACCCTTAGAAAATAAATTTTTGCCTTGACTCTTCCATAATAATATAATATAATAATAATAATGTAAAATAATGACAGCCATCGACACATTTGCCATTATCTGAAATAGTTTCTAAATTAAAAACCGAATATTTAAGTATAATTGAATTGTGCATCCGTGTCCAAATTGAATGGACCACTAATTTTCATTACCATGCAACATTTTGATTTCATGCTAATAATATAAAGTGTGCTTAACGTTCATGTCGTACATATTCATAAAACAGCAATAAATATTTGACTGACTTTAAAGTAGGAGTAGTTAGGTTGTACCAGTTCTAGCTCACTATCCAGAATCCGTCTGGCTCACTATTCTCCTATTCTCGAGTCGACAAAACCTAAAAAAAAAAAAAAAAAAAAAAAAAAAAAAAAAAAAAAAAAAAAAGGTTTTGCCATGCTCTGATCACGAATCTGCGGTCCGTTTTTGTCTAGGATGTGTGGTTTCAGAGATGTGGAAATCAATTAAGAAGAGTATCTAATCGATATCTAATCCCGCACCCTCATTAACGTTTCTTTTGTTCTCATGTTTCCTATTATCTATTGTTTCTGGTAGACCCTCATTAGCATTCTTATCTATTACTTATTGTAAGCCCTTTTTATCACTGCTATTGTTTAAGAACTTCCATGCTATTCTGAATCATCAATAAAACACATTCCTTCATTTCTACATTTTTATTGCTTATTAAAATATGAATGAAACATCTGATCCACTAAAATATCATTGTATACTGTGTTCTCTGTAAATATGTTCGTAAAACTACGCATTGAACACCCCTGAAACTTATATAGCAAATACATTAAGCAATATTCACCGCAAACTGATGTCCACTCATTCTGAATTCTATCCACATTCCAGTCCCATCTTTTACAATTCCTTCTTAAAAAGTCGAGATGATATCGTGTAGGTGAACGTCCATATGAATCAAAATATTGACCAATACCATTCGTATCGACATGTAAAGCTATCCAATGTGAGCCTGGTTTATCATCCGTATCCAAATTGCATATTGTGTACATAGGTACATGAGTGTAAATGGGTAGTTTATTAGCAGCATACACATTATATTTGATAGATTAAAGTTATTAATCGCTTCAAGAGATGCTGGTAATACAAACCATGACAATGAAATACTATCTATTACACTACTCAACGACAAAAAAATATCTGGTTCGGCTTGTACTATTTCATAATCAGGATGACTAATAAAAAAACTTTCTGTCACATCTAAAAATAGAGAAATTTAATATTTTTAGTTTTCATCTCTTTATTATTTTTTAGACTGAGGTTAGATCGAAATTATGACCGATTTGCTAACACAATCGTTACTATTTGTTAGTTTGATAGCTATTCTTTATGATGTCACGCGTGTGTGTAAACAATCTAGATCTTTTCTGTTATATTTGCGGCGAGTTTACGCCAAAATCGCAGAAAAAACCACTTTCGGACTTAATTAAAAATTGTTACAAAGCTTATTTCGACCGGGAAGTTATAAATATCAATAAATCGTGGGTGCGTAATCAATTTGTGCAGATCTTAGAGTGGTTTATTTCTTAACTGGATTGCAGTCGGGTTATACAACATATTGCTGCTTTCTTTGTGAGTGGGATAGTCGAGCGCAATCAGAACATTTTGTAAAAGAACATTGGCCATTACATCATTCTTTTGTACCTGGACAAAAAAATGTTAAGAATGAGCCTTTAGTGGAAGCCTATAAAATCATTTTACCGCCGCTACACATAAAATTGGGACTCATTAAGAACTTCGTGAAACGTTTAAATCACGAAAGCGTAGCTTTTCAGTTTCTTAAGCAAAAGTTTCCCAAGCTTAGTGAGGCAAAAGTTAAAGAAGGCATATTTGTAGGTCGGGACAAAAAGAAAATGATTGAAGATCCATCTTTTATATCTACTCTTACTCCAGTCGAAAAAGAAGCATGGAAAGCTTTTGTAGAAGTGACCAAAAATTTTCTTGATAACAACAAATCTCCTGACTTTCGTGACAAAATAAAATTAATGTTGGACTGTTACCATAGAATGGGATGCAATATGTCGCTCAAAATACATTTCCTTTACTCACATTTAAGCTTTTTTCCTGAAAATATGGGTTCAGTTAGCGATGAACAAGGTGAACGTTTTCATCAAGATGTTGCAGCGATAGAAAAACGTTACCAAGGAAGATGGGAGCCCGCTATGCTAGCAGATTACTGTTGGGGCCTCATCCAAGATACCCCTGAATCGCACTACAAGAGAAAAGCCAGCCAGCCCCAAAAACATCGCCTTTCCGTACAAAATATTGATAAGATTAGTTCAGTCCCTACAAAAATTGTTATTTTTGACCTGTCATTATATCTGAAAACTGAGATGTGACCGAAAACGTTTATTTATGCAATCCTGTCATATTTGGTGTAAGAAATAAGAAAAACATAGTTAGACCTCAGATAATTTTAAAAGTTTGAAATTTGTTGAGTAGTGTTATCGAAGAGTTAAAGGAAGCTGGAATAATTACGGAATAAATAGCGACCACTTGAAGATTTTAAATCAGTATGGTTAACTTATTCATACTGAATGTTAAAAAAAAAAATATTGTGTCAATACGCAGCGCAGACATAAAACTCAAAAAGAGTAATAAAAATAATCAACATGAGTAAAGCGGATGTGGTAAATGAAATTCATAAAAATGTTAGAGTCAATTTTCCTCGAAGAAATGTTGTGATGAAAGATATAGATGATCTCTGGCAAGCAGATTTAATTGACATGCAGTCTGTTTCTCAAGAAAATAAGAAAATGAAATATATTCTTACAATTATTGACACATTTTCAAAATATGAATGGGCTTTTCCTATCAAGAATAAAAGTCAAGATTTTATATGTGACACTTTCAAAACCTTGTTTGTTAAGGGACGTTACCTAAAAATTTACAAACTGATAATGGTACAGAGTTTTACAACAATAAATTCAAAAAGCTAATGAAATTTTATAATATCAACCATTATTCGACACTTTCGATAAAAAAAGCTTCAATAGTTGAACGATTTATCAGAACATTAAAATCAAATTTATATAAAACATTTAGTTTAAAAGGCAACTACAAGTGGATAGATAATACCCTCAATGATATTATTAATAAATATAATCATACATACCACCGAACCATTAATGAAATGCCAGCAAAAGTAAATAATAACAATAAAACAAACATATTAGAAAGATATAATAATATTAAATCAGAAAATAAGGGTACTCTTACAAGAAAGTTTAATGTTGGTGATTTTGTCCGTATTAGTAAATATAAAGGAACATTTGAAAAAGGATACACCCCTAACTGGTCAACCGAAATATTCAAAATCAGTAAAATACAAAATACAATACCTGTAACTTATTTAATACAAGATACAATCAGAGGCCAGCCTATTTTAGGAGCATTTTATGTGCAAGAACTTCAAAAGACTAAACATCCTAACGTTTATCTCGTTGAAAAGATCCTGAGAAGAAAAGGAAATATGATTTTAGTAAAATGGTTAGGTTTACCTTCCAATGAAAACAGCTGTATACATAAATCAAATATATTATAAGAAACAAACTATTTGTCACTGTTTTCATTTCATTTATTTATTTTATTTCATTAACAATAGATTGTTTGAAAAAAAAAAAAAAAAAAAAAATACACATACAATAAAATAACATTTAGATACAAGATAACTCATTACTCACAATACATTACATTAAAATAAAATTAAATAGTTATTACGATGTGTTATACAATAAATTAAGATGTCAACATTAAGTAAATAGGAAGTCAAGATTGTACTTAAAACTAAAAATATTATATAAAAATAGATTTAAATGACAATAATGAAATATAAATTATATATAAAAAAATTGGATTTATTAATTGTCATTTGTTTTATTAATATCACGAAGGCTTCTTAGGGCATAACAGGCGGATGATATGGTTGAATCTACAGCGTTTAATTCTTTTTTCCAATTTAATAAAGCATCAATATAAATACCCAAGAACTTTGTTGATTCGACAAGGTCAATTTTATGATTATTTATTCTAATATCTAATGTGTCTGAGCTACGACTGGTAGTCTTAAATAAAATTATATGTGTCTTGTTTGGATTTATTATTAATTTATTCGCAATGAACCAGTTCTGAAATATTGAAAGTGTGGTATTCACACTTGTATTTAATTCTGCTATGTTATGAGCACTTACAATTGCATTGGTATCATCTGCAAAAACAGTAAGTCGAGCATCAGGGTTTGCTTGCATCTTATAACTGATTAAGTCATTTGTAAACACTAAAAATAAAATTGGGCCTAAAATGGATCCTTGGGGAACACCTGTGTTTACATTTTTTATTCTGGAACAGTAGATTTGTTGCAAATTGTTCTCACCAATTTCCTTTATCTCAACAAACATTTTTCGGTTATGTAAATATGAACGAAACAAATCTAATGCTTTTCCTCGTACGCCGTAATATTCTAATTTAATTAATAAAAGTTTGTGGTCCACAGTATCAAAAGCCGAACTTAAATCAAGGAAAATCCCGGCCACTTTCATCTTATCATTCATTTTTCCAAGAATGTCAGTGATGAGATTGTCAATAGCATCCGTTGTACCTACACCCTTTTGATATCCAAACTGCCTGTAATTGATAATTCTATTTTGATTTAAATGACTGACAAGTCTGACCTTTATGAGCTTTTCAAAAATTTTTGAGAGAATTGGAAGCAACGATATAGGCCTATAATTTTTTGGGTCTAGAGGTGATCCTTTTTTAAGTAATGGGACAACTTTGGCAATTTTTAATTGCTCTGGAAAAAGGCCAGCATCAACAACTGTTTTACATATATGCATATTAGAACAATGTTTATCGAGACCCTTGTTGTCTGGAAGAAATCACTATTAGCGATACGACCGCTCATTGACACTGTTCTTGTATTTTGTAAGAAATCTATGTTACTATGGAGCACACAAAATAATATTCTATCTATCTATCAAATAATTCTCGATTTATATTTATTAGGTTGTATAGACTTTATTAAATTGCAGATATTTTTGATAAAACCACCATTTCCATTTCATGAATTGACTGAACGGGAAAAGAAACAGGTAAACTGGATTGAACGTAACAGAAAGATATATTGGAGTGAAGGATTTATAACATATTCAAAGTGTCAGTGTTTGATAACAGATATATTAAAAGATAAATGTATATATGCTAAAGGTTTAGAGAAAGTGTCGTGGATGAAATGTATTTTGAAAAATAATAATATAATTAATATAGAAGACAAAGGTTGTCCAAGTTTGTTAAGTCTGTATAATCAGTATAAATATTCTAAAGATGTGTATAATTGTATTTATCATGATTCTGTTTGTGCTTTGAAAAATATTTTATGTTTAAATAAATGGTTCTTAAATTACAATAAACAATTTTATCAGTATAAGTTGTTTTATTCTTAACAAAATAAAAATATTATTTCCCCTCCCAAACACCTACTATTATTACTAAACGTTTATATGTAACTAACAACACTTATTACTCTTCATTACACTTTCATAAATATTTGCATCTAGTACCTTGGAAACAAGCTTCAAACATTGAAAATGCATCAAAACAAATACGAACCTCATTATGAAATGTATCATACCAATAAGATGCGTTTATTTTCATTTAACTTTTATTGGGTTACCGCTAATTCGCATAAAATATTAATAACAGAAATGGCTAACGCTGGATTTTTTTATTGTGGAAATGGAATAAATGATGAAACTGCATGTTTTTCTTGTGGAGGAATTATTAAAGATTGGGAGATTTATAACGATCCTTGGATGCAACATGCTATTCATTATCCCAAATGTATTTTTTTGAATGCCGTAAAAGGAACGAATTACGTGTTGAATGTCTCTATGGAAACTAAAAATTTAAAAATCTGTGACAGCTGTAGTCTAACCGGTGTTATTTGTGTTAGACAGAATCACCCCGCTTAAACAGATCCTAGCAGTAGTGTATTATTGGGGCGCCTGCATTGCGAACCGAGCGAAGCGAGGTGAGTGATGCAGGCGCCCCAATACTGCTAGGATCTGTTTAAGTGGGGTGATTCTGTCTAACACAAATAACACCAGTTAGACTACAGCTGTCACAGATTTTTAAATTTTTAGTTTCCATAGAGACATTCAACACGTAATTCGTTCCTTTTACGGCATTCAAAAAAATACATTTGGGATAATGAATAGCATGTTGCATCCAAGGATCGTTATAAATCTCCCAATCTTTAATAATTCCTCCACAAGAAAAACATGCAGTTTCATCATTTATTCCATTTCCACAATAAAAAAATCCAGCGTTAGCCATTTCTGTTATTAATATTTTATGCGAATTAGCGGTAACCCAATAAAAGTTAAATGAAAATAAACGCATCTTATTGGTATGATACATTTCATAATGAGGTTCGTATTTGTTTTGATGCATTTTCAATGTTTGAAGCTTGTTTCCAAGGTACTAGATGCAAATATTTATGAAAGTGTAATGAAGAGTAATAAGTGTTGTTAGTTACATATAAACGTTTAGTAATAATAGTAGGTGTTTGGGAGGGGAAATAATATTTTTATTTTGTTAAGAATAAAACAACTTATACTGATAAAATTGTTTATTGTAATTTAAGAACCATTTATTTAAACATAAAATATTTTTCAAAGCACAAACAGAATCATGATAAATACAATTATACACATCTTTAGAATATTTATACTGATTATACAGACTTAACAAACTTGGACAACCTTTGTCTTCTATATTAATTATATTATTATTTTTCAAAATACATTTCATCCACGACACTTTCTCTAAACCTTTAGCATATATACATTTATCTTTTAATATATCTGTTATCAAACACTGACACTTTGAATATGTTATAAATCCTTCACTCCAATATATCTTTCTGTTACGTTCAATCCAGTTTACCTGTTTCTTTTCCCGTTCAGTCAATTCATGAAATGGAAATGGTGGTTTTATCAAAAATATCTGCAATTTAATAAAGTCTATACAACCTAATAAATATAAATCGAGAATTATTTGATAGATAGATAGAATATTATTTTGTGTGCTCCATAGTAACATAGATTTCTTACAAAATACAAGAACAGTGTCAATGAGCGGTCGTATCGCTAATAGTGATTTCTTCCAGACAACAAGGGTCTCGATAAACATTGTTCTAATATGCATATATGTAAAACAGTTGTTGATGCTGGCCTTTTTCCAGAGCAATTAAAAATTGCCAAAGTTGTCCCATTACTTAAAAAAGGATCACCTCTAGACCCAAAAAATTATAGGCCTATATCGTTGCTTCCAATTCTCTCAAAAATTTTTGAAAAGCTCATAAAGGTCAGACTTGTCAGTCATTTAAATCAAAATAGAATTATCAATTACAGGCAGTTTGGATATCAAAAGGGTGTAGGTACAACGGATGCTATTGACAATCTCATCACTGACATTCTTGGAAAAATGAATGATAAGATGAAAGTGGCCGGGATTTTCCTTGATTTAAGTTCGGCTTTTGATACTGTGGACCACAAACTTTTATTAATTAAATTAGAATATTACGGCGTACGAGGAAAAGCATTAGATTTGTTTCGTTCATATTTACATAACCGAAAAATGTTTGTTGAGATAAAGGAAATTGGTGAGAACAATTTGCAACAAATCTACTGTTCCAGAATAAAAAATGTAAACACAGGTGTTCCCCAAGGATCCATTTTAGGCCCAATTTTATTTTTAGTGTTTACAAATGACTTAATCAGTTATAAGATGCAAGCAAACCCTGATGCTCGACTTACTGTTTTTGCAGATGATACCAATGCAATTGTAAGTGCTCATAACATAGCAGAATTAAATACAAGTGTGAATACCACACTTTCAATATTTCAGAACTGGTTCAGTGCGAATAAATTAATAATAAATCCAAACAAGACACATATAATTTTATTTAAGACTACCAGTCGTAGCTCAGACACATTAGATATTAGAATAAATAATCATAAAATTGACCTTGTCGAATCAACAAAGTTCTTGGGTATTTTTATTGATGCTTTATTAAATTGGAAAAAAGAATTAAACGCTGTAGATTCAACCATATCATCCGCCTGTTATGCCCTAAGAAGCCTTCGTGATATTAATAAAACAAATGACAATTAATAAATCCAATTTTTTTATATATAATTTATATTTCATTATTGTCATTTAAATCTATTTTTATATAATATTTTTAGTTTTAAGTACAATCTTGACTTCCTATTTACTTAATGTTGACATCTTAATTTATTGTATAACACATCGTAATAACTATTTAATTTTATTTTAATGTAATGTATTGTGAGTAATGAGTTATCTTGTATCTAAATGTTATTTTATTGTATGTGTATTTTTTTTTTTTTTTTTTTTTTTCAAACACAATCTATTGTTAATGAAATAAAATAAATAAATGAAATGAAAACAGTGACAAATAGTTTGTTTCTTATAATATATTTGATTTATGTATACAGCTGTTTTCATTGGAAGGTAAACCTAACCATTTTACTAAAATCATATTTCCTTTTCTTCTCAGGATCTTTTCAACGAGATAAACGTTAGGATGTTTAGTCTTTTGAAGTTCTTGCACATAAAATGCTCCTAAAATAGGCTGGCCTCTGATTGTATCTTGTATTAAATAAGTTACAGGTATTGTATTTTGTATTTTACTGATTTTGAATATTTCGGTTGACCAGTTAGGGGTGTATCCTTTTTCAAATGTTCCTTTATATTTACTAATACGGACAAAATCACCAACATTAAACTTTCTTGTAAGAGTACCCTTATTTTCTGATTTAATATTATTATATCTTTCTAATATGTTTGTTTTATTGTTATTATTTACTTTTGCTGGCATTTCATTAATGGTTCGGTGGTATGTATGATTATATTTATTAATAATATCATTGAGGGTATTATCTATCCACTTGTAGTTGCCTTTTAAACTAAATGTTTTATATAAATTTGATTTTAATGTTCTGATAAATCGTTCAACTATTGAAGCTTTTTTTATCGAAAGTGTCGAATAATGGTTGATATTATAAAATTTCATTAGCTTTTTGAATTTATTGTTGTAAAACTCTGTACCATTATCAGTTTGTAAATTTTTAGGTAACGTCCCTTAACAAACAAGGTTTTGAAAGTGTCACATATAAAATCTTGACTTTTATTCTTGATAGGAAAAGCCCATCCATATTTTGAAAATGTGTCAATAATTGTAAGAATATATTTCATTTTCTTATTTTCTTGAGAAACAGACTGCATGTCAATTAAATCTGCTTGCCAGAGATCATCTATATCTTTCATCACAACATTTCTTCGAGGAAAATTGACTCTAACATTTTTATGAATTTCATTTACCACATCCGCTTTACTCATGTTGATTATTTTTATTACTCTTTTTGAGTTTTATGTCTGCGCTGCGTATTGACACAATATTGGAGTAAGAGTAGATATAAAAGATGGATCTTCAATCATTTTCTTTTTGTCCCGACCTACAAATATGCCTTCTTTAACTTTTGCCTCACTAAGCTTGGGAAACTTTTGCTTAAGAAACTGAAAAGCTACGCTTTCGTGATTTAAACGTTTCACGAAGTTCTTAATGAGTCCCAATTTTATGTGTAGCGGCGGTAAAATGATTTTATAGGCTTCCACTAAAGGCTCATTCTTAACATTTTTTTGTCCAGGTACAAAAGAATGATGTAATGGCCAATGTTCTTTTACAAAATGTTCTGATTGCGCTCGACTATCCCACTCACAAAGAAAGCAGCAATATGTTGTATAACCCGACTGCAATCCAGTTAAGAAATAAACCACTCTAAGATCTGCACAAATTGATTACGCACCCACGATTTATTGATATTTATAACTTCCCGGTCGAAATAAGCTTTGTAACAATTTTTAATTAAGTCCGAAAGTGGTTTTTTCTGCGATTTTGGCGTAAACTCGCCGCAAATATAACAGAAAAGATCTAGATTGTTTACACACACGCGTGACATCATAAAGAATAGCTATCAAACTAACAAATAGTAACGATTGTGTTAGCAAATCGGTCATAATTTCGATCTAACCTCAGTCTAAAAAATAATAAAGAGATGAAAACTAAAAATATTAAATTTCTCTATTTTTAGATGTGACAGAAAGTTTTTTTATTAGTCATCCTGATTATGAAATAGTACAAGCCGAACCAGATATTTTTTTGTCGTTGAGTAGTGTAATAGATAGTATTTCATTGTCATGGTTTGTATTACCAGCATCTCTTGAAGCGATTAATAACTTTAATCTATCAAATATAATGTGTATGCTGCTAATAAACTACCCATTTACACTCATGTACCTATGTACACAATATGCAATTTGGATACGGATGATAAACCAGGCTCACATTGGATAGCTTTACATGTCGATACGAATGGTATTGGTCAATATTTTGATTCATATGGACGTTCACCTACACGATATCATCTCGACTTTTTAAGAAGGAATTGTAAAAGATGGGACTGGAATGTGGATAGAATTCAGAATGAGTGGACATCAGTTTGCGGTGAATATTGCTTAATGTATTTGCTATATAAGTTTCAGGGGTGTTCAATGCGTAGTTTTACGAACATATTTACAGAGAACACAGTATACAATGATATTTTAGTGGATCAGATGTTTCATTCATATTTTAATAAGCAATAAAAATGTAGAAATGAAGGAATGTGTTTTATTGATGATTCAGAATAGCATGGAAGTTCTTAAACAATAGCAGTGATAAAAAGGGCTTACAATAAGTAATAGATAAGAATGCTAATGAGGGTCTACCAGAAACAATAGATAATAGGAAACATGAGAACAAAAGAAACGTTAATGAGGGTGCGGGATTAGATATCGATTAGATACTCTTCTTAATTGATTTCCACATCTCTGAAACCACACATCCTAGACAAAAACGGACCGCAGATTCGTGATCAGAGCATGGCAAAACCTTTTTTTTTTTTTTTTTTTTTTTTTTTTTTTTTTTTTTTTTTTTTTTAGGTTTTGTCGACTCGAGAATAGGAGAATAGTGAGCCAGACGGATTCTGGATAGTGAGCTAGAACTGGTACAACCTAACTACTAGTAGGCTCCGTACTCAATTATGTTCATATGATTTTTGTTATTAAAATAAAGCAAATGAATAATTTCAGCGGACTATATATATTTGATTGCCTCGGTGTGGTACGATTGCTCCGCGTAAGGTTCTAAGTTCTTCATCATCGGAGAAAACGATAATCTGTTTTTATGTTATTAAATTCTTAGTATCCGTCCAAGGTCTGGACATTTGGCCGATTAATGGAAGCTTGCTCGCCTCATTACCTATCATAGATGGCGAAATGTGCGTGTGATACTCTCCCTACCCCTTCGGGTTTCTTTGATCTTTATATTGAATAATGTCAACGTTTACAATAAATATTATAACATGTCATTTAAATTACTTTATTATTAAAATAGGAAACTTTCCACAGGTTTGATAACAAGGTGAAACCATCATTGTGTTATCAAATACCGTAGAAATGTGATATTATGTGTGAATTATTTTGTTTTCAATTTGTTACAATTACAGAAAACGGCTACAGTAACGTATATACATACCTTATTTTGCTTGTGACCACGCTCGGTGTAAGCTGGCCGAGTGGTCAAGTTACTCGTAAGTACATAAAACCAAAACCCAGTCAGTCGGGTAAAATTTAGTCTATTCAGCAATTGTCATCATAAATTTATGTTAGTAACGTTGATAATTGCATGCCATTTATTTTAAATTCAAGATGCGAACTATCACAAGATTAAATATCCAAATAAATCCCCCAGACGGAATATAATTCAATTATAAAACTAAATTACAGGTTTTATTATTCTTCTTAGTGTGCCGTCTGCGAAAGGTTAGCAATCTTTATTAAGTTTTATTATCTGTCAATCATACGAGAAAAAAACCATAATTTTGCTTAAAACTGATATGTTTAAGCGTTTTCGCCACTCTTTCACAAATCGTTAGTCTTAACCACAGAGTAAAACTCTGTGCGGCCAGTGCTGCGTACATTTGGTGTCCGGTACCATTTGAATAGTTTTTATTTGGAATTTGTATTATCTTATCTTATCGTATGGGCTGGAGGCAGACCCTAGTGTTGGAATTTATCAAGTCGCCTAGAAGGCTTCCAACTTGACTAAACGATTACCACATTAAAATTTTATAATTATTAAGTCGTTTCAGGCGTTAAAACTTTCTGTTAAATAATCCACAGAAAGAAACGTATGATTTAATATCTATAAAGAAAATAAAAGCTTCGAATTTTATAAAACACTAGCTGTGTTCGCGACATTGTTCACGTGGATCTCATAGTATTTTTTATTTTTTCACCCCTCGTGACATTAGCTATCCGCTATCGAAAAGTCTCGTCGAAATATAGTAGCAGCTTTTACCTCAAACAGACAGACGGAAAAAAAGTTACAAAGTATGTTATAAGTAACGTACCTACATACTTTCATATGCCTACTCTAAAAGCTTTTATTTTGAAATGACTACTTATTTTAATTTGTATAGATTAATAATAATTAAATATCATTTAATGTTTTACGTTTCTATATATGCAATTCATCATCAGCAACCCATTAAGTCCCACTGCTGGTCTCGGGTCTCCTCTCCTCTATATAGAGAGCTGAGAGGGTTTAGGCCATAATTCACCCACGCTGGCCTAGTGCGGGTTGGTGGATCAGACATATCAGACAATTTCTTCTACAGTACCTATGTAGGTTTCCTCACTGTGTTTTCCTTCACCGTTAGCAGATGGTAAGTCACTTGACTAGTACATATAAATTTCACAAAGTGGAATCCACATTGGTACTGCCGGTCGGGATCGAACTCGGACCGCGTGATTTACACGCCGGTCCCTTATCCATTCAGCCACCATCGCTTATTATAGATAAATTACAAATATGCAATTGATATTCGTTAACTAGCAGTAAAATCATTTGCAGTATTATTAGATTACGCTCACTGATCTCCTGTAATCGAAATTGAAAACCTAGCGAAATATATTAGATTCCCGCTTCCCATTAATTATAATTTTAATGACATGGATTCAAGGGTAAAATTATACATTCAGGGTTAAGCAAAATGATCAATAATTCAAATTATTGCTTATTAGTACCATGCTGATAGAATTTCTAGATGAAATACATTTAGGTTAAACAAACTGTAAATAATTGATTTTGACTAGCCTTTTGGCCTAGTGGTTAGTGACTCATCTAAAACCTATTTCTGTTCTGTGTTAGTGACCCTGGCTGCTAAGCCGGAGTTCGTGGGTTCGATTTTCACCCAGGATAAGTCTTTGTGTTATGAGCATGATTGTTTTTTCTGTGTCTGGGTGTAATTTATCTATAATATAGCGTGATGTTAGATAGCCATCCTCGATAAATGGGCTATCCAACACTAAAATAAGTATTCAAATCGGATCAGTAGTTCTTGAGATTATCGCGTTCAAACAAACAAACTTTTCAGATTTATAATATTAGTATAGATACTGTCCCAATTTAAGGCGTTTCTCACATTGTTGTCTTGTGCTTTACTCCTAAAAATTACTTTCAAATCACCGTGAGCCGTCACTTTCATCAGCCTGCTTTGTAAACGCCTACAAATATTGTCTATCTCTATGCTAGCTATAAAATATAGGCACTAATAATAATAATAATAATAATAGTTTATTTCGGACAAACTTATCCATAGCACTTAGAATAAAATAATTACAATTAGAATACATAAATTACAAATAAATTATAAAATTGTTATATAAATATGCATTATTAAAAACATTAAAAATTATTAAAAAATTACAAATTAAAATATAACAATAAAAATAAAAATAATAATAAAAAATAAAAATAAAAAATAAATATGTCGAATTATTTGTACCGGCCGCTGTTACCTGCTACAGATTACGCAAATCTTACTTGACAACATTGAAATTCAATGACTAGATGAAATTAATAGACACTGACTAACTCGATATTACTGATTGGTACCCGTTGAAGGAATAAAAGTATGAGGCATCAATTAACTTGCCCATGATTTTTCACTTTTTATATGATTTTAATAAATGAATGAATTTTAAATAAATGCATTTGAATTTTGAATACATGAATTTGAATTTTGAATAAATGCATTTGAATTTGGAATACATGAATTTGAATTTTGAATAAATGAATTTGGGTTTTGAATAAATGAATTTAAATATCCTGATGAAAAACACTATCTTTTTGACTAGCCAACAGCATTGGTATCTTGGTGGTCTTTGAAATCTCTCATTTTTATAAGGTTTAAAAAAATAAATATACTTTATCTAGAGCAGCTTCTTCCTATAAGCTCGGCTCTTATGCGGAGGTTTAATACGAAATAATGAGAATAATATAAAGTCAAGGGAGTCAGACATATTACAAGTATGTATGTATGTTTGAAAGATTCGATAAAACTCTTTAGACTTTTATATACCAAAGTGAACACAATCCTCTTACGTCGCTAAACCAGCTTACTGCGAGGATAACGAGCAGTCTGAGTCTGATACTGTACCCATTTAAATATATCTAATTTAATGCTTAAGAACTAGGTATGCAGATCTTAA
Source organism: Laspeyria flexula (assembly GCA_905147015.1). Lineage (NCBI taxonomy): Eukaryota > Metazoa > Arthropoda > Insecta > Lepidoptera > Erebidae > Laspeyria > Laspeyria flexula. The sequence goes on along the minus strand of LR989949.1, from coordinate 5,551,153 downwards.
GAAAACCGATTTCCACGAATAACCCGTACCTAAATCTCACCAGCGCGGGCCCACAAATACTGCATTTTTATTAGATCAGCTTCTTATCTCTATGAAGCCATGTTAAATTCCCTACAGCTTTTTTATTGAAGTTGACAATATCGCAGACAGCAAGACGCATTATTGTTTTATTTTCTGAGTATAAGTTATGAATGCGAATAATCTTTATAAAAGTTAAATGCACTTTGAAATTAAGTTTATTGTTACGTCTGTACCGGGAACTATGCGGTATCTTCCAAGAAGTTCTGCCACACTGTTTGTTTTTTTTTCCAGACAATGGCTATGGAATACATGTTTGTAAATGTACGGTACAAAAATGTGAACACAATTAAAACATGTTTAATCAAAGTTCAGCGAGACGTGATTTAATTCGAACTTATTACATTGGCTAGTTAATCCAGTGAATACTCTGAATGCAACATATTCATATTAATTGTCTGCAATAAGCGGTTGACCACAATATAGATATGGAACGTTCTGTTTTTTGATATTATACATATTAATCTACCTCTTGACATTTACTTGAGTAAAGTTTTCACCCGTGCCGCGTCTTAACCTGCGTCTAACTGACGGAAAAACAAAATAAAGTTTTTTTTGCTTTAATTCTGACGATTTTTATTTATTTATTTGGTTCTTATTTTTGCTATTAAGTAAGATTTAAAGTTTTATCAAAATACATTCAGTAGATTATCGAGGTAGGAGACAGCGCGTAATAACTTCCATAGAAGGCATGTGGCCCTCCATGTTACTTTTCAATAAAGAATACATATGATATCGCTCTCTCTGTCGCACCTACGTCCTCTCATGTTGACGGGATTGTAACGCGAACCGCCTCAGGTCACAGGCAACGAAGGAACTAATTTGGAATCCTCTCAACCCCTAAATGAAACATGTCCTTTTGTATCAAAACTCGTTTCTACAGATAAATGACAACGGTACTTACCTGTTTACTGTAGGGTTATTATGTCCCTCTTTTATAATCAACCCTTTCAATAGCATCGGCTTTTTTCTAGTATCGACATTTTATTTAGAAGTGTGATAATGTGAGCCTAAAGATTCTTTGTGATTTGGAATATAGGTTCGCAGTACCTATATTCCAAATACTAGGTAGTCAGAATCTCAAATGTCGACTTGCTCCATTATTCAATTTTGACGCATTTAACAGTGATAATAATCTTAAAAGACGAACTCGAATGTCGAAAGTAAGACCCTATATAACACATCTCATTTTTCTTTTTTGCCTCCGCTTAGTGGAATCTAAGCTATTAAGGTATTCTAATATTTTAACTGTTTTAATTTCACATCAAGTAGGTATCCCGCTCGTAGCATTGTGACACTGAGCTATTCAAAGTTAAGCAACATACGGCAAGGTCATTCCATGGATGGTGACAGTTTGCTGCATTTTCGAGCGTTATTCGGCAAGCATGTCAAGCAAATCTATCGGTCCCGGTTACTATGACTTTCAGTTTCAATTTGTTCCTTACTATATAAAATATTTATATTACTATAATAATATTTGCGTAATGTCTGTGTAGGTAAGTAATTAATTATAAACACGTCGTTAGTGATCTTATTTCAGAGTGTTCTTCTTTAATGTCGGCTTTTCATTTCGGGATTTTAAAAATTGTACTTCCTTTGATTTAGTTGCTCTTTATCGTCTGCCTTTGCCGACCTATGACACGGCTAACGGTATTAACATCTGGATCGGACTACACAAAGAGTAGACTTGCCATTTCCTCCCCGAACCCTGATATTCAATAACCGATTGTGATACCTCCCGATTGGGTTCAAATTAAAGTTAGCTTAAAGTTGCGACCAAATGCCTCACACATGTGCAGTTGTACTTGCAGAAAGTTACGAATGAATGAACATGAAACAATAAATGTTATTACTGTGTTTTATAGCTGTGTTTAGTTGCACGCGACGACCAAACAATAGATGAGCAATGACAAAAAGGCACGTTCTAATTATTACTATGTTGGGTTTACTTGCACTGCCAATGAGAGTCGTGAAAACGTAAGGTTTTTTCGATAATTCGATTGAAAACAGTTTAATAATTCACAAGTTGTTGGTGCAAGATCAGTTCGCCTTAGAAGCTACAACGCCATGGTCATATTATACTCCTTCAATGTATAACATGTATTTTTACGTTGGAAGAAAAAAATAGTATCAAAATAAAAAAATATCTGCACGAGCAAAACATAATTTCCGTATGTCCATTAAACCTTTTATCTAAACAAAAGACAAGCTGATAGCGCAATCAAAATTTAACTAGTAGTGACCGCACGTGGGTTGTTGCTATGTGGGGTGGGAAGGTTAGCGCGGTGGAGCGGGGGTATGGCTCAGGTAATTGACTGTGGTAACGTAAAACTTAACGTGGAAAAACCAACCACGTGCTGTCCATAACAGCAATGAAATTCGGGTGCTAGGATTTTAGATGCTAATTTATTACGTTAATTAAACCCCAATCTGTCTTCTTCTTCCAAGAGACAACGCCTACTCTGTCGCGGGGAGCTTTACAAACATACAACTAACAGACACAAGGACACAGACCTAGACTCGAAAAAATATCACACAAATTCACTGCGTCACGGTGACACAGCAGGCGCCACTACTGCAAACATACACTTTTGACTGGCCTGTTGGTCTAGTGGTTAGTGAGTAGTAACCCTGAATGCTAAGCCGGAGGTTGTGGGTTCCATCCTCACCCAGGACAAATCTTTGTGTGATGAGCATGAAGGTTCGTTCTGTGTCTGGGTGTAATTTATCTATAAAATAAGTATATATTTACAAAAAAAAATGTATTTAAGTAGTATATCAGTTGTTTAGTACCCCATAACACAAGCAAATATAATTGCTTACTTTGGGACTAGATGGCGCTGTGTGAATGTGGTAGAATATTATATTATTATTATTATTACTTTTCATCAAAATCCGTTCAGCTTCCGTAATATAGCTTATTAATGAAGGTAGGAAATACACCGCACACACAATATGTACTATGTGTATAACTGTAATCTTTATATACTTACCATGATGGTACCTACTCACAGTCACATGGGAAATCTTTCGGTAGAGACCTGATTTAGAAGAATCAAGGCCTTGTTGGGATTATGGCTGTTTTTCCCTCGGTTTTTGTTTAAATATTAAATATCTCACCTTTGCTGGAAAATGGTTTAAATTAAGTTATACTATTTGGTAATTTAAACCTTGTTTTAATAAACACAAGATTAAAATTGCTAACATAAGCGTACAATTAGCGTTTTCATTGAGCGTGATAATGTGGCTAGTCTTTTAGGTGCCTTTCCTCAGGAGTATTTAAATAGGAAAATCCTATGAATAGAATGCAAGGTTTTATTTTGCAACTAGTAGTAATTAGTTTTTTTTTAATATAATTATGTTGTAAATATCATATTTTATAGCAGGTATTAGGATATAGGTAGGTATATCGAGTGTTATGGCGCGTGTTGGGAGATGCCTATGGACTGCAGTGGACTGCAATAGGCTGAGATGATGATGATGATGATGATCTGTATTACTACATAATATAAAGCTAAAGAGTTTATTTATTTGGTTACGCGTTAATCTCAGGAACTGCTGGTTTGAACTGAAAAAACTGGTCTGATTTGAAAAACTCTTTTAGTGTTGGATAACTCATTTATCGAGGAAGGCTATATTATAACATCACGGTACGGCCAGTAGGAGATGAGCAGTGGCCCAACAAAGAACGATGTTTAAGTAATATTATAAGTAAGATTGGCTCGGCCTCTATTACATGGGGGGGGGGGGTTACCTAGCTGGCGAACTTCTAGTTATTTCTTGAAACCTTCGCAGATCAACTTCAAAAGAATATATCAAACTTTGACTGGCCTGTTGGTCTAGTGGTTAGTGACCCTGACTGCTAAGCCGGAGGTCGTGGGTTCGATCCCCACCCAGGACAAAACTTTGTGTGATGAGCATAAAGGTTTGTTCTGTGTCTGGGTGTAATTTATCTATAATATGTATGTATTTACAAAAAAAAAAATATATTTAAGTAGTATATCAGTTGTTTAGTACCCATAACACAAGCAAATATAATTGCTTACTTTGGGACTAGATGGCGCTGTGTGAATGTGGTAGAATATTATTATTATATTATTAACTATACAAATTTTCATCCAGATTTCCAGAGTCGTTTACGACATATCCGTTTTGAAACTTACGTAGAAAACTGTTTCATACTACAAAATAAAATACTAAACAACTTGTAAACAAAGTTGATATAAACCAACCACAGTAGTCATTATAAAATTGTGACCTTAGCTGAGTACAAGTAAGGTTAAACTTAATTTTCTTCACACGTTACAAACTATTATCCGTAACGTCGAGCCTATTCTCGCACAAATAAACAAAAAACCACAGCCATGACGTCACACTCTACCGTAAAAACAGCAATAAGTACATATGAATATTCATATATTATTATATCTCATTGTAACATAGTTATCCGAAAGTCTATTATGTTATAGAGGATGTGCATTAAACAAAAACTAGTATGCTGAATATGCGACCTTGAGTTGTTTTAATAGTTGTTACTGGTTATGGGCGGAGATATAAGCTGAAGCGAGAATAGTGAGCAAGTTTAGTAATATCGTAGTCCTAGATCTAATAAATAAGACGTGTAAACGACCACAGGGACCACAGAAAAAACTCTGTTCTATGACAGCGACGGCTAGACAAGACAAGAGATATCTATACTATGTATTTTATTATATATATGCCTATAATATATACTCGTATCTATATATGAATTTTAAAAGCTGAAGAGTTTGTTCGTTTGGTCGCGCTAATCCCAGGAACTACTGGTCCGATTTGAAAAAATATTTTAGTGTTGGATAGCCCATGTATTGAGGAAGGTTATAGGCTATATAACATCATGCTGCGGCCAATAGGAGCTGAGCAGTGGCCAATTACAGAACGGCAGAAGCTAAGCCCCGCGTGACTTCCAGTTTAAAATATAAATACATTATTGAAATTCCGTTGTTTACAACACGTATCCTCTCTTCTCATCATAATTACAAAACAATGTCAGCTTATCTCGCCTTTTATTTAATACTTTCATTTAAATAGCGCTCTTATTTCCACAACAATCTATCCTATCCTGGCTTTTTGTTTGATGCAATAATTCCTCCAGCTGCGCTGGATTTGACTGATAGACATAATATCGCTAATATCGCTTATAACTTAAAGCGTCTAGAGCAAGGCATACATACCTACATTTATAAGTACATACGTATTATATAGTACTACTTCGACAGTGTTTCTACGTACAAAATATATTCATACTATGATTAAACAGATACTAGATTTCGCGCGGAGCTTCGTTTCCGTCGTTCTTTATTTGATCACTGCTCAGCTCATATTAGCTGTAGCGTGATGTAATATAGTCTATAGCCTTCCTCGATAAATAGGCTATCTAACACAAAAATAATTTTACTATTCGGTTTCGAACAAACTAAGAAACTCCATATCTTAATATTAGTATAGATTGCGAGAGATAATTAGTAGTTCGGATTATGCAGTATTGAAAACAGTGAAAGGTTTGCATGTTTGGTTGGGATATATTATTATTCCAGTTATACCTTTTGCCTGCGGCTTCCATCGCGTGGCATGTCGATTAAAGTAGCCAGTGATAATCACAGGCTCTCCATGCACATGATGTAGATATTGACTAAATAGATTATATATCACTACATGGTATTCAGGAGGTCACTTAAAAGGTAGACTGAAAACGTGTGTGTATAAGCCCTTATCGTCTGAAATATGGTAGGCGTTTTCCAGGAAGGTAATTCTTTTGGGCTCGTATATTTTTTATTAGGTCGGGTTTGGTATAGGAACATAAAAAATAGTCTAAAAGATAAATGTATGTGTTTAGTAAATAATCACTATCGAAATGTTTTAGTACAAGTTCTTAAACAAAACCAACAGTTGAATTTGTTAACACAATAAACATTAATTTTAATACAGAATTGTTAGGTGCATATCGTGCCATAACCCAAATGTTAACTGGCCTGTTGGTCTAGTGGTTAGTGACCCTGACTGCTAAACCGGAGGTCGTGGGTTCGATCCAGGACAAATCTTTGTGTGATGAGCATAAAGGCTTGTTCTGTGTCTGAGTGTAATTTATCTATAATATGTATGTATTTACAAAAAAAAATGTATTTAAGTAGTATATCAGTTGTTTAGTACCCATAACACAAGCAAATATAATTGCTTAATTTAAGACTAGATGGCGCTGTGTGAATGTGGTAGAATATTATTATTATATTATTATTAATGTATATTATTTATTTATTTATCTCTTTTTAATATTATCAATGTTCTTACTCTGTTACGTGAAGTTATATAATACTTATATGTTGCAATTTCCAGTTACTTAATAAGTTTAATTTTCGAAAATTACGAGTACATACCGTCAAACAGTTATAATACGGGCAAGAGACCAATTTGTTACCTATTCACCCCTGCGTCCCTTTTCCTCCTGTTTGATACAGTTGGTAAAATGTAAATAAATATGACATGGTTTGTTAATATTTTTCTACTCAGGACAGAATAAAAAAATGTTTTAAAATGTCACGTATTTTTTTTAAGGATTTTTTATTTAATGAATTTGCCTGAAATTGCGATTGAACTGCACTTGTGATAACTGGCTGACTAAAATAAGTATATTTATTATATTTTATACATTCATCCCCGATAACTGCGTCGGTGGCGCAGCGGGAAGTGTATACGACTGCGGTCCCGGGTTCGATTCCCGGGTCGGGTGAAAATGGTATTGGACTTTTCTGTCATGACATTCCAGAATTGAAATTTTCCCGGAGTTTGGTAAACAAATATTCCCGGTAGATAACATAGTACGAAATGTGGATGTAAAACACCTCTGCCTACCCCTTCGGAGAAAAAGGCGTGATGCTATGTTATCTTATAAGAACATTCATATTTATACATTTAAAAAAAATACGTGACTTATATGACCGTTCCGTTTTAATACAAATAAGTATATAGTATAGTATAGTTAACATTATCTCATAGTTGTAACTCGATCGACATTTTCATCACATTCATTCGTGATCTAATACGACGCATTAATTGTACATTTGCATGTGTGTTTCACGGTCATTCGTTGCATGCGCATGCTTTATTCATATTTAGGCTTTATATGCATAAGTATTTTATGTGTAATATCCAAGCGACGCGTCTATGTTATCGCCAAACGTGTTGTCTTGGTATTAAACCTGATTTTACGGAAAATAATGCCAATCGAATTAAGAACCTCCTTTTTTCTGCTTTAATTTTAGCATTATTATTTTAATCAACAATACTGTTGATCAACTATTGCTCAATAAAAGTTGCTGCCGAGTAAATCAATAGTCTATACAAATACGACTACAGTACAGTGTAATTATAAAACGTTTGGCTGATATACTCCAGGCATTTTTCTGGCTTCAATTCTTATCTGTCTTCACATTCTCTCGTTTCCAAGACGTGATATAGGCTAAACGAGATCGCACGTATCTCAACTTCGCAATTTTTATCGTCTTTTAAGTGCACTATTTCCTTTATAGAAAAGGGAGTATTTAGTATTCCTTTTTCCCTATAAGCTATGCCATTAATATTTTTAAGGGGATTAGTTTAAGCGCTATAATAGTTGGTGTGTGCACTTTTGTAGATGAACTTCTTTTTCCATTTCAAACTGCACGATTATGCTTTAAATCGCCTCCAACGTTCGCAACACGCGAAAATATTGTACAGTGTATAAATATAATAGTAATAATTGCCCATGTTATTGACAGTAGTTCAATCGTCCTAAGTATATTGTGGCCTTCATTGGCGAAAGTTGGCCCAACGTTTAAACTCCAACATAATAGACAATATAGACCAATGATGACCACAACGTACCTGTTTTGTTCCAAATAATTTACACAAAATCAGTAGTTTAATATTCTAATGATATTTTATCTATATCATGGTGTACAGCCATTGGCAAAAGTTGGCCGAACGTTTGGAGTTGGTTTTAGGAAGTGACTCATTCATATAATATTTATTAGTATAACAGTAGTTCTAACGTATATTCAACTTTGCAGAAGTAAGACAAGAGGCAGTGCAACAAGCACTTGCTGAGATGCAGAACAGACCGAAGCCCTCGTTGCCGATGCCTTCGAAGAGGACCTCCATGATGGCCAAAAGTCCAGACCGTGAAAGGCATGACTTTTGTGAGTATTTCGTATTATATAACTAGAATTCCGTCCCCTCGTTATTCCGAGGGAGGCCCGCAAAACTATAATCTTTGTAATTTATAGCCTGTGTCACTCTCTGCCCTGTAACTATTCCTTTGTAAAAAATCACGTTTATTCATTGCTTCTTTATAACTTGATATAACAACATACTATAGCGTCACGCATATTATCCCCCAAGGAGTAGGCAATGGAATAAGTGCTTCACAATTACATGTCGCCAACTTTATAAGGTCCTGTGTAATGAGTAATATAGGAAATCCTAGTCCCATGTAATAGCGAACTGGTCGTAGGCAAATTTACTGACACTACTTTGCGGATAACCTGTAACATTCTTAACTTGTGACTTTCATAAGTGTTACTTTGTAACCTAGACGAATAAACGAGATTTCATTTCATTTCATTAGTAGGCGAACCTGTTGCCATTAACCGGACATATTTTTCAAACTTGGGGTTGTATTGGCGATTTCACAACAGAAAAACCCAATACTATCAACTGTCGGGTAAAAATCCGACCCGGGAATCTAATCCAGGACCTCTCGCACAGCGTCAGTTATGCACACCCGCTGCGCCAGTGAGGCATTAACTATATATTCCATTATACGTCCATTGCTCCTTTAAAACGAGACAAGAGATACAACAAGAGATACTTTCGCAATTATATTTTCAGAAAAACTAAGGATGCCTCTAAGTTCAGATATCATCATTTCATCAACTTCGAGACAACCGCGGTATAAGTCCACGTGTGCCATCCCTGTTGGCCACTCAGATATTTAGATAGGCTGATTTTCACAATGACTTAAGTCTACAAAATGATGCTAGTTTACGACAGTAAAAGTCGTAAATACCTCGACATAAGCGCTTTCTACTCTTTACAAATACGGAAGCATCATTTGAACCGTGCAATAACTTGAAGTCATTCCTGGAAGCTCTTTGATCGTATTGTCAGTACATAGTCGTCTATATTGTATGATTATCCTAGTGTTTGTTACAACTAACAGACGATTTTATTATAGTTATAGGACAATACGAAATTATGATTGTTTTCCGATCACGTTGAAAAAAACATCTGATTTTGCTTAGGATTACTTGGCATGGGCCTTGTAAAAAGGCTTATTTATTTACATAATTTATGCCAGTGTAAATACCCGGGTATTTAAACTGCTTTACTTCCATATTACCAAAAAAAAATAAACAAATACGAGTGCTTAACGTTATTAGTTCAGCCCCCCATAGACAAGTGGCAATCTATTCTAAACGACATGTCACTTCAATACATTTGTACACATCCCTGACATAAGTTATCGACATGTCACGTGATCAATGTACTAACTTGACATGTCATATAAATAGATAGATCGAATCGATTGCCACTTGTCTAGCCCCCCAGGTAATACAACCAATTTTGCTCAGTTTATCAATTGTGGCCTATGTAAGTCTTGGGTGAAAGAAGACATTGACTCCCTCTTCTGATATTTAGGTCTCACTCTATCTTCACAGTTTAATTTATTGTTTACGATGTTAGTTTTTAATATACGGAGTTTTTTATATTCAACATTATTAACTCTTGCCCGTTCGACAGCGTCTTCATCGGATGAAGACTCATGTGCCGGTGAGGCCGAGCTGCCACCACCACCAGAGCTGGGCTCTCCGCCCGCGCGTCGTCCCGCAGCCCCCCACCCTCGCGCACATCCACACCCGCTGCCACAACCGCACCATCCGCGTGAAAAGAAACACTTGCCCCGCGAGAGAATTGAAATGAGAGAAAGGACTGAAATCGATCTATCTGAGATAACTCACCTACCAGCTTGTAAGTACTAATTTTCATGTTATAATGCTTGCGAAGTTTGCCAACTCGCATAAGGTTAGCGTGGTCATACTACTTATACTTCTGCTAAGTGATAATGTACGCTGAAAAGCCTCTTAAATACGGTGCAAGCTTTGTAAGGGAAATGTGTTGTTATCTCTGTCTAATACGCAATAAAACAAAGATAGTAACTCATTTTCTATTGTTTAATGTGTCTTTAAAACCACCGCCGCCTGTAGACGACAAATGTACATGTATCCTTATTAATTATATTATGAGGTGCATTTTCATTTGACTGCTAACAGTTTCGGTGGTTAGATAAGCTGTCAGCTTTTAAAGCTTTAAGATAACATGTGCAAGGAGAGCTTCGTCTAAAGTTGAAGTCTCTTGAACCCTGCCAGCTAGTCATGTCTAAATGTAAACAAAGGTCTTGGTACCGCATCAGTTCGTTTATCTACAATATTATTTTTGATTATTCAAATGGAAGTTTATAATATTGTTATTTTGCCAGTGAGTTTAGTAGTCACAGCACTAGTCTCAGATAGGTCATACGTCTGATTTTATCCACCAACGCGAGCTTAGTGCCGTCGTACTGTCTAGGCAAATGCACAATGCTCTAAATGTGTGGAGATTGAGTTACTGGAACGAGATGCGCCGTGTTCCCTCTTATACAATATAAGAGGGAACACGGTACGCGGTTCTTTGTACAAATGTATTCCCCTGTTTTCTTTCTGACTAATGCATCTAGAACGATATTTGTTTGCGTAAAATGAAGGTCTGTATACACTTCCTTTTTTAGTAAAGAAAATACGCTCCTCCAAATATTACCATTTTTACTTCCGCATTATAGCACTCTCAGACAAATTCGAAGAGCTATTAACATAAATAATAAATAATAGAAACCAAGCCAAACTTTTTCTGATTATTTTTATGTAAAAATTAATTGTATTCATTAAAACAGTTTCAAAACAAACCACACAACTTCATTACTAAAATTTTACGTGCCACTACGACTATAAGAGAACTATCGTTGCAACGAAAATCTCACAATGTTTTCGTCCTAATAAAATCAGAACGGAAATGTTAAATGAAGTGTTATAATATGACGTCAATATAGCTTGGCGGGTTAACAAAGAAGGCTTATCATAGCCTTAGTTAACAGGTGTTGTGCCGCTTTCATAAACAATGTTGGTTATTCTTTTATTTCATTATCTTCGTAATATCAGATGTCAAGGCAGCTTATGGTGAGCATCTTAACAAATAGCATCAATCACTATAATAAAGTGTTATGAAAGTATTAGTCCAGTCAAATAAACATTCAAGATAACAATAATTCGCATACAGCTGAAATTGTAACGAATGTTGGGATATAATGTGAAAAGACATCGGCCTAAGTACAAAAAAAATTCAAAGTTAGCAAAAATGGGTATTTTGCATTTTTCAGCGACACTGTTAGTTTTATTATAAAAATAAGTCAAACAAAGTTTTAATAATTTTTAGAATACTTTACCAAAATACATAGGTATATTCAGATAGCGTTTCAATTAGCTGATGTAAAAAAACCCAACTGAAAAAAGAATGAAAGTTTTTTTATATACGCCCGAATCGCGTTCAGAGTTTATGTTGAACACAAATGCAGTTGAACAAGCATTCCCATGAAAATTCAAAACTATTTGTTTGTTGCTACAAATAGAAGGCTTTGTATCCGCACCCTTCATTTGATGTGGTGAAAACTTCGTCACTTGTCAATGACCGCGGGCGATTGCTCGTTCGGTTTATACAAATTCAAATTGCTTCAGTTCAGTTTTTCACAGTTTACGTAACGAAACAAAAGTACTCTTGCCGTGCAAGTGATTTTTTTTGTTTTCGATCAATTTCATTATTCTTTCAATTCAATAGCCCACTTTTAGACAAATTCTGCATTTGGTACGAAATAACGGATTATCTTAAAAAATCTCTCTTCGAATCAATTATCTCACGAATTTATTTTGAAGAATCTTGAAATTTTCATTTCATCGGAAATGTGTGTGTGATTACTAATTCCCAAAAGACTCCATTTAGTTCTCGCTCGATATTGAACCTCCGACGAACAGTCCCCCATCCATGGACTAAACGTGCCCGTGGAGCTTAACCTCGACCGCAAATGGGAGCTAAATATGTTTGGCGTCCTAGCATAATATATTGATGCATGTAATCAATACCGCCTCGTCCGGTATGAGCAAACATCCCACAACGAACTCGAAACTTTAATGAACGTGGTGTCAAGTTTCCATTCGATATAATTTATTAACAAACTGCGTTTTCATTAATCATTCATTAATCGTTATTGTTTATTTAGTTATCAAATTTACTATGTAACTGTATTACTTTGTTTATAGTAAACATATTATACACCACGATAATACTCGTATTGATACCGTTTATTTTAATAACAATCTTTCAACAGGGAGAATGGTATAATGATATAATGATACCATTCTCCCTGTTGAAAGATGGTAGAATCATACAGTCTATTCCAGGATAATAACATGCGGTATATTGTAGTTAAACTTTCACTTGTGACACGAACGTCGAACTGAACTAACGATCAGAACTGAACTTTGTTACGAACATTTTCATGATCATTTTAGGGAACGCTCTAGAAAATATTCTACTCAAAGATGTCAAACTTGAAGGTCGTGGTCGCGTGTGCTGCTGGCTCGGCAAAACGCTCGAAGCAAGACTTTGAAGACTCCCTAAAAAGCTCCCGTTTATTTTTCTGTAATACAGGGTGTATACGACGATACGACATTAAATGACAAGGCAGCCAGTGTTAACCCTTATAAACATATTCTAATATAAATTATTAAAAAAAAAAAAAAAAAAAAAAAAAAAAAAAAAAAAAGCTACTTACACATTATTTAAAGTCGAAAAATTTAAGAATATACAACCACACATTATTTTTCTATCATGACGTTTTCGACATGACGATGACAACAGTGCGGAACAGAGTAAGAGATAAGATAATATGAAAGAGTCAGAGATATTTAAATGAATTGAATGACGTAATGACAACATACGATCAACGTAAATACCTACAGGTTGTTTAAAACTGTGAACAACTGTGACATAAAGAAAGTACATTTGCGTCTAAACTATTGCAAATTTCTGTTTAATTTTTTTGGTATAGTCTTCTAACATCACATGCTACACGTGGTTTCATTTAATGTCGTATCGTCGTATACACCCTGTATAACATTCGCGAGTGTACTCATTACAAGGAATGCTCAAGTTTATCAGCACATTTGTGTTAAAATGTGTCTGCATGTAGATCAAAGGTAGGCTTCCACATTTTCGGATAGTAAGTTTCAGACGCATCGCACCAAACGGATCATAGTATTTTTTGTATAGGATACAAGTGCGTCCTCTGATTCGCATCGTACGGATCGCACGAATCTGCTCATCGGCAATGCCGACGCCCATTCTGCGATGGGCGAGGCAATCGGTTTATTGGTAGTTATATCTGCAAATCAGATCGGCGCCAATACAGGGGACACATTGTAGAAAAATAATCCGTTTGATGTTTGATACGATGTGTCCGATACTACGATGCGGAAATGTGGACGCTTACCTTAAACTATTTCTTTTTTAGACGTTGAATATTATAGAAATGCAATGTAATGTCTTGATTTTGATGGAACTGACCGATATACCGACCTTTGTTTACATTGCTTAACTTTAACTTTAATTTATAACTTTACTCATGAATGTTAAATCATTTTATTCATAAGCATAACGCCCACTACCCCGGACCGTCCGTGGGCCGTGCCGGGCATCGATTTATTTCTCTTGCTTTACAAACGTGGTACTAACCCATACAGCTTAGAAGAAGCTTTACAATTACGACACTAGAGAATAGATGTCCATTCTGAATCCAGGCGCTTCTTCTCAGCCGTCGGAAAGTTAAGAAATATGAAACAGGTGCATTTACGACAAAAGTTACAGTCTCGTAGAAAAGGAAGTAAGTTTTAAAGGGATAAATTAATTTGTTTTTATGAAGACCGTCTATTTTCTATAATTCTGTAACAATACCCGTAAACGAAGCTCGTTCTCGTTCGAAAACTTTCTGACAGTTGAGAATAAGAGTAGCCAGCATGATGAGCTTTACGTCGGCCCCGCTACGGTACGGCGTAGTCTGTGTACACTCATAGTAATGATAGACATTTTTTTTGCTTGTGCTGCCACGGATGCGCTCATGGTACGGTCCTTTTGACCTTCAGCTAACAAACTAATAGAACACATGATTTCTATATTAACTAGTACTGTTTGTCCGCAGATATACAACCAGATGTGACACATACGTCATCAGGTGCCCGCCGCGGTGGCGCTTTGATCGCTGATCGCGTACAATGCTATGCACAGCCCGAGGATACAGGCACTGGCACCGGCAGGTGGAAGGTAATCGTTAACATATCTAGGCGGGTTGCTTACAAACATAATTATATAGATTATGAGTAGTCTACAGTCAGTGATATGTTATAAAACCAAATAAATGTCCTCTTCGCTGCGACACCTAAGATTTATCTAACGTCATGAAACAAAAGTTGCCAGATAGTACACTTTGCACACTACACACGCTATCAAGACTCTAAGGCTGCGTTTCCACTAAAGATGAAGCAATTCTATTTGTTCTTAACAAACATCCCTTGTAACGCACCCTCGCACATCTCTGGTGGAAACGTTTTAAAACCTTATAATAATATGAAGAAAACGGTAAATTGCCAGACAGACAAATCCCATCTTATACCTGCTCCGCATTGTCAGTGCGATATCTGCTCCTATTAAATATAAATATATCACAGCCTACCTTTATTTAAAAAGAAAAAGTAAACCAAGTTGACAAAAAAATAAATGTTGCGCGACGACACATTCTTGTCATAACTCCAATAGGATCTTATTTTACGGATCAAATGATTTGCCGGTTTATTTATCCTCATACGGGCCAATAACATTTCTTGTGAACTACAGAAATTTCGTCCAAGTATATATTCGTAAAGTTATTTGTGACATAGGAAAAGTTTCGTATTCTGAGAGTCGTTTTTGAAAGTAGACATTTTAGTACTTACGAGTATTTAAGAATTTCGCTCTCTCATCGTCGTTCTGGGAGCAGATTGTAAGAGCGTGCACTCTGCACTGCACACGTGCACGTGCACACATTAAAGTTGTTTGGCTGTTTGACAAGCTATTTCCATCAACAAAGGCTTTGTGCCCGTAAGTTCTAAGCTCTCTGGGATATTAGTCTCTAGCAAGTTAAGTACATAAGTTTTTGCACAATATTATAAAGGATTTGGGAAACAATTTATTTTCATGAACTTTCTATTTAGTGAATTTCCAAAAATAAGTAAGTAGGTACGTAAGCAAAAAAAATTTTGGTCTTTTTATAATTTTCCCATACTACATGATTGTGTTTAATTACTCTATAGGTGTCAGCGAAAATTCAACAACTCTTAAATACCTTGAAAAGACCAAAGAGGCGACCTTTGCCAGAGTTTTACGAAGATGACGATATTGAGTTGGAACTGGCCGCCAACCCCAAGGATCCTAATGCACCAAAGCCTGAGGGTGGCACTATGACACCAGCTGTTGGTGAACAGCTTGTGGTACCGTCAGGTCTACCAAGGAATCTTGAAGCGGCACTACAGAGGTATGGAACCGCCTCGTTCAAGGCAAATGTCGCAACTGTGCTGGACCCGAATGGAAAACTTAGCAACTCGCTCAACTATGGTGCGTACCACAATGTATTTGATTAAAAAATACCTTGTTATACTTACTCCCGTCTGCAAACAAAAACTGAAAATAAATAAATAAGCTCAGTTACTAGATAACTCTGTAAGGTCTATTTTAAAATAGTGAATACCAACATCAGAGTAATATCACGTAATATGTAATTGCTAAATCGATGCACACTAAATTCTTCTATAACAGATCCAGCGTCCATTACAGAGGGAACATATAAATTTCTAAACCAACCAAATATTTGTGCACATCTGTCTTCACGTAATTATATAATATATCATACTAAATTTCGCGCGGGGCTTCGTCCTTTCGTTCTTTGTTTGGCCACTGCTCAGCTCCTATTGGCTATAGCGTGATGTTATATAGCCTTCCTATCCAACACGAAAAGATTTTTTTTTAATCAGACCCCAGTTCAAGAGATTAGTGCGTTCAACCAAAAAAACCGGTCAAGTGCGAGTCAGACTCGTGCACCGAGGGTTTCGGACGATTATGCAGTTTTTATTGTGATTAAAATGTAAGAAATGAGTAGGTAACGGGATAGGTCAAGTTTGAGTACCCAGTACTAATATTCAGTGATATAAACACACGAGATCGGTTTTCGGATTTTTTCCTTTACTTGTGCAACTTGATTTTACTTCTTGCCAAAGTTCATGGTTCTAGATCAACGGAAAGTACCCTATAGGTTTTGACTTTTTTGATCGTCAAGATAATCGACAAAAATGGAGCAAAAATGGCTGTATCATTTAATTGCGTTAACTTAGAATTTTGATTTATTTTTTACGCCGAGGGTTTGCAGACCCGAGTGTATGATATTAATTTCAGCTTTCTACATCTACGCGCTCTTGAGAAAAAAATTCTTGACAGACGGACAGACAGACGAACAACGGAGTGATCCTATAAAGGTTCCGTTTTTCCTTTTGAGGTACGGAATCCTAAAAACAAACAAATACAGTAAAAATTGTTTAATTCTAATACATTTGTTTTTCCATACAGGCAAACTGCTCAGCCGCTCGCTCAAAATAGCTCACGCATTGCTCAACAGAACGTTTACCTGCAAACACAGTAGCGGAGGTCCTTTGACTGGAGACAGTTCTATAAAACAAGGGGACAGGGTAGCCTTAGTTTACCCTAACAACGATCCCATAAACTTCATGTGCGCGTTTTACGGGTGTCTCCAGGCAGGCATCGTGCCTGTACCGATAGAAGTACCCCTGACTCGCAGAGATGCAGGCTTGCAACAAGTTGGATTTCTCCTTGGATCATGTGGCATTCAGTATGCCTTAACTTCTGATAATTGCTTAAAAGGTATGTATTAGTAACAAGTCTTAAATCTTGTTTTCACTCGGGTACTCCAAGTCATCATAATCACCAGTCGACTCAATGTGGAATCAATTTCGAAATTTAAGTGTAAGTTAATAATGACTCTTTTGCATTGAGACATTCAGTTTCCCATTCATCAATAACTGAATTGCGGTATCCTTTAGATTTAGCAAAGAGGATTAGCGAATTTAGCGATTAATTGTACCTTGTGTATTCCACACATTTGAACATAGAGATACCGAAGGCGCATTAATCGGATTGTGTGGTTAACGTTATACGATTAATATAACGAAATAGGTTGAACTTTAGTAACAGAAATACAAACTGATTGTATCTCTGTATTAAGTCTCGTAAGATTAGTCAATCTGAATTGTATTGGTACCTTTATAACGGTTTTATGTTATTTATAAAGACATACAGGCTCTGAAAATGTCGGTTGTAAGCCTTTCAAGTCAAAACCAGCAAATTTTTGAACATAATTTAATTTTTTTTATATTGGTTGGTTTTAAATGGTTTTCGACATCCAAGTAACTATTCCTCGGTAAAGAAAAGAACATTAAAAACTTATTTCTTTAGAAATTTGCCACATTTAAACCAGTATAACGGAACGGACAACGAATTCGAGAATGTCGCCATAATAACTATTATTGTACATAAAAAGATCAATCCAATCATATATCAATCATCGCTATTGAAGGAAGTCGACGAAGCGATACCAAAACTCTCGTTGTCATTTGTACAATACAAAGCGTTCTTTTTCAAGTTTACTTGTGTAGGTGTATCTTTCCCGCCTGAACATAGATACAAAACATATTTCTAAAGACAGGTCACGCCATCTTGTGAAATTTCCAAACAATTGCTTGACTGTTGTCCTGAGCTATATAATAATGTATAATGAATTATTTTGTTGATGTGACCAATGAAATTGTTGCTTAAGGGCCCCACAGACTATTAGTCCACTGGACGAAGAAGGCCTGTCAGATCGTTTCATACTGAAGACTTATTCGAACCAAGAGTGTGTGACCGCTAGGCGATCCCGGCTAGAGTTGACAGATATCAGCCTGACAGTGTTTTCTATTGCGGTATGAAACTACTGACTACGGTCTGTCAGTGTATAGACGTAGAGTTAGCATTGAACCATTGCCGGCAGACAATAAACGTAGTGAGTGGACTATGCAGACCTTAGACGACAGGCCGATTCTGCCAGGAACTGCAGACGAACTGATTGTCTGTGGGTCTTTTACTATACAATCGAGACATCAATCATGTAGTTAGTTAGCTCCGTGATTTTTGAAACATTAATTTACTCAACATTGCCATACATTTAATAATGTATCACTTCACGGCTAGGTCTACCAAAGACATCGTCAGGTGACGTCGTGTCCTTCCGCGGTTGGCCATCGCTCCAGTGGGTGTCGACTGAGAAGCTGCCACGTCCCCCGCGCGACTGGATCCCACCCCCGCGTCCCGCTGAAGAAAACCCCGCACACATCGAACATACATCAGCTGCAGATGGCTCTGCTATGGGAGTTATTGTTACCAGGTATGAACTTTGTTACTTAAATAATATCTTTAGCAATACCTATATATTGTTATATACAAATATTGACCTAGTCTAAATAGGTGTCACCGTGGCGAAGCGGTTAAGGTGGTCGTCTCGCCACTAAAATCGCCGTGCGTGAGTGACATCCAATAGTTTTATAAAAAATTTGCATGATGTAAGTTAGCTTGGGCAACTTATTACTGGGATTATAAATAGGTTAATCTGTCTGTTAAATAATCCACGAACTAGATTTTTTATATTCCACGTTCAATTCAAAACTACTGCATCGGTTTACTTATGTAAATAGGCAACATAATATATACAAATACATAACTTACACGCGTATATTATTAGTAAGATAAGCAAGAAGTAGTTACAGTAAATAATTTTGTGCTATTAAACACTGTCAAGTTGTTACTCATCTCTTTGTTCGTTGAAGTTAATTTACAATTTGCATAGAATTTGAATAAGTCGGGCGTACATGGCCTCATTACGAAAGTGAACGTTAGTCACCATTGACATCGGCTTATAAGCCATCAAAACAATTATAGCTTTAATGATGACGGCATAGTTAGCGTTTAACTAGCTGTACTATGTTTTATTAGAACTTTTTTAGCATGTGTCGTTGTGAATGTGTATTACATACGTTTTGATTAATCATTATATAAAAATCGCTTACCAGCCGGACCATGCTCAATTTAGGGTTCCGCAGCAAAAGAGCGTGTCTTCATAGCATTTACGTCCTTTCGTTATAATAACTCAAAAACGGTACCTATATCCGATAGTGTTCAAAATAATTTTCGTTGAAAGTATTTATTAAGCGTTATCTTTGTGAATTCTTTCAGATGTTTAGGTTTTACGGTTTAGAAAATAGAGGGGGAGGGGGACAATTTATGTTGTTAACTGAAAAGTAGTTTTTATTTAACTACCAAACCTAGTAGCGGCCCAAACAAGACACCTATTTTCCAAATTTCATCAATATACATCGAGTAGTTTATGAGTAAAATGCCTGTGGCCTACGGACGGACAGACATGACGAAACTATAAGGGTTCCGTTTTGCCATTTTGGCTACGGAACCCTAAAAATCAGGCGAAATGATCGAGCAAGTTTACAGCTCTTATACATAGACCAACTTATTCTATTCAAACAGCCATAATTGTTTGCGTTTTCTTAGTAATTTTAGTACTTATATATTACTCCAAACAATCCTACTAAACATCTACGTAAGTTTGAGGATGGAAATATTTTTGCATGTATGTTACTCTTTCACCCATAACTACTGAATTAATATTGATGGAACTGTGCACACAGCTGGACTATACCTCGTCGTAGTAGTCGGAAAATGAGTTCCATTGGACGAGCTGGTGGTGCCGCAGTCTGAATTTAGTATTTTTTTTATTTTTTTAAAAACAACGCCCGCACTAGGGAACAAGCCCTGTGTCGCGGGGAGCTTTACAAATATGAAACGAACGGACACAAAGTACACCCAGACTAGAAACAAATATCTATGAATCACACCAATATTTGTCTCGTGTGGGAATCGAACCCACGTCACCCAGCACGGCGATGTAGTGGCGAGGCGACCACCTTAACCACTGCGCCACGGTGACAGTCGAAGTATAATTCTAGGTGCCAAAGGTATCTTACGTTTTCCAGAGATTTCATTATATAAATGTATCTATGTATACCAATATCGTTAGGAATATGTCTATTCTCCTTAATATAATTATAACTTTTCAACTTTCTTCGATATTTATTTGTCGTCAGTTAATTTTCCACGAATCTGTTACGAACTTTTAATGTACTTAGGAAAACATACACAATATTTATTTTTGACTTGTGAATAAACTTCAGTTGTAATGGTGTAGGTATTTAATTCAAAGGAAAGTTTGTTCTTATAATTTGTTGATATTATTTTATTTTGAGTTTAATAAATATGATACTGGCAAAACACTAAATAAAAAACGTTTATGTTTTAATAATCGCTACGATATTCTTTTTTTTAACAAACAATCACATATAACATAAAATTAATGTGCTCATAAACTGCGACACAGGAATATTCCTAGTGAAGAAGAATTATGTAATTGTGTACTATTTATGCATTTTTAATTTTTTTGTTGTTTTATTTTTATTTTAAAGTAACATTAATTTACTTTAAATTTAATTAGAAAGAAAGAAAGAAATGCTTTTATTTTTATGCTGAATAAACAATTTACATATGATCAACTTCACTATAAATAAACCTTTGACGATGCCAGGCTATAACTGGCAGTGAATAACCCAGTGTTACAAGTCAATCAATCTTTGTCAATCGTTGTTAACAGGGCATCAATGTTAGCCCACTGCCGCATGCTGTCTGTAGCCTGCAACTATACAGAGGGCGAGCACATGGTGTGTGTGTTG
Organism: Laspeyria flexula; assembly: GCA_905147015.1. NCBI lineage: Eukaryota > Metazoa > Arthropoda > Insecta > Lepidoptera > Erebidae > Laspeyria > Laspeyria flexula. The sequence goes on along the minus strand of LR989949.1, from coordinate 5,529,989 downwards.
GACTTCAAACGGGAGACGGGCTTGTGGCACGCGGTCCTCTCGAGCGTTCTCAACGGCATGCACGTCATATTCATACCGTACGCCTTGATGAAAGTCAGCCCAGCGTCTTGGATGCACATGATTACTAAGTACAGGTACGTTCGGTAAACAAATTTTATATTACGAGTAATAAATACCTAAGGGAAACTTTTAGAGAAAATAATACTGCGCCCACGAATAGTGGTAAATTTTTTTTTATAAAAGTTTTTACGTAAAAAAGTGTAAGTGCAGAAAGTTAAATAATTAATTAGGTTTGTAGTTTAAAGCGATCGAATAATTTGAGCGATCACTATTGGAATTAGTTAAAATAAAAAAGTGAAAAATAGAAATTAATAATTTTTCGATAACTTTTTACAACTGCGTCCTATGACGTAATAAGCTGATTAGATGATTCACGCCAGGTGTATATCGTAGGTCTAATTTATTTGTAAAACCATCATAATTTTGTCGACACTTAATTTTTTTATGCTTTTGTTTCTTCTACTTACTCGCAAATAATTAAATTTCTTCTTATAATTTTTTACGTATACATCTTTAAAACATAATTATTTGTGATGTTGATGCCCAGGGCTTCGGTGGCTATAGTGAAGTCTCGTGACTTGCACTGGGGACTGCTAGCTACAAGAGACCATAAGGAGATTTCTCTGAGCTCGCTGCGAATGCTTCTGGTCGCTGATGGCGCTAATCCCTGGTCGTTGTCTTCTTGCGACCAGTTCTTATCCGTGTTCCAGAGCAAAGGTAAGATAAAAATATAAGAAATAAGGTTAATATGTGTCCATTCAATGAAAAAAATACAATGGCTTATCTTGTCAATAAAGAATGAAGGAGAAAATAAAATTATATTTATTCTGTGGTACTATTTTATATTATTTTAAAACTGTTTGATGTACTGGGATATTATAGTGGTTGTTATTACGACTGCACTACTTTCCTATTTTAAAACTATTCTATAAAATAATGTGCTTTATCCGCGTAATTGGAGTTTACTGCCCAAAATAAAAGCAACACAAGATTGTTCGCTTGAATTTATTAAATAAGCAAATGTAAATATCATAAATACGTAAATTTTAGAACCAGAACTTGAATGTCCAACATCTTGTCATAATTTTTCTCTTTTTTATCGTCACACACATTGGATCTTTTCTGACAAGCATTTTCTCGATATGGACCCGTTGTTATGAGTTGCATAATCAGTAGCCATAATCTTTATTTCATATAGATCAAATACATGTATAGACAAATACTTATGAACGTCATACAAACACAAAAAAAGGTGTCAGCAAATTTGTCTAAGACCAGTTCACTGACAGTTGAGCTCTGAGAAGAACTTGGCAAGAAACTCAGGCCACTCTTTTTAATCTATTAGATATTATTAAGTAAATAAGTAAGAGTAAGACGTATGCGATTATTGCCGCCTGTAAGTAAATACATTGTAAAGCACAAAATTAAACTCATTTCCTTTAGTAGTGCATCTAATAGCTTTGTTGCATTTAACTTTGTTTCGATCGAACGGATATTGTGTAACCCTTAGTTGTCTGGAGAGTAATTATGCTACAAGTTGGACTTTGTGTCTAGTAGACATTAAAGACTACCATTTAGAAATTGTTTTCGATTGTTATGTAGTTTTTTTTAGATTTCAGAAGCTCTGAAATTGTAGATGGAAGGCTACATAGGAGCTAGACCATCTACAACGTCGCGTTCGTTAAAGGTTTTTGACAGAAAAACTTGCCTCCGTTCCCTCTTGGCTCCTGAACACTCACGGTTTGCCCCTGGCAAATTTCATTCTGGCAACATCTTTGGCTCATCTTTCTTCAACATTCATCAATCTTTTCATAAATTATTGCCGGTTTAGGGTACTCCTGACCTCTCCTTTCTTTAGAAAGTACCCGATTTGGTCATGGAACGCTCTTCTAGGTCTACCCTTCCAACGTTTCCATCCACATTAAGCCAGAGAAATCTCATCTGTGTGGTATTTATATGTAATTGTATTTCTTAGGTGTTCGTGGCGATGCTATTTGCCCATGTGCGTGTAGTAGCGAGTCTCTGACCGTGTGCATACGTCGCGCGGGCCGCGGTGGTGCCTCCGCTGGGCGAGGAGTGCTCTCCATGTCAGGCCTGTCTTATGGCGTCGTAAGGGTTGACGCCGAAAACTCTCTCACATCACTCACGCTGCAGGACTGTGGACAAGTCATGCCATCTTGTAAGTAATTACTAAAACTGAAAAACGAATTCGCGCATGTTTCAGTATCGTGTGATTGGAGAAGCCTATGTACAGCAGTGGTCTAGAACAGGTTGATGATGATAAAGAAAAAGGCTTTGCAGTCTTTGAAATTGACCATGATGCCGCTGATATAGAACAACATTCTATGGCATATCTAGTATCCACATAACAAGCATTAGCTTAGTTTGGGACTAGATGGCGCTGTGTGTAAATGTCCAAACATTATTATATTACATCCTCATTTCGTGTCGCTTCGTAGAACAGAATTTTACACGTAAACGCATTTACTTTCTAAAAAAATGATTCCTAAATTTCGTATCAGTATCAGTAATCTAGTATTTTTTGTAATCTAAACGAACAATATTGTATGTAATATAAAACTATATTTAAAAAATTGTTACCTTGTGACTGTATCTTCTTACGATTTGTATATTCACATATGTTTATGCACGATGCAATATATCAAAATCTTGGATATCAGGCGTAATAGTGGTGGTGAAAATGGAAGGGCCTGCTTTCCTCTGCAAGACAGACGAAGTGGGAGAGATTTGTGTTCTCTCCGGAGCTACCGGCTCTGGGTACTGGGGCCTGCCGGGTCTCACCAACACGGTGTTCAGGGTGCGACCCCTGGACTCTGATGGAGAACCCATTGGGGAGGAGCATTACGTCAGGAGCGGCCTGCTTGGCTTTCTCGGGCCCGGAGGTGAGTTGTTGAGTTGTGTTTTATTATTATTTAATTACTAGCTGTGCCCGCGACTTCGTTCGCTTGGACAACTCATCCCGCATTCATGGAGTTTTAATTTTTTTTTACGGAACCCTGATATTTTTTAAAAACCAAAGTAGCCTATGTTACTCCTTGTGACATTAGCTATCCGCCAGTGAAAGTCCCCTCGAAATCGGTCCAGCTGTTCCAAAGATTAGCTGGAACAAACAGACAGACAGACAAAAATTGAAAAAAATGTTATTTTGGTATATGTACCGTATACACATTCAAATGCATGTAGTAAAAAGCGGTTATTTTGTTATTACAAACAGACACACCAATTTTATTTATTTGTATAGATTTAGCGTCTGGCTAAGTAAGGTTAATTATGGGTGATGTTATTTAAAGTGCATATGTAATTATATGGTGGTTTCATAGTAATTGACAGAGAATCCAATAAGCCACCGAACGTAATAACAGACACATAATTTAAACTACTATGAAAATGAATCGAAGCCAATTTATGACGCTATTTTCCTACCAGTTTATGGTACTTTATTTTTAACGAACACTATAGTAGTCATAATTAATTATTGTAACTTATTTGTGTAACTAAATGGTTTATTTTGATTTACTCCAAAGTTAAAAGTGAACATGATAAATATTTATACAAATTTCTGAATAATACTAATTTCAACATCTTCAAAATAATCATGAAAGATAAGGTGTATATTTTCTGAATTGTTACTTTTAATTTATTTGCAAAGATTTGGATATCGTACAATACTTTTACATACAATACTAACGAGCCGAAATTTCCAGGAACTAATCATGATTAACGCTTTTCTACTAAAATACTTTCAGGTCTGGTATTCGTGTGCGGTTCCCGCGACGGTCTGATGACGGTGACTGGCCGTAAGCACAACATGGACGACATTATCGCCACGGTGCTAGCGGTCGAGCCGATGAAGTTCATATACCGCGGCCGTATCGCCGTGTTCTCCGTGCGGGTGTTGCGTGACGAACGCATCTGTATCGTAGCCGAACAGCGCCCCGATTGCGGGGAAGAGGAGGTAGTTGTAATTCGTAGATTAACAAGTCCTTTTTGCTTCTTACATACATACATACGTGTCTACTTCCTTTCGCCTACAACGATTCTGACATATACCTTTCGCTTCTTCAGAATTCATCAATCTTTTCATACATGCTCGCTGGTTTATGATGCTCTTGTCCTCTCTTTAGTGTCCCCGATTTGGTCAATTACTACGTACCCATTCAAACTCGCCTTATATATTTGTTTTGTCACCCTTACTTCATTCATTCTGTCCACATGTCCAAACCAACTTAACATTCCTTTCTCTATTCGCGTCACAACATTATCTTTTATGCTTTTTACAGCCGTAAAATATATCTGCCAAAAGGAATTTGATTCCAATTTGACGTAATGAAACAAAACACACTCTTTAAATTTGTCTGCCTTCTTCTTGTCATTTCTATTATTGGTCTAAGATCCCGTTAAGGAATGTATACCCTCATCTGTTATTTATTAGTAAGAGATATATATAAGAAATAAATGATAGATAATATTCACATTTTTATTCACATTCCTTAATGGGATCTTGTACTATATGTGACGACGTCAAATTTGTAAGAGCATGCATGGCGTCTCCATAAAAAGTCCATGTTTTTCGGATCTAATATTATACGCATGGAAAATATGCAGTATATAGGTACTAAGCGAGACTTCAAAATACTATACGCAACTTCTGGTAGCCAAGATAAATAGCGGTAAACCTTTATAAACACCGAGCTATGACACTCGGAAGTCCTAGGGAATTGCATTACATTAATACCACGCAGTTAATACTGCGTTAACAGTTCCTTTACTTCTACAGGTTGCAGATTGACGTCACAGCCAACAATAAACAGGCTGACTAACGATGTTTCTAGATTGGAGTGGCAGTTTCTGAAATTACGCGCATAAACTCTTTTGCGTTGTCATAATATTCATTTATAATTTGTTTTAGTTTGTACTAGTATTAACTATGTGTTTATGCAGTAATATGCGTAGGTAATAATCTCATACTTATGTTATAAAATAGTTGTGGGCATAACCTATAAGGTCTAAAACAACGTATTTTTGCAAGCTGGAACCAATCAAATCGACTCTACAGCCACCGTGGCGTAGCGGATAAGGGTGGTCGAATCGCGACTAACAACGCCGTTCCGAGTGACGTGGGTTTGAACCCACACGAGACAAATGTTTGTGTGATTAATAGGTATTTGTTTCGAGTCTGGATGTAGGTACTTTGTGTCCGTTATTTACGCGACATATGGCAAGTTTAAATTTAAAAAATCGTAATTCTCGTAGTTCATTGAATTAGGGTTGCTGGTTTCAGAGATCAACGTGTGCAATCATCGTGACAGGTGATACTGATGACACAGACCTTGTATACACATGATATTAACTATAAAACCTTTTAATCCGATATGTTATGGGTAAGTAATTTCAGATCTGGATGCGGTCATTTATGTATATGAAAAATATTATACCGATGTTCGTTAGGTACGGTTATGGATATGAAATAATTAATACTACCCGATAGTTTCAGTTAGATACTAGAGTTCTTATGAAACTTTCTGATTTTATTTTCACGCTATCATTTACAACAACTCCGCTTCCACCCAAAACTATTAGAACGATTCGAACTTATAATTTCGATTACGGATTCGGATACGTTTTAATTTCGGATATCCGATATATTTCTTTTTTCATAACATCCTACTTTAATGTAACGACGATTAAATTTCGAATGAACCAACGTTAATTAAAAATGGTTGTTTTAAAAAACATTGTCATATAATACTGGACTTCGATGATTTAATCCATGATTCACACTTTGTGGTCGTATCTCAGATTACTTCGTACTTACGCACAACAATTTAATTTATTGTTTTCTTATTATTGTTTATTTCATAAAACCACCAACAATATATATATATTTATTAGGAGGAAATTCAACGGCTTTTTACAGTTTACTCCTATAGAATAATTATTACCATGACATACAGATTTTATTCTAAATACGACGATTCAAATAAGTGCACAAAAGCGTAGGTAGACCAAAATGAAGCCAAGATACCATATATTATAAAAATATCAAACCGATAGTATTTATCGATGTCACGTCACGTCTATTATGCATAAAAATTATACCACACTTTCAATTTCCATTTAAAGTATTTTTGATTTGTATACTAATATTAATTTACAAACATTTCCAGTCCTTCCAATGGATGTCGCGAGTGCTCCAAGCGGTGGATTCTATCCATCAAGTGGGTATCTACTGCCTGGCGCTGGTGCAGCCGAACTATCTGCCGAAGACTCCCCTAGGGGGCATTCACTTGAGCGAGTGCAAGCGACGCTTCCTTGAAGGCACCCTGCATCCTGCCAACGTCCTAATGTGCCCCCACACCTGCGTCACCAACTTGCCTAAACCAAGGGAGATTCATTCTGGTAAGAATAACTTTATAACTGGTTAATGTTTATATATCTAATATTGCTGGCGACACCGTCTCTGTGTAAAGTAGGCGCAGTATTATAAAATACTAAAATACTGCACCTACAATACTTAAGGCTGTGTGTGTTGATGTTTTCAGTGAATTTCGCTGTGCGTTTCTATTGTCTTATATCAAGTGTCCCTAGCTGATTATACCTACATAAAGTACGAGATACCCCACAGGTGATGCGCGTGCCTAAGCTGGTATTCTTAACAAAATAATTAATGTGTGTCATCAAGTCACAGTGAGCTTAATAATAATCGAAATTTTAGTCTCAAATCTCTTATTAGACTGTGCGCTCAAATTATTAAGAGTATGTAATAAAACAGATAAAAGTAATGATTTCATATCTTTATCTTGTATGTACCTGAGTTTTGTCGACTATAGCCGACATCGACGCTCAGGGTACGCTTGTGTTTGTCGAGTAAAGCCGATGTTGGCGTTCAAAAGATTAACTTCTAAATATTTTTGTATTGACGTAGGTAATCATTAGTCCCAGTGGGTCTTTACCTGTTTCATATGTTAAACTTTATCATATATGTTCTTTTAATATATACTGAGTCTATTCTAGACGCAGGTTATTCTAACGATAAAGCCAATACATAACAAGTAATAATTTTGATAATATAATACATAATACATAATAATATAGTTTAAACTGCAGACGAGCTAAAATGTTACTGCAATAGTCACTATAGACAGTTCTTTTTGTCATATTTTAATGTTCTACACTTCTAGTACACCCAAATATTCATATATTATTAATCATCTTATCTATAAATAACTTAACTTCATTTACATAGAAATAAACTTTGACTAAACCAAATCTAACAGCAGCAAGCCGTAAAATGCGAGCAAAAATGCGATTTGAGCCATAACTTTTGCCTGTTGCATATTCATTATGCGAAAATATAATTCGCGGCAATAGCTATTGATATAATTATAAAGCAGTTGTTAGCGAATTACGTTCAAACTGAAAAATATTGCATTCGACCGCTGAATATTTTATCAATCGTTTCACATTTTGTGAACTTGCTCAAATATGTTTAAGCAATTGTATTGTTTAGGTTCCGTACATTTATTACAACATAGTAAGCTCCATATTGTCTTATTATAATCATTATCTAGCGTATAATAAAGGTTCTTTTTTCTATGTATTTTTGTACAGTTATAATGTGACGGTGTTTTGTTTAGATGTGGGTCCTGCTTCGGTGATCGTAGGCAACTTAGTGCAGGGCAACAGGCTCGCGTCTGCCCAGGGCCGTGATATGGGCTACACAGATGATTCTGATGCTGCTCGCAAGGTGAGATGGTTTTATTATTTATAAAGCAGCCGCCTTTGAAAATAAATAGGGAAAGAGACGCTCGCGGTATTGTGGTACTGAAATGATTGTTACCATCATCGAGGTTAAGCGACATTCGGCAAAGTCTATCCGTAGATGGGTGACCGTTTGTGGCACTTTCATCTGAAGATATTTAAAGCCATTGGTCTCTGTAGGATCCTTGTTTATATTACTATCACTAGCTGCAATGCTCCCTGAGATCTCTAGCCTCTGCCATCTGTCATGTCATTATTTGACCAACTTGTATTTGTGAGACAATATACTGCATTTACTAAGTAGGTACATACACTAAAGTCCGGTCTTTAAGTCAAGTTTGAAGCCCTCTGACTTGATAAATTCCAACACCAGGGTCTGCCACAACTGTCCACTTGTTAAGAAAAAAATTAGAAAATAAAGCTCTTTTCGGAAAAAATGCTAAATTATTTTAAACCATAGTTCATAGAAGAAGTGAGTTCTGTTCCTGCAAAACTTTTATTATTGGAAACCTTCTAGTTTAGTGGTCTTTCTCTTACAACTAAATGTCAATCATTATCAGCATCAGCATCCCATTAATGTCCAGCTGCTGAGCTCGGGTCTCCTCACCTCTATCCTGAGAGCTAAGAGGTTGAAGGCCATAATCCACACACGCTAAACGTCAATATTTGTTAGAAATTAAATCAGTCATCATATTATCAGTTTTATTATTGAACTATTATATGCCTTTATATACTTACTAATATATTTCTGTTGTCACGTTTCAGTATCAGTTCATATCTCAGATCCTGCGGTGGCGCGCGCAGAGCACGTCAGACCACATTATATTCACTCTGCTCAACTCGAAGGGACAAGTGTCCAAAGTGCTGACCTGCGCCGAACTGCACAAGAAAGCTGAACGTATCGGCAACCTGCTGCTCGAGAAAGGTCGAGTGAACACCGGTGATCACGTGGCTCTCATATTCCCGCCAGGATTAGATCTCATTTGCGCTTTCTACGGGTGTCTGTACGTGGGCGCGGTGCCCGTCACCATCCGCCCCCCTCACCCGCAGAACCTACACACCACTCTCCCCACCGTGAGGATGATCGTAGACGTGAGCAAGGCAACCCTCGTGCTTTCCAACCAATCTGTGATAAAGCTCCTTCGGTCCAAGGAGGCTAGCAATGTGCTGGACAGCAAGGCCTGGCCGCTGACACTCGACACTGACGACATGCCTAAGAAGAAGCTTCCAATCCTATACCGCGCGCCGACGGCCGAGATGCTGGCTTATTTAGACTTCAGTGTATCCACCACGGGGATGCTCGCCGGTATAAAGATGTCGCACGCTGCCGTCACCTCACTGTGCCGCTCGATGAAAATCGCCTGTGAACTGTACCCGTCTCGCCATATAGCGCTCTGCCTCGATCCCTATTGTGGTCTAGGGTTCGCGTTGTGGTGCCTCAGCAGCATCTACTCGGGCCATCACTCCATTCTAATCCCACCGTCTGAAGTTGAAATCAATCCTGCATTGTGGCTGAGCGCGGTTTCTCAATACAAAGTGCGTGACACGTTCTGTTCCTATGGCGTCATGGAGCTGTGCACCAAAGGGCTCGGTAGCTCTGTGAACCAACTGAAGGCTAAAGGCATCAGTCTATCTTGCGTGCGAACATGCGTCGTCGTAGCCGAAGAGCGACCACGCATCAACTTGACCAATTCATTCTCTAAACTGTTCTCGGCCTTAGGGCTCAGTCCGCGCGCTGTGTCTACGTCATTCGGCTGCCGTGTCAACATCGCTATTTGCCTCCAAGGCGCATCTAGTCCTGAACCGTCGACGGTATACGTCGATCTCCGCGCTTTGAGAAACGATCGCGTTTCTTTGGTGGAACGAGGCAGCCCTCATTCTCTCTGCTTGATGGAATCCGGTAAATTACTCCCCGGTGTCAAAGTGATTACAGCGAATCCCGAAACTAAAGGGCAATGCGGCGATTCCCATTTGGGTGAAATATGGGTGCAGTCTCCTCACAATGCGAGTGGTTATTTCACTATTTACGGAGACGAAAGCGATTACGCCGATCACTTCAGCGCACAGTTGGTGACCGGTAACACGGGTGAAGTATACGCTCGTACCGGGTACTTGGGCTTCTTGCGACGAACAGAGATAAGTACGACGACCGCGTCAGACGACACCTCGTCGATGATGACGCGGGACAGCGACACCGAGTCTCTCGCCTCCGCCTGCGGCAGCGTCAACATCAGCCACGATTCTCACGACACACATGACGCCGTCTTCGTAGTGGGTGCTCTCGACGAGACCATCATGCTCCGCGGCATGCGCTATCATCCGATCGATATTGAGAATTCAGTAATGCGATGCCACAAGAAAATTGCTGAATGGTTTGTATTTTTTGTTCTCATATACACATCATGACGTTATAGTTATAATTATGATCAAAGGGTTCTCAAAGACTTATCTTTAATCATGTCGTATCAAATCATCGATACCGATTATTTTATACACAGTCCCGTGTATGCATATCGCCCATTTCACTCCTTAAAAATATGATAATATAATATAATTCAAAGTTCTCGGCTTACTTATTGGATATAACTTGTTTTTAGATGTACTAAACACGTTGTATGTTGTGTTTCCAGCGCCGTGTTCACGTGGACCAACCTGCTGGTAGTTGTGGTCGAGCTGGACGGTAACGATAGCGAGGCGCTGAACCTGGTGCCGCTGGTGACCAACACGGTGCTGGAGGAACACCACCTCATCGTCGGCGTGGTGGTGGTCGTTGACCCCGGCGTCGTGCCCATCAACTCGCGCGGTGAGAAGCAGCGCATGCATCTCCGCGACGGATTCCTCTCCGACCAGATAGACGCGATCTATATCGCTTACAACATGTAGGAGGGGAAGAGGCCTCGCCGCTCCCGAGCTCGGCTGCCCAGACCACGAACCCGACGTTAAACATCAACATTATTATGTGAGTGGTATTCTTCGTTTATAGCTTGATGATTCGAACTCGCTTCAATCGTTTCGGATACGTTCAACCCCTCACTCTACCGACAAGTGGTAGTCAGATCGTTATTTTACTTATTCGAGTCAGTGTTTCACAGACTTTTGTTTACGACCCCATCTCCTTTCGTGTTCTAGTAATGCGCATTGGAAGATCTAAAGACTGTTAACACGAATTATTATAAGGTGTTGCGATATTGAATATCGACTAGATTCGCAACGAGACTGATGTAAGTCTGAACTTTACTTAGATTGTTTTAACCTTGGTCCCTTGCATACGATTTAACTAAATCTTTATTAACACGTATTGATGTGGAAGGTAGGCGATCGTCGATCGTCTGACTGGCGATGACAGTGCTTCGATTAGCGATCTAGACGTACTAGTGTTTCGATTCTGCGAAACCGTCATCGAACGTGATCAATCTAACTTGTGAACTAATACTTTCTTTCCAAGTTTATATTGAAACCACCTATCGGTGCATTAATGAACTAAGTAAACGCTATGAATTCTCGCAGACGAACAGTTTACAAACGACATCTGTTACGTTACATTAGAACTATGTGTAACAAGGTGGAGTGGTTATTTCAAGAATTTTTTATCCAACAACAGATGACTCTTACTATTTTATTCTATGTCGCCATAAATTTATTATTATTTGTTGTATGACGCGGATTAAAATAATTTATAATAATTAAAAATGGCCAGTGAATTTATAACGAAACTATTAATGGGGAATTAGTCGTACGGTATTTGTTAAGAAATAATCTTTACTTATTTTAACTTTAATTTGCGTCAGTTTGAAGTTTCAATTTGCTTGTGTACCAGTGAGGCAAGTATGAGAATACTTACTAGTTCACAAGTTGACATCACCAACAATAACGTGTTGCAGAATGAACACTGTACAAGTCTGAATGTAGTCGGTTAGAAGGTATTATTAAAGGACAGTCGACGTTATATAAGTTTTAATATGACACAAATTGTTGTGATTATTGTGAATCAAATAATTTCTAATGCTAGTGTGTACGTTAAATTATGTATTACGATAATATACTTAGTATTAGTGATTATTGGAAAAACGTTTTGCATTTAAAGTGTTATTAAACTTGGTACTTTGTCGTTGGATATATTTTGGCTAAAGGTTATAATTTTGGTCAGTTGAAGTGTTTTTAGGTTCGTAAAAGATTGGATAGAGGCTTCGTTCATTTGCTGGAACTAGCCGAGAGCATCGCATTTGTGTTTATGTACTTGTGACTTGTCGTCATGTTACAGTTACTCTACAGACAAGAGTCTATTCTCGGTGTCATTCTGTGTCCAGTATCAGTGCGCACTTGCGCAACGTATGTAGTAAGCTTGTTGTAGGACCTTCCCTTGTACTCTAACTGTAACTCTTCGTGTATCGCTGTGTGGAGCTATCGATGCTTACTGAACACATCTGTTTTGTGTCTATTCAATGTTAGATCTCAAATAATAACAAATAGTAATAATTAATATGTATTGTGTATTTTAAAATGTCGTCACGAACCTTCAACAGATATATATAATCTTTATGTTCAGTTCATTCCAGACTACGTTTTGAACGATTATTACATGAAAATAATATTATTGAAAATATGTTTGTCTTTAATAGATTCCATTATTTACTTGTATTATTTTGTAATTATTTATTGCTAAATTGTACATATATTTTTGTTATTTAATTTTACGTTAAACGATTTCCTTATTTGTAACTTTTAATGTTGTTTTATATGATATTGACGATTTCAATCATAACATTATTTCAATTATCAAAATTGTATCGATCAATGATTGCATATACGTATAAGAAATAAATCAGAATATACTACCTATACATTTAGTTACATTTATGAAAATATATAATTTTTACAATTATTATGAAATGTAGTCATTAAATAAGTATACAAGTAGAATAAACTCAGTTTTATGAACAAACGTTTCTTATTTGTAATCCTTCATAATATAAGCATAGTACGTACATATGTGTAATGTTCAGGGACTGACACTCGGCGGTACCCATTCATCGTGTATACTTTAATGTAATATCTAACTAAATTAACATTTTTGTAAACGCATCGCGCACAAAATTCAGGACTACTTTTCGGCAACTGAGTTACTTTGTCAAACACTTGTTGTTTAATATTGTCGTCAGACATTATTTGTGGACTTTGTAACAGCTTTTACGGTTTGTGATTGTTTTTTCTGGAAATGAATAAATAAACGTGAATTATAGTTAAATCTATTTATTTCGGCCACCCTTCATTATAACCAGAGTACCACATTTATTTACACACATTTATTTTCTTTGGATATGTTTCCTTAAGTAAATATAAACAGTAGATTGGTAATATTTTTAACAAAAACAAAACTCCTCTTTAACAACAAGGAAAAGTTGTTCTACAATTTCACAAACTGTATTCATAATATACATACTTAGTAATAAACAAAAATGTTTGATATTTTATGTTTGTTACACACCTAGGGTTGCCAACTATACTGTTAACAGGGAACGCGGCCTGCTAGGAATTTAAAAGTTAGGTATTCGGAGAAACTAGCCGTCGCACTTCGCCCTTAACTCAAGTCTGCAAGCGTAAAGTGTGATAGAGACAACTGTAGCTCAGACAGATAATAAGATAAAAAAAATTACGAGATTGACGTTTCGTATTCCCCTATTTTCTCCTCGTAAATTGAGCCGATTCAATTATTTTTTACATCAAAAATTCAGAAAGAGTATGGCTAGATTCCTATTATTTTTTTAATGTTAATAACATAGAATTTGTCTAGCAGTCCTCTAATCACGGCAGTAAATATGGCAATTTTAGCAATATTTGGAGGGTCATATCTTCTTTACTAATTAGTTGTTGAAAAAAGGAAATGATAAGGACATGTTTACAGCTGACCTTGAATTTTCGAAATAATAAAAATTGCTATATAGGCATTAGTCAGGGAGAAAATAGGGGAATACATTTGTATGAAGAATCGAATGCCGGGTTCCCTCTTAATGAAGTATTATAACATTATTATATATAACATTATTAATAGTATAATTCTATTTTTCACTACATTATACAAATACTACTATGATACTGTTGAACAAAAATAAAGTATATAAAATACTGTTTTCACCATCAGAATGCATAATTAACACTATAAAGGTACCCTTCCGAGGAGCAGGAGGCGGTGCCGCGGCAGCATTGCTGCGCAGCAGTGCAGCTTTCCGCGGTGATTCCGATCTAGACAGCAGTGCTTAGCTTAGCTAGTAAATTTATAGTTATGCGAGAAACTCTAAAAAATATGTATTTAAAACATTAAATAAATAAATTAGGTACTGTTTATTTTTCTAAAATACTGTTTGTTTTTCTTCGAAGACTTAATTTAACTTTAATTTCTTGTAAAAAAGGTTGGCAACCCTTACAGCCCTTATTTATATATAATATATATTATAAATATAATCTAATACATCAACAGCTAATTAATATTGTCTATTTCAGTCAATTATTTTTGTGATAACAATAGCAAGTATTCAGTGCGCTAGGAATTGTCCTAACCTAACCCACTGCACTAAAGTACTAACACTTAACACACAAGCACCGCCTGTTTTACTCGTGTACCTGAAATCAGAATTCAACATCAACTATTGGCAAACTGATTGTTTAAAGCTGTATCCTGTCTGATAACGTTATTACAATCACATTAAATGCACTTCCAGATATTTACCTAAACCTTGTTTGTTTGTTTATTTGAATGCTAGGATCTCAGGATCGGATCGGATAGATCTCTCAAAAATATTTTATTATTGCATAGCCCATTTATGGAGGAAGATTATAAGCTATATAACACCACGCTACGGGTATAAGGAGCTGAGCAGGGGCCAAATAAAGAACGAGGGGAACAAAGCCCCCCGGGACTTCTAGTTACAAAATATGTGGAGTTAGAAAGTTAAACGTAGGTATAATCTGTAGTTTTTATAAGAAAAAGAAATTATAAATAATTTAGATTGTAATCAGTCCTCAAAAAGGTCTCGGTGTTATCGGGCAACATACGAACTCACAAACTTTCCCTCTCTATATTGTGTAGTTAAGACCAATAATTTACACGACAGGATGGCCTTAAGATTGGGAGCAACAATTCCACACACATAGTTGTGTTGTGGTCTTGTTGTGCTTTTAAGGCGGGATGACCAGAAATTATTTAAGAAATTACAGTTGACCAGTTACCAGTAGCATGTCGCAGCGTAGCATTGTATCCACAATGGAATTTTGGTTAGGTTAAGCAATATAGATTAAGAGAATTGTTTAAACTAAATACCTACCCATATCTTAGGGCGGCCCGCAAGATCTTTTTCTGGAGTTCCAGCTACTGGTTCTTTTGGTTCAGTTGTCGAATTATTGTCCGTTGTATTCCCATGAGGGGTTCTCCGGAAAGGGAGATCTTATTAACGGTGGGGTATCTTCGAACACGTCGATCCGGGATACGACGGGTATCCCGTTGTCTGCATCGATAGAATGGTACTTGTCCCTGAGTCGCTGAAATCTGTCTGATCTCGTTCCACGGCTTATAGAATTATTTAGGAGCCAGTTAATCTCATCTTTTATCCATTGACTTTGGGCCATATCTGTATCTTCCCTTTCCTACGGTAAGCTTTGCATTAAACGGCATCCTTATATAAAAATGTGAAAGTTAGGACGGGTGAATGGATTACAGTCTAGAATTTACCGATATGCCATGCCACGCTGCCGTAGCCGCGGGCGAAACCTAGTATTAGCATTTAGCCTTCAATAAGATATTTAGTGACTGCAGTGGGACTTAATGGGTTGCTGATGAAGATGATGAAGATATTTAGGCTTGTCTTCCGATTCCGACGTACGGTTCTCTTAAGTATATCTGTACGCTTGAGTGACGTACCCGACCCCCCGTCAGAGTAACAAGAAGGCAATTCCGTCAGCTCGCCGTGCGGTGTGGTGTCCCATTGAAAATCGTGATAATAATATCTGTACGCTCAACCGGTATGTACACGACCCACGTACGTGGAGGAGAAAGGCAAGCCTAAAGTGCCCCATAGACTATCAGTTCGCCTGACGATGACAGCCTGTCGGTAAAGCGAGGGAGGTCGCCTATTGGCTACTGCGATTCGGCATAGCCAATAGGCGACTTCCACGATTAACCTACAGACAGTCATCGTCCGGCGAACTGATATTGTGTGGCACCCTTAAGAACAGAACCGATATACTCTAGTACATTTTTCGGCATCACAGGAACGTGCTACTGATACTCGGGGGCATTCAATTTGTGAAAACTCCGGAGAATGACGGCCTGTTAGTAAAGCGCGGAAGGTCGCCTATTGGCTTCTGTGATTCGGAATAGTCATTAGGTGACCTTCGGCGCTTAACCGACAGGCCGCCATCGCCATCGTCCGGCGATCTGATAGTGTGTGGCGCCCTTTAAAGTATAGACTTTTAGAAAGTGGGTAATGATAGCATTGTGGGTAATGCTATCATTACCCACCCATGTTTCTGGGACATAACATACTTTGACAGGTATAATATATTTCACCTGGGAGCAATTTTTCAGATATTGCAAGGCACAACTAAGATGGGCAATTTCTAGCTGGCCGTCTAGAATAATTTACCCACAAATAAAATTGATGATTTTGACCATTTGATTTTCCTTAGAATAAGTTGTAGGTACATAAATAATGTTCCGCTGCACTTACTTTAAGATAGTTCCTCTTTGACTCTGAAACAAATTTTATGCGATAAGTCAAACGCACGAACATCGTTGTACCTACAGTGATTTTAAGAACATATGAAGAAACTGTTATCATTTTTCGATTGATTCGAGTTCGATTGATCAAAATATTATAGCGATTGTGTAATCGAACAAAAGAATGTCGAAACTGAAAGTAGGGCTAAGGCCCACGATCTCTATTCGTTAGAGACAGGTGCTAACTTCTTCAAAGCAGAGACGTATGAGAAATGTACATACTCGTATACATATTAATCAAGGCGTTTCAATACCGGCATTACAAGTTAGAAAAAGGGTTCTACCTGACCTTCTATCTGAAGACCGATCAAAGAGCAAATTACTTTTACTAAATAAATGAAAGGATTGCATACTCACTTAAATAGGCCCCAGAAGAGCCAACGGCTCTATTAAAACCAGCGGCTGTCAGGTTATCTGTGGATAGAATACACAAAAAATATTAATACCTTTAGTTAATAAGCAAAAACTTCAATTTGTGGCTTCGCCCATAATGACCAACGGGAATGCATCATTAAATTCCTCGGGGAGCTTTTATTCCGTAAAAGAACTTGGGATCACTACTTAATTTCAGGAATTACCACATACCTATATCCAAACTTAAATAGTATACTTATTACTAACTTCCGCGCGCTTTGCTCACGTAGTTTGTAGGTAAAAATATAAATTATAGATATTTATTAGTCCGTTATTATTATTATTAAGTAAATGAGCACATTCAGACTGACTGTTAAATAGGTACCTAGGAAGAGATGAAGAAGGACCAGTCTACGATTTTCAAAGCTCATGGGCTTAAAATGTTTTAAGCGCGACTCATAGGAAGGTAATTGTTTTGCCATGTTACACTGAAAGATAGATAATAATAATAAATAATATAATAATAAAAGTATTTTTTGGACCGACTCTTGACGTCGTTTATTTATTTCATAGTAGGGAGGTCCAGCCCACGCTACAGTATTCTAAGGCCGACCTTACAAGAGTGTTAATCACCGATATTTTACAAGAGAGGCGTTTGAACTGCCTACTATTAGATAGGTAGGTAGCTCTCTGTTACTGTGTTATCAATGTCAATATGGAAACGAAGCTTGTTATCTACATATATGTACCCCAAGATCAAGAATGAATTCCCTCTCTTCAATTATACGGCTATTGATCGTGTAAACGTGAAAATGGGATCCTTTTGACACTTTTCAGTATTTAGTAATATTTTATTAGTAATCCACCACTGGAAAAAGGGAATCAAAATCCTCTTGTAGTTATATTTGTTTTTGAGATTTTTCAACGCAACCGTGGAGCTAGTTGTTACATTAGTTATCCTTCAAGGACTTTCTAGAGTCCGTAGTCTGCGCAGGCCTTATTTGGAAAAAAATAAAAATAAATCTAAATTTACCAACTGATGGACCGGCCCCGGCAACTGTGTTCAAAGGTGTAAAGGCTGGTTTATAACCATTATAGAATTCCACAAATTGCTTTCTCTCTTCTAAAGTCTGATATGAACGTTCCACTGCGGAACAAAACAGAAAAATAAATGAACCTTTAATTTAATTTTTTATTATTTTTATTATTAAACTAAGTAGGCTCAGACAATACACTTCCCCTAAATTTCATCAATATACATCAAGTAGTTTTTGAATAAAATGCCTGTGACATACGGACGGTCATGACGAAACTATAAAGGTTCCGTTTTTGCCATTTTGGCTACAGAACCCTAAAAAGAAGTCGTAAGTACTATTTGCTTCCTTATAATCTAAAACAAAAAATACTTTTCACAATTACGACATAATTTTATCACTTAGGTACAAACTGGTGTTTCTGTGAACCCCTGAGGTGTTCTAAATAGGACATTAATTTATTCTATCGCCATTTCCGTCCTTTCGCTGACGGGTAAATTGTGTGATCCCGTCAATTATTTCAAGCAAAAGTCATTCGTGGTAGGTAGGTTCGATATTTTGCCAAAATATGTATTTTTTAGTTTCTATTCCATGTTCTGTGTCTACTACGCACGTGGACCATAATACACTCACACATTTAAATCTCAGTTGTTGAGGGTTCAGCGCGACGGCAATAGCTACTTCAAATACCTACTTTTCAAATTTCTCACAGACCGCGTCCCCTCTTAACCCTGACCTCCCTGCATGCAATGACTATTTTCGATAAGTTAATAGTTCGATAAGTTGAATGCTTGAAGCTAAGGGTCAGGGACTCAGGATGCAATATCCCTCATACAAGAGTGTCTTCAGTCCAGCAGTGGACTGTAATACTTAATATCACTGAATATTTAGGTAATATGGCGTAAAACTGTTCAGCTATGAGCACTATCATAGTACATTTATACTATGGAACTTGGTTAATGACGGTTGTACCTTTTACATCAACAGCTTCATGTATAAACCTTGCGTGTAGTGGCGAGCATTATACAGGGTGTATACGACGGTACGATATTAAATGAAACCACGTGTAGCATGTGATGTTAGAAGGCTATACCAAAAAAATTAAACAGAAATTTGCAATAGTTTAGACGCAAATATACCTACTTTCTTTATGTCACAGTTGTTCACAGTTTTAAACAACCTGTAGGTATTTACGTTGATCGTATGTTGTCATTACGTCATTCAATTCATTTAAATAACTCTGACTCTTTCATAATTATTATCTTATCTCTTACTCTGTTCCGCACTTTTGTCGTCGTCATGTCGAAAACGTCATGATAGAAAAATAATGTGTATGTGTTTTATCTTAAATTTTTCGACTTTAAATAATATGTAGCTTTTTTTTTAATAAGTTTTATTAGAATATGTTTATAAGGGCTAACACTGGCTGCCTTATCATTTAATGTCGTATCGTCGTATACACCCTGTACATTATATTGGAGTGTTTCCTTCCTTGGTTTAGCCGTAGCGTAGTTGTAAGGTACGGCTGAACATGAGTAAGTTGCGATAAACTGTCAACTTAACCCTACATGGAACAAAATATACATATTTATACGATCCGTAATGGTGAAGGAAAACATCGTGAGGAAACCCACATACCCTAGAAGAAATTCTATGAATATGTCTGATCCACCAACCCGCACCAGGCCAGCGTGAGTGGATTATGGCCTAAAACCCTCTCAGCTCTCTAGTGAGGAGAGGAGACCCGAGCCCAGCAGTGGGACTTAATGGGTTGCTGATGATACCGCCGCGACCAAATGTACGATTTATACCCAATAGCAATATTTATAACACTAGCTGTTGGGAGGAGCTCCCGTGGAACTTTGTTTAGCCACTACTCAGTGCCTATTGGTCGTAGCGTGATGTTATATACAGCCGCATAAATATGCTATCCAACACTTAAATAAATTTCGAGTCAAATGACTGTTCCTTAGATTAGCGCGTTCAACTAAACGAACAAACATTTTGGCTGTATAATATTAGTATATCGATAATATTACGAATATATTAGCATTGCGCTTACTTACCAGTGGGCAGGCTGGATACTGGAATCGGAGAGCGCATATCACCTTGAGCTATAACAAAAATAATCATAGGAGTTAATGGGTATTGCACACAGTAGCTCAAATTTGATGGTCACACCATGAGTATGAAACAAATGTTGTGAATTGGTGGACAAAACATCTATTAAGCTACAAATATATTATGAAGCTTGTTGCAATAGAAGCAGCTATTCTTACCAAAAATTAACACGAATGGTCAAAATCGGGACCATTTTTCGTACTCTCATCGTGTCACACTTTATAATAATATAATAATAATATTCTACCACATTCACACAGCGCCATCTAGTCCCAAAGTAAGCTATTATATTTGCTTGTGTTATGGGTACTAAACAACTGATATATTACTTAAATACATTTTTTTTTGTAAATACATACATATTATAGATAAATTACACCCAGACACAGAACAAACCTTCATGCTCATCACACAAAGATTTGTCCTGGGTGGGGATCGAACCCACGACCTCCGGCTTAGCAGTCATTATATAATTACTAAATACCTACATACCTTACATTAAAACAATCTTTCTCCGACAACTACTGCAACATGTCTGTCACAACAGTGTCGGAGGAAAGGAGAATCAAATCGTGCCCCTATTATCTTTAGGATGACATTGGAACTATCCCACACTCTGCGCACCAGTGACGCGCACCGTTTACTCATGTTCGCATGAAAGCAGTCAGTGCGCGCCTCCGCAAATATGCCAGAGGCACTGCAAAAGCGGGGCAGCCCCAAAACCACCCTCAAAGCGTTATTGAACAGGATGCGGAGAGCGTTGTATGTAACTACGTTTGTTATAATCTGCCCACAGGCTGGATGTGTAGTAGTGACGTACAATATGCTCTAAATAGTGTAATTTTTACCGCCTGTGAGCATCGCGCTATCGGGGCTATCATGTTAGCTCTAATGGACAACGCTCTCCGCTCCCGCTCAATGTCTGCATTGTCCTTGAGGTCGTTTGTTGGACAACCTCTAGGGGCACACCGTTTAACAATACCGGAGGTAAACCATGCATTTACTTTGTTTACATTGTATTTTAGACCGTGTCCACTCGCATACTCCTTACAGATGCGTATCAGTTTCCTCAGATCTCAGATCGAAGCACTCAGCAAAACAATATCGTCAGCGTAACTCATATTGTTAATACATACGCCATCAATATGGCAACCGACGTGCTGGCCTCCGGGAGCTTCGATCAGATCGTTAATAATATACACGTTGAAAATAATACCCACCTCTGAAATACTGGATCGGTATTGCCAGTTTACCGTTGGTTTTTATATAATTAATTTATTGTTAGTTACAAATTATTTATTTGAAGAATGTTACCTATTCCAATTGTTACTAAAATTGTGTCAAACTAAAATATTTTGTTCTAATTACGTAAAATAAAATAATATAAGTTGGTTTTATTTAAGTGAATATTAGTAGAGGTCGCACACTTAATAATATTTTGGTTGATTTGTATGGAAACTGGACTTTTCAAGGAAAATCATCAAAACATCGACTTTTTGCACTTTATAACTTTGTAGTTGGTGGTGAATGGGGTGTTTAGGGGCCGCAGAGGGGGACGAAAAACACGTTATTTTTACGCTCAGATGCACCGTTTCAGAGTGTCGTCAGTTTTTATAATTATTATTTCTGATGCAGTTTTTTGAGCACAATGCGAAAATCGCGGGCGAGGCTGGGGCCGGAAAGCTTGTATTTCTACAAATTCTAATAACAATTTAGGACTTTTTAATCCCGGTATTAAAATCGATATACCGGTACTTTAGAGGTGGTATTATCCACTCTATGTTACTTACTTCCCCGCAGTTTAGGTAAATATGCACTGGAATATCCGACCTCTAGTAATAATAACATACAAATCGCCCAAAATCCTACAAAAATAATCTTTTAATTACTATTTTGAATTTAAAACACATTAAGCTACAGACACACGATTTTTGGTACTTTAGATTTGAGTAGTAAACGGCTTGCTTTTTGGATGATTGTTGGACACAACGACGGCAACCAATTACAAAACTCTATTCGGTTGAATGACAGTCGTAAATCGATAATATTATAAATAGCATTGCGTTTACTTAGCAGTGGGCAGGCTGGCCACTGGAATCGGAGAGTACGTATCGTTTTGAGCTATAACAAAAATATTGTTAGGTGCTAATTCGTTCATATAAATAAAAGGCAAACGTATTAATTAGTCTATACTAGTACAATTACTAATTCTGTGTCTATACGTATCTGACGAAGGGTAATTAGCATGCCCCAAATTACTCGAACTTTGATATGAAGATAAACCAACCCACAAAAGTCCCACTGTTTAGCACTTGTGACTTAGTGACGGGAATTTGGCCTGCAATACCATGCTGGCCAGACTCTGCTCTGTCTGTTTAAGGTGACTCCCTTAGTCGCCTTTTACGACACCCACAGGTTCAAATGGGGTAGAGACGTAATTATCATCATCATCATATCAGCCCAACGACGTCCACTGCTGAACATAGGCCTCACCTAATTTACGCCACTGCGAACGGTCCTGTGCCGCCTGCAACCAACGGCCGCCCGCCACCCTGACCAGGTCGTCGGTCCATCTCGTGGGGGGCCGTCCCACGCTGCGCCTTCCAATATCGACAACTTTAGTTCTCCTGCGGATCTCCTCATTTCTGATTCGATCACGCAGAGACGTAATGTAAGTAGGTATTCTTAATCCGTCACTACACGGATATAGGCATAAGTATTATAGTAGTTCTCACGTACCTGACGATGCGATTCTAGAAGGCGCCGCCATTCTCGGACCTTGATATGAGGACAAATTAAAATGTAATTATTATAAGAAATAGTCAAAATTAATTATGAATGAAAATGAAACTTATCGAACAAAGTAGGTATAAAAACAACTAACTAAATAACTAGGCTACAATAACTAGAGCTATATACATAGGTATAGTAATAATAAAAATCGAGCCGCAAAAATGACTTTGTTTGTCAAGGCAGCTAATCATGCTAGCAAACGATTTCTAATCCGTGCCAATTTAAAGAATATATTGTTATTATTCTAAAGCAATAGGTAATGAATAAAAACCTGACCACAGAGCTCAGTTTGTTCGTGCTGCATATTGAAAGACCGACCTCGTTTCACCCCCTATTCCAAAGTAAAAGTCGATAACATTTAATATTTTTTATGAAATTAAAATACCTAGGTTGATAAGCAGCGTTTCAAAATATTCTGAATTTCTAATAATGTACTGCTGTACAAAACAAGCTTTAAAAGTTATGAATTACCTACGTAAATCCTTATTAAAATATACAGGCGGCAAATTCAAACTCTTGAATACCATGGTGCCAGAAAATTGCAGCCAAGGTGTTCATAATGTTAACAATTACTATAATAATATAATACTCAGCACAGTGACATAATAAATCATCATCATCATCATCAGCAACCCATTAAGTCCCACTGCTGGGCTCGGGTCTCCTCTCCTCTAATTAGAGAGCTGAGAGGGTTTAGGCCATAATCCACTCACGCTGGCCTAGTGCGGGTTGGTGGATCAGACATACTCATAGAATTTCTTCCAGTGTGTGTGGGTTTCCTCACGATATTTTCCTTCACCGTTAGCAGATGGTAAGTCACTTGACTAGTACATATAAATTCCACAAAGTGGAATCCACATTGGTACTGCCGGTCGGGATCGAACTCGGACTGCGTGATTTGCACGCCGCCCGGTCCCTTATCCATTCAGCCACCATCGCTTATAATAAATATAATTGCTTAATTTGGAACTGGCACTGTGTGAATGAGGTAAAATATTATTATTATAGTGCTCAGGTAGTGTTACTAACAGAATTTTTAATAATATTGTATGTATGTTAGTCTGTAAGGTATGTATCTATGTGACTTTGTTTCACGATACGAAATATTTTTTTATAACAGTTTTAAATTTATTTGCAAAAAAGCGGTTGAAAATGGGATTTTTACTAGTTTTTACCGATAAATAATCGGCTTTTGGGCACCATTCCTCAGAAGTCACTCTTCAATCAGTATATTTATAAGATCAGCAATCAAACCTACGAATATCAGGTCGTTTTTTAAATACTTTAGGTATAGGGTATGAATTATAACAATTTCAAATTACTTAGGTCAAATCATCATAAATATCAAATCAACATCAAAGGTGTTTTCATGTATACCTACTGCACTCGTCGCAGAACTGTGTAGAAGTACCAAATTACCCGTATTTGGAAAATAATTGCTAAATATGTATTAAGTAAGCATGTTTTAACACTTAACACAATTACTTTTCACAATATTATCTTATTCTTAACACTGTAGTTACATTGTTTACATGTATGTGTGTATAAACACCTTGGTCGACACGGTCGCGGTCGTAGCGTGATGCTCTACAAACCCTTCCTATATAAACAAGCTATCCAACACGAAGTTCAACCAAACAAAAAAACTCTTGAAGATATATACAATATTATAAAAATATTAACATAGTGCCTACATACCAGTCCGCTGACTGGTAGATTGAAACGGAGGGCGCGTACCAGTTTGAGCTATAACAAATATATTTTATACAATTAGTTCGTGAGATCCTAGCGTTCAACCAAAGAAACAAACAAACTCTTTATCTATTAGTAATGTAGAATTAATACTATGACAATTTTAACATAAGGCCTACATACCTCTGGGGTTGCGGATTACTCTATACGAACAGCGCATACCATCTTGAGCTATAACAAAACTTCCATATGTAATAGAAATTGACATGTTTATATCAATAGTAAGTATACGTATAATAGTAGTACACACGTACCTGGTGAAGAGAATTTGGCAGTCCTCCCCGTAGTTGGACCTTGGTATGAGGCTGAAATAAAATAGAATTATTTTAACAAATAATCAAAATTAATTATGAATGAAAAGGACTACTCTTCCTTGCAAAGAAGAAAAGCCGCAAACATTACATAAGCAACGGGAAAAACGCTAGTTAAGTTACTAAATTAAGATACAATTTCCCGTGCGCTTGACATGGAGTTATGCCGTTCTTTTTTGGTAGGGCAGTACTAAAGTCTAAACTATCTAAATTCTAAAACTAGGCTACAATAATTATTGTAGCCACTTTCTTTGGTTAAACAATAAATGTCTTTGGGTCCCTGACTGGCCTGTTGGCGTAGTGGTTAGTGACCCTGACTGCTAAGGTCGTGGGTTCGATTCCCACCCAGGACAGATCTTTGTGTGTTGAGTCATGTTGATTGTTCTGTGTCTGAATGTACTTTATCTTTAATACTATGTCATGTAAGTATTTACAAAAAAAAAAGAATTAACTATATCAGTTGTTTATAATTGCTTAGTTTGGGACTAGATAGCGCTGTGTAAATGTGTGAAAATATTAACATTATATTATTATCCGTGTTAGCTGTATTCTGTCATTTATGTATGATTTTATGAGATTCTGGACATTTCCACTAACACCTTATGCCTAAAATTTATTAATTATAATTCATGATCTACATTGTGAAAAGCTTTTGTAAGATCCATGAAAACTGCACATGACTGTCAATCTTTATTCATTTATATCATATTGGACTGTCTCCTTGGTCGACCTAATGAATGCAACCTAATGAATGATTTATAAAACACTAAATTTTGGCGGCTACTCAGCACCTATTGGTCGTAGCATGATGTTATACAGCCTTTAGACTAGTTTAGAGTTCCTTTATGAATAGGCTATCCAACACTGAAATAGACTGTTCTTTAAATAAACGCGTTTCACCTTACAAACAAACACTTCAGTTTTATAAAATTACTATACTTACCTATTGATAATAATTTAACTGGTTTAACTGCGTGCCAAATTTAGTAAAATAGATACCCAAAAAAATACATTTGCAACCCAAAAAAACTAAAATCTGTTAACCGCTTACCATCAGGCGGACCGTACGTCTTTTTGCCACCGCTGCACCGTCGTCGTGGTATAAAAAAATACTATTTTATACTTGGACGTTACCCATTTAATTTAAGTATTGTTAGTCAAATTAAGTAAATTATTTTAATAATCAATCCAAAATTTGTAAATGGTGAAAACATCTAAAAATAATCACGAAGACTAAGGCGGGAGCGAAGCGAAGCGAGCTCAGGCTTCTAACCTGTCGATTCCGCGGTCCGCCCAAACTTATTTTTGGTAACATTAATTTGTAGACAAAATCTTATTTTGGTGAACCCTTGTTCCCTTTTATATAAAAATATTCAAAGTGACTAACTACTTACCATTCGGAAACGGAAAGCGCACTCTGCCTTGAGCTATAACAAAAATATGCATAAGTATTAAAATTTATATATTTATATCAATGTTAAATAAACGTACAATACCTAGTATACGTAATATACTCGGACCTTGATATTATTATGAGGATAAAATAAAATGTAATTATTATAACAAATAGTCAAAATTAATTATTAATGAAAATCAAACTTATTGAACTAAGTATAAGAAAAACTAACTAATAAACTAGGCTACAATAACTAGAGCTACATACATAGCAAAAATTAAAATCAAGCCGCAAAAATGACTTTGTTTGTCAAGGCTCATCAATCATGCTAGCAACCGATTTCTAATCCGTGCCAATTTAAAGAGTATATTGTTATTATTCTAAAGCAATAGGTAATTAATAAAAACCTGACTGAATATTGTATGTATGTTAGTCTGTAAGGTATGTATCTAGGGTAAAGTCGCCTAATATCGACCACTGCCTAATATCGGCCATTTACACTCTTTTTGAAATAATTTTTAAAATCTGTACTATAGAAGAGAACTATCTGTATAACTATCTGTACTATAGAAATGATACCTTATTTCATTGAGCAAGAGACTATTAAATATGGCTGCCATCAAACGTCGTTTGGACGCTCAGTGAAAAAATGTTTGTAGTCCTCCTGTACGAAAACCCGAATTTCGGGACAATTCGTAGTCAGATTAACGAAATCAGCTATGGGTGGGAAGTAAGTTTTATACATATTTTTGTTATTTCAATGTCTAATGAATATTTATATCGTTAATTTGATTAATTTACTAACTTGTGAGAAAGGAATAATATTGTTATTTTATTTATTTTATTAAATATAAGCCCGGCCGAGGTTAGGGATTAAAATGAACTAAAAAACGTTAAACCGGCCTAGTGGCCGGTACATTTAATCGAACCTTGCCTAAATTCGGCCTCTTCGTTACTCCAACATTCACCAGCTGTGGTGGATAAAAGGTGCAAACTATTGCTCTGGCCATGGCGGTCAATTCATGAGAGATGTGTTTCTTACTGGTGCATCAGTCAGTATTTAGAATTTATCTAAATATTCGGCAATAATTAAAATAGCCGCTTCGGTTGTCAAATGTAAATAGTCATTACTGTTTTTACTGTTTACCTAACTCGTTTCTTAGAACATTACTTCAATTACATAGTTGTGACTATTTTTACTTACAGAATATGCTCAAACTACTAGCTACTACTAGCCTCACAATCAAATTGCCGAAGATCCAAAAAAAATAAGCAAAGGGATTGCAAAAAAAAATGATGAATCAGAGTTTATACACTTAATTACAATATTCATTTTATTTGCATTTATCTTAATCAGTTAAAAATCCTATTTAAATTATAAATATAAGTTATATAATACGAATGGGTATATGGATTTATTATTACCAGAGGGCTTAAACTTCTCATTTATATATTCAATTTATAAAACAAGAAATCTGTTAATGCGGGTAGTTTTTTAACATATTATAGCTATTTTTAATTAAGATTATGCTTGGTTCCCTCCTAAGTAATGATATGCCGATATAAGGCAACCAAACGGACGATTTTTGGCATGAAAGGCCGATTTAAGGGGTTTTTGACAACTCTGCACAAAAAAATTAATAATAAAAAAACTGGGAATAAATTGGACAAATTAAGATGAAATAATGAATAATTAACAAACGTATAGCATAAAAATACCCCAAGTATGTATCAAAGGCCAGGCATATTAAAGAAAAATGCAGTTATATTCCGAAAAATGTTGACATGGCCGATATTTAGCGCATTTACCCTATGTGACTTTGTTTCACGATACGAAATATTTTTTTAAATATATTTGCAAAAAAGGTCGAAGCGGTTGAAAATGCGATATTTACTAGTTTTTACCGATAAATAATCGGCTTTTGGGCACCATTCCTCAGATGTCACTCTTCAATCAGTCTATTTATAAGATCAGCAATCAAACCTACGAATATCAGGTCGTTTTTTAAATACTTTAGGTATAGGGTATGAATTATAACAATTTCAAATTACTTAGGTCAAATCATCATAAATATCAAATCAACATCAAAGGTGTTTTCATGTCTACCTACTGCACTCGTCGCAGAACTGTGTAGAAGTACCAAATTACCCGTACTTGGAAAATAATTGTTAAATACCTATGTACTAAGCAAGCATGTTTCAACACTTAACACAATTACTTTTCACAATATCATCTTACTCTTAACACTGTAGTTACATTGTTTACATGTACCTATATACACACAGTATCAGTGGCGAAGACTCCCTATACCTAACTCGATTCCTACCGGCTTCCCTTTGAAAAATTACAACCAATACTGTGACCTATTACTAAATTATGTACTCACACTCACACAACATAATTTAAATAATTATAATAAACAACAATTAATTAGATCCTTGTGACGTCCCTTATCGAGGGCAACAACCTGGCAACAAGTGCGCCGAATTAGTTCCAAATAACCCGATTTTCATCGAGTTATTGGCGGCGCCGCCGCTGCTCTGCAACATTTGTTTGACTGAGTTTGACAAGTATGACATTGAACTGCATTTGTCAAATCAAAACTTGTGCGCAGTCCGTCATTTCTAATGTTTAAGTTTATTAGTTTTTGTATCAGCATTTTAAATTCTAAACTATATTTATTGTTTATATTTGTGTAAAATAGTGATTGATTAGTAGGTAATAAGATTGTGTAGGTAGTGAATATAAGTGATTTGTGCTTTTGCCATCTAATATTTGTTGTTGTTGTTATCAGTTACTGGTAGGTAAGTGCCTAAGCGTTATATTATTACAATTTTAATAGATAGAAAGATTTTTAAGTGGTAGAATGGCAGCGATAATAGTCGTAGATTGTTGTCTGTAAGGTTATTTGCTGAGTGAGGAGACATGTTCTTCAAAGTTAAGTTTTGAAAGTAAAAAAAACATTTTTTTTTTTGATTCAGTTAGGCTTCAGGCCGCGCAGGTTCAGATATTAAATGACTATAATTTACAAACAAAACTATGTTTTCTTCAAACATTGTGCCATTTTTTTATAAGAAGTAATAATTACCAATGCTCACAGGCATACTGTAATGGACTCTCATTAAATTTTAGAACAAGGTTTTTCAAAACAAAATGTGATTGGTCTTTCTAGAGATAATGCAATATTCCAAATGATTTAACGAATTGAAAACAAATTGCCGTCATACATGGGATACATGTTAAAAAAATCGTCACCATCTAGCGGAACTAAATAATAATAATAATATTTATAATAATAATATATCATTTTGGTCTATGCGTCGCCAAGTTTGTTTTGTGCTTGGAAATGTTCTAGAGAGAAAAATATTTTTTAAATGTTTGGATGGTAAACTAAACTACAAAACAAATTTAATATAAATACCTACCTAGACTGTTTATTTTTTATTTGGGAATTCATATTGATACCTCATAAATTATGACTATTAAAATAGGTATAAGTACATGATCATATTTTTTACCAAATAGTGGGCAAATTTGCGCGCGGGTTGTGGCGACAAGTACCTCGTTGGATTATGACGTAAATTTAACCGCGCGGGACAGACGTTTAGTTAAAGTGGTTAAATACCTATATTGCATTCAACACGTTTCGGTTGTTGCAGGGCAGGGTAAGAATTTTTTACTCCGGCTTACCTTTTATAAAAATCCACCCTTCGCCAATGCACAGTATTTCGAATAGAACAAGCTAGCTAGACAAAAGTCATTGTCGAATTTCCCGGAAATAATTACCGGAGCTCGTAGTCACATACCTACCTATATGTCACAAATTCCAAGAATCGTTTGCACAACTAAAAGTGATAATTAGATAATGAGGGCAGTATATAAAGAAAGGGTAAAAAAATTACTTGTTTATTGCATTTTTGCGCTTACCGAAGTAACATTATAAGTCAGTGAGTTTAAGTTTTTTTTAAATTATTAGTGATGGATCTTCAAGCTAAAGGTATGTACTTTTTGATTATAATTAGTTTTTAAATAAATATTGTCTTAATTTTTTTAAAACAGCTCTAGTTTACGTAATTTTGTTAGTTTTCACATTTTTTTGCTTTCATTGGACTTGAAACTACTTGTACCCGGGCTAGAAAATGCATATATGATAGGCATATCTATTAGCTTTTAGATTTTAGGTATTTTAGCCTGCGCACTTGAGTGCAACTTTATTTTGAGTTAGTCCCGAGTCGTCACTGTTCCGCTTCGTCATCAAAAATTTTGCCCATACTAAAAATCCTGACTCGTCACTGTTTAAAAATATATTTTTTTTATTAAATATTCGTGTCCCGTTTCGTCACCACTATTTAATATCTAATTAAAAGGCACAGTTTGCAAGAAAAGCTTATGGTGGTATATTGTTTAACGTACGGTTTGATTTTTGTAACTTAATATATATGTAAGTAATGAATCACTTAAATAAAAAAGTATAGAATACTAGCGCGCGGGGCTACCGTCGTTCTTTATTTGGCCACGGCTCAGCACCTATTGACTGTAGTGTGATGTTATATTGCTTATAACTTTTCTCTTTAAATGGGCTATCCAACACTAAAAAATACCCCTAGATCCTGAGATACTAGCGTTCAACCAAACAAACAGACAAACTTTTCAGCTTTATAATATACTAGAAGTCGCGCAGGGTTCGCTCCCGTCGTTCTTTATTTCAAAGACACTCAAAATATAAGTATATTTTGAGTGTCTTTAAATGAATATTACATCACTGAAGACCTCAAAGACCATGTAGACATAGAATGGAAATGCAAGGAATGGCATGCATTCCCAGCATTCCATGCACAGAAAACATTAAATGCCCTGCGTGTTCAATATAATAATTATTTTAGAATGTTGTTGGGGATGTTGTCGTTTTGCAGCGCGTCCAACATATTCGCAGAAGAGAAGGTTCATGCAGTCTGACGAAAAAGATCGGCCTGGATATTGTACCGGATTCGCGGCAGTCCCAATAGTATTCTAAGAGAGTAGTAGTACCTGGACGATATCAGTCACCCGTAATTAGGCACATTATTATTAGTAAAGAAAGCCTTACATGGTCATTTTCATAAATTAAATAGATAATTGAAAATTAATTAATTATTGATTTTATGAACTTAATAATTCATTTGCTTTTTATGTAATCTGGAAGTATGCATTCTTACTAACAATAGATTTTTAAGTTATAACTATTTATTAACAATTTTTGGACCCAGTTGTCTTAAATAAAGAAATAAATCATTATTTATAATCACAGCTATATTGATTTTATAAAAAATCTTAGAACCCACACTGGTTAATTCGGAAGTGTTGTGTAAGACTGAGGCTTTGAATGCCTGGAAAATGGCTTGCCCAAATACTTTGTTACCCACTAACCCATTTTCTCAGAAGCAGTGGGACGCGCCGCTCTGCAACATTTTAAAAAATAATATAATTTCCACTGCTTCCAGTGCTGCTGAGCGCGCTCGCCTGCTTGCTGTGGGAAAATGGGAGTCTGGTTTGTGGCTGCATGCACTTCCGTCGCCCAACATAGGCACTATGTTGGACGACACCACATTCCGCCTTGCTGCTGCTTTACGTTTGGGTGCTCCATGTATTTCTCCGCATCACTGTCACTGTGGTGAAGCCGTCGACAGCCACACCATGGCTTGTCCTGCAGCAGGAGTGCCGGCCGTTTTTCCCGACACGCTCAGCTTAATGACATTATCCGTCGTGCTCTTGTCAGCGTTGGCGTTCCATCCTTATTAGAACCTCAAGGTTTGGCACGTGACGATGGGAAGAGACCTGATGGTATGACGTTACTGCCTTGGAAGATGGGCAGGCCTTTGGTGTGGGACGCTACCTGCGTCGATACCCTTGCGCCATCACACCTTCCGAGTACAGCGGGTTGTGCTAGTGCTGCTGCTGCAGCTGCAGAGTCCCTTAAACGGCGCAAATACAGTAATTTAGCTGATAATTACTTATTTGAGCCGTTTGGGGTCGAAACATTAGGCTCATGGGGTCCGAGTGCTCTCCGCGTTTATAATGAACTAGCGACGCGGTTAATCGACACTTCACGTGACCAGAGGGCTGGTTTTTATCTCGCACAGAGAATCAGCATTGCCATCCAGCGTGGCAATGCTGCTAGCCTTCTGGGCACTTTCCCTTGTGACAGTGATGCCGATGAATACTTTGACGCCTAGCCCACATTACCATTTGTATTGTTATTTATTTATAGTATTGTAAATAGAAGTTGTAGATATATTGATTTTTAAATTCATATGCTTAATTTATTTTATATCAGACAATGGGCGATTCATATTATCTAGTTTACAAACATTCATGGAGCACTTGATTTGTCTACTTTCGTTATAAACCCATATTTGCATTAGTAACAAGAATGAAACTTAAAACTAGTGTTGGTAAACATTATTATTATTATCAATAATTATTTAGTATGCTGTCCGATGTCAGTTCTTACCCGTGGTGATGCTCCACGTGCATGGTTATTTGACAGTCCCATCAGTCAGCCAATACGCACAGGATGCTGTTAGTACTGGTACTGGTCTAAATAAGGACTTGTAATTTTATAGTTGCTTTTCTTTCTGTCTGTACTTTAACTAAAATAATGGTGACGAGCCGGGACTTGATTTTTTAACATAAATGATACGGGGACGAGTCGGGATACGTTTTTTATTGATGACGAGCTGGAATCGTGACGACGACCCGGGCCTGACTCCTTTATTTGAGTTTTTTATGTCTATTTTTTCAGAATACGAATTCTCAGTTTCCAAAATGAAGTTTTTTGATGAGTGGCAGAAACATCCTAAAGAATACGTAATACTAGGCTGTACGAATTTCTATCAATGAAAAATGATTTTACGAATATCGCGGAAGCATCTGCAAGAGACATCAAAATGGTACTTAGAAGATTATCATCCAAATGATGAAAAATGGAAAAGTTCTGGGAAGCGCCGCGATCGCTTCCTTGCTAAGAACTATGAGTGGTTGGCTGGGTATTTTACATTTAAAGTATCAGTCCGCTATTCAGCACCATCATCAGCAAGATGGGTTTCACTTCCTGGGCGTCTATCAGTGGACTTCACTGAAGTTAGTGGAAAAACGAAAAAGAGACGCGTGGATGACCTTCTTCAATCACGGAACGTGAACCAGTTGGTATTGGCAGCTGAAATATCGGCACAGTTGTCCGGGAATCGTTACTTGGCTTCAGTGATTAAAGAAGCAAGCCACAGTCCTGAAAAGTGTCAAGTGATGAAAAAAGTGTGCGTGTTCACGAAGAACCTAGATGTTTAACAATAGAGGAGGCTTTGGCGTACAACGTAGACGCCAAGTCTACAAGCTATTCTTATAAACAAACAAGGAAGTGGAGTATTGAAGCAGGACCTCAGGTATTCCCATCATTTTATAGTGTTAGACAGGCTAAAATTGAGTGTTACCGTTCAAAGGAACAGATTTTTGTAAACGAAACACGTGCAGAAATGACACTTCAGGCTTTTTAAATAAAACACAACATTTAATTTCTGCACAGCATGAAGTTTTAAAATCTTTAACTCCTGTGATATAATTTTTCGTTCAGAACACGAATTTAGTGATATAGAGTAGGTAATTAAGAGTTGTAAATACTATTGTATATACAACTCTTAATTACATAATAAATTTTGTAATTTGTTTAACCTACGAACTTTATTATTCGTTGAAAAAATAATTTATTTATAATTTACTTAGTTTTAAAATCTGTAGGTACTTAATGTAAAAATATTATTGATAATGAGCTGCACTTATGATGTCCTATTATGTAATTACTAGATAGGTTATTAGTAGTCATGTATTATTTTTTTACCTGTTTTAATATACGAATATTTTTTTATAATTATTTGGTTTGATAGTACCCATGACCCTATCTCCTTTTATTGACTGTTTTGTACTGAAACCGCATTAAAACATAAGAAAGCCCTACGAAGCTAAATACTGCACTAAATAATTTTGTCTAGCAAGCTTGTTTTATTCGAAACACTGTGCACTGGTGTGTGTAAACACCTTGGTCGACACGGTCGCGGTCGTAGCGTGATGCTCTACAAACTCTTCCTATATAAACAAGCTATCCAACACGAATGACTTTTCCTAAGATTAGCGAGTTCAACCAAACAAAAAAACTCTTGAAGATATATACAATATTATAAAAATACTAGCTGACCCGGCGAACTTCGTACCGCCATATAATTATAAAAAAAAAACATCATAATAAAAAAAAAGCGCGCGGATATTTGTATTTTCTATACTACCTTGATACTGCAATGTATTTACTTTTGTAGGTACGAAAAATATTTTATTTCATGTTTTACTTTATTTCATATTTTACAATATCCACAATTGTTTTATTTTTATTAGTTTATATCTTTAGGGACCATAAATACAGACAATGATATTCACTGTCAAATGTATAATGATAGACCGAAAATAAATGGCGCGAATACATACAATGATAATTCACAGTCAAATGTCAAATGATAGACCGAAAACAAATGGCGCGCGGATCCTAGGTCTATGGTATTTGTATTCTGCTACTATACTACCTTGATACTGCAATATATTTACTTTTCTACGAAAAATATTTTATTTCATATTTTACTTTATTTCATAATTTTACTACACAATTGTCATAATATATTCTTTGAATTTACTTGTGAATGATTAGTAATATTATATTCAAGTGATGAGGTTGCATAGTAAGCAAAAAGAAAATAGAGATCTTTCATTTCTTTTTAATCTGTGTCATTAGCGCTGACGTTGATAAATATAGTAATATACACACACAAAGTTGAAAGGATGAATGTTTGTTTGGATGTTTGATAATTTTAACCAAAAAGACACGGGATGGATGTTTCACAAAGATAAGCACTATTCTAATCAATCACGTAATATTGGTTATTTTAAATCTGAAGTAATATCTGTGCTTAGAAAACATTGGCCGAAATTTCCCCTCTAAAAGTGAAAAGTTGCTGTGGTCACAGGAACAAAATAACAGGTAAGCGAAGTCACGGGTGACATAGTAGGTACAGTATTATTATAATATTTTTGGGATTATACTCATTTCATTTAATATCGTAATAACTTTCAAACTATTTGTCGAAATAACTTAGTGTAAACGACAAAATTTATCTACATTAAATGACAAAAGTGATAAAGGTATTTGCATTCCTAGGAATTAGTTTAATACCATGAAATTTTTCACTTTAAATGCAGTATCCGATTTAAATGTATTTCTGGCTCACTATTCTCTCTGTATCGAGTTCCACATAAAAGATATAGGCATATGCTGCCGCGGACTTTTTTTTTATAACTATTTAAGAGTAACAATTTCTCCATACATTGTCCTTATGTAAAACTAACGGTTTAGGTAGAGGAAGCAGAAATAGCTATAAGATGGCAGATTTTTCTCCGACTTACTTTACATTTGTTCTCATGGTTTAGCCAATTTACGCGATATTTGTATAAAATATAGCCTATATGTTATTCTGATGTATAAGGTACACACATTTTTACAGTTACATTACTGCAAAGTTTCATTGAAATCTATTCAGTGGTTTTTTCGTTTACTGGTAACAAACATCCAAACATTCTTACAAACTTTCGCATTTATAATATTAGTAGGATTAACATAGTGCCTACATACCAGTATCCTGACTGGCAGATTGAAACGGAGGGCGCGTACCAGTTTGAGCTATAACAAATATATTTTATATAATTAGTTCCTGAGATCCTAGCGTTCAACCAAACAAACAAACAAACTCTTTAGCTATGTATTAGTAATGTAGAAATAAATAATACCTCTGGGCTTGCGGATTACTCTATACGAACAGCGCATACCATCTTGAGCTGTAACAAAACTTCCATATGTAATAGAAATTGGCATGTTTATATCAATAGTAAGTATACGTATAATAGTAGTACACACGTACCTGGTGACGAGAATTTGGCAGTCCTCGCCGTACTTGGACCTTGGTATGAGGCTGAAATAAATTAGTAAGTATATAATATAACAAATAATAAATAAATCAAAATTAATTATGAATGAAAAGGACTACTCTGCCTTGCTAAGAAGAAAAGCCGCAAACATTACATAAGCAACGGGAAAAACGCTTGTTAAGTTATTGCATTAAGATACAATTTCCCGTGCGCTTGACATGGACTTATGCTGTTCTTTTTTGGTAGGGCAGTACTAAAGTCTAAACTATCTAAATTCTAAAACTAGGCTACAATAGCTAGAGCTACATACCCACTTCTTTGGCTAAACAATAATTGTCTTTGGGCACCTGACTGGCCTGTTGGCGTAGTGGTTAGTGACCCTGACTGCTAAGGTCGTGGGTTCGATTCCCACCCAAACAACCCAAAACAGATCGGTAAATCGACACTTTACGTGACCAGAGGGCTGGTTTTTATCTCGCACAGAGAATCAGCATTGCTATCCATCGTGGCAATGCTGCTAGCCTTCTGGGCACTTTCCCCTGTGACAGTGATACCGACGAATACTTTGACGCCTAGCCCACATTACCATTTGTATTATTATTTATTTATAGTATTGAAATTGTATTTGTAGATATGTAAGTAGATACTTTTTATTTAGTTTTAAAAATATGTAATAACGTTATGGTTAATTAATATATAAATAATTTTAATGAATAAATAGCATTAATATTTTAAAAAAAACACAAAAAATAGGTTGAATATTTTTTTCAGAGAAAAGCGTATATCTTATAATATATTTCCAAGATAAAATAATTATCTTAGGGACCTACTAAAATTAAATATTAATATTATTAACCAATAAAACTATATCCTAAATTATTGCAAACCTAATACCGAAAACAATGTTTTATTTTCGGTAGGAATCTGGTTTATAATTAATTGTAAGTCCTTATAAAAATTAAAAATCTTACGGCACAAAAATATCGTAAACAAATATTTGTGTTTATGGGCCTTCTAAAATCCCTATACAAAATAAAATATCTACCTGTCTAGAACCGTAAGCAAAAATTCCGAGCTAGGAGCTCCTGTCTGCGTTTACGCATAATCTATGACCGTTATAATAGTGTCGCACGGCTCACAGCACGAACGGCATTACGAAAAAAAGGAGCGGGTGTGCGAGGGGACAGTAACCTAGCTCCGCCCATACGCTCAAGGTTATTGGGGCCTACAATCGCCTTAATAATAAATAGATTTATAATTGTTGTTACATAATTTCAATTAAATATCACCCCAGATGATAAACGAGTTTGTTTTTATTCATTTCTTCACCCATATTTAAATAAAAAGAAAGAAGAAACAAAAAATAAAAGATACAAAAAAATAACTATAACTGTAGATACACAGAATACAAAAACTAAACAAAAAAAGTACTATACTTAAAACACTACTATACTTTAAAGAAACCAAAAGAAAAAACAACATACCCGCGGCTGTAACCAAAAGGATTCCAGTTCAGCATTGAAGCCAGGTCACTAGTAGGTGCCTGGTGCTTGTTTTCAACTGAAACTTCGCAAAATGATAAATTAAATAAGCTAATGCAGATTACAGATAAAAATATAAACTTAGCTAACACAAATTAATAAACTATATTTAAAATTGGTATTTTATAAAGTTGATTTCGAGTAAATATATTAAGCCCCCCCTTATTTCAAAATACGGACTAAGTATAATAATAATAATAATAATAATCTTTATTTGTCTTCTCACAATCACCATTACAGCATACAATAAGACTGCCAAATTCTCGTCACCAGGTACGTGTGTACTACTATTATACGTATACTTACGAGTACTATTGATATAAATATGTCAATTTCTATTACATAAGGAAGTTTTGTTATAGCTCAAGACGGTATGCGCTGTTCGTATAGAGTAGTCACCAATCCAAGGGATGTAGGCCTTATGTTATAATTTTTATAGTATTACTCTTTCTTATTTTATATTATACATTACTAATAGCTAAGTCCCCCTATTAAAAAATACGGACTGTAACGGTTGCACCCGTTGCAGGCTACGTCCTGCACGACTGCACCTCTTTCGACCAACTTTTGGATCTCTTTTGATTTCTTTTTAATTTACTTTTAATAATTTAAAATTCAAAATCCTAAATTAATTCAAATTCGAACCGAGTCTTCGTCGGACCACCCGTCGAAGACTAAAGGCTCACTATTATTCCGATTTCTTGTACAGTGCACGCACTTGTTGACATTATTTTTAAAATTAATACTATCAGTACGTATTTATCAGTTGTGTTTTATTGTGAGGGCCCCACGCCCTTCCCCATATATTATAGCCGGATCCTACTACATATTCTTGCCTAGCGCCCACTGGAGGGGACGGTGGAGACGCTAGAGGACTAAGCATTAAACCAGGTTTAAATTAACAACTTTGACACTAAAACAATGGCTTATTTCAATTTAAACCTGGTTTAATACCTAGTCCATATTTTGAAATAAGGGGGAAGGTGTTTTGTGGGGTGTTATTCTTAATTAAAAAGACCAAGTGCAATAAAACACTCTTTACTTTTATGGCGTTTACCGATAGGGTCAATCATAAAGATCGAATCTCTCTATAGTTCAGTCAACAAAGGGGTTGTAGAGTGCGTGAAAAGGAACCTAAGCGATTTCTTCGAAAACTTGTTAAGGATGCTTAGAAAGTGAACATACTAAAAATCCTGAGGTTTCAGAGGTGAGCCGGAGTGGGGGGAGGGGGGTAAAGGTACCATTTTTGACTTTTTGGCCTAGAACTCAAAAACGGTACGTTCTAGGAGAAGAAATCCTTCTCGCTTTTTCGAAGGCTTATCAAATTGTCTACAACTTAGTGCTGTACACTTTTCCAAATTCCCAACCGTTTTTGAGATATGGCGCACAGAGCCCGAAACTTGTACCGCGGTAAATAAACCATCCTAAAAGTTATTGAAACATTGTTAGATTGGTGGATCCAAACAAAAATCAATAAAATGTTATTAACTGTATTAAATCAATCAATAAACAATGCAAATTATTTATAAACACGGATTTATTATGTTTTAATAACTATTTAGGATGGATTATTTACCGAGGTATAAGGTTAAAAATTATTTCATAGAGTCATGGTAAACAAAAGTGTAGTATTCAAATGTTTTAACCCTATTTTCTTTAAAAATATGTATTACGCTAACCTAGGCAAGTATTTAAAAAAAATAGCCCATTTAATCAAGAATTTATAATGGTACGCAACTTGGTACTTATCTCACAAGAAAAAGTAGTAATAATTCGTTGTTTGCAAAAGGGTCATGTGTAAAAAAAAGTTTCCCTGTATAATTCCTCTAAGTACATAAATTTTGGTTTTACCGTAGTGCAAGTGAGATAGAACGAATGTGAAAAACGGTGAAAGAGTGAGTGAGATAGAGCACAAGATAGGAATAAAAGTGAGAAAATATAAACATTAAATTTTTGGAAAAAGTGGGATAGCTAATTACATGATATTACATGATACAATTACAAAAGCTAATGATTTTCTATTGTTGATAAATGTTTACTGTGTTTCCAAGAAAATCTAAACTAGTTCGGTTCTAAACGGTATTCACTGTACATATGTATTATTTATGATTGTGTATGGTAACAAGTAAATAATTAAAAAAATATAATAACCCGACTGCAAAAAATCAACAGATAAGCAACACACTAAAGAGACCTAACAATGGTTATTTATTATTTATTTTATTTATTTATTGCATAGATAAAATATAGTATTCATTTTTCCCCACAAAACCATAGTGGTTTGACTGTGGGATGGAGTTTCCGTACAAGTAATCTTATTTATTTATTTATAATAAGGTACACTAACGGCAAGACATACAAATATTACAAATTTAAGCACTTAATTTATACAACGTTGGTATATATGTTTGCCAATTAAAAGCATACACATCGTTCGTATTAAATGTATAGGTAACATTGATGGTAACTTAACTATGAAATAAAATATATAGATAAATATAATCTTATATATATAACTTAATTATATTATACTAAATACAAATTGAGATCACACTTTTTAATTTAAAGTACTTAAATAATATTTTCTGAGTTTTCTGCTAAATGTATTTTTATTTGTTTCTTTTCGAATGTCTTCAGGCAGAGTGTTAAGCAAATATGGTAGGCGTTTATTTAGTGTTCTATCTCCATAATAATTATTAATTCTTGGCACCACATATCTGCCGGAAGACATCGAGCGGGTGTTGTAGGTATTGGTGATACCATCCAGCTCATTCTCCTGATTGCCATGGTTGTTAGTTAGTATCAGATATTTGTGCTTGAGTCTTGCCGGTAAGATTTTGCATATTTTAAACAGTTTGGTGTAGTTGTCCTTGTTTTGTTCTTTGACTTTTTTAATGACGAGCAGTTTTAAAAATCGGATTTGTATTGATTCTAGTTTGTCTATGTATGTTTTAAAAGTGAGTCCGTAGCAATCAAAAGAATAACTGATAATAGATTCAACCAGTGCCATAAACATCTTAAAGTACTAATAGAAACTTTATAACTTAAATGGTTTTTATTAT
Source organism: Laspeyria flexula (assembly GCA_905147015.1). Classification (NCBI taxonomy): domain Eukaryota; kingdom Metazoa; phylum Arthropoda; class Insecta; order Lepidoptera; family Erebidae; genus Laspeyria; species Laspeyria flexula. The sequence continues at coordinate 5,489,016 of LR989949.1, read as the reverse complement.
TCCTGATTTATCTTAAAAATTACGGACCATTGAGTAAAAGTGCTTTTTCAAGTCTCATTGAATTTATAAGTTAAGATTTTATTATTTGAATGTGTGTTGCCAGTGATGACTTATGGTACTGAGACATGGCCGCTAACTATGGGGCTCATTAGAAAGCTCACTGTCGCTCAGCGAGCCATAGGAAGAGATATGCTCGAAGTTTCCCTGCGTAATCGAATCAGAAATGAGGAGATCCGCAGGAGAACTAAAGTTGCCGACATAGTTCACCGAATCGCATCGCTGAAGTGGCAGTGGGCGGGCCACATAGCCCGCAGAACTGATGGCCGCAAAAAAGTTCTCGAGTGGCGGCCACGTATGGGAAAGCGCAGCGTGGGGCGGCCCCCCGCCGGATGGACCGATGACCTAGTAAAGGTTGCGGGCGGCACAAAATCGCTTGCTGTGGCGGAAATTAGGTGAGGCCTATGTTAAACAGTGGATATCATTGAGCTGATATGATGATGATGATGATGATTATTCCTGATTAAATTTAAATATATAATATATGTATGGGTCGTTCTCAAAAAAGTGGCACTGTAACCTGCCGCACTGTAAATGCTGCAGTTTTTGATTGTAAAGTTTTTTTTTGTATAGAGATCTATGTATGTTTGGTAATTATTTTGTTAAAAGATACTTTTTACACAGAGGCCTGCATATATTATAGATTTTATGACAAAATATTTCCTGGAAATATAATTTGTACTATGCTTTCTCCGTAACGTGTCATGTCCAAACGCAGGTAGTCCAAGGCAAATTAAATTAAATACAATTTAATTTGCCTTTGCCACATAAAGACATGTGATATTTTTATGTAATATTGAAATGTATTTTATTACCATCTATTCATACATAATAATACAACTTTTTGAAATATTCAAGATAATATAATGTCCAACTTAATTTTTCTGTAACCTGTTGTTTATATTAACGAGTTTCACTCACACATTTTTATGAACTTAGCATCCATGCCCCGCGCAAACTCACGGAGGTTTGTAACAGGTATGTTCTCTTTATTCTGTTTATAATATTTGGACTTGCAGTGAAAATATTTGGGTAAGTAATAGTAATAAATATTTAAAATTTATTATATATAACGTCTTTTTTTACAGTATGGATATAAACTTCACAGTTGCAACAGTTTTTTGTTATTAAATTATTTTTACCATATTCTCATTAACCTTTGACTCTTTAACCTGTTTAGAATGCACAGGTTAATTCAATTCAATTCAATTTATTTAATTGCGAAATATGGGTTACAATCTTATATTTAATATAAAGGCATCTCCACATTCTACTTTTCAGCATGCAATCAAAATTAGTTAAAGAGATGTGTTACTATTTTCTCTACAGGAAAAGATTCAGAGAAGCACCAGAAACGTAAAAAAGAAGGCAATGTTACATATACACATCAGTTCAACATCACGAGATCAAATAATAAGGAAAGAAATCAAGAGAAGAAGCAAAAAAGGCGTATCAACGCAAAAAAAAGAAACAAAGCAAAAGTACGATGTTTTATTGAGTGCAACAGTCCACTTTTCAGTGATATAGAAAATATTATTAACGACAACATTGATGGTGGCTATAGAAATGAGCCAGAAGGCCTTGTATTTACTACAGATGGATAACTGGGTCAAATCTCGGATCAAGAATCAGGCGAGTTAAAAAATTTCTTCGGTGAGTTCAACCAATGCTTTATCTCCCAATGATCAACGATTACTTAGAAAACTAAGATAAAAAGCAGCTTCAGCGAGTTTACAACCAGAGACAGAGAGAGTCAGAGAGAAGAGAGAATGCCTGAATATCAGTCTTTGACGAATTCAATGCGTCCTCCCTGTTAAGACATACAGTCCCGAGATGTGGTTACTTACCTTAGGTCTAGCCCACTAGCTTAATGTCGCTAAACGAGCTATGAAACGAGCTATGCTCGGCTTCTCTTTGAACGACAGAATTCTTCTACTACGAACAGCAACTCGTAGAATAAGTAAGCTAAAGTGAGTTGGCTACATATGCAGAATAACCGATGCATGTTGGAGCAAGCATGTTTGGAGTGAAGACCGCGATCCGGCAAGCGTAGAGTAGAACGGCCTCCAGTTAGGTGCACTGGTGGTAATGCGGCAGGTGGAGGAATGAAGGCAATGATGCGTTCTAGGAGAGCCCTATATCAAGGAGCGGATTGCAATAGGCTGAATTGTTTGATTGATTAATTGACAAACATCAAATGATTGAACCAAAGGACCCCATTAATCTTCAGAATCCAGAATATTTATTTCGGAATTGTAAGGATATTGTTATGGTTTGGGATATGACAATGCTTCATTATTGGTCATGGAACTCTTAAACTGAAACTTTAATACAAAACGGATTTGATAAGACCATACGAATTAGTTAAACAGAAGGAATAAACACAATTATTGTCTTTCATCTGTGTATGTCTCTTTAACCTGTGTACTTTATTTTCACAAACAAATGCATGAGTCTCGTTCCCTTTAAATAATTCTAGATAAGAGGAATACGTACTACAGATTTCATAACAAAAAACAATCAATTTTCACTAAAATTGATTTTATAACCTAAAGTGCCACTTTTTTGAGAATGACTCGTATTTTTTTCCCCTTTATTTTGATACTAAACTGGATAGATTCTTAAAAAAAAAATAACTACTTACAATTTGGCGCCATTAAATTTAAATACATAACATATGTATATATATATATATGTATAATCTCCATTTGATTCTCTTTATTTTGATACCTTACTCAAAACGTTTGGTTAAAAAAAAATTTAACTAAGTACTTACAATTTGTCCACTGTTTTGTTTTTTATTGTTTAATACCTATCTATGGACACTTGGGTTTTTGAGACGAATCTAACGATACCATAACTGTCGAAATCCATCCAGCCGTTTGGAAGAAACGTGGGAATAAAGAAATTTACAAACATACAAGATACGCGCGAAAAACAATACCTACCGGTTACCGTTTTTTCCCCTCCGTCAGTCGGGTAAAAATATAAAATAGATAGCCGCAGGTAAGTGTGCACCTACAGTCGGCCAAGAAAGTGGTCTACCAGTTACCAGACAAAAGTTTCTGTGAAATCTAATTATCGCTATTTTAAGTTTGGTTATCTAACGGAGTAAAAGAGATGCACATTGCACAATAAATGTATTAAAATGACGTATTGTCCGAGATGCCTGACATTTGAGGTCATGTATTAATTATGTTATTTTGACTTTTATTATCAATGCAATAGGCTATTATTTTGCAATAATATAATTTTTCCCTCTAATTAAAATTTATTCGACCTAAGGGATGTATCACATCTAGCAGCATCGACTCGCACTTTTCTATGCTTTTCAGCGGAAAATCTCGACAAGTTGCAGTCTTATTTCTATGAAGCTCAAAATATGAAATTTGCTCATCGCATCGGTCATACATGAAGAGATTGATGAGTATTGAGTAAGCAATAAAGTAGGCCGCACTGATTTGTACTTTCTTATGCTTCTATCTGTCTTAGTACAGTAGTACATAGTGCAGTCATTTACTGGAGCGAGAAAGAGAGCGAGAGTGCGACCGCAAGGCAGCATCGACAAGGCGCTGAGCTCCCACCCTCTATCCTCCTCTAATCCTAATTTTCGCTGTGATTTCTGCCTTCACCAATGCGAAGCAGGCTGTGTTATGTATTTAATTAGGTAACTAAAACTTGCCTTCTATTACATTGATATCTAACGTAGTTGGCAAAATGTTCGTGTCTCGCATCTTTGCCTATAGCGTTAGTTTTACTTTTTATTGCCTAAAATAGCAGTTGAGCAAGTGGCTGACTTGATGGTAAATGGTAACCACCACCCATGGACATGCCTGTGTTCTCCTTAGCATTGATTTAACAATGTGAACAAAACACAACATTGCCTACCAAAAAGGAAAAAGGATATTATAGGGGAAAAGGAAAACGAAGAGGATTAAGAGGAAGAGTTGGGCCTCCGGCGCTGTACGCTCAGCGGACGAAACGCAAGAACATATTATATAACTGCAAACTGCTAAGTATTTCCCCCTAACTTTAAAATGTAAACGGAAGCTAAATAGAGTAAATCTTCACCAAATTATAATATAAATTCGCGCAATGTGCTTATCTGTGTGCAAAAAAAAAATGTCCAGAAAACTGAATCCTTTTGTACTTAAGTCGTGTCATTTCAAACCATTTTCCATTATGCACTGGTTTGAAACGACGACTTCAAAATTGATCCTTCCGGATTCCCACCGTGGAACAAACAGCTCGTGATATGAATCCACGTAAGGCCCTCGATTAACGACTAAACGCAGCTGTCACTATAGTTAATACGATAAACATAATATGATCAAAAATTATCATGTTTTATGTATTAGTTACTGGTTACTCATATTGTTTCGGTATCAAAGTGGCAGCAATTTTCAGTTCTACATTATTATAAACTCTACATATGTATCAGAAAAATGGTAGCGAAGAAATAGTCGCAATGAAATATTTCAGTTTTTTATTAGGTATTGTAGAAAATTCTTGGAAAATTTTTTAAGCTATATTTTCCTTGAAAATTATTTGCAATTTAAATTGTATCAAAGGCACAACCTACACTGTAAAGCTGATTGTCAAGTATCACAAAGGCACGTGTCACCTCCACAGGTGGAGGCAAAAATTTCACATGAAATATATCAACAGTATCGAGAGAATAAAGCATTTTTAAATCCCACAGCAAATACAATTTGTAGGTACACATTTTGTTGAACTCGGTTTGTGGTTTTGCCGTAACGTGTCAGAGGAAAATAAAACTTCATTCATCATCATTTCAGCCTATTGCAGTCCACTGCTGGACGAAGGCCTCTCCTAACACGCGCCATAGCACACTGTCCTCCGCCTTCCGCATCCAGTCAGACATTTAATATTATCTTCGAATGACAGTGGTACCGACTCTGACTAAGTCGATGACGGAATTCATAGTAGTGCCCTCTTCTGTTTTCTTTTTTCTTTTTTATCCGCGACAGTATGGAGTAAATGAGCGTTAAGTTTTTTAAAAGTGTTATTTTTCTTGTTCATTTGCTAAAAGAAGATCTGAAGTTTAAGTGTTATTTATAGTAGTACAGCATACCTAGTGGCTTCAGAATACCAAAGTGCAATGTAAGCCGGCAATGCTATGCTAGCCCCGAGCCCGCAAAGTGCTTCTTCACGCTTCACTTGAAGGATATATCCTATATTGTAGAAAGGAGGATAGACATAAGCCGGTAGCGCGTTCCCTCTAAAATCCCCATCGACCTTCATCCATCAGTTTACCGAATCCATTAAAATTATTTTTTTTGGTATACAAGAAATTATAAAAAGTATTTTATTTTTTCCGTGCCTAGCAGTGGGATATTTAATTTTATGGGTTGAGATGATGATGATTTTTTTTCCAAGTTTTAATTAATTAAGTATTCTTTGACCATATATCTTCAGGCAACCCCATTGGTATGTGTTCAGCAACATATTTTCTTCGCAAAAATATTTTTTTCATTTGGTAATCAAATGGGTGAAGGTCGATGTTACTTGATGTTTTACACAGTAAGGGGATGATAACGCAAGCAAAACCCGCCTGCCTTAAAATTAAAACTTAAAAGTAAGAAGCAAGCCTAGAAGTCTAAAATAATAATTCTACATAGCAACCATAACCGATTTTAAACCGATCTAGAACCTACCTATACGTGGATATTTATACTAACTTATCGTTGCCTACCAATATCTAGAAATTCAATAAAATACATGTTCATACGGAACCCTCAATGTGCGAGTCCGACTCGCACTTGATAGGTATGTTTTATTGAAAAGATAATGCCCGCATTAGGGATCAAGGTCTTGTGTCGCGGAGCCTTTACAAACGTACAATTAAAGGACTCAAAGTTTACCCATTCACACAAAATATTTATCTCGTCTGGGAATCGAACCAACGACACTTAGCACTGTGATTGGGTCGACCATCCAAACGGCTACACTGACATTCAATCAACGTATAGCGGGCCGAAACTATTGTATGCTTTTAGCATCTAAATTTTCACCAAAGGTTCGTGTAATTGCATTAGTGTACACTAGAAAGGATTTTCGATTTCATCCCACATAAAGAGGATATTTTTTTGTTACGATCAGAATTTCACTCGGGTAGTAGATCATTTATTTGGGGTATGGGTTGAAACCCACACTGCTGGGCACGGGTCTCCTCGAAAGAATGTGGAAGGAATTTATCCTACTATACCACGCTGCCCAGGCGGGTTGGTATAGGGTATGTTTTGAATTTTCCTTTTCTTACAGTACTCTTGCCTGCATAAGGTTACTCCCTTAGGTACGATTCAGACCAACCGGCTCGCGTCGCGCCGCATCGGAACGCGGTAGCCGTACGGATGCCGCGGTAGCCGTACGGGTGCCGCGGCAGCCGACAGCGTCCGCTGGAATCCGTAAGCACTGCAAGCGCCCTGAAGTGCCGCTCTCTTTGCGCCGCGTATACGTAAAGTGAAATATTATTTAAAATATCGCTTGAAGAACACAACTTGAATGATTCGCTAGCTGTTGCTGCACCGTAATCTCCGTACGACACACGGCCGACCGGCTCCGAGCGGACCCGACGGCAGCCGGTCGGAGCCGGTCGACCGTCGCGACGCGTCGCGGGATGCCGACGGAGGTAACTATGCGTAAGTTGCATGCTAATATGAACTGTAATTACTGTTGATACATTTCAATGTTCTTTAACGCATTGTAAAATGCCGCCCGGCGCGGGCCGATGCGAGCCGGTTGGTCTGAATCGTACCTTTTAGTCGCCTTTTACGATACCCACAGGTTGAGATGGGGTAGTGACATTATGTATTCTTCATCCGTCACTACACGGAGTTGATACCTAACAATAATGTACGTCAATTAAAAATGACTATGTTTTAAATACGTACCAAAGTGTCATCATCATTTCAACCCATAAACGTCCCACTGCTGGGCAAGGGTCTCCTCCAAAGACACCAAAGTTTGAAATAAAGAAATAAAATGTATGACGAAAATATTATTTTTATCAAAAAAATTATCAATCTCTTTGAATTCTTATCAAAACAAACATTTCAATAAAATGGAATTTTATGGAGATAATTAATGAAAATTATAAAGGGCGTAACATCCTGGGCGGCTGGGACGCGTGGGTCTAACCTAATTACGATGAGATAGGTAGGTGTATAATATTACAAAAGTAATTGGTTAGATCATCATTTCAAGCCATAAACGTCTCACTGCACTGGGCACAAATTTCCTCCAAAGAATGCGGTGGGAATTTAGCCTTCTATACCACACAGGCCAGACGGTTGATTCGAATTTTCCTTTTCTCGCAGTACTTATGTAAAGATAACTTTTTAAATGTTTCTTATATAAATACCTACCTAACCTACCTAAAATGACGCAAACGGGTAGAAAGGTCGGTGTTCTATAGTTTCACGATCTCTGTCATAATTATATACACCCGGGCGAAGCCGGGGCGGGTGATGGCGCGGGTATTGGAACATCGGAGGTCATGTCGCACCAGCTTCCGGATCTTCCGGTTGAGGTTTCTCCCATCCAACGAAGACGCCTGCGTGGAAAACATTTCACTTCTTCCTCATAAGTTTGAGAGGCTAGATTGAGAGTTTAGACTGCCTTTTTACGCTTTTTCCGGGAAACACTCGGTCGGTTCTCTCATCAACATTGCCAAGGGTTTGTTTGTTTGTGTTGTTTTGCCAACGATTTTGAAGCCTAATAAAGATTATGAAATATGATTATAATAAAGGAAAATACTTCTTTACGTTTTCTTTGCAGATTATCTCAGCAGGAGTCGTTTTCTGAAGGGCATTATAATTTGTCGTCAACAAGCAAGCAATTACGTGACAAAAATAAGTTTCTTTCTTTATCTCCCTTTTTAGGAAAAAAAACGGAACCCTTACAGGATCACTCCGTTGTCCGTCTGTCTGTCTGTCTGTCAAGAATATTTTTCTCAAAAACGCGTAAAGGGTAAAAATAAACAGGTACTCAGCTCTGCAATCCCTTAGCGCAATACAAAAATGTCAGTTCTAAGTAAACGCAATTAAAAGATACAGACATATTATTATGTGTCCTCCTCCATTTTTTCCCCACGACAGAACGGAGACGGTATATTATATGCGTTTGGGGTGAGAGGTTGTGTGTTTGTGTATTCCCAGATAATGTCATTTTAACCCAAAACCTAGGGTACCTACTTCCCGTTGACCTAGAATCATGAAATTTGGCAAGAAGCAATATCAAGTTGCACAAGTAAAGGAAACAATCCGAAAACCGTAGGTGTTCGTGTCACTGAATATTAGTACTGTATTGGAAACGGGGAAGGCGCTATACAAATCATTGTATACCGCCTTCCCCCCCTTCCAATACAATCCGTCACTATACAATATCTCCGGAATATCAATTCCGGAGTGTGTGTAGTGACGGATTAACCTTATGCAGACAAGAGCACTGCAAGAAAAGGAAAATTCGAAACAAACCCTATGGTACCTACCATCCAGTCTGGCCAGCGTTGTATAGTAGGCTAAATTCCCTTTACATTCTGTAGAGGAAACCCGTGCCGAACGGTGGGCCGTTTATGGGTTGAGATGATACAATGAAAAATAAGCCTAAAAAAATTGAGTAAGTAAGAGTGAAAGTTTATTCCAAGATGGTGCACCTACCTACCTTTACGTGAATATTTATTCTAACTTATAGCTATCCCGTTACCTACATAAGTTTGCCATTTCAATTCCAAAAAAAAAAATATACTGCATAATTATTGTACCCTCGGTGCGCGATTCCGACTCGCACTTGGCCGGCTTTTTGCGGTTTATTCCGAACCATATTTGCTTCTGGAATATTGGGTTTTTAATTTATATCTGTCCACCGCGGTTTAAATAGCCTTTGAAGTGGACTAGCCAGTGACTATTTTTATAAAGTCTGACCGTGACCAGCCGGGTAGGCGAACTACGCGGTCTTTTACCGTCGATCTGACCAGCTACGAGCAAGTTTTCTAGGCTATCAGGGTTTCTGCGAGCGACGTGAAAAATCAAATAAATAATTACTTCAATAACTAGGTATCATAATTATAACATTTTAATTCTTAAACTACCTACTACCTATAGGTTCGCGACGCATCTTCCACTGGGTGAGAGATATGCTGCCGCCCGGCGGCGGCGGCGGCGGCGTCTGAAGCGGCATCCGTACCTAGCTTTGTAATCGCTTCGCTAAGTCTGCTCGGTTTTAGAATGAGTGATCAACGAGCCTTCTAACTAGACACTACCTACAGCAATGAAGGTGCCAACTAATGCAAAGCTAATGCCGTAAAACCAGCCATTATGTTATAATATCAATCTATAATATCAATTTATACAAAGTGATTATTGAAGCATAATTATCTATAATATTATCATGCTACTTTATGTGATATCTGGGCAGACTTGGATAAATGATATACAAGTATACGTGAAGATTGTTGCTGTAAAAAGAACATAAAAGCCTAAAAAGCAACAAACAACTTACTTAAAAGAAAAAACATGCACTTCGTTCACTAGTAGATATTGAAACAGTTCTCCATTCCTTTTTGGATATTTAAATTAAGTAATAAAGACGTAACTATATCAAGTAAATAACAAATGCACTTTTACCTCAGTACAGTACTCCTACAAATTAAACATAGTACAATGCACTTAGATAAAAGTTACCTTTCATGATTACCGTCACAAAAATCTCATATTTAAAAAAAATATAAGAAGTTCTTTTTAGTTTATACCAATAAATAATGTATTTATCCCATTGTAATCATCATCTTATCAACGACACTATCAATGGTCCACCGCTGGAAATAGGACTAAAAACAAGTCCATTTACCTACTTCTTGATCCAAATAATACATTTAAATAAGCTACATAAAAAAGTCCATTGTTTTCTATTGTAAGTAATTTGGCACATCATCATCATCATCAGCAACCCATTAAGTCCCACTGCTGGGCTTGGCACACTTCTCCAAAATTAAATAATTATTTTAAATACTTACGCTGCATTTTGTACACCCACTGCACGAAAGATAAACTTAGCTCGATTCACGAAACGGATCGCGGTGAAGCAGATGGGAACGTATGCTTCTGGCGAACTTCAACAAACTAAACTCTGGTTGAAGCTTACTAGTGGTTGGAGACATTACGCATGCGCTTCTGGGTCCTAACCGGGGGCGTACCTAAAAGACAGCCCACAGAACTGATGTGTGTTTGTAAGCCACAGGTGATAACCAGGCGGGCCGTACATATGCTTGCAACCGTCGCCGTCGTGGTATTAAAAAAAAACTGGTCACATAGTAGCTTGCCTGGTGGTTTCTCAAAGGCGATTTTTATGATGACCACTGTAAAAATTCTTTTCAAAATAGGTATGAGCATGCTCATCGCCGATAAATTACGATAACTTTTGAAAATGACAATTTCTCAACAAACAGGCTGGCCTGTGGAAAGTGTATCATTTCCAAGTAAGTGATATATCACTACCAATGTAACTTAAGATTTGTTTGTCAAGCAATTTCTAACTTTTGTTCATTAGCATAAGGTACAAAATTGCGTTTCTCATTTTCTCAGTTTCGCTTTGTGTTGTGTTTTGTATTGTAAGTATATTATACTGTCGGAATGACGTTATTGACGGACATCCGTATGGTGACGGATTAAGAATAAATAATAGCACTATCTCATCTCAACCTGTGGGGTTCAGCAGTGGGTTGAAATGATGATGATACGAGTATACTAAATGCAACCTACACTATATAACAACAGACTAAAACACAAAGAATGCCTAACATTTGAAATGCGAATATCTGAAGTCTGGAGAGGCTGGTAATCAGTCATACATGTCTCCTGCCGTCTCCTAGTACAGACACCAGTCTCCTATATAGATTATAAAGTGGTTTGTAACAGTGTCTAAATATTGTATTTACTGATATACCCGCCACCCGCATCCAACGGCCACCCGCAACCTTTACTAGGTCGTCGGTCCATCTGGCGGGGGGCCGTCCCACGCTGCGCTTTCCAATACGTACGACACCCAATCCATACATATTATAAAAGGCTTTGTCCTGACTGACTGACTGACTAACTGACTGACAGACAACGCACAGCCTAAACCGCTGGTCGTAGCGACTTGAAATTTGGAGGGTGTGTTTGTCCTAATGTCTAGACGCGAACTAAGAAAGGGTTTTTTAAAATTCAACCCCTAAGGGAGTGAAAAGGGATAAAAACGATTGTATGAAACTTCTTTGTTTTTTAACTTATAGATTTGAAAATTTGTTTTGGGGTACTACTATCAAAATAAAAAATACCCTCATCAATATTTTTGACAAGGGTGGCTTTGGAAGGGTGAAATTGGGGATGAAACGTTGTATGAAAAGATCTTTGTTTTGAAGTTAACGTTTTGCAAATTAGTATTGGGATAGGAACTTAAAATGTTATTTTTAATATTTTTGATAGGGCCCATCCCTTCAGGGGGTGCAATATAATAATAAAAACTTACCCTAAAGGATGAAATACATATATACATAGCATCACGCTTTTTTCCCGAAGGCTACCCCTTTACAGAGGTGTTTCGCACCCACATTTCGCTATATGTTTGGTCCCATGAAATAGGGGGATGAAATAGTTGTGAAAATTATTAGAAATTGATATGGATGTCATTTTCGAGGTTTTCAGGGACGCTGATTATATAAATGTTATCTTTAATGACGTAAAATGAAATTCAACTTCTGTAGTGGGGTGTTGTGGAATTAATGAATTGCACTTAAAACAAAGACCTATGTAATATCGAAATCTACGCGGACGAAGTCGCGGGCAAAAGCTAGTTATAACTATGTCATAATTAAGTATAGTTTTTTTTCATACTTACAAGGAATATCACAAACACCTTATATAAAAATTTACAAAACTTCTTATACACGTGTTTGGTAAAAACATCGTGTGGTGTCAGATTTTAAAAGTAGGTAGGTACTATAGATAGAATTTCTTGGGAAGGCCTATCTTCACCCTTGGATAAAAATCTTCAAAAGTGAGAATTATGTCAGATAACAATAAACTAGTAGGTAGGTAGCTTACACAATAACTTCACGCGCAAACTTATTTAACCTATATCTACAACTAGCTTCCGCCCGCTGCTTCGCCGGTATGTATTTTATACCTATAAACCTTCCTATTGAATCAGTCTATCTTTTAAAAAAAACGGCATCAAAATCCGTTGCGTACTTTTAAAGATTTAAGCATACATAGGGACAGAAAGCGACTTTGTTTTATACTAAGTAGTGATATGTGTTAATAGAGAGTAGATCACGTTAACCCATGAATGTACGAAGTGAGAATATCTTTAATTTTCAATGATTTGATTCATTTGATTTGACTGTCACCGTGGCGCAGTGGTTAAGGTGGTCGCCTCGCCACTACATCGCCGTGCTGGGTGACGTGGGTTCGATTCCCACACGAGACAAATATTTGTGTGATTCATAGCTATTTGTTTCTAGTCTGGGTGTACTTTGTGTCCGTTAGTTTAATGTTTGTAAAAGCTCCCCGCGACACAGGGCTCGTTGACTTTCAATGGTAAACAAATGTGAAGTATTAAGGGTTAGTAAGTAGTAACGTATTTTTCATATATGTAAACTGGTCATCATGACCAGCGGATAGATATGTTAGAATAAAATATAACGTAGGTAGGTGTTTATATAACGTCAGTCCGGAATAAACTCTCACTCTTACTCAATTTTTTAGGCTTATCAGGCCCAGTACTAATATTCAGTGATATAACTACACGAGATCGGTTTTCGGATTTTTCCTTTACTTGTGCAACTTGATATTACTTCTTGCCAAATTTTATGATTCTAGGTCAACGGGAAGTACTCTATAGGTTTTGAGTTTTTTGATCGTCAATATAATCGACAAAAATGGAGTAAAAAACGACTGTATCTTTTAATTGCGTTAACTTAGAATTTAGCTTTATTTTTTTCCGCCGTGGCGTGGGTTTGCAGACCCAAGTATGTATATGATATTAATTTCAGATTTATACCTCTACGCGGTTTTGAGATAAAAATTCTTGACAGACGGACAGACAGACAGACAGGCAGACGGACAGACGGACTACGGAGTGATCCTATAAGGGCTCCGTTTTTTCCTTTTGAGGTACGGAACCCTAAAATACGCATTTTTACCAAAGTAAGCCAATTGCCTGGTTACCTAAGAGTTTTGACTGTACCATGACCTTCTGAAGGATATCCAGTTAAATTTATTGTTTAGGTACTGTAGTTCCATAAAATTGATCACACCAACTATTAGACTGATTTTGCGTCTACACTTAATTTTAATAAATGAGAGATCAAAGAGAATTTTCGTTCCATGAGTTTTAAGTGATATCGTGTACCTAAACGTCGTGTCTGTTTGACGACGTGTTCTTAAAAGTTAAAACTCAATGCTATCTTATGTCCTCAATCAGAAATAACACCTTAGAAAATCTAAACGAAATGAAGACGCAAAAATAATTTCTTCACATTTGATATAAATATCACACCCATTAGTGCATTACCCTCCCACCGTCCCTATTAAATGAGACTTAACATATTAAGTCTCTTTTCATAGGGAGCGACGCGAACGATACAATAAGGTGCATTTCCATTTTCTTTTTTCACTTTTGCGGCTATTATTGTCATTAGACTCGTTACGACACCAAAGCATATTTTATATTACTGAACTTAGGTATATTATTGTCCTTGTAGTGACGGATTTAGAATACATAATGTCACTACCCCATTTCAACCCGTGGGTGTCGTAAAAGGCGACTAAGGGAAGCACTGCGAGAAAAAGAGAATTTGAAACAAAACCCTATACCAACCCGTCTGGCCAGAGCGTGGTATATTAGGCAAAATTCTGACCCGTGCCCAGTAGTGGGACGTTTATGGGTTGAAATGATGAAATTACTGAATATCTAGAAAAGATAGTGTAAAACACTTATTGAACTTTACGGCCCCGTGAGTTCAGCATTCGACTCATTTTGAGGGGATGAGGTACGAGGCTTGAGGGAAGCAGGCGCGGTGGCTTGAATACACGCTAACAGTAACGCACAAATTTTGAATATTTCGTTTATTAAGATGCCACAGTGCAGCGATACCAGTGAAATAACGCCCATCTCAATATTGCACGATTTTGAAATTATGTTGTTGCTCATGTAATGAACGAATTCTCTTGTTTTATAATATGAAATGACTTTTTTAAAGGAACATAAAATGCAATGCAATGCGTAATTAGAAAATATATTTGTGTATGAGTTGTGAAACAACTTGGATATAACGATAAAGGGTGTTTCCTTTTTCTCTTTAGAACAATAGCAGTGCAATATTGAACATGTCAAAAACTGGTTTCCAAATAATTATAAATAGGTAATTTGGCTACATGCTCCCGGTAGAATTTACAAGTACCTATGTAGCCAAATTCTTTATACTATACCGTACCTATGAAGGTTTAAAACTATACAATTATATACTTTAACCTTCCTCATTAATCACTATTACTTAGTGCAAACTGCAAGAAAATCGGTCCAGTAGTTTTGAATTTATCGCGTAGGTACAGATTTAGTTTTATAGTCGTAAATAGATATTATTACGACAATTAGTATTGATAGTGACTAGGCTGAGTGAAATAAATAAAAGACGATGAATGAACACAGGTAAAAAAAAGAATGTGTTTTAATAAATAATGAACTAAAAAAACCTCGAAAAAAAATAGCCTGCTATGACACGCTAGCCAAAGCTTCGAATTTTCCTTTTCTCACAGTGCTCTTGTCTATTTAAGCCTTAAACTTTCAGGTTCCCTAGTCGTCTTTTACGATACCCACGGGTTGATATGTGGTAGTGACATTATGTATTCACTAGACGGACATCCCGGACGATGATTCCCTTGCGATCGTTAAAATGAGCGACAAAAATTAAGCATAAAACTGTAGCTTTTGATTGCGTTTACTTAGAACTCTGATTTCGCATTGTTCCAAAAAATTGCAAACCCGAGTATTTCATATTATAGCATGGTACCTCATATTCCTGAAAAAATAGATATTGACAGACGGACAGACATTAGACTTCTTTTTTTTATTTCCCGTTGAAAATGACATGTGTTGATTTGACGCGTACCTAATACAGGTCTTACCTCGAACAGAGCTTTCAGAGCACTGAACTCACTGAACACAGTGCGAGTTCAACGTTTGACTCAATTCAAGGGGATGAAGAAATATAATATTATTTTAGGTGTCCTTTCTGAAATAACTAGGTCATAAGTGACGATAAATAAAACACAGATAGAGAAATGATTTTGTTTTTATTATAAATGAAATTGAATGAAAAAATTGTCGAGAATCCACCAACTCAGAAAACAAATGTGTCATATCTTCACTTCAACAACACTGTTGTCACCCATAATCCAGAGTACGTAAGTACCTAAAAACCAAAAAACTATAACATATCAACAATGATATTTTCAATGGGTCAATATTTTCAAAATCAAAATGGGAGTTTGTTTTGTGGCTGCATGCACTTCCGTCGTCCAACATAGGCACTGTGTTGAACGACACCACATTCCGCCTTGCTGCTGCTTTACGTTTTGGCCGAGTAATACTTTGACGCCTAGCCCACATTACCATTTGTATTATTATTTATAGTATTGTAAATAGTAGTTGTAGATATGTAAGTAGATAGTTTTTATTTAGTTTTAAAAATATCATCATCAGCAACCCATTAAGTTGTATTATATTATTCATATGTAATTGTAGCTTATTTCGATTACCTACAATATTTCTCAAACCAATGCAAGTCAGCATGTAATTGACAAGTATCAGATACATCTCGTATGATTTTCATCTCGTTTTTTTGAATCTTCATATCATCGGCATAAAGTAAAATATATGAATAATAGAAACACTGCTTGATATCTGCGATAAATAAAGTAGACAATAGGGGGCCAAAATTGAGACTTGGGGCACGCCTGATGGGACAGAATTCCAACCGGAGCTGCGGAGGTGTAGTTTTGGTTAGTTTTTGTTTTTTTTAAATATTGTAGGTAAGGTTATTTCACATTTATAAATAATAGGACTGTTGTTGTTGATTGCACGCGTACAATACGCAGCCTCGCATCGGCTTGCTTCTTCTGAACGTCGTAGCTTCTACTGAGAGTCGTATTCTTGGGACATTCTTGTACGAATTCGTGAATTTGTACTTCTGCAACCGTGTCTAGAGCTTCGGGTAGGTACCCTGGCACAGAATAAATAATAGTACTACCCTGGTATCAAGGCCCGTACGGATTCCTTATTACGGCGTTGTTATCAAAATATCAGTTCTTCCATATTTTATCTAGCTTTGATTGCACCTTTTCCTATAACAACCCTTCAACGGATTTCAGTTTGACAGAAACCGTTTTTACTGGTGCTAGAGCTTGGTAGGTGTTTAAAGTTATCGAAAACAACCATGCTATGTGTTTCACTATACCTACTCCATCTTTCCTGAGCGATCCACAATCATGATCTTTGTTTTTGGTCATTTGATTGGTAGCCAAAGTTCTGCACTAAGTACAGCTGCCATCCTGGTTAATAGGCTGGCCATTTCGACTTTACACACTACCAAGAGGCTGCCCCCTGATTCTGAGCTGTCGGAATATTGTCGGCCGGAAATGTCAGTTTAATTAGAGTTAAAAAACATTATGTTAAAGAAATAGATAGTTGTAGGAAAAAATCTTATATTAATCAGTTTTTAATTTTCTATACGGTAGACAACTTTTAAAACATTAAATAACTTAAGCCGTAAAAATACGTCGTACTAAGAATCGAAGAAGTTCACGATCCGGGAGCAATCCGACGAGTCAGAATCGGGGGACTGGTGTCATCAGCTTAACTTAGGATTGACGTCTTTCGTCCACCAAAAATAACACTATCACTCTAACTGTCGCGTTGTATGTTTTTCGCACGATGTAGGGTTGTACTCGCCCGACATGTTATAGCTACAATAAGTATTGGGCATAAAATATAGGGTAGTAGGAAATATAGTGTAAATAAAGGGACTGGTCCTGAATTAGGTACCTACTAAAAATATCTATATCCTTCACAGACGCATGCACTCATTTCCGCGAAATAATAAAAAACGTTTTTTTTTTATTGCCTGTAGTGGCAGACGAGCAAGCGGCCCACCTGATGGTAAGTAGTTACCGCCGCTCATGGACGTTGGCAATGCCAGGGGCACAGCCAGGCCGCTGCCTACCTTGAGAGGATAGCTCTCTTTAAACCTCGTTTTAAGAAGGACATGTCATAGCGCTCAGGAAACACCGCTGTAGGAAGTTCACCCCAGAGCCTGCACGTACGTGGGAAGAATGATCGCTGAAACCTTACCGTTTTAGACGGTATCGGCTCCAGGTAGTGTGGGTGAAGCCTACAGCGGCGTCGAGTGGTGCGTGTTAAATATCTGCAAGGAATGCCTTGCTCTTGAGATCCGCTGCTTTTGGCGTTTTCAAGTATCACTATGATCGCTTCCTTCCGCTGTAACGAACCGAATTTTATTAAATAATTTTAACATTAGAGAGAGTAGATATTATGAAGATTTGAATGACGTTATTTATACTCGTATTGCGACACCCGCTAGGTATTTAGACTTTTTCACGTGTGGTACGCCGGTTAGAATATGTTATGAATATGAAAAGTATAATTATGAAATATCAATTTATTATAAGTACCTAATAATGTTATTACATATTCTTAAAACGAAATAAAAACTATCTACTTACATATCTACAACTACTATTTACAATACTATAATTAATATGAATATTATACGTCATTGGGCTGATATGATGATGATGATCATATTCGAAAAAACCTTTTTGAATGGTTAATTTGTCTGGGGATCGAACGTTTTTTTGTCACTCTACAACTATAATTACAACTGCTGTGGGTTTGGGTTTAGCAGAAAAACAAATCATAACACGTCGAACAAACATAATTATATTTTAATATTATTTTCTCACTTGCTCTTTAGTTTGCCGCAAGCAACTGGCAACACTCAGTTATCGGACAGACAGTCACATATAAATATAAGTATATAATCTATGGACAGTCACCTCGCCTCGATGAGTCGCTGCCGTGTGTAATTCTATTAAACTTGAAAACAAAACGTAGTTTTCAAAAGTAACTTACATATATAATAAATCTATAATTTCTATGAAAATAATGAGACTATCGTCGCGTGTGTGGTGTGTTAAAATTTAATCGCGGGTTAGTGTTGTGTAGTAGTAGTGGTTAATAATAGTTTCTAATTCTCAGTGAGTCATTGAAGTTTTTGTTTGTGTTGTGTTTAAAGTGCGTTAACAATGTTATCTCTCCATTATAAATAGTTATTTTGTGATAGTGACCTGGTACTCCGATTCAGTGATGGATACACCACCGGTGCCTAAGCCAAGAAGTGCTTTTCCAGCACAAACCGAGCCTGTAACTCGGCCAGTGCCACTTCCACGCACTAAGGTGCCAACCACCACTGAAAGGGTCTCTGCTTCCGATATTTTTAAGTCTATTAGTTCCGTATCCAAGCAGATATCAGAAGACGTAGCACAAAAAGTGAGTCATTCCGCTAAAACTGCCAATGAAAAACTAGAAAAGTCACTCCAAGATAGTTCTAGATTTGCTAAAGACACATTAGAAAAAACACTGACTACTTCTCGAGCTGTGCGAAACACTGTAACTAAATCTGTGATTGAAGGAACTAGAACAGCTGGTCTTAAGTTACGAAGAACAAAGAAATCAGAGAGTTCTGATGATAACGATAACCAAAGATGTGTTTCTATGCCAGCAGTTGATGTGAGTCTGTTTGATAATATTCAGTTCAATTCACCTCTTCTGGAACAAAAGAGATTTCATAACGAGGCTGAAAGTGCTGTTAAAACTCAAGATCACCCTAACTTACAACTAAATACAACAAATTTTGATGACCTGTCTTTGTTCTCTAGCAACTCAGACAATACTGACTCTATTAGCAATTTCTCATGTGACTTGAGTCGAGAGATTGAGCAAAACATGTCTAGTTTGACATTAGAAAGTGAACCACAGATGACATATGATATACCCAAGCCGTCTAGAACAAACAGTGTCATAAGTTCTGTGAGTTCCACATCAGGAGGCTCCTGTCCTGAAGTACCAGAGCGAAAGAAGAAAAGAGAGAGTGCCATTGAGGTTATGAGACAAAACTCTATGTATGAAAATTGGACTCTGCCGTTCCAATCTCCATCAAAGGCCAGGCCCAAGAACAATAATGACATTGTACCATTTCTCTCACAACCACCACAAGCAAGTAGGAGTATGATATATGAGTTTGATCCTTTACAATCTAGTAAACTAACCCAGAAGTATGATGGAGTGAGCAATGAACTGCTACTGCTTGAGTCATTCCTTATTGGTGATACTTATGGTACTATTGTAGCAGCAGACACTCCAGACATCACTGAAGAAAGCTTTAACTTTGATGAAAGTGACTATTTCAACCCTCCAACACCCCCGGAGAGATCAGACAGCCTAATTCCAGAAGAAAAAGCAATCAAAGTTGTTGATAAAGACCGAAACTCCAATTGGTTTGTTACAAACGAGGGAGATACGAAGTCTATTACTGAAGATGATACTAAGTCAACCAGTAAAGTTATGCAAAAGTTCTCCCATATGCT
Organism: Laspeyria flexula; assembly: GCA_905147015.1. Lineage (NCBI taxonomy): Eukaryota > Metazoa > Arthropoda > Insecta > Lepidoptera > Erebidae > Laspeyria > Laspeyria flexula. The sequence goes on along the minus strand of LR989949.1, from coordinate 5,469,232 downwards.
TAAGTTTGAGAAACTGAATAAGTCTTCAAAGCCAGCTCCTGTTAAAGTTGACCTGATTGAAAAGCCATCAGTTAACTCCTTACCAGTACCATACTTCAGTGGCATACTGACAAGGATTGTGTCTGGTGTTGTGGAGGACCTGTTCAAGAACTCTCAGACAAGATATTGTGTGCTCTCTGACCAAAAGCTCATGTGCTACACAGATCCAACAAACTCTATATTAAAAGAAGCTTACACTTTGGATAATATTTATTCAGTACAGATTGTTCTACCGCTATCTTCAAGGTAAGCAGCATTCAATTTTATATAAATTAGGTTATATTCAATGACTATTATATAAACTTAATGATGATTTTAAATATAATATTTAAAATCATCATTAAGTTTTATTTATAAGTTTTACTTTAAAACTTATAAATAAAACTTAATGATGATTTTAAATATTATATGGGTGTCCTAATACACTCTAGCTTCACTGTCTTTTATGAAGGTCTATAGTATTTAACACACATAATAAAAGTTTTTTTTAAATTATATATATTTAACAAATTGTTAACACTAGGTAGCTTAATCAGCATCAATTACTTATTTTTTATTATTATTTTACTCTGCCTTATTATTCCTCATAATCATAACATAACAATATTTCTGTCTATATATATACGGCCTAAAATAATTAGGTACATTGAGTGTAGGTAGTTAATTTGCTAATGTAGAAATTTAAAATATGATCATTCTTATTTTAAGTAAGTACAGTCAAGTTCATTAATATATTGGCATTGTCAAAGATTCAAAATATTGTGAGCGTTCGAAAGCTCAATAAATTCTATAGAACCTATAGATCAAAAATATGTTGTCATGTGAATGGTTCAAAAATATATAAACTATAATGGCTTCATTAATATCTGAGCAGGCTAAGCTTCTATTAATCTCTACATGCATGAGAAAGCCAATTTAATGCCCAGACAAAATAAGATCTAGTTTACATTGTTACAGATATGACAGTAGTTTAAATTGTGTTCCTCGCGTTTGCTTGTTGGCATTTTTGAAATTAGTGTCTTTCAATGTTTTATTTCGTACAGCATAGGTCATCTAAGGGGGCGTTTACAGAATTGACAGGTAACGAATTAGAACGCGGAATGAGGAATGCAATGACAGTAAATCTATGACAGAGACCAAATAAATAAATCTTATTGTGTACGGCGCACTTTACTGCGCCGTCGTTTGCGGCGCCTCTTATAGCACTTACGAAATCATAGCTGTGAATTGAATTTCACGACACGGAAAAATAAAAGAATATCATTACATTTTAGTATAAACTTTATTATTTAGCCCTAATACCTAACTAAAAAAGAATATTAAAATATTATATGCAACCAAATAGCACTTGACTTACGTTAAAAAAACAAACAAACTTTTATCATAGACTAAAATTAATCTTAATTAACTACACCTACGTACATAAAAATTATTATCCTAATAAAAACTAATATCTTGTGTATGATCCGTTCGCATCAATCACTGCTTGAAGTCGAGCTCTCATTGAAATAACCATATTGTGGCAAAAGTGACTATTTCTAAAACTATTCCAGATGTCATATGCATGAGCCCTTAAATTCTCTTCCGTGCGAGCCTCATTAAAGTTCCAACTCTGTACCATTAACTCACATAGATTCTCTATGAGGTTAAGGTCCGGACTTTTCGGCGGAATTTTTATTAATTCCAAGTCTACTTGCTCAGCTATCCAATTTTGAACTCGTCTGGAATTGTGGACGAAACTATTATCCTGTATAAAAGCTATTTGGTGATTATCAGGATAGACAATTCTTGCACTTGGTAAAAACACGTCTTTTTGAATATCTAAATAGGCATTCGGCCAGATATTTCACACAATTCTATTGGAATTCATCCACCCCCAGAACCCCAACGTTATGCGTCCACTACGTCTATTTGGCAATATATTCTCTTCATCATATTGTGTATTGACTGTACGATACAACGAGATTCGCCCGTCCGCCGAAGAAACAAAAACATTTTCGTCCATGAAAGCGACGTTTTCAAAATCATAATTTAAATATCTGTTGGCAAATTGTAAACGTAACATTTTATGCCTTTCCGTTAAAAACAATTTTTTTGCTGGAACTCGGCAACGAATTCCTGCTTCATTAAGGCGGCGTCGTATGGTTCGGCTAGATATAGCTAGATCAGTTGCAAATGTGGATGTTTTGATAAATCTTGCATTTCTTACGCTTTCGACCAGTTGCGTATCTTGATCGTGAGTGGTTTTCCTACGGCGGCCAAAAGACTCATGATTTCTAAGATTTCCTTCTTCTTGCCACCTTTTCCACCATAATGTAACAGTATTTTTCTGACAAAGAACGATTTTATTAAATTACCACAATAAAGATTAGATAAAAACATTGACAAATACCAACAATTGCTTTGCTTACCGATATCCCTAATTCTTCCGCAATGGCTGATTTAGAAATACCTTCTTCACACATATGAACTATTTTATGTTTCGTATGCTCATCAATTCTATACATTATTATTATATATATATATTTTAAAATAAAAATTTTACAATACTATATTAATTAAATTAAATTTAATTAATATTGTATTGTAAAATTTTATTAAATCAGTGATTGATATGTGCGTCCAAAAAAACGTAGTGATGACATTCTCTTATGTGTCAGTTTTAAATTTATTAGAAAATAATAATTATGTAACGTCATTAAAGTTAATCCAGTCAGTCAGTGATGAATAATGTTGCAAACTCCTTGACCATACAATTTTAAGATTGCTAGATTTGCTACTAAAATCATCTATATAACATAGAAATAAGGTTGAATTTGAATTACATTAAATTGTTCAGATATTATTGTATTCATGTGTGCATACAAGCATACATAGTTATGAATACTACCTACACTGTTCTTTGGCTGTGGCTGTATACATGTTATTGATAAAAAGCAGTCACATATTAATGAATCTAAATCTTGACCACAACTTATTGTTGCTTATAGTTGTCATAATATTATGAACTTTTTTAACGTTCATATGTTTTTGAAGCTTGGAAGTGCCAATATATTAATAAACTCGACTGTACATGTACTTAAAATAAAAATGATCATATTTTAAATTTAAGATATTGATTAATAGGATTCTGAATGAAATATCTTATGGTACAGTCATGTTATAGTTTAGTGGTGTTTATATAATGTAATAACATTGGTGGCCAACAGGATGTTGTAAACATTGATATAAAGTTATTCATATGTTGTCTGTAGCATTCCACAATGTTTAAAATACTTGTTTTATTATAATAATTCAATATTTAGTTATAGCTCAGGACACTACAAATAGGTATGTTAAATAAATAGGAATTTATAATTACGACAAATTTAATATTCTTTGCTATTCTTAATTATAATCGTGAATATGAACTATGGAGTTTTGTAGAGTACCTTCCTATTATATTTGTAATGTTAGTGAATACATTTATCTAAGTAGGTAATGTATTGTTTTGTTTTTTTTAAATGATAAAAAAACTTATTTCTACTAAGATTCTATAGTCTTGTAGAAAAAAAGTTATGATCTTTCATAACTACTTGCAAAAAAAGAAAACTGAAGTCTTTGGAGTACAAATAAACCTATGGCAAACACGTAAACACAGGGCAGATGCATCATCCACGGCATAATTATTATGACATTGACTTTATTTCATTGCGCCACATAATAGATATACAGGATGGAATGTTGTAATGCCACCTGGCGGGAAATTTATCAACAATAGAAAATCAATAGCCGTCCCACTCTCTCCAAAAATAAAATGTTAATAATAGGTAGGAATAAAAGTGAGACACTTTTATTCCTACCTTGTGCTCTATCTCACTCTTTCATATTCGTTCAATCTCACTTGCACTACGGTAAAACCAAAATGTATGTAGAGGAATTATGCAGGGAAACTTCTTTTTACACATGACCCTTTTGCAAACAATGAATTAATTATTACTACTTTTTCTTGTGAGATAAGTACCAAGTTGCGCACCATTATAAATTCTTGATTAATTGGACTATTTTTTTAAAATATCTTGCCTAGTTTAGCGTAATACATGTTTTTAAAGAAAATAGGGCTCAAACATTTGAATACTACACTTTTTTTTACCATGACTTTATGAATTAATTTTTTTTCTTCAAAGTTTACTCAAATAACTTTTGAATTTGTAACAGCAAACTATAGTATTAACTATACTATCTTATTTAAACAAAAAATATATTTAAAAAGACGTGCCAAGACTTTATTGTTTACTAAATTAGACACGTAAGGATAAAGAGATAGAATTTTGAGCTTCTGTTCCTTAAATTAGTTATAACTACTACTTTATATTGTCGACATTATACTGCCGTCAATTGTTTTAAAATTTAAATATGATCGCTATCATTTTTTATCATTTGAAAATGATATTAAAATCAACTAAGTCTAGTGTCAAAATTCCAAGTAAACTCTCAGGAGTAAGCTGAAAATAATAAGCTAAAGTAAGTATTTGTTTGTTATAACAGCACAACGAGCAACTCTTATTGCTTCGAGTTGATGGTGTCGTCTGGTGGCATGAGGAGCACTCCTCGCAAGATCTTGTTCAGTTGCGCAAGTGCGTCTGAGCGACGTAATTGGGCACAGAAGATCGCGGAACATCTCACTTGTGGTTTCGCTACCAAGTACACGTCAGAGTTTACAAGATGCGGCTGGTGCTATCTCAAGGTAAATACTAACGATACACTCTTTTTATTATTTCAATAGATGCAGCCCGCGGTTCCGCCAGCACATATTTCGGTTCGCGTAGAATAAAACACTTGGAACAAGATATTTTCCTGAGGTAGAATTTGGCCTATATTTTGAAACTGCATTCAATTCCACGGTAGCTTTTGCGTGATCCGTTTATAAACATCAGAAATGGGTTTGAATTTTTCCATTACTTTTTATTTACTTAATTATTTTCAAAATCAAAGGATTCTGAGTTTATTCTCAATCAAGGATTTAGAAAAAAAAACTGTGTTCGACGGCGCAGCTAGTATTTTCAATAAGAAATCACTGTATTGGTGTAATGTATTGTATGTTTTAAGTGTAACCCATGAGAATTGGAGAATAGTTTTATATGTACCTACTTACATACATATTCCATTATATTTTTAACAGAACATAAAGATGTGTTTAAGTTACGTTATGTAGGGTTCCGCAGCAAAAGAGCCTATCTTCATAGCGTGTGTGAGTGTTAATCGGAAAAACACTAGTTAAACTTATTTCTAATAATATAATATTATGGTTATTATGTTGAATACATTTATATTATGATTGTTTTTATTAATACTTTTACTCTAATGCTGTGCGATTCTAAGTAGTTGGTCAGTAACATATCCTTCTTTTCTGTAATTTCTTTATAAAGTTTTCATCATCATCATCATCATCATATCAGCCCAATGACGTCCACTGCTGAACATAGGCCTCACCTAATTTCCGCCACAACGAGCGATTTTGTAGTCCTAGTCGAAATTTAAACCGCTCCTTAAGTAGTCGCTAGTAGAGAGGTTTTGTTGGTAAAAAGTCCAAGACCTACTGAGTCATTACAATCAATCATTACGTACCTACTTACTTGTATTTATAGAATCATGATATAATCAAATGAAAAGATGAAATGATATAATCAAAAGGAAATGGTGAAGGGCGAATTATTTATCCTTAGGGCAAACTGAGCACGTGCCGGGGCTTGAAGTTATTTATAACGCCACGCGGGATACTTAAAGGCTTGAGACATCAAGGATTTTGGAATTATATAAACATTCATCACCGTCATATGTCAACCCCTAAACGTCCCACTACTGGGCACAGTTTTACTTCAAAGAAAAAAAATATCCAAAAATACTAAGTACTCAGATGGTATTTGATATAAATATTATAAATGCGAAAGTTAGTATGGATATTTGCTTGTTACTCAATTACGCCAGAACGGCTCAAGATCAAGAGATCTGTATGAAATTTGATACACGGATAGATTATATTCTGAAATAGCACACTGACTACTTTTTACTGACATACTAGATGGGTAGAAGTTAGTAGGTTCAAAAATCAGTTCATGATTTAGCTGGCACTGAGACTGACTGAGCAGTACTGAGCAATGCGTCTTTCTAGTCCGCTAGTTAAATTAAAATAAAAAATTAAATTAAATTTGTGTAAATTATAGTGTTATTTAAAGTACTAAATTAAATATACAAATAGCTTTAAAACAAGTACAACAGTATATATAAGTTATTTTTTTACGGTAACCGCTTACCATCAGGCGGACCGTACGTCAGTTTGCCACCGTCGGGGTATAAAAAAAAATATCTCTAGTTACATTTTTCTTTCTAGTAAACACGTATTCAATTATTCACATAATATAAAGGTTAATAAACAATACAACAAGTGTTTATTTAAAAAAAAAAACAAAAAACCCGACTGCCTTGCCAAAAAGTAGCCTTCGTCACTCAAAATAATTAATTATTATATGTATACATATATTATAACTTTGTGAATTTTGATAGTTCAAAACTGGTCAAGCAATTTTGGATACAAGAGACAAGTGGAGTCACGGGCAATAGTTAGTGCATATATAATTGAATTAGGCTATGAATTAGCTTTTATCTGATACCCAAATTGCGATAGCACTAAAAAAACGTCTGTTTTGACAGTTTACGGCCGCCATATTGGTTTTTTGTTGACGTCACATAGCCTATGACACTCGGGGGAAAAATACAAATCTAATGACACCTCACACTTTAAAATCAGCCAAGCCGTTTCGGCTTCAAAAGCTCACAATGGAACAGAAATACATACATACGCGTAAAAAACATTACCCTCCTTTTTGGCAGTCGGGTAAAAACAGTTATTTCACTACAAAGACTTTGCAAGCGCACAATGTGTTTAATACTGCTTATGACGTAACGTGCGAACGAACTTATAATGTATCGCAGAAACAGATGAGATGTGAAAATAATTATTATGTGCGTGTATCGAATTCGATGATTTAGGGTTCCGTACCTCAAAAGGAAAAAAACGGAACCCTTAAAGGATTACTACGTTGTCAAGTCATGTAATTTAGCTGAAATTAATATGAAATACGCGGGTCTGAATCCTTTGGCGCAGTAAAAAAATCATAGTTCTATGTAAACGCAATCAAAAGATACAGCCGTGTAGGTATCTTGACGATAAAAAAGTCAAAACCTAGGGTATAGTTCCCGTGACCTACAATCATGAAATTTGGCAAGAAGCAATATCTACTTTCACAAGTAAAGGAATTATTAATAATCTACTACATAACAACTATAAATTAACAGAACATTATTGATACCTATCTGTGACCTAACTGTAACTAAATCTGAAGAAAAACTAACTTAAGAGTAAATTTTCAAACAAAATTCGGGAAAGTCATTATATAACCCTGTTCTTAGTAATGAGTACTAAAAGGTTTAAAATAATTATGAGAATGATAAAAGAATTAAAAACAAACATTTAATAGATCTTTATTAATAAATAAAAAAAGAGCTAAAAGATCCCACCAAGGTCACCTCTGATGGAACTCAAGATCACATCTGTATGGCATAATATACCATACACATGTGAGCATATTATGCTTAAATTATTCTTATAATAACGTGTAAGGTCACCGACCACAGTAGTGCATACATAAATTAGTTACATGCGCACAAAGATTAGGTCATTGATCTTTCAATTTAAGAAACAGCAGATTTTATTCAGATTTATCTGTAATAATGTAAAGGTTACTAAATAAAAATATTTTATAATGCGGCAGCACTTACACAAATCATTTTAAATAGGTATCTGCTAACAGTTCTGTTCGACTTTTGTCGATCGCAAATTGATGTTTTACAGTGTACAATTATTTTCATTAAAAAATAATCATGTTATTTTTTTATTTGTGCCAAATAGTAATTAGACGCACATCTTTGTAATAATTGCTCTAAGCTGGTCAATAAAGCCATGCTCTGCTATAATTATATGACATAATTATGGTACCTACCTTCTTGTTTCTTTACGTGAAGTCTAATAGGTGTTCTACACGGTTATAAACTTGCGTTCCAACAGAGTGACCTTGGTAGGTGCTTAGTTGCCACCCGCGTAGTTTGTATGAAATTTGGTTTACAACAGCCGGCTACACGGTTGGAATCCACGAAGGGCACCTCTGTGGAAGCCAAGTTTATAACCATGTAGCACGGCTTTAACTAAGTTCAAGCAACAAAGGTATCTCAACTATTATTACAAGGTTAGGTTAAAGTTATTTTCTATTCTATATGCTATGTAGGTATGTGGGTATGTGAATATTTAGCAAAAAGAAAAATATATTGTCGTTAGGAATCAGTCAGGGCAAGCTCGTGTACCTGTGCCTACTGAATATATGTATGCATAGATTAAATACCTAACTAATGAAAATGCAAATGCTTGACACGAAGTCAAACTACAATCTCCATTAAATTAAACAAATACGTACTTACTAAACTTAAGAACTTTGTACCTACTTACCACATAAATCTATACTAATCTACACTAACATTATAAAGAGGAAAGATTTGATTGTTTTTTTGTTTGTTTGTTTGCATTGAAAAGGCTTAGGCTCCGAAACTACTTGACCGATTTGAAAAATTCTTTCGGCGTTAGGAAGCTACATTGTCGCTGAGTAACATAGGCTACCTATATAACATTACGCTACGGCTAATAGGAACTGAGCAGTAGCCAAATAAAGAACGATGGGAGTGAAGCCCCGCGCGACTTCTAGTGTTTAATATATCTGACGCATCTATTTAAAACAATTCTACGGTTGAATAGGTACTTGTCCTGTGAGGCTAATGTGTTATATATCACAAAGAATAAGTTTCTGTTTAAAATCACATACTGACTACCGTATACCTATACTGTTTGAACTAACGGCATGTGTACGTCACGTTACTCAGAGCATTGTCACACTGTGTAGGTACTTACTGACTAATTGCACCAGCGACTGTTTTTCTATACATTTTCCATATTATAATAATATTGTGCCCCATTTTTCTTCACTTATAAATTTATTGTAACAACACATTTCTCTTGTCAACGTCTGTTAGCGATTAGACAAAAATAAATCAGGAAGCTCAATTCTGAGACAATCTGCCTTTTTCATCATCATTCATCAATGTGCGTATGTACCTAGCTTTAAATTTTACAAATCATTTTTTGACCACTTGTAGGTATCTATTTATCTTTTTTTCGTTATTTATCTGTCGAAGTTCTTAAAATTTTATACAAGTTACTTACAGTTAGTAAGATAGGGCGCTCTTTGAAAATATTTAAAATAAAAAACAAAATTAAAAATTTTGAAAAAACCCACGACTAGAACATCTGTACAAAATTAGAAAAGTAACATATAAAAAGGTTTAAATAACTTTATTTTAAATCCCCAACGAAAAGAAAATAAGTAGCGTAAAAACAAATCCCAAGAAAATCCGTCGGGGGCTGCCAATAGGTATCATTACTGTTTCTAGTATAAAATATAATTATATTGTAAAATGTTAATAATTAGGTAGGTATCAAATACATAAAACTGCAATACTTTCGTTCATTTCAAGTCAGGGTATGGCAGCCCCCTTGGGATTGTTTTTACGCTACTTATTTTCTTTTCGTCGGGGATTTAAAATAAAGTTATTTAAACCTTTTTATATGTTACATTGCTTATTTTGTACAGATGTTCTCGTCGTGGGTTTTTCCAAAATTTCAATTTTGTTTTTTATATCTAATATTTTTATTTTATATATATACGAGCGTCGCGTCGTGGAGACCATTGGACTTAAAAAGGTGATAGGAAGAATAAAATGTTTACAATGTTTCCCCTTTTACTGGTGGAGAAAGCAGTTTTAGATTTTCAATATTGTAAAAAAAAGCAGTCCGTTTGTATTTACTTGAGCGTATTGTGATGTCAAAGTCAAAGTCAAATCTTTTTATTTCATTTGGATCACATACATGATACTTATGAACGTCATACAAAGCCAAAAAAAGGTGTCAGCAAATTTGCATACGGCCAGTTCACTGACAAGGTTGAGCTCTGAGAAGAACTTAGCAAGAAACTCAGGCCACTCTTTTTAATCGCCATAATTTCAATTGGTTACAGTTTGAAGTATCATATCGAAAGGTACAGAATCAAAACAGCATACTAAATCTAAATTAAATACTAAAAGGCTCAATTATCCAATGGTATTTCTCAATTTTCCATTTCCCTCCATTATTGCGGTACGATTCTCAGAATTTAACGTTAATTACATTTAATATCTAACTAATATCGGCAAATTCTAGTATTTATTTGAATAATTTTCAAAATGACGGCACTGCGGTGAGAAATAGCACATATGTTATGTCACTATTAATTTATTATGTAATATGGTGGCGTGGGCGGTGAAAACCCCACCTTTCATTTCCAAGGATTTAAATCCCTTTTTCAATCAAAAAGACAACGTTGGCACTAGAGAACCAGCACTTAGTTTTACGAAGCAATTCTTTTTTAGGGTTCCGTATCCAAATGGCAAAAAACGGAATTTATTAAAAACGGAACGGATTCGTCATGTCTGTCTGTCTATGCATCCGTATTTCACAGCCACTTTTTTTCCGAAACTGTAAGAACTATACTGTTGAAACTTGGTAAATAGTATTGTATATGTATTCCGTGAACCACATTAAGATTTTCACACAAAAATAGAAAAAAAACAACAAATTTTGGGGGTTCCCCATCATCATCATCATATCAGCCGAATGATGTCCACTGTTGAACATAGGCCTCACCTAATTTACGCCACTGCGAAAATTTGGTGATTAATTTGCGAAGTTTCAGTTCTAAGTATGGGGGTTCCCCATACTTAAAACTGAAATTCAATAATTTTTTTTCATCAAACCCATACGTGTGGGGTATTTATGGATAGGTCTTCAAACATGATATTGAGGTTTCTAATATCATTTTTTTCTAAACTGAATAGTTTGCGCGAGAGACACTTCCAAAGTGGTAAAATGTGTCCCCCCTCCCTGTAATTTCTTAAATAAGAGAATGATAAAACTAAAGAAAATATATGATGTACATTACCATGTAAACTTCCACCGAAAATTGGTTTGAACGAGATCTAATATGTAGTTTTTTTAATACGTCGTCATAAATTGTAAAACGCAATTTACCTTTCATTCAATCAACACTTATACTGTCATTCATGCAGAACGCTGGATACAGGACGTTACTACCACCTTGTCCAATTACGCGAGGAGGGACCACACAAATTGATAATATTTTGATATATTTCTTGTCAAACTGGAATATATATTAGCTTGTTTGGCTATCACACGCTATCACGCCTATATGGGCTCGCATATAGTTAGATCGAAATCCCATCATTTAAGTACTTAATTATAATGTTTACTTATCAATAACTTAATTAAAAAAAAAACTATTATTAAAAAATCGATCAAAGTTACAACGAACTACAAGAACTTTTATATTATGTTACTTACTGCTACGGTACCCTTCATGGGCGAGTCCGACTCACACTTGGCCGCTTTTTTTTAATAAATTTGTTTTGGTAAATTTTTTATTTAGATACTAATATAATTGGGAATTTTATGTGCATTTTTATTTTGCGATCTCACGATCCCAAGTAGAAACACATTAATATCAGTTAAATTATTCAAAATAGCATTCATTAATTTACAATTTCACTGGACACAAAAATGAAATGATGCATCGGTAACTTTATAATACATTACCGATGCATCATTTCCTTTTACTATTCACTTAAAAGGCATACTGAATATGCTGGTGTACCAATAGGTAGGTATATAAAATTGGTATGGCTTTTTGCAGTATTGATCGAAATGATTTTTTCATGAAAAAATTAAGATAAGTTTTCACGTCGTCATCTTGCAAATCTTGCAATCATGGAAAAAAGACCAAGTAAGTTGACGCGACTATGTAGGTATTGTTATCGTAAAATTAATCCCACAAATAAATGAATCACGCTTGCCTGAATTTGTAATAGGTTCGCCTTTGTTTCAAAGTATAATGTAGGTAAGTAAGTAAGGCAAAATATACTCGTCATGGAATAATCATCTCTATGACGTAAACATCCTAATGGAACCATATCAGAGTTCGTACTCCCGTTAATAAGGTTATGCGTGCACTACGAATTTATTCATTTCGCTTCATAGGGTACAAAATCATAGGATTTAAAATTGCAAACTATTTATTTTCGCTGTGCGCTGATAGCAGTGCCTTTCTGTTGTTCACATATTTATTGTATTTTTATCGCAACGATTTTTAGCTTATATGCACTATAAGCCTAGTCTTCAAATTTATCGTGGGTCACTCCATCACATGTTTATATACATTATATATGTAGTTATAAGGTGGATCTATATCTAATACTTGTTTTGAGACCAATTTGGTTGGAAAATAACAAAATATTTTTTGGTCGCTCGCTTAGATGGTCGTCAGTCGAATAGCACACGAACACAAATTGAATTATTGCATTTATCAATTTTCGACATTGAAAATTAAGTGATGTTTGTCTTCGATAATATATCATAAAGCGCAAACCACACTGCCAGCTACCGAGCGAGCGAGCTGGGCGAGCAATCAAGCATCGTTTCACTTCTTTTCATACTTTGGTTCACATCGCCCATGCGCCAGCTAGCGAGCCAGCGACTGAGAAGACGACGAGACGAATATCCGACGATGCGATGTAAGCGAGCGAGCGAAGCGGGCGAAAACCTATCTCTGTTCTGTGATTTAAACGACGCGGTGAGCGGTGTGTAGAACAAGAAAGAATAAAAATAAAATTAATCCTGACATAAAATATGTTTCCAAATAGTACCTATATCAAAGATATGATTTCATTGTGCTGCATCTCAATTTTAAGTGGAGTTTAATTATGCTAAACTCTTTTAGATAATGTTTATCATGTGCCACTAAATTTAAAGTCGAAATTATTAAAGACATTATGTAATAAGTACGTCTGTATTATAAAAAAAAATTAAAACTAAACTTTTGACTCGGAAACGATGGAACAGAATAAAATAATAGTGGATGGATAAAATAAGATAAGAGGGATGGATAAGAGACCGGAGCGCGGTGTGCAAATCATGCAGTCCGACTTAGATTCCGACGTCCAGTACCAATGTGGATTTCACTCTGTGGAATGAATTTTGTACTTACTAACGATAAAGGAAAAACACCGTGAGGTAACCCAAGATACACACTATGTGATAAGAAATTTTAAGGGAATGTCTGATCCATTAGCCCGCATTAGCAGGCTCTCAAGCTAGAGGAGAGAAGACTTGCCCAGCTGTGGGACGTTAATGGGTTACTACAATATTTAATTTTATTTATGAATAACCATGAAATGTTTAACAATCGAAGTGTCATCTTACGTTTATATGTTTTAACAAGTACCTAAATATAATTTAAAAAAATTAATAATCCGACATCAAAAAGTCAACAGAGAGCAACGCACTAAAAAGACCGTAAAATTATTGTAATATTATTATACCTGATTAAATTTAAATACATAATATATGTATATATTTGTAATCTCCATTTGATTGCCTTTATTTTGATACTCTACTCGATAGGATTGGTTAAAAAAAATCATAGAACTACTTACAATTTGGAACCATTCAATTATGTATAATCTCGTTTTGGAATATATGTAATCTCCTATTGATTCTCTTTATTTTGATACCGAACTCGATAGGGTTGGTTAAAAAAAAAAATTGAACTTCTTATAATTTGGCGTCAAAAGCCCGCCGCTTAAGTCTTTTTATTCTTAAAACCTATCTAAGGACACTTGGGTTTTCTAGACGAATCTAACGATACCCTAATTGTCAAAATCCATCCAGCCGTTTGGAAGATTCGTGGGAATAAAGAAATTTAAAAACATACAAGATACGCGCGAAAAACAATACCCGTCCTGACAGTCGGGTAAAAATAGAGAACATTTAATTTTTAACAAACTCTGAATTATTATATATCTACGTACTTATAAAGTCTTTCACTTCTAGTCTAAGATCCCATTAAGAAATATATACCCTCATCTGTTATTTTTTATTAGTGATATGAAATAAATGATAGATAATATTCACATTGACTTATTGCAAATAGGTTGCCTAGTTAAATATATCGCTCCCGGATAATACACTCGTGGACAAATTTAGAGGAACGCAAAAAAAAGGTTCAATATTTCCTGTGGTAATTATCCTACATACTGGCCACTAATATTATTAAATCTTAATTAAAAAACAATATTTTCGTATTTTTGTAGGCTGCCAATAAACTGGTTCGCGTTGTTCTTGTCATTCTGACTACGGAACTTTTACTTTTACAAAAAATTTAATCCACAAAATAAGGATTAAAAAAATTGACAACCCTAACAAAAATAGTTAAACTGGAATAACTTCTGAGTCCCATGGATTTGGGATGTCATAATTTTGTGGTGTATTGGGGAAGTAAATAGAATTATTTCTGTATAGATAACTTTTCCCAAAACGGCGGGATTTTCGAGAAAATTAAGTAAAACTAAAAACCGAAAACTCTTATAAATCTCGATCTAACAATGGTGCGAAGTTCATTTCTGGACTGAAATACTCATCATAAGATGCGCCATCAATATACCTAACATCATTATTTCGTATCACGCTTAGTTTAAGTGTAATTAATTTTTTCTTAATATACGGATGGAAAAATTACGATTTTCAAAAAATTATAACTCAGAAACTAGACTTGGTAGCTAAATGGGGATACGAAATCTCGCATTTAAATGATAATTTCTATCAGATTTTTCAATAATAATGGGATGTCCGAAAATCGGGCTTCACAAAACACTGTGTAATCTAATACAGTTAAATTAAGAATAAAATAGGCTTTCATTTGATATTTTTTTAATCGGAATACCGATTTAATATAATTACCTATGCACAAACATTTCGCTAACATAATATATTATAATACCGATACGAATATGTGGTACCTACTTCTGATAAAGCGACAGTGATAACCTAGTTATATTAGTCGCAATGAAGTGTATTTATAATGTGATAGCTACTCTTTATAGACATAAGGTTAAAAATACATAGTTTACATCCTTGTCTGTTATGACGCTACTGAGTCCAGTAACACAATTATACTTCTTGACATGATAAATAAGCAAATAATGCTGTTATCAGGTGATCTTAGACGTTAGTAGAAAATAATAAAGTTCGAAATATATAGTAACATAATTATCATCTCGATCAATACACAAATGAAATTCATTGCCAAGGTCATCTTATCGCGGTTGCGATCACGCCTCCGGAATAAATTGGAAAATATGTTGCTCTTCGTAACGAATTCATATAATAATTGACATAAATTATTCCCGTAGACTCAGATGCGATGTGATAGTGTATTGAATTTGCACCAAATATTTATATATAATATAAATTATATGATAATTTCTAAACGCAACGAAAAAAATAATTATAAGTTAAAGTTATCATGTATAATCCCACTGCTGGGCAAAGATAAACATAATATTTAGAAGTCATTTCTCCTACCAATGTAGGCCAGTTTTTGATGTATTTGTCTAACTCGCCTCGCCATCTTTTCCATGCAAATAAATACATTATACCTACGGACCTATGTTTGTAATAAAAATCTGTAATTGCATAGAGCTAGTCGTAAAGTTTCGGCATTGTGAATCAATCGAAGCTCTGCCTCCAAAACATGATAGAAAGATGCTAGACAACACATGGAGAGCAACGACCTGTTCTATTAATTGATTTATACGATGCTCAACTTATTTCTTCAAATAGGTACTTAGGACGATAGCTTTTTATCAATATTAAACATATCAAGAGTCAAGACACGCGTCAGAGTGTCAAGCCCCAGTTCAAGCTAAACGGGTGACACGCTGTCGTGTGCAGTATTGCACGAACCAGTTGGAGCCACTTTTGACACACCGATAACTCAAAATCTATTTAATATAAACCCATGAAATTTGGTTATTAAAGCCTACTAGACTAACCTGAATCTCAAATTTCGTAAATACAGTTTAAGAGGTTAGCGAGATATTGATGCTCAAAAATTGCTATTATCCCACTGAATGACTTACCTATAGACCTTAAATAACACCCACTTCCAGATGACCAGAAAGTTGTGGCGTCCAGCTGTGTAATTGTGTGTATATAAATAAAACAACCAGAAAATATTAAATTATTACGTTTAAAAAAAAACAATGTAATAAAAATATCAAAATAGTTATGGGAAAAAGTCAATAATATGCTAGGCAATAATAAACAGTCTGTACCGTCATATGTTCTAATATGACTTCTATATTTGCGAATAGCTTCTCACAAGAAATTATCAACATAAAACCCGTATGTGATTGTAAATTTGTAAATAGAGATTCATATGTTAAATTAGCTGACATGGAAATGCGATGGCAACCGGTTACAAGCGCAGAAATAAAAAATATAATAAGCAATATGGATAGCAAGAAATCCCCTGGCTGCGATCTCATAAGCATGTCAGATTTAAAATTGATAATTGATAAAATTAGTCCAGTAGGTAATAGCTCACCTTGTAAACTAGTCTGTAAAAAAATTTACATTTCCTAATCAACTAAAAGAAGCAATAGTTCGACCAATCTTTAAAAAAGGAGATCGCTTAAGTTCTACAAATTACAGACCAATAGCAATATTGTCAAGTATTGATAAAATAATAGAAAAATCCATTGTAAATCAACTAAATAATTACATACAACTACATAAAATACTAAATGATAATCAACATGGTTTCTTGAGAGGGAGTAGTACTAACACATTATTGTCAAAATTTACAAACGAAATAAACAATTATTTAGGAGATAGGAAATTCGTAATATTTATATTCTTTGATTACAAAAAAGCATTTGATACTTTAGAAACGGACACTTTACTGAATGCAATGGAGGAGTGCGGCGTATATGGTTTCGTGATTATCTCTCTTTCGCGGTCCTATCGTGTTAAGATGAGAAACAGCCTCAGTGACAAGGTGGATGTGCGTTACGGAGTTCCGCAGGGCTTCGGATGCGGACCTGTAAGCTACCTCATGCACGTAAACAGCCTGTGCAGTGCCTTGCGGCACTGCTCAGTGCACATGTACGCGGATGACCTTTGTTTGTTGCTCGCTGGCACTGACACACACTATGACTAATACTTGTCGATTACAACAAGACGTAGATGCGGTCGTCAAATGGTCACAGGATAATGGTATTGTACTAAATACCGACAAAACTAAACTTCTTGTAGTCAATTCTCCTTATTCTCCCTCCTTGCAACCTGGCCCTCCTACACTACTAATGTACACCCATCAATTTACATGCTTTCATAACAACTTATTAAATTGTAATTGCAAACTTGTAGAAAAAGTAAACTGTGAAACATATCGCGGACAGAAGCTAGTAAGTTATAAAGATGGTATTAACATATATTAATTTAAAAAGAAAAGAATATGACCACATAATGTTGCTCTTTTACATTTTAATTAGATGTAGAAAATAGTTACTTAGTCTGTTAAAAACAAACAAAAAAGCTTGAGTCAATGTAATATGATTTAGCTACATACTCAAATACATAAAAATTATAACAAATAGAGAATACATTTCCAAAAACAATTTATATGTCAGAACGGGCTTCTTAATTTAAATTAGCTGAGCGGCAACATATTAGACGGGAAATGCAACCCATTGCACTTAAATTTACGAATAAATAATGTAAGTATTTAATAGAAAATATTGCCATTTGTAAAATTTGTTCAACTGAAATAAATATCTTGGCGTAAAAATAGAAGAAAATGTGTCATGGCTACTACATATAAACTATATTTGTGATAAACTTAGAATATTATTGGGTAAATTTCACCATTTAAAGTTCCTATTAGTATTTTAAGATGTTTATACGAGATTATGGCACTGGTTGAATCTATTATCAGTTATTCTCTTGATTGCTACGGACTCACTTTTAAAACATACATAGACAAACTAGAATCAATACAAATCCTATTTTTAAAACTGCTTGTTAGTAAAAAAAGTCTCAGATCAAAATAAGGACTACACACCAAACTATTTAAAATATCCAAAATCTTACCGGCAAGACTCAAGCACAAGTATCTTATCCTAACTAATAACCATGGCAAGCAGAATGAGCTGGAGGGTATCACTAATAGATAGACCAATAGATAAGAGAAGCTGAAAAAAATCAGTAGTTAGGTTGTACCAGTTCTAGCTCACTATCCAGAATCCGTCTGGCTCACTAGCTCACTATTCTCGAGTCGACAAAAACTAAAAAAAAAAAAAAAAAAAAAAAAAAAAAAAAAAAAAAAAAAAAAAAAGGTTTTGCCATGCTCTGATCACGAATCTGCGGTCCGTTTTTGTCTAGGATGTGTGGTTTCAGAGATGTGGAAATCAATTAAGAAGAGTATCTAATCGATATCTAATCCCGCACCCTCATTAACGTTTCTTTTGTTCTCCTATTTCCTATTATCTATTGTTTCTGGTACACCCTCATTAGCATTCTTATCTATTACTCATTGTAAGCCCTTATTATCACTGCTATTGTTTAAGAACTTCCATGCTATTCTGAATCATCAATAAAACACATTCCTTCATTTCTACATTTTTATTGCTTATTAAAATATGAATGAAACATCTGATCCACTAAAATATCATTGTATACTGTGTTCTCTGTAAATATGTTCGTAAAACTACGCATTGAACACCCCTGAAACTTATATAGCAAATACATTAAGCAATATTCGCCGCAAACTGATGTCCACTCATTCTGAATTCTATCCACATTCCAGTCCCATCTTTTACAATTCCTTCTTAAAAAGTCGAGATGATATCGTGTAGGTGCACGCCCATATCAATCAAAATATTGACCAATACCATTCGTATCGACATGTAAAGCTATCCAATGTGAGCCTGGTTTATCATCCGTATCCAAATTGCATATTGTGTACATAGGTACATGAGTGTAAATGGGTAGTCTATTAGCAGCATACACATTATATTCTAGACTGGGGTGAATCTTTTTCAGATGTTGTTGTACATCTAGTGTATCCATGATATTACCAATCTATTCAATGGCTAACATAGGAATGATCAATTATAGTCACTTGTTACGACTTGTATTAAATGTCATTCGCTTGTGGAGATTTTGTATGATTTATCTGTGCAATGCACTACGCATTACGAAAGAATGCGAGATAAGTTTGTTAGTTCAAATTTACTATCGGTTGCACTGAGGAAATGCTTTAGATAAGATAGAACTATATAAGACCGAGTGGAGGCAGAGCCATCAGTCATTCTATGGTCTCGTTTGACCGCAGTGAATCGATATATCAATACTAAGTGTGTGCTACTTCAACGCAACAATAGTCATGGACGTAAGTGTTATAATATTTTATTGAAAAACTTACTTTTCTTTATGTTGTTGATTCC
The DNA here is from genome assembly GCA_905147015.1 of Laspeyria flexula. Taxonomy (NCBI): domain Eukaryota; kingdom Metazoa; phylum Arthropoda; class Insecta; order Lepidoptera; family Erebidae; genus Laspeyria; species Laspeyria flexula. Next base: position 5,449,657 of record LR989949.1, on the reverse strand, counting down.
TTACGTGTGTGTGATTAAGTGTAATTATGTGATTGATATTAACATGATAACTGTGTTGCAGAAAACATTCAGCTTCATAGACAATGAAGAAAATACCTATAAACAGTATTACTACCCGCCACTCTCCCCTAATCGCGAAGAAGAGAGTGATGACATCGTTATTAATAACACAGGCGATGGGGGAAAAAGGAAATCGCAGTCGATTGACCATTTTTTTGAAGTGGAACCTAAAATAAAGAGGAAGAAGTGGTTGTCGTCAACCGTGGCACGAGCCGCTAGAGGTGGTGTATCATACATTTCTACTAATTCTGACGACGGAGACCAAGCGACGCATCTCATAAAAATAGAAGTGTACGATGTGAAAAAGCTATGCAAGGTTCCAACTACTGATCATTGGAAACATGCTACCACGAGGATTAAATATTATGTTGGGAATAATAGGGATAGCATCTACGACAACACAAACGCCCTCGTATACAATATTACAAAGACAATAGCAGAAAGTGAAAAAGTGAAAAAATACTTTTTCAACAATGACAGTCATTAGCTGATCATTACTGAATGTGATTCTGATAACATAAATTACTTTTGTGTACTCATTAGATTCAAGGATTGCGTCTTGCGATACTGGGAGAAACACGAGAGCAGAAGGAAGAGATGAGTGTGGTATACGTGAACAGAACTTGTCATTGAATAGCAAAACTACAACACTGAGTGGAGAAGAAAAAGAGAAGAATATGCAGTATCCAAGAGCTGAATATCCATTCTTCAGTTCAAAAGCTAGACGGTTGCTCAGTTTCGAACACTGGCCTCTCCTTTTGCGACAGAAGCCTGAAGATCTCGCAGAAGCTGGTTTCTTTTATACCGGCCATGGAGACAGGACCAAATGTTTCCATTGTGGTGGTGGTTTAAAAAATTGGGAAGATGATGATGATCCTTGGCAGCAACATATTCAGTGGTTTAGTCAGTGCGCTTATGTAAAGTTTAAATTTCAACAGCGTTTTGTGTAAGATGAAAGGTGTATAAAGAAATAAAAAATAGTATATTTGATACAATTTGTTTTATTTAATTTAATAATGTTTTCCCATAGTTACATAGGTACACATTTAAACATGCATTACACATAAATCTAATACACAACACACATTATAACCTTAACTACTGTAATCTACAGTAATATTTCTGTTTTTATCTATTTCAAATTTTGCTCGAAGAAATGTTGTGATGAAAGATATAGATGATCTCTGGCAAGCAGATTTAATTGACATGCAGTCTGTTTCTCAAGAAAATAAGAAAATGGTAATATATTCTTACAATTATTGACACATTTTCAAAATATGGATGGGCTTTTCCTATCAAGAATAAAAGTCAAGATTTTATATGTGACACTTTCAAAACCTTGTTTGTTAAGGGACGTATACCTAAAAATTTACAAACTGATAATGGTACAGAGTTTTACAACAATAAATTCAAAAAGCTAATGAAATTTTATAATATCAACCATTATTCGACATTTTCGATAAAAAAAGCTTCAATAGTTGAACGATTTATCAGAACATTAAAATCAAATTTATATAAAACATTTAGTTTAAAAGGCAACTACAAGTGGATAGATAATACCCTCAATGATATTATTAATAAATATAATCATACATACCACCGAACCATTAATGAAATGCCAGCAAAAGTAAATAATAACAATAAAACAAACATATTAGAAAGATATAATAATATTAAATCAGAAAATAAGGGTACTCTTACAAGAAAGTTTAATGTTGGTGATTTTGTCCGTATTAGTAAATATAAAGGAACATTTGAAAAAGGATACACCCCTAACTGGTCAACCGAAATATTCAAAATCAGTAAAATACAAAATACAATACCTGTAACTTATTTAATACAAGATACAATCAGAGGCCAGCCTATTTTAGGAGCATTTTATGTGCAAGAACTTCAAAAGACTAAACATCCTAACGTTTATCTTTACCTTATTCATACTGAATGTTAAAAAAAAAATTAAAAAAATTTGTGTCAATACGCAGCGCAGACATAAAACTCAAAAAGAGTAATAAAAATAATCAACATGAGTAAAGCGGATGTGGTAAATGAAATTCATAAAAATGTTAGAGTCAATTTTCCTCGAAGAAGTGTTGTGATGAAAGATATAGATGATCTCTGGCAAGCAGATTTAATTGACATGCAGTCTGTTTCTCAAGAAAATAAGAAAATGGTAATATATTCTTACAATTATTGACACATTTTCAAAATATGGATGGGCTTTTCCTATCAAGAATAAAAGTCAAGATTTTATATGTGACACTTTCAAAACCTTGTTTGTTAAGGGACGTATACCTAAAAATTTACAAACTGATAATGGTACAGAGTTTTACAACAATAAATTCAAAAAGCTAATGAAATTTTATAATATCAACCATTATTCGACATTTTCGATAAAAAAAGCTTCAATAGTTGAACGATTTATCAGAACATTAAAATCAAATTTATATAAAACATTTAGTTTAAAAGGCAACTACAAGTGGATAGATAATACCCTCAATGATATTATTAATAAATATAATCATACATACCACCGAACCATTAATGAAATGCCAGCAAAAGTAAATAATAACAATAAAACAAACATATTAGAAAGATATAATAATATTAAATCAGAAAATAAGGGTACTCTTACAAGAAAGTTTAATGTTGGTGATTTTGTCCGTATTAGTAAATATAAAGGAACATTTGAAAAAGGATACACCCCTAACTGGTCAACCAAAATATTCAAAATCAGTAAAATACAAAATACAATACCTGTAACTTATTTAATACAAGATACAATCAGAGGCCAGCCTATTTTAGGAGCATTTTATGTGCAAGAACTTCAAAAGACTAAACATCCTAACGTTTATCTCGTTGAAAAGATCCTAAGAAGAAAAGGAAATATGATTTTAGTAAAATGGTTAGGTTTACCTTCCAATGAAAACAGCTGGATACATAAATCAAATATATTATAAGAAACAAACTATTTGTCACTGTTTTACATATATGCATATTAGAACAATGTTTATCGAGACCCTTGTTGTCTGGAAGAAATCACTATTAGCGATACGACCGCTCATTGACACTGTTCTTGTATTTTGTAAGAAATCTATGTTACTATGGAGCACACAAAATAATATTCTATCTATCATAAAATACCTTGGTTCTAAAGTACACTATAATTATGATAATATACAACTATCTGTGCAATGCACTACGCATTACGAAAGAATGTGAGATAAGTTTGTTAGTTCAAATTTACTATCGGTTGCACTGAGGAAATGCTTTAGATAAGATAGAACTATATAAGACCGAGTGGAGGCAGAGCCATCAGTCATGTATTAGTTTTCAAGTGCACTCGTTATTGCTTTATAATTAATGATCGACTTGTGGAATATAAACCTTTGAGTAATATAGTACGAAGATTATCATGACTTCCATCGTAGATGTCCAAGGATTTAAAACAGAAGAAAATGAGTTCATAGTAAAAGAAATAGCTATCCTATATGAAAATAAATTGCAGATATTTTTGATAAAACCACCATTTCCATTTCATGAATTGACTGAACGGGAAAAGAAACAGGTGAACTGGATTGAACGTAATAGAAAGATATATTGGAGTGAAGGATTTATAACATATTCAAAGTGTCAGTGTTTGATAACAGATATATTAAAAGATAAATGTATATATGCTAAAGGTTTAGAAAAAGTGTCGTGGATGAAATGTATTTTGAAAAATAATAATATAATTAATATAGAAGACAAAGGTTGTCCAAGTTTGTTAAGTCTGTATAATGAGTATAAATATTCTAAAGATGTGTATAATTGTATTTATCATGATTCTGTTTGTGCTTTGAAAAATATTTTATGTTTAAATAAATGGTTCTTAAATTACAATAAACAATTTTATCAGTATAAGTTGTTTTATTCTTAACAAAATAAAAATATTATTTCCCCTCCCAAACACCTACTATTCTACTAAACGTTTATATGTAACTAACAACACTTATTACTCTTCATTACACTTTCATAAATATTTGCATCTAGTACCTTGGAAACAAGCTTCAAACATTGAAAATGCATCAAAACAAATACGAACCTCATTATGAAATGTATCATACCAATAAGATGCGTTTATTTTCATTTAACTTTTATTGGGTTACCGCTAATTCACATAAAATATTAATAACAGAAATGGCTGACGCTGGATTTTTTTATTGTGGAAATGGAATAAATGATGAAACTGCATGTTTTTCTTGTGGAGGAATTATTAAAGATTGGGAGGCGCCTGCATCACTCACCTCGCTTCGCTCGGTTCGCAATGCAGGCGCCCCAATACTGCTAGGATCTGTTTAAGCGGGGTGATTCTGTCTAACACAAATAACACTGGTTAGACTACAGCTGTCAACAGATTTTTAAATTTTTAGTTTTCATAGAGACATTCAACACGTAATTCGTTCCTTTTACGGCATTCAAAAAAATACATTTAGGATAATGAATAGCATGTTGCATCCAAGGATCGTTATAAATCTCCCAATCTTTAATAATTCCTCCACAAGAAAAACATGCAGTTTCATCATTTATTCCATTTCCACAATAAAAAAATCCAGCGTCAGCCATTTCTGTTATTAATATTTTATGTGAATTAGCGGTAACCCAATAAAAGTTAAATGAAAATAAACGCATCTTATTGGTATGATACATTTCATAATGAGGTTCGTATTTGTTTTGATGCATTTTCAATGTTTGAAGCTTGTTTCCAAGGTACTAGATGCAAATATTTATGAAAGTGTAATGAAGAGTAATAAGTGTTGTTAGTTACATATAAACGTTTAGTAGAATAGTAGGTGTTTGGGAGGGGAAATAATATTTTTATTTTGTTAAGAATAAAACAACTTATACTGATAAAATTGTTTATTGTAATTTAAGAACCATTTATTTAAACATAAAATATTTTTCAAAGCACAAACAGAATCATGATAAATACAATTATACACATCTTTAGAATATTTATACTCATTATACAGACTTAACAAACTTGGACAACCTTTGTCTTCTATATTAATTATATTATTATTTTTCAAAATACATTTCATCCACGACACTTTTTCTAAACCTTTAGCATATATACATTTATCTTTTAATATATCTGTTATCAAACACTGACACTTTGAATATGTTATAAATCCTTCACTCCAATATATCTTTCTATTACGTTCAATCCAGTTCACCTGTTTCTTTTCCCGTTCAGTCAATTCATGAAATGGAAATGGTGGTTTTAACAAAAATATCTGCAATTTATTTTCATATAGGATAGCTATTTCTTTTACTATGAACTCATTTTCTTCTGTTTTAAATCCTTGGACATCTACGATGGAAGTCATGATAATCTTCGTACTATATTACTCAAAGGTTTATATTCCACAAGTCGATCATTAATTATAAAGCAATAACGAGTGCACTTGAAAACTAATACATGACTGATGGCTCTGCCTCCACTCGGTCTTATATAGTTCTATCTTATCTAAAGCATTTCCTCAGTGCAACCGATAGTAAATTTGAACTAACAAACTTATCTCACATTCTTTCGTAATGCGTAGTGCATTGCACAGATAGTTGTATATTATCATAATTATAGTGTACTTTAGAACCAAGGTATTTTATGATAGATAGAATATTATTTTGTGTGCTCCATAGTAACATAGATTTCTTACAAAATACAAGAACAGTGTCAATGAGCGGTCGTATCGCTAATAGTGATTTCTTCCAGACAACAAGGGTCTCGATAAACATTGTTCTAATATGCATATATGTAAAACAGTGACAAATAGTTTGTTTCTTATAATATATTTGATTTATGTATCCAGCTGTTTTCATTGGAAGGTAAACCTAACCATTTTACTAAAATCATATTTCCTTTTCTTCTTAGGATCTTTTCAACGAGATAAACGTTAGGATGTTTAGTCTTTTGAAGTTCTTGCACATAAAATGCTCCTAAAATAGGCTGGCCTCTGATTGTATCTTGTATTAAATAAGTTACAGGTATTGTATTTTGTATTTTACTGATTTTGAATATTTTGGTTGACCAGTTAGGGGTGTATCCTTTTTCAAATGTTCCTTTATATTTACTAATACGGACAAAATCACCAACATTAAACTTTCTTGTAAGAGTACCCTTATTTTCTGATTTAATATTATTATATCTTTCTAATATGTTTGTTTTATTGTTATTATTTACTTTTGCTGGCATTTCATTAATGGTTCGGTGGTATGTATGATTATATTTATTAATAATATCATTGAGGGTATTATCTATCCACTTGTAGTTGCCTTTTAAACTAAATGTTTTATATAAATTTGATTTTAATGTTCTGATAAATCGTTCAACTATTGAAGCTTTTTTTATCGAAAATGTCGAATAATGGTTGATATTATAAAATTTCATTAGCTTTTTGAATTTATTGTTGTAAAACTCTGTACCATTATCAGTTTGTAAATTTTTAGGTATACGTCCCTTAACAAAGAAGGTTTTGAAAGTGTCACATATAAAATCTTGACTTTTATTCTTGATAGGAAAAGCCCATCCATATTTTGAAAATGTGTCAATAATTGTAAGAATATATTTCATTTTCTTATTTTCTTGAGAAACAGACTGCATGTCAATTAAATCTGCTTGCCAGAGATCATCTATATCTTTCATCACAACACTTCTTCGAGGAAAATTGACTCTAACATTTTTATGAATTTCATTTACCACATCCGCTTTACTCATGTTGATTATTTTTATTACTCTTTTTGAGTTTTATGTCTGCGCTGCGTATTGACACAAATTTTTTTAATTTTTTTTTTAACATTCAGTATGAATAAGGTAAAGATAAACGTTAGGATGTTTAGTCTTTTGAAGTTCTTGCACATAAAATGCTCCTAAAATAGGCTGGCCTCTGATTGTATCTTGTATTAAATAAGTTACAGGTATTGTATTTTGTATTTTACTGATTTTGAATATTTCGGTTGACCAGTTAGGGGTGTATCCTTTTTCAAATGTTCCTTTATATTTACTAATACGGACAAAATCACCAACATTAAACTTTCTTGTAAGAGTACCCTTATTTTCTGATTTAATATTATTATATCTTTCTAATATGTTTGTTTTATTGTTATTATTTACTTTTGCTGGCATTTCATTAATGGTTCGGTGGTATGTATGATTATATTTATTAATAATATCATTGAGGGTATTATCTATCCACTTGTAGTTGCCTTTTAAACTAAATGTTTTATATAAATTTGATTTTAATGTTCTGATAAATCGTTCAACTATTGAAGCTTTTTTTATCGAAAATGTCGAATAATGGTTGATATTATAAAATTTCATTAGCTTTTTGAATTTATTGTTGTAAAACTCTGTACCATTATCAGTTTGTAAATTTTTAGGTATACGTCCCTTAACAAAGAAGGTTTTGAAAGTGTCACATATAAAATCTTGACTTTTATTCTTGATAGGAAAAGCCCATCCATATTTTGAAAATGTGTCAATAATTGTAAGAATATATTTCATTTTCTTATTTTCTTGAGAAACAGACTGCATGTCAATTAAATCTGCTTGCCAGAGATCATCTATATCTTTCATCACAACACTTCTTCGAGGAAAATTGACTCTAACATTTTTATGAATTTCATTTACCACATCCGCTTTACTCATGTTGATTATTTTTATTACTCTTTTTGAGTTTTATGTCTGCGCTGCGTATTGACACAAATTTTTTTAATTTTTTTTTTAACATTCAGTATGAATAAGGTAAAGATAAACGTTAGGATGTTTAGTCTTTTGAAGTTCTTGCACATAAAATGCTCCTAAAATAGGCTGGCCTCTGATTGTATCTTGTATTAAATAAGTTACAGGTATTGTATTTTGTATTTTACTGATTTTGAATATTTCGGTTGACCAGTTAGGGGTGTATCCTTTTTCAAATGTTCCTTTATATTTACTAATACGGACAAAATCACCAACATTAAACTTTCTTGTAAGAGTACCCTTATTTTCTGATTTAATATTATTATATCTTTCTAATATGTTTGTTTTATTGTTATTATTTACTTTTGCTGGCATTTCATTAATGGTTCGGTGGTATGTATGATTATATTTATTAATAATATCATTGAGGGTATTATCTATCCACTTGTAGTTGCCTTTTAAACTAAATGTTTTATATAAATTTGATTTTAATGTTCTGATAAATCGTTCAACTATTGAAGCTTTTTTTATCGAAAATGTCGAATAATGGTTGATATTATAAAATTTCATTAGCTTTTTGAATTTATTGTTGTAAAACTCTGTACCATTATCAGTTTGTAAATTTTTAGGTATACGTCCCTTAACAAACAAGGTTTTGAAAGTGTCACATATAAAATCTTGACTTTTATTCTTGATAGGAAAAGCCCATCCATATTTTGAAAATGTGTCAATAATTGTAAGAATATATTACCATTTTCTTATTTTCTTGAGAAACAGACTGCATGTCAATTAAATCTGCTTGCCAGAGATCATCTATATCTTTCATCACAACATTTCTTCGAGCAAAATTTGAAATAGATAAAAACAGAAATATTACTGTAGATTACAGTAGTTAAGGTTATAATGTGTGTTGTGTATTAGATTTATGTGTAATGCATGTTTAAATGTGTACCTATGTAACTATGGGAAAACATTATTAAATTAAATAAAACAAATTGTATCAAATATACTATTTTTTATTTCTTTATACACCTTTCATCTTACACAAAACGCTGTTGAAATTTAAACTTTACATAAGCGCACTGACTAAACCACTGAATATGTTGCTGCCAAGGATCATCATCATCTTCCCAATTTTTTAAACCACCACCACAATGGAAACATTTGGTCCTGTCTCCATGGCCGGTATAAAAGAAACCAGCTTCTGCGAGATCTTCAGGCTTCTGTCGCAAAAGGAGAGGCCAGTGTTCGAAACTGAGCAACCGTCTAGCTTTTGAACTGAAGAATGGATATTCAGCTCTTGGATACTGCATATTCTTCTCTTTTTCTTCTCCACTCAGTGTTGTAGTTTTGCTATTCAATGACAAGTTCTGTTCACGTATACCACACTCATCTCTTCCTTCTGCTCTCGTGTTTCTCCCAGTATCGCAAGACGCAATCCTTGAATCTAATGAGTACACAAAAGTAATTTATGTTATCAGAATCACATTCAGTAATGATCAGCTAATGACTGTCATTGTTGAAAAAGTATTTTTTCACTTTTTCACTTTCTGCTATTGTCTTTGTAATATTGTATACGAGGGCGTTTGTGTTGTCGTAGATGCTATCCCTATTATTCCCAACATAATATTTAATCCTCGTGGTAGCATGTTTCCAATGATCAGTAGTTGGAACCTTGCATAGCTTTTTCACATCGTACACTTCTATTTTTATGAGATGCGTCGCTTGGTCTCCGTCGTCAGAATTAGTAGAAATGTATGATACACCACCTCTAGCGGCTCGTGCCACGGTTGACGACAACCACTTCTTCCTCTTTATTTTAGGTTCCACTTCAAAAAAATGGTCAATCGACTGCGATTTCCTTTTTCCCCCATCGCCTGTGTTATTAATAACGATGTCATCACTCTCTTCTTCGCGATTAGGGGAGAGTGGCGGGTAGTAATACTGTTTATAGGTATTTTCTTCATTGTCTATGAAGCTGAATGTTTTCTGCAACACAGTTATCATGTTAATATCAATCACATAATTACACTTAATCACACACACGTAAGGAATCAACAACATAAAGAAAAGTAAGTTTTTCAATAAAATATTATAACACTTACGTCCATGACTATTGTTGCGTTGAAGTAGCACACACTTAGTATTGATATATCGATTCACTGCGGTCAAACGAGACCATAGAATGACTGATGGCTCTGCCTCCACTCGGTCTTATATAGTTCTATCTTATCTAAAGCATTTCCTCAGTGCAACCGATAGTAAATTTGAACTAACAAACTTATCTCGCATTCTTTCGTAATGCGTAGTGCATTGCACAGATAAATCATACAAAATCTCCACAAGCGAATGACATTTAATACAAGTCGTAACAAGTGACTATAATTGATCATTCCTATGTTAGCCATTGAATAGATTGGTAATATCATGGATACACTAGATGTACAACAACATCTGAAAAAGATTCACCCCAGTCTAGAATATAATGTGTATGCTGCTAATAGACTACCCATTTACACTCATGTACCTATGTACACAATATGCAATTTGGATACGGATGATAAACCAGGCTCACATTGGATAGCTTTACATGTCGATACGAATGGTATTGGTCAATATTTTGATTCATATGGGCGTGCACCTACACGATATCATCTCGACTTTTTAAGAAGGAATTGTAAAAGATGGGACTGGAATGTGGATAGAATTCAGAATGAGTGGACATCAGTTTGCGGCGAATATTGCTTAATGTATTTGCTATATAAGTTTCAGGGGTGTTCAATGCGTAGTTTTACGAACATATTTACAGAGAACACAGTATACAATGATATTTTAGTGGATCAGATGTTTCATTCATATTTTAATAAGCAATAAAAATGTAGAAATGAAGGAATGTGTTTTATTGATGATTCAGAATAGCATGGAAGTTCTTAAACAATAGCAGTGATAATAAGGGCTTACAATGAGTAATAGATAAGAATGCTAATGAGGGTCTACCAGAAACAATAGATAATAGGAAATAGGAGAACAAAAGAAACGTTAATGAGGGTGCGGGATTAGATATCGATTAGATACTCTTCTTAATTGATTTCCACATCTCTGAAACCACACATCCTAGTTTTACGAACATATTTACAGAGAACACAGTATACAATGATATTTTAGTGAATCAGATGTTTCATTCATATTTTAATAAGCAATAAAAATGTAGAAATGAAGGAATGTGTTTTATTGATGATTCAGAATAGCATGGAAGTTCTTAAACAATAGCAGTGATAATAAGAGCTTACAATGAGTAATAGATAAGAATGCTAATGAGGGTCTACCAGAAACAATAGATAATAGGAAATAGGAGAACAAAAGAAACGTTAATGAGGGTGCGGGATTAGATATCGATTAGATACTCTTCTTAATTGATTTCCACATCTCTGAAACCACACATCCTAGACAAAAACGGACCGCAGATTCGTGATCAGAGCATGGCAAAACCTTTTTTTTTTTTTTTTTTTTTTTTTTTTTTTTTTTTTTTTTTTTTTTTGTTTAGTTTTTGTCGACTCGAGAATAGTGAGCTAGTGAGCCAGACGGATTCTGGATAGTGAGCTAGAACTGGTACAACCTAACTACTAAAATCATCTCCACTTTGACAGATCTTTCAAAGACACTAAGGTTTCTAAGCAAGTTTTTTAATTGAATGAATAAATATTTCTGAAATAAATATTTTCGGAAATAATCACTCCCAAAGTAGCTTAAATAGTGTCTCCCCCCCCCCCCCCCCCCTCTATCTTCTAAACCGTTAAACTATCACAAAGATAAGCTTATAATTAGACCCGTGCCCAGCAGTGGGACGTTTATGGGTTGAAATGATGATGAACGCTTAATATATACTTCCAACGAAAATTATTTTGAACATGCTCGGATAAACCGTTTTGAAGTTATTGCCAAAAAACTGCGCTTCTCAACAAAAGGGCGTAAGTGCTATGAAGATACGCTCTTTTGCTGTGAACCCTAAATTGAGCGTGTTCCGATATGCTCTTTTTTAATTGGAATAGAAGATTTAGAAAGCCGATGGGGGAGATGGAGATTAGGTCGAAAATTATACTATGTAAAATATTATGTTTTCTTGGTTATGCCCCGAACTTTTCAATCCACCACTCGGTTAGTGACTATGTAGTATGTGGAATTCGTAAGTAACAATTCTCTAATAATGAGATCATACCCACTTGGATGGCTGAACAAATATGAGCACAATGTCTCCTTTAATAACGTAACTGTACAAGTTAACAAAAGAACTCTTTCAGTATTATCACTGACCTAAATAAACTGATATTTAAGTGGTTCTTGGCGAAACAAAACTTTAAAACAAGTTATTGAACGAACAACAACATGACATACAATGTGAATTTCGAATGGTGGGCCGTATCCGCGAACGCTTTATAAATTTTTGATCCGGTCCGAGTCATGGTGACACGGTGTAGTGTCATTCACCTCAGAGTTCACGTTCATGGGTCATCTGAACTGCTAATACAGACGACTTATGTTGTCTTCGAATATCCTTTTTATTTTACACCTATGATATGAAGCCCCGCGTGACTTCTAGTAAATATATAAAGGACCAAATCATTTAGCGCGAGGTACTTGGGTTTAAACAACAAAAGAAATCTTACTAGAATAGAACAAGCTGTCTTATTACAAAAAATTAAATAAAACTCGGTTTAGTTTACCGTACTAGTAAGTCTAGGTTTGTTACGGTACTAATTTTACTTTTTTTTACTAGTATTAAACCAACATCTTATTACAAATAATCAAATGACAGAAGACTTGCTTGTACACAGTTTAGTCTCTAGTCTTTGTCATTTTAACATAAATAATGATATCATTCATTCAATCTGTTAAGGGCGTCACACACGGTGAAGATACTTTATTATTAATTTATCTTAAGATACCTGGATATAAAATATTATAGTATCTTAAGGTATCACACATGGTTAAGTTACGATAATAATAAATATCCGCTCGGATCATTCTCTCTTGACTAGTGCAGGAGTCACACGGATATTTCTCTATATATACATGGTGATCTAATATGAACGGCCGTACTATTAGTTTTATTAGAAACTCATCGGATGATAATCTGACTTCCGTCATGAAAATTTTTTGCCGCTCATTCTATACGCCGAACAATTTCAACAAGTTCTTTCATTTTTACACTCGTTCTCCTTTTAATAAACAAGAGTGCAAAGAGAAAAAATTCTTTCGGAAACGTTCAGGTTACAATACAATGAATGAACGAGCGGGAGCAACACAAACACGCCCCTCACCCCGCATTCGGTGTACACTCTGAATATATGGATCTTTAACCGTGTTGTTCATACAAAACGTATAGTGAGCGATATTGTATCTTAAAATATACTTGTACGCAGTATCTTAGAATATGGTAGTCCTGTGTGGAATCCGACATACATACGCATTCGGACAAATTAGAAAGAGTTGTACAGAATGCTTTCTAGCTATAATGGAGTCAGACAGCATTTGGATATCTTCTCAGGTAGCTTATTCTCTGCCAAAAGTATAACTAAGAAAATCATAGAGTCTCTAGAATGAACACGTTGCTTTTGTAATGGAAAGCATATATATGTATTATATTTTTTATTTCTTTTAGTTTTTATGTTTTAATAATATTTAAAATTAGGGCTGAACACCCTTTCTTTTCCACCCTATTTCTTTATTTTATTATTGTAATTTAAAATTAAAATTTAAGTCTAAAATGCATTTCAAAAGTTATAAAATGCATGTTGTGTTCACTAGTTTAGGTTATGCAGTTCTGTGTTTATTTAAGTATAAGAATACGATAATCAGCAAGTTCTTGTATATTTGTATTGTATTGTATCACACATGGTGGGATTCGAGCGTCGGCTTACTTCGCGTTGACCGATGACTATTTAGCACTAACGTAAACACACGTCTGTTCCGGAGCTCGGTTTACGCTTGAATATGTGATGAATATGTGAAAAAGTAATAAATTTAACCATTTTTAACTATTTTAGGATATATTAAGACGTTTCGACTACGTCAAGTTGACAATCAATAGATTAAAGTTAATCTAGGGTCCCCTGTGGTTAATCTTTAGTACCAAAGATAGACCATGGTTTCTCGTTAAACTTCTTTTTGTAATAAGAATTATTTTAAAACTAGTTTTATGTATGGTTTAAAACTATTTTTAACGTTGGTCTGCGTTTTGTAATAAGACGGGAACTGTTTTGGCCTGATTTGTAAATCGTACAAATAGCACCAATACACAGAATGAACCATCGGGGTACTTAACTATTTTTTTAATTTTTTCCCCTACATGTAAAGTGGGTAAGATTTTTTCTTTCGTGTATCCCATAATGTGGGGTTCGTGTATCCCATAATCGTTAGATAGGTCTTCCAAAAATATTGTGGGGAAACCCGTGAAAATAATCAAACCATCAGATTTTACAAAAACGATTCGAGCACAAGGGTTAAATATGTGTAGTAAACAAAAAAGAGAATTGAAAGTTATTGCTTTCCTTTATTGGCGACAGTCTTTGAATTGAACATAGACATTGAGTATTGCGTTGCCGTTTTCACGTGGGTCCATTTTGCTCTTCTCAATATTAATTAAATGTTGAAGATAGACATACTATTTCGCTAATATTATAATGTACTATTGGAATTTTAGTCGTTATTTGTAAAACATCTTCTTACGTTTCATCTCGTCTCCGCTTTGGCTATATTACTCGAATCGGCTGCAAAAGGATACGAGTTATTGATATATAATGAACTGCTATTTCGAAACTCTGTTGTATAAAGTTGACGTAAAAAATTCGATTGTTCTTAGTGTCAAACGTTCTTGAAATCAGTTTTAAACCTAGGGTCCCGTTGAATAAACCGGGAAGTACCATTATATGGAAGTAAAGTTTGTTTCCATTAAATTCGCACTCAATTTTATAAACACGAAAGCGATAACAAATTCATATTCTTTGAAAAAAAGGGAAAATCACTGTTTCCATCTCTGGAAGTATCTTGAGACGAGACTCCTCTCGTCGTAAGCTTTATGAACATGCACAAGTACATATTATATCTTATTAAGTGCAAGTGGCGTTTGCTTATAATTTGAATTTAACATTTGTTCGTTTGATTTGTATTATGCTATGTTTTGAATAAGAGGCTGTATTATTGTTACATTTGTTAGCAAACTAAATAAACATACAATTAACGGACACACAGGCTATTACTTATTCTATGACACAGGCAACAAATACCTATCATCACACAAACATTGAACTCGAATCGGAAAATCGAAAAAAATTTTCGATGTTAGAATCTGAGGTTTAAATTCCGTCATATAATATTATGAAAAAAATTATATCGCCTATGTCACCCGGGCTATTATTACAAATCTATTGACACCCTGATTCATTAAAATCGGTTCATTAGTTTCAAGTTGTAGAGAATTTTATCAGCTTTCGGTAATAAAATGAAATTTCGTACGGCGCACTGTTTTCGAGATGTAAGCAGAAAACAAAAAATGATACCTATACTAGAGAATTAAACACATTTTTGAAAATTGATCCTTTTTCGAAGCTCATAGCTAGGCAACGGTTGGAGATAGATAAAAAATAAAATAGAGAATTTTATCAGCTTTCATTGTGCGGTACAATAAAATTTCGTACGATGCACTGTTTTAGAGATGTAAGCAAAAATTTAAAAAACGGGACCTTTCCAACCCTCGGGCTTACCTCGGAGGGGTAAGGACTTTTAGTATGTTTATCTCTTCTTCTTCTTCTTCACTAGTCCAAACAAAGTTCCTAATTCAAATTTTCTGCTTTCGACATTTCCATCCACAATCATTCATTGACTGGCCTAGTTTGCAATAATTATATTATCAACACTCGATTGTACGGTATCGATGATAGTTGAGTAGGACGTATCAATAAAGGCATGATTTAACTCGGTGCTGCGTGCGATGCAGGAAGTTTGCGACTAGGGTGAATTATGCTCGTTAGTCGCCATGTTCAGAACAGACACAAACACTGGCGCATATTCTAATAACGTGTCAACGTGTGTTTGACATTTTTCTCATCATCTTAGACTACCTATCGAGAGACAACTCTTATGAGTTTAATTACCGGCGATGTTTTGGATATGCATACAGCTACGGATATAATATGATGAGATTATACCGCTTTTGGTTAAGGGTAAATGAAGATCGTTCTTTGTTTGGCCACTGCTCGGCTCCTATTGGTTGTAGCATGATGTTATAGTATATAGAAAATAGAAATATAGAGATACCTACTAACCCCATTCTACTAACATATTTGTACTACCTATATTGCAAATAAAATGATTTGAATTTGTATCTTTCCCCGATAAATGGACTATCAAACGCTAAAATAAATGTTGCAAATCGAACCTGCGTTTCTGAAATTATCGTTCAACTAAACAAACAAACTCGTCAGATATCCGATAAAGGAAACTTAGAAAGTGAACATACTAAAAGTCCTGACGTTTCGGAGGTGAGCCGGAGTGGGGGGAGGGGGGTAAAGGTTCAAAAACGGTACGTTCTAGGATAAAAAATCCTTCTACTTAACAAAAGCTTATCAAATTGTCTACAACTTAGTGCTGTACACTTTTCCAAATTCCCAACCGATTTTGAGATATGGCGCACAGAGCACAAACCTTGTACCTCCATAAACAATCCATCCTAAAAGTTATTAAAACATAATAAATCAATTGCTTTAAATTGACTGTCGAACTACAGTCAACTGATTAGTGGCCGAATAAAGAAGACGGGAGCGAAGCTCCGCGAGACTTCTAGCTTACTTATATAATTTTTTAGTTTCTGTAGTCATGATCGAAAGTGTTGGGCGTTGTGCCAAAACTAACACTCTGCTAGGTACGTAGTTTTTGAAATAGAATCATTCATCCAAATATCCATCCTCGCAAACATTCGACACTATAACAAGTTTACTCTTTTACTACATTAATATCATCATCAGCAACCCATTAAGTCCCACTGCTGGGCTCGGATCTCCTCTCCTCTAACTAGAGACCTGAGAGGGTTTAGGCCATAATCCACTCACGCTGGCCTAGTGCGGGTTGGTGGATCAGACATACTCATAGAATTTCTTCTAGGGTATGTGGGTTTCCTCACGATGTTTTCCTTCACCGTTAGCAGATGGTAAGTCACTTGACTAGTACATATAAATTCCACAAAGTGGAATCCACATTGGTACTGCTGGTCAGGATCGAACTCGGACCGCGTGATTTGCACGCCAGTCTCTTATCCATTCAGCCACCATCGCTATACATAATACATTAATATAGTTTTCATTAATTTTTGTCAAAAATGTATTAAAATTTTAAAAGCTCGGGACCGTTGTGTAAAGAGTATCAAAAGTAGCATTTATAAAGGTTTTTATACTATCCCAGATCGCTCGTGTGTTGCCATTTCGTAGTAGGCCTTGTTCATAATTCTTCTTGAGCTTGTTAATAGTTTATATATGAAATTCCTATACCTTAGATAAGTAATTCTTAGTGTTATGTTCTGTGTGTCATTGTTCAGGGCTTGCATTCTATCACGATTTCGACTGCAGCTTAGGCGGCCTGTTGTGACCCATGGTTTGATGGTCCATTTAAAGCGGGGAATTTGGCAAATAACAATATTTTTACCTACTTAAAGTACTGGAAACGCATTTTACCAGGTAGTCGCAACATTGGGCTCATTTGAGTGTAACATGGTGAGAAATCTGTTTCACATGTTTCAGTTCGATAGTCGTGTGATTAATTATTTTTCGATAGACAAGGGCTGATGTCGTAGCTTTTAAAGAGAGTGTGTAGGGTAGGGCAGTGATCAGTAATAGAACTCAGACTAATTAATGTGACGGAATGTAATTGTGATTTCAGTTCAATATGATCTAGACAGCTGGCAGATATTATAGGTGCAGTGTGTGTTGGGATTAGGGTTCATGATTTCTCGAGCTTTTCAATTTCTCGGGTCTCGAGAATTCTCGAGGCTAATTTCTGGGGTCTTCTCGGGTTGTCGAGAAATTTACATTTACGTACGTTTTCTCATATTATTTAGTTCCAATAACGCCAACAAATTCAGTGGAATACCACTGAATTTGTTGATTGAAACTTTTATTTGGGAGGAAAACCTCTCAAATAAAAGTATCAAATTAATTATAAAGCTTTTATTGATTATATTCAAAAAACATTAATCTTATGAATAAGCTAATTAACTTTTTTTAACAAAATACAGAAATAATAATTATAATGACAGCACCATTTTTGGCGGGTTAGAGTGCAGGAGACAGGGTACAATATATAACAAATGCAATTCAAATCACTACTTAGTATAAAACTCAAATTTATCGTTAGTTATTTTATGTATTAAAGTTTGACTAAAAAATAAAAAAGTAAAGTACAAAAAAAGTAAATTTTACTAGTACCCATCTTACTAGTAAAATTTAAGATCATATTTAGATTATATTATTGATAAAAATAATATGAATAATAAAGCCATGATGTGTCAATAAAAGTGAAAAGACTTACCTGTTTGATTTCAATTTATCTCGTAATCTGTAAAACATACTCATATTCTCTGCTAGAGTCGAAACATGAAAGAACGTGTAAAAACGACGCCGCAGAGCGCTTGCAGCGAGATCAAAGGGTGACGCTGCGCTTTGGCCCGCGCCACCACGCAACTAGAGATGGGTAATCACCCGGGTTTAAACCCACGCCTGGGTTAAAACCCAGTTATTACCCATTTCATTCCACCCAGTGGGTGTTTTGGCTGGGTTAAAACTAAAGAGTTCTTGAAATGGTAAAATAGTTTGATTTAGTACGTTTATTTTGATTTGACATACGCTCTTTTGATATTTATGCAACTGGTTTATGAGAGTTTAAGTATTGGCTTAGATTTCATGCTAAATTTGACATCTTAAAGGGCCCGAGGAGATTTTTGAAGTCGACGATTTTTATGGTTCAATATTACCGATGCAAAGGCGTAACGATAACGTGATGGAAAGGATTATGTGGGTCTACGGGACTGAGCAAAGTTGCTGTCCGAATACTTACAGCGCCTTGCACTTCTGGTGCTGTATAGCATTCCTTTACTTCCTTTAGTGCTCTTAGCAAAGTACACACTAAAAACCGGCCAAGAATGAGTCAGACTTGCGAACTGAGGGTTGTGTACGTTTATGCAATATCTTTATACCTATATTTATTTCTTTTGAGATTGAAATGTATGTAATGTATATTAGTAAATATTAGTAGGTGACGGGATATCTATAGGTTTGTGTATGTGTGCGCACCATCTTTTACTATCACTCAATTTTAAAATTTGACTAAGAGTGTGAGTTTATTCCGGACTAGAGATGTAAGGCCGGTATTACACCATTTTTGCTTTTTGGTTTAATACGAATTACCGTATTAAACGGTCTTATACCATAATCTTCTGTATTTTTCGTATTTTTCTTTTTACATGTATTATTTACATATCATGTAGCTGTAATTTATTTTATTCAGAGAAAAACATTATTAATTATAATATTTAGGAGAAAAAAATAATAACTTGCGTACAAAATAATAAAAATAAAACATTAAATAAAATATTTTTCTTTCTTTCTTTCTTTCATTAATTTAAAAAGAATTGGTACCTACTGCTTCTGTAGTATTTTTAATAATATGAAAATATGTAATTACGTACCTAAAATATGAATGTACTTAGAGAATCTAAATGTTTTTTTTTTATTGGTACGTCTATTTTGGCATCCAAAATGCCGTCTAATTTTTTTTTCAGTAATGTCAATATGTATATCGTTTTCGTGGTTTTCGGGGGTAGTAATGGCGAAAATTATGTCAATTTTGGGATCCAAGATAGCGTCCGCGAATTTTTCAATAATATCAATATGGGTATCGTTTTCATGGTTTTCGGGGATGGTAATTGCGAAAATTATGTCAATTTTGGGATCCAAGATGGCGTCCGCGAATTTTTCAATAATTTCAATATGGGTATCGTTTTCCTGGTTTTCGGGGATGGTAATTGCGAAAAACCCTTCAATTTTGGGATCCAAGATGGCGTCCGCTAATTTTTCAATAATCTCAATATGGGTATCGTTTTCGTGGTTTTCGGGGGTGGTAATTACGAATATGACGTGAATTTTGGGATCCAAGATGGCGTCCGCGAATTTTTCAATAATATCAATATGAGTATCGTTTTCGTGGATTTCGGGGATGGTAATTTCGAAAATTATGTCCATTTTTCGCAATTACCACGGCCTCGAATTTTTCAGTAATGCCAATATCTCAAAAACAGCAAGTTTCAAAATGGCGGGCATCTTTGCAATTTTGACATCAGAACTATACTAAGTGGTCAACGAGATCGTCAAATATCGATTTTGGAGGCAATCCGTTCAAAAACAGCTAGTTTCAAGATGGCGGGCATCTTTGCAATTTTGACATCAGAACTATGCTAAGTGGTCAACGAGATCGTCAAATATCGATTTTGGAGGCAATCGGCCCAAAAACAGCAAGTTTCAAGACGGCGGGCATCTTTGCAATTTTGACATCAGAACTATGCTAAGTGCTCAACGAGATCGTCAAATATCGATTTTGGAGGCAATCGGCCCAAAAACAGCAAGTTTCAAGACGGCGGGCACCTTTGCAATTTTCACATCAGAACTATGCTAAGTGGTCAGCGAGATCGTCAAATATCGATTTTAGAGGCAATCGGCCCAAAAACAGCAAATTTCAAGATGGCGGGCATCTTTGCAAAAGATGGCGGGAACCTAGTTAGAACTATTTTTCTAATAATTGTTCATCTACTTTCCTTGCCATAATTAAAAGAAAAGCATATTATGTAGCTTGCATTTAATGATTCATTTTGTCCTCGTGCTTTTTAGAGTCCTCGCTGATACTCAGGCTCCAAATAAATGCTCGGTGAGGTAATGGATTACTTTTTGCTCGATACAATAATCTACTAATATATTATTAAGCAAATTAAATGAAATTTTCATTTCCACCCACTGAAATGGGTGGTTATGGGTTTAAACCGGGTTAAAACCTAATCACCCGGGTTTAAACCCAGGTGGGTGGATTGGGTTTTAACCCTCTACCCATCTCTACACGCAACACGACAAACGGCGATTTAATTTCTATATAGGTACATGATTTCTCGAGTTCTCGACTTTTCTCGAGCTTGATTTCCCGGGAACAAAGCCAAACGATTTCCCAGGAATTTTCGGCTCGAGAATAAACCCTAGTTCTAGTATCTGTCGTATTTGTATTAATATCTATATTAATATCGCCTGTTACGCAAATAATTTAGTATGAATGGCTTAGGCTCGGCTCGCCCCCAGGATCTCGCCCCGTGTGATAAAATGCTCCACTCGCCCCCTTTTTTATTATTATGTAGTGTATATACATAAGAACATTTAAATAGTTATCTATGAAGTGAAAATAAGGTGACCTATATACAGCCACTACTAAATCTTTATCAAATTCACAAATTAAACAAATGATCCTCTACGTTCTCTTTATCAATTGTATATTTCGCAGCTCAACGCAGGATGACAGATATGACAGTTCCATATCCTCAATTCTTTTTCAAGACTTTCTATGTAATAAGCATTGAACACGCTCCGTTTGAATTTTATCCAACTAAGATTTTATACATTACTTTATTTTAATTGCCTCAATTGAATTTTCAAACTCTGTTGCTGTGTCGAATTTTTCATTTTGTTGTTTGATTTAATTACGTCTTCAGCCAGTTGGTGGTGGAAACAAGGGCGTTTCAGTCCTTGGTCTTTTGTAACGTAATGTTGTGTAACGAGTATTCTCCCCCACAGCAGCCGTGGGTAGTTCCCGTGTCTGATTGTGTCATTCGCAACCTAATTGGTGTACGCGTGGGACTACGTAATACAGACATAATAACGGCATTACAGTAGCACTCAGTAATAGTATTGATATGTTTACACAGACTATTAAACTACGATGTTGTGTGCACTTTGAGTATACTAATAGGTACTTATATACATTTTATAAATTCTAATTAGTCAGAATTGTGTATCTTCACAATTAAAGACGGATCGACGTTCATTTTACTTTATTGTGTTGTCTATTTTAATTTGTTTATGACTATTTTATATTTCTACTATAGGTAATTTGCATCTAATGATTGCGAACTTAAAATTGAATTATTATATTATTATAAATAATATAATAATTCAATATTAAAAATATGATTTCAACTATTTTTAGACGAATACCCAAAAAAGGAGTGTAGGTTTTCAAGATGAATGTGGATAAGTGAAAAATTAACACTAATATTGTAATGCTGAAGAGTTTGTTTGTTTATTTGGTTGAACGTGCTAATCTCAGGAACTTCTTACTGGTCCGATTGAAACATTGTTTTAGTATTGGACAGCCCATTTATCGAGGAAGTCTATATAATAATATATAACATCACGCTATGGCCAATAGGAACTGAGGAGTGGCCAAGTCAAGAACAACGGGAGCGATGCCCTGTGCGACATCGATTTATTCATTTCATTTATTTATTGGGATTTAAAATGGCTGTATAAATAGAAAACGAAGGTTCCGCATTCTACTTTTTCGGCAATATATTCAACAAGTAGGTACCTACAGTCACCTGTAGAACAGATTTTTGCTATATTTCAGCACGGTTTGCATAACTATCATAGTTCTTTCAAAATATAATATAAAAATTAAAAACAAACTTGAATGACAGTGTTTACGCACAAGCCAATAAATTTAAATTAATAAATACAGCTCTTTTATGGACAACTGTATCATAATATACCTTCTTTTACATCACGATACAACTTAAAAAAAAAAAAAAACATGATTATCACATTAGTGGTAATCATCTAAAATGCGTACATACGATTCGTGACCTCGGTATCGAAATGGATGACAGGGTTTCACATATTGCGCATATAGATGGCATAGTTAGAAGGGCTTTTAGAAGTTTGGGTTTTATAACTCGTATATCACAACCCTTCCAATAATCAAATACTTTAAAAATCTTATATTTCAGCTATGTTCGGTCAATACTTGATTTTGGTTGCACAGTGTGGAACCCCAACTATAAATGCCATATTGACCGCATTGAAAGAAAAAAAAGTTCATTAAATTTTTAAATTATCGCTTCTGCAATCATGATCTCTCTTACAATGCTTCACTAAACCAAAACAAGCTTCTTACTCTTGAGAATCGTCGTAGGCAGTTTGATTTAATGACTGTATTCAAGCTTCTCAATAACATAATTGATTCTCCCACACTCCTCTCCAAAATTAATTTCATTGCCAAAATCCGTCTTCCTGTTCGTTCCACGCGAACGGTTGACATTTTTGTACCGCCCCGACCGCATTGTAAGCAGCTATGTAACGCTCAACTTTTTTAATTTACTTATTTTTCGTTAATCTTGGGTACTCCTTTGTCTTTAATTAAGAACATTTAAATGTACTACATTAGTTATAATGACTGTCTGTACCAGAATAAATAAATAAAAAAAAAACTTCAGCCGGACCAAGGAGGTTGCATTGCAATGCAGTTTTTCTACATAATCTGTGGACGCAACACAACACGCATAAGCAATTTTGAATTTGTAATGTCGATAAACGTTTACAAATAAATGCAAACCTTTGCTGTAATTTGACACAAATTTCATTATCTATTTCATGAGATTAGATAAAGTTGTGTACTTAATAAAAAATCTCGCCTACGGCTCGTTTTTTTAACCCTCGTATTTTAAGAACCCTTAAACAATTTCATAAACTACAATTGTGCAATTGTGTGTAGTGCATTATGAAGCTGTTACAATATTAAAATCTATTATTAGATATTTGGCTCGATGAATATCACTTTCGGTGCCGAAAACTTTGGTTAGTTTTAATAATTCATTAACATATTAGTCATGGATCTTTAAACTCACGAACCATAATGTCCATAATACACAATAACTCTTTATAGCATGAGTGGCCCGCATGAATAGAGGACATGCTTTGCAGTTTCCTCTGACCCTTCGCAAAATTTGGACATGAGATCGACTAAGTAAACATGTCGTTGTTGTTGCTTAGCTTAGAGTGGCCGGTGAGGATTCTTGTCACCGCGGAATTTTTGTACAGTCGAGTTCATTAATATATTGGCACTATCATTAGATATTTTTGTTGAAAAGGGTGACTACAACTTATTGCATAATGTACAGCATATTTTATTGAACCATTCACATGAGGACATATATTTGATCCATAGGTTCTATACTATTTATTGAGCTTTTCAACGCTCACAATATTTTGAAACCTTGATGGTGCCAATATATTAAAGAACTCGACTGTTCCTACTGAGTTGGGGCAGCTCTTTAGTACGTTATCTGTCGTGTCCTTTGATAAGCCAAATGATAGAAATTATTTATTAAAATATTAAATAAACAAATGTTAATGTTACACAGGATTAAGTATAACAATTAACGTGCCTGTACTAGGATAATATTAATAAATATATTTTTTTTAGAAAATTTAATCCTTGTACAATTAATTGTACCTACATACCTACCAAAAGTTATGATAATATTAAAACTGTTATTTATATAAAGTAAACGATTTATTAGTTACAAACAACTTGTTACGTAATTAAAAATCAGCATCGACAATATATCTATCTAGGTTAAATCAAAAACATATATTACCTACTTACTACTTAAGGAGGTTATACATTGTTTATGCGTAATTTTGCCAAGGTAAACATTTTGTTAAAAGTAGGAAATAGCTTAAAAGTAGAACAGCGCATATTTCAACTATGGTGGAGTATTACAAATATAAATTTTATTCCTCTAAAATATTAACAGCAAAAGAAATTTTCAATTATTTATATAACGTCATTACTATTTAGATAAGTGTAGGAAAGTATTTACACATGTTTTCTATTCTAGGTACCAAAATAAAATACCTAAGATATTTTTCAATTGCTACTATGATTATATTTATCTAACACTAAGCGCCCTCATAGTCCACTGTGTTTACCGTAGATAAGCGGCTTTTTAGCAGGGCATTCTATGTAACTCTTACCCCTTATTACAAAATATGGACTAAGTATTAAACCAGGTTTAAATTGACATAAGCCATTGTTTTACTGTCAAAGTTGTCAATTTAGACCTGGTTTAATGCTTAGTCTGTATTTTGTAATTAGGGGGATAGAGTACCTATACATAAAAAACAGAGCGCGCGTAAGCGAGTACTATGCGATTCAAATAAGTACGGGACTGTCAAGACAAGGCGGCATTTTGTTTCTCATTTGAAGACAACTTCATACCTTACAAGTAGGGTGTACAGAAGCAAAATACATTATAAGTACATACATAAAAATGTGCACATTCGACTTAAGTATGCGGCAAATGCTGTCAAGTGCGATCCCATTTTTATTTCACTCGCATAGTATGAACTGTAAGCACCGGTATGATCAGTAGAAAAATCAACAATCAAAATTCTAAGGACATGTCTGATACATCAACCCGCTTTAGGCCAGCGTGTGTGGATTAAAACCCAAACCCTCTCAACTCTGAGTAAACCCATGGCCAGCAGTGGGACATTAATGGGATAATATTATATCTTTAATCTATATTTAGTATAAAAAACTTAACTTTCTTCTTGAAATTGCTTCAAACAAGTTGCATCTCGAAAATAAAAAGTTTAAATATGTATTATAGAGTGCGTCACGTTACCTCGTCCGAGCGAATAATCGATCGACAATACTGCCCTACCAAAAAAGAACGGCATAACTATGTCAAGCGCACGGGAAATTGTATCTTAATATAGTAACTTAACAAGCGTTTTTCCCGTTGCTTATAATAATGTAACTGCGGCTTTTCTTCTTAGCAAAGCAGAATATATCAGTATCAGTCGGATTTATTTATCTCATAAAAGCTTACTTAAAATGAGAATTTTGTTAACTTAGTATATAATTATTATGTCACTGGTACTTACACACAATAACTTAATTTACTAGATTAAGACATGCTATTACTCGAATAAAAAAATATTAAAACTAATAAATATCACAGATATATTGTTTTATGTAGTAGAATTATATTGCATTAATCAATTATGTAAGTATAAATAAAATTAATTTATATCAAATGAAAATTTTGAAACATAACCATAGATTCTTAAAATTAATACACAACAATCATTATAATTAAATAATGTGGTGTTTACATAATTTTTTAATTTTATTTATATTACTGAATGAACTGTTGAATGATGAACTGTTTCATTCTTAACTTCTGATTTTCATAGGAGTTACTTTGTAATCTAGATGAATAAACGAGATTTCATTTCAATGTATGCATTGCACTACTAATTGACTTACTTGTTGTACAACCACGCTCCCTTGTTAATATCGTCTTCTTCCCATAATCAGTGCGTGGATGAAATTACTGAAGTTTGCCCGTGTTTCTTACCTTCAGTAATGGGTCCGGAAACCGACATTAGTTTCGGCGGAGCACTGCTGTCCTTACATTTATTCAACGCCAAATTATTTATTAATTCCCATAGTTTTTTCGTGTATAATAAGTGTTCTGAAATAAAGTGTAGTAAGTATTCATCAAACCATCCGCAAATCTACATTCTGTACAATATGTATGTAGTATAGAACATCTGCTTACGCTATGCGCTGTAGGCAAATACCCATAGGCGCGCTCTATACAAACTACTGACTAACTAATCTATACAAATATTATAAAGCTGGAGTTTGTTTGTTTGAACGTTAGGGTCTCAGGAACTGCTGGTTCGATTTGAAAAATTATTTTAGTGTTAAATAGCCCATTTATCGCGGAAAGTTACAGACTATATAACATCACGCTACGGCCTGTAGGAGCTGAGCAGTGGCCAAATAAAAACGACGGGAGTGAAGCACCGCGCGACTTCTAGTTCTATATAAAAGCAGACAAATCGCACATTTAGATTTCTCAGTTTTCAGACTGAAGACATCATCTATATTAGTTTAGTCTAGTGACTAAACTAATATAGATGATGTCAACTATCGAAATTGTAGGTAGATATAGAAAAGTAGCACCCCAATGTCGTGACAGACAACACACTAATATACGAGTATGTAGTTTACGACTGCTGAATACGAGGTCGTGAGTTCGATCCCCACACAGGACATATATTTGTACAGTTCGCAGACTATTTCTCTTATAGTTTGAGTTGAGTGTACTTTGTGTCAGCTGATTATGTGTTTGTTAAGATCGCGTTGTTGCATCACAAACAAAGACTTGCAACTCTCGGCACTAACCTATTAGATCTCTAGGCCAGACGTACAATCTAATAACATTTACTAGTACCCAGAACATTCGTTCAAACAGGAAGAGGTTGATAAGTGCATGAGGTATGTAGGGAGTACTGTCGACCTATATGTATCTTCCGCCCACGCGACCCACTGAGACGCACCACACACAGGGATGAAAATAATCTTATATAAATTCAACGTCTATGTAGTTTATTTGAGTGCAAAATTTGTTGGATGATTAACATGGCCCCTATCAAACATTTGTATTTATAATATTGTGAGCAGAATGTTTGCGATATAGAATCAATGTAGAATGAATGTAGGAAACCAGTTGTGTTTATGACGCTGTTTTAATTTAATGATTTTTTAAAACGTACCTAATTGATAACATCAAAGTAGCATTGCGACGTGTTTATCTATACAACTCGCTATCTATATCTCTCGTTTAGATAGTGTCCGAAGGTATGGTGACTAATAAGAATATACAATGAATGCGTCGATGCACGTTGCACAATATCTCTAATGACTGCTTTATTTCATACTAGATGTCGCGCGGGGTTTCGCCCCCGTCGTTCTTTATTTGGTGACTGCTCAGCTCTTATTAGCCGTAGCGTGATGTTACATAGCCTATAAACTTTCTCGATAAATGGGCTATCCAACACTAAAATATTTTTCGAGGTTAGAATCTGAGATTTAAATTCCGTCACATTTTTGAAAATCGATCATTTTTCGAAGCTCATAGCTAGGCAACGATTGGAGAGAGATAAAAAGTGTTTAAGCCAAAGTTGTAGAGAATTTTATCAGCGTTCATTGTGTAGTACAATAAAATTTCGTAACAGTTTTCGAGATGTAAGCAAGTTTCTGCTTTCAACATTTCCCTCCATAATCATTCATTGACTGTTCTATATGTGAATTATTGTAATTAACCATTTTTTTTTCAAAATGAAAAGCACAAGTTTTTAATAGGTAAACTTTTTTCTATATTTTATTAGCTACACATTCCATTTTTTCTTTTTAAATTTCATCCACTGTAACTGAAATCCGAGGCTTTTACCAATTTGACGCCCTGGGAACTCCACTAATTGAGTTCGTCACGTGGCTGGATCAGTGATAGTTTCCTCTATTCTATAGATACCAATATAACTTTTATGTGATTTTGATTTGATTGGCTTGAATTCGAATATTCGAAGTATTCGAATAATAAATTGGGTTGAATATCAAATCTGCAATAGTCGAATATTTGACCATTTTTTGTACACCAAAATCAAAACTTTGATGGGCACAAAATTTTATGATGATGTTGTAGAGTAGTTTGGCCGACATGATTACAAGATTTTAGCACTAAAAGACCCTAATATAAAGACACTTATTGATTTAAGAAACGATATTACCTTTAATTCGGCTGAGCTGGTTTTCCTGCAGTTTTGTCTACATCTCTCAACATTGTAAGGCAATGGTAGAGACGCTATGCCAAGAAAATGTGATAAATGCTTAACTAACGAAACCCTTCAATTTATTATTGCTAAACTTCAAACTTCAACGAACCCATCCTGATGCCCACCACTGCAACCTCTGTGAGCATCGCTGTATATCCTGATATACAGCGATGACCCTTGCGAACACCGAGTTTTGATACTCGGGAGACCTTGGTAATGTCTAAACGCTACTGTCTTGGAACCAGCAACAAAATTAATCAGAAGTAAATGGAGGCCCCACCAGATGGACCGACGACCTGGTCAGGGTGGCGGGCGGCCGTTGGTTGCAGGCGGCACAGGACCGTTCGCAGTGGCGTAAATTAGGTGAGGCCTATGTTCAGCAGTGGACGTCGTTGGGCTGATATGATGATGATGATGAAATGGAGGAGTTGGAAAGAAATTATCCACTTCCATCGATAGCAAACCGGGAGACAAAAGTAATCTGTATAGGATCTAATCCTATTAGAGAGATAGCACCACGGTCAAAAATTAAAAAAAATCAAAATTGCGGGACCTGTTGTGTCTGATTCCAGTATATGGCAAAAACGCTTAAACGCACAAAAGTTCAAGAGTAGGCACAATGAAACTAGTGTTAGTGTTGCAAACATGTTATGTTTTTGGTTAGTGTTGCGGGTGGCCGTTGGGTGCAAAATCGCTCGCTGTGGCGGAAATTAAGTGAGGCCTATGTTCAACAGTGGACGTCGTTGGGCTGATATGATGATGATGATAATGAAAGTATGTACGTTATTTATAACAAAACACACTTAGTAAAATTTTTCCCACTGCTAGCAAAATTTCTGAAAGTCACAAGTTATAAGTGTCAACGCAATTTTTGAGAAACAGAATTATTGCTGCACTCGTAGATATTTACTTGTGAGGTAGACAATTTGTTTGACAATTTAATCTACATACGTGTGAAATGCAGTTTCGTGAAACGCTACGCTTGTAATTTTGTCATTTTACAAGTGTTACTATGGTTACACACTTGTATTACAAGGTTTGTAGCTTTCGAGAAACAGGTTGGTTGTGTTTTCTTTGCAATCACTGCTAACGAACATAGCCATGTCCAAATGTCCATGAGCAGCGTGTGAGCATTGTTAACTGGCAACAACGGTTTGGATCGTCGCGCTTCAATAACCAACAATAGTCCGCCATCATTCTATAGTATTCCATCTTCCTTGATACCGGATTTCAAGTTCTTTTAAATCTTGGTAAAATCTTTCGCCTTCTTCTTCGCTAACGGCTCCTAGATTTTCTGGGAAGTAATCAATGTGCAAATTTAAGAAATGAAGTTTAATGTTCATATTACAACCCATTACACCAAAATTTGTAATCATTTTGGGCAGTATTATTATTATTTAACATGGTCTTTAGGCTCTCACCATAGCATAGGCGAAACGATTTTAAAGCTATTTTTCTGTCCTTTTGACCACTTGCGAAGTTCTAATAAACAAGTCGTACAAATTTTATGAGGTGTCCAAGTTTTGTCTTGGTTACTTAAAACGTGTCCAAAACAACCAATAAAAGAACCAACGGCCGCCCGCTACCCTTACACTGATTAAATGCAATAAAATTAAGCTGAAGTAATTTAATGACGTTTTATAAATTTTAAAATGTAGGCGCTCAGACATTTTTCAGCAAAATCTTAAATTTTTTGATATTGTAATCAAAAAATCCTGAAGTGATGGAAGTTTTTTATTATTTTTCTCGTAATCAGCACATCAGAAACTATAGAAAACGTTACTCAGATTTCAAAGCAGAAAACCATTGCAGACCTGTGTACTCGTAATAATTAATATTCGAAGAATCGAATATTTATATGGGTTGGTAAAATATCGTCACAGTGTTGATTTTGATGAAAAAGTGAACAAAAACTGTATAGTGAATAAAATGATGATGTATGTAGGTACTTATAGCTTACTATAAGTACCTAGTTGAACTTCATACGTTAATAGTTACCGTGTATATAACTTATTATATACACGGTAACTATTAACGTATGAAGTTCAATCAATTCGTGAATATCATTAACATAACATAGCTTCAAGCTTTTAACCGCCTAAAGGGGAGATAGAAGTTCGTTACATTCACATTTCACCAAGCCATGAAAGGTCCCATCCCATGAAACAGAGTACGAGGCAAGTGCCATTGAGCCGGTATATTAACACATGCCCAGTACAGCACACCTACTGACATTATTTTGTAATTTTTAGGTCACACATTTCATGTCTTGTTTATTCGTTATTTCAATGGCAGAAACATTTTTGTGAGAAGTTAGGGAAACAAAACGCAGCGAATGGGTACCGTAATCTATTACGAACTCTAGTTCCTTGTAGGAATTTTTAGTTTTCTTTTTATGTTTCATAGCCGATTTCAAAAGATAAATAATTGTTTTGCGTACGTACGTACCATTAAATTTTGACATATTTCTGTAGGTTAAATGATTCGACATTTGGATATTAAAACCCGGTCGTAAAATGTTTTATTGATCTGCACATACCGACATATCGTTTACTTTAAAAAAAAATCATAATTATGCTAGTAAGTAGCAAATTTTCTCTCTCAAACTGAAGTACCTAGGTTATTTTACTTTCATAAAAGTAGATACACTAATGTCCTTCCTTTCGTTCGTTTTCAAAGTCGGCAACTCAAAACTTTAAAGATGTTTTCTATTTATGAAATTGCATCAAACGACGCGACGTACTGAATAATCTCAATCTATCTATACATGCTATCTATACAAGCGATGGTGGCTGAATGGATAAGGGACCGGCGTGCAAATCACGCGGCCCGAGTTCGATCCCGACCGGCAGTACCAATGTGGATTGCACTTTGTGGAATTTATATGTACTAGTCAAGTGACTTACCATCTGCTAACGGTGAAGGAAAACATCGTGAGGAAACCCCCATACCCTAGAATTTATTCGGGTATCACGTAAAATGTACGAAAGCAATGTAGATAACTTTTATACACAACGATTGACCGTAAATTGAAGTAGCATTTAGTTTTTGTATCATTGCAATCGGTTCATAAATAAAAAAGTTACATCGATTATAAGTTAAAAAATGCTCTGTTTCGGGGATATTGACCATCCAACCTAAGTTGACCTCAGATCTACATGATCAACTATATAAAATAGGGTTCAGCTTACACTGGATCTTATCGGTTGGACACGACTATGACTATGACCATTTGCGTTGATTTCCAGCGAACACATGTATTTGAGAGAACACCTACATTAGTTTATACGTAGACGATTTTTCATTACATTACATTAATGCAAAATTGTATCTGCGTTCTCTGTCATATTATACTCTGTTAGGCAAGGTTAGAGACAAAAATACTTAACTATTCACCGTGCGGGTGCCGGGTCCATCGAGTAGTGGAGGGAAGAAACCCAAAAAAAAATGGCTAGTTTGTTAAAGGACAACCAATAGAACCCATATCCAGCATTTATCAATTATTTGTCTGTTTGTCGGTTTGTCTGTTCGTAAAATGTACGAAAGCAATTTAGATAACTTATACACAACGATTGAGAGTAACTTGAAGTAACATTTAGTTTTTGTTTCATTGCAATCGGTTCAGTCTTTCAAAAGATTATTATTTGAATTTCAAGTGTTGCAGAAGTAAAATTAGGGTTATGTGCACTTGGTCGCACAACTTCACGTAACTTTTATACACAACAATATGTGCGTAAATTGAAGTAACATTAAGTTTCTTGTTTCATCGTAATCAGTTCACACCTTATAAAAAAAGTAAATTAATAAAATTATAATAGTGTTTTCGAATTAAAATATTAAAACAGCATCTATCGAACTTAGACTGGACTATATCTAGAGATCAACTGCATGCAGTATTGAATAAAATTATAATAGTGTTTCCGAAGTAAAATATATTGCGGGAGTGGACCTAAGTATTGGATGCTTTTCCCATGGTTAACTATACGTAACTCTTTCACGCGTCTCTGCATTTAATTATGAGCGAGAGATTTCCAAGTGTACACATTCCGTTCAATGCTTTTGATCGGCCTTCATTAAACATGGCGTAACGCCCGGCCTTTTGTGTGTATTTTATTCGAGGCGAAATGCACTACCAACGCACTGTGTATATATTGTGTTTTACAGAGGCTTTCGAGTACACAGTGAGGTACCTTGCTAAAGCCAATGCCAGCCAATATTGACATATCGATGTGTTGGCTCGCTTTGATGCAGTTTGCCGGCCGATATTGGCCCACGGCGATATCATGTGTAACAAAAGTGAATTTCGTATTTTCATTTACCTCAGTTAGTGAAGCGCCTGGGCAGTGAACAAATATTTGTGTTCGATGTGGCATTTATTTTTATCCGTTGATTTTTTTGCAGTTTGGTTATTTTAATTTTTTAATTGCTGTCACCGTGGCGCAGCGGTTAAGGTGGTCGCCTCGCCACTACATCGCCGTGCTGGGTAACGTGGGTTCGATTCCCACACGAGACAAATATTTGTGTGATTCATAGATATTTGTTTCTAGTCTGGGTGTACTTTGTGTCCGTTAGTTTCATGTTTGTAAAGCTCCCCGCGACACAGGGCTTGTTTCCTAGTGCGGGTGTTGTCTTTAAAAAAAAATATTTACTTGTTAAGCTTAAGCATTTGTATTACAAAAATGTTAGTCAATAAGGTTTATCTATTAAAACATAAAGACATTTAAGATCAAGGTGATCTCAATAGATATTGTTACTTTCATGTTTTTAATATCATAGTCGATTAATCAAAGTTTCATATGATTTAAATATAATAACAAAATTATATAGAGCCTAGAAAAAACTATAGCCAACTACCCCGGACTTACCCTATACAATAATAAATTGCTCCGCCATCTTTAAAATCGCGGTGACATTAGTAGCGGAGATATTGGCCGGCAAGTAGCGCGCGACTTGCGTCGGCGACGAAAGTCGCGGCGCGACCTGTGTACAAAACTATAATTGCCGAAGTCGCGAAACCGTCGGGTATCTGCGACTTGAGTATCCTTGTGGACGAAGGGCCTAATAAGTGCATAATTACGTTGTGTAAAATAGTTGTGTATAATCTCGATTACTTCAGTTGCATAGATGCTCTCAAATGTGTTGAATTATAGATACACATTTAATGTACACATATGTTGAATGCCTATGATATAACGAAGGAGAATGCCTATGACTATGAACCTTATGAGTGATCGCCGCACGACGTGACGTTCAATATCTGATACCTACATGTCGTATCATATGTCCAGAAACGACGGATAGCCATGACTAATATTGAGAAATCTGTTTACACTGACAATGATGTAAACTGACTTGCCTACCTTTGTTTATTGGGGCTTCTAAACGGGCAAGTTTTTTTTGCAATATGTGGCTGCAACACAGTGGCCGGCAACATTGCAAGCAATACCAGCCAGACTATGCAATATTGCAGTAATGTCCCGGATATATAGCCAAATATGTTTGGTATGGCCACAGATGGCTGACATTGTTTTGATAGATTGCCGGACGATCGCCGAGCTATCGATATTTACTGCAATATTGCTGAGCCAGTTCTATTGTTGTTTCAGTCGCTCTCTATTGTAATGGCATAGTGTATCCTTTTCTACGCGACATGAAGTTTGCCGAGAGTGACACCATGATTAATTGCTATATTCTGTGATTTGTTGAGATGTTAGTTGTCATGTTGTTTCGGGGTTAAGTATTATTAAATTATTTTAAAATGCTTGTAATATTAATTCTTGACTTAAATTATCTATTTAAGTAAGATCGAATCCACAATCTCTTCTTTTTCTTTTTTAATTTTTCTTTTAAAATAATATAAGCCGGGTGACAAGTGTGATTTTGTCAGCCATTGTTGCCGGTTTGTGTAGCCCGTTTAGGAGTCTGCATCACAGGCCATACTATTGCAGATATATTGCAACGCATCGCCCAGCCATAGATTGCTAAGCCATTAATTGCAATAAAATATTTGTGTGATGGCCGGACATTAGTTGCCAATTTTGCAGCCACAAATTGCAGTAAAACATGGCCCGTTTAGACGCACCATATATCAATCAGAAACGTTTCATTTCAAGATAATTGATTCAAAATAGATCTGTCTTGATACATAGGTACAGTCTCCAGTGGCAAATTATGTAAAAATCGTAAATGTCGTGCCCAAAAAAACACACACAAAACAGTTCAAGACACATGTTTTTGTAGATTATTTCCATAAGTTAACTTGACAGCTAGTTCAGCTAAAACCTCCGTTCTGTAGGAGATGCCTTCGAACTGTTTCACAATGGTATTCTTTATTTTATTTATACTTTATTGCACACAAAAATACATAGAAATAATTTTACAATATACATAAAAAATAAAAAGCATACAAAGGCGAGCTTAACTCAGAATTGAGTTATCTGACAGCAAACCCAGAAGTGTAGAGGAAATAAGTTGAAGTAAGAGAGCAAGACTGAAGTGTACAACCATACAAAGAAAAAAGGTGAGAGTAGAATAGAAAAAGGGAGAACAAAAGAGAGAAAAGAAGAGAATAATATTTATGTAAATTAATACATAATGAATTAATTGTGGTACGTGTACCACTTAAATACTAAATAAACATACATAAACAATATACATAAATATGTTTATCATATATACCATAAAATACATACTTACAATATATATATATATATATATATACGAATACATTATTTGTGTAGAATAGAAAGATAATGTTCCTTTACTCTTATATTAAAAACTGAGAAAAAAAATCCATACAGTATTATTAAGAGCTTGAGTGTTTTTTTATTGATGCACCGGAGCAACGTGAGTGGGATATAATAATTTAAATAATATTATTTATCTCATTACTGCTCTTGTTGGTCACTGACTTAAAAATATTTTCAATTGCGTTCCCCAAAGTCTGACTTTGGAGAATGCAATAAAATGTATTATAATATTTGCTCTATGTAATAGGAAGCGGACCTACTGTCATTAACCGCACCCTCGACTAGACAGACTTCGAGCTAATTTATGCTCGACCCGGCGATAGAACCTGGGGCGCAACCGTCGTACGCACTCCCCTTATAACCTATACCTACTTGAAGGACAAAATACACTATGTGGGGAACTAACTGAGGATTCAAAATTGCATATTACGACAATAATAATTAGACTAACGACGTAGTCAAAAGATATGAATAATAGATAATAAAATAAGTTTTATTTTTTATAGGATACCTAGATATTGAATTTGAGGCCGGATAACTAAATACTGCTGAACTATACTGCCTTACTAAGAAGAAAAACCGCAGATGCATTACATAAGGAACGGGAAAAAAGCTTGTAAAGTTACTACGTTTAGATACAATTTCCCGTTTGCTTGACATGCCAGTTGACAGTTATGCCGTTCTTTTTTGGTAGGGTAGTATAAGCCTCATCTAACTTCTGCCACAGCGAGTGCTTTGTGCCGCCTACATTTAACGATTTATTGACCTCCTGCAGCCAGTGATGCCTATGTCCAGTGGACGTAATTGGGCTGATATGATGATGATGAACGAAATACGCAGGCAGCATTAAAATAATTTAATTAAAATTCCATTTTCCATAAAAGAAGTTCCAATTCAGTACAAAATACTTTTATATATACCTACTGGAAATGTATGTAGTTATCCAATTATATTGCGCGAAACGTCATAAAAAAATGTATAATGTCGTTTTCTTTCCAATTCATATTACCTACCTACGTACAAGAAAAATATTGAAGCGATATACTTGTAGGATTTTTAACTAGATGTACTTTATAAAGCTTAATTATAAAACTATCACACGTATTGACCCATTAAATAAATCTTATAATCTGTCTGAGCTACAGTTGTCTCTATCACACTCTAAGATTGCAGACTTAAGGTAAGGGCGCAGCGCGACGGCAATAGTTTTTCCGAATACTTATATTTCAAATTACCTCACACGCGTTCCCGCTTAAATGTACTCGTATATTCATAGAAAGATTCGTTGTAGTTATAGGTACACGTGCGTTCACCCTCCCTCCCCTTCCCTCGTTCGCACCCCTTTGCTTTTAGCAAGCCCGTTCAGCTGATTTCTGGTTATTGATTTTAGGATCATGCCTGATGGACATGATGTAGAGGTACATACATGAACGCGTAATATTGTGACTACCAACGTAAAATGAAACTGCTATTATAATAAAAGCTTTTAATGTCCCGCGGTTTATGTATGCATACATAAACCGCGAACTAAAGTAAATTATATTAATTTTAATAAAATTGTATTACGTATATGACGCACCGCATAGTGAAATATATGCGGTCGTTAGCAAATGTACAGTCGCAATACATCTTAAAGTTTTAAACTTTGTTAGATAAACATTCAATATCATACTGAGGGAAAAGTTAAATGAATACCTGAGTACGAATTCTCGACAAAAGGTTATTTCTTAATTAAGTACCTTACTTCAGGACCAACCCTTACGATATTTAGCGCAACTTATCTCATCCGATTGCATGTTCTAGTAAAACAAAAAAAAAATATTCTGGTGCCGTATTGCAATACACAAACACGAACTCGACAGCCTATAGCAGCATCCTAGCAGTCGTAAATTCGATAAAATTATTTTTCTACAAGGGATAGAATTTACAACTATCTCATGTTGCAGTTCTATAGGAGTTTTTATAAATAACAATTTAATAGCTCAATACTAGGAGCGCGTTATGGTTGCGCTTGGTAACATGTCGAAATACCTACTTGTGAAATGATTTGGCAGGATGCTTTGACTCATGTACGATTTGCTATTAACAATGTGACTAAAGCAAGTTCATTTAGTTGCTAATAGGCAAGGGGTAGACCCTTGTCATTATTATTTTTAAGTGATTAGGAGAATGAAGAATAAATTTTGAAGCAAATAGATGAAATTTATGACTCGGGATTGGCCTTTGTCTGCGTAAAGTAACTTTGACAAAAAAATGGAATTAAAGAAGTTCATTGTGGAACAAGAGATGTTTTGCCATGTTATGCCAATTTTGACAGTTGACTTTGATTTGTGGGACTCTTGGTGAGCCTCCACGACTTGGGCGGGTGGGACCATGGGGTTGCCACCGTAAGGCCAGTACTGTCTGTACAATAAATAAAATAGCAAAAACTCTCTTTCGCAGGAGAATTGTTATTATCGTAGGCAAATATTATAATTACGAACGTTTAATAACACTTAGAAAGTGGATTTTATAACTACCAAAATGTGTAAGTAGAGTTAGTCTATACCTGTAGCGAAAGGTGGATTTTTATAAAAGGTAAGCCGGAGCATAAAATGTTTACGCTGCCCTGCAACAACCGAAACGTGTTGAATGCAATGCTATGTGGATACTGACCTGTAGAGTCTGGCACACGGAAGTTGAGCCTGGAATTTAATTGAAACTTTATACATGACAACTTTTTAAAAAGGTTCACTTGAGTTGTCAACATCAAGATATTGTATTTTGTTTACTGCACTGATTTTATTAATAGTTAGTTCGATAATGAATAAAACATTAAAAAGTGATGTGCGACGGTTACTATTCACTATAGTGAATAAATTCGAAGAAAAACAACAGAAGTCGCGTGATGCTTACGACAAAAAACAACAATTTTTACTGGCGGTAATGAAGTTTATAGGTAAGTTTAGTTGATATAATTTTGATACTTAATAAAATTATTATAATTCAAATTTTCATGTTTACCTTATACTTACGCATAATGTAATTAATGTTTATTTGCAGACAATTTGGATATCGAGAAAAGTTCGATTAAGGAAACTTTAAAAAAATTAAATGCTTTGGAAGAGGAAGACCTAATCAAAACCCAGATTCAATATATGGAAAAAATTTCATCAATCACTGGTAAATTATAATCATTTCTGGAAGGCATTCTTTCAAATGTAAGATATCTGCTGGAAAAAGGTACATCATTGTTTATGCTGGGTCAGAAAGAGGGTTTGTGATGCGCACTTATTGTTTAGCGCTAAATCAAAAATGGCGGACTACCACCATGACATGAATTCCCAAAATTTTAATAAGTTAGTGAAAAAACTTGTACCTAACCCAAGTGTAATAGTTATGAAAAATGCAAGTCATCACACAGTGCAGATAAATAAAACACATACGACACAAAATGTCAAAAGCGAAATACAGCAGTGGCTTACGGAAAATAATATTGAATTTGAAAGCCATTGTAATAAAATAGTACAGTATACAGTACGTATAAGCTTCTTGAACAGCATGGTCAAGTACTCCGTTTGCCTACTTACTACTGTGACCTAAATGCTATAGAGCTCATTTGGAGTCTTGTTAAACGTAACATTGCAAGTAGAAATATAAACTTGCCATCACTCGAAGTGGAAATAATTATAAGGGAATTCCTTTTGTAAGTTAGTCCAGAAGATTGGAAAAAAAAATACAGATCATGTTATCCATGTAGAAAATGCATATAAAGATCGAGAAAAAATTACTGATGAAGTGATAGATAAGTTCATCATAAATGTATGTGATGATATCAGTGATTCGGATGTCTCATTAGAGATTGAATTCTTAGATTCTGATTTTGAATATGACACATAAAATATATTTATTTCACTCTCTAAAGCTGTCCACTGTCTGTCCACTTAATATAAATAATCTTCTGATTAAAAAACTAAACTTATTAAACGATTTTATTTCATTAAAACCTTTTATTTTTATTTCTATCTTCAAACGTTAAGCTAAATAGCTTGTCTACGAACTTCTCCTCCATTTTGCTTTGCTTTTCTCTCAAGTTTTAGCTTTATTATAACACTGATTTAAAGTAAAAGTATGTACTTGTAAAAGTTGGATTACTATGGAATATAATTAATCTGCATACAATAAAAACGTATATTGTATTCTCTGGCAACTCTTGTATAGAAGATAGTATGTCATACCACCGCCATTTATTCACGCGATAAAAGTTGACAATTAATTTTTTTTTGTCAAGTATTAAAACTATTTATTTTGCCCCTCTTTTTCAGGCTCAACTTTCATGTGCCAGACTATATTATATACGACTGGACTGGCTGTCCTATACAAATGACAGCTAAT
This sequence comes from Laspeyria flexula, assembly GCA_905147015.1. NCBI lineage: Eukaryota > Metazoa > Arthropoda > Insecta > Lepidoptera > Erebidae > Laspeyria > Laspeyria flexula. The sequence goes on along the minus strand of LR989949.1, from coordinate 5,409,989 downwards.
TTCCAATGTGTATTTGACCAACTAGCAGAGAGGAATGGAACTATATTTGACGTAATATTGATGTATATAATACGAGTACGTTTTGTAAACAAAGTGTTAGTGATGTCCATATCGTCATATCGATAAACATGATCATGGTCTGATGTGATCCATGGTTGCAGACAAAGTTTTTATGTATTCACAGAAGAAAATGAAATAAAACCTTACAGCCCATTTTTTTCAGACATTATCTAGGTACCTTTGTTTTTATTATATTTATTTTTATTTATTTATTTATAAAACTTTATTGCACAAAATTTGTGTACAAAAGGCGGGCTTAATGCTAAAAGCATTCTCTACCAGCCAACCTTTGGGTGATGAAGTAAGAATATGTTTAAGGTTACTTCCCGTACCTACTCGCTTTTTCCGACACCCACGCACACAATTTGTGCTTCAACTGAAAAAATAAGTCTTCATCTAATATTGACTAGAATACTACGTTATTGTTCTAAATTTGTTCAATTTTGTCCATCAGGAAGGCGTGACGGGCGAATGGCGTGGTGCGTGGGTGATGCTGATACGTCGCGTCATGGTCTATTACACCACAAAGGACCCTGCTGTTTGTGCCGTAGACCTCAGGAAGACCAGATGTGTTGGTGAGTCTAGCATACGCTGTGTTGTTAACCAAGAACTCTGCCAATATATAATTAATAAAACAAAATGTTGCAGTCAACCTACCTACTTTATTTTATTTTATGTAGTTTGGTCACCCATCTGTAATGTTGGCGTGCCGTTTAGGCGTGCCATCCATTGTCACGTACGTATGTATAATGTATAGGTATATATATATACAGGGTGTCCCGAAACTCAACGTCAAGCGGCTACGGGGCGATGATATAGGCTGTCCCTGTTCTAAAAAAAATATAAAAAAAATCCAAGTCCTATGGTTCAGTCATAAAAATTGGCATTTTGAAACTTTGAAAATCGACAACTCTGTATACATTTTTAGGTACTACTATGATATAGTGCCAGATTTAGCCAAGATTTCTTTTTTACATAATCCTTATAATGTATACTATAGTTTGTTGTTACAAATTCAAAAGTTATTAGTGAAAATCTCGAAGTAAAAAAAATTTCATAGTCATGGTAAAAAAAGTGTAGTATTCAAATGTTTGAGCCCTGTTTTCTTTAAAAATATGTATTACGCTAACCTAGGCAAGTATTTAAAAAAATAGCCCATTTAATCAAGAATTTATAATGGTACGCAACTTGGTACTTATCTCACAAGAAAAAGTAGTAATAATTCGTTGTTTGCAAAAGGGTCATGTGTAAAAAGAAGTTTCTCTGCATAATTCCTTTAAGGAAATAAATTTTGGTTTTACCGTAGTGCAAGTGAGATAGAACGAATATGAAAGAGTGAGATAGAGCACAAGATAGTAATAAAAGTGAGACAGATTAACATTACATTTTTGGAGAGAGTGGGACGGCTAATGATTTTCTATTGTTTTTTTATATACAGCCTATAACCATCGCCCGGTAGCCTCTTGACGTTGAGTTTAGGGACACCCTGTATATATAAATGACAAAGGCATCCAACTGTTGGCTGACTCCCTTGGTGTAAGGTTGGTTTTATGGATAGGGGCCGAACTTCTTCAGATTTATTGCCGGAAGGGGCTTTCGGTGTAATGTTCGAGGGTGAGTATTTCGTGCGAGGTTTTGGGTCACAATATCTAACTTTAAGGTTGGTGTTAGGAGGGGCTAAGTAGGTCAAACCTCCTTCGCCACGCCTCCTGCTTGAATACGCCCACGCTGACCACAAAAATAAGTAGGTATTATAATAATCCGAGTGGTCAGATAATCTATTGTTCAAATTTATGTACGAGCAACAAGCATCATATTGAGACGAAACGAAACTTACGGACCGCTCGCCGTTCTAATCGTCCCATTCGAATACTATGATTAAATCTATAGGTGATATACTGAAAAAGAGCCAAATACAGGAAGAGATTGTATTTACCAAATACAGGAGAAACGAAACAAGTCTTTGGATCGTAGCAATTGGATTGAATTGGCTCTGTAGTATAGTAGATTTGACACTAGTAGGTATATACATATCTTTAATGTATCATTTCATTACTGCAATTTGACGACTGCCAGGAAGGGTATTGTTTTTCGCGCGTATCTTGTATGTTTGTAAATTTCTTTATTCCCACGTTTCTTCCAAAACGGCTGGATGGAATTTGACAATTAAGGTATCGTTAGATTCTTCTCAAAAACCCAAGTGTCTTAAGATAGGTATTAATATTTAAAAAAAACAAAATGGCGGACTTTTGGCGCCAAATATTAAGTAATTAGTTAAAAAAGAAAATTATCAAACGTATTGAGTATCAAAATAAAGGGAATCAAATATATAGTTAAGTATTTGAATTTAATCAGGAATAATAATTACAAGCATTTTTCGGTCATTTTAGTGCGTTGCTTATCTGTTGATTTTTTGCAGTCGGATTATTTTTTTTAAATTATTTACTTGTTATTTAAGTTATAAGTATAGGTAACTTATACCAATTCAGTCAAAGCTGAAATGGATTTGTTGAAATACACACTTGTACAACCCAGTTTGATGGATCAAAGTCCCCACACAGTCGAATTAAAGCCATACTACATGGTTGTAAACTTGCCTTCCACAGAGGTGCCTTTGGTGGATTCCAACCGTGTAGCGTAGCCGGCTGTTGTAAACCAAATTTCATCCAAAATACGCGAATGCATGGCAAAATAAATCTATTTTTGTTCTTTCCAGCACAGCCATCAGTATAAAATGATTTGTAATAAACTACAGCGTCCAATTTCGTTTGCTTTCGTTTTTTGCAATAGAGAGGTGCCAGACATGTATTGTTAACATCCTGACTTAACAGGTGTGTTTAAATTGTAAAAGATATTTGCACATTTATTACAAAAATAGTTTTTTTAGCATCTTCAGCTTGTTCATACAGAGAGCAAATTGTACACAAATCCTTTTTTGGCTTATAAAAAATTAGTTGTATCCCGTTTTATAAATAGTAATAATAATGGTAATTACATTACCGAAATTTGTCTTAATTTTTGTACCCGAATAAGATCGTAATAACAGTTTGCTGTAAAAGATGAGACATTGAAAAGTGAGTAATAACCTATTACGATATAAAACTGTGATTTTATTTTTAGGCGAATAGTACAGGTAAAGTCATTACAAAATGACTATCTCGAAAAGTACTCGTACGAATATTCTGAAATAAATTCACAAGGTGTAATCAATCCTCTAGAACAATAATTCCCAATAAAAGCACTTCTATAGTTATAGTCGATTACGATATTATTCGGTGGGGCGGCGATATATGCACTATTACCGGTGGCTTCCATTGTCTCTTGTGACCTAAATAGCTTGACTGATTTTGAAAGGCAGGGTGATGGTGTTGTTATATTCGTATTCATCCCCGAATCTCTATATCTATACTAATATTATAAAGCTGAAGAGTGTATTTGTTTGTAGGCTATATAACATCATGCTACGGCGTGTGGACTTTCGCATCACACCGTTCTTTATTTAGCCACTGCTCAGTTCCTATTACCCGTATCATGATGTTATATAGCCTACAAACAAAAACTCTTTTAGGGTTTTTTTGGTTTTTTAAATTAACTTTTGTTCAATAAACGTGGATTATGGCCTAAACCCTCTCAGCTCACTAGATAGAGGAGACCCGAGCCCAGCAGTGGGACATTAATGGGTTGCTGATGAATCAATAGACGATGTCTGAACTGAACATACGCAAAACGTGCACTTTAAATGAGGTGATATACAAGGAATTATAGTTTGTACCAAGTGTTATAATCGTCTAGCATCGTATTAAACACTAGAAGTCGCGTGGGGCTTCGCTCTTGTTCTTTATTTGGCGACTATTCAGCTCCTATAATTGGCCGTAGCGTGATTTTATATAGTCTATAACCTTCCTCGATAAATGGGTATCCAACAATAAAAGAAATTTGCCAATTGGACCTTGGATCTAAAGAACTACTTCTTTAGATCCTAGCGTTCAAACAAACAAACTCTTCAGCTTTATAATATTAGTATAGATTTTTCGCGTTTTTGCAACATTTTTCACTGATGCTTCGCTCTTATTGGTCTCAACGTAATGTTATATAACTTAAAACCTTCCTGAACAAATGGACTATCCAACACAAAACTAATTTTTTAATTAGAACCAGTAATTCCTCAGATTAGCGCGTTCAAACAATCAACGGAAGCCCTCAAACATGAATAATTTTCCCCGTTTTTGCAACATTTTTCATTGATGCTTCGTTCCTATTGGTCGCAGGCGTGATGTTATATAGCCTATAACCTTTCTCGATAAATGGGCTATCCAATACTAAAAGAATTTTAGAAATCTGACCTGAGTAGTTCCTGAGATAAGAACAAACAAACTCTTCAGCTATATAATATTAGTATAGATTACACGTGCGATATAAACAAATAATAATAATATGCATTTTATATTTAAGTGATAGACAGACCATGTTACTTGAGATAGTTACAAGAGTAGGATAATTAATATGGATAATGTAATTACGAATGTGAACTTTTTTAAAAGAGAACGATTTCGCATTCCCATTTTTACGTGGGAAAAAATAAAGCATTTGGAAGAAAAACAAGTATTTTTCCTAAATGTATTAATTATATTTGTTTATTCTCATGAAAACATATAGCATACGCTAACGTTTTTTTGTATTTGAATCTTTGGAAGCTATCTTTACAATCAAATTGACAATGACATCTAATGACTTTCAAAGGGTTTGATATAAATAAGTGAATATTTCTTTCGACTTTTAAAACTAATATTTAGTTAAATCAAGGTACACCTAGGCACCTATAACAGCAGACACTAGCCTACTAAGCGGGATTCAACCGAGATAATGATAAGGTGAATAGTGCTTTTGTTATATTATCTAATTTAATTAGTTTTTTTAAAATATATAATTAATTAAAACCAAACAAAAATAAAACAATAAATAAAGTAAAAAAAAAAAAATTATAATTAGTTACTAAAGCAGGAAATAAACTAGCTGATATGTAACTACTGTTTTTGACGTTCATAAGTATCTATATATATGTAATTGTTTTAAATGAATGAAATTTTTGACTTTGACTTTAACGAAATTCTTATATCTCATCAAAAGTCTACCACAACAGGGCACATTTTCTTTATTATCTTCAAAAATAGAAAAGCATTGTGGCGATCCTTCAAAAGTTAACTGTTGTCTCTTACGATATGGTAGAGTAAGATAACCTTCAGAATCGAAACTTCTCTTACGACCCAGTAAATTTTTTTGATGTTGTTGATCATGGTTTTGTGAAGAAAAATCACCAATTGTTCTTACCGATAAATAGGCAGTCCATATAAAATGATAACAACTTTGGTATCATTATTGTTTATTTACAATACTCTAAATTTTGTACGTTATTATAAAGTGGCCACCACGTTCATGTAACGTGTGTAACAGCGCCGTCTTAGCGCTCTCTTGTTGTTAGCGACATATTACCAACACCGGTCGACGGTGACGAGATAAGAATAAAACCAATGCAATAATTATCGTTAGTGAAATAATTTTTAGGTAATTCTCTAGCTTATTAAATTTCCTTTATTATCATTGCAAAAAATATATTACTTTACGATCTATGTATAGCAAACTGCGCGACCAAAACATTTTCTAAGGGTCATCTTTGCGACCTTTTTTTTACGAAACTATTATAATTACATGAAATATTTTTAAGTAAGTCTTTTCTTTAGATTCTCGACTTTGTCCAAATAAATTTTCTGGTTTGTAGTATATACAGAGACGGTAAACTGCGCGACGAAAAATTGAGAGTTTTTCGGTGTTTTCGTTTGGACGCCTTCATTCGTTTCTTAGATCGTATGATTTTTTATTTATTCAGTCAATTGTACCTGGCATTAGACTCCAACGATTTTTAAGCTCTTTTAAACCTACTAAAATTATAAATGTGAAAGTTTGTAAGGATGTTCAGATGTTTGATACTCTTTCATGAAAGAACTACTGAATTTAATAAAACTTTCAGTCACGTCACATAAAAACGTCCGCAAGAGCATAATATATGTCCATATATCTAAGCCGTTATTATGATATTAATGTATGTTAGATGAAATATTTATATTCCAAAATTATCTTATAACAATAATGTCTATCGCCCGCGGCTTCGCTTTGTATGTTATTTGGTTCCTGTGACCACAGCAACTTTTCACATAAAAGGAGAAATTTTCACCACTGCTTTCCAAGCATAGATATTGATAGTATTGATCAATGATATTGTATGTTATACAATATCATTGGTATTTATACTTCAGTTTAAAATATAACCATGAATACGTAATTGATTCTAATAAATACCATCCTACTTATCTATATAAAACATCCATCCAGTGGTGTACCTATTTTTCGTCAAAGGTTATCAAACACCCAAACGGACATTTATTTATTTATTTTTATTTATTTATTTATTTATTTACAACGGTTTACACCAATTACAGTAAATAATACAATTGTTTTAATTTAAATTAAAAAATAAAGTTTTACATAAAAAGAATAAAAATAAAAAGAAACATAAAAAAGCATAAATTAATTCATACATCTAAACACACTTATACATTTCTCTCACAGTACCCCAAGCATTCTGATAATATCACCTTCCATTCATCCGCAAACACATCACATTGAGGTTTTTGGTCCAGAAGAGTGTTCAGAGCAGCTAGTGTTCGCGGAATAGGGGAATTAACTCGAGCAACTGTCCTACAGGTAGGAACAACAAACAATCTATGGTGCCTACCTCGGCAATAATTATCGGGCACAAACAGGGAACATAGCACGGTGTTCAGCTCAGGAGCATCAATTTTTCCTCTGAGGATCTTGCACCCAATAATTAATTGGTCGTTAGCCCTTCTGACTTCTAAAGAATTAAAGCCCAGGCACCCTAAGAGGAACCTTGTTGGATATAAGAATGGATAGTACCCATACTTGCGCTTGTACAGGTATCTCAGGAAAGCCTTCTGAACCTTCTCTAGTTGAAGTGCGTATGAGCTTTCATGGGGATGCCAAACACATGCACTTGCTTCAAGTTTGCATCGAACCAGGGCATTGAAGAGAAGTGTTATCACTCCGAAGTTTTGAAAATCATTTGAATTTCGAAGAACAAAGCCCAATCGCTTGAAGGACTCTTTAGCTAATGCCGTGATATGGTCATGAAATGTGAGCTTTCGGTCGAATGTCACACCCAAATCTTTTGCTGAAGTGGATTTTGATATGCTGTTGCCACCTAACTTATATTGAAAGTCGATTGGGTGTCTCATTTTGCCGAAAGTCATCTGGACACATTTGCTGATGTTGAAGTCCATTCTGTTTTCTATGCTCCATTTATATACAGCGTCGATGTCTCGCTGAAGTAGTAAACAATCTTCTTCACTCTTTATCTCCATAAATAATTTTAGGTCATCAGCGTAAAGAAGACATCGGGCGTATTTGATCACAGTGGGAAGATCATTTAACATTAGTATGAAAAGAAGCGGCCCAAGCACAGATCCCTGGCTGACTCCAGAACGCGTGTGATAGGGTTGAGAGTCATAGTGCCCTAGTCGAACAAATTGCTGACGATCACGAAGATAGTCAGCAACAAATTGAAGGAGGCTTGGGGCGAGACCAAGAACACTAAGCTTCTTCAGCAGTATGTCATTATCAACCCTATCAAATGCTTTCTTAAAGTCAAAGTACAACACGTCCACCTGACTTCGACGATCTAGTCGGGCTGAAATAAAGTTGACGATAGTCAGGAGGTTTGTATTAACCGATCTTGCCTTACGAAAACCGTGTTGTTCATTACACATGAATGGCTCAGTTTGTCTGTATATTTCAGCATGTATAATGTGTTCGAAAATTTTAGCTATTGTTGGCAGTATGGCAATGGGGCGGTATTCCTGTATGGATATTTTATTCGCGCTTTTAGGTATAGGGGTAACTCTTGAGAGTTTCCACTGAGAAGGATAGTGTCCGGTCTTCAATGCTAAGTTAAAGAGATAACTTAGTGGGTATATCAGGCATTTTTCACCTTTCTTGATAAACCATGTAGGTATATTATCAGGCCCTATTGAACTACCAAATTTTAATTTTCTAATTGCTTTAGATACATCATTGGGTGTAATCTCACGTATTTGAATATAATTGCTTGTGTGTAGATGTTGATGGGTTGTATTTGTAGCATCTAATTTAGGTGATTCTGGTAGAAAAACGCTTGAGAAAAAATCAGCAAACCCCTCAGCAGCCTGTATACCAATCAAGGTGTTACCCTTATATTCCACGATTGGCTCAAAACCTCCCTTAGATTTAAGGCTAGTCACGTAGTGCCAGAACTCTCTTGGGCAAGTTTTTATAGTTTGCTCTATGCGGGTCATGTATGAATCATGTGCCAATGTAATTCTTGATTTTAAATCTGATCTTAAGTGAGAGAAGGATTTAAATGCTTCTTCAGACTTAGTTTGTTTCCAGGTGTTGTGTAACTTGAGCTTAAGTTTAATGTCCTGTATGATGTCACTCGTGAACCATACTGGATATCGAGATACATTTGAAGATTTTCGGCATTTCTTAGGAATACAGGCGTTAAAAATACAATGGACGGTATCATAAAAATATTTAGTGCTCAAGTTTACGTCATCTATCTGGTACAGTTTCTGCCACGATACTTCAGAGAGCATAAAAAATAGTGTTTCGTAGTTAGCTTTTTTAAAATTCCAATCATATTTAGGATTTATGTTACTGGGCTCAATCTTATCGGAATGATGAGATAAAGCGACTAACACGTTTATATCGAGCGCAGGGTGGTACGCGTCTGGTGGAACGATTCCTTCTATAGATTCAACACTACTATCTCGTATATTTTCACTCTCCTTGACTAGAACCACATCTAACATCCCTCCATACACATTCTTCACAACATTCCTCTCATACAAATTACAATAGGTTAGGAAGTAACAATAATAATTATTTATATTTAGACTAGCACTATTCATATTAATATCACCAAAAATAAGAACAATTCCTTTTAAACTATTAATTAAACTTTCAACTTTGCAAAACCATTGCATATAATCGCTATCATTAGCACTAGGTTTGATATATACAACACATACGTAAAATCTACGGCCCTGCCATATGAAGCTTGCCCACATGTCCTCACCGTGGGTTGTCTCGAGCTCCGTGTGTCGACGCAGCACGATAGGGGCGCGCGCTGCGATGAGCACACCTCCGCAGGGTGTAAGTCTATCACGGCGCATTACGCTCCAATCTCCACAAGCAACTTCTGAATCTCCAACGGATGCGTCCAAGAAAGTTTCAGTGGCAGCAACTAAATTATGTTCTAGTAATGATAGATTATTTCGCCATGTTTTCAGTTTTGTTTTTAATCCACGAACATTTTGATAACAGGTTGAAATTCTATGCCCCCTGTGAGGGCTGTTTATGAAAGGGCGGTGGGCTAGTTGAAAGAGGATTAGTTGAGACGTTTATAGGTTTCGCTCGTTGTTTACGGTTTATCCAGGTTTTAATTCTAGCATTAATCGGCCAAATATCAACAGAATAGCATGTATCGTAGTAAGCCACTGGCACTCCTATTTTGTATGATTTATAGTCCCCTTTTGGCTTCAATTCTTCCACTGTACATGATGCATTAGGGCATAGATGTTGTAGATAGTCACGTACCTCCTCAACGTTAGATGCCATATTCCAGAGATGCAGAAATTTTCGTGTCTCGGCAGCTTTTAATGATGTTATCGAAGGTCCTGCCGTACCACTCATCGAGGGAAAACGTTGGTTCTTTCTATTCTTAACTTCAATCCATGGCTGGGTATCAATATAGCTAATATTTATGTGACTGTTTTCAGATGTTACAGTAGAGTGAGAGGGAGAGTTAGTTACCGGCTGGTTCGTATAGGATGTATCTTTCGAATGTAGATGGTTTTGGTGAGTCTTATTCTGTTTTATTTTCGGCGTCTTTGTAGCTTTAGGTTTGTTCAATGGCTTATCGTAATTGGATGCCAGATGAGGTACTATTGATGGAGATAGAGCTTGAGGTGTAACGACTGGAGATGCAGTATGAAACTGAGAATTTTCACTGTGGTTGCCAGTGTCGGGTGTTTCATTAGTTTTCAGTTTATCAAGAATACTTCCAATCTGACTTACATAGTGTTGTATTTTTGTTTCATAACCGGACATGGTTTCCAGAGCCTGATTTAGCTTTCTGTTATAGTCCGCTATAATAGAGATCGATTGGCTTAGCTTAGTTTCATAATTAACGATCAGGGTGTTGGACTGAGTTAGTTGTTCTCTAATTGTTGACACTTCTCGCTTTAGGTCATGGAGCTCCTGAGTTATATCCTGATGATCAATTTTAGCTTGAGCAATCGGAATTTTCTGGCGATATGTAATATTTAGATCTCGGTTGGTTTTAGAGAAGCCAATTGGAGTTAAATTGTTATCTCCTCCTTTTTTATTGGCACATTGGCATTCAGGGCAGATCCAGTCATTTTTACTTGTATAGATCCTATTAAGTTGACCGGTACACATTAAATGGTAAGTTTTACCACAGTCTACCAAGGAACAGATCAGGTGGTCTTCATTATCTACAATAATGCTAAAGCATGCCGAACAATTCATGATGAGCGATAAATAAATCAATCAATAATATCCGAGAAATCAATGCGATTCATGCAATTTATAAAAATTATAAAAATAAGCTCAGCTGGTAGTAATGAATAAGCGTCGGTTTCAGTGTACGCGTAAGTACATGCAGCTGCAAGCGCCAGAGTGCGGGGTGGGTGAGGTGGCGGGGCGAAGGTGACACAGGCAGCGTGCGACGCGACGCCGCCGAAGCAATGTTATACCACTCGATGCAAACCGTTAAAAGTTTTAAACACTTGTAATTATTATTCGCCTTAGATTATATTCACTGCCACTAGTCCAATTTAGCTTTAAGCGGTGTAAAGCTCTGAGCGTTTAATGGAGCACAAAAAAATATAGCGATCAATCGTACAAGAGTCTCAAGCGCTAACATCGTTCGACATCCACGGCCAGAACGTCGTAGGCGCCATGAAATTCGCGTCGCTTACGCGTTCTTGTCAAAAACAGTTCACAGGGCACTAAGTCACTTGTTTTTGTAAACGAAAAAATGTGAAAAAGTTATTTTACATTGTTAATCCTAATAATTATCACATTACACTTTAACACTGAGTGTATTAGTAGTCTATAAACAGATTATTCACTAAACTAAAGTCTTTATAAAGCTTTGAACGGAGTTTATAAAATATTTCGAGGAGCAAACATTATTGGACTGTTTGTATTGCGCGCGACCGACGATGATGATGATGACATCCATCTTCACTTTGTGTACCTATGTATATATTTTAATGACGTTAGTCCTAATGGCAATTCAGTTTTTTAAATTAAAAAGAAATCTATCACTTGATAAATATAAAGAAATTGTAATGGGATGTCTGTGCATTATAGATATAGAAGAAAATAAATAAAAACCGGTTAAGAGCATGTCGGATCATGCTTAATGTAGGGTTCCGCAGCAAAAGAGCTACGATGCGATGTTCATATACGTATTTGAAAATAATCCAACCGATTTTAATGAAATTTCATCAGCTTGAAAGATTGGATCATTTCGAGAGAGATAGGTGGCGCTATTGGTAGGATAACGACCACATACAGAGTGGAATTTTGGTTTTGTTCTTATTTATTTCAACACATTTGTTAGATAATTCAATCCTTATGATTGAACCTATAGATCTATGCCATAAAACTACAGGCTGTCATTTTTTTTAAATTTTAGATAAGTTAATTTTTCAGTTGCTGAGTAAGCAAATTTATATATTATAATACTAGCTTTTGCCCGCGGCTTCGCTCGCGTGGATATAGTTTTATAGTTAGACGCTATTGGTAGGGCAGAGCTGTTCACAGCACTTCTTTGTAAACGATGTTTTTTGATTTTTTATCTGGGGCAGCTAGAATAATTAAAGAAGATGGTGTACTTACTCAGGAGCAAGCAACATATAATTGACCGTGCGAAAAACAAGTCCACACCAGCGTATTTTAAAGTTTGCCCTTGAAAAACAAATATTCTATTTAATAAACAAATAGTCTATTTAATATTTCACTCCCTGAACCCATCCCTATCATAAATATTAAAAACAACATTTTAAGTTCCTATCCCAATACTAATTTGCAAAACGTTAACTTCAAAACAAAGATCTTTTCATACAACGTTTCATCCCCAATTTCACCCTTCCGGCATTGGAAGGGTGAAACCCTTGTCAAAAATATTGATGAGGGTATTTTTTATTTTGATAGTAGTACCCCAAAACAAATTTTCAAATCTAAAAGTTCAAAAACAAAGAAGTTTCATACAATCGTTGTTATCCCTTTTCACCCCCTTAGGGGTTGAATTTAAAAAAACCCTTTCTTAGTACACCTCTAGACATTAGGACAAACACACCCTCCAAATTTCAAGTCGGTACGACCAGCGGTTTAGGCTGTGCGTTGTCTGTCAGTCAGTCAGTCCGGACAAAGCCTTTTATAATATGTATGGATATGGATTATTTACTTGATATTTTGTTTTTAAATGCACGTCTTTACCCGTTATAAACAAGCAACTACTTTATCTTAGTCATTATAGAGGATTAATGCTAAGGATTTTCTATTTGGTACAAAATTATCCAACACCCAAGTTCAATGACTATTACTGCTAAACTAATACAGTTATCTTAACTGCTATAGTTTTCATTTAAAGTTCATGAAACGCACTATCACCATGAATTTTTCCAGATTTTTCAAGCCAGCAGTTTAGCTTTTAGAGGGGGCGGACGCCCTATTGGAACAAAAATTTGCTCTTTAAAGTTTAATATTTCGAAAATGGACGATTAAATCGAAAAATAATGTTAGTAACCCCCAAGTCATTTTAGAAGACCTATTCAATGATACCCCACACGATGGGGTGGACGACAAAAAAAATATTCATCGCAACTTAACATGTATGGGAGCTACCCTAAAAAAAAATATTTACCAAAATTTTATTTTACCACTTTGTCAACGTAATTGCTATACATGCTCCTACAAAATTACAGCTTTCTAGTACTAACGGTCTCTTAGCAAAACCTCGGACAGACAGACAGACAGACAGACGGACATAACGAAACAATAAGGGTTCCTAGTTAGAACTACGGAACCCTAAAAAGACCGCTCGATTTTTTAGAGTCACACAAGTCATAACACTATTTTCTGTCTGTTTGTTTGTTTGAACGCGCATTACGCAAAAACGAATGTATGGAATTAAATGCAGTTTTCATCAATTAAAATATATACTTAAGAGGTCTAAATTAAAATCTAGCTCTATTAAAGTATTTTACCGCAGTGTCTATTAATTACCAGAAAGATATGCTTGATCCTACAACGAAAACACTTAGGAGATTCGTTCTAATTAAACTGACATTTCTGGCCGAAAATTTTTCGACAGCTCAGAATCAGGGTCAGGGTCTGATGATGACAGAAAGATAAGTTCTTACGGGATCTTAGCAACGGGAAAACTTAGGAGATAGCTAAACATAACTTACAACTTCTTGACTCTGTACTTTCAGGGTCCGTTGATGACCAGAAAAATAGGCACGGGATATTAGGTAAGGAAACAACAAACAGATTTGTTCAGACATAAACTGGCTATCTATGTTCAACCCTCAAGAGGATGATGAAATTGTGATAAAAATTTTACAAAAATATGTTGTCGTTATTTTATAGATTTTCATGGACGTTTAGTACGAAAACGACCACGCAAATACGACTCTAATTAAAACCTAAGGGATGTAAAAGTCAACCCCTGTAGTGGGGGACATATCAAATATTAAGATCAGCACTTTAAACAAAGTCAAAATCTACGCGAACGAAGTCGCGGGCATAAGCTAGTTGCAAATACATTATTCTTTTCAATATATACTAATACCTAATCTAAAACTGAAGAGTTTGTTTGTTTGGTTGAACGCGCTAATCTCAGGAACTACTGAACTGAATAGAAAAAATATTTTAGTGTTGGATAGCCCATTTATCGAGACAGCCTATATAACATCACGCTACGAAAAAATTCTAACTAAAAGGTTCTAAATAGTGGCGAAACAAAGATCCACGGGTACGAAGTTCCGGGCATAAAGAATAAATCATCTGAAGTTCTGCTCACTCCGCTAGTCCGGAATTTCAAAGAAGTTTTTTGATTTTGTTGTTTTTTGATTGTTAAGAATCACTAACACCTATCCCCAGTTTCGGTACCGAGAGGTGGGTAATCATTTTCACAGAGCCAACGCGTTAAGTCAACGTGCGTCAACCTTATGTGATTCTATAATTTCTTTTGTCATCATAAAACGAAGTTCACATAATGAAATGAATGCCCATTTATCGAGGCAATTTATAGGCTATATAATATCACGCTACGGCCAATAAGAGCTGAGCAGAGGCTAAATAAAAACGACGGGAGCGAAGCGCACCGCGACTGACCGTGAATAATAACATTATTTTTAATAACATTTGTTACGCCGATGCGAAAGCACTCAACAGAGTCATATGATTCTGTTGAGTGCTTTAGTCTGTGTTTTCAGTAAAAATTGCATTTTTATAGTGTTTTCACTTCGTATTTTATTTTAAGAACGCGTGTGCACGCGGTGCCGGTGTAGCAGCGGATCAGAGGCCCGATCACGAACTTCTAATGTAAACGTAATCGTATCGCCATCGAGCAAAAATGTATGGCAATTTGTACAGCGCCTCTATCGTACGTAAGATGCACCAAAATTGGTAGCACGAACTTTTGACAACTACTTTCGTCTGGTAATCGTATCGAGCTCGTCTGGTATTTCCATACAAATTAATTTGAATTGCGATCACGAACTCAATTTTGACATACGCTACGTAAAAATCGAAAGCTGGCTAACGTATTCGTCGAAACCTTCCGTCACTTAAAATTTCTCAGTGAGTAAAGTTTTGAAACGGGTTTAAACTAATTTTTCAACATTTATGTACATATAGAATGCATGTATAATCAATATTATTAATATTTAACATATTTTATATTAGTTATTAGAGCAATAAATGGCCTAAATTCATATAACAATATTTTCTCAAGTTTCACATTGTGAACCGCCAGGTGGCGTCCTTCCATTTGGTTGTTAAATTATTGTATCAATTTGGTATAAATTATTCCAATATAATATTCTTAACGTAATTAAATAAGTTTCCTATAATTTTTGCATAATATTTAGAGAAAAAATAAGCAAATAATACGCCGATAAAAAAATATAAAATGCGCCATTTTAAATTTTTTGACATTTAATTCAATGACATTACTACTATCGAGTAGGGTAGTGTGTCCAGTGTACCGGCTGCAACAAATGCCTTTAACCTAACCAAAAATATTAAAAAAATGGTATAATAAGCATTCTAAATTAATTAATAACTATTTTATATGTAAATTTACGGTTTTAATACACTATATTTATACTTTTTTTTACTCGGAAGCTTAGATATAAATAAAATAAGTCAACTGTAATCTTGTAACGCCGACAACTGGGCATGTTTACCTAAATTCCTAATGTAATGGTATCGACAAATGTTTCGAGCCCTCGATAGTCGATAGTAAGAGTTCGTGATGCCGACTCACGTAAACGTATCGAGCCCTCGATACGTTTACGTTACGATTACGCATATATTTTGTGATTGGGCTACAGAGATGTGTCGATTCCGATACAAGACAAATATTTTTTTCGAGATGCACTTTGGGTCGGTTAATTTTATGTTCGTAAAATCCACCGCGACTAAGGGCTTGTTCTCCAGTGCAGCCGTTTTGTCTTGTCTACAACAACAGATCTTACAGGATTTCCTCTTCTGCGCTTAGCCTGTAGTGACTCATAATCTAGCGAGCATGTAGCTAGCTAATGCCTGACACTTCATCCTCGTAGGTTTCAATATTTACAGTAGGTAGCAAATCTTTTAAGTGCAATCTTTGAAATTTTGGGTATCCAACCACGGCAGGGGATGAATTTAATTTGATGTCCGCATTCCAATGTCGAAATACATAATCAAAATCCATGAAACTTCGAAAATGACATCCTTATCGATTTATAGTATTATTCACCCTTATTACATCCCTCAGGGTTTGTATCAGGAATCAGTTGGTTGGAACAATCGAGGCGAGGGAAACAATATAAACCAAACGAAGCATTTTACTGAATCATGGTACTGCCACAGATTACTAAATAGTTACTATGTAACAGATACTTCAGTAGAAAATTACTAATACCTCCTGCTATAATAGCCTACCTACTCTGTCGCGTCAGCAACCGTTGCATGCTAAAATGTGCCTAAATGCTCAAGAGTACAGTTGTGATTGCTTCGCACTGCGCGACCCCACAGCAATCACAGGGCTGCCTTTTCGATAAAATTAAATTAACATAAAATATAACTATTTGTGTCTATTTTATTGAAAACTGTGAATATGTTCTGACTATAGGGAGCGTGCACGAACTATAGGTGGCAGCACTAAACGACAACAGCACCACTAGCGGACAGAAACGGAATCATATACCTACAGATCTGACATTTTATATAATTACATAATAATTAAATAATTTTCATAATGATTAAAATTATAAAATGGTTTCTGGCATATAAATAACGATTTTCAGCGTGGCCAAAATAATAGCTTTTCGAGGCCGGCAAAGTATTGGAGGTGGAAGAGAAGATTAATTATATTATTGACGCTGCGATACCTGGACGAATTATTGTCGCACATATAAAAATATCAAATGTTTATGAAGTGAACATAATGGAAAAATATTTTCTGATTCAAAGTAAAGCCAGACCAGTAAAATAAAAAACCTCGCCATGTTACGGTAAATTAATGGTACTAATTTATTTTAAAGGCAACAATTATTACGTCAAAAAGTCACCTGTTTGTGTATTGTCAAAACTTGTTGTTATTATTATGTACGTCTTGTGTGCAAAAAATTACGTATTAACGTATATGTTTAACTTCATTTACTGTCCAAGGCAAAGAAATATATTCCAAATTTTAACGCTCCAGGTATCGAAAAACGTCAGCTACGGGGCTGCCAGGAAATGAAAATGCTTTAGATCTCAAATAATTATATTCTACTCTTTTATGTCGCACTGTTTTTTGATTTACTGGTTCATCCAAAAATGCAACAATGCATTAGGTTCAATATTATAAAAAAAAAACTGTTTACTCGATTTAATGCAATACAAGGCAGATAATACATAACTAACACAACACAGAGTATATTTCTAACACAACACAATACAAGTTTCGGCTTTTCGACACCAGTGGCAGTCAGTGGCAGCACCATCGAAGCGCACGTTCCCTATAAAATGTACTTTTTTTATAAATTGGTATCGACTGTGAAATACATCTAAAACATAATTATAGAGGTCAGTGTGTATGTAAAATAAAAAAAAAACAATAATATATTCTACCACATTCACACAGCGCCATCTAGTCCCAAATTAAGCAATTATATTGGTTGTGTTATGGGTACTAAACAACTGATATACTACTTAAATACATTTTTTACATAATATACAGAGTGTATACGACGATACGACATTAAATGATAAGGCAGCCAGTGTTAACCCTTATAAACATATTCTAATAAAAATTATTAAAAAAAAAAGAAAAAAAAAAGCTACACATTATTTTTCTATCATGACGTTTTCGACATGACGACGACAAAAGTGCGGAACAGAGTAAGAGATAAGATAATATCAAAGAGTAAGAGATATTTAAATTAATTGAATGACGTAATGACAATATACGATCAACGTAAATGCCTACAGGTTGTTTAAAACTGTGAAAAACTGTGACATAAAGAAAGTACATTTGCATCTAAACTATTGCAAATTTCTATTTTTTTTTTTTTGTAAAGCCTTCTAACATCACACGCTACACGTGGTTTCATTTAATGTCGTATCGTCGTATACACCCTGTATATAATAATACATACTTAATATAGATAAATTACACCCAGACACAGAACAAACCTTTATGCTCATCACACAAAGATTTGTCCTGGGTGGGATCAAACCAACGACCGCGTAGCAGTCAGGGTCACTAACCACTAGACCAACAGGCCAGTCGAATTGTGAGTGTGAAAACCATTGAGGTAATAAAACATGTATTTTATTTTTATATAATTTTTTATAAATTTCTTACCCTTTCTAAATTCTCGGTTATTAAATTTCTACTACTACTACTATATATTATAACTATTTAGTAATCTGTGGTTAGGTGTTTATCCCTTCTTTTACTTTATTTGCACCCACCTACTGCACACATAGGTACGCGTACAAACGAATGGAACGATTAAAATTGAACAACGTGCGTGCTTTTTGTTTGCGAAAATCGCACTGAATTTGGACCGAGACTAGAGATGAAACGAATATATTCATATTAGGTATGCATATTATAATACGAGCGACCCGTATTCATATTAGGTTATAGGAATGTCATCTATTAGGTTACTCGATATTAGTCAAGTAATTAGCCAGAGACTACGCGAACGAATACTAGATATAGAGCATAATACTAAAACGTTCACTCCTTAGTCCTTACCCTATTATCTGACTAATATCGAGTAATAGGTATGGTATTAGAATATGACGAAACTAATATATCCTATATTAGGATTATGCGAAATTGACCCTAATATAACATCTCTAACCGAGACAGACCGCTTGGCCGGGCGGTAGGTAGTTATAGCGCGCAAGTACATGGAGGGACGGAGTGGTACTGCCTGCATTTTATTAATACAAAAAAATAAAATTTAAGCTAATGTCAAAGTACTTAATAGATTTTTCGCTTGGTTTATAAAATAATATATAGCCAGCGAACGGGGTGTAAAGAGAAACACTGAATACTTGCCCCACTGACTCACGGTACCACCGACCATACCCCTGGTGCACGGATTATGGCCGGCGAACGGCATGCATGCATAAAAAATTGACGACAAAAAGTAGTGATGCGCCGATGCGCGTTGTCTATTGGGCGGTAAATCCTAGTCGGGGTTGCCAGAGTAGATAAATATTATAAAAACTATATAAATATAGTTTTCCTCGCCCTGGTCGCTTTTTATTTACGATATCCCTCTAAAAGGGGAACCTCGATTTCCTTCCACACTGTAGGTACCTACACACCGCTTAAGAATCGCTGACCAATTTCAACGATAGATAGCGATTAATTTAGATAATTCTTTGTTCAACAGTGACGCAGGAAGCGGACGACGAGACCAAGACAGTCTGTCCCACTGATGGAAGTGGCAACCTTTTGCTTGATTGTCCTCACGCCACTTTGTACCTACGCTTCCCGCACGAAAGAGAACTCAAAGTAAGTAGCTAGGAGATAAAAATAAATAGCTCGTAATTTTAAAAAATGTATTGAAAAAAATGTCAACAAAAAATAAACAAAAATCATTTAAATATAAAAATAGCTCCGAGCGACTCTCAGTGCCGTGTAATAAACTATGCCTTAATTAAGGGCCACGGCCACCCTAAAGTGATCACGCCCGACGTATTATCCGTCAGGTGTGAAAGCATCTTAACAGTTTTTGTTAGAGTTTACATTTCACAGGTTTTAATATACGTACTAAGGTTTTCAGGCACATTATATTATTTAAATCACTATTCGCGGAAAATCACAAAATCAATGTCCGGTTTCTGAGTATCGATTAAAGTAGGTATAACCCTACGAGCACCTAACCTATGTATAGAGACGTAATACATGCGAATTTAAAAGAAAACAATTTTGTCAACTAGCTGAGGTGCGGGGGAAGTTGTAATTGCTCCGAAGTACTCCGAAGTATTCCGAACACGATCGCTAGGGCGTGCGTTGTAATGACTTTATACTTTCTATCGATATCGATAAAAGTTCTTTCGTTGTTTTAATACTTGCTTTCAGTATAAGCTTTTGACTGTGACTTCAAACCCGTAGGAGAAACCTATGCAAGATAGTTCGGCTCGAGGTTGAGGCAGTACGGGTAGATCGAAATGGGAATAATAATATAATAATAATATTCTACCACATTTACACAGCGCCATCTAGTCCCAGAGTAAGCAATTATATTTGCTTGTGTTATGGGTACTAAACAACTGATATACTACTTAAATACATTTTTTTTTTGTAAATACATACATATTATAGATAAATTACACCCAGACACAGAACAAACCTTTATGCTCATCACACAAAGATTTGTCCTGGGTGGGGATCGAACCCACGACCTCTGGTTTAGCAGTCAGGGTCACTATAACCACTAGACCAACAGGCCAGTCAAATCATCAAGCATCATCAAGGAATAAAAAAGTATTCACATTTATTTATTGTATTTAAAATACGAAGTGCTTTTATGCATATTTAAAAGTATTTATTCAATAAAATATTTACACATAACTTAAAAATATACTCAGCTAACGTATTTAAAAAAAAGAACCAGATACTCTATTTACAAGAAATTCCTATATGAAATGAAATAAAATCTCGTTTATTCATCTAGGTTACAAGGTAGCATTTATGAAAGTCACAAGACGATTAATAATTTGGCTAAAACATACATTTATTCAATAAGATATATACAGCTAACCTATTAAAAAAAAAGAACCAGGTACTCTTTTTACAGGAAATTCCTATAAATAGATTATCTGATTGAGATCAGTTTCCTGAGAAAACGTACCCAAAAGGCTAGCCACACAGAAGTGGCCAAAACAAGAGCTATTATTCGTTTTTAAAATGAATTAATTTTGTATAAATTCGCCTAACTGCAAGTTTTTCTTCCGATTTTAAACAGCGTAGGTACTGCACTCCTCATTAGTCGCCGCTTGTTGTTTGTCATCAATAAACAATCCTCAGTAAAATGTTTTGAGCACATAACGCTATATTTTGATGGAGACCAATTTTCTCTCTTTGTAACGTTTATCCATTTGTTTTTTATATTACCGTCTTTTGGAAACCTATAAGAAAAAAATCATACAGCTTAAATAAAATAACATTGTTATCATACCTATCCAGAAAACATAGACGTAAAGAATAATTATAATTAATATTATAAGGTATTAATAATAAGTAAATAATAAACGCTTTATTAAGTAACTGCAAAAAAAAACCATATCAAAATACAATAATCTTTTTGTGGATAATTATCGACAATACAAAATAAATGCACCGCACCGCACTAGTCATTGGCGTCACGGGGCTAATTACGATACGTTTGCAGTGAATGCAACAAGGACGGGGACTGACGCGTGACAGAACTGTCCAGTTTAACTTGACCTTGATTTTGGTAAATTAAAGAAATAAATATACTTACCGATGAAAAGTAATATTGTTTGTTGTTACACTACATGTTTTACTGTTGTTCCCACACCATTTAACGGTACAACAGGACATGATGCCGTAAATTGAAGGTGATTTACGTTTTAAATGTAAGCCGTCTCTTCGGTTCTAGTTTTTGGTCGATACTGGCGGAAAATAAAAGTGTTCCGAAATATATCAGTGACTAGTCACTGACGAGTTGCAGGTTCGGGTCGCCTTATATTACGCCTCCATAGGTTATATGCTCGCTGGTATAACCTGACTGAATTTAAAAGTAAAACAATAGAACTACTTTATTCATACAACTGTCATTTTTAATTTGATAACTTTATCAATAACTGCCATTTGACGGTTCAGAAACCGGGCATCAGTTAATCAAGACGTAAAGTATTTTATTTTTGTTTACGTCTTATATAAATGATAGTGACCTGATAATGTAAACAAATTCAACAAACCAGTGATTAAATTTGCTAGGAAAGGCAAAGGCTGGCTGCCTTGCTGGCTTGCTTGCCAGAGATAAGGGAGAAATATAAATATGTATAAATTGATCGAAAAAGAAATCAGTTTTTTTTCTTAAAAAATTCGATTCTGCGATTAATTGATGTCAGATCGGCACTTGACCGCCGATCCTTTCATTACATTTGACAAGTTGACACTTTGATCTTTGCATTGACTTATTATGAAACATCATCATCATCATCATATCAGCCCAATGACGTCCACTGTTGAACATAGGCCTCACCTAATTTCCGCCACAGCGAGCGATCTTGTGTCGCCCGCATCCAACGGCTACCCGCAACATTTACTTGGTCGTCGGTCCATGAAACATATGGACTTGAAATACCTACAAAAAAAAACGTGCCTACCTAAACTCAAACTTGGCACATAAAATAGCGGATCATCGGAGTGCGGCCCAGATGGGCGTAACAAACAAACACAATACATAATACCTATATATTATTTTAAAGCTGAATTAAAAATAATATATAGGTATTATTATGATAATATCTATAGCTTTTTATAATTATTTAATATAGTGTGTCCGTCCGACTCCATCGCAGTCCGCGCGCTGACTGATGCGTGGTTGATGAAAATCGAGATTTTCGTCAATCACCATCATGCAACCGTCAATACCGCATTACACGATAGGTTATTCGTCAATCACAGCCGTTGCTGTGGTTTTGATTGACGTTTGCATGAACGTCTAATGGACGCCTTACAAAAAGCACCACTATGATAAAAATAGATTAAAACCCTTTTGTCAATAATGTCGATTATTACAGACACATCACTAATGCTATACATATAAATAAATGTGTTTCTATAGTAGAAATGGTGACAATAGGTATAGAAGAGGTAAGCGAGAGAGTATATTGGTCTCTGTTTCTCTTAGGGCGTTTTCCGTATGTAGAGTGAGAGGTCTATATGTTTTTGTGTATGCTTAATATGTCGGATCCATAGATAATACATCCATGTCCGTACCTATTGTCACCATTTTAACTATAGATAGCACTACATCGCCGTGCTGGGTGACGTGGGTTCGATTCCCACACGAGACAAATATTTGTGTGATTCATAGATATTTGTTTCTAGTCTGGGTGTACTTTGTGTCCGTTAGTTTCATGTTTGTAAAGCTCCCCGCGACACAGGGCTTGTTCCCGAGTGCGGGCGTTGTTAAAAAAAAAAATACTAAAAAAATACTAAAAAAATACTAAAAAATTATAAAAATTTCAAACATGAATTTAATAGTGAACATCGATACCGCATGGGAACAACACTATGGCGGTATATACATAAATAGTCAAACATTCCTTTTTCTTACTAAATCGTATCACACACAATACATTTTTAGTAATAGTTACGAAAGTATGAAGGGATATCACCGATTTAAGTTATTCTAAACTTTATGTTATTCGTGTAGGTAGTGACGGATTGAGAACACGTAATGTCACTACCCCATATCAACCCGTGGGTCTCGTAAAAGGCGACTAAGGGAGCGTAATCTTAAGCAGAAAAGAGCACTCCAAGAAAAGGAAAATTCGAAACAAAACCCTATATCAACCCTGTCTGGCCAGCGTGGTATAGTAGGCTAAATTCCCTTCTCATTGTTTGGAGGAGACCCGTGCTCCGCAGTGGGACGTTTATGGATTGTAATGATAAAACTTTATGTATACTACGCAATAAAAGATTTCTTAAACATGACTTACCGATGGCAAGTTATTTCGTGACCATTTTCGATTAAAACACCTATCCGGCTATTGTATCCTATAGCGGCACAAACCATGGTCACTTTTATTGTAGCACAAACACATTAATTACCACCAAACTCACTTTTTATATACTTTTTTCTCAAATAACATTCGAGTGACTTCGAGCATCTAGCCCACCAGCTGGTGGGCAAACAAACCGGCGCGGCTGGAGGCGTGCGACCTTTCAAGACGGCAAATAATCCTATTGCTATATCACTTTGTTCAATGGCGATAAAGCGTTAGTAAGAGCAGTATTGCTTATACGTCTCCAGCTTAATACACTTTCTCCTTATAATTTAACCTCCTTGTAAACTGATATCATAACATCTCGCTTACTTTACGCAAAACATTAATGTCAAAAAGAGACAACATGCTGTTTGTTATTGATTTATCGATTTCAATCATATAATATGTATAACCTATTGTAGCTATAGACAAATAGGCACTGAATTATACAGGTCAGTTGAGGTCAGTAGGTCAGTGCAAATAGGCATAATCTTTATGATAATTATATCCTACTAATATTATAAATGCGAAAGTTTGTAAGAATATTTGGATGTTTGGATGTTTAGATGTTTGTTACCAGTAAACGAAAAAACCACTGAATAGATTTCAATGAAACTTTGCAGTAATGTACCTTATACATCAGAATAACATATAGGCTATATTTTATACAGATATCGCGTAAATTGGCTAAACCATGAGAACAAATGTAAAGTAAGTCGGAGAAAAATCTGCCATCTTATAGCTATTTCTGCTTCCTCTACCTAAACCGTTAGTTTTACATGAGGACAATGTATGGAGGAATTGTTACTCTTAAATAGTTATAAAAAAACGTCCGCGACAGCATAATTATACCTATCTTTTATGTGGAAGTCGATATAGAGAGAATAGTGAGCAAGAAATACATTTAAATCGGATACTGCATTTAAAGTGAAAAATTTCATGGTATTAAACTAATTCCTAGGAATGTAATTACCTTTATCACTTTTGTCATTTAATGTAGATAAATTTTGTCGTTTACACTAAGTTATTTCGACAAATAGTTTAAAAGTTATTACGATATTAAATGAAATGTATATAATCCCAAAAATCTTATAATAATACTGTATGTCACCCGTGACTTCGCTTACCTGTTATTTTGTTCCTGTGACCACAGCAACTTTTCACTTTTAGAGGGGAAATTTCGGCCAATATTTTCTAAGCACAGATAATTACTTCAGATTAAACATAACCAATATTACGTGATTGATTAGAATAGTACTTATCTTTGTGAAACATCCATCCCGTGTCTTTTTGGTTAAAATTATCAAACATCCAAACAAACATTCATCCTTTCAACCTTGTGTGTGTATATTACTATATTTATCAACGTCAGCCCTAATGACAATTCAGTATGTCAGATTAAAAAGAAATCAAAGATCTCTATTTTCTTTTTGCTTACTATACAATCTCATCACTTGAATATATTACTAATCATTCACCAGTAAATTCAAAGAATATAATATATTATGACAATTGTGTAGTAAAATTATGAAATAAAGTAAAATATGAAATAAAATAGGATATTTGTAGAAAAGTAAATATATTACAGTATCAAGGTAGCAGAAGGTAGTAGTAGCAGAATACAACTACCATAGACCTAGGATCCGCGAGCCATTTGTTTTCGGTCTATCATTAGACATTTGACAGTATATTATCATTGTATGTATTTATGGTCGCTAAAGTCATAAACTAATAAAATTAAAACAATTGTGGATATTGTAAAATATGAAATAAAATATATTTCGTAGAAAAGTAAATACATTGCAGTATCAAGGTAGTATAGTAGCAGAATACAAATACCATAGACCTAGGATCAGCGCGCCATTTATTTTCGGTCTATCATTTGACATTTGACAGTGAATTATCATTGTATGTATTTATGGTCGCTAAAGTCAAAAACTAATAAAAATAAAACAACAAGGATGGTTTTTACGTTTTTTTTTTATTACGATGTTTTTTTGTATATATGGCGGTACGAAGTTCGCCGGGTCAGCTACTACTCTATAATAAGGATCTTTGACAGTTGACAACCCAACGGCCAACGCTGATCGCTACTTTTCGCGCCATCGCCATTGCACATAAATCTACCGGAAGTTCGGAACGGAAGTGTTTACTCACAACTATTCGATATATGGGCTTTATGTCTTGAAATTTTCAGTATTTTCCTGGTACTAGGAAATGAAACGATTTAGTGGGGAAAGGCTTGTCCTAGGTATAATATCTAACAACTGAAACATCCTTGTGCACTTCTGGCGCCTATGCCCTGCCTAAACCTTTGTAGATTAAAGATGGAAGCTATCAGTGTATTCCAATTAAATTATATATTTACATTAAATATGTTGTTACCAACACTTTCAGGGTTGGCGGTACATGCTGAAACTGGCTGCTCATAACAATGGTGCCCACATCCATCATCAGCAATTGACCAAGGAGGATGTGCCTGCCATTGTTGATAAGTGTCTCAGCTTTATCTATGCACATGGTATGTATGATTATTTTGACTTACTTAGTTAAATACATATTTTTAAGATTTTCCTCTTTTTGTGTGTCAATAATAATCAACTTACTAGCCCATTATGTCTATATAATGCGCCTACTTTGGTAACATTTTTGCGTTGCTAGATGATATACTTTTACAATTGGACTGTAATGCCAAAACTGCCTATCAAAGTGGCTAGTGTTGTATAGGTGAAAATAGTTTGGTATCAATCACTGAACTACGGGATTGGTTGTTTATAATCTTATAACAGGCAGCAGAATAGTGATGTAGATATTGAAAACTGTAAAAACTAGAACTATAAGGCAATAAACAAGATGTATTTATTTATCTGCATAATATATATAAACTAAACTAAAATTTCCATCTCAGTCAAACTTCTGCTCAGTGGAATACTTTTTTATACAAGTATTATGTCCCTCAACTGCAATGAAGATATGTAACACCCACTGTGTGTAACCAGGGTGGGTCGCTATAACTACAAAACTAACATACATTTTACTTGATATTTCAGGTAGTCTATCAGAGGGCATCTATCGTCGTGCGGGCAGCAGTTCGGTTTTGTCTGAGTTGTTAGCACGGTTCCGACGTGACGCATGGTCTGTGCAACTTAGTCCAAGCCAGCATTCTGAACATGATGTCGCTGGAGTACTTAAGCGGTAATATAATTTGTTTATTATACTGACTTAATTTGTTAGTCTGTATTTATATTTGGCCTCTTTTTATATGAAGACAGTGGAAAAAAGGAGTATGGCTGGCCAGATGGCAAGCAGTCACTGTAACCTCCTCTTTATTAAATATTCATAGAATTCTAATAGCTATTGAAAAAATTGCACAGCTCATTGAATGGATCAATTAAATAGTAAATAAATAAATAAATATTCAACCACATTCACACAGCGCCGTCTAGTCCCAAATTAAGCAATTATATTTGCTTCTGTTATGGGTACTAAACAACTGATATATACTACTTAAATACATTTTTTCTTTATAAATACATACATATTATAAATAAATTACACCCAGACACAGAACAAACCTTCATGGACATCACACAAAGATTTGTCCTGGGTGGGGATTGAACCCACAACCCCGGAGGTTGTGGGTTCGATCCCCACCCAGGACAAATCTTAGCATCAGGGTCATTTACTTCTAGACCAACAGGTCAGTATAAATCTGGTCAGTCTAAATAGTAATGAGTCTGATGTTGAGATCCAATTACGATTCAATTGATCCATTCGTAAATTAGCAGACTGGGGCCCTAATTTGATATCCTACTAATATTATAAATGCAAAAGTTAGGTTGGTTGGATGGATGTTTGTTACTCAATGATGTCTGAAGAGCTGAAAGGAACTGTATCGATTTTGGCACACAGATAGCTCCGTAGGCTACTTATTCCGATATACAATGCGGATAGAAGCTAGTCTATTAAAATTATACTTATTTGAGATTAAATGCTGACTGACCTGATTTAGACTGACCTGTTGGTCGAGTGTTATGGCGCGTGTTGGGAGAGGCCTATGTCCAGCAGTGGACTTCAATAGGCTGAGATGATGATGGTGATGATGTTGGTCTAGTGGTTAATGATCCTGACTGCTAAACCGGAGGTTGTGGGTCGATCCCCACCCAGGACAAATCTTTGTGTGATGAGCATGAAGGTTTGTTCTGTGTCTGGGTGTAATTTATTTATAATATGTATGTATTTACAAAAAAAAAATGTATTTAAGTAGTATATCAGACTGATGAATTTTGTAGAAGCCAAAGATGTGTGTAAGAATCGTAGCAAGTGGAAGGAAATGGTGTCTGCCTACCCCTCTATTGGGAAAGAGGCGTGATCTATTAATATGTATGTATGTAAATGCTGAGATGGCAATGTTGTCTTTTGTATTAACATTGTAATGTGTGTATTTAAAATAGATACATATTTTGAGACCTGTTCTCATTACTGTGCCATTCTACATACATACCCAATTAAGATGCTAAGTGCTGAAAAGTTTCATCAAATAATTTAGTTGTGTTTATTAGTAAAGTTATGTAATTGCTTTTGTTTTTGTTTTTTCAGATTCTTCCGGGATCTACCAGAATCATTAGTGCCTCAAGAGAAACATAAAGATTTGATCGCAGCATTAGGTAATCCCGAAATTCAAACTCAGCTTGCTTCATGCATCGCTATCATTGGGGCATGACTTCTCATGTAGGGTCCGGACTGGCATTTATAGTCCCTGCCTAATGCAATTGGAAATTAACATTTATTGTGTCAAGTCCTTTGGCTTCCATCAACAAAAAATGTATACAATGTCAGATGCTATGTGGCATTTTTCTTTTTGGTCCATATAAGGAATGTATAATATATCATTAAACATGGTTATGGTTGGAATTATTCCGTCAAACACAGTGTGGTTTGTTTGTTGATAGTATAATGGTAAACGAAATATATATCATAGAATACAAAAAATAACCTTCCAATTTAAAAACTTTCATCATCATCATCAGCCTGTACTAGTCCACTGCTGGACATAGGCCTCTCCAATTGCACGCCACTGAGTACGATTTGCAGCTACTCTCATCCAGCGTTTGCCAGCCACCCTGCGAAGATCGTTACTCCATCTAGACTGGGGGCGTCCTTTAATTTAAAAACTTAAAACTAAATTACTTCAAAAAGTCATAAAAGTTAAGAAACTTTTTTCAAGTTTAATAAACATATTAATATATTCAATAATTCACTCTAACCACCAAGAATTAACTAATAATTCGTGCATTTCTTCTGTTTCCTGTCTGACTGTTCGGAAATTGGAGTTATAAGGATGTGTGTCATCAGGTAATTGAAATTGAATTATTTTATTAGTTCAAATTAATGATATGTATTAAACAATTGTTTATATTAAGAACAGGTAAAATTTATAAAACTAAAATAAAACTCAAATAGTTCTTAGGTTCAATGGCAATTTAAAATCATTCTCGAATACTAGCTTTGCCAGCGACTTCGTCCACGTAGATTTCGATATTTACTTGATATAGATCTTTGTTTTAAAATAAAGTAATTGTTATTTCGGACCACTAAAAATCCATATTTTATTAGTAACAATGCACTTAAACATTATATTTATATACTCCACAACAGGGCTTGAATTTCATACATTACATTTTCGTAATCAGCGTAGGGACGCTGATTACTTACTTTACTTACTTTCACATAGAAATTGATATGTCATTTTCAAGGTTTTCAGGGGAAAACCTTGAAAATGACATATCAATTTCTAATCATTTTCACCCCTATTTTACATCATACATCATGGTGTTTGAAAAACCTACCTTAAGAGAGGGTACCCATTAACACTTCTTAACTGAAATGTTATTGCGTATTATCTGTCCATAAAAACGTTTAAAATAACGACCACATAGTTTTTAAAGACTCAGAATAAAATTAAAAAAATCCAAAAAAACATTTCTTTTTATTTGTGCTGAGCACATGTTAAAGTTTAAAAGTTTTTTCTCACATATTTTTTTTGTAAAAATTTGCAAGTTGAATTGAAACAATTAAAGTATTATGCTTTGTGTGAAACAAAGCAGCAAAAACGTTGCTTGCTTTTGTCCATTTCCGTCTTTGTCAAATCTTTTCTTTTAGTAAGTTTGGTTTGTTCGGCAGAAAAAAACCCAGTTTGCTTGTAGAAATATGAATATTTGTGTTGTTTGTTATTGTTGTATAATTAAAGAGTGCTTATATTTTTATACTGACTCAATTTCGTGCTTCAGCTATATTCGTAAATGCATACAGATATAAAATTTTGTTACTAATTCTGAATTAAGGCAATAATTATGTTACATTATAAAAACTTAGCGAGCATTATTGTAGTAACACATATAAATAAAAATAGTGAAAACAAAATGAACCAGCTTTTTAACAAAATAATATAATTTCGTCTACCAGACAACTACATTTATTCAATAAAATATTTACAATACAAAATCTTATAATAATACAGCTAAACTGTTTACAAAAAAGAAACCTAAAAGTATATGGATAAGTTTTCGTATATTTCTTATTTAAAAAAAAGAGTGCTGAGCATGATCCTTATCTTTTGATGGCATTGGAGAATAGAGCCTGCCGGAACAACAGTATTATTGACTATTAAAATGTTTCATCATCATTTCACCCCAGGAAGTCCCATTGCTGGGCACGGGTCTCCTTCAAAGAATGTGGTGGGAATTTAGCCTACTATACCATGCTGCTATAAAAAAGTTTGCTTCTGCTTTATACAACTCCTGAAATCTTCCACATATTTTATGGTCTAAATGTGTTTGAGGTAACGGATTGTTCGCATATGTGTGTTTTACTCAATCGTCGACTACTGGACTGAGCTTAGTTCGTTTTTTTTCTAGTCATTTTATTAGCACAGTCCTCCCATTGAAGCTGCTTCCATGCATTTTATCCATATTTCGGCGTGGAAGCAATATAGTTAATCCTAACTATGCTATGATGTCACATTCGAAGCATTTCATCTTTATGGCTCGTTCTTTATCTTGTTCATAGTACTTCCACTTCGCCTTTTACTACTTCAGAACGTACCGTTCCATACATATTTTCGCGCAACACTATAGTTCTGTTTGCATTCAAAGTTATATATATAGCCGCTGACCAAGCATTTCGATTTACGAATCTCCATGGAGTAGATTTTTTATGATTTTTTTTTATGCAGGACGTACCGTAGGACAGTTTTTCCTACCTTTTGATTGACTATGATTTTGAAGCCACACATTGCAATTTAATTATGGAAAAAGAATCACGGGCAAATAATGATAAAATCAATCCTTTATCACAGCGATTCTCAAACTTTTTTGCTACGGAAACTATTTTTTATTTTTCATCAATTGTTTGATTTTGGCTAGAGATTATCATATACTTAGGCTCATATGATTATTTACATTTCCTTCTTATACGGTGGAAATTTTCATATAGTGGACCTTATGATACGTTTGGATGCAGTAGACATCTTGATACAGTTGACATTTTGATACTGTTAGCGTGTATTCTTTTTTTAATTTAACATTGAAATAACATTTTTTTTCAAAATCAGTCATAGGAATTTCAAGAGATTTGGGGCTTATTTAAAACTTGCTTGATTAAAATAAAAAATCAGCCTTTGAGAAGAACACCACCGCAAATGCTTTCTATTGACCCAACTTTGTAGGTCAATAAAATATAGTTGTCGTTTATTCACATAGGAATTGTCTGTTAACAATTTAAATCTGTGGTAAGTAGCCAGTCTGTCCGTAACAACACTCTTTAATAAAAGCTCTCATAAACCTTTAAAAGCATCGCAGTTAGCCATGTACTCCAACTTGGACCTTCTGCACCTAAAGGTAAATACATACCCAGTGGCGTGCCTAGGGTTTAAGGATAAGGCCAGCCTATATACCTACCTACCTACCTATGCTTTTACCCGATTACTCCAGAATGGGCAGTAGGGTATTTTTGATTTCTTGATTGAATATACTTACCTAATAAACAATCAGCATTGCATACCTTCGGTGGCTTTGAAAAAAGCCCTTTGGTTTTCTTGAGTGAGTGCACGAAGATAGCTAAGTAGGTAGTTGACCCTTGCTTGACTAGCTAGTAGGTAAGTAATAGTAAGTACAGAGACAAAAAGAACAGAACAGAGTGTTAAAATTACAAAACAGGTAGGTACTAGATCGTTATAAAAAATTTAGAAAGACTAGGTACCTTACGTATTATTTTTGTTCTAAATCGAATCGTCTGTCTTTCTTGAGAAATGACTTAATTACATAAGAATAAAATGTTGGTGAACGTTTCAATTCTACCAACAAGTGCTTTTCAATAGTTTGTAATCATTGATAATAATTATTCGGAAAGACGTTCTTGACCTAGTGTATTTCTTAGATAAGTATGAATACGTTCAAGAAAATAGTTACAACAAGAACTTTAAAAACTCGAGCAAGGCATCTTCGAGGCTATTCTCATTAATAAAATCAAATATAAGTTGGAGTTTTTACTTCCTTGCAATCAAACATATTAATTTCATTCATTCATTAATATCTTTTCTATACACGTAGATTGATTCACCTCATTCTTGTTATTTTGATCAACAAATCCTTCAAGTTGTTCCATGTATACACATTCTGAGATATCACCATTTAAAAATGCAGTTTTAACATCTAAATGCTCTATTGACATACCATTATAAGCAGCCAGAGCTAAAAACACTTATGGTAGAGAGTATCGTACTACGGGTAAAAAGTTTCATGATAATCTATACCATACTTTTGTGTAAAACCTTTCGCACCTAACGAACCTTGTACTTCATTAATTCATTATTTGGTCCTCTTTTGCAAAAAAATCCTCTTACACTTCACCGGTTAATGTCATCAGAAAGATCCACCAACGTCCAACAATTATTTGTTAAAAATGTAGGTATTGTATCCTTCATCAAAAGCATTCTCAGAAGATCAGTTTACGTGGCACAGTGTGATCGCTTCCTGGTATGTCGTTCCCAAAATCTAAGACAGTCTTTCCGTGTTGCTAATTCTGCTGCAGTGATCAATTAATTTGCTCTTCGCTGCCGTAATAATACATTTTGTAAACGTTATGTTTAAATTATAATTTATTGCGAAACACACAATTAATACAAATACTTGTTAATTCACTTATTTTATTTATCGTTTTACACATAGGAAGCACATAAAACAAAGAAACGAAAATAAGAAATGGCACACATACACGCCTTGGCGCCCCAAGTGAAGTGCAGTATGGCGTCTGTAGACAATCGCGCCAAAATGGCGATCGGGGTTCTCATAGATAGCCACGAGAACGAGCCCCGATTGGTTGTCGCGCAAATTTTTTCATTACTTAGACTCGTTCTGAAATAAAGTAAATAATTTTACTTGCAGGAATTTTCCACAATATGTATAAATCTGTGCCTGAATGTTTGTTTAAATATTAAGCTCCTTCGTTTAATTGGCTTCAGTATACTTCTCTGTGGGCTGTGGAGCGACATGAGAAACAGATGACACTGTACTATTAGTTCTCCTACATATACCACATTACAAACAATTATAACAGTATCAGTCATCATCATCATCATTGCAACCCATAAATGTCCCCCTGCTGGGCACGGGTATCCTCCAGAGAATGTAGAGGGAGTTTAGCCTACTATACCACGCTGGCCAGACGGGTTGGTATAGGGTTTGTTTCGAATTTTCCTTTTCTAGCAGTGCTCTTATCTGCTTATGGTTCCCTTAGTCGCCTTTGTAAGTATTGTACTTTATAAGTATTCTTAATTCGTCACTAAACGGATGGAACAGTATTAGTAAACAATAAACAGTATCAGTGGCCGAACTCAATGTTGTACACATTTAGTTCGGCCTGATAGGTAGCTCTCCAACTGCTCAACTGAAGGTCTTAAATGCCTAAGTCAAATCTATTTATTTCGTTTGGATCACATACATGATACTTATGAACGTCATACAAAGAAAAAAAAAAGGTGTCAGTAAATTTGCCTACGGCCAGTTCACTGACAAGGTTGAGCTTCGAGAAGAACTTGGCAAGAAACTCAGGCCACTCTTTTTAATCGCCATAGTTGTTACAATTTTAATTGGTTACAGTTTGAAATATCACAGAAAGGTACAGAACTAAAAAACCATACTAAATCAAATTCAATAAAATTTGGATATGAGAAAATAATAATAATAACCAATAATAAATAAGTGACAAGTTCGAGTAATATATTTATGGCGATTTTTTTTTACTCCTTTTCGTCTGATTGAAAGCTAAAAGATTGCAGTGCCTTGTCAGGTGGCAATGAGATGCTGGCCCGCAGTGTACTTCTAAATGCTTCGCTTGCGTTTTCACATTCGTGTCCTTTTTTCCTATGTATGTTTTAAGTAACTATATATACCACATTATTCTTTTGTAATACTAAAGCTGAAACACCCCAAACGTCTTTTTATTTTCAGAATCAGAATAAAGTTACTTAATTTTAAAAAGAACTAATCCTGACGAAGTTATAAGCATTTTTCATGCTTATTGCCGCCGCACGTCGGCCGTGTACTGCCGAATATCAGTAGTTTATATATGAACCTATTTAGTACTTGTTTATTTATTGCTGCGAGTAGACGGTGAGGCACAAGTCGTTAGGCGGCCATTGATTGAACTTCAAACAACGGTGTCCAGCTTTCAAAATTTTAATTAATTTAGCATTTTGAGAAAATTATACTCTGTGACAAACCTATTACAATGTTATGTATGTTTGCCTATTACAGAGCAATCGGATGAAGCCAGCCGTCACTCTGAATATCGCCGCGTGTTGTCTTCGCTTCCGATCGTGGCTCGCAACACAGCTCGTAAATTATTCGCTCATCTATATTTCCTGCATACGATGGCGCATGCTAATAAAATGGGTGCTGAGAATTTGGCCTCCGTCTGGGCTCCAACAATCATGCCAGCCGCATTAGTGAGTTGATGTCTTTATTCAACTAATAATTGACTCTCAGGGCTATGACAAAATTATATTTCTTCTTTTCCCTCATTCTAATATCGTTGAAGATCGTAATGATGGGCTGTGTGGACCCGCACGAAAAAACAAAAAATAATTATAACCTCTACGTGTAAGAGCGACGTTCACTATTATTAAGCATACCAAATTCCTGTTATTCTTCTGTAATTGTGAGTTATTGGACATTGCTGTCAACAAAATAAGCCATTTGATATTCCGAAATTTGGTTGACCAAATAAAGTATTGTGACGAAACGTTTACGATACAAGTGTGTATGAAGTTACAAACATGAATAGTATTCAGTACAAAGTTACTGTCAACTCTTTCGTTCGCCAATTTCCAGACGAGCAACACTCTCCAAACAGCGTGGTCTTCTAAAGAAGTCTTTGTGGTTCGGGATCTTATAGCCAACTTTGAAGCGATTTGGGAGCCAACTGAAGCCGAAAAGAGAAGAGAAGCGGCAGTAAGGCGGGTTATAATGCGAGTTCTTAGTAATGCTGCGCCTCCACCTCCCAAAGCTGCTGGTGATTTAAGAGCTTGGGTGTATGTTAATGATCGAAGCGTTTGCCATCAAATTACTGTGAGTTCTGTGACTTAGTGTTAATTGGTATAGATTGTGTTCAAAATCACTTTATAGATAATACAAAATTAGAAAAGAGTTGAAAAATACGATATAGTAGGTATGTATACCACATACCTTTTCTCGCAGTGTTCTTGTCTGCATAAGGTTACTTCCTTAGTCGCCTTTTACGACACCCACGGTTGAGATGGGGTAGTGACATTATGTATTCTTAATCCGTTATTAACCCGTCTGGCCAGCGTGGTATTGTAGGCTAAATTCCCTCCACATTCTTTCAAGGAGACCTATGCCCAGCAGTGGAACATTTATAGCTTGAAATAATGATGATGATACCACATACCTACTATATCGTATTTTTCAACTCCAAGTCGCAAGAAATTTGTTTTATTGAAGTGTAATATTATACTCGGGCTAATTGGATGTAGAATAAACAATAACAACATTTTATTTTTATGTCGGTTTTGTAAAACCAATTATAATAATAAATCATTTTATTTCAGGCTTCAATGGCCCATACATAAATACCTTATAAACTAACATATATAAAGTAAAAAAAAAACATAAAATCTTAATCTTATGTCTGGCTAGCGTGGTATATTAGGCCAAATTCCCTTCAAAATCTTTTGAGCAGATCCATGCACAGCAGTGGGACGTTTTTTGGTTGTAATCATGATGATGATGAAATACAATTTTGTTTTGTTTAAAAACATTCGGTATAGTAAGTCAAGGGTATAATAACATTTTTTTAATATTAATGCATGATATTTCCAGTTAACGCCAAATAAAACAAGCTCGGATGTGTGCATCGAACTCTGTGAGAAAGCTAAAACAGAATCACATCTTCTCATGTTAGAAGAAGTAATATGTCACAATTCTATGCGCCGTATAGTTCATATCGACGAAATTG
Organism: Laspeyria flexula; assembly: GCA_905147015.1. NCBI lineage: Eukaryota > Metazoa > Arthropoda > Insecta > Lepidoptera > Erebidae > Laspeyria > Laspeyria flexula. The sequence goes on along the minus strand of LR989949.1, from coordinate 5,373,722 downwards.
TGCTAGACGTGGTACTACGGTGGAGTTACTGGGACGAAGAGGATAGAAAAGATAACTATTTAGTTGTAAAACAGAATAAGTTATTGCACGACGTCGAAGGACTGAAACAGACGGCGACTGTATGTGGCGAACTTAGATTGGCGACTGAATCTATGAAATCTTTCAAGCTTCATATGTTTGAGGTGCAAAATACGAAATTGTGTTATTTCAAGGATAAACAGGTAAATGGTACTTTTAAATTTATATCAATAACAAACTCTTGGGTCACTCTTTCCCCACCGTGCCGTTTGAGGGCGAGAGATTATTTCTGTTCTGTTCTGAGAAAGAATAGGGTGATGTTTTTCTTCAATAATCCCTTTTGCCTCAAATCAATAAGGATAAATTGTATTAGGACGTTAGGGCTTGAACATAAAAATGTGATGAGATTTCGGATCGTAAATATTTACGAGCTCGCACGACGCATCACAAGAACTTGCGAATTAATTCGCGTTACGTCCTGCTTGTTGTTCATTTCGGTTGATGGTCATCGATGGAAGGCACGCAGAAAATAGCATCGCAGTTTTTTTTGTGTCATTTTTGTTGTTTATTTTCCTTGTAAGCTTAGATCCCCGATTAAATTTATAATCATACACTGCACTGTTCCAGGGTTCTCATAAGATAGAAGAATGGGACATCAAGAACATTTTATGGTACATCGGACATGAGCCAAAGAGGAACCCTCAGTCGCGATGGGCAATCACTTTTATACCTAAGAATAAACTGAAACGGTAAAATTATTTCATTTTTTCTAATACTTACATCAATACAGCATCTCGCCTTTTCTTTCGAAGAAGTAGGCAGAGATGCATCACACTTACATTTCACCAGCTAGGTTTAGTCCCATGTAATAGGGGGTATAATTGCATGCAATGGAGCATGTTGCCGTTATTCGGGCATATGTATCCAGACGCCCGTGCTGAAATTGAGAATTAAATGACAGAAAAGCCCGATACTGTTTTTGACTGAACCGCGAATCGAACTCAAGACATTCTGTCTGCGCTACCAAAGCAGTTCGCATCTGATATAAATGGAGTTAAAATGTATAAGTAAATAAATATTACAGGAGTAAGGATCGTCCATGGTTTGGTTGTACATTAGCGGGTGCTGTCACGGAAGATCAACTAAAATGGATAGCAGCATTGATGTTTGCAGAACATTCTACAATATTGCCCACGCCACGACTTGTCATCACATAAGTTACAAGTATGTACAAGAAAGTATTTTATTGTGGGATTATGCTACGCCAACGTGACACGACACGTGTATTAATTAATTTGTAACATTCTTGACTACATAACACATCGATCCTAAGGACACGCACAAAATAAAATAAAAGTAAAAAAGAGTATTAATTTTAGATTCAAATGAAATCAAAACATTTATTTATCTAGGTTACCGAGTAACTTTCAAAGTTACACAGTCTGAAAATTATTTCAACCATTCTGCCTATTATCTGGATCGAACTAGGCATTTTTTATATAAAAAATAATCCGACGTACAAATATTTATTATTATTCCTTACTTTTGACACAGAATCGTGTCATTTGGCGATTTATGATGATTGTAGTAAATAAAATACTTTTATTGTATAACAAATTATAAGTATAATGTACATTGTACATAGCGTTAAAATATTTACTGATAATTCGTATGTATATTATTTAGTATTGTACTAAGCATTTTCAAATTTAAATATTGTTTTCAGCCAATTCAATGTTACCATAATATACTAATCTATGAAATATTGTTTACAACAATTTATTTGTCGCAAATATTATTATTATATTTATTTATAAATAAAGCTGTTTACCACTCATAAGTAGTTCACTAGATTCCAGGTTTGATTTTGGATTGTTACCAGGTCATTAATTTATCAGACTTCACGATTCTCAAGAAACAAGTGAGTATAGAGCACTTGCGTAACGGGACTACATGACGTGATCTTTCATTTAAATTAAGTATCCCTTTCTCAAATAAACGTTACTTTAACAAACTGACCTATTAAACTGCGTTTATAATTCAAACAATAATAGATATGAACTACTGAGGATGTCTCTTGCACCATCACTAGTGCAAATCTCGCTCATTGAGAATTGTTATTTAAACCCATGTTTAAAGTGAATTAAAATAGTCCTTAAAATTGAGTTGTGTTTTGAAATTTGAGAAGCTGGTTTGTTGTGAATTTGCTAAATTAAGAACCTGGTGAGTGCAGAATTTGGTGAATCTAGTGAATTGCAATGCTAGAGAATAAATAAAAGTACATTACTTTGTGTAACAAATTGATAGAATATTTCTTAGAATAAGATCCTATTTTTATACACATTAATGTTAAAAAGATATACATACTTGAATGATATCATTGCATATGTTATGCTTTGAATCTCGTTGCGTGAATCATTTAAGATCATCATATCATAAGATAAGTCTACCAAATAATATATTTTAGAACAATATTTTATACATAACAATATTTTATATATAAATACTCGTAGTATTCATTGTTTTGTTATCATCATCATATTTTAAAAGTTGGTACGTACAAATTGTAAGACTATAGTTCTTGTTTAAACCAATCAAAGATTTATTGAATTTGATAGTAGAACCAATTTGTTAGTGTTAGATCTAAGAATGAAGCTAAATTTATGAAAAAGAGATAATGATTAGTATATTTCTTTATTTTATTAGTACATAATTATAAAATTAAAACAAATAACTTGAACGAAGGTCGAGCCTCTGGATTTAAGACGATGGGCTACCGCCAACTAAACTGATCATTGTACCTTAATCCGCATACTTGAACCAGTTTTTCATATATTTTCGCATCCAAATTTGGCTTTAATATAATGGATTTACAGATGACATCTTTGTGGGATTACTTAAATTACAATTTTATTATTATTATTATTAATTAATATAAAGAAATATCGTACATACCTAATCTATGTGATTTTAAGTTTTTGGATTCATATTAAATGTTATTATGCAATTTACTATGGTTTCATGAGGAGCCTATGCTTATTTTATTTAATTAATATTTATAATAAAAAGACATGACATTTAGTGAATTCATAATATTCCTTAGCAAAGTTACAAATAAAAACTGGATTACATTTTAGATCTTTTGATTTATTCACTGTATTTTTTTGTATAAATTATATTATAAGTATTACTTAATTTGTATAACCATGAAATTGTGATATTATACGTATAAATAAATTTGTATGTGGTATTTGGTAATTTGAGATGGGTCAGTAAGCCCTAAGGACCAGCGCACAACGTTGGAGACGCGGCGGAGTGCAATTAAAGGCAACAATTCAGAAATCTTAACGACCTTAACATACGATAAAATTGTATGCCAATAATAAATACGCACGTGCGTACAAATTACGCTCAGCCGCGCCTCCAGCAGTGTGCGCTGGCCCTAATTGGTCGTTGTAACTACAGGGTTGTTTTTGGAAAATTACATTTCTCAGATATTCAAAAGGAATTAAATACAGTACAAAAAATTGAGTTAGTTTAATAGATTACTAAATTATTATTTTTAAAAACAATATGTTTTATGGAGAGTAAAGTATCATCAAAATGCGTTTTAGAAATTTAAGGAATTCAGTAAATGAAATGCAAACAATAAGAAAAATTTGTCTTCCACTAAAAAGAGACTACGAACACATTTAGTTTAAATACATAACAGTATCAATTTTGTTCAATATCATATTAAAATATATCTTCCTTAAAAAATTAAAAGGTATATAGATGACCTACTTTCTAAAATGTGTTCCTATCACCATTTTAGACAACAGCCTTTACTACCTAAAGGTAGCTATTAGAAGAATAACTTATGAATTTTTGTTAAAAGGCTTAGGAGTAAAGTATACTACGAGTATTAAGTAATCAGAAATCTCTAGGAATAAATCTTTATTCATTTTTAGACTAACCCATTTCAAAATACTTACCAACTATTTTAGGAAAGTGTAAAGTATTTTAGAAAATTATGTGATATCCGGGTGACCTAAAGATTTTTAGTACTTTTTATTGTCCCGTGATAGCGATTATTCCCGAGTGTATATTTATCTGAAATATTTTGAATTTAAATAATAATAATTTGTAATTCATAGTACTGGCATTCAGATTGCCTATCTCGCAAGAAACTTAGGATTAGAAGACACGATTTATTTGTTAACACATTTTAATAGGATGCTCATCAGAATTATTTTATGGATCAAAGAATTTAACAAAGTTCTTAGGGGATTTTGGTGAAATTGAGACGTTTTTGTGGTATTGAGTTGGTTGCCTAAGTCAATACTTCAAAAACGTCTTGAAGACAATGTTATAAGGTAGAGCGAAAAGCTAAACTTCAAAAAAGGTGTGGTTGATAGAAAGATTTGTTAATAATATTTGTTGATGTAAGTAAAATGTGATGTTACAATATTGGACACTAGACTGCAGCTGCTGATAATGTATGAAACAGTCCGATTAGATATTATTGTAGATGTATTTAATGTTTCATTTTATCCAGAATTAAAATTCTGTTATCTATTCTGTGACTTTTTATTATTCTCCTTATTTATATTTATTCTGATTTACTTGATGGAAACTGTTTAAACTGTTTGTCTTTGAAAACATTTCGTATTAACAGTGAAAAAAAGCTATTTAGATTTGTAGACCCACGGGAATTTAAAAAAAAAAACAATCTCATCAATATCTACAAATGATTGAGGTTCTATTGTTTAACAATTTGTTAAAGTCGGGTTTCAATTTAGTTGACATGAGTTGTAAATCACTAAGCTCAGTGATATTTATGTTCTTAAACAGTAAACAGACAACTGCACTGAACCCATGAGCCAAATATGATGAAAGAAACGCAATAATAATCTGTACTAAAGCCTACTAGCCAAGCTTAGAGAGCTGATATTGATTTTTGTAACCAGAGCTCTTGGTATCCATTTCGGAATTTAATTTTTAATTCCTCGTTAATTGTGAGTTCTAAGAGTTCTTATAAATTTGATGGTTCTGCTGTATCTGCATTTGCGAAAGTGTTTAAAACCCAGTTTGGTATATTCATACTAATAATATCCTGGAATTAGCATGAGCGTGTGTGCCAGGTGTTGGCAGTAACTAAGGAAATCTTTCTTTATTGCTGGGAATGTCGGCAAGTGGCTGATTTCACCTCTTCCTAGATTTCATTTCAATAGAAATTTTCCCACAAGTAGCTACAAGCTTTGACGTTTTTTGTTTTTATTTTTGTACAGTTTGGTATATTCATACTAATAATATCCTGGAATTAGCATGAGCGTGTGTGCCAGGTGTTGGCAGTAACTAAGGAAATCTTCCTTTATTGCTGGGAATGTCGGCAAGTGGCTGATTTCACCTCTTCGTAGATTTCATTTCAATAGAAATTTTCCCACAAGTAGCTACGAGCTATGACATTTTTTGTTTTTATTAAATTTAATATTTTGTAATTGTTATTAAATATTTTAAAAAGGTCTGTGGAATGAGCGATGTATATTTTGGACGCAATCAAGTTTCCGTGTAGTTCGTCATCACACTTCCTGCGGGCGTGACTGCTAACAACTGATTTTTTCTTGGTCCGAGTTGATGTTGATGTACAAGAGGAACAGAGAGCCTTAACAGTTGAACTACTAGTTGAGGGCAGTCTGAATTACCCCTTAAAATATGACAGACAAGCTAAGTAAGCGACAGCTGCGCCTTACCTCAAAGAAATTAAAATGTGTCTAACATTCCAATAATAATAATTTACAAACAAAATTTGGTTTGAAGAATACTTTTATTATTTTATTTATCAGCTATATTATATACACACTTATCAATAATCATGGAAAACCTTTGAAAACCAAAAACACCGTAATGACAGCTGTCAACAGACAACAAAAATTTTACAACGAGATAAAAAATGCTTAGAGGATGTTAACTAGGGCCAGGAGACGCCAAGCACTAATTCCACCCCCGGACTCGTCGCTCAGCGTCGCCTCGCAGCCACCGGACCCTGTGCCAACGACACCGCCAGCTGCTGAGGCGAGCTCAAGTTCATCGAGCGACGAGTATTACTCCCCGCCGACGTCGCCACCACCTGTGCGTCGGCGAGGGAGAGGCCGGCCACCGGCCAGCTTGGGACCCCGCGGCCCTCCGGCTGCGAACAGGGCACCCGCTACCGGTGGTAATGTGCGCCGCATGAAATGGACACGTTCAATAAACGAAAACGTCATGCGGGCATATTTTGTGGCTACAGAGGGGGAACTAACCTCACGATGTATCGTGATCGGATGCTGCCTCTGTTTCAGGTCCTCGAACCATCCATCAACGTTTCGGCACAACGATTATCGGATCAGGTGCGGGTTATCCAACGTGCTCATATGTTGGATGACGCTACACTTGAAAGGCTGCGATCTGAAGTGCGGAGTAGCCCAGTCGTCCCTTCTTCGACGCAACTTGTGACTGGGATGGCAGACAATTTGCCGCAGTCACATCCAACATCAGCGGTTGAAGATGTAGACTGCGGGGCTACAGACGTAAGTACCCAGTGCAATGATCGTTTAAGGAGCGCTTTGGAATGTGCACTTAGTGAGTATCGATGTAAGCTCTCTGCCGACAGGCCCCGTTTGCCACGTTTGCCTACGCACAAGAAAAATATAGCCCTAGTATGTGCCCTGGATTCGCTGCTGTCTGAATTTTTAGACAGCAGTGAAGATATTGGTGATACACATTCAATTCTATACTGTGCAGCCGTTGCAGCGTGTCGAGTGGCTGGTGTTAAATTTCCGACTGACACAGCTACTCGACCCAGATCTGGTGTGCCGGCTTGGCAGTGTAGAATTGAGCGTCGTATCGCTGACGCCAGGGCACTCATTGGTAAGCTAATCTGCTTCAGGACGGGTAATACCCGCCCAAGGGTAATGCGCTTTGTGAAACGGGCGTTTTTGGGGACCGATGTAAGGCCCCAAGATTATTCGTCACGTGTCACAGAGCGCATTGATTACCTGAAGCAGAAAGTTTGTGCGTGGGCGAACCGCATTCGTCGCTATAGGAGGAGGGTGAACCGATACTACCAGAACTGCACGTTCCAAAAAGACGAGAGGTGGGTTTACAGACGGTGGGAATGCTCCGATTTAGATGTGGCTCACAGCGGTCGACCGGATGATGATGTTACCAGCTTATTTTGGCGTAACATCTGGTCGGCGCCTGTCAGTCACACGGAGAGCGACTGGACTCGAGTTGTTGAGCGATCGTGTGAGTCAATTCGTGATATGGAGCCAATTTCAATAACAACTGAAGATGTGGCCAGTGCAGCCCGTTCGTTACCTAACTGGAAATCAGCGGGACCGGACGGACTGCACAATTTTTGGCTAAAGTGGCTCCATAGCTCGCACGCTCGCTTGGCATCTGGTTTTCAGTCTTGCTTGGAATCGGGGTCGATCCCACTGTTTTTGACTACTGGTGTCACTCACCTCCTTTACAAATCAGGTAGTGTCGCGGATCCCAAGACTTATAGACCGATAACGTGTCTACCGACGGTTTATAAACTTCTTACATCTATTCTGAGAACAAAACTTGTGAAGCACGTAAATGACAATAACATCATGTCAATTTCTCAGAATGGATGTAGGAATGGGGCCCGCGGCACTAAGGAGCTCCTAATCATTGACATGGCCGTTAATCAGCAGGTTCGCCGTAACCGAAAGGATCTGTCGACATGCTGGATAGACTACAAGAAGGCATATGACTCCGTGCCACATACGTGGCTCTTGAGGGTGCTGGAGTTGTATAAAATAGATGCAACTCTGTGCACTTTCTTGAAGACATGTATGGGGCAATGGAGAACAGCTCTTCGCTATCCGGGGTGTCCACAGAGCCTTGGTAATGGCAACCCGATAAGGATTGAGCGGGGTATATTTCAGGGCGATGGTTTAAGTCCCTTGTGGTTTTGCTTAGCACTGAACCCTCTCAGTACTTTACTGGAGGATTCAGGGCTGGGCTATCGGCTGCGGAGAGGTGGTCAAGTTATATCCCACCTTCTTTACATGGATGATTTAAAGTTGTTTGCCCCCGGCACTTCCCAATTGACAGCGTTACTAAAGGTAACAGAAACCTTTAGTAATTCTATCAAGATGGAATTTGGTGTGGATAAATGTGCGGTTATGCATGTAAAGCGGGGAGGGATTTTGGAATCTGAGGGAATACAACTCTCAGATTCTACGCAACTTAGGTCTCTGTCCGCAGCTGAAACATACAAATATCTGGGTATGTCACAGGCGTTAGGTATAATGGACTCAGGCGTGAAACAGGTGTTGGGGGAACGCTTCCTTAGCCGCCTGAAAAAAGTTCTAAAAAGTCTATTATCGGGCGGTAATAAGGTGCGAGCCTTTAACAGCTGGGTCATGCCTGTCCTAACCTACTCCTTTGGCATACTCAGATGGACTCAGACTGAACTTGGCAGAAACAGCTCTAGACAGAAAGGTCCGTACACAACTCACTGCATTCCGCATGCATCATCCACGATCATCAGTAATGAGGTTGTACATCCCGCGAAAGTGTGGGGGTCGCGGCCTGTTACGAGTATGTGCCAAGACCTTACACAACCGCGAGGTGTACAACCTCAGAGAATATTTTCTAAAGACTGACGTGGAAATGCATCGGGACGTAGTGGCGGTTGATAACGGACTCACCCCGCTCGGTCTAGCTAAGGAGAACTGGCGCAAACCGGCAATACTCAGTCTTGATGACCGGAAGGAAGTGTGGAAGGGCAAAGAACTGCATGGACGATTTTACCGGGCTCTACATGGGCCCGATGTCGATTCATTATCATCCGTATCCTGGCTGCGTTTCGGTGACCTATTTGGGGAAACCGAAGGTTTTGTTTGTGCAATTATGGACGAAGTTATCATGACGAACAACTACTTGAGACATATACTAAAGGACGGAACGGTTGACATTTGTCGGGCATGCCACCGTCCCGGAGAATCTCTTAGACATATTGTCTCTGGCTGTTCTCGTCTTGCAAACGGCGAGTATTTGCATAGGCACAACCAAGTAGCCAGGATTGTCCATCAGCAACTTGCCCTGAAGTACGGCCTTGTGGACTCAGAGGTGCCGTATTACATGTATGTGCCCGACCCAGTTCTCGAAAATGGCCATGCCACAATGTACTGGGATCGATCTATCATCACTGATCGGACTATTGTTGCCAATAAAACTGATATAGTGGTGATAGATCGATTAGAGCGCCTTGCAGTGATCATCGATGTCACCGTTCCTCATGACGAGAATCTCGTGAAAGCAGAAAAAGATAAACAAGTAAAATATTTGGACCTTGCTCACGAGATTGTCGACATGTGGGATGTGGATTCGGCGATCATTGTTCCGATAGTCGTCTCAGTCAATGGACTGATTGCCAAGAGCCTCCATCGACACCTGAAGAGGCTCGCATTAGGTGGATGGGTCGTGGGCCAGATGCAGAAGGCAGTACTTCTGGACACGGCACGCATTGTGAGGAGGTTCCTCTCTCTGGAGCCCTAACCACCGGTAGCTTGGTCCCTGTACCCGATACCGGTGGGTCTCCAAATTTTTATATTTTTAAATGTATTTTTTATATACAGGGTGTATACGACGATACGACATTAAATGAAACCACGTGTAGCATGTGATGTTAGAAGACTATACCAAAAAAATTTAACAGAAATTTGCAATAGTTTAGACGCAAATGTACTTTCTTTATGTCACAGTTGTTCACAGTTTTAAACAACCTGTAGGTATTTACGTTGATCTTATGTTGTCATTACGTCATTCAATTCATTTAAATATCTCTGACTCTTTCATATTATCTTATCTCTTACTCTGTTCCGCACAGTTGTCGTCGTCATGTCGAAAACGTCATGATAGAAAAATAAGGTGTAGTTTAATATTCTTAAATTTTTCGACTTTAAATAATGTGTAGCTTTTTTTTTTTAATAATTTATATTAGAATATGTTTATAAGGGTTAACACTGGCTACCTTGTCATTTAATGTCGTATCGTCGTATACACCCTGTATATATTTAAAAATGTAATTTTTTGTGAATTTATTTTAATAAAGAGGAATAATAATTTATTAACTCCAAAAACAAAATGTTTACAATGTAAAAGACAATATTTGTGATACAGTTTGGTAATGGGAGCCTGGTCTCCAAGCTAGGTTTTAACCTGTATTATGGATAACCAGACCTCCATCCACGGAAGCAGTCGAGTACATTTCCAGAATGACGAAGAATGAAATGTAGGCAGTTAACAATAGCAATTTAGGAATGCAACTTATATTAGTAATAGGTCTAAGAACCAAATTCACAGTCGTGACTTTACTTTGCAAAATTGGTTTCCGAAAGAAAGAATTTTTTTTTTCCATTCTTGAACTTCACAACAGTGCCCCATGACTTTACTAAGTAAGCAAAGGATGCTTTTGGAAAGTAAAGTAGGTGTATGACAGGATTTTGACACTTATATTGGTTGAAGGTTAATCTTCCCTAGTTGAAATGAAAGATAATGAATCTGGTCCTTAGAGTGTCTTGCATGAGTGTGTGTGAGAGTGTGTGTGTGTATCCAACTGTGCATACAACTATATGTCCAACCTTAATAGAGATTCCGTTTCATAATAATTAAGGGTGAGTAAAAACTTATATTACATTGTTTTTGTACATATTTTAGATTTAGGGTATATATTTAAAACTTTATTAAATCTATTATATAGGAAAGTGCTTATAAAGTAAAATGATCTATGAGAGAAATGTGAGCATAGAGTGGTCTGACACACATGCTTTCCTCGTTTCGACTCTAAACCTGGATCATAACTAAGTACAGAGTGCTGCTTTAGAACTGTGTCTAGAATGAAAAGCTGCCGCACCGTTAGCAATGAACATTTTCCATACAGCTCGTGGGGTAACGAAAGGGGAGACATAATGAAGTTTTCAGCAATGCTCTCTGCGCTCTCTCCAACCTTAGAATCGAGGTTTTATAGGTACCACCCCATACCGTGATACAATATATCAACAGTAATTGACCTAGAGCAGTGTACACCATTTTTATAGTGGCATTATCAGCCACATTTCGAAGACTTTTGAATACAAACATAAGCTTGCGCAGTCGAGCAGCGAGAGCATCGATGTGGCTGCTAAAACTTTGGTTACGGTCAATAGTAACGCCAAGATATTTAATGTCAGTAACACTCTGCAGTGCTGGACAGGTGCACTGGGTGCCACTGGACAGGGAACAGTGATGGGCCACAATAGAACCATGATGCGTAATGGGGTTGCGTTGTTTAGTGAATGTCATGTATTTAGTTTTATCCGTGTTCAGTGTCAAGGCATTAGCTTTCAACCAGTTCATGACTACATCAAAGCCACTCTGCGCATGAGCAAAAACTTTCTCCCAGGTAGTAGCCTTGAATATCAGCGCAGTATCGTCCGCAAAGGTAGTAATTAGTTCGTTTGTCAATTGGAGGTTGCTAAGGTTATTAATATAAAATAGAAAAAGGGTAGGTCCTAAGGCACTTCCCTGCGGAACGCCGTATTCAATTGCCAATTCATCGCTCACACATCCATCTATTATTGTTTGTTGAGTTCTGCTTCTCAAATAAACGCATCCAATGTAACAATCAAGTAAAAACTTAGTAGGCTAGAGAAACGGATGTTAAGTTAAAGTTATGTTATTTAATGGAGTTAGCTTTATTTTTTGTGACCTCATCTGAAATTGGTGATTAAAAAGTATTTGAGATTTTAGTTATATACTCTTTTATTTCGACAGAACACGCAAAACGCTGAATTCTCTGAGAATTTGTAGATTTCTCATTAATATTTTATTTTCCTTCAGGACCACTACGGATCAAATTCCTTAGTGGTCCTCAAGGAGTTGTGTAAAACAAATGAAAGTGTACTAAACAAAAGACTATCAGAAAGTGTTCAGTTATCAATAGTACCTACTTGAAAAAATATTTTTTTACCATACATGTGATACTGATCAAGAATATTAAAAAAAACAAGCAAATTAATAATGTCCTTAAGGTGCAAGGAAAACTGCATGCATTAGGTTGTTGACATGCCGTACCTGAAAAGGTGATGCTCAAATGTTTCGCGATGTTAATTTAGTTTTTTTAACTGATATTGAGACTACATACTTTGATTGACAGTTTGACTAAAAGCTCGAAAGGTCGAAGCAGAGAAGAGAACGTATATTTTTTTGCACTATTTCAAAAAAGGCCAAGAACGTCAACTCGCAGGGTGCCTACGCGGGAACTCTCGTGCGTTCGCAGCATAGAACAATGAAAGAAGTTAGAATGGCCTAGTAGGCGGGGCAGGCGCACCGCAGATATGATCTAAAGATCTTATAATGAAAAATCTTACTTTAACGTCAAATAGTCGCTGCAGAGTATATCGTAGTAAAGAACTACGAGTACAAAAAATATGCTAGTTTGCGCAGTCCTGGCCTGTAGGAAAAGAAGCCAGGTATATAATATAACCAGAGGAGAAAAAAAAAGCAGATGATTTCTGAAACTAGGAGCGAATCCACACAATAAAAATGTGAGTTTTTTTAGTATGTAATAATACATGTATTGTAATAAATTAATAATATTTTCTTAAATATAAATTAATACTAATTTTACTGTAGTAAAACTCATTTACAATTTTTTTTAACAGCCATCATTACCATGTACATCTACCGATGATAAAACACCATGTACTTACTGGCCATAGCAATACTAGAGCTGCGTCTACGATTGATGAAACTACAATGCAAATGAACGTAATATTTTTAACATTTGTGAAAAGTACTAATAGACCGACGTAATAATAATATATATAAATAACATTTTATACTCGTAAGGTATAAACTGTTATTAGGATAAGTTCGATCTCAGGGACGTCTACCCGCGCAGCTCAGGTGACAGAGCACTGCACACGGAATGGCTGGGTCGTGGGTTCAAGTCCAATCATAGGTTTGAATCTTTCCTTTACTTGTTTAGCATTTATATCCTTCGCACGACTTATGTCCTAAAGGAAAAATGTACAATCGCATAATTATACCCAAATAGAGAAATGTCAAATCTGAAATATATGTCAAAATATAAATACGCCAAACTATAAAAACGACCCATTATAGAAAAGTCTTACTAGAAATATGTCTAGAAATAAAATTGTCCAACCCGAAAAATGACAAACTATAAAATATCCACTATAGTACATAGCCATACATACCTACAATATCCTCTTTTGGTATTACAAAGTAGTATTTACCTGTTTAGATTACTGGCCACTTATATTAAAATGTAAATATTCTAAAGGATAGTAATGACAAATGTCAATAGAATCCTTAGTGTGTGATATTATTAATAATTTTAATTATAATTATTATTTTATTACCTTTATTGATCATAAACGATGACGAGTTAAGATTTGAGCCACTATGCTTGGCTTCTATAAAAAAAAAAAAGTAAAGAATCAAAAGGGCAGGGACACCCTTCTGATAGGAAATTATCGGTACAATTTGAATGCTCAAAATAAAGGTGGTACTGTGGCGGTGTTCTGTATAACCTGCCGCAGCGTATGTATGTGGTCTATGGTACTATAGCCTAGTAGTAGTTTTTTATTATTACTTACTTTACTATATACCAAACTTTGATGTCAAACATTACTTCTCGATTATACCTACTACGAATTCAATTTAAGTAAAATATTGAAAAGGTTCTGCCTATTTTATTGAATTTAAAAATGTCGCGGGCAATTTTATTAAGTATCGCTGAAGTTGAGAAGTCGTAGGAGAAGGGCACTTAGCATCCAAAGACGCCGTTTACGCGACGCAAGTAACCCGCTAGGGAGTTTGTTGCGAACTTTCGCCTAACAAAGGCTGCATATAGGCAAGTTCTGCTGGAGGTCTGGCCATATCTGTCAGTATATCGACGTACAACTGTTGTACCTAATGAGCTAAAAGTAAGTACTTGTTATTTACGCTCGGGAAAGCCCCGGTAGGCGCGGCGTTTGCAGGCCTATTCGGTCGGTATAGTCAGTAACAAAAGCGGAACATTCCCAAAATTTCTATACGCCAAATTGCCAGAATTGTATTTAAGATGATAAATCAATTTTTGCACTAGTCTTGTTATGTAGTTTATGTTGTATGCTACGGTACACATGCCTATTGAAATTATACATATGTTCAGCTACATTTATTGCTGACTGTACAATTCTATAGCACTTCTTTTATCGAAAGGGTGTGGTTTTAATACATTTTACAATATATAACTAGGTTCCTAGAATTCTTGAATTGTAGGTAAAATTTTCTTTATTATTTCAGGTTTTGGCTATATTAAACTTTTATGCAAATGGCTCGAACCAGCACAATATTGGCGCATCAATTTTGTGCAATATGTCGCAGCTTACATTTAGTAAAGTCTTGCACGAATTGACTAACGCCCTCAACAGTCGTGAAATCATTTTGAAATATATACAATTTCCTTCATCTTGAAGAGCACGAGAATTGGATATGAGAGAGTAAGCTGTATTTGACAACATTGTTAATTATTTTACTAAGTAGGTATGCATGTGTTAGATTCAACATAGAAAAGTATATTTATATAGCGATAATAGATGTAATTTATACTTAGGGTTAGTTCGGCAATACGTAAACTCTATCAAGTTGCCTTATATAACTGTTGTTATACTACGTTAAAATAAAACTAAAGTAGATAGATAATAAGTAGTAGTATATTTATTAACTTTTATATTTACGATAAGCTAAACAGTAATATTGTTTTTATACTATTATTTTACCATAGTATAGTACATATTAAAACCAATTGAATACTTGTTTAAATAATTATAATTATTGAAATTAGAACTATATAATAAGGCGTATAAATAATACTTAAAATAGTACTTAACTCCTAAACAGTTGTCAGGTCTGCTCCAGTCAACGGTACAATCGAGAATGGCCCTGTCCCAAGCGTTTCTGTCGTATTTATTTGTCACCGCCCCACCACTAGTAACAGATGTTCTTATCTCAATCAAAGAACACGTGCTGTTGTGACGTACAAACAACACCTGTTTGCCAATCAAATCAACAACAGATGTTTTGTAGAATTTGTAAGATAAATTATTGAATTAATTTTAATTATAATGTTATGAAATTAATTATTATTGCATAATAAAATCAAAATTATTATTATTTTATAACACATGCAAATTTTTAATCATTATTATTTTACAGTTTTATGGCAAAATTTGGCATACCGGGCACAATTGGATGCATGGATGGTACACACATTGCAATAATCCGTCCTAGAGAACACGAAGAGACATTTTTTAATAGAAAAAATTATCATACTTTGAATGTTTTGTTAGTAAGTACCTAACGTAATAAAATAATATATCATAATAATAATTTCATGATAAGCAAATAGAAACCTATTTGTAGTTTAAAGTTTAAGTAATTACTGTTTCTATTTCAGATTTGTGATGCCAAATTAAATATTCTATATGTGGATGCTTTTTTGGTGGTGCAGCCCACGATTCTTTTGTATGGAACAACTGTCCCATCAAAAGACATTTAGAAGATCTAGATAGACAAGGGGAATATTGTTGGCTATTAGGTATAATATGTTTATTAGAATTAAACTTTCATTTTTGGGTTTCGGGTAATGAAATTAACATTATTTTTTCATTTAATATTAACATAACATTTCAGTTTTAGTAAGGTAAAGGCACCTATTACGGAGGTAGTCAAAATCGGCTCCTATTGCGGTGGTATTTCTATTTTCGAGTTTTATTCCTGTCTTTCTTAGTTTAAGTAAACCAAAACGGGACCTACTTATTCTAAATTTATTACTTCATGACATAACTGAAGTTTGCAAGTATAGCACATTGACAACACAACAAGATCAATCAGTTTGTGTAACGGCATCGACGTAAGAGGGGTTTCCATACAAACGCGGAACGACAAAACTAAGTACTCTAATATTTAGAAACTAAGTTTTTCGTATTAATAAGCCGTTCAAGTTTGTTTATGTGTTATTTATAGCATTTTCTTACTATTACACTAACTATTTAAATAGCTTGTTTTATATTTGCAACTTGTTTTATACCCAAAAAATAAGAAATAAAACACCGCCGTGATAGGATACGAATTTTATAGATTAATCCTAATTCGGTGGTATAACTCCGAAATAGGAAAAGTACTGGGCATGTTTAATTGCTTATAACTTTCAAATTATTAACTTATTGACTTAGTTCCAAGTTTAGTTGAAATCATTATTAATCTCAAAAATTAGAAACCATATTCTGCGGTATGTGTTTTTAATTAGAAATCTGGTTAAATATGAAAACTGTTGAGTACAAAATGTTGGTTTCTTAGAAGGGGTAAAAATAGGAAGGTGTATTTTAAGTTATCACAAATCATTTATTTTGTATAACTGTTGGCTGAGTTTTACACATCTGAACCAAAAAACTGTTATCTTTTGATTAAGCATTTATACTCTTTTGTTTATCGAAATTTTTAACGGTCAGAATTAGGATTATTAAAAACACGAGTAGTTTTCCTATTACGGTGGTAGTTATTTCCAGGTAACTCTGTGTTAGGTTCTATGATCTCCTATTACGGCCCTATTCATCATGGAACATAAAATTACAAGTTTTAGGGTTTCGTAAATAATTGATACTTATGCATGTTTTTTTGATAAAACCAGAAGCGATAAAAACTTTTAAATTTATGTTACTTTTACAATCTTTCTATTAACTTGCAATTACTACTTAATATGTAACATTTGTTTGTTTTTTTTGTTTCTTTCAATTTAACTCAAAACTACGAGACCGATTTAAAAAATTCTTTAAGTCTTTACCGAGTAACATAGGCTAGCTAATATTTATTTCTAAAAATATTTTGGGATCCCTACTAAAACTTGTAAAATGTAATCATTTTGTAACTATGTACCAATTTCAAAATGTAAAATCTATATAAATTTTAAAAGCTTGAGGCACTGATATTTCTTATATGCCATCTGTTATGTAGGTTTACTATCTCATATTTTACTGAACGTAAAAAGAAAAATCAACGTTATTTTAATTACCTGAAACTCTTTTTAAAACGCGTGTGTGAATGCACGGTTATACTGGGTGGCGCAAAAGTACTGGCACTAAAGAAAATACTTTTTTTTTTTTTTATATGACTTTTCTGTCATTCTGTTGTTGAAAATTGTGTAGTGAACAAATGTAAAATACACTGAAAATAAACATGGACCGTTTTACTCCCCAAGAACGTGGAATAATTGTGTCAATGTTCTTACGGAATAATTCATCAGTGATAAGAACACAACGTGAATTTCGTCGACGATTTCCCCACCGTCCGGCACCGATTGGTCGCACAATTCGACGCTTTGCCACACGCCTTGAAGCAACTGGCTCAACATTGGATAGACCTAAGTCTGGGAGACCAAGAACAGGCCGTTCAGCTGAAAATATCGATGCTGTGCGCGAAGATGTGGAAGAGTGTCCAGAAACATCAACGAGGCGACGTGCCACGCAATTGGGCATTTCCAGACGGACCCTGCAGCGTATTTTGGTGAAAGACTTAAAGATGTTCCCGTATAAAACTCAAATGACTCATCAGCTGCTGCCTGCTGACCACCGAGCTCGTCTAGATTACTGCCAGCGCGTCATAAACCTCAACCTTGAAGAGGATGATTTTCCTTCAAAATTGGTTATGAGTGACGAAGCGCATTTCCATCTCTCAGGGCATGTCAATAAGCAGAATACTCGGTTCTGGGGCACTGATAATCCGCGCATTATTCAAGAAACACCTCTACACCCACTAAAAGTTACTGTATGGTGTGGCATCTGTGTTGACAGAGTGATCGGACCCTATTTTTTCGAAGACGCTGGAGGCAATGCGATAACTGTCACTGGAGAACGCTACAGAACCATGTTACGTGAGTTTTTGATACCCAGTTTGGACGAATTGGGGCTGGAGCACATCTGGTTTCAACAAGACGGCGCTACGGCACACACAGCGCGCGACACTATGGACTTAGTGAGGGACGCTTTTCCAGGCCGAGTTATCTCTCGTTTTGGCGATTTGCCTTGGCCTGCAAGATCACCCGATCTGACCAGTCCAGACTTTTTTCTTTGGGGTTTTTTGAAATCTCGGGTGTATGTGAACAAGCCACAGACTCTCGCAGCTCTAAAAGAAAACATTCGTCAAGAAATAACGAACATATCGCAGGAAGTGTTACGGCAAGTTATGCAAAATGTCATAAATAGGGCTCAAATGTGTATCAACTCTGGAGGTCACCATTTAAAAGACATCATCTTTAAATCCTAATGGTACGAAATTTAATGGCACAAATATACATTTAAAAAAATCTAAATCTAGTTTTCTAATTTAGAAAAAATGTTATAGCTGAACCAAATAGGGTCTTTACTTTTGCGCCACCCGTTACTATATTTGTAAATTTTATAAAAAATGTATGAAACATTTATATCATTTAATAAATATTATTTGTACGGAACTTAAATGAATATAATTTCTGACCCTCCGTATTAGGAGCCGTCTACCGCCGTAATAGGCTCTGACCAAAATTTTACCTCCGTATTAGGGAAAATCGACCCGACTATTTAAATATTTTTTTAAAATAAGAAATATCATAAAAAGTAACATAGGCTCAACAGCAATTCAAAATATAAATTCCACTTTTAACGATAAAATTAGTTTACACCTTTAAAAATGCTTAGAAATGCTTATTTTTGTTTCTTACTTTCAAATGTTGCGAAATACCTCCGTAATAGGTGCCTTTACCTTAACTGTTGAAATCGGTGTACAATTTTTAAATTAATTTTGGAAAAACTAACATTTATTGGTATCCGCACACCAGGCAATCCCTCCACCGCACCGCCACCTTTCCTATAATGGCTAGCACTCGCTCTTCGGCACTAGTCAGCGGAGATAGTTTGCTTGGACCTCCACCTGTCGCCGATGCGCTACGCCTTGAATCCCTTTTTTGCCCGTGGTACTACCAGTGGTACTACCAGTAGTACCACGGGAATTTTTTTCTTCCCATAGTACTACCAAGCATTCCAGTAGTACTATGGGAAAATAAATCTACCCGTGGTACTACTTCAATGTTTTGGTTTTATAACCCTTAAATGTTATGACACCTCTAGCTTTTTTATCGACATTACGCAACCGATTTAAAAATACCCATTCCACCATTAAAACCAATTGAAGCACAAAGCGTATTTATTTTATAGGATAATGAACTTTGACAGTTTGTCAACTTTTGTCAAATACACAGCGCGGAATTCAAAGGTGATTGAAATTGATAATAATATAAAATACCTACAAATATTCGTCATTGTGGTAAGTACCTACACCTTATTTTTTGTTATTATTATTATATTTATTATATAAACCACAAGGATATATGCATCTGCAAACTTAAATGTTAATAAAAAATAAATATATTTTTAGATGCCTGCCCCAAGGAAAATTTCAGAAAGGAAGTTGGAAATTTTGCTGCATTATATGGAGCACCATCCGGATATTGCATTGGGTCGCTTTCCAAGTGGCCCCTTGTCACACCAGGCTAGCCGTAAATGTTGGGAAAGCTTGGCTCAGCGACTCAATGCAGTGGCGGATGGTATCATAAAGACCGCAGACCAATGGCACAGAGTAAATTATAGTGTAATAATAAAAATATCTTAAGTAACAATATTAGCGCTTATTTCAAACTAATAATGTAAATACTTGAAATTTTGAGGTTCTTATTAGTACTTATATTTGTCTTCTTTCTGTAGTAATGGATTGAATTCAAGGCGAAAGTTAAAGCCAAAGCTGCAGATTCAAGCCTTTTTTGCCCTTGGTACTACCAGTGGTACTACCATATATGCAACTGATAGGCACTCTGACGTCATGAGATACAGAATACCAATTTATACAAAATTTCAGTTAACATCAAAGTTCGGTGGACAACCAAAAATCGTTGAGCACTGGAGCTGTCAAAGATACGGAATAGGGGGTTAGAGTGCAGTGCATCTGTAACCATTAACAAGAATGGGACAAGATTGTACGGTCATCCAAGCATACCTGTGCGTCAGATAAAATGAAAATGAAGTATACATTACATTGAATGCAATAAAAGAAGAGGTGTGCCAAAACATTGGGTCTATACAAAGTATATATGAAAAACACACAGACCCACTGAAAGAAAACTGTAAATCTTGCGTCGATTTTTTACCAGAATTCAAAAGTGTTGAGGATGGATTGAACAAACGTCGAAAACGCCATTTGCGATGTAGTAAAATTAGTTTTTCTAATTTAACTGAAGTTGAAGTTCCGGAAATTATGGCCAAAAACTTTTTGCTTTGCGAAGACAGAACAGATGAAAAAATCCTGATTATTGGCTCTCTGGTGGCAAAAAAATTCATAGAAACGGGTAATTACGGTTTCTATTTAGGTGATGGAACATTTGCCACTACTCCACCCTCCAGCGACTCTCATACTGATTTCCGAATTACTAAACCTAGAATAACGCTACCACGAAAATATGCAACCGCGAATAATTATTCTCCGAAATAACTTTATCACGAATTTTCATACAGCGAAATAATGCTGTAACGAACATTTATACATCGAAAGAACATTATCCCTAATATCAGCACTACAATTTTTATATAACGAAATAATGTTGTAACGAATATTAAATTATCCCTAATATCAGCACACGGATCCAAGTACACAAATAAAACGTGAAACTATGGACACAATTCAATGTTTTAAATGACACAAAAACGCAAGACCATTCAAAAATTCAATTGTGTCCATAGTTTCACGTTTTTCAGTGTGTTTGTTTAAGTGTTTTTTTATTTTATCTTCCCTTGTTTTTTTCCGCTTTGCTCGATTTGTATCCTGTGCTTGAGTTCGAATCCTTTCTATTATAATCTCGGTGTGTGTCCTTTTGTACCTCTTGCAAAACTCGATATATATTGCATTAATATTACACTTCAAAATATAATAAAAATCATTGCTGATTTCCTGGTGTTTTATTTGTGTACTTGGATCCGTGTGCTGATATTAGGGATAATTTAATATTCGTTACAACATTATTTTGTTATATAAAAATTGTAGTGCTGATATTAGGGATAATGTTCTTTCGATGTATAAATGTTCGTTACAGCATTATTTCGCTGTATGAAAATTCGTGATAAAGTTATTTCGGAGAATAATTATTCGCGGTTGCATATTTTCGTGGTAGCGTTATTCTAGGTTTAGTAATTCGGAAATCAGTATGAGAGTCCCATTTGACTCTCATACTGATTTCCGAATTACTAAACCTAGAATAACGCTACCACGAAAATATGCAACCGCGAATAATTATTCTCCGAAATAACTTTATCACGAATTTTCATACAGCGAAATAATGCTGTAACGAACATTTATACATCGAAAGAACATTATCCCTAATATCAGCACTACAATTTTTATATAACGAAATAATGTTGTAACGAATATTAAATTATCCCTAATATCAGCACACGGATCCAAGTACACAAATAAAACGTGAAACTATGGACACAATTCAATGTTTTAAATGACACAAAAACGCAAGACCATTCAAAAATTCAATTGTGTCCATAGTTTCACGTTTTTCAGTGTGTTTGTTTAAGTGTTTTTTTATTTTATCTTCCCTTGTTTTTTTCCGCTTTGCTCGATTTGTATCCTGTGCTTGAGTTCGAATCCTTTCTATTATAATCTCGGTGTGTGTCCTTTTGTACCTCTTGCAAAACTCGATATATATTGCATTAATATTACACTTCAAAATATAATAAAAATCATTGCTGATTTCCTGGTGTTTTATTTGTGTACTTGGATCCGTGTGCTGATATTAGGGATAATTTAATATTCGTTACAACATTATTTTGTTATATAAAAATTGTAGTGCTGATATTAGGGATAATGTTCTTTCGATGTATAAATGTTCGTTACAGCATTATTTCGCTGTATGAAAATTCGTGATAAAGTTATTTCGGAGAATAATTATTCGCGGTTGCATATTTTCGTGGTAGCGTTATTCTAGGTTTAGTAATTCGGAAATCAGTATGAGAGTCCCATTTTACCAATTATATACTCTTCACTTAGATTTGGGTTCAAGTAACCAAACTAACTACGTCGTCCCAGTTGTGTATGGTTTATTACCCAATAAAAATAAATATACGTATGTGATATTTTTCGAGTTACTGAAGTCAAATTTGAACGATCGAATGAAGATTTACAAAACCGACTACGAAATGGCAGCCATAAATGCTGTACAGCATGTGTTTCCAGGTGTTCAAATTAATGGCTGGCTTTTTCACTACCAAAAAAAGCCAAGGAGATGGGCCTTCGCAATACCAAAGATTGCAGAACAGTCGTGAAGCTTATAAGCAACTTGCCACTATTACCACCAACTTATATCAAAGATTGTTGGTTGGAGATACTGAACATTTCACCACAATGTGAAGAATTTAAACTGTTCCGGAGCTATTATGAAAAACAATGGCTTTTGAAAATCCTTTCTGCGATACTTAGTTGTTCAAATAACAAACATCGTACTTCTAATTTGTTGGAAGGATGAATTATTATTTATTGATGAACATCGAATTGCTGTAAAGCTACCTAAAAATAAATATTATATATTATATTATTATTTATTCTATACACAAAAATCGCCGTAGATCTGACATTGCATTTGATCGCAAATATAAAAAATACCTGAAATCCTTAAATCGTAAAGAAATTTCTGCCCTACATTTATTACACAAAGTAATTTTTTTGAGACAGTCGCAAAATATTGGCGAGGACGAGGATTTAGGTTCCTGTGACAGTAGCTCTTATATAGTTTGTAGGTGTTTTATGTAGTATTAAGATAATATAGTTAATAAGTATTAATATTTTGTATATCAAGAAGGGTTATTTTTAGAGTTTTGTTAGAAGTTACATTTTAGTTAATACACTCCTTTATTAATTGTTGAAGTCGTCTTATTATTTTTAACTTTGGTAGTGTTATGATTTTAGGGAAATATTATAAAATATGGTGGCACTCATTTTAGTGGTAATAATGTTAAATTCAAAACGAAACTGTAGTACATTTTTATAATTGGACTTTTTTATTATTGGACATTTTTAATGTTGGACATTCTTATTGTTCGACATCGTGCAAATCGAGTTATTAATTCAAAAGATCTAACATTTAAACGTCAGAAACTGAAAATTAAGAGAATATTAGCACAGAATCGGTGGTTAAAAAAGAAAATAAATAAGCTGCAGACATGTTGGCCGAAGTTCAAGCAAAATTTAATATAAGAAGTGAAAATGTTCATATTCTAGAAAATGTGAAAAAATTAAAAAAGGCACACAGTAAGGTGACACAAAACACAAGTAAGGTAATTTAAAGTGTATTCTCTTTTTTTATCGGTCCAAAATCTGCTGGCTCGTTGCGCTGACAAAACAACAAAAAAAAATATTCAGCCAACCTTCGCTCATTTGCAGTCACCTTGCATTATTATTCACCAAAAGCGTACGATTATTATTATGCGTGAAACATTTAATACCTGCCTACCACATACGCGCACAATTAGAAAGTAGTATTCCAGTTTTTATATAAATGGTAACCAGGTTTCACTCGTGAATCATTTTCAGCTCTGAAATTTAAGTCAGAGTCTATATCCCATCTTTGCTGGATTGGTGATGGATGAAATGGCGATAAGACGTCGTATTGAGTGGGATGGCAATAAACTGCACGGGTATATTGAAATTGGCAGTGGCCTCAACAGTGATTAAGTAATAGAAGCTAAAGAAGTTTTGGTTTTTTTGGTGACGAGAATGGAATAAATATTGTTTCCATTACATTTGATGGATGCGCGTCTAACATTGCGGTGCTTCATCATTTGGGCCGTTCTGTAGAAAATAATACATTTAGACATCTTAAAACAAAAACAGATGTAGTAGCCGTGTTAGGTCCGTCTCATATGATAAACGCATTTCATATGTACAAAATATTAATAGATAACAATGGAAATAAAATTGACTGGGCACACTTGCAGGCACTAAACCGTGAACAAGAAAAAGAAAAATTTCACCGACTTACTTACTTACTGCCAAAATCAAAAAATGAAGGTAAAAGTTGCCACCCAATTGTTTAGCTTGAGTGTTGCCAATGCTATTGATTTTTGTAGACAGGATTTAAATATGAATTATTTTCTCGAAAGTTAAGGAACCACAATTTTTTTGAGAATTATTAATAATATATTTGACATATTCAATTCAAGAAGCCAACACCGATATGGGTATAAAAAATCACTTTCAACAAACAATGCCAATAATAATTTTTCTTATTTAGTAGTAGTATATTGACACGCACGTTTCTAGGTGAATCAATAGTACTGAACTTAATGACTGTTTTTACATCTTTTTTGTGTTGTTTCTAATGATAACTAGGTGTGGTTCCGTGATAATTGAACTCATATCGAGCTTGAGCAACCAAGTAAATTCAAGCAAAATTCCTTGATCTTAAGGTATCTATTACGAGTATAAAAACTCGGCGTCTCCACAATCACGTGATTGTGGATCAAAGGGAGAAACATCGAATTTTTCATTCTAAATTTATGCCCACAGTTTGAAAATATACCCGGTTAATGGTTAGATTAGCTTCTGATTACATTAGACTTCAAAATATGAAATATGCTCTGCTTCGGTGATATGAAAATATAAATAAAAAATAATAAAAATATAAATGATATTAGATATGGCCGTTGAATAATTGTCATCTTTGAGGTGCGACGATGGCAGCTTAGTCATCAATTGTCCCAGAAAAGTTGGTTTCCTGGTATTAATTGGATGTGCGCTTAAACATTTTTATATAAGTTTTGTACAAACTGGTAAATTAATTTACATGTCTTTTAACAAGATTAGTCAACCATTTAGAGTTTCTTTTTGGCAACATCAGGTCACACGGAAGTGAAATAATAACCCAACAACAACAATAAATCGAACAACAAATCGTATTCCACTGAATGATAATGTTATGGAAATTAATAACAACAACGATTGGTCTGATGTACACTCCATTATTTTTCTGAATTCAGCTCACTGATACTATCTTATGTAGCAGGCAATGTAGTACATGTTTTGTTAAAAAAAATACATTGAGATTTGTGTTTTGGTACACTGTTATCAAATAACACAAATTCGCTCCATAAATTTATTGTTACTAAAGATGGACGGGTGGTTTGTTGTACCCATCAAATGATGTTATAAAATTTTGTTAAATAGCGGAGTCGGTAATTCGAGCGCAACCACCAACCCGCACTAGGTTAGCGTGAGTGGATTATGGTCTAAACCCTCTCAGCTCTCTAGGTGGGGGAGAGGAGACCCGAGCCCAGCAGTGGGACATTAATGGGTTGCTGATGAATTCGAGCGCAAACCGGCAAACTTAACAAGGTTTTTAAAAATCCATTAATTACACAGATTTTTGATGACGTTAGCTTCCATCAAAAAGGTGAATATCCAAGTTCAAACCATAAGGGGCACTGCCACTAGGAATATCTTGAATTGCCGCCTGTATTACCTGTGAAGGTCCATCCATACTATGTTTAGCTCGTCTTTTCAATCTAGCTCTTAATTCTAAATCATCCTTCATTTCTGGTTCAGGATTGTGGCTATGCTTTTTTGCGCATTTATCTAAAACAAGATTTTCTTGCCTTGCAAGCTTAAAGCAACTTACGGTCACTTATGGCTGCCGCCTCATTTGTTTTGCCATGCTGTAGTGCGGAAATATGGTCTAATGAGTAGCTATAAAACATAGCCTTAACTAAAGGTGCAGAACTGATGTTACTCCGCCTTTTACAATTTTTTCCAAAATTTGATGCTGTCACGAGGCATCTTCTGAGCTCGAGCCATAAAGCACTTTATTTTGTCTTACTCTTGGACCTGAGATTTGAAATTTTCTAAATACAGCATCTAAAATAAGAAGTACTTCATACATAAATAAACAATCATATAAAAAAAACTCCTGGACCTTGGGGAGCAAATGCTCACAAAATATCATGAAATTTGTGTTTATGAGGTTTATTAAGTTGTGTTCTTCTTCTGATTTTACCTTCTAAAACATGATAACATGACCCAAAGGCTGGCCTCTACCTGTAGCAACGTATTAGTCCGACGCGGTAATGTGGCTTTTGGGTACGTTTCCTAAGGAATCTGATCTCAATCAGATATTCTATTTATAGGAAATTCATATGAATAGAGAATCTGGTTATTTTTTTAAGCCTTTGACCGGCACTCAAATCATAAAAAACTGTGTTCCCTACACCAAGCAACAAATAGGCAACCGTCTAATCACTTATTCTAGTATAATATTATAATTTAACCAATTTATTACAGTGTCACTCACAATGTCATCGTAGCAAAGAATTACAGATTCTAGCTACTGTATACAATTTCACGAAATATCTAATATTATGGATTTTAAAACAAACGGTTCTGCTTGGGTGCGTCGACGGCCGTATGGGCCCGAGGGTACGAGGCTGCGATGTCACCGTCGCGTGTCCGCACGCCACCGCCCACTCCGCATCACAACCAAATTACTTTTAACATTAATAAACCATATTGCTCTAATTTACTTTACTTTCTCCTTCTTTTAATAAGCCCTTGGAAAAATTCCCGGGTAATGTGTACCAGTCGTTTTTTACGTTGCTCTGACGTCGGGTGCTTTTTTTCTGTTGCGATTTTTTGTGTTGTTAATTGTTGTAAGCGGTATATTCTGACACATGGCCATGGATGATAAGGACAGAGTTCAGGCAATGCTGTTGGCAGAAGAAGAGATCAACAGGGTACGTATACGAGGGCGTATGTATGCACGCTACCTTTCGTGTCGATATGGAGGATATTTACGACTCGTGAGCCATAGCTACACATACTTTAGTAACTTTTGAACGCAGTTACAAATATTAAATCCTAAGTTATATGGTATTTGGAACATTTGCTTAAGTAGTCTTGCTTATAAATCAATTATTAAACTTTTATTTTACTTATACTTAATATGATGTTTTAGAGTTTTGGGCCACAAACGTGAATAGGCCAGATAATGAAATGGATGTGTTGCATTTTGTGCATCATATTGAAATTAACATTAAATCCATTTTTGTATAACAAAATTAAAAGTGGACCTTTTTTCTGGTTTCCCATGTCTCCTATACGATC
This sequence comes from Laspeyria flexula, assembly GCA_905147015.1. Lineage (NCBI taxonomy): Eukaryota > Metazoa > Arthropoda > Insecta > Lepidoptera > Erebidae > Laspeyria > Laspeyria flexula. The sequence continues at coordinate 5,346,425 of LR989949.1, read as the reverse complement.
CTGAAATCCAGGACATCTATAATTATGCATAAAATTATTATATTTCGCATTAGGATGAAGTCGGTTGCTGACATTTTTTTTAAGAGTTCTCTTTTGCGTAGTATTATTTTTTCTTTCACGACGGTTACTGGTCGAGATCAGGAGCCACCTTTTTTTTATCGCCTTTTTTTTCAAATAGTTATATAAAAAAAAATAACTCTTGATGCTATAACTAAATTGTAAATCTGATGACATCATTACTACCTATACCTTTCTCGAAAACTTTAGGCAAACAAAAACAACAAATAGTTTTGTTGCATAGCTGATTTTGAATACAATACATGTACAGTCCACATGACCTAAGTAAAAGTTTATAGGTCGTTAAAACTCAGAGAGAAATTTATGTATTCATATTGATACAAACTGATACGAATGATATAATGAGTTGCGACTCGACTGTTGTCGGTCTATAATGATCACAAACTAATTCAAATACAATTAATTAAATTAAATGAAGTAAGTGAAAATGGACTAAAGCCTATTATTTCTCTAGAGGAGATCCGAGCCCAGCAGTGGAACAGTCATAGTGTACGGCTGTTAGCAAACGTCTTGCAGTAGTAAGTTTAGATAAGTTTTACAGCAGGAATAAGTTCCGTTGAGCACTGTCGCAAGAAAAGGCTATCATAATGAAAACATGAATATATTTTAATATGATGTGTATTTAATCTTTATTTCATATACATATCATGTCATACAAAGCCAAAAAAGGTGTCGGCACAGTAATGGGTTGCTGACAACACACAAGCTGAAGTAAATTGCTGACATGATACAGTGTATAAGTAGCTCAAAGTACGTATCGTATAACGAGCTTCGTAAATACTGTCGGACTAGAAACTGAGAACGGATAAATTGATAAAATGATAAGTGAATTAAGGGAAATACAAGGTGTGAAACAGTATCTTTTGCTTCACTTAGTTACTGCGTTACAAATTAAAAAAAAATACGTGTGGCACTCGGGGACTGCCGCGGTAAAGCTATTGCATAGCATTTTTTATCAACTTATGCAATTATAATATTGTTATATTATAATTGCATAATATTTTTATTTACTTTCTCACAAACAGCTGCATACGTATTTATCCGATTACGGAGCAGCTCGTCTCGATCCGTGCGAGCTTCGTACAGTCTACACGCATACGTCTAGTCGCACACACACAAACACCGTGCCGAAGTCTGCCGAACTGAAACGACGTTAGACGAGGGTGTTAGGTTTATTTTCGTTACGGAATTTCTTGATTCGGTCGCCGCGCTCAAAGACCGCGATAAAAGCTTTGCAATAGTTTAGAAGTTTTTGTACCCACTTCAGTTTTACCTATTTATTTATTAATACACATAACTTAATAAGTATACGTAATTTCTTCTTTTCCATCACATACTGTTTTTTAGGCACGGTAGTTAACATATTTAAGTAAAAAGAAAATATTAAACATACATATTTTTTATGTAATCTACATTCGTTTTTACATTAATTTTCCTCATCATTTAACACGTCACTACTAGTTTTTTCATCATTATCCGACTCTTCGATACTAGTTTCCTCCTCTGCGTGTCTAGACAAAGTTACATTCATTTTTCGTTAACGCCAAAAGAAACAATAAAATTGTATGGGATTGATGTCCATGATAGAAAAGACAAAACACTGCAGTGTAAGGAAACGAAATGTGGTAGACTATGTTAAAAAACGCAACGCTTCGTTTTCTCTTGTCTCAAACTAAAAATTGTATGAAATGCGTAGCCAAAATAGACTTTTGACGTATTATGTGCTTACGCTTTGATATAGTTTCTGCCCTGTCTGTCAATTGTTATATATATTCATAATAAGCGCGAAGCGGGGCTCCGGCGACCTATGTGCGACATCTAACAGTACAATGCGATTTAAATAAGTATGGGATCGCACTTGACAGTATTTGCCGCAAACTTCACTCGAATGTGCACATTTTTGTACAGCTAGCAGAAATGAAATAGGCAAAAAAGTTATCTCGTTTCGTTAAGTTATTTTGTCACAAGTGTTAATTTAATTGTGATTGTTTTTTTTTGTTATTGTTCTTTTTGTTATATGTAGTTTTATTGTTGCTGTTGTTACTTACTAGCACCACTTAGTCAGAAAATAAAGATCTTCAAACCGAAAAAGAATGTATGTACTTGTAATGTGTTTCGTTTTGTGTACACCCTACTTTGAAGTTGTCTTCAAGTGGAAAACAAAATGGCGTCTTGATTTGACAGTCCCGTACTTATTTTAATCGCTTAGTACACAAGTCAACAAAATATAAAAAATCTATACATATAATCAAATTCTAACGGGTCGATGTCTGTACATAGAAAATATATGAGAAAAACCATTACTGGGGGTCTTATAAACGCAACAGAACCCAAAACAATAATTGTTAATTTTTTTTTGTCTGTTCGGCTCAAGCAATTTAAATGCAGTTTTCACTAATAAATTGTGGTAGGTTTCATTTAACATTTAGTGTTTACTTTATTCGAATCGAAAATGTTGTTAGCAAAAATAGTATAAAAAAATGCTTAGAAAATGATAGGGTTCAGCTTAGGCTGGTGGTCTAATAAGTGTTTGGATATTTATGATTTTAAGTTTTACACAAACAACCAACCCAAAGTGAATAGAAATTTCACGAGAACTTTTCCCCGATCCAGGTATCTGACGATAGACATGACATAAAAGCTCAGGTTTTTCACCTTAAATTAAAGCTAATGATTGACCTCATCACTAAAGAAAGAAAAAGTTTTTGGATCATTCCTTTGTGTGGCAAAAACGCGGCTTGCCACACGCCCACATACTACTGTGGTTAGGAGAAAAAATAAGACCTGTTGCTATCGATACCATAATAAGGGCTGAATTTCCTGATCAAAACGAAGACCTTATTAAACGAAATTGTAAAAGCTCACATGGTCACGGACCATGTGGCACTTTAAACAGGAATTCTCTCTGTATGCAAGATGGTCATTGCACTAAAAAATACCCTCGACCACTTTCAGAGCAAACAATATCGGGGGAAAACGGATATCCATTGTATCGTCGGAAATCACCCCAACAAGGTGGCTTCACAGCTAAATTCAGGCTGCATGGTCAAGAAATAAATTTGGATAATAATAATAGATGGGTGGTACCTTATTCATCGGTATTATCAAGAACATTTCATTTCATCTCATATCAATGTCGAAGTATGTAAATATGTGAAGTGTGTGAAGTGCAGTGACCAAGCAACAGTGGGATTAACAAATAATAATAATGACGAAGTTACAGCGTTTCAGTCTGGCCGCTATATTAGCTCTTCTGAGGCAATTTGGCGTATATTAAGTTTCTCGATTCATGAGAGACATCCACTTGTTATGTATGTTATCTTGACGTACATCTCGAAGGTGGACAGAGAGTATTTTTAACACTGATAATGTGATGGAGCGCTTAGAAAACTCAAGACTTTTAAACCGCAGAAAACGTGGAGCAGCTGTTGATGGTGAACCAGGTATTTTTAAGGAATACATCATTGGCAGAGTTTATACTACCTCTTTTGCTGAGCAAAGTTGATGATATTGTATACCCTACTTATCAAGCGGCTTGCCGAGCACATCACTTACTAGATGGTGATCAACATTGGGATCAAGCTTTATCAGAAGCCAGTGTAGTAAAAGCCCTAATCGGTTGCGCCATTTGTTTGCAGTTAGTGTTCTGTGCACTTTCAGATGCCGCACAGTTATGGCATAAATATAAGGAAAAATTTGTTACTTGTGATTGGTAACGGTGAATATCCGCAGGAACAAGGCAAAGTTGTTCTACATGAATACCTATGTTGCACAGTTTCATTAATGCGAGACCATAATATAACATCTAGCTATGAAAACGTAACGCAAATAGCAACTTACGAAAATTCATGGCTTTGCGAAAGAGCTATTTTAACACCAAGAAATGACCAAGCGGCTGCAATAAATGCTGAAATTTTAAGCTCTGTTTAAAGAGATAATGTAGATTATACATTATCTATGTATAATCTACATTATCTCTTTAAACAGAGCATTATATCCATTAATAGAGTTAAGAAGAGAGAGAAAAGAGAGAGAGAAAAGAAATTTGAGGCACATGCTTCTTGCACGTGCCTCAAATGACATAAACTTAATATTGTTACAGTATATCTACCAACTTCTTCTAACCGGGCTGAAACACATAACTACAGTGGGAGTGTATCGTCGCCGCCACCATCGTCATTACCATCAACCACTCGTGCAATATATAATACGCAGACAGCAACAATAACCTCTCCCAACACCCAACATACTTCATACATTCCACCGCAACGTATAATACCGTACCCGCGCCGTCGTAGACAAACCCTGACTCCTTTTGACGGAGCTGCCAGTGAATTTGTAGCTGCTGGAGAACTGTCGCCTCGACTTAGACGAAATGAGGGAGCGTAATTTTTACGTGCGTGAGATGGAAAGATTGAGGCGAGAGAGTGAGGGCTAAAATCTTACTGCACAACTTGTAGAAGTTCTGCATAATATAGCCCGCAGTATACGAACATGGCTCAAAATGCAACAAAATAGTTAATATAAATAGTACAATCAACTTAGTTTCAGTATTGTTATAAATGTGTTCCTGATGAGTACGTTGGGCGAAGACAGCGACGGCCGCTGCTGGTGGTACCCGCCGCTCGTACTAACTTACTACAAAAAGCGCCTGTGACGCGAGCATTACATATGTTGAACATACTAGCTAAAGAAGTAGATTTGTTTGCGTGCTTATTGAATGACTTCACAATAATCACTTATGATATTATAGGATATAAGATTTAATACTCTGGCTGTCTAACTGGCCTGTTGGTCTAGTGGTTAGTGACCCTGACTGCTAAGCCGGAGGTCGTGGGTTCGATCCCCACCCAGGACAAATCTTTGTGTGATGAGCATAAAGGTTTGTTCTGTGTCTGGGTGTAATTTATCTATAATATGTATGTATTTATAAAAAAAAATGTATTTAAGTAGTATATCAGTTGTTTAGTACCCATAACACAAGCAAGTATAATTGCTTACTTTGGGACTAAATGGCGCTGTGTGAATGTAGTAGAATATTATATTATATTATATTATATTATGTTGTTATGTTATGTTATGTTATGTTATGTTATGTTATGTTATGTTATGTTATGTTATGTTATGTTATGTTATATTTATTATATGTTATGTTATGTTATGTTATGTTATATTTATGTTATGTTATGTTATATTATTATATTATATTATATTATATTATATTATATTATATTATATTATATTATATTATATTATATTATATTATATTATATTATATTATATTATATTATATTATATTATATTATATTATATTATATTATATTATATTATATTATATTATATTATATTATATTATATTATATTATATTATATTATATTATATTATATTATATTATATTATATTATATTATATTATATTATATTATATTATATTATATTATATTATATTATATTATATTATATTATATTATATTATATTATATTATATTATATTATATTATATTATAATAAAGGAGATGTACATAAATTTAATATTAGGTAAGCTAAGTATTAGAATTAAGCAAAGTTTAAATTCACTGTCGCAATTAGGTTAAACCTGTATAGACATGTAAATTTATGTGGAAAAAAAAAATCGTTCGCTGTGGTGGAAATTAGGTGAGGCATATGTTCAACAGTAGACGTCGTTGGGCTGATATTATGACGATGTGATGATGATGATTGTTTAGGTTCTTGAGTTGGTAATAAATATAAATATAGCTGGCATTGTATCCAATATATTTTCGTTACCAACACTTTTCACTTACGGCCGATTTCAATAATCTATCTATCTATGGATTTGGCTACTAAAGTTAGAATTTTGACACATTTTGTATGGAGCTTATGTCAAAATTCTAACTTTAGTAGCCAAATCCAAAAATAAATAGATTATTGAAATCGGCCATTAGTTTTGAATACTGTGGTTTTACAAAAATCCTAAACAAGACAAAAATTTAAAAGGAGCTTTCATATGCCAAAAAACTGCTGTGCAGTTTGGGAGACGATTAAACAATGTATGTAATTTTCTTACACTCTAAATAAATGCTTTTTTCTTTAAAATAAATGCTTTTTCTTTCTTTTCTGAACAACTTAACTAACTAAACAAACAACAGAAATAAAAACATAAACTAAACTTATCAATCAATCAGTATTTTTATAAGAGTTTCGTATCTCAAAAGGAAAAAATGGTAGAACCCTAATAGAAGAATAATCCTTGGTAAATTCTATCATCTAAGTTACAGAGTACCAAGTGGTACTTTCATTAATAGATTCAGTCGATTTTGGATTATGCTCTCGATTGCTATGGGCTCACATATAAATCTCATATAGATAAACTGAAAAATATTCAATTAAGATTTCTAAAATTATAAGTAGACTAAAAAAAACATTTAAAAATGATTATTATAAATTGTTTAAAATGTGTGAAATACTACCTGTTAGACTACAACATAAATATCTACTCGCAACTCATAATCATAGCAATCGGGAGAGTGATCCATCGTTGGTATAAGTTGGGAGCGACTATAACACGAGGGCAATGACCTCGGGTAAATACGTCGTTGCCAGGGTAACCAATGTATATGGAGATAGAACACTCAATAAACGTATCCCATACTTATTAAATAGTCTGTCCCCAACGTATATAACCATAGATATAAGAAGAGAGCCTGAATATGCAAAATTTTAAAGTAAATTAAAAAAAAATCAGGTCAATCTAACCAAAAATATATACACTCGTGAAAACATTTTGTAGTACAGTTGTAAAGATTTTTTCCAGGTAACACGTACCCTACCATTTTTAATATATAACTGTGGTGCATAGTCAATAAACTTTATCTAGGTCAATGTATTCTACTAAATTAAATAAATAAATTATAAAGTTAGTCATTTACGAGCATTCGCCAAACTCAGTTGTTTCATTTATATGACTCATAATTCCCTACATACACAAACACGGTAGGTACACTTATATCCATATTGCTTATGGTAACCCGGGCACAGGGTTGCAATACCGCTCGCAACGCCTGTGCAAGGGCTACTGACTTAATTCGCAGACCACGCAGGCAGAGCGGCAGCGTTACGTTTTCCCTCTCTGTTCAATTCCATCCACCCCTTGCGAACTAAATACAAATGTCTGAGTTACTTTGAATAAGTACTAACTGAATAAGTTGTATCATTTCTCCATGATCTCATTATCAGATCTTAACTCGATGAAAATGGGACCAATGGGAAAGTATTAAATTTCAAACAAAAAAGAATTTTCAAATAATCGATTAAATAAAAAAGTTTTCGTCAACAAATACGTCACATGGGCAAGCAAACTGCATGCTTCTTTTTACCTAGGTTATATGCTCGCTGTTTTTACCCGAATGTCAGGACGGGTATTGTTTTTCGCGCGTATCTTGTATGTAAGTTTCTTTATTCCCACGTTTCTTCCAAATGGCTGGATGGATTTCGACAATTAAGGTATCGTTAGATTCTTCTCATAAACCCAAGTGTCCTTAGATAGGTATTAATAAAAAAAAACCTTAATATCGTTGGAATCTTTCGTCATCACTTTCTAATTCTCGAACAAGACAGTGAAATGCGCCTCTAGTCTCTCTTAATCTATTTTCATTGAATAACAAAATATAAATTTCTTTGGGCGCGTTGCATTTAATTTAATTATTAAATAAATAAGGTGCGTATGTGCCAAGTTTGGCAATACATTTGACATTGACGTGCAGAAAAACCATAGATTAGAGAATTTACGTTTCAAAAGGGCGAGCGGAATTTGCCTCGTTTTTGTGACATTAACGCCAAGGCGTTGGCAGTCTCAGGAAAACGAAAAGTACGTAGCCTGATAACTTTGTCTAGGCGCACTGAAAAGAAAAACCACTATAATAATATAATATTCTAATGTGGTAGAATATTATATCATTATAGTGGTCATCGATTAAGTTCCAACCGTTATTTTCAGAACCGTTGGTTACTTTAAATGACTATTCCGCCAGATATTTGTAATGTATGCAGTTCTCAATAATTGTTGTAGTTCGCGTCGGCACGGAGGCAGATTTATTGAATCATAACTGATTACTTTTTTAGGGTTTGTAGACAAAGACTCAAAATCGTAACCGTTTGTTCGTTTTTTCTCTATCCCATATGAATTCAGAAATGCTTTCTCAGTTCACGCCTAAGTTACAAAAGGAATCTGTATGAAATTTTAAGTTTCTAAACCCAGAAATTTTGACTATGCGTTGATATATCAGTCTATAAGCTTCTTCTTTTATTTTATGTAGATTAAAAGGGTTTTAGGCAATCATTAATATATCCTATATTTTCCTATAATATTTTACTAGTACTCAATACAACACATCATCCATCATAAATAAATTAATAAATAGGCTATTAAACGCATAACAAGTAATTACGATACAGATCCAATGTACCAGCAATATGTAGTTGCTTAGATTCTATGAACGCATTTTTAAGTATTGCAGCTTTTAATAATATACTATCTCAAATAAAGTTTTTATTATTAAAACAAAGCAGTACCGAATAAAATACGTGGCAGTGGTTTTGTCTAGCATGCACTCTTATATAACTATAGCGGCTCAAGCGAACAAACTATATGCATGCATGTCTATACCCAATTCACGTTTGATAGAAAGTAATTACCTACCGCTCCACCCCTATAAACACCTAGATGGAATGTTTTGTCGATAGGTTTACACCTTTACCGTTTTAGTATCTTTCATATGGCCAACTAAAAACACTTTGGCATCGAGCGTTCGATTTCGAAATGTATTTCCAGACCGCGTTGCTATCATCTGTGTGCTATGTATGTGTAATGGTGTGATATTCTTCTGTGCTCCAGTACAGAGTATAGTTTTTCGAAAATATGAAAAGATTATGTGCGTTAGCAAAGGCAGAAGCTAGGGAGGAGTTTGAAAACCAATTACGTTACGCTTTCGTGAAGTACGATCATTTGGACGATGAAGAAGATAATTCTGAGGTAATTTTATTTTTATTTTGGATATAAATGGTTTCTATAGATAGACTAACATTTAAAAGATATTCACGATGAGAGAAAGTTAATTTAATGTGCTTGTATTAACGAAGCGAAGCGTGAACCTCATCAAGTCATGTTATGCTACAAAGAATGTGAAGCCAAATACTTTGCTTTGTCGCTATTACATAACAATCGAACCAGGAAACAAAAGTCATATAAACATTTTTATCGTTCTACTATTCGCATGTTCTTCGTTTAATGGGAAGGTACAACATGCAATTCTTTTACGAAGTAGGCACCAATTGTAAAACTATGTCACAGCTAATGTAGAAAATTGTAGATACAGAATTAGTTCTCGTCTTATATTTTTACTTTTGTTTAATATTTGATATTTGTGTAAATATTGCATTAATTCACTTATGCTAGTACAATCATCTTGAAATCAACTAAGCTTGTTGAGCAGTACTGTCACTATGACAAGAAAGACGCCATCTTTAATGGCTACATTTGCTACGCTGCGCTCGTAACTCCATCCGAATTACGAAGAATAAAAAACGATAAGTCAGTTCTTCATCATTCCTATATTTTTTTTTGTGTTTTAATTCGTATTATTTTATAATACAGTCACTAAAGGCCCCACTCGCCCGAGCATACTTTTACTACCGGGCCTACCTTTGAAAAACAACTAGGAGTCAAGTGGACCACCTACATTGATTCTTATACTGGTCAAGTAGTTGTGAAGTTTTTCATCGCTCTAGAGAGTTATACGGCCTACTGTTTACTAATATGAAAGAAAATCGGACAAACAAAAGAAAGTCGATAAAAATATGGCTTCTTGAAAGCACGTTAAAGTTCTAAGCATATATAATTAATTATGTACATATATGTTTATAATATTATATTTATTACTTATATATATTATTGTATGTAGTATATACTCATATAAAGTACATTGTTATTTGTATATTATATTAACTTTTTTTCTCCACTTAATTTATTTTAATATTGCACCAACTGCGTTCATCTCTGCATACCATAAGTGGTTAACTGGTAGAAAGTTAAGTCCGTCATTGTACATTAAGTTTTAAATAAATAAATTTGATTTATTAAGGGAACTTACTTTTCCATACGTAAATAATATTTATTGTAATATTTATGCTGTAAATGTTATATAATCTAATCCAACAACGTAATTTATTCTAACAACTTGACCTAAACCATCAGACAAGCTAACAAACATAAAGCTTATTCTAAAATCCAACAGCAATCAAGCAGGCGGAGCCAAAGAAGTCAGATATTTGCCAATTTTTCGACACAATGACCTAGACTAATTTCATTGTCAAACAACTCCTTAATAACAGTTTTAAATATTTTTTGGACTCAAATACTTACTGGTGTTTTTAAGTAAGTAAGTAATCCAAAGTAATACATATAATAGAATATTTTTGTTAGTGGAATAATAACGACGCAAAGTTCGGATTTGGTTGTAATTTTTTGTTTAATATTCCATTCCAAGACTGAACAGCATTTTTAGTTCTTTGCCTTATATCGAAAAAGTGCCATTTATCATAAAAGTATGCCTGTTTTGAGAGCCAAGTTTTTTCCATATAAGCAATAAAAAGTAATATTTTGTCTATCTTCAATGCATTGGCTTTGAACGTACAGCCAACAATTTGTAATGCAATCGTTAGAAAGATGCGCCAGCGCAATACATCGTTTTCATGACACAAGTATTTGTTTTTATAAATCGGACCTTTTTAAAATTGTATTATAATAAATGGATGGATCGACCCCCACCAGATGGACCGAAGACCTGGTCAGGGTTGCAGGGCGGCTGTTGGTTGTAGGCGGCATAGGAGTTCACAGGACCGCTCGCAGTGGCGTTAATTAGGTGAGGCCTATGTTCAGCAGTGGATCGTCGTCGTTGGGCTGATATGATGATGATGATGATGATTATAATAAGATTTTTTTTCTTTTCTGCTATTGTTTTTTAATACAGATTCGTTTTATTTGTTATTGTTATTGTAGCATGGGGTGAAGACACTGGTTTCTGAAAAACAGCTTACGCTAGTTCATGACCAAGTCATTCATGTGAAAAACTTCACAAATACTAGATCAATATAAGAATGAATCTAGGTGGTCCACTTGACTCCTAGTTGTTTTTCAAAGGCATAACTGGCCCAGTAGTAAAAGTATACTCAGGCGAGTTGGGCCTTAGCGTCTGGCTGAATTATTAGTGCTATCAAAGCTCCTAAGTTTGTGCAGTGTCCTTTATTATACATTTATTCAATAAAACATTTACACATAACTTAAAAATATACACAGCTAACCTATTTAGGTATTTTGGTAGAATTGAACATTTGGTTTTGTCGACAATGCTTTTGCAATCGCCGTCATAATTAAATGAAAAGTCAGGGCTGATAAAGTTTGACAAGTTTTCTTTGGGTTATTTGTTTTTTTTTTAAAGTTTAAGTTTTCGTTTTAGTTTCTTTTTTTTGTTTGTAATTAATTGTATATATAGTTTTAATATGTAAGTAGATGTTTAATTTAATTATTTTCATTATTTTAATAAACAGCTGATAAAATAAGATTTGTAAAAACCGGTTAAGAGCAAGTCGGACCATGCTCAATGTAGATTTCCGCAGCAAGGCGTATCTTCATAGCACTTTCATCTTTTTATTGAGAAGCGCCGTTTTTTGGCAATAACTTAAAAACGGTTTATCCGAATGGGTTCAAAATAATTTTAGTTGGAAGTATTTGTTAGGCGTTATCTTTGTGATTTTTTTTCAGGTTTTTAGGCTTTAAAGTTTAGAAAATATATATATAAAATATATAAATAGAGGGGGGTGCACAATTTATGCTACTTTGGAAGCGATTATTTCTGAAAATATCCACATAATCAAAAAACTTTCTTAGAAACCTTAAAATGTTTTTAAAAGATCTGTCGAAGTATATGCCATTTGTAAATGGTTGCTGAAAAAAAAAATTCATCATCGACTACATGTTTGGAGTACCCTTCTTAGAAATATTTATTTTTATTATTTAATTACCAAACCTAGTACGTACGGACATGTCGAAACTATAAGGGTTTCATTCCTGCCCCTAACTAAAAAAAACAGATATTAGCAAAGTAAAAACCAATTTAAAAATTATTATTATTTGTCACTGAAAATTTCATGTTCCTATCCACTTTATTCAATTTTCCGACTCAATTTATGCCAATGACTAGATCTGATAATATTTTTTAGTGATATTGCAATGTAGTTTGCTTTTAAATGTTAGTTTAAATGCAACAAAAAAATGCTTCCTAGTTTTCAGTTCTCAACATACTTTTTACAAGAGGTGTTGTGTGCATATACATTATACTTGCGCGTAAAAACAAATTTATTTAAAAATAAACTAATTTGGATCAGAAAAATGTAGATATTTTCAGCGGAGAATACATTAAATAATCTAGCACGTTAAATTAAATACTTAGTAAAACTATCATAAATCTAATTAACCTATTGTCCTCCAACAAAAGAAAGAAAGTCAAATGTAACGAGCATCATGGGCGCAATAAAAAAACTTTGATTACGATCCACGCGACCGTAACCTTACGATGCAAATCACCCTCGTTTTATATGAGAAATGCTTGCGACATGTGACAGCAGCCACAATTCAGTCAAAAAAGTTTTTTTGTAGCGCCGACAGGTACACGGAAAACCGAAAGTTGGAATACGTATTTTGCGTTCGGATCGTTGAAAAAGTTTTGTGAATTGTGAAGTGTTTAGCCATGGATGAGGATCCCGTGCAGGTGACTCCTTGTTTATTATAATTATGCAAATATGTGTTTTATTACTATTCAAGGGAAACGCGTTGAACGTGAAATACAAACGCCGGTGAACGTGTTTGATTATTGATTATGTTTGCACGCGTCTGATATTTATACGTATGAAAACATCAACGCGTTATTTAGAGATATCTAAAAATATTTTGTATTTACATATAGCTCAAATAATAAACTAAAATGCTGGTTGTAGTACTTTAATTATATTGAGACAGCGCCAAATTTAGTGCTTAAAAAGCAGTTGGCTAAATCTTAAACAAAGAGAAACCTACTTAAAGAGTAATAAGTGTTTTATGTAGCTGTTCGGATTTAAAAGTATTTTAATGAGGTTATAAGCAAACGTTTAATTTGGTTTCGTAAAGATTCATGATCACGTATGGTGTAGTAACATATCTAGTTGCAACCCTTGCACATGCATGAATCTGCATTATTTTTTGTGTAAAATACACATATATAACTTTTTCCTTGCTGTGCATTTTTTGCAGTTATAAATCTTTTATTTAAGTTGAAAATCATAGTTACATTATTTGATTCTACTTCACCTATGTCGACTGGTGACTTTCAATGAATATAATAGGTATATAAAATTGATGATAGTGTCGGGCAATACTGTTGTTATGATCCCTACATGTCACGAAGCCTTTTAAATCGCTCGAAATGAAAGGCACTAATCCGTGATATGCAGTAAACCACTCGTATATTTACCGCAGTTTGTACAACGCGTACTTTTGAACTTTTTCAGGTACTTTAACTTGAATTATTTATTTTTTGTGATAATATATTAAATTCTAAATGCAATGATCGGCAGGCATTTTTTTAAAAATAAGCGCGCTCTGTATAAAGCACAGAAAGAGTTCCTAATTTAATTTAATTGATTTATTTAAGTGTTCTGGCAAAAGTGCAAAAAGCTATGACTTATACACAAGTTTAATTTATTCCTTTATTTTTTCTATTTCTCATCCCGACCCACGATTTTAGTTTTCTTGAGACATTTTATTGTGTTTAGTATGTCCAGGCTTCTATGTGAGAAGTTACTTTTTCACTTCCAATAAAACAATGTTATTGACAAAATTATTATTGAAAATGGTTGCTGTGGTCTAAGCGTTGCTTGTCAAGCTTGTTGGTTGTCAAGTTCAATTTTCTTGAATGAAGTTACCTTATACTAATGTATATACATCTTTTATCGTGACGACAAAATCACAGGCAATAACTAAGATTTTTTTTGGCTCTGTTTTGTGCATAGTTAGGCATAGTTAATCAGTTGCGTTTAGTTCAGTCTGGGAGCCATTGCAATGGTGCACCGTTGCTATAGCAACTTTATTAATTACTAATTGAGGTGAGAGTATGGTTACTTAATTCTGTTAACTAAACGTGTTACTAATAACATATTTAATCTGAAGCCTTTGATCTGCTTCGCCAGGTTTAAAAGAATTCAGTGAAATTCACTCAATAATATGTGGTAAGTAAATTTCAGACATAAGTGATAGATTTTATGACGTGATTTAAAAAATCTGCTTATGCCCAGCCGTTGATGTAATCATCATCAGATGTTACATAATTAATAAATATTATTGGAGTAAAATAAATATTGCTAGGCAAGAAATAGCATAGACTAAAAATATTCATCACTGGGTAAGATTCATCCCAAGAAAAGTTTATGGAATGAAGTTTGGCGCTTTTATATTTCATGGGTTGGGAAATAAGGGATTGATTTCCTTTTGGATATATGTAACTCCACCACTCTCATCATTTATACCTCCGACACTAAATCTTTTCATCGACGCTACACTAATTGTGACAAATTTTCTTAAGCGTTCCACAGACACGATGAAAAACTTTGCTTGTGATAGAAAAACGACGATCCCGTATTTGCAAGACACATATTAACACTAAGCACTCCCAAATATGGTTTAAGAAATCTTTATTCTGACAAATATTACATATTTAACTTACATATAATAATAATAATGTATATCTGGCAACCCTGTGTCAAGTAAACATCCATCACATTTTATTTTCGTAAAAAGTAATTATATTTAAAGGATGTTAACTAGGGTCAGGAGACGTGAAGAACAAATATCACCCCCAGACTCGTCGCTTAGAGTCGCCTCACAGCCACCGGACCCCGTGTCAACGACACCGCCAGCTGCTGAGGCGAGCTTATGTTCATCGAGCGACAAGTATTACTCCCCGCCGACATCACCAACACCTGTGCGTCGGCGAAGGAGAGGCCGGCCACCAACCAGTTTGGGACCCCGTGGCCCTTCGGTTGCGAACAGGGCCCCCGCTACCGGTGGTAATGTGTGCTGCATGAAATGGATACGTACAATAAACGAAAACGTCATGCGGGCATATTTTGTATGTCACAGGCGTTAGGTATAACGGAATCAGGCGTGAAACAGGTGCTGAGGGAACTCTTCCTTGGCCGCCTGAAAAAAGTTCTTAAAAGTCTTTTATCGGACGGTAATATGGTGCCTTTAATAGCTGAGTCATGCCTGTCCTAACCGACTCCTTTGGCATACTCAAATGGACTCAAACTGAACTTGACGCTCTGGATAGAAACATCTGTATACAACTCACTGCATTCCGCATGCATCATCCACGATCATCGGTAATGAGGTTGTACATCCCGTGAAAGTGTGGGGTTGCGGCCTGTTATGTGTCAAGACCCTACACAACTGCGAGGTGTGCAACTTCAGAGAATATTTTCTGAAGGTTGATGTGGAAATGCATCGAGACGTAGTGGCAGTTGCTATAGGACTCACCCCGCTCGGTCTAGCTATGGAGAATGGGCCCAAACCTGAACAACTACCGGAGACATTTACTGAAGGACGGAACGGTTGACATTTGTCGGGCATGCCACCCGGAGAATCTCTCAGACATATTGTCTCTGGCTGTTCTCGTCTTGCAAACAGCAAGTATTTGCATAGGCACAAACAAATAGCCAGGATTGTCCATCAGCAACTTAACCTGAAGTACAACCTTTTGGACTCAAAGGTGCCTTATTACATGTATGAGCCAGACCCAGTTCTCGAAAATGGCCATGCCACGATGTTGCCAATAAATCTGAAATAGTAGTGATATATCGATTAGAGCACCGTGCAGTGATCATCGATGTCACCATTCTTCATGACGAAAATCTCGTGAAAGCAGAAAAAGACAAGTAAAATATTTGGACCTTGCTCACGAGATTGTCAACATGTGGATTCGGCAATCATTGTTCCGATAGTCGTCTCAGTTAATGGACTGATTGCCAAGAGCATCCATCGACACCTGAAGAGGCTCGCGTTAGGTGGATGGGTCGTTGGCCAGATGCAAAAGGCAGTACTTCTGGACACGGCACGCATTGTGAGGAGGTGCTCTCTCTGGAGCCCTAACCACTGGTAGCTTGGTCCCTGTACCCGATACCGGTGGGTCTCCAAATTTTTATATATTTAAATGTATTTTTTATCATCATCATCATCAGCAACCCATTAAGTCCCACTGCTAGGCTCGGGTCTCCTCTCCTCTAACTAGAGATTTTAGTATTTCTTAAATAATATTTAAAAATGTCATTTTATTTGTGAGAAAGTAATTTAATAAAGGAAATAGTAATAACCTGGCAACCATGTATCAATAAACATCAAACACACTTTACTCTCGAATTTTTTTGAAATATTAATTTGGCTTCAACTATTAAATTTATCAGCTCTTTATTTAATTTAAAGCAATAATCAAGTATAAAATCTTTTTCCATAATTATTTAGACAACAAATACCAAAAATTTATACAATGACACGTGTCAACAGAAAATCAAGAAAAAAAACTGTCGGACCATGTTTAATGTAGGGTTCCGCAGCAAAAGAGCGTATTTACATCCGTAAGCGCTATGAAGATACGCTATGATATATTTAAGGAGAGCAGTTTTTCGACAATTAGTTAAACATGGTACTCGTAGATCCAGTGTGGTCTTTCCCATTGAGGGACTATACCCAATTTATGAGCTTTTAAATGTGTCAGCCTTTAATAAAAGTTCTCAAGCATTTGTAAATTTAGCCAATAGTTTGAAAAAGCTGGTACTTATAAGTTACAGTCGGTTAAAGATGGTTCCTCAGTCGTGACTGTTAGTAAAATATTTGTTGATCTAATTTACAAATATTAACTCTTCTTGTTCACTCAGTTCACCGTAGGTGGAGACCAAAGTAAAATTTAGATGTTTTGGATATGTCTAGCGAAAGTAAAAGTACTCGAACAATTCAATGTAGAGTTTTTAAAACAAGCCATCCAAAAGTTACTATCCGTTAAATGATGGTCCCTCAATTGAAACAATATACGTACCATTCGCTTCGCTGCGTTATTTAGATGAAAAATAATGTTTAACCTTTAGTAATTTTTTTAACTAACGACTAAGTCACTAAACAATAATAAAATAGGTTGGGTTTTGTTATTAATAATAATCGAATTCCTGCGAAGAAATACTAGGAGCGAGGTGACCACACATCACGATATTTTTGAATATAAGTTGTTTTATTTTCGTATTTTTGTTTTGTTTAGTAGGTTAGTTTTAATTGTACATATTATTTTCTTGTAGATGTTAAGTATGTAAATATTTTCTTATGAACTACTGAATAATTATATATAACATATTACAAAAAACAAAAAAGTTTGTTTTACGACAACTTAGCTAAGATACCGGCCACCACATGCTGTAAGACTCATACTATTTTATTCTTGTAATTTTAAGTTATAAATAAATAAATGTTCCACAAAAATTATATAGAAAATATTTTTTCCGTTTTAGAAAAGTAATTTTCCGATAAACCAAATACATACATCAGGCTAGATATAAGCCATTTCGTTAAAACGCTACATAACTAATTACTTGTTTTAAAAAAGACTTTTAAACAATTTGAATTATTAAAAAAAAAAAATTAAAAGAAGCCGAACTTTGAAATAGTTAGGCAAGTTATTCTAGATTTTATTGAAGTCTCACTCGAGGAAGTAAACAATAATGAAGACAGCAATAACAGCAATTGTGAGGCTGCTAAAAAAAGGCTTGTTGCATTGTTCAAAATCGTTCATCTTCCTGAGACTAAGACAGATTATAAGGAAATTCCAAAACCCGATGATTCAAGTTACGATTTCACTGAAAAATAAATAAATGTTCCACAAAAATTATATAGAAAATATTTTTTCCGTTTTAGAAAAGTAATCTTCCGATAAACCAAATACATACATCAGGCTAGATACAAGCCATTTCGTTAAAACGCTACATAACTTTACTTGTTTTTAAAAAGACTTTTAAAACAATTAGAAATATGTAAAAAAAAAAAAAATTAAATGAAGCCGAACTTTGAAATAGGCAAGTTATTCTAGATTTTATTGAAGTCTCACTCGAGGAAGTAAACAATAATGACGACAGCAATAACAGCAATTGTGAGGCTGCTAAAAAAAGGCTTGTTGCATTGTTCAAAATCGTTCATCTTTCTGAGACTAAGACAGATAGTAAGGAAATTCCAAAACCCGATGATTCAAGTTACGATTTCACTGATAAATAAATAAATGTTTCACAAAAATTATATAGAAAATATTTTTTCCGTTTTAGAAAAGTAATCTTCCGATAAACCAAATACATACATCAGACTAGATACAAGCAATTTCGTTAAAATGCTACATAACTTTACTTGTTTTAAAAAAGACTTTTAAAACAATTTGAAATATTAAAAAAATAAAATTAAAAGAAGCCGAACTTTGAAATAGTTAGGCAAGTTATTCTAGATTTTATTGAAGTCTCACTCGAGGAAGTAAACAATAATGACGACAGCAATAACAGCAATTGTGAGGCTGCTAAAAATAGGATTGTTGCATTGTTCAAAATCGTTCATCTTCCTGAGACTAAGACAGATTGTAAGGAAACTCCAAAAGCCGATGATTCAAGTTACGATTTCACTGATAATTTTGAGTTTATATAATCAGTGGAAACCATAAAATTAAAAAATCTATCAAAAACAGTAATTTGTATTATTATCCTGTATTTATTCCAACTTTTAGAAGATTATTGTTTATATTACCCCTGTGGTCGAATTCACTTTGTAAAACTTTTAACTCCGTAAATAAAGTACCATCCTCGTCGGGAGGAGATATAGGGTTGTTTTAATACTTTGAAATATCTAATTTTTAAAACAAAAGTGAAACGGTATAGAGTTAATGAATTTTTAAAATTGCACACGTTTTATTTGGATGGGGAATTAAAACGAAATTATTAAAATACACCATACAACAAGGTAGGGTCGTGTAATGTAACAAGGGACGCTTGTACCTATGGACATGAATTATATATTGAAAAGTAGTTGCATTAAAATTAAAAAAATCTACAAAATGGATAGTATTTTTCCTTAAAACTTTTACTTTTTGGCGACATCATCACGTCGAGTGAAGTGTGAAGTTTTTTGCGTTCAAAAGTAAGTTTTTTGATGACTTCATGATTAATTTATATGTATACGAAATGCATGTATATACTCGTATTTCTTACAATAAACTTAATTAACACATCTGTAGCTAGTTACCTCATTCTAACCTATAAATGAAGATAATTCGTTTCTTTTTTTATATTGCTTTGGTTGTACCTTAGGACACGATTCTGTCTGCACCTCGAGACACGTACGGAGGTACAAACAATAATAAAATAATATACAAACAAGAAAGTAAGAGAGGAAGGAAAAAAGGAAGTTCTCGTATTTTAACGAATACACAGGAAAAGGAAGCGGTTTTGAAGCAAATGATGGAAAAAATAATAATGGAAAAGGGAATGGAAAAAGCTCTAATAATTCTCAGCCAAACCTAGACGCTCATATAGCAGTTAAAACGATGAAGGTTCCTGCAAAAAAGATATCAATTCTTCACTTGTAAATCCTGTAATAAAATAGATCTTAAAGAAAAGGTCCTACAATGCGGCTAATGCAAGTTTTATAACCACAAAAGATGTTGCTCTAAGAACTTTAAAGAAAATATTCCAGACCATGAAGATTCTGAGTTATTTATGTGTGCATTGTTTTAAATTGGATGACAATGATGATGAGTTCTCCGCTAAAGAAATATTTAAGTAAATATCTTGGATGATTTAGATCTCATTTGTATTAATAATTTAACTAAAATGTTCCTAATATTACCTAAGACTAATATTTGATTTTGTTGTAAATATAGCTGAAGATATTTTGTTACTTTGTTTCTATATTTTATAATATAATTTAATGGTGATTAAAAGAATTAGATAGAAATTATTGTCTTTTATTTTGTCCCAAGGTACAAGGCTGTCTAAAGGCACAAACAAGTTACGTACTTAAGGACAAAACACCATATTTAAAATTAATGCTCTCAAAAAAAAAACATGGCAACACTGAAGGCATAATAAAAAAATCCTATAATATAAGACCGTATGCCCTACGATATGAGATCTATACTATTTGGATACGTTGGGTAAATACAAGATAGGTCGTTTCAAAGTTGAGGTAATCGAAAATGTCCAAAGGTACGTTACGTACCCTATATTAAATAAAGTAACATCCATCAAGTCACGGCCCATAAAACATAAAATTGCCACGGTTCAATTGCAACAGAAAAATGTAAAAAGTCCAAGTGTAAGGTAGATGAACAAACATTTTCTGAAGATTCTAACTTTTGCAGATGATACTGCTCTTCTCCTCAGTGTTGATACCTGGAGTGAAGTTTATGAGTGTGCGCAATTGGGTTTTAACATTGTATCGGATTGGTTGCGCAGTAATGTGCTTACACTGAACACTGCAAAAACGAATTATGCTAATTTCTCTTTAAAACGTATTGCACCCGCCTTGCCGACCTCTTTTTCCATTGTAGCACATACTTGTTCTAGGTACATCACGACGTGTAACTGTACTCATCTTCTCAAAATAAATAGAACTCTATCTATTTATGAATTAAGAAAAATCAAGTGTAAAATGAAACTCACTCTTTGGCTCCTGGCTCTTGAATGCCAAACAACAGAAAAAATATTACTAGTCCAGGCGTAGATTCTGTGATATTTACTACTTCATCTTAACTCACACAAACTCATAACACACACATACACTTATCACAATCATCTCATATATACTAACAATACTAACACATTAATATAAGTGAATTATTTAATTTTGAAAATCGCCTGTATTCTCTGATATTATTAGTACGAGCACATAATACATATTTAATTGTTACTAATGTTATAAAAGGGTGAAGTCCTGGTGTCCCGAAACACAGGCCATTGAGCCTAGTTCAGGCACCAGTCTCCCACAATATAAATTTATGCCAATATTTTTAATTATTAATTATTATAAACTGTTTATGTAAGAAATTGTATATTGTGGAGAAAGAATAAATTATTATTATTACTCTATCTTTAATGATGATCCATCGTATATCGAAAACTGGAGAGGTGAGGGCAAAGAAAAATAATAGCATTTGATAAAAAACTTAAATTTATAAAAAAATTAAACTTATGTCCGCCCGTGTATGTCGATCATAAACTTTATGGGCAGCTTTATAGGTTTTATTAAAATAATACCCCTTAGACTGACGGGTAAAACCTACGATCTACCTAACAATTTTGAATTGAATTAGTCGATCTACGGGAAAAGCGCCAAAATTCTTTTCTTGCTGTTTACTGAACGGCTATAGTGAAATAGGTACATTTCTAATAATGAAGCGCATCCTAGGTAGAAAGGCAACGTAAGGCTGACAATTAATCTTCTCATTTGGTAACAGTTCACTTGTACCTTGTGCTACTTGTTTTATTAAACTAAAACGTAACTTTACGTTTTTGTAGCAGTACAGTAGCAGTACATTCATATTAAATAAGATAAGAATGTATAATCCTAAAATGTGTTTATATTTCACAAACTGTCCTGCACGCTGATTTATAATAAGATAAACTGTGTAACGATAATAAACGATTTATTAACATGCAGATAATACATTATTTTATGCAAGATATATGATATCTCGTGCCACCATCGTCTTGAAAATACAGTACATATCAAACTTTTTGAATTACGACTTTCGTGTGTCGTACACTATGTCTAGTAACACGATGGCTTTTATCGTTCGACATGTGAGCATAAAAATATCAACATAGGTACACCCATATTATGTAGTATATAATCGCGTAGGTTTGTGCTTAGTCTTCTAGTTTCTTCCACACGCATTTAACGGATAAAAAATAAGTTTATTTTAAATTTCAATGTTTTTGTGATAGTTACTGCTAAAATATTTACCTACTAAGTATTGCCCTCGAAATATCATGACATAACGCAAATGTGTATTATAGTACTTATGTATACTTGGTTAACGTTGTATGTAGTAAAGCATCCATAAATTTAAAGCTATTAATTTGTGCCACAAGATACAAGAAACTTAGCAACATGGATATGACATTGTTGGGAAAAGCTATTAGCAACTTTGTAAGTAATGTAATCATTTTTTGTTGGATTTACATATTTATTTAGCTTGAATATTTAAAAAAGGTTTTAACTAAACACCATTTGTTTTTGTAAGTCATTGATTGAACTAACCATAGTTATATATCTTCTTCAAAAACTGAGACAAATTAGATCATTAGTTCTAAACAATAATTTTTATTGTTATTTACGCTGGTAAAATTAATACATAAGTTTTCAGAAAAAACTTCATGAACAATTCACAATTGCTCAATTTATTCACAGTGTTCATAGGCAACAAATTTATAAATATATCATTATGTAGCTATCCGATGTCTTATTAAAATAGCTGCAACAGCTATTTCATCAAGCAACTATTACAGTCACACATAAGACCTTTTAGTGTGTAGATGTAATTTCTAAGTATTACAATCAGTAATGCTATTCTTATAAATAAATTTAACACTAAATGTTATGGGAAATTATTTCCAATTATATATATATTCAAACCCAAAAGTAAAACAGGAAAATAGTTGTCGTTATTGGTTTTATTTATATCCATACCTACATTTAATTTATTAATGAAATAGAAAAATATTAAATTGATTCTACACTTAATACAAAATACATAACTATATACTACTTTACTTTACTTTACTTTACTTTACATAGAACTAATAAAACAAACAAAAAAAAGTCACACGCCTTATGCTGTGGCCAAGAAGATTTATAACCACTACCCAGAAGTTACTAAGCAGGAGGCAAATTGTTTTTCTTTCCCAAAACTACGTCAGCAACACTCGGTTTGGCTGTTTGTTTCTGTTAAGACCTTTTGAAATGAATGACACAGTATATCGACATCAAAAGATCTGCATGACTGGATCAAATGCCACCTTATAAACTGGATAAAAACCAGTATTATTTGTCAAATTTAATTAAAAAAACTCAATATTTATTGTATATCTATAATCACGTAAATATCATATGCATCATTCGTAAAATTTTATTCACGTTGTAAAACCCAACAAAAATATTGCCAAATAATTAACAATTAATGACAGATAAAAGATATAATCACCATAATTGTTTAAATCACTAGGTAATTTGCACGCAACGTCACTAATTGTCACGATAGTATAAAAATAGTCAAAAACGCGATTCATATCAAATAATTAAATCTATTTCTAATTACCGCTTTAAGTTAATGCCTGTTGCCTTGTGAAACAATCAAATCATTCGCGTGTCTCAAGGAATATTATAGGAAAGTGCGGTACCGTACCACCCTTTACTCCCCACCCCTTACCTTAATGACACCCATCTATCTGTTCATTAATTTGCATATTACATTTTCACTCCTAGTGCTCTAGGGTAGTTTGAACCAAACCACAACCAGACGCTGTCATAGACACAATAAATTTAAAGAGCTAAAAAAAGACACCTATGTCTATTTAAGTTACTGAACACGCGAATGAAGTTTTCAGTCTCATTTTAATTCATGACAAAGTTAGGACCCAGGCGAAAAATTTGTGAATTTAAAGTGAAATTTGATTTAAAAAAAAATCAATTTTAAAACGTTGCTTGATATTTTATGAATAACCATGTTTGTTCACGGAATAAAACCAGGATCCAGCGAAGAAGAGGAAGAGGAAGATGTTATGGACATCCTTATGGTCAGAAATCGCAGGCAGAAATATACCTAACCAATTAATAGAAAATGAAGACAATATGTTATTGAAGTTCTCTATTTGTTTTCCAGAAAAGACGAGAAGAATGCGAGCGCAAGGCCAGAAGAGGGGAAATGGACCCCAGGCTGGAGTTCACCTTCCAGCTGTTAATAGATGGTACAGGGCTGCCTCGCCACGCAATAATGGATCATGTGTTTGAAGGAAATATGGTACCTATACTCAAAAACTGTCTAACATTTTTAGTTAGTGCCAAAAGCAACTTATTTTACCTATTTTCTTTTGTAGCTGGACGATATCAACCAACTTTTCTTACCTCATATGAGGAATAAGCTTCTCTGGTACTATCAAGATGTAGAAGAAATTGAGCAGAAACCTATACCAGAAGGAACCAAGCCTCGACAACAGGGCCAAGGGAAGCAACCACCTCCTATAGTTACGTGGAAAAAGAAACTATTTTTATCAGACGGATGGGACGTCAGATTTACTGGTGTTTGTATATATATGTTCCGAATAAACGTGAGTAAGCAGTTACCTGAAGAAGGATTTCATAAAGATCTGTAAGTGTTTAAATATTTATCAGAAAAAAAATTGTGAATACTTCCGCGAACTCCTCACGCTAAACAGGCGGATGAGTACGGGAGCGCTGTTCCGTGCCCAGCCAACGCCATTAATAAGTGAAAAAAACTCCCGAGAGTGTCAAAATCCTCAAGAACCGCCTCTACGGGGCTCACCTTCATATATATTTCTATAGCTTGCTGCAGCTTTATTTCAGTATTTCATTCATAGTTCAGGTAGAGAAGAAGAGATATAACAGCCCCTCGGCTTCGAAATCCTTAGCTTCAAACTCTAGTCTAAGTCTGATGAGTAAAAAAATCCACTTACGAGTAGTACCAACAAAATAATATGTAACTATAGTATTTATTTTATACATTTACCGTTTTATTGTTTTTCTGCAGATTTTGTGGCATTTTAAATGCTCAGCAAGTAGGGCTTGTGACTGCCATAGAACGTGTGATGGAACATGTGTACATGAATGCTCTTGCGCATCCTAGCAGCGACGGTGATGAAGATGAAACTAGATTCCCTATTGTGAAGAACCAACTCCTACCCGGCTTAAGATCATTCTGCAGTGCTTTAAAAGGTTTGTTTACAGCAAATCTAACAGCAGTCTATTGTAGCTTGAGGTATAGATAAAATATTACACCAGTAGTCACGTATTTATCGTGGTTACAAAGTAACACTTGGAAAAGTCATGACCATGTGTATATAGAATTAAACGCAAAAAAAAAGTATAGTCGCAACAATAAAAGGAACTTAAATAATTAAGTAAAGATTCACATTAAGCATTGTATTCTATAATAATATTTTTTTGTCAGTATGTGAAGATGTATGCAATCAAGTGAACTTATTTGATGATGGTCAAGCACTCATGACCGAACTTCAAGATCATAGTCAATTAAAAGATATGGCAAAAAATCCCACAACTATCACAATGTTAGAGGAACGTGTAAATGAATGGATCAAAAAAGTCATGGAGGTAATTTGGTTTATGCATAAGAATATATTTATAAATTGATATATTTATTTAGGAAATATTTATTTTAATAAATACTTTAAATACGTCTGAACTGCATGTATGTTATTTATTTTAAAAAAGGAATCTGATGTTCTATTTACAGGCTTTACCTATAAATGTAATAGATAAATAATTCTGATTATGCTCCTTTTTAAAGGTATAACAACTAATATTTGCGTAATCAAGTGATTTATTGTAATTATTCACAACAGAGAGTCGTCATATTTTGAAAGCTTTTATCAAATCATCTAGTATAAAAATCATACATATTTTTGACTTATCGTTTGCACTTTTCAGATTCTTAGTGAGAGTGAACAATTAAGACGTGAGGTGGACTCTAGTGGACCTCAAGACGAGTTAGAATATTGGAAGAAAAGAGGGGCACAGTTCTCACAACTTGTCTCTTATTTACAGGTACGAGAATAATAATCGTAGTTTTACAGAATGGACTTAATACACATGTAACACATTTGCAATGCTTAGTGTCTAATATATAATAATATAATATAATATAATATAATATAATATAATATAATATAATATAATATAATATAATATAATATAATATAATATAATATAATATAATATAATATAATATAATATAATATAATATAATATAATATAATATAATATAATATAATATAATATAATATAATATAATATAATATAATATAATATAATATAATATAATATAATATAATAATATTACGCAAAAACCGCGCCTTGACGTGGAGTTGCGGACAACAGCCCGCCATACCATACCATACCATATAATAATATTCTACCACATTCACACAGCACCATCTAGTCCCAAATTAAGCAATTACATTTGCTTGTGTTGGGTACTAAACAACTGGTATACTACTTAAATACATTTTTTTTTTGTAAATACATACATATTATAGATAAATTACACCCAAACACAGAATAAACCTTTATGATCATCACACAAAGATTTGTCCTGGGTGGGGATCGAACCCACGACCTCCGGTCTAGCAGTCAGGGTCACTAACCACTAGACCAACAGGGCAGTCTAATCTTTATATATATTATTCTTCTGTACGTGTTTTGACAGTGAACTCCTCCTAAACGGCTGAACCGATTTGAATGAATTTTTGTATATGTGTTCAAGAGGATTCGAGGATGGTTTAGGTTCACAAATAAACCCAGCAGATGGCGCTGCAATCGATTGGTATATCATGCAGGACAACGTCTGTTGGGTCCGCTAGTATTATATAATATAATATCAGATTTTCACGAAAAAAATACCCCTAATTATACCCACTTATAGTTTGTGACGTTTATTACCTTAGATATTTGTTACTCTTTCACGAAATATTACTGATTAGATTTTCATGAAACTTCATAATATTTTATAATATAATATTGCATAAGTATCAGAATAACAATTAAGTTATATTTTATTAAAAAAAAAAAAAATATGTGAAACGCTCTCAGCTCTCTAGATGGCAAAGAGAAGACCCGAGCCCAGCAGTGGGATATCAATGTGTTGCTGATGATGATTATGATTAATCAAACCCTTATTTTTTCGATTTGTTAGTCGGAAAAAATAAAGGCTATTTTGGTTTGCACTACATCATTTAGACAAATAGTTTAAAAGTTATAGTCATTCACTTCATAATATACAGGTACATAGTTGACTATTACAATATTGTTTGAACTACAGGATAACGAAGTACAACTCACATTGACATGCTTACAAATCGCAAATTCTAAAGTTATCAGAATATGGAGAGAGACAGATCATAAAATCACCTTCTGCTACAATGAAGCTAAGGACAATGCGAAATTTATTCAAGCCATGGAGAAGTGTTGTCATTCTTTATATTTAGACGATCCGGTGAAGATAAAAGATTCAATACTGAGTTTATTACAAACTGTAAGGCTGATTCATAGCGTGTCTCAGTTCTACAATACCTCGGAAAGAATATCTTCTTTGATGGTCAAAGTAAGTCTAATATTAAGTGACCTGCTACTCCTCACAAAAAAATATTTTTAACTTGTTTTAAATAATATGAGTGTTCATCAGTACATGGTGAATTACCGCGGCTGCGTCGCTTTACTATGTATAAAGTTATTTTTTATGAATTTTTTAGAAACTAAATGTTTGTTTAGTGTATTTTGGATAATAATAATTGCAATATGAACAAAGTAACACGCAGTTTTGCTTAATTAAAGCGAGGCCTCGATACTATTGCATTGAAACATCACTTTTAATGCGAATTTGAACACTTGATAACTAATAATTATAATTTGTTAATAAACTTTTAAATTGTGATTTCATTTCTTAGAGTTTTCCGATGTTTACTTTTATTTTATCAGGTTGACCATTTAACACTATAAACTTACTAGTACTGAAATACAAATCAATATTACTGTTTTTTTACAGATTTTTAAACATGAAATATAGAAATTTCTACATATAGAGATATTTTATCCGCAGCAGTACTAGGGTAACATAAACGGGGTGATACTATTAGCAATCGCGTAGTTATACTCGTACCAGTTAAAATAAAACAACTATTATTAGAACAAAATATGAATTTTTGTTAACAATTTCATCTCTACGCATACCGGAATGGGTTTGCCATCCGCATACTAGCAGCTCAGATGCCGTGGCATCTCGGAAGCCTTCCTATCTATCTCGTTTGAGGCTGCGTAGAGCCATGCATAACGATACATATCAAATTCGAATTTTCTGCTTTGCTGCTTGCTTCTTTGAAATCTGTTGGAAATTTTGCAGGACTCTAGATTAAAAATAGTGATTTTATCATTTCATACTTGATTTTATTTTACGCTGTATTGATACGCGAGACAGTGTTGTTATACCCTGTTTCAACCCTTTAGGAGTTGAATTTTGAAAAAATATTTTTTTAGTGGATACTTACACATTATGAACAATACACCTCCAAATTTCATGTCTCTAGGACCAGCGGTTTAAGCTGTGCGTTGATTAATAAGTCAGTCAGTATCAGTCAGGACTTTGAATATTAATAGCTATGTATAGATAAATTTCTACATATAGAGATATTTTATCCGCAGCAGTACCAGGGTAACATAAACGGGGATATACTATTAAATTCGCGTAGTTATACCAGTTAAAATAAAACACCTTTTTGAATTTAATTATTAGAACCAAAAAACAACAATTTCAATCAATTAATTATATTATCAGGTAATGTGCGTGTGCGATTACATTACATTACTAATATCTTTTGTCAAAATAATGCATAAACAATGTAATTTTTTCACAGATAACAAATCAAATGATAGAAACCTGCAAGCAGTATATAACCTGTCGGTTCAAAGAGACAATTTGGTCTCAAGACAGGTCTATTGTAAGAGACAAATTGATACACTGCATTAATCTAAACAAGACGTACAGAGAAACATATTTGTTTGTCAAAAATCAGCCGTTTCTTCCCAACACAGAACAGTTTAGCTTCTCGGAGAACTATGTGTTTGGCAAATTTGATACTTTTTGTAAAAGATTGAACAAAATAATAGCTATGTTTGATCTAATGGATGATTACAATCATTTGTTTGAAAAAAGAATGGAAGGTCTACTGCTGGGAGAAGGTAAGTCGATTTTAAATTTTATTTTCATTTTTGTTTTAAAATAAAATAAGATGGTATACAAACAATTAAAATCTGATTACGTCTCTATTTATATTCAAATGTTATTATTGTATAAAGTATTGTAATTATTAATAAAAACTTTTCAATTATATTAGTAGATTTCTAATTCTATTCACCCACCGTTTCGATCCGTTTTCCATTCAACTAATTATAATAAAAAGCAATGCTAAAATTTCGAAAAATAAATGTATTTTAATTGATTTAAGGGTTAAATAGGTGTAACTACATATATCTCTTCCAAAGGGATTAAGTCAAATTTAATATTTAAAGAGCCAGTTAACAGTTTGATTAGTATTTTATATTTGAAATGGGAACTCACGCGATTGTCTTTTAGGTTATTTACATACCTTATGATGCTTGACGTTTCGACCAGGTTACACAGGCCGTGGTCACCACAAGCTGACTGTCGCGTCGGTCGGGCAGCCGGTTTAAACCGAGCGTGAAGCGGGGAGCCGTAAATTCCCGTTTAAAAACAAAAAATATTATCATACAACGCGAAAGTTTAAAAGTAAAAAATAAAGTTTGATTAGTATGATCTGGTGCATTTAAAATCAGTTAATTGGATGCAGATATTTATTCAAGTTTAGTAACGCATTTGACGCAAGAAAAATGTATAAACGAATACGCAACGAGGTTTCATCCGCATCTGTACCAGGGGAACATGATTCAAACAGAGATACCCGTTTATTAATACTTCAAGCCAACGACATAGCGAATTACTTTATTTTGTTTTTATTAATAATACCAACAAATTAATTGAATATCTTTGTTTATATATATATCAGATAGTGTCTTTGTTAGCTATTTTAGTCACTTGGGCATGTCAGCTAGGCTCA
Organism: Laspeyria flexula; assembly: GCA_905147015.1. Classification (NCBI taxonomy): domain Eukaryota; kingdom Metazoa; phylum Arthropoda; class Insecta; order Lepidoptera; family Erebidae; genus Laspeyria; species Laspeyria flexula. The sequence goes on along the minus strand of LR989949.1, from coordinate 5,316,305 downwards.
GTTAACTATACGCAGCAGCAGTCTTCATAGCTGAATTCGGCATGGAGGACATTATTATTATTTATATTTACTGTCTTCGTTGTATCATGTACACTTGTACAAGTTTATACATGGGGATACACGTCCAACAAGCAGACACTCTTAGATAAATTTAATTTAAAATATATAATAATTATATAGATGTAATATCTATGTTCAAGACTTGGAGGAGGCCATGCACACATTTGAAGAAGCAAAAAAAGCTGTGACGACATGTCAGTATGACTACCTGGACTACAGAAACAATGAGTTTGATAAAGATTATCACATATTTGAAGATAAAACAAATGCTCTCAGAGAATCTATAGGCAACACCATTGAGGACAATTTTGCTACTGTATGGGAAACGCCACAGGGCATAAAGTTCTTAACCAGGTTTGAGAAGGTACGCTTCTACTAATAGAAAGCGGGGAACACTAAATCCTTTAATCCTTTTTACAATTTTTATTCTTATGCTAGTGAGGATTGAGAGAGAGAATTTTTTGTTTTTCCTCTATTTATTCTTGATAGTAGAATTTAGAAATTGATAGATTCATGTTTTTAGGTGAGCTTGAAAATTCAAATAACGAAGTTAAGCGAGAAATATGACAGGGTATTGAGATACTGCGAGAAAGAAGTAGACAAGATCACGAAAATGTTCAAGAGACAAAGAGAGGATCCTCCATTACCTCGGAACTACTCGCCTGTCGCCGGTAACTACTTGCTTATTAACACTAACATATAAATCACATTGGTATGTTGTTTCATCAATATGAATGTATTTTTGTCAAAAAATGTTTTATAGTTAGAGTAGAGGTTATGCGGGGCTTCACTTTCGTCGTTCTTTGTTTGGCCACTGCTCAGCTCCTAGTGGCTATAGCGTGATGTTATGTAGCTTTAGCCTTCCTCGATAAATGGGCTACCCAACACAATTTTTTAATTTTTTTATTATTTGTTGTTCAAATTATTTTGGTTGTTCTGAGTATATCGCGTTCAACTCAAACAAACTCTTCAGCTTTATATCACATATAGATGTGTAAGCAATCTTAGTATCTATGTTAATTATGCTCATATGTTAAATTTTCTCTATTTTGCAATATTTGCAAATTTGCAATATTGCAAAATAAATACTTTACTTAATACTACTTTACATAAATACTTTTTTCTTCGGTGCGTAAAATATTTATATTTGTTCCTTCTTGTCAAGATAGGTCTATATAGTAAAACTCAATGCCTAGATAAAACACTAGGTTATCAGGGCCACATAAAATGTAAGATATCTTGAACATTAATATAATTTTGTATCTCCAAGAAATAAGCTACCTTACTACGTCTATTTTCAAGCAAATTGGTTTCTAATTTTGCTTATCTCGTAGTATTTACTTACCATATTTTTCTAATGAGCAATTACATTAATCTTGTTTGCGACGTTTATATAATTTTGAGCAAAAATAAGACACAAAGTATTTGTAACATATTAAAACAAAAAATCAGTGTATTGACGGATTAAGAATACATAAAGTCAACACCCCATATCAACCCGTGAGTATCGTAAAAGGCGAGTAAGGGAAAAAACTTAAAGTTTAAGGCTTAAACAGATAGCACTGTGAGAAAATGAAAATCGAAACATACCCTATATCAACCCGTCTGGCCAGCGTGGTATAGTAGACTAAATTCCCTCCAAAATATTAGGAGGTGACCCGTGCCCAGGAGTGGGACGTTTATGGGTTGAAATGATGATGATGACGAAAAAAAATTACGTTATTGTTTCTGTCTAAATGTGCCTTGTGTGACTTACAGGTCGTATAAAATGGTCACGTTGCCTAATGCACAATATGACTGAGACGGTGGAGAGCGTGTGTGCCCATCCAGTGCTCAAAGCATTGCCTGCGTCTGCAGACATGATGAGGAAATATAGCAATACTAGGTCTTTGATACACAACTACGAGGAGTCCATGAAAGCTGTGTGGATGAATCAAAACGTAAGTTTATAGTATTTTTAGGTTCCTCAAAAGGAAAAAGCGTAATCCTTATGGGATCACTCCGTTATCCGTCTGTCTGTCTATCCATCTGTCAAGAATGCGTAAACGCATAAAGCTGAAATTAATACCAAATTGGGTCTACAATCCCTTTGCGCAATAAAAAAAATCTAAGTAAATGTCATCAAACTCAAAAGATATACAGCCGTTTTCATGCTTTTTTAACCTATAGGGTAGGTACTTCCCGTTGAACTAGAATCATGAAATATGGCAGGAAGCAATATCAAGTTGCACATGAAAAAGAACAATCCGAAAACCGTAGTCGTGTAGTTCTATCACTGAATTATTAGTACTTTGGAAGGGGTATACAATGATAAGCTTAAAAAAAATGAGAACGTATGAGAGTTTATTCCGGACTGACGTTACATAAAGATAGTGCTCCTAACTACCTTTTCGTGAATAATCTTCAAATTCTGAACAGAATATTAATGGTCTAAGATCCCATTAAGGAATATACACTTATACACGTATGTGATAATAAAAAATTTTGGGTAAGTATGGGAACCCAGGGAAATTAAGAATAAAATATTATCTGGGCGCGATTTAACTAGGCAACCTATTTGCAATAAGTCAATGTGAATATTATCTATCACTTATTTCTTATCACTAATAAATAACAGATGAGGTATTTATTCTTTAATGGGATCTTGTACTATAATTTATCCATTATCATTCAAGTGACGTTATACCACACCTTCGTGTCAACTGCCGATGAACATAATCATGAATGTTATATATAGTTCTCTCTAGCAACTATTGGAAGACAAATGCACTTTGTAATGTTTGCAACAGGTACCTTCGGTCTTTTAGGTCCAGTTCCTGTTACGTCCAGTGTATTTTGACATTCCTATTACGTATCACTGATGGACATATTACAATTATCACAACTTCACCATCTTTTGGAGGGCTTGTTACATTTTTACCTATACAGCACCAACTTTTTCTAATATTATAACCATCATCATCATCATCTCAGCCTATTGCAGTCCAGTGCTGGACATAGGCCTCTCCCGAAAAAAACAAACCATATTCTATTTGATTTTCAGCAACATTTTAAATGTTTTATACAAGTATGTTTATGTGCTCAAAGAAAATAAAGTTTAATAAACGATTTGTAAGTCTACGTAATACTTACATAATTATAATACAGATTTAATACATAGTCTAAATCATTATTTTTTGTTTGTATATTAAGTATGATTAACCTAAAAAAAATATATTTTATTATTAAATATGCAAGTAAAATAATTAACAGTACGATGTTTTATATAGACTTTTAATAAAACGAATATTAAGTTTTACTAATAAACTGTAGGGATATTTTAGGCACATTGTGGTGAAGTTCTTTAAAAAACATACTGTCCCGTTCCCACGCATTCAATATTCACGCTTCCTATCTCTTTTACGCAATGTTGGAAGCTTGAATCGTTTAATATTCGATATCTTTCTCGCCGTGGTACCCTAGTACCGGTGCGGGTAAAACTTTCTTCAGCTGCCTTTATTTTCAACCATTCATTCATTCCTTTGTAAAAAGATAATGTCAATTCAGTATGTATTTATTTGTTTTTATTGTGTCGTATTGATTATTTATCATATTTATTGTATGTACCGATGTTTCACAGATAAATAATTATGATTATGAGAAAAGGAAAATTTGAAACAAATCCTATATCAACCTGTCTGGCCAGTGTGGTATAGTAGGCTAAATTCCCTCCACATTCTTTGTAGGATACCCGTGCCCAGCAGTGTGAAATTTATGGGATGTAATGATGATGATCCCACTTATCTATGAAAAGTAAACTAATGGATAAGTACGAAGTAAGCTAACGGATATTTTATGTAATTTTGTGCAAATTACGTCATTCAATTATAGTGGAATGTCCGAATACTTAATTTAAAACCCAATTTAGTTAATTTTATGATTGTAACTATATTATTTGATTTGTTGACATTTTACAATTATATTAAATTCATATATGTATTTAAGTAGTATATCAGTTGTTTAGTACCCATAACACAAGCAATTATAATTGCTTACTTTGGGACTAGATGGCGCTGTGTGAATGTGGTAGAATATTATTATTATTATAATGTTTACAACATAAAATACATTTTAATTTGTAATTAAATGTGACAATTGAAATTAAATTATCTTATTTTTCAATTAATGGAAATTAAGCCAATATTTAAGGATAAGATAAGATTATTAATTTAAGTCATCAATAATAATTATAATTTACTTTAAAAGGTAAAATATATAATTTACTTTAAAAAGGTCACTGGGTCGGGCTGGATGCGGAAGGCGGAGGACAGAGTGTTATGGCGCGTGTTAGGAGATGCCTATTTCCAGCAGAAGACTGCAATAGGCTGAAATGATGATGACGATGATGATGACTTTAAAAGCATAAAAATGCTATAATTTAGATTATGTATATAAATGCATTGATGTTGTTAGATGTATTAAAAAGTCGAGAACTGCCGAACCGATTTGATAATTTTTAAATTCCAAAAATAAACATCAAAGAAAAACAAAATACATACAGTCGAACATATAACCTCCTCCTTTTTTGAAGTCGTTTAAAAAAGATTTCAATATAAAATTAAAAGTCAGTACCAAAAACTAGTGCCATTCGTCATATAATATAGTGGAAATTTTCAGCTTCGAATGTTTCGTATTTAAGCAGATATAAACTAAAATCCAAACATCACAAAATCCAAAAATCAACAACAAATCAACACATCCTTTCAAAAAATTTAGAAAAATAGATAAATTAAATGAGTTTTCGTGGTCGCGTGGGTTCTATTCCCACCCAGGTCAAATCTTTGTGTCATGAGCATATTTGTTTGTTCTGTGTCTGGGTGTAATTGATGTAGGTATATCATGTTTGTATTAACAAAAATATAATGTATTTAAGTAGTATATCAGTTGTTTAGTACCTACAACATAAGCAATTCATCATCATCATGATGATGAATTGCTAACACAAGCAATTATAATTGCTTTATTTGGGACTAGATGGCGCTGTGTGAATGTGGTAAAATATTAAAAAAAAGACACGCAACTGATTTTCATCCGCACGTATACTAGGCTCACATAAATCATAAAAGTAGTTACGCGGCTATCTATTAACTCTCCAGTTGTGAACTTGTGACGTCGAAGGCACGGCTGAAATATCGATTCTACCAATGATATTGTATGTAATATCATTGGATTCTACACAGTAAGTCATCACACTTACCTAAAATATTTAGGTTCCTAAACTTCTTAATGATAGATGATTAAAAAACCGACATAATTTCTTAGTTTTAAAAATTAAAAGCTGTGGAAACTTAAATTATTTATTTCATTTTAATCGTATTATCGTATCTTATATTATACCAATTAATGCTCTTTGTTTTTATAATACCTAAAAAAGAGCTTTTTAGTAAAAAGAAAGTATCTTTAAACAATAAATGTTATTGACTGTCTATTAATGCCGCTACGTCGTAGAGTCATCTCGTAGACAGCTACGACGTAGCAATGTTGGTGTGTAGTTTCAATAAACCTGATTTTGAATTTTTAATTGTATCATATTTTTAGAGCATTAAAGTAACATAAAATTCATTTCCGATTACATAAATCAATTTAATGTACACTATACTTAAACTTTAGTATTTCTTACTATACTACTTAATTTAAAAATAAACATGTTTTAAATAATTTTTGTAGTTACAACACAACTATATAAAAAATATTTTAAGGCCTAGTCAAAAAATAATTAACAAAATTAATGATAATGGTTTGGTCAACATTACTTGCAAAACCACAGTCCATTTATTATTATTTCGATAAATATTCATTCAACGCGAAGACGTCGGTAAAAGTCACAACCGGTTTTTGTCCGCATGTATACCAGGGCGACAGCACGTTGAAAGAGATACCACGTACGTTACGAGTCTTCTCTTTCTACACTGTCGTGTACTCATCTTGTAGTAACTAAGGGCGGAGTTTAGTTGGGCACCGCCTACAACAACACCGCTACGACTATAAAGGCGCGATTTTCACTCTCATAACATCATACTCCTTTCACTCTTTGCTATCCTGTTACTCATTCAACCAAAATGTCTTTCACTTCTCCACAATCTTTCTTTCAATCGAATTGAACGATTGATGGTGATGAGCTTTTAAAAATTTAAACCACACTATTATTGATTAAATTTAGTTTAAAATATTGTATATACTGGGTGGCGCAAAAGTAGTGGCACTAAAGAAAATGCTTTTTTTTTTTTTATTATACATTTTCTGTCATTCTGTTGTTGAAAATTGTGTAGTGAACAAATGTAAAATACACTGAAAATAAACATGGACCGTTTTACTCCCCAAGAACGTGGAATATCAGTGATAAGAACACAACGTGAATTTCGTCGACGATTTCCCCACCGTCCGGCACCGATTGGTCGCACAATTCGACGCTTTGCCACACACCCACTAAAAGTTACTGTATGGTGTGGCATCTGTGTTGACAGAGTGATCGGACCCTATTTTTTCGAAGACGCTGGAGGCAATGCGATAACTGTCACTGGAGAACGCTACAGAACCATGTTACGTGAGTTTTTGATACCCAGTTTGGACGAATTGGGGCTGGAGCACATCTGGTTTCAACAAGACGGCGCTACGGCACACACAGCGCGCGACACTATGGACTTAGTGAGGGACGCTTTTCCAGGCCGAGTTATCTCTCGTTTTGGCGATTTGCCTTGGCCTGCAAGATCACCCGATCTGACCAGTCCAGACTTTTTTCTTTGGGGTTTTTTGAAATCTCGGGTGTATGTGAACAAGCCACAGACTCTCGCAGCTCTAAAAGAAAACATTCGTCAAGAAATAACGAACATATCGCAGGAAGTGTTACGGCAAGTTATGCAAAATGTCATAAATAGGGCTCAAATGTGTATCAACTCTGGAGGTCACCATTTAAAAGACATCATCTTTAAATCCTAATGGTACGAAATTTAATGGCACAAATATACATTTAAAAAAATCTAAATCTAGTTTTCTAATTTAGAAAAAATGTTATAGCTGAACCAAATAGGGTCTTTACTTTTGCGCCACCCGTTATTTAGGAAGTTATTATGTAATTTAGATATAAATCATTAATAAATAATAATAAGGTAAATAAATACCTTACCTTAGAAATAAAGAAAAAAACACACTAATCTTTCATCTTTCCTGACTATGTGAAGGAAATAAATGAGATTTGGTATTTAATTATTTTGATAAATGATAACAAGGTCGGTCTACAAAAAACGAATAAAATAAATCTTGTTAACTTTGCGTTGATTCTAAAGTAAGGTTAATGGATTTATTATTATATTTATACAAAGTAATACATATTAACTGATATTATAGCCGGAGTACCATTTGACTAGCTAATATAGACAACGTGAAGATACACGTAATTATGTAGAAAATAATTTAATTTTATAGGTACGTATAAATTTCTAATGAGCATAGACCAATATAATTAATGAAGGGAATTTGTTTTAATAGTTTTGTTTCCGTAGTAATTATGTTGAATTTAACAGTATTATATATAATTATATCATTACGAAGACAAAACGCCCATGTAGCGTATTGTCAAAGACTTTTTACGGGTATTGGTTTTCGCGCGTAGGTATATTGTATGTAAATTTCTTTATTCCCACGTTTCTTCAAAAAGGCTGGATGAATTTCGACAATTAAGGTATCGTTAGATTCTTCTCATAAACACAAGTGTCCTTAGATAGGTATTAATAAAAAAATAACAAAACGGCGGACATGGTGGACCAATCTATTAACTAATCGTATCGAGTAGGGTATCAAAATAAAGATAATCAAATGGATATTACAAATAAATATATATGTAATATCAATTAAATTGAAATACATAACATAATAACATATGTTATGTATTTTAATTTAATCAGGAATAATAATTACAACAATTTAGTGCGTTGCTTCTCTGTTAATTTTTTGCAGTCGGGTTATTATAATTTTTTAATTATTTCCTTGTTATTCTATCATTATATTATGTTTGTAACGTGTGAAGCCGAGGCGGGCATAAATAGTAAAACACATTTTTCAGGTATTTCGAAAATATTCACGTAAAATAAAATAATATGGTGGTACGAAGTAGGGTTTACATTTAGTACATTTAGTTTATTATAAGATATAAAAATATTATTTTATGTACACGAAAACAACTGAAGTATTAAACTATTCATTTATGCTGGCAGTGTTCTACAGGGTTTTTATATTAATTGCAATTAAAGAAGTATTAGCCGTAAGACACGCAACAGATTTTCATCCGCACGTATACTAGGCTCACATAAATCATCGAAGTAGTTATGCGGCTATCTTTTTACTCTTCAGTTGTGACGTCGAAATCACGTCTGAAGTATCGATTCTTAAGGCATCATACTTACGTTAAATATTAAGGTAGACTTCTTATATTAATGATAGAGGATTTAAAAAAAAGAAATAATTTCGTGGTTCAAAAAATTAAAAGGAATTAAAGACTATTTCGCTGTGAAAACCTAAATTATGTATTTCATTTTTATCGCATTGTTTAAATGTTTAGCTTCAAAGTTATATATATCTCTATATCTATATCTTATTTTTTTTTTTTTTCCACGACAGTGGTAAACAGACATACGGTCCGCCTAATGGTAAGCGATTACCGTAGCCTATGCCTGCAACACCATATTATATCAATGTATACTCTTTTTTTATAATACCTAAAGTATGTTCTCTGAAATTCTACAACAATTTGTATGTGAGCTTTTTATTAAAAAAAAAGTATGTTTTAACATTATAAATGTTATTGACTCTCTATTAACGCCGCTACGTCGGCGTCGTAGAGCCATCTCGTAGACAGCTACGACGTAGCAATGTTGGTGTGTGTTTCAGTAAACCTGATTTTGAAATTTTAATTGCATCATACTTTTCATAATTAATTTAATGTAGATTTATATAAATTAATTAAATGTATAAACTTTAAAATTTCTGATTACAATAACTACTTAATTTAATAATAAACATATTTTAAATTAATAATAATATAGTTTAAAGTTTCAACTTATAAAATATATTTTAAGGCCTCGTCATAAAATAATTTGCAAAATTAATGTTAATACTTTACTCAACATTACTTGCAAAACCCCTGTCTATTTATTATTATTTCGATAAATATTTTTTTCGACGCGAAGACGTCGTAAAAGACACAACATGTTTTTGTCCGCATGTATACCAGGGCGACAGTATGTTGCAAGAGATGTCACGAACGGTACGAAGATCTCTTTCTGAGAACTGTCGCTCGTGTACTCGTATACCAAAATACCAATTTTATTGATCTCGTAGTAAGGGCGGAGCTTAGTAGGGCACCGCCTACAACACAAGTGTGATTTTCACCCCGACTCTTTTAACTCTTTTAACTCCTTTAACTCTTTGCTATCCTGGTACTTATTCAACCAAGGTGACTTTCAACTCTTCAAAATCTTCATTCAATCGAGCTGACCGATGATGATCGCTCAGCTCGATTATCACTTAGTTCTTCTGCTTCTACTGCTGCTGAACGTGCGCGCTTGCTTGCTGTAGGCGAAAGGGAATCTGGTCAATGGCTTCCCTTCGCCCAACGTAGACACAATGTTGGACGACACAATATTTCGTCTTGCCACTTGTCTTCGTTTAGGTGCACCGTGTGTTTCTGCACATCATTGTGACTATGGGGAAGCCGTCAATAGCCTTGGTTACCATGTAATGTGTACCAGTGATGCTGAATACTAAGATGCCTGGGGTTTTTTATAGTTTAATTTTGCATTTTGGTTTCTTTTTTTTTGCAATTAATAGTTTAATTTAATTAATTTCATTATTATAAAAAGGCATAAAATAAATTCAATTAATGGACACAATGTACACTCATACTCGAACAGTGATAAACTCGTGGCAGTGGAACTATATCTATTCCTATCAACTAAGTATTTTTATTCTATACTTTTTCCATAGGATTTTTTCTTTTTATATACCACGACGGTGGCAAACAGACGTACGGTCCGCCTGATGGTAAGCGGTTACCGTAGCCTATGGGCGCCTGCAACACCAGGGCAATCGATAATAATATCAATAATTACTCATAATCGATCGCTCGCTCTGGCGGAAATTAGGTGAGGCCTACCCCCAGTAGGGGATGTAATTGGGCTGATATGATAATGATGAAGTAATTGGAAATCTCTTAGAAACTCTTTTCGAACCTACGCAGCTACGGCTGATATCATGATCATGATTATTATACCTAATAGGTATATCGGAATCCAAATAAATGGAATTTTAATGATTTTTCTGTAATTATCACTACATATTAAAACCAAAGTCCTCTGCCGCCTCAAAAACTATTGATTTTCATGTGGTTTTCATCAATATATGTGAATTTTATTATCTATATACCATGCGGGCGAAGGCGCGAGTGGAAGCTAGTATATAAATAAATCAATCTTGCATAATAATAATCATAGTACATTTTTATAAATAATACTTGACTGTATTTGATACCATTTGCATATTGCTTCATTCATCAGCAACCCATTTATGTTTCACTGCTGGGCTCGGGTCTTCTCTCCTCTATCTAGAGAACTGAGAGGGTTAAGGCCATAATCCACACACGGTTGGTGGATCAGACATACACTTAGAATTTCTTCTAAGGTATGTGGGTTTCGTCACGATGTTTTCCTTCACCGTTAGCAGATGGTAAGTCACATGACTAGTACATATAAATTCCACAAATGAAATTGACATTGGTGCTGCTGGTCGGAATCGAAATCGGACCGCGTGTTTAGCACGTCACTTATTCACTCAGCCACCATCGTTTTTTTCTTCATTAACTTATACATCGTTATAAACTTTTCGAAATGTAAGCTGGAATATTATTCTAGTTATAAAGGTTGGCAATAGTAAAGGTTACAGTACCAGGATATTATGAATGAATAGGAGTAATTTCGCTACTACGTGTCATGTTATACATTATTATTATTATACATATTTGGGCGGCAAAACTCATTGAATATGAAATGTAAGCTGTATCTATCATCATCTATGGTTATAAAATTATAAATAATTAGAACACTAATCGTGTAGACATAAGATTTATATAATGTAAATAATATTATGTAAATAATATTATGTAATATTTATAAGTTGGAATGAAAATCATTCAACCATCGCTCGTTGTTTCGGAAATAAGGTGAGGCTTATGTCCAGCAGTGGACGTCATTGGGCTGGTACGATGATGATGATGATGAAAACCAAATTTCCTCGCTTAGCTACAGTAGATAGAATTAAACAAAGCGTATAGAAATTACTTATTATTTCGCCACATTATAATTGGAACGGATATCGCACTGTAAATGGAAAACAGATATAAAAGATAATTATGAATGATTTGTCTCTTGAGAACTTTTTTACTTCCACAAATTTTAAGGTTCCAAATTAATATTAAAAGTAATAAAGATCATAAGATCCAGAAACAGTTATTTTATTTTTGGTTGTTGTAAATTGACTGTTTTTGTTGTTAATAGGCGGTATGAAGTTTACCGGGATAGCTAGTTAGAAATAAATCCTTAAGGGAATATTGTAATTCTGTAACCAAAAATATTTAAATTATTTGTTTTTCCAGCTATGGGATGTAGACGATAGTCTGAACAATACACTGTTAAGAATTGACGACTCGGGCTGTATCGTAGTGAACCTGGATCAGACGGTGCGTCTATTGATACGCGAGTCCGATTGCTTGGTTAAGATGGGTGTAGATCTCCCCATTGTATGTCACTCCTTGTATGCGAAGAAAAATTACTTCACACTCGTTAATGATTCTTTAAAAGTGAGTTATTATATTCAGGTAATCATTAATCTTGTTTGGCTGGCATAAAAATAAGATAGAATTTTTCTCCTAAGAAGGCTAAGATGCATTGCACGCACATGCCCCCCAATTTTAGGTCTCATGTAATAGGGGACACTACTGGTACTATGAGCACTAGCCGAGTTCCAAACTCCGGGCTAATACTGACAATTTCATTACAGATAAACCGTATTATTGCCTGACTCCGAAATCGAACCCGGTATCTCTTGCGCAGCAATACTATACACTCTGGCTGTTTCACCAAGGCAGCTAAAATTTTCCTATTGACAAGAGTTTTTGTATCAGCCGGTATAGCGTTCGAAAATCTTTGTTCATGGATGTTTATAAACTGAAATATGTAAACAATTTTCTGTCTCTTAGTTTCTTCTTGAAGATTATCTCCGTACCGTTCGCCGTGTGAAACTTGAAGTACGTCCACTTTTCCTGCCTCAAGTAGTTCGCCTCTCATCTCTCTTGCTTCCTGGTCTACGGTCAGTTTGTTGGACTAGTGATGACTGGAGAGAGTTTATTGACAAAGCTAACGCTGCTATCAACAGCTTCGATGTACTAGTGACTAGAGTCCACGATATATACACTAATAGAATAATTTACATGTTATCTGGTATGCAAGAGGTATCGCTTATCTCTTTGCCCGGTAAGTCTACCGCGTATAATTATCTACTATGATTAATTTGCAATATCTTTCACGGAATACTGTGAAGTCTGTCTAAGTTTAACACTGATTTCGTTTTTTTTTTGCAGAAGACACACCATGGACCGTTGAAGAATTTATTGAGAATGTAGAAACGGGATGTCGGTATGTGTGTATATAATATTTGTTTCGTATTCCTCGTTTACTGAATTAGTTTAATGTCAATTTCTTCATAATTTCGGAACTACACTTCTGCGGGTCAAACGGATCATTGTTTCTTTGACAAATATTTCCAAAATTTGTGACGCATTTTTGCGCCCCAAATATTTATTAAGCCTAGCATAACATCCTACAAGATCATTGGTGATTCTTATAGCAGACAACATCTTTTTTTTTCTTAATTTAATATCTCTTAATAGACACTCATTGCAAATATAAAAAACAAAAGAGCACATATCGTGAGTAGCTACATGTCGTCTATGGACACTGAACTTCCCCAATACCTTGACAGACTATTACTAATAGTTTTAGAAAATGCCTTCAGAATCGCGTTCCTTGTAGACTTTTCATAGTCAACCTTCTAAAATGGACCCTCTACTAAAATATGCCTAGTGTGAGATTGAGTAAGAACTATTTATCATTTTAGAAACGCGTGCGTAGAACTAAATCGTAAAAGTCTGATGGTGGAAGAAGCAGTTGAAGAAGTACTCGACCTTGTGAAGAAAGCAGCGCAACAAATCAGACCTACGGAAATAAATCCGGACTTTGAATTTCTTATTGCTGAAGGTATTTTAAACAAGCTCCTAGTAGATATTATAAGGCTACCTAGCTCCCTAGACAAGTGCCAAACTATGCTCAATTTTTACCCGACTGCCAAAAAGGAGGGTAATGTCTTTATAAATACAAATTAATGGGTTAGCAATATATAATCGAGCATAGCTGTGCAGTTGTTCTTGATTATATAAAGAATAGATTTGTTAAGTCTGAGTAAGGTCCTTTTTCATCAGAAAAAAAATTTGGTAAAACTGCACTGAAAAACGTAAAAATGTTATTGAATCCTAAGCGGGCGGTCGAAGGCAATAGCTAGTTTATAAATCAAATTATAATTTAATTAATGTTTAAAACATGTCTCCTATTTTCTCTTCTCATTTTATGGTGGAGTTCAGGTTTAAACAACATAAAAAAATGCATTTGGTTGTATGAACTCTTTTTATGCCTTTAAATTGTGGACATTTATTATAATCTTAAAAGTAGTCCATTTGCCGCTATTCTTTGACTTTAAACGATGGTTTATTAGATGATAGTCAAACGGGTAGTGGAGCAGCATCAACGATCAATGATTCGTCCTCAAGCGGCCAACAGGACTGGTCTGCGGTGTGGGAATGCTTCGAGAATCCTCACAGACTATTGTCTATGCCTGCCGGCGGCCTTTCTAAGAGTATGCAAGTAAGTGGAACAAATTCCGTGATACAACCGCTTTGAATATTAAAATTACTGTAGATACTGCATGTCTCCCCTAATACGAATAATATAGCATTATCTTGCACTTTTCCTCAAAGGGGCTGGCAGAGGTGCATAGCACCCCATAATTTCGTCAGTTGTATAATGATATATCAAAAATAATATATGCTATGTAGTAGGGGGCGATCCTGTTGCCATTAACCGAACACATTTCCAGACTTGAGGTGATATACAGAAAACCAATACGTGGTATAACGTGGCACCACCTGACAGCTGTCATATGTCAAAGTGACACTAGTGATGTTGGCAATGCTTTTTAAATCCTTTTTTGCCCATGGTTCTACTGCGTGGTTCTACTGGTCGATCCATGGGCAATTTTTTTTGTCCGTGGTTCTATCAATCGAACCATAAGTAAATCAAATTACCCGTAGTCCTATCGATAGGACTATGGACACTTTTTTTTGTAATAGTATCCACCATTTAAGTTACACATAATTTATACATTTGGTACACATAATTATTGTTACAAGATTTTATTAATAGTGTTGTGTTTTTAAACATGTTTTTTGTTTATGTTATAAACATTATATTATATCTTTATTCTTTGATGTGTTTTTACAAATGTTGTGTGCAAACGAATAAAGATCTTTTTTTTCTTTCTTTCTTTCAATACCACTTTTGCCCAATTTTGTTATTTTATAGGACTTTTTTACTTTTTTTAATGCAGGAAATGGTGAAAAACGCTGTGAGTGAGATGCGTCGGTATTACAGCAGAAAAGTGATCGACGTGCTAATTAAAATGACGCGGCGCACCCTCGATCTCATCATCAAACAATTTACTACAGACATTGCTATAAACGACAGTAAGTTCATTTATGACCGGTTTCCGAGCCATCAGATGGTGGGTATTGATAGGATCAAATAAAACTTCAACAAATTTAATATATATGAATAAACTTGTTCTATTCTTTTACTTTCATATTCAGACAGGTTATATACTTTACTCGATGAATAACTTATATTTGATGGTTCAGAAACCGGGCAAAAACCCCTTTTCAATACTATCTCACGATAGCCATTAACGCAACATTGTGTTATTAGCAAAGGTACTACGTTTCCAGTCTGACCATTTAAACTTGCAGACAGCTGGGCTGAGAAATGATTAAAAAGTCATAAAGATAGTTCCTATCTTTGTCCATTTGAAAGTGTTGCATGACAAAAAGAATCAAAATTGTTGTCATATGTGTGTATATATGTATATGCACTAATTACTTTCCCTGACTAATTCATCAAAGCAGAGCCTTCAAATAAAGAAACACGTGTTTCAGTAGTTTAGGAAAACCAACCCTTAATAATAATAATTAACGGCACGCATTGTGAGGAGGTTCCTCTCTCTGGAGCCCTAACCACCGGTAGCTTGGTCCCTGTACCAGATACCGGTGGGTCTCCAAATTTTTATATTTTTAAATGTATTTTTTTATATATATTTAAAAATGTAATTTTTTGTGAATCTATTTTAATAAAGAGGAATAATAATAATGTAAATAATAAAAATGATTATTTTAAAAACTAAATTGGCTTCCAACTTGGTTCCTAAACTATATCTTTTTTTAGTATGCATCAAATTAAACGTTAAGAAAACATTTATTTTAATCGCGATTTGAATTACTGAGTACAATAATTTAAATCATTCCTAGTCTGGCTGAAACTCATATTAACTTGTCTATTTTAATATCGCTTTGACTTATACTATAATCTAGGCTATAGACTAAATTGTAGTATTCGTCCGTAATGAAAATAATTATGTACGGCACCAAAGATGGTGTGAACCAGCGGCATCTCACGGGCGGTTGTTACTGCTGCTAATATTGTCAACAAAGCCAATACCGGTTTGCTAAAAATATAAATTTCAGTGGAAGTAATGAACTGTTTTATAAAAACTACATTTATTCGTAAAGTGTGCGGTATGCCGCTCCATTTTTGATAAACATTGTGTTCAATTTGTGTTATAATTTATGAGAAAATCAGCATTAAATGTTGTAAACGTACCTGATTGAAATAAGTCTCATTCTAGGCTGGAAAAATAGTACCCAATTACCATTTATTTCACACGCAAGACTATACTGTAACAATGAGCTATAAGGTTGAAAAGGATTTGCAACTTGTGTGGTACTTGTTACTTGCATGATATCGCAAATTTTCTAAATAAATCTTCTCGAGTCTTTGCGTTCCTAGTATAAAGGTAACGTATTCATTTTGTTTGCGATGATAAAAGCTGATCAGTAGGCGTGTCAGATACGAACACGCCTTTCGGACCTTTCGGCTTCGGTTATCTTTCCCGTTTACTCTGAATATCTTTAACTCCTATTAGAAACTGAGAGCCTGGTGTAAATGCCCGACGAAATCACGTGGACAGACGTCTGAATCCAGGAAAGATATTTTGTAGAATAAAATCGTATGATTGCACAATGTCCATTTACGAACCTTTTATATTCTGGTGGCGCAAAAGCCCTGAAGCCTATGAAGTTTAAATCACGGTGGCTTTGGAAGATAACAGGCATCAAATTATAAAATAAGTTATATAATTAAAATAATAAAATTGCACCTCGAGTTCGTTAGAGTATAATGCTCAATTTATATATATTTTGTTTGGAATAATATTAAAAACCACGACGTCTATTACACTTAGTAGACTATCAACCTTAAATGATGATGAATTAAGATTATAATACTTTCGATAAAAGCTGAATTTTATATAATATGTTACTTGACTATTAAAAGATGTTTTTTCAGAACTATTAAATGTTTTTTTTTAAATCTGTTTATCTCTTTTATTATATTGCATGAAAGCTTATTGTATGCCTTTTAAACCGAACATTAAGGACATTTTATAAATTGTAACAACTTGTATGTACCAATGATCACAATAAACACATTGATTGATCAATTATCAGATAGTTTTGATGTTCATTACAACTCGTAATCACGAGTGCGAGGTAAATACATTAGAGCGGAGTAATTTTTATTTCATTTT
Organism: Laspeyria flexula; assembly: GCA_905147015.1. Taxonomy (NCBI): domain Eukaryota; kingdom Metazoa; phylum Arthropoda; class Insecta; order Lepidoptera; family Erebidae; genus Laspeyria; species Laspeyria flexula. The sequence goes on along the minus strand of LR989949.1, from coordinate 5,299,196 downwards.
TTTTCAAACTTCTGTATGATTAAGCGATACTTCGAAGTGAAACGTTCATTCTTACAAAAAATCAAAAGTTTCAAAGGACTTCATCTTTAGAGCTCTCGTATTTGTTGTTAATACGGAGCCAACTTTAAGACTTTTTGTTGATGAATAATTGTAGGAATGGGTTATTTTTATTCTCTTTGTTTTTGATATCGATAGCAATAATTTCACATACGTTTTTGACTCAAGGGACTCTTGTCGCGGTTTCTGCGGGATTATGGTAATCGAAACTAAATGCTGTATTCTTTCTTAGGTCATTGGCTATTACTAAAGCTGTATTCATTTTTGCCATGCAAAAGCTCAGGATTACAAATTAACTTACGATTAAAAAAAAATAAGTATTGTTTATAATTTACTTCTTTGCCAAATATATCCAACTAAGCACGGTACAAAAAGTAATTGCTCATAAGATTTGTGTTTGCTTCACTTTTCAGATGCGCAAAAGAAACCAATATTTCTGTTACAAGCAGCACTTTTGATACCAAATGTATCAGTAACTCCAACTTTGGATGAGATACAAGAAGTTCTCGTATTAGCTGGCAAGCATATCGCTGGGCTGTCGAAAGGTGTTGCGCAATGGACTGGAGGAAAGACGTCCAGGGTATGACAATATTTAAGTAACGAATATATTATGTATATTAAAACTTTAACATTTTAAAATAGATCGGGAATGTTTTTGTAACTAATTTTATGATACTGCATAAATCAAAGATAATTTAAATATATGCATAAAGTAGACATAATACAATGTTTTCAAAATATGTAGTACGTTAGTCAATAACATACAGCGTGTTACAATTGTATCTGATATCTAGAAAAAACAAAAGCCAACTATGATCCAATTGATTATTAAAATTTGTAATCTTGTTAATCATTTATACGTGAGCATTAAAAAAATTACTAAATATTTGCAATATTTCTCTTCCCTACTTGTGATGTTAATTGTATTGTGATGTTTTGCACACACATTTGTGAAATTGACTTTGTTCTTGTCTGCCATTGCGTGCTTCTGCCTCGTTATATTGTTCGCTTACACTTGATGTGCCTTTTTTTTGTTTTGTTGTTGGCTTCGCATACTCGCTTCAATGTAAATAGGTTAGCTGGAAGAAAATTGCGAAGCCGCAGTCAAACCCGCTATTAGACGTTGTCACCAAGCTTGACGATCAGGTTCAATCTGTGACGGTGCCGGCGAGCACCACTCAGAAGACATCGAAAGCGAACGAAGCGGCCAAAATGAAGAGGAAGAAACATTATAGGTTGGAGTCAGAGGAGAAGCCCACCTTCCCCTTCCAGCAGAAAAACTTTTATAACCATGTCATGGAGAACAAAGAGATAGTTAAAACATTAACATCGCTGTCTTTGTGCACACAACACGTTAAAACGGTAATATTATTTTAAATCTTTCATTTATTTTATCTAATAATATATCCCACTGAAAATGTAAAAGTTGGATTCTGTTTGTCTGGAGTGGAATTACCTTCTCAGTATTAATGTAAGATATCGCGGAGGTCTCATTTTGAATTCCTGATTAGGACCACGGTTTGGTCTTGGGGTGAAACAGCCAATTCAAAAAAGGCCCTTCCGCGATTGACACCGTAGTCCCAAAGTTTCGTGGTCCCAAAGAGGAAAGACCCCTCACTTAGCCCAGCGACGTTTCCCATCATATAACTCTATTGCACTGTAAGAGCGATATTTTAACATAAAAACCACAACAAACCATGCTAATGAGTTTATTATAGGAACTGAACACGCTAGTGAAAAGATGGCGGCCCTATCACTATCTGTGGAAGTGTGAGAAGACTTTGCGACAGCTGCTCGCGTGGAACTTGAACGACTTTGAATCAGCTTTGAAAAGGCATAGCGAGCTTGAAGCTAAACTTGAATTAGAACCTGATGTTCTTATTATAGGGAATTGTCTTGCGGTTTCTACAGAGAAGTTGAAACTTGGCCTTACTACCGAACTTAAGAGTGAGATTTTTTTTTATCAACCGTTTTCATGCAACAAACTGCACAGTAGCTCTCAAAAAAATATAGTTTACAAATGTTTTCGTTTTTAAAATTAACAGTGAACTATATCCTATGAATGCTTTTTTAAATCAATGAACATATCTTATTCGTAATATAATTATGACCATATAAAATTGTTCAGATGGCACGCATAGAATAAGTCAGGCAATGCGCAAAAAGTACAAGCGAGAAATGGATTACGTGTATGCAATCATGAACGATCTCGAGCGTAAGTTAGAGAGGCCTATCAGGGACTTAGACGATGTCAGAACTGTTATGGAGACGTTGAAGAAAATAAGGGAGCAGGAGGTTGATATGGAGCTAAGAATTGATCCGGTTGAGGTAAAGTAGTATTTACTTTTCACGTGATACACACGCCAATAATGATGTTAGCAAAATGGGGAAAGTTACAATGTGGTCTGGTTTCGTTTCTAACTTGCAAAACCTTGTGAATGTTGCCTAATATAATAATATTGTGAAAAAATCCTAAGTATCAATTCTAAGGACATGTCTGATCCATCAACTAGCATTTGGCCAGCGTAAGTGCATTATGGCCTGACCCTCATAGTTTTCATAGATAGAAGAGATTTGTACCCAACAGTGAGTGGCCGATGGGGTTAAAATACACATATTTCTTAAAATATAATACGTGACGGAGAACCGTTACATTACAATTTAATAAAATTATAATGGACCCTTTTTGTGTTAGGAGGGCTCCCATTGAAATACCTCGTTTGCTTCTTCTGTATTCGTCAACTTCTACTCATGCAGTAACGACGTTTTGATTGAATAAATATTATTCATTATTTGTTTTTTTAAATTAAGATACTAAGTTCGACAGAAACTGAAACCGTAAAAATTATCACAATACCTTGATACGTGAAGGCGCTATTTCAGTATTAGGCTTGACCTTAGTAGCATTAATTTACAGGAATTACAATATTTACATGACATTATGTACCTAAATAATAATTATAAAAACACAAACTTTTTTACTTTTATCTTGTCATATTTCGTTTATAACGTCACGAATCGTTGTAACCTCTAATTAGCACATTTTTAGTAATTATTATATTTTTATACTTAACACTAATTTTTCATTACATCGGTTAATTTACTGTCATATTTTGTATTTCTACCATTTTCACAAACTGGACTGATACTTTATAACACAGAATAGAGTTATCATTAATCTAACACAAATTGATTACGATCACATCATTACATAATCAAGGTATAGAAAACTTTAATGTTTCCTTTACCTTTGTTCAGTTCAAGTAAAAACTGTTAGTGCACGGGTCGAATAAAATATAAATAAATGTAAACGCATGATCTACAGGAAGCTTTCAACGTTATAACTCGTTACGAGCTCCCAGTGAGCAAAGAAGATTTGGAGCAAGTTGACAACCTTCGATATACATGGCAACAGTTGTTAGCCACTTCATTAGCTTCCCACGTCCAGTTGTTGAGAATGCAGCCGCAGTTCGAAGCAGACCTTAGCAATAACCTGGATAGGTTTAGGGAAGACAATACTGAATACGTACATGAGTATCGACACGCTGGACCTATGCAGGCTGGGCTGACACCTCGTGAGGCGTCCGATCGACTCATATTGTTTCAAGTAAGTATTATTACAAATGAGTTGTTATTTTGTTTTTTATTTTTATGTAAGTACTATGCGTATCACAATAGATTGGGATTAGCGCTGTGCTATTTTTGTTCGTTATGCGCTTTAACTTCAGTGTTTATGATATGAGTACGGTGTATCGTATTTCACATTTAAAATATAAAAAGGATAGAAAATTTTCTAAAATGATCTAATAAGACAAAACATAAATATATTAGTAGTAAGATATTTTGTTTTTTTTTGTGAAAACTATTACATTAAACATAGACCTGCCACCTGATTTCATTCATTGTATTTGAACAAGAGTAAAGGAATCGAGAGTGCACTTGTTTTTGCGCATAAACATCATTATCGCCAATGAAATTGAAAAGTCGGGGGACAAAGCGTCGTGTGTGTTTAATGGTATTGGCGGTATAAACACTATTTATTATATAATATGACTATACCGCCAAGACCAAAATACCGGAGCATGGTAAAATATTTATTATAATTAAGATTATGTTACGTTGTACATTACCGTGGCGCTGGGGGAATATAAAACCACTGCTGCACAAGAGGTCTGGAATTCGATTCCTGGGTCGGACAAATATTATATTTGATTTTTCTATCATGAAATTCACAGTAGCAGCCCACAGTTTGGAAAAAATTGTGCCCAGCAGATGGCGATAGGCTCGGCTCCTATAATATAGCTGGTGAAGTTTGAGTGTGAGACTGCTATGCCTACCACTTCGGGAAAAAAGGGGTGATGCTATGTACATTTATAAGTAACTAGCTGTTACCAGGGGCATCACTCGCAGTGTTATTATTGTAATCCCCTTAGGGGTTGATTTTTCAAAAACACTGAAACTCGTGTTTCTTTTTGAAGCACAAAGCAAAATACAAAATATCACAGATATAACACTATTCATACAAACGTGTAACCAGTCTTTTATCCCCGTAGGGGACGAATTTCCAAATTTTTTAATTTTTTTGTTAGTGGATACATAATAGGCAATTTCAGGTGTCCCAGCGCTTAACGCATGTAGATGAATCAGTCAGTACCTATGTATAAGTATTCATATAATAATATGTATTTTATTATTATTAAAATTTCATTTCTTAGAATCGCTTTGATGGCATGTGGAGAAAGCTACAAACGTACCAAAACGGCGAAGAACTGTTTGGTCTGCCTCACACTGAGTACCCAGAACTAGCGCAGATCAGGAAGGAACTGAATCTACTGCAGAAATTATACAAGCTATACAATGACGTCATCGATAGGGTCAGCAGTTACTACGATATACCGTGGGGAGAGGTCAACATTGAGGAGATCAATAATGAGCTTATGGAGTTCCAGAACAGGTGTAGGAAACTACCTAAAGGGTAAGTAAGGTTTTTGGTTAAAAGATTTTAAGAAAACTATTTTGAGTCTACAACTTCGCTCGCGTGGTATGTCAGAACTAATTTTGTTACTATGTTCGTCTCAAGGTCCTAGACTAGACCTATTTATGAAATTACATGAAGTTCGGTTGAATGGCTAAGACGTGAAAGCATGACAAACAAACCGAATTACTTTCGCATTTTAAACGCATGTAAGGATTATTCGCTTTTAACAAAACTTTATTTACCTTCCAGTCTCAAAGAATGGCCGGCCTTCTTTGCTCTCAAAAAGACTATTGACGACTTCAACGACATGTGTCCGCTTCTGGAATTGATGGCAAATAAAGCGATGAAACCGCGTCATTGGCAGCGTATCATGGAAGTGACCAAATACATCTTCGAGCTAGAAAATGAAGACTTCTGTTTGAAGAACATTTTAGAAGCACCTTTGCTGCCCAATAAAGAAGATATTGAGGTAATTACTATTTTGTTTTTTTTTTATTATGAAACGGTCCACCAAATGGAATGTGGTTACTTCCGCCTATGGACACAACTAATACGCTGCAAATTCTTCAAATGAAATGTGTTCAAGTAACAAAATTTGATTAAAACAAAGTGCATTTGTTGCTGTCTGTCTACTCAATAATAAAATTCGTAATGTTTGATTGTAGCAAGGAAAGGTCAAACTACCTACTACTATCTGTATATATTGACACGAAATAACCTTAGACGGGGTCGCTTTGCGATTCCTTGTACTAGGAGAACAGATTATAGCAAGAGATAAAAATATTGATACGTATTAGGCGGAAACTGTAAGAAGACTATTCATTGACATTGCCGCGTTATGTTCTTTCCATCGATAAAGCTAAATTCCATAAGATAGAAAGAGAGTGAAATATACCTGTCGAGCACAAGGTCTTTTACCGGGTAATATGTCAAACCATCGCGCATCGTTACTGCGCATGTTCAGTAAAGTAAGACAGAGCTATATGTCTGTCTACCAAAGCATTTTCACCTTGGAGTTAGTCGACAGAGTTATACGGAAATACAACACGAAAACTGCTATGGTATTTTAAGATATTTAGCGTATTGCGAAGTGCTTTTCTAAGTTAAAATATATTAAAATGCCCTTCAAATTTATTTAAATTTTTTTTTTTTTTATTATTAATTTATTTCTTTTCGGTGCATATGAATTTTTCAGTTCTTTTATGCAACCTAAACGCTTTAAGTGATATATTTTAGTTTCTCAAAACGCAACCACGCCAAAAACATAAAATACATAGTGACTGGCAGTACGAGTGTAACCTAATTCAAATCACTTCGACATTAACAGTAAAGATGATCTCATAGTTCAAAACCCAAAGCTGAGCATATTTATATAGCGGAGAGCGTTGTCCATTAGAGCGAACATGCTGGCACGCAGGTTTGCACGTTGTTCACTGAGTGTAAAACTCACGCTCTTTCGGGCCTATTGTACAACTTTTTACACGTGCAGCCTGTGGGCTAAGTATACTCAAAGATCGTACAGCGCTCTCCGCGTTCAATATAACAACGCGTTTAGGGTGTTGGTGGGGCTGCCTCGCTTCTGTAGCGCATCGGGTATGTTCGCGGACGCACACGTGGCCTGTTTTTATGCGACCATGCGTAAGCGTTGTGGATCCCTTGTGTGCAGGGTGCGGGCCAGCTCCAACAGCATCCTAAGCATGATTGCACAGAGGCTCGACTGTATTTATATAAACCGATGTGCGGCTGTCTCACACGGAACATAGTCGAGCCAAGTGTTTTGTAATTGCAGTGTAATTAAACCCAATTATAGTCATTATTTTTACTAACAATAGTTCTAAGTTTTTACTAATCCATTATGAGTCTTGGTCACTTAAATAAAGTAAATTTTATTATTATTATTATTATATTTACCTTACATACAAGTTTTACGATAGGTTAAGTTATTCCGTCCTGACCTGAATTTATTTGTGTCATAAATTTATTTTATTTATATATTTTTTTTTTATTTCTTTTTTTTCATTTGCCATTTGGCAAATGGCAACAGGTTCTAGGACTTAATTTAAGTGTCCTATTATTTTGGGGAACAATGATTGGAGATTACGTTATTTGTAAGACAAGATTTTGAGCTCAATCGTTGCATTTTTATTAAATTGAATATAAAAAATGAAAATTGTCATAAAATACACCGATCATATTATCATCTCTAAAATGTATATATGTATTTAATAAAAGACATGATGAGCCTTACAGAATGTTCCTCAGTCGAATTAAATATGTTTTTTTTCATCGTCTCAAATTATATTTTTATAGTTAATTTATTTTATTTTTATTTTTTAAGTTATACTTTAAGTAATAAGAAATGGTTGCTAACTCGGACATGTTAGTTATCAAAGTATTATAAATCTATAATACGCGCCTTCCAGGTAAATAGCTACCAACATTCAGTTTGCAACTGAAATGTAAGTATCTGAGAAAATTTGGATCGGAATGATTTTCATTCATAAAATAATAAAGTAAATATAAAATGTTGCATCTTAAAAGATGCTAAACGTACACGTACAGCCTGGACTAAAACAATCTCTATTACTGTGTTTAAGCATCTTACTGTTCGTGGGTTTTACTTAAATGCCATTTGGAGAATGAGTAAGAAACTGAAAATAAATACCACAAATGAAGGTCGAAAAATTACTCATCTCTTAATACTTTTAGCTTTATTTCCACCTGTTTTAATTCCTGAAGGCTATTTAAGTGTTCTGGAGAAACTTTCGCAAAAAGAATAATTTCATTAATTTTAAGAATATTTTGAGAACCAGTGGATAAATGATAAATAATAATATTGCGAAGTTTTCAGTTGGCACGGCCAAAAAAATAGAACAACCAATGCCATAGAAGGTTGGCATAGTAAAAAAAAAAGGCGTTTAAATACAAAAATACCTGCCAAACCCACACTGTTGCAATTTTGTGTTGCTTAAAAAAGAAGCAAATTTTCAAAATATTAAAATTGAAAAGGGAAATTATTATTGTGCCTGGAAAAAACGAAGAGAACAGGATATTTCCAAGGATAGCAAAATAAATGGCATAATTTCAGATTGTCAGCAAAACATTATACCAGTCGAAACATGCTTAGACAGAGTGTCAAGAATAAATTAATAGTATTTTGCACGCCTCGTATTGCGAAGCGGAAGAGGTAGAGCACTACCTCTTACTACTACTCTCAACATATCATATCTATCGTTTTGTATTTGGGTGCAATTTATCTAAAATATGTGTATATTTAAAAAAAAAAATCTGAGTAGTATTGTGTGAATGTGGTGAAATATTTATACATATATTATATGTAGATGATACATACAATTATATAATGAAAACACTTTTACTATCACATTTAATAGTTGTAAGAAGCATTTATTCTGTTTAAAATGAAAAATAAACTTATTTAAAAATAAAAATAAAACCAGTGGATGTCCATATGTCTGTATTTACATATCATGTATGTAGTCATTATAACTGGGTGGCAAAATATTTCGAAATACTCCATAATTCGAGACTTTTTTAACACCTGTATAATTGTAAAGAGAACTTTGGGATTGAATATCATAATTTCATACCATATAGATTGTTTGTAAAAATTAAATTGGATGAAATTCATTCAACTTTTGAATTTTCCAAATTTTTTTTCTAGATTTTTCTGGTTTTATTTGTTATTGTACATCTGGTATTATGAGAATCTAAGTATAATAGAAATCTTGGATTTCGATCATCTGGTATTTTGGGAATCTGGTATAGTGGGAACAATGGATCTATTTACAGGAAAATTCATATATATTCATGAGATTAGATAAGGTAATGAATTAATGTGGTCGTAGGGGAAACTGACCATTATTTGGTCTTAAAACACTCGTGTGATGCTATAAAAAAGCGGCCAAGTGCGAGTCGGAGTTGCCCATGAAGGGTTCCGTAGCAGCAAGTAACATATTATAAAAGTTCTTGTAGTTCATTGATAAGTAAACATTATAATTAGGTACCTAAATGACGGGATATAGATCTAACTTGATGCGAGCCCATATAGGCCTGTGATAGCTAAACAAGCTAATATGCAAGCAAATATATTCCATTTTGACAAGAAATATTTCCAAAATTATTATCAATTTGTGTGCCTCCTCGCGTAGTTGGACAAGGTGGTAGTAACGTCCTGATTCCAGCGTTCTGCACGAACGACAGTATACAATTGTTGATTGAATGAAAGGTAAATTGTGGTTTACGATTTATGACGTATTAAAAAAAAAACTACTTACTAAATCTCGTTCGAACCATTTTATCATTCTCTTATTTAAGAAGTTATAGGCCTCCCCCTATAACTTGCGGGGGGCACATTTTACCACTTTGGAAGTGTCTCTCGCACAAACTATTTAGTTTAGAAAAAAATGATATTAGAAACCCCAATACCTATCATTTTTGACCTATCAACCTAAATCTTAACCTATCCACACGTATGGGTTTGATGAAAAAAAATTTTTGAGTTTCAGTTATAAGTAAGTGGAATCCCCAAAAGTTATTGTTTTTTTTTTCTATTTTTGTGTGAAAATCTCAATGCGGTTCACAGAATACATCTACTTACCAAGTTTCAACAGTATAGTTCTTATAGTTTCGGAAAAAAGCTGTGACATACGGACAGACAGACATGACGAATCCATAAGGGTTCCGTTTTTTGCCATTTGGCTACGGAACCCTAAAAACTCACCTGCGGCTCGTTCCTTTAACTCACACTCTTGTTTTAAGAACCCTCATTATTCAACAGTTTCATAAACTACTATTATGATATATTTTGTAAATATCTTATTGAAGAAATTTCATTTTATTTCATTGGTGGTTATTTCATTATAATTATATAAAAAAATTATATAATTATTTATATTATATTATATTTTTTAATATACATACTACATTTACATTTTTTTACAATTTACTACAATTAAATCAAAATTACCATCATCATTATATCAGCCTATCGACGTCCACTGCTGAACATAGGCCTCACCTAATTTACGCCACTGCGAACGGTCCTGTGCCGCCCGCAACCAACGGCCATAAAAACACATAATACAGTTAATTTAGAAACAAAATACATCACAGTTAATATGGAAAAATATAAATGAGAATGGTTCCCTAGCATTAGGAACAAATTTAGGATAATAGTATAGACGCTCCTACTAGTCAATTTGGACCCGACTTATCGGCCAAATTGACCGATGAGAGCTGATTCGCAAAAGCAAAGCGCTCGCTTTTATAGCCGCCAGGATCGCCGTCAACGACATCTATTAGAAATAAATTGCATCGTTAACACAAAAGTAGAAAAGTTTATTGCTTAAGCTTTACCTGAAAACGCTTGCTCAAAATATGTTTAAATATAAGGTCGCTATAATTAAGCATTTAAGTATTAAACGAGTTTTAACTGATAATTTATTTATTATGCTTATTCGTAAAATTAAAAGTAAATATTTGATCAGTTTCCGGCACAGCCGGTTGTGGCGCGGGATTTAAAGCAGCTTATAAAAGCTTTCAGGTGTGTCAGGTGACTGCCGTATACCAGAGCGCATGCGGCCTCTCTTACGTTACCTTTCACGCAGCAACTTTACGTTCCTGATTCAGTATGTTATTTACTTATTTGTTTTTAACAACTAATAAGAAATTTTCTAAATTAATTTCTATATTTTAAAACAAAATATTCAATTATAAATTGCTCTTGTTTTCTGTCCAGTTTTTATCACAAATATCTAAAAGCAAAGCATGAATGTATGAAATACATTATTTATGAACGTTCCAAAATGAACTATTATGGTGTTCAAATAACCATTGAACGATTTGTCGAGACTGAATGAATGGTGAACACCACGCTACAGGTGGTTTAGGCACATAGACTACCAGGATAGCAGGGATGCGTTGAGGTTTTATTTTACGTTGTTTAAAGGGTGGTACAGGCAGGGGCTAAGTTTTGAGCATGGCAGAGGGGTGAGTGAGTGACGGTCGTGAAAGAGACAGGAAGCACAAAGGGGGCGTACTCGATGTTCCTTTGCGCACAAGCGCCAAATTTAAATTTTTTGTTCATATATATTTTTACATTTGCTTTTGTTTCATTTAGAATTGATTCGTTTATTTACCAAGTTACCAATAAACTGTTGCAATCGACATTGCTTTTTTTTCCACCTACAATTACTGAAATAAAACATAGAAAAAAACAATACCAAGAATTATTACATTTTCATTTTCCATACCTGAAAAACCATAAATATAGGTGTCACATGTGTTAGTGTATTCCGTTCAAGTTTGTATTTAATATGCCTCGTTTCATTGGGCCCAAAGCGTATTTTCTGTTAAAAAAAAAATACGATTATAAGTCATATTTTTTTTTATTTTAATCATTTATTTATTAAAACTATACAAACACATTTTTACTGGTTGATAAAGGCCTACGTTTATAATAAATTTTTTTTTTATCCGCTTGGTAAAAGCAGAATAATCGATATTTTCTTATAAAATTGAAAAGAAACTCTAAACCCTTTCAAATAACTGTCATATTAGTTTGTAACTGAGCATGAAAAGCTGCAGAATTAACACCTGTATTTTATGTTTTCCTGGTATACGTGCGGATGTTTTTGTGCGGGTCAGAATACGTATATCCGTGAAATATCCATTTTTGGTGATAAATAAACATATTAATTATAACAAAATGCAAAAAACAAAAATTATTTTACGTATTTGTTTACAATAAAGAATTAGGTAGGTAATTAATAAATTAAAATAAAAAATCATTATCGTCTTCCTTCGATTAAAAATTAATTTATCGTATCGATAGTCTTTATTATAATAATACTTATTTTAAATAATTGCGCTATCGGTCAACTATTGGCAATGTTTCTATAGATTGGTGTTCGCGAAGCCGACCGCCAATTTTAACAAATCTTATTCAGATTCAGCGCAAAAGATCTGGACATACAAATTTAATCGTGTGCTCTTGCAGAAATTTGTTAAAACTCATGCGTTAAAAAAACATAGGTAAACAACATATAATATTTTGAATTTACACATGTAAAGAAAAAGCTAACAGTAAATTGGGAACTGAAGTACCTCGTACCACTTCAACGGGTATTGGATCTTGGATCTATCGGCTTGTGGCTGGTACTGATAAAGTTGACAGTTATAATGCTTACGAACCTACGGTTTGCAGACGAACGATATCGTTAATTTTGCACCTTATGTAGTTTAGCTGAAACAAATGCTATAAGATGTAAACTAGACAAGCCTTCAGGTTGGACTAATGAATAAAAAAAGACCAAAATTATTATGCATGGAACTATGAAATTATATCAGCTATCCTAAATTATCATGTATGAGCATGTATTACATCCTAATTTTCATATATTCTTGATTTCGATTTTAAATATTTATTATTATTTCCTTTATTCAATTAAATTCTAACAATAATTAACATTTTTATTATAAAAAAAATACATATAAAAATATAAATATAATGTGGTGGCCCGCCGACAACAGAGTCCAAGGTGCCGACGGTTAGGGCTCCAGAGAAAGGAACCTCTCCTCACAATACATGCCGTGTCGAGGAGCACCGCCTTCTGTATCAGGCCTTTTATTGCCCAGCTACCGAGCTCTATTATTATTATCTCTCTGCCTATTATTATTATTACGAGTGTAAATTAGCCAAATTATAATGATAATTCTTAAACTTTACATAGCGGTAACTTATGAACTAATCTTGAAGCTAAGAATTAGTGTATTCCGTTCTAGTTTGTATTTAATATGCCTCGTTTGATTGGGCCCAGAGCGTATTTTCTGTTAAAAAAATATAAGATTGTGTCATATTTTTTATTTTAATTAATTTATTTATTAAAACACCACAAACATTTTTACTGGTTGATAAAAGCTTACGTTTATAATAATATTTTTTTCTTTATCCGCTTTGTAAAAGCAGAATAATCGATATTTTCTAATGAAAATGAAAAGAAACTAATTTCTTTAAAATAACTGTCATATTTGTTTGTAACTGAGCATGAAAAGCTGCAGAATTAACACCTGTATTTTATGTTTTCCTAATATACGTGCGGAAATATCTGTGCGGGTCAGAATACGTATATCAGCGAAATATCATATAATAATAATACGACTAGCAAAATATAATTTCTGCTGATAAATAAATAAAATATTAAAAAAATAGGGCTAGTTACCTCCAATGCACTGTACAGTGTAGGTACACCTAATTATAAATGCAAAAAACAAATTTTAAACTAACACTCTCTCTTTATTTTTAAAACTCTAGGAGTACGCTGGTGCCTCAGACCCTTAACTTTAATAAGACCTTTCTTATAAGACAAATTACTAAAAAATGTAAAAGCCATATTTTTCATTTTCTCATTGAAACTGTTTCTGGAACACAATAAATTCAAATTAACAAAAAGGTTTGTGAATCGTTGCTAAACGTCCATGAAAATGAGCGGGCAAGCGAGATGCAGTAGGTTAAATTTATCAGGGCAACATGAACAGCTAAGAGGTATATTGATTACATACAATCACGTGGCATTCGCTCCGGCTATTGATCTGTTTTTCTGTTATTATTGGTATCTTTTTCTATACACTCGAAAAGCAATGAGTGAGAACAGGTGAGAAGTAATTCATCAACCTCGTCCAGATATGTTGCTAGGCAACAAACGAATACAACGCAAAGTCACATGCGCGAAATTAAATTACAATTACTGTTATGCAAATAATGACTGAATCTATCTAAAAACAGTTGTGGCATATTGTTATTGATTAGATTAAATGAATCCCGGACCCCTTGCGGGGTGATTCCCGGGAAATTTTTAGAAGCCGGAGTCTGAAAAAGTGCCCGGTAAAGGGCAGTAAAACCTAACATCGCTGGCAAATTGCGGGTGCACCTCTGCCAACTCTCGCTTAGATAAAAGCCATTATATGATTGCGTGAAATATGAAAACCTAATTCTCCAAAGTAAAAAGGCTCGTCAAGAAAACTGGCCTTGAACTTGAGACTCGTTATCATTAAGTTGGTGAATTACGACTACATTGTTCTAGTGGCCATAGGATCCGTCTGCTGACCCATTTCGATTGTTTATCGTTATAAGGTTCGATCCCTACAGGCTCAGCCCGTGTGGAATTCGACTCTTGTGATTCCAGATACTTTTGTACATAATTTCTTTTTTTACTCCACATAAGAACCTTCTATTTTTAAGGGTGGATCGAGTGAGTTATCCACCCTCACGCAAAAACTGGAGTTGCGGATAACAGCCCGCCAAACCTAACCTAACCTAATGATTATTTTGGTGCGCCCGAGGGTTCATTCAACCACCTTCATTTTCCTTTTCCTCCATATTTCCCTTTCCCTTTTTGGTAGGCAGCGGCTAGGCTGTTTTTTTTCTAATTGTTTAGTCAATGCTAAGAGAAGAAAATCATGTCCTTGGGATTTACCACTTACTATCAGGTGGACTGCTTGCTCATCGCCACTTCAGACAATAAAAAAAAATACTTTCCATCAAAAACTGATAAATTTGATTTGCCAAAACTGATTTCTTTCAGGACATCTGTATCTCAGCAATGAAAGAGAAGGATATTGAAGCGAAATTACGCCAAGTGACCAACGAGTGGTCAGTACATGAGCTAACGTTCCAAACATTTAACAATAGGGGTGAGCTGTTACTACGAGGTGACACCACTGCTGAGACCATTGGACAACTGGAAGACAGTCTTATGATATTGGGATCTTTGCTATCGAACCGGTAAGCATGTAAGGCTTGCTATTGGGTTAGAAAAAGTTTAGAGTGATCTGATCTAAACCAGTCATTCCTCTTCAGAAAACCAGGTGCAAGTATTGCTTAAATGACGTCCGTTCATTTCAGGAGTTGACTACGTTGCATTTTTAGTCATATTTTTTAAAGGTATTTAATAAAAATATGTTTTGTAATGTAACACTATGTTTGTTTATTTATTCACAGTTATAATGCACCATTTAGAAAACAAATTCAACAATGGCTATATGATCTTCAAAGCACTAACGAGATCTTAGAACGGTGGCTTCTAGTGCAGAACATGTGGGTTTACCTAGAAGCCGTATTTGTCGGCGGTGACATTGCTAAGCAGCTACCGAAAGAAGCAAAGAGGTTCTCGAAAATTGACAAATCGTGGCAGAAGATAATGCAAAGGGCTCATGAGACCCCTGGGGTCGTGTCGTGTTGCGTCGGAGACGACTTGCTTAGACAACTGCTTCCACATCTTCAGGAACAACTCGAATTGTGTCAAAAGAGTCTCAGCGGTTACCTAGAAAGGAAAAGAACTATGTTCCCGAGATTCTTCTTTGTGTCGGATCCTGCACTACTAGAGATCCTCGGCCAAGCTTCTGATTCTCATACCATTCAAAATCATCTATTGTCGATATTTGACAACATTAGATACGTTAAGTTTCACGATATCGGTAAGTTATGTTATATGTATGACTGGCCTGTTGGTCTAGTGGTTAGTGACCCTGACTGCTAAGCTGGAGGTCGTGGGTTCGATCCCCACCCTGGACAAATCTTTGTGTGATGAGTATAAAGGTTTGTTCTGTGTCGGGGTGTAATTTATCTATATAATATGTATGTATTTACAAAAAAAATGTATTTAAGTAGTATATACCTAAATTGTTTAGTACCCATAACACAAACAAATATAATTGCTTAACTTGGGACTAGATGGCGGTGTGTGAATGTGGTAGAATATTATTATTATTATGTAGAACATAGAAATTTCCTTGACCTCGGATGTTGCCCAACAACAAATAATTCAAATGTTTATAATTGGTTCAGAGACCTTAAATAAAGTACCTGGGCGATCTAGCTTTACTCGCCGTTTTGCTTTTCTGGGAAAACACCTGTGCCGTGCTGATTTCACACGAGACGAATGTTTGTGGTAATTCATAGATATTTGTTTCGAGTCTGAGTACTTTGTTAATTGTCTGTTTAATAAGTCTCCCAAGACAACGGGTTTGCCTAGTGCGGCTGTTGTCTTTTAAAAAGAAAAAGACTTGGTACTTACATATTTACATAAAAAAATATTTTCATATTACAAACGCTCCTTCTGTGCAACAAAGACATAAGTACTCAAAATAGCAAATTCGACTTCTTTTTATTGACACCTATAGATAGTAATCCAGTAATAAGACGACAAACCTGAAAAGAACTTAAAAGTGCTTTCCTGTACAATCACAAAATGAGCTGTTATGACTTTGTTGCACCGAAGGATAAAAAATAATGAATATACTTTTTACAGAGTACAACAAAATGATAGCAATAGTATCGTCAGAAGGTGAAGAAATAAAACTAGAGCGTCCAGTGAGAGCTGAGGGTTCTGTGGAGACGTGGCTCACATCATTGTTACAATCAGCGCAGAGTAGCCTGCACGCTATAATTAGGAACGCAGTAGCCGTCATTAATGACCCTGGGTTCAATCTACTGTTATTTCTGGACAAGATGCCCGCGCAGGTAATCAATCAATTTGTTTAACGCTAACTGTTGTCTATAACAGGTATAGGTATAATAGGTGTTCCTACAGTGTGCTCTGTAAATGCGCCGTGGGCGACATTGGGAACCACTGGCCCAAAATATTCTTATTTTAATTTTTAAACAAATTTGCACATTTCTTTTCTCACTATCTCTATTGCGCAATAGAATATGTTATTCTTTTAAAAAATAGCTCCTTGGTTCAATCGTTGCGTTGGATTTTTGTTTTTGAAACTCTCAATTGTCATTCAGTTTGAATTTGATGAATTTCACGTTTCCTACTACATAAGATCAAAATGCGTATTTCACTTCTACCCACGCCTTCGGGCTAGCCATGATGATGTAAGTATGTTATGATGTTTAGATTGTTTATTTTATGATACATAAATGATTACCAGATTGGTTTACTTGGCATCCAAATAATTTGGACGAGAGATGCGGAATTAGCTCTAATGCAAGCTCGGCAAGATAAGAAGATAATGATGGAGACTAACAATAAGTTCTTGGAACTATTGAACACATTGATTGACCAAACCACCCGCGACTTACTCAAGATAGAGAGAATTAAATTTGAGACTCTCATCACTATACACGTGCATCAAAGAGATATATTTGACATGCTGGTGAGTCAATTTTATATTTTGTCTTAGTGTTACGGCGATACGAAAAGGCTTTGTCCAGTGGTGGACTGCAATAGGCTGAAATGATGATCATGATGAGTCAATTTTAACAATTAATAAAATCATATAATCTTTATTGCTAAACAAACATACCTAAACAATTATTTTTATCATAATGTAAAAGTGAATTTTAATTATTAAAAAGTGTTATTTTGAGATGCGCTCGCAAATTCCCAAAATGCAACGCTATTGGTGGAACAAAACGTGACGTCAAATTGCAATCTACATCTTCTGTCAACGATTTGTTTGCATGGTTTTTGGTGAATATTCGAGATTTTTTCATTTTCATTTAATAGTTTTCTGTATTAAAGTATTAAATTCGTGTAAAGAGAGATTTAACACAATGAGTGAAATCGGTTTTGTCAAAGCACAATCAGACAATCTGCCCAAATTAATAGAAAGGTAAATAAAAATAGTTTTGAACTTTATTTCCCCCTTACTCCATAATTAAGTTTAATGTTTTCATTCATAGGTAATACGAGTACCACTGAGCAAATAATAGTATTACGTAATACTCTTATAGATAAATAATGTATAATATAATAATAAATAAACCTATGTATTGGATATTATGAATATCTTTACATACGTTTCGTTAATTACGTTACGTAGACGTATTTAGTAGACGTCACAGAATAAGCGCGCAAAAATGGCCGCGTTTATGCCGCCCGAAAAAAATTGTGATTTTAATTATTTTTTAAGCTTATTGGTTTAAATTTCGGATGTGTTATATTTATTTTTGGTAATGAATAATGAAATGATAAAATGGAAGAAACGTATATAAAAAAAATATTCTCTATTACTAAAGTGCGCGACAAAAATAATTTTTAGGGACATTTATAATATTTTAAAGTTATAATGCGAAGTAAACAAAAACGCAGCTTACGCGCCCTGCCTAATACTTTCTCGCTCGCACACCGACTATCTGCACCGTTCTGGAAGCATCGCGCGTAGTATTGAAAATGGCTAAAGTATTTTTCAAACGTCCCTGTATTTTTTTCTCGCTTGAAGAAAGCGGCAGGTAGTTTACATGTATGTTACAGTGTATTTTTAGCATTAATAATATTTTCCCACATTCAAGCAGCGCCATCTAGTCCCAAATTAAGCAATTATACTTGCTTGTGTTCGTATATACAAAAAATACATGCATATTCCCCATTACAAAAGTGCGCGACGAAAATAACTTTTAGAGACATTTATATTATTTTAAAGTTATAATGCGAAGTAAACAAAAACGCAGCTTACGCGCCCTGCCTAATACTTTCTCGCTCGCACACCGACTATCTGCACCGTTCTGGAAGCATCGCGCGTAGTATTGAAAATGGCTAAAGTATTTTTCAAACGTCCCTGTATTTTTTTCTCGCTTGAAGAAAGCGTCAGGTAGTTTACATGTATGTTACAGTGTATTTTTCGCATTAATAATATTTTCCCACATTCACACAGCGCCATCTAGTCCCAAATTAAGCAATTATACTTGCTTGTGTTCGTATATACAAAAAATACATGCATATTCCCCATTACTAAAGTGCGCGACGAAAATAACTTTTAGAGACATTTATAATATTTTAAAGTTATAATGAGAAGTAAACAAACACGCAGCTTACGCGCCCCGCCTAATACTTTCTCGCTCGCACACCGACTATCTGCACCGTTCTAGAAGCATCGCGCGTAGTATTGGCTAATCTATTTATCAAACGTCCCTGACGGTCCCTGTATTTTTTTTCGCTTGAAGAAAATATCACGTAGTTTACAATACTCGTATGTATGTTACAGTGTATTATTCACATTAATAATAATATTCAGTGTGGTTTTGAGATTTAAGAGTTTTGTTGTGGAAAATAGATTATATTTTATGATGATCTTATAGCAAATCTTATTTATAAACTAACGGAAGCCCAGCCGCGTATACTCTGCTGTATCACTTTACATGGCGTGAATTTCTTGCCAGTTCTTCTCATAGCTCCACCCCGTCAGCGAACTTGTCGTAGGCAAATTTGCTGACACTATTTTTCGGATAACCTGTCACATTCTTATCTTGTGACTTTCATAAATGTTACCTTGTAACCTAGATAAATAAACGAGATTTCATTTCATTTAGGTTATGTTTTGATCGAGGTTTGTAAACAAAACTAATACCTATGTAACTAGTAAAAATCATTCTAAAATGTATTAAGTATATCACTTTTTAAATGTCCCTTCTTACGTTAAAATGATTTTCACTACAATATAAACAGCTCAAAAAATAATTTACATTGTCTCGTCTCATCGCCTTTCATAACTTTTTCCTTATACGAGTACTTGCATAAACTCCCTGTGTTAGGTTATTTTGTTAGGTGCATATTTGGGCACATTGAAACAAAACTTTTCTGTGCTTTTCCATGGTAATACTTTATTTATGTAATACAGGTAAAAACAGTCATATACAAATAAATTTACAGAGTTACTTAGAAACTAAAAGACCTACTCACCATAACATTTTTTAAACAATGAAATTAGCTATTGCAAGAACTAGCATTGATTTTAAAAAGATGACATGAATAAAAATAATACATTGATATTGTATATTGATATAGTAATACATTGATTTTATCACTCAACAAGTAACTTTGTGAAACTAACACTTGGTTGTTGACTTCAGACTCGAGCATTTCTGACGTCACAGAATAAGCGCGCCAAAATGGCCGCGTTTATGCCGCCCGAAAAAATTAGTGATTTTTTATTATTTTTTTTAAGCTTATTAGTTTATATTTCGGATGTGTTATATTTATTTTTGGTAATGAATATTATATAGATATATAGATGGTAGAAACGTATGTAAAAAAAATATTCTCTATTACTAAAGTGCGCGACGAAAATAACTTTAAGGGACATTTATAATATTTTAAAGTTATAATGAGAAGTAAACAAACACGCAGCTTACGCGCCCCGCCTAATACTTTCTCGCTCGCACACCGACTATCTGCACCGTTCTGGAAGCATCGCGCGTAGTATTGAAAATGGCTAATGGATTTTTCAAACGTCCCTGTATTTTTTTTTTCGCTTGAAGAAAGTTTATGTTTACATGTATGTTACAGTGTATTTTTTGCATTAATAATAATTCAACCCATAAAATTCCCACTGTTGGGCAACGGATCTCCTACTCTCCTCTAAAGAAAAATAAAATTAATAAAAACCATTACAATTATCAAGTATTACATTTTATAAAACGTTATTTTACGCTTTTTCGTTGTATTTCCCATTAACATGATTATAAAAAGATTTGTCAAATAAGTAATTTATTAAATTAATAGTTAGTAATAAATTTGTCAAGAAAACATTTACCTAAAGTTATTGTTAAAATGAAAATTTGGGATTTGTTTCGAATTGACACCAATTAGTAGACTATTTGTTTTTCCAATAATTAATACTTGAGCACTCCGAATCCGTGGTCCCACTGTTTTATCCTACCAGCAGGATAAAACAATTTCGTGGTCCCACCAGACACATTTTTTCCCTTTGTTTATAAAATATGAAAAATACACTGTTTAAAACAAGTATAAAACGTCAATCGAAAAATTTGATTTTTTCTAAAATTACATGATTGTATTAAAAGAAAAATACAAAGCTTCGAAACAAACAAAATGTTTCTTTCACAATTCGTGCGGCATACGCGCGCTGCCTAATACTTACTCGCTCGCACACCGACTATCTGCACCGTTCTCCCGCAGCATCGACGAGCCCCACTTAGCCAGTGGCGGGAACAGTCATCTTTATAAGGAGCCGGCTATTTTACCTAAGCCGAAACATGGCTGTATACCCATACAAACCAGCATAGCCCAAATACCATAGTGTTTGTGAACAATAGTCGATATTTTTTATTTTATTTAGATCACCTTTAGTGATACCTATGAACGTCATACAAAGCCAATAAAAGGTGTCAGTTAATTTTTCTGCCAGTTCGGTGACAAGGTTGAGCTATGAGAAAAACAGGCAAGAAACTCAGGCCACTCTTTTTAAAAGGCAGAATAATTACAATTTCAATTAGTCACAAATTGAAATATGGTACAGAGCTCTACTACCATACTTGGCCAAACTAAATTAAAAATTATAATTAAAGATTGCAGAGACGTTGCTACCTTATTGAGTGACTGTTAGGTAATTTTGACCTACATAATTAATCACATAATAAGTAATAATAAGACGTAAATTAGCTTAAGAAGTAAATTACTTGTAATATGTTAGTTGTGGCGGAAATTAGGTGAGGCCTATGTTCAGCAGTGGACTTCATTGGGCTGATATGATGATGATGATGATGATGTTAGTAATATGTTTGGTACCGACTGTACAAAGTTCTGTCTTATCAAGCTATGTAGCTTGATAAGCTCGGCACTTGAAGGAAGCTATATTTTTTTAAGGACAATAATAGAAACATAATTTTAATTTTCTAGTGTCGTCTAAATATTCGTTCAGCAAATGACTTCGAGTGGCTGAAACAGTGTCGGTTCTACTTCAAAGAAGATGCGGATAAAACTTGGATCTCCGTTACCGATGTCACTTTTACTTATCAAAACGAATACCTTGGATGCACTGATAGGCTTGTAATTACACCCTTAACTGACAGGTATGGTACAGAATCTCGATTTTCTTGACATTGTATAATTTAATTATTAGTTTCCGCGCGGCTATTCCCACGTAAATCAATGGTTTTTACGTTCCACAAATGTAAATTTTAATAGTGGTTCTACAATAATGATATTTATCATTGTGAACCCTATCAGGTATAGGAAATTAATAGAGGTCCACTCGTTAACTTTGCTGTTCCCGAATGATACCTATGTTATTAATTATGTTATAAGTAGTTGTTTATTAAATGTTTTTGGTTAGTTCACGGTGATTATACGTTCTAGGTGTTATATAACGCTTGCTCAGGCGCTCGCTATGAGCATGGGTGGAGCTCCGTGTGGTCCCGCAGGTACGGGCAAGACGGAGACAGTCAAGGACATGGGCAAGACCCTCGCCAAGTACGTCGTCGTGTTCAATTGTTCTGATCAAATGGACTACAGGTTTGTTACCCATTGTTACTTTTTTATAACATAACATAGCGTGGCGCAGGTTCATCAGACCCACATTTCGTGAGGTATGTTAGATTAGGTTTGAAGATAAACAATAAAGTGAAGGAAATGTATGTACAACCATATAACCTCCTTTTGTTTTCAAAGTCAGTTGATAATAGAACGACAATGGACTATTTACATACTAATATTAGGTTTAATGTTGGCACTATCGTGAGATCGATCCACGCGAGCGACGGGCAAACCTATATTAGATGTATTTTTTGTGAAATTTGTAGTTTGAAATTGTCCCTGTAATGGCAATAGAATAGCCACTCTCTCAATAGTTAAGTTTTGTTAATTTGTTTAAAATTATGACATCTATCCATCTCAAACACAAAAATTTGTTTTTTGTTTTGTTCTAATTGTCTCGTTTTGATTTTTTATTGAATTTAAAAATACATTTGAAGATAAACAATAAAGTGAAAGAAATGTATGTACAACCATATTATATTTCATATAATATTGTAAACACCATATAATGTTTCACAAGATACAAGCTACGCTTAGTTCGTAGAAGTAGATCCAATCGCTATGTATACTGAATGTTTCTTTAGATGAACAAATTTATTATTTTCTATGTTAATCTATATCTTATTATATTCAATTCTATCATTTTTTTCAAAGACTGTTCTGTTACTAAAACGATCAAAAATCACAATAACTATAAAAAATTAGTTTGAGCAGTAAATATTTTATCTTAAAATTATAATCAAATATAATTAAAAGTTACAGTAATTTATTCCGGACTGACGTTACATAAAGATTGTGCACTTACTTAAAATGGTTACTTTCCACTAAAAAATTAAAATAAAATCTTAAAAAAAAACCGACTTCAAGCTCATATTTGTCTGCCCGCGTTTGCATAGTTCACTCAGGCACATTACAGCTGACCACCGCTGCGCGCGCCAACGCGTCTTCGCTCCTTACAGTTTGAAAGTTTGTTGAGCAATAGCAGGATTAAACTGTATTTCTTGGCTGGTGAAAAACATACGTGTCGAAATGAGAACCTCCTCTTTTTGTTTTGGAAGTCGGTTGTTAATAGGACAATGAACTATTTACATACTATTTACTATTAATAGGTTGACACTATCGTGAGATCAATCCACACGAGCGACGGGCAAACCTATATTAGATGTATTTGTTGTGAAATTTCTAGTTTGGAATTGTCGATATTATATATATATATGTGTATTATATGTCGATATACGGCAATAGATTAGCCACTCTTTCAAAACAGATATTTTATTTATTTGTTTAAAATTATTGCAAAAAGTATGTGTACAAAAGGCGGGCTTAATGCTAAAAGCATTCCCTACCAACTAACCTTTGGGTGATGCAGAGATGAGAGGCCTTTACCCGGCAGTGGGATGATACAGGCTAACTGTAATTGTAATTGCAGAGGTCTCGGCCGGATATACAAGGGTCTAGCTCAGTCCGGCTCCTGGGGATGCTTTGACGAGTTTAACCGTATTGAACTGCCAGTGCTGTCTGTGGCCGCACAGCAAGTGGCCGTAGTACTCGCCGCTAAGAAGGAAAAGAAGAAATCATTTATATTCACAGATGGAGATATCTCTGAAATGTGCCCAGAGTTTGGAATCTTTATTACAATGGTAAGATTTTAATATAAATATTACACAAAAAAAGAAACAAAATTAATACGTATAATTACCAAAATGGAATTTTTGAGACTTGGCAAAATTTGGTAAAACTCTTCAACTATTTTATTTTATCCCATATAATAATTTCCTATAATGTCTGGCTTGGTGCCAAGACCCGCACGAAGTTTTTGTCCGCACGTATACCAGGGCGATAGAACATCGAAGTGGTTCGTGTCCAGCCATATTTCCAACAGTTAAAATTACTTACGTTTCCAAGTCTAAATATGAAGTAGCAGTATTTGTTAAACACAATCCACATTTATTTAATAAAAAATAACTAACAGATGTCAGATTAAGAAAAAGGGACTCAAATGTTTTGAATACTGATCATAGCAATACAGCTCTGTTTAGAAAAAGTATATTTGAAATGGGTCCACTAATTTATAACAAAATATAAAAAAAGTTATAAATAACTTTTTAGTCTGATAAGTTTGTTATTTGTTTGTTGTTTAGTTTATGGTATAAACTTTAATTTTTAACTTAAACATAACTTTAAATAAAATATTTCTTTTTTTATCTTAAAAAAATGTATGCATTTATATGCTGTGGGTATAATGTAGCGCTAGCTAATTTAATAACTCAATATCTGTAAATTTAACCTTGATTATTTATCATTGACAAATACATATTTCTGTTTCTGTTTCCAGTGTTATAAATATTCAATGGACAGATAATAATAAAATAATGATAATAAATAAAAGAATGATATGATAATGATGAATTAATTGTAAATTTATTATTTATTAAGTATTTACATCAGAAACGATGTAAAAATTGTTATTGAATTGAATAGGTTTAATAATAAGAAAATGTTTAAATGATCAGCCCACGCTTTATAATAAAAAAAAAATATTGTTAATGTTATTTTACTTTTCTGGTATTCTATTAGAGCGCTTTTGTAGTATGTTGACTATATAAACTAAATTAGTTTAAAGACAAAAGCAAAAATAAAGATAAGAGACAACTAGAATTGTAATAATTATACTTACACAAGTTGAAGCCAATAAAACGTGTTAATAAAAAAGAAAAAACACTTTTAAATTCACTTGCTGATGATGATGATAATGTGTCCAAAGTTTAGAATCTTCATTGCAATGGACAGAATAGTTTTTAAGAAAAAATATTTCGTAAACATAAAAATGTTTCGTAAAATAAAATTATTAAGTACTTATATTTATTTTATCCAAACCGAATATGCCAAATATTAGTAATGAAGAATTTATTTCCACTTTCATCCAATATTACCATATTGCCAAGACTCCGCAAAAGTTTTTATCCGCACGTATACCAGGGCGACAGAACATTGAAGTGGTTCATATCCACAGAACATCGAAGTGGTTCATGTCCACTGTTATACGTACATATAATAATAATATTCAATAAACAGATAAAGATATTAACAAATAAAATATATGAAAATATTTAAAAAAGCAGTCCACGCATTTTACAAAAAAAAATAGTCGTTTATTTTATTTTGACTTATTTGTTTTTTTTTTAAAAAGCTCCTTATTTAGTTATAACCATTGTTGATATTTACTTTTGCCCTTAAACTAATTTAGATAAGATAATCAACATCAAGAAGACACGTTTGTTTTAATATTAAACTAATAAATTATCGTATATTATATAGCTGTTGCCCGCGACTCCACCCGCGTAATATTCGATTCGACAAAATTACATACATCCTTACACACAGACTAGTTTAAAGACAGAAGCAAGTGAAGCCACACCGGCTTCACTTGCTTTTGTATATAAACTAGTCTCCGTCTTTGAATGACTACCCCGAATTTTATAAATTGAATGCTTCGTTCCGAGCCTAGCGTTTTATTTTAGATAGACGCTAGGGTGACTCCTCAGAACTTTTTGGAGATTGTACATAGTCAACAACTAGAAGACACATTTGTTTTAATAATATACTTACACACATGTGAAGCCAATAAAAGCGTTTTAATAAAATTTATTTATTCACTGTTGGAGATAGCTCTGATAATGATGATAATGTGCCCAGAGTTTAGAATCTTTAATAAAATGGAAAGAATATATTACTAGAGTTATCAAGGAAAAAAAAACAATAAGCAAAATCATTATTCATTATTTTTGTTTTATCTAAACCGAATATTCCGAAATATGTGTAATTAGGTTTTCATTTCTATTCCACTATTTCATCCAATATAATAAACAATAATTCTTTTCATTAAACGTTTTCAAATATTTTGATGTTTGGCTTGGTGCCAAGACCCGCAACATGTTTTTATCCGCACGTCTACCAGGGCAATAGAACTTCGAAGTGCTTCATATCCACAGTCAATCAATGAACAGATATTAAGAGGCAACAGGGCATGCGGCTTTTCATACAAACGTATTCCCGTTTTCCTTCCTGACTAATGCCTCTAGAACAATATTTGTTTTCATTAAATCAAGGTCAGCTGTAGACACATCTATGTGATATACTTTTTTTTACAACTAATTAGTAAAGTAAATATGACCCTTAGAAAATTGCCCTATTTTTGCTGCCTTAATTAGAGGACTACCAGACAAATTGAAAGAGTTATTAACAAAAAAAAAGACAAGCCATACTCTTTCTGAAAATTTTGATGTAAAAAACATTTAAGTTGGATCAGTTTTCGAGGAGGGATAGGAGGAACATGAAACATCAATATTGTCATTTTTTTTGTCCAGATTAATCTGTTTGATCTGCAGCTCTCTCTATTACACTATACGGCTGCAGACTTGAGGTAAAGGCGCAGTGCGATGGCAATAGTTTCTTGTAATACTTGTTTTTCAAATTCCATTAAAAAAAATCACCTTACGCTTTTTTACAATAAAATGATGATTAAGTTTTGAGATTAACTTGGAATCAACTGAACAGGTTTTGTAAACTCTTTTAGTGTTGGATAGCCCATTTATCGGGGAAGGTTATAGGCTATATAACATCACGCTACGCCCAATAGGAGCTGAACAGTGGTCAAATAAAGAACGACGGCACCGAAGCTCCGCGCGACGTATTGGCGTTGATAAGTGTGCTAAGTTTCAATAAATCCGACGTTACGAGATGGGTCAAAATCATGTTTAAAGATGCCGTTCACATATACATAGATGAATAAAATAATGTTGATAAATAAAAGATCTTAAAAGGCCCAGATCCCAAGAACCCGCAAAGGTTTTTTTCCGTACGTATACCAGGGCGATAGAACATCGAAGTGGTTCATGTCTACTGTTATAAATATTCAATGGACTATAATATAAATAAAATAGGGTAATATAATAAAATAGGGTATAATAACAAAATAGGGTAATAAGTAAATATTACAAAAATCAGTCCACACTTGTTTATAAAAAAAAATATTGTTCAAACATATTAATAAAAAAGAAAATCTATTTTTATATTCACTTGCTGATGATGATGATTATTGGAATGTAAATAGTAGTTTTTAAGCAAAAATATTTTGTAAAATCACTAATTATTATATTTATTTTATCCAAACCGAATATACCGAAGTGTTTGTAATTAAGATTTATTCCACTATGTCATCCAATATTGCCATGCCAAGACTCCGCATAAGTTTTTAACCGCACGTATACCAGGGCGATAGAAAATCAAAGTGGTTATTTCCTTGCCTTTATTGCCCGTATTACTACCAATCTTACTACTAGTTGCAACACTGGTAATTGAATTACCGTTCTTACTACTGAAGTGGAAAGTTGTTAGAACAGCAATAAAAAATTGCCCATGTTACTACCGTAAAATTAAAATAACTAAAACAAAACAAAATATAACGAATTTTTATATTAAAGAAAAAGTAAGTAAATATAATATAGAAAAAATTACCATGAAATTAAAATAAAATTAAAAAACAGTAAAATCACCGTAATTTCTAGAGGGCGTGGTCGACTGAGATTTCACTATTCAATAATTGTATCTGAATATGTCTTATTTTGTCATCATTTACAATATAACGATTTCTGCGTTTTTTATACTGCTGAGCTACAATTTTAACAAGGCTATCCCTTATCATCATTGAAAGCGTTTAGTAGACGCAACAACGTTTTATTGTTTTTATTTATTATCTTGTTCAGTTTGGCATGATACCCTTCAAGAACATTATTTGAATCTATCTCATGCTGAAAACGCTGAGCAAATTTATATATTTAGCTTTAATCCAAGTGCGTTAAATGTATTTTTAGAAATTTTTCAATAGAAAGGTTAACATGTTAACTTTCTGTTTTTATATACGACCAACCTTCCTCGAGCGAAGGATCCTTCTTGGAAGGAGTGATAATACAGAGCACAATGACACAATGGGATTTTCCGCTCTGAGAAGCGAGTTTAGAATATTTATTAAAATTGAGAAATACTTGAGATTTCAAGGGAAAAACATTAGCAAAATCACTATTTAGTATTTTTATTTTATTTAAACCGAATAATGCCTGGCTTGGTGCCAAGACCCGCAACAAGTTTTTATCCGCACGTCTACCAGGGCGATAGAACTTCGAATTGCTTCAAGTCCAATGTTATTCAATGGACCGATATTTATTAAATCAGGGTTATGATGATAAAAGTATTTATTTAAATCATCCCACGTTTTTACAATAAAATTATTGTTTTTAGATTTTCTATAAATGCGTTTTATTTTTTCTTTTTAGTGTTTAAATTAATAATTTTATTATTCAATTACTTGTTAAGAAAAAAATTATATAATATCTACTAGAAAATAATATTTACAACGAAAACTATTAACCTACAAAAAAAAATAAAAAAACGAAAATACCTCTAAATTAATAAATTAAATTAATTAAGTTGACAAAGTCGCGGTTTAAACTAAAAAGAAATGCCTAAGTGGTTATCCAGGGTGTCAGCTATATCCATACGATTTAGACGAAATTTTAGCGGAATTGATACAGCCACCAGTTAATTTCGTTTGCCCGTTAAGGGTTAAGATCGTAATCAAAGTTCCCGCCTATACGAAAATACTTCCTAGGATACGACAATCGTAGTTATGTTTATTGTTAGAGTGAAAGATACCAATGTGCGAAGAGAGCTGTTGGGCGGAGCTATAGTGGGTGTCACAGGCAGTTTCCCACACTTGTGTTTTCCACCCTTGTGGAGGTATTCCCGTTTTCATCTACCACTGACTCTTTCTACAGTCCTAGTACTCGCGGTGACCCGGGATTCTATCGGCCCGCTAGAGGCTTCTTTCACGCGTCTAGTACAGACGTCATTGAATAACATTGCGTCTACTAAACGCTTTCGTCCAGTAGGACGAAATGTCATATGACTTCACTGAATCTTACGATGTATTTCAGGCAGTTTTTACGCATATTTATTGATTAAATATAAAACTACTTAAAAATACTAGATTGTATGAATTTACATGTTGGTTTCAATTTCAGACAAAATGAAAAATAACTGTGGTTTCCACTATTTGAAATAATAAAAAAAATATTTGACAAGAATTTCATTAAATTAAATTATTATGCAACGGGCCTACGCCACGTATTATATTTTAAGGTATTTAAATACCTTCTATAATAGAATTGCTCGAGCGACGTTTCGATCAAATTAATATAATAAAGGCACCGACCGAAAATTTATCTCTTTTGTATGTAAAATAAAGCGATAAATTTAGCTTAATTAAACTTAACAAAAAAATAAAATTAATTTAACTTTTAATTAAAGTTAATATTTCTGTAAAATAAAAATATTATAACAAGCTTACTCGTAATCTGCGAGCTTCTATCAAATTTCTAGCTATACTTAAATTTTTATTAAATGGTAAAATTAAATTTAAAAATTTTTGTTAAGTTCAATGTTGCACACAAATCAAAACAAAGTGTATTTTAATTACACTAAAATGAAATTCACGTGACAGAAGTGAATTGAAAATATTAGTGCACCACAGAACAATAAAAATAGTAAACTATCTCTGTTCTGTGCATTGCACTACGTTTTTATTGTGATTATCTTATTATTTCATGCATGAGGAAATTTCTCGAGACCAAGAAAAAAAATCACCATTGATATTAGTTAATCCGTATTCAAATCAAAATAAAAAAGGTTTCGATGTTTCGAGGCAAAGATAAATAAATGCATGCAGGTCCAGTCGAGTCGGTTTTGAGCTAGAATTGGTTGGTGTAATTAACCTGACTTGTAACATAAGTTTATTGAAGTAGGCGTTACTTGTATAGTGAGAGGTAATTCAGGGGGATATTACTAATATGATAACACCCTAGAGCTAAATAATTGGGCTCTATCTCTTATCCCATATACAAAAAAATGCTTAAGAATATGTGTAGTTGTTTCTCCCAAGATCCGCATATCAAGATTCGATTTTTATCGGTTCGACCAAAAACCAAAAATATGAATGATGAAAAATTTGGAGAATTATGTGTCTGTAGGAAATACAGACACATAAATCTCCAAATTTTTAGGAATAAGTACATAACACAAGTAAAATTTGTTCCAGAATCCCGGCTATGCTGGTCGTAAGGAGTTGCCAGAAAACTTGAAAGTGCAGTTCCGAACTGTTGCAATGATGGTACCCGACAGGCAAATCATTATCCGAGTAAAATTAGCGTCTTGTGGCTTTCTGGAGAACATCACTTTGGCACGAAAGTTCTATACCTTATACAAGTTATGTGAAGAGCAGTTAACTAAACAGGTAACGTTATTTATTTTACATAATTATACATATTTTTCGTACGTTATTTTCTGTTCGACAACGCAGAGCGTGAGTCTTGGGTCGGGCAATAAATGATATTGGGTTTTACTATGATAAAATTCCCAGCATCAGCGCGGAATCTGGAGATATACGCAGTTGATAGTGGGATGGGTCACCCCATTGACATTGCATCTAACATAGCTGAAGCAATATAGGTACCTTTGTAGATTAAAGGCGTGAAGCTGTGTATGTGTGTTCAACTAAAAGTATGTTAGTGGGAAAATGTAAAACGAGCCCACTAACATATAATACATATATTAGGATATGTCTTACTGTGTCTAGGCGTAATTTATCTAGAATATGTATGTATTTACAGAAAAAAAAAATGTATTTAAAGTAAATCAGTTGTTTAGTACCCATAACACAAGCAAATATAATTGCTTAATTTGGCACTAGAAGGCGCTGTGTGAATTTGGTAAAAATATAAAACTTTTTGGCAATAAGATAAATTAATAGAATTATTAGTCAGAAAAATTAATTTCCAATGTCAAGTTGTTTAAAAGTGCTACCATCTACAGAGTTTTTTAGGCTTTATTGAGATAGAAAGGCAATGAATCTGAGAAGTTCTGGTATGTTACAAGCAGATGGCGTACTTCACGTAAATTTCTTGCTAGCTGGCAACGATTCCCAGTTACTGATACTAGGAAAGCAGAAACTGAGATTGGTGGCATACATTCATTTTCGAGTTTCCCCCTGCAGACCCCCGCCGTAGTTCTTCTCACTCCCACGCTTTATAATATATCTACCGTCGTCATTCAGTTGAGCCGATGCCGTGGTCGACGCAACATGTTTTGTTGATGTATTCTTCGAGGTTCATTCCAACCACGAGGGACACACATTCCGTGCAGGAATACCCAGAGCACTGTTATATTTGATCGACATCATAACTATACAATACATGTCAGAAAACAATATACTATTGTTTTGTTTAACTAGTTAAATTACCTATGGTTTTGTAACTAAAAACAATGCACGTAAAACGTCCCGTCTTGCTACAGAGTGTGTGTATCGGCCGTAGAATGCCTACTGTTGGACTTGACTTATATTTCCAAATAAAAATATTTCTGTAATTATAATTATTGATTTTAGTGAAATTTAGATTAACTTGTAAATTCATTTAATTAAGTTTTTATTAACAAATACGTGAAATCATATGACATTTCTTCTAGTACGGACGCGTGAAAGAAACCTGTAGCGCGCTGATAGAATCCCGGGTCACCGCGAGTACTAGGACTGTAGAAACCGTCAGTGGTAGATGAAACCTTGCGTCTCATTACTAAAACTTGGGTCTCTGATCTTGCGGCTAGTCTTAACCAATTACGGTGCCAAACCCTATTTTTACGCTATTTTTGTTAAAGTATGTTAAATATTAATTTAAATCTTAGGTGTCGGCTAGACTGGACTAGGTCAAGTCATTTTATTTTGACGTCTGCACAATTTGAGATGTTTATAAACAACAAATTGTCTATACAAGTATGTTATTTTTACATAACTTACATATTTTTTTAAACAATGCGAAAATAATTGGTGAACGTAACTAAGTATATAAATTTTATTTAGATTCACCTTGGTCAGTGTTAATGATTTTAGTGCCTATCAAGAAGCTGCGAATAACGCTTCTTGTTCAAGTTGTTTATATAATTTTAGATTTAATGTTTCGGCAATAAGATAAATAGAAATTATATTTAGTCAGAAAAATTAATTTCCAATGTCAAGGTGCTTATAAGTGCTACCATCTACAGATTTTTTCGGGATTTAGTGAGATAGAAATGTAATGAATCCTCTTTAGATTTTCTTCCCTCGAGATGAGCTCTGAAATTTTCCTCTCTAAGAAGTTTAGATATGTTGCAAGCAGATGGCGCACTTCAACTACATTTGCTATCCATTCTGGCAACAATTCCCAATAACAGGTACTAGGAAAACAGAAACTGAGAGTAGTGGCATATATTCGAATTATTTGGCGAGGGTCGGAGTTTCACCCTGCAGATCCCCACCGCCCGTAGTTCTCCCTTCCACGCTTTGTAATAATTATATCTATCGTCGTACTTCAGTTGTGCTGATGCCGTGGTCGAAGCAACAGCTTTTGTTGATTTATTATATTATTCGAAGTTCATTCCAACCACGACACACTTTTTCTGTAGGCTTATCCAGAGCACTGTCTACACTCTTTTGGTCGACAGTCGCAGTTGCCACTAACGTTTTTTCACCACTAGCGTATTCCCACTTATGAGAATCGCCTGGGCTTGTAAGCACCAGGTATCGTAATTAGATTTTTTCAACGGTTCATTTTCTCATTTACTTACTATTTTAAATATGCTTCTTCCATTTGCCACTAGATATTCATCCAACCACGCTCTGCTACCACTGATAGGGTGGAATAGCGGTTATGTAATATAATTTTCTCATATACAAGTAAACACAATGTTTTCAAGTATTATTTATGTTCTAATTAATTGATATAGCCGCTAGTCCACCCTATCAAATATAATTTTCAAAAAAATGTTTTCTACTGTAATTAATTAAGTACACTTGTAAATTTATTTAATCAAATTTTTATTGACAAATTTTAAATAATAGTATTAAATTAATTTTAAAATATTAGTATAAACTGCCTACAGTACATCGTAAGCACAGAACAGAGATAGGTATCGTAAGATTCAGTGAAATAATATATTATATGACATTTCATCCAATACGGACGTGTGAAAGAAGCCTGTAGCGCGCTGATAGAACCCTGGGTCACTGCGAGTACTAGAACTGTAGAAACCGTCAGTGGTATGGTACAACGGTGATCTTATTTGTAATTATAAACAGCATATTCTGCCAAGAGTGGCGTACAAAACTCAACTTATAAATATTAATAATATTAAAAAAATATTGTGAAGTGAAACACGTTCCGTGGAGGTCACAGCGGGTTACTGAGGGTTTATTTTAGCGGCACTTTATTTTTACAAGAAAATAGAATATCGAATGCCAGGATGTTAATACCACCATCAACAATTTTTTCCGGGTTTTAGTGAGTAAGGCAGGTTTGTATTTTCATCCCTAGAGATAAGCTTGGAAAAGTTCCTTCATAACAAGTTCAGTATGTTGCGTGTAGATGGCGCAATTTAAACAAAATGTTCCGTTTTGATCGAGTTTCATTCTAACATTATCCGTTTTTTATATTATTACTAATAATTCAGTTTTATTTGTGCAATAATGACATAGAATACATAATATGTACAGAGTAGCAAGAAGCCTGTAACAAGTTTCAGGCACAGGGACTAGGAAAGCAGAAACCGATAGTGGTGGCAGAAAGTCTAACGTGTACTGCGACGGGTGGAAAGCGATGGTTGGGGTTACCCTGCAGACTCCCTCCTTAGCTCCGCCTTCCACGCTTTATAAATCTGTCGTTCAGTTTTGCCGCTGCCTTGGTCGGGGCAACAGCTTTTCACATATTCGGCGTTTTACTCACGACACGGCGCGGCGAGGCACGTAGATACGAAGGAGTCTTTCTCTGTTAGGGACTCAGAGCGTTAAATTGTTATTGTTTGACGAACATCATAACTACTTTACACACAAACATGTTAGAAAAAAACATTATTATCTCTAAAAACAATATTTACCTCCAAGCAATTGTTTGGATTATATAATCCATGTCATACCTATGATTTCACATATATATATATTTTATTTATTATTGTATATATCTTGGCAACAAAAACAAATATAAAATTCGTTCTTGGACTCAAATAGGATATTAAGTACCTTTGCATATAAGACGAGAATCTGACCTACTGACTGAATTCAAACAGTGAACAGTTGAACAAACAGTTTTCTTTATACTTTAATTGTTATTAGCAATTTAAGTTACTTATACTTAAAATTAGTCTGTAAGCTAAGTTCTTAGAAAATTCCAGTGATCACGAGAATCGAAAAGTAAATATAATTAATAACCCGACTGCAAAAAATCAACAGAGAGCAACGCACTAAAAAGACCGTAAAATTATTGTAATATTATTATAATACCTGATTAAATTTAAATACATAACATATGTACATATTTGTAATCTCCATTTGATTCCCTTTTTTTGATACCCTACTCGATAGGTTTGGTTAAAAAAAATAATAGAACTACTTACAATTTGGAACCATTTAATTATGTATAATCTCTTTTTGAATATATGTAATCTCCTTTTGATTCTCTTTATTTTGATACCCAACTCGATAGGTTTGGTTAAAAAAAATATTTAACTTCTTACAATTTGGCGTCAAAAGCCCACCGTTTAAGTCTTTTTATCCCTAAAACCTATCTAAGGACACTTGGGTTTTCTAGACGAATCTAACGATACCCTAATTGTCAAAATCCATCCAGCCGTTTGGAAGATTCGTGGGAATAAAGAAATTTACAAACATACAAGATACGCGCGAAAAACAATACCCGTCCTGTCAGTCGGGTAAAAACGCAACCGTGGAGCGGCGGCCGATAGTATTTTATATTACAAATAATAGTGGTTAAATTCCCTCCACTATCTTTAGATGAGACCCGTGCCCAGCAGTGAGACGGTTATTTGTTGAGATGATAAAAAAATATGAATTAGGCAATTAAAACGGTCACACTAGCACACAATCACCTTTTTTAACATACAATATCATTGCACACAATTATATTATGTTGATATATTTTGAACACTGGAGTTTTATGAACCAAAAATAAATCAACAAGTAAATAATTCAAAAATTATAATAACAATACTGCAAAAAATCAACAGATTGACAGCACTAAAAAGACCGAAATTTTTTTGTAATTATTATTATTCCTGATTAAATTTAACTACATAACATAATTATGTAATATACATATTTGTAATCTTCATTTGATTCTCTTTATTTTGATACCCTACTCGATACGATTATTTAAAGAAAATGTTAACTACTTACAATTTGGCGCCAAAACTCCGCCGTTTTGTATTTTTATTATTTATTAATACCTATCTAAGGACACTTGGGTTTATGAGAAGAATCTAACGATACCTTAATTGTCGAAATTCATCCAGCCGTTTGGAAGAAACTTGGGAATAAAGAAATTTACATACAAGATACGCGCGAAAACAATACCTTACCCCGTCCTGACAGTCGGGTAATAAAAAAAGCTAACAAATTACATTTAGTAAGAATACAGCCAACCACTAAATACAGTTTTTTTCAGACTTTAGTGAGAACAAGTCAATCATCTTTGTATTTTCATCCTTAGAGATACGCTCGAGAATTTTCCCTTACAAGTAGTTCAGTATGTTACGCGCAGATGGCGCAATTTTAACTAAATGTTCTAACGTTTTCAATTGAAAGAAGCCTGTACCAAAGGTTGAAAGAAGCCTGTAACCAGTCACATGGACTAGGAGAGCAGAAACCGATATGTAGTGGTATTCAAAATGTGTAATAGGACGGGTGGAAAGCGATGGTTGGGGTTACCCCCTGACCACTGGGGGCCGTAGCTCCGCCTTCCGCGATTTATATCCATCATTCAGTAGTCTCGATGTCTTGGTCGAGGAAACAACTTTTGTTAATATTTTCCACGTGTTTCCCAGCTATCAGCACGGCGCGTATCCACGAGGGTGACTTTTCCTGTTAATGTATTCAGAACTTTGTTACTATTTGATTGAGATCATAATTGTATTATAACACACACGAACATGTAAAAATATTATATCATTATCTTTAAAAGAAATATAGTTTTCTCCCTAAACTTGATAATTAATCGTAACTATCATATTCAAGAATCCTGTTTCTTTTTAATAATATAAATATGTAAATGTCTATTGATGCTTACAAATACTGGTATTTCACAGGTAAATGTAAAACCATTTTAGAGACTTTTTTTTTATACCACGCCGGTGGCAAACAGACGTACGGTCCGCCTGATGGTAAGCGGTTACCGTAGCCTATGGACGCCTGCAACACCAGGGGCATCACGAGTGCGTTGCCGACCCTTAAGAAACATATTGTCTGTCACAGAGGGAAATATCACAACATTTTATTATAACAACAGTAAATTATATTTTTTCTGAAATAAGACATACCTACTTTTGATAATAATATAATATTTTAAACATCAACAAAAAATTGTTAAAACTGCTGCAACATCACAAAAACATGTGATATTATTGTATGGACGCCTGAAAGAATCCTAAAGCGGGCTGATAGAAGTTCGAGTCACCGTGGTACTAGGACTGTAGGAAGCGTCAGTGGTAGAGCAAAGTTTACGTTACAGTTTTCCCATTGCTGACTAATCACGTACAACGGGTCAAAAAAATATTGTTCATTATTTAAAATAAATTGATGATGATTTATAATAAAAAAGCGGCCAAGTGCGAGTTGGACTCGCTCATGAAGGGTTCCGTAGCAGCAAGTAACATAATATAAAAGTTCTTGTAGTTCGTTGTAACTTTTCTCGATGTTTTAATAAGTGTTTTTTTTTTAAATTAAGTTATTGATAAGTAAACATTATAATTAAGTACAGAATGATGGGATTTAGATCTAACTATATGCGAGCCCAAATAGGCTTGTTATAGTTATTAGTTAAACCAGTTAATATATATTCCAGTTTGACAAGAAATTTTTCCAAAAATATTATCAATTCGTGTGCCTCCGCGTAATTAGACAAGGTGGTAATAACATCCTGTATCCAGCGTTCTGCATGAATGACAGTATACAATTGTTGATGAATGAAAGGTAAATTGTGGTTTACGATTTATGACGTATTAAAAAAAACTATTTACCAGATCTCGTTCAAACCAATTTTTTGGTGGAAGTTTACATAGTAATGTACATCATATATTTTTTTAGTTTTATCATTCTCTTATTTTTCTAATTTACCACACGGACACACATTTTACCACTTTGGAATTGTCTCTCGCGCAAACTATTCAGTTTAGAAAAAAATGATATTAGAAACCTCTTTTTTGAAGACCTATCCATAGATACCAAACACGTATGGTTTTTATGAAAAAAAAATTTTAAGTTTCAGTTCTAAGTATAGGGTCCCCCATAGATTTAGTATGTACAAGATAAACAATGTCAGATTATAGGCGAGACCAAAACACAATTGAGTGATTGTCAATGTGTGAGTTAAAAATAGTGATTGCAACGGACTGTTGTGCACTATCGATATTCTGCACTTGGGATTATCGAGCTTATGAATTCGGCGTGTAATTGAGCGTCTTGAACTCTTGAATAATGTCGCAACAATTTGTTTTAAGAAGCATTTACAACAAGTTAACTTTTCATGCTATCGGGTAAAATTGTGCTGTTAGGCAATTTTTTTTTTCCAAACCGCTATCTTTTAGTTTTAAGACTAGGATACCTAACATATATATATAGCCATAGTAAGAAAGCAGAAAAGAAACGATGGTAGCTGAATGAATAAGGAACCTGCGTGCAAATTACACGGTCCTAGTTCGAACCCAACGCGGCGGCAGTACCAATGTGCATTCCACTTTGTGGAATTTATATGTACTAGTCAAGTGACTTACCATCTGCTGACGGTGAAGGGAAACATCGTGAGGAAACCCACATATCTACCCTAGAAGCAATTCTATGTGTATGTCTGATCCACCAACCCGCACTAGGCCAGCGTAAGTGGATTATGGCCTAAACCCTCTCAACTCTCGAGATGAGACCCGAGCCCAGCATTGGGGCTTAATGGGCTGCTGAAGTACTCTTCAGCAGCCCATTAAGCCCATTAAGAAAGCAGGCCATAAACCTTACTGCCTAAGTTTTTTATGGTCAATGTCATGATGAACTAGAACAATATATCTGATCGATTATATTCTATATTAATGATGAATGAACTTAATGATAGAAAATTTATTGGATGGTTTACAATCACAGGATATTTAAACACGTTGTATAACATAATATTTTTTTTTTCTTTATATTCGGAAAACATTTATATAACAAATAATTGTGAAAATACAGCAAATCTTTGGGTTGATTAGCCCATTTATCGAGGAAAGCTTTAACTAATGTTTTATATATATGTAAGTAGTTGAATATTTTTTTGAGGTCCAGTCTGGTCTATTTATAATACGTATCCATTTGTCACGTGACGCTGTTTTCGTTGGAAACCTAAAATAAAAGACAAAAATATCACTAACTTAATGGCTCACCTGACTCACTAAGCTTATATTTTAAGTACTATCTACTGAATTTGTGAGAAACAACTACTTTAAAAATAGGTATTAAAAACATAGAGAGATGTAAATAAGTTAGTGTGCTTCACTCAATTACAATAGTTTACATATTACGATGATTTAAAGAATTGACGGAATAATTACAGTTTTAAAAATACTATCGACTTTTATCGATACCCATGACGTCATCATTTCGTCAAGCCCTATCGTCAACAAACATTTTCCTATTTTACACGAAAAAAGCTTTAATATATCGTATATACATAAAATATTATCAACATAACGAAGAAGAAGCCTAAATACGTCCAACAAAATAGGTTTTTGCTCAGTTAAAAGCACCAATTTCACAAAATAAGGTTTGCAAAAATTCATTAGATTTTTGTATTTACCTAAGAAACGTGAAATTTCTCTGGGTTATTCCTTCTTGTCACGTCACAATTGGTTACGGAACAGACCACCATGATACTGGCACACCTTTTAAGCAATTTATTGCACGATTTGTAAATATTTTAGCAAAATAAGAGTTGACAGTAAAACACGCGAGCCGCTATGGCCCCCTAATTGAAAAAATATTGGCACATCCCATTTTATCTTTCATCTCTTTCACTCTTTTACAGCGTGCATATCAATTTGACCTCTCGTTTCCGCGCTATGTTTGTCTTCTGCGGTAGCGCGCGGATCCTAGGTCTATGGGGTCCCCAAATTTTAATGTTTTTTTTTTAAATTTTTTTGTGATTATATCTAGCCAGTGTAATTATGTCATTATTGCAATAAAATCTATTTTGTCACCGTAAAACCCGTCCTTGTTACATAACGAAGCTTGTGAACTTGTGTGCTTGTAACTTTCGAGAAACAAGACCCTGGACGTTAGTTAACTTCTACGATTGCCTGATATAAAAAATATATGCCAGTTATTATTCATAACATCACGATATTGTTTCACCAAACAGTTAGACAGAGGAGTATCACATGCAAAATGTTGAAGCTATGCAGCCAAAGTTGATAAACACACAAAAAGAAAATTACTACTCTTATTGAGACACCTGTTATATTTTAGGTCCACTACGATTTCGGTCTCCGCAACATTCTATCCGTTCTTAGAACCCTTGGCGCAGTAAAACGTGTTAATTCAAAAGACAATGAAAGTACCATAGTGATGAGAGTGCTCAGAGACATGAACCTATCCAAACTAATCGATGAAGACGAGCCTCTGTTTATATCCCTTGTGGCTGATCTGTTTCCGAACCAAGCCTTAGACAAAACCACATATTTAGATCTTGAAGAAGCGATAAAGAAGGAAGTGGAGAAGATTGGGCTGATCAGTCATCCACCGTGGTTGCTTAAGATTATACAGGTAAATATAAAAGATCCGTCCGACATAGGCACTTCGGATATTTTAATTTAGTTTCATTTAGTTAATTCTTGTTTTACATTTAGCGGGGACTGGATATCGTTGTAAAGATTTAAATACACATACCCGTCAACGTCCATTCAGATGATGTTAGGTTAGAAATTAAACTATTATACTTTCACGTTTCTTTTTTAACCAGTTTACATTATCTGTAAAATGAAGAAAATGAATTTACGTAATTGGCTCAATTATTTAATAATATGCAATAGATTGTTGAGTCAATAAAATGGTTATATATTTAACAGAAGTTAGAACCATTCTATTGTTCTTTGTATTCGTATGTTTATTCTAATTGGTATATTGATTGTAATTAATTTTAGCTGTATGAAACACAACGGGTTCGTCATGGTATCATGACATTAGGTCCACCGGGCGCCGGCAAGACTGCTTGTATACACACACTTATGAATGCACTCACTGAAACTGAGAACCCGCATAGGTAAGTGTGCCATTAATTTTTATTTGTGGTTAGTTTATAAAAAAAAAAGAATAACTGTTGTGGCTTCGCTCCCGTGGATCTTTATTTGGCCACTGCTCAGCTACTATTGGTCGTAGCGTGATGTTACATAGCCTATACCCTTCCTCGAAGAACAGGCTATCCAACACGAAAAGATTTTTTTAAATTTGTACCAGTAGTTCCTGAGATAAGCGAGTTACACAAATCAAACGAACAAACAAACTCTAATAATATTACTTAATTTCAATTTTAATGACTGATGACGAGTAAATTTCTGGCAATCGTATCGCTCATCCGGAACCACCATACTGACAAATGCTATTTTACATAAAATATTAAGCAGTTTTCTTTAAGATTTTATCATAAAATCGTTTGATTTTAAAGTAAGGTAATCGCTCAAGATCAAAACTGTCAAGAGATATGAAAATTTACGAATTTTTCTTAATGCTAAGAAAAAATGTATGTATATGATGTCTTGTCCACTCGTGGGAGGCAGGCGTAATGATCCTTAACGTATTTTATCGCTCGAATATATCATTGTTGTACAATATAATAAATGTAAATTTTAGGGAAATGCGAATGAACCCAAAAGCAATAACTGCGGCACAGATGTTCGGACGACTAGACGTAGCTACTAACGATTGGACTGACGGCATATTCTCAGCTTTGTGGCGCAAGACTCTCAAAATCAAAACTGGTGAATACATCTGGCTCGTTCTAGATGGACCGGTCGATAGTATTTGGATAGAGAACTTAAACTCGGTGCTTGACGACAATAAAACTTTAACCCTAGCTAACGGCGACCGTCTCACTATGTCTCCCACATCAAAGATTATATTTGAACCCGAAAATATTGATAATGCTTCACCTGCCACCGTGTCGCGGAACGGTATGGTGTATATGAGTTCGTCCGGGTTGACTTGGGAGCCAGGTAAGATATTTTATTTTAAACCATAATTATTGCAAATCATACCATTCATCATATTCATGGTAAATTATAAATGTAATTAAATTTTATTTCAGTATTCCGAGCATGGCTCAAAACAAGGTCAGCGCGGGAAATTGAAGTGTTTACTCCACTATTCGAAGAGATATTCCCTACAGTGTATACCTGGTGTACACAGAACCTTGTGTTCAGCATGAGAGTTCTACAGAGCAATATTATATTTCAAATGTTAAACCTTTTGGAAGGATTAGTGCCTCCTCAAGTTATTGAGACAGAGGACCCTGCTGCCAGTGACAATGATGACGAAGAAGAGAAAGAAAAGGGCGAGGAAATAGTATTGTTCACCCACGAACACTTACATAAGATCTATGTATTTAGTTTAGTGTGGGGATTTGGATCTTTATTGGAAACTGAAGACAGAAAACGTTTCGATAGCTACCTTAAGCAAACTTTCAGTGAAATGTTAGATTTCCCGAAACACCCAAACAATAAACCCAGTATCGCTTTCGACTTCTATGTTAAACATCCTGGGAAGTGGGAACTGTGGGATGGTCTAATGATGCACTATCAATATCCCGACACAGCTACTCCTGACTATGCGAGTATATTAGTGCCTATAGTAGATAACGTAAGAATCAACTATCTGATTCACTGTATCGCTAAACAAGCAAAAGCAGTTTTACTTCTTGGCGAGCAGGGCTCGGCTAAAACTGTTATGATGAAGGCGTATATGAAAAATTGTAATCCAGAACAGTTTATAGGTCGTTCATTTAATTTCTCTTCGGCAACTAGCCCCTACCAGTTCCAGAAAACTATAGAAAGCTACGTTGAGAAGCGCAGTGGTATGACGTTTGGACCTCCCGGTGGAAAGAAAATGCTTGTTTTCATTGATGATATAAATTTACCACAAATTAACGAGTGGGGTGATCAGGTGACCAATGAGATTGTCAGACAAACGATGAGTATGGGAGGATTCTACAGCCTTGAGAAACCTGGAGACTTCACTACAGTTGTAGATATACTATTTTTAGCTGCAATGGGACAACCTGGTAAATATATGACATGCATCATAAGTAAAGTGAATAATATAGAAATGGTTGAATCGAGCTGGTAGTGGTTAGTGTAGTACAACCTTGATTATAATATTATATAGACAAAGTTGTATTATAATTTGAAATGTGGGTGTAATACACCTCTGCCTATCTCTTCAGGGGAAAAGGCGTGGTGCTACTTTATTTTATGGTTTGCTTAATTTATACTCAACTTTATTTTTAGTACGTAAGCTTCTGAATGAGTTCTTACTTAACAACTGACTTTACTGTATTGTTACTAAACCCGTTACAGGGGGAGGCAGGAATGATATTCCTGCACGACTGAAGCGGCGCTTTTCTATATTCAACTGTCCCCTTCCCAACAATGATTCCATTGATAAAATCTTCAAGGTGATCGGAGAGGGGCACTATAACTCTAAGCGTGGGTTTACTGCTGAAGTTAGGTCGCTTATAAAGAAGATGATACCTTTGACAAGAGAGTTATGGGCTACTACACGAGCCAATTTATTACCAACACCAGCGAAATTCCATTATGTTTTTTCATTGAGAGACTTATCAAGACTCTGGCAAGGTATGGTGGGAACTTTGCCTACTGTCATAGAATCAGAGAAGTGTATGATGTTGTTATGGAAACATGAATGTTCTCGTGTATTTTCTGACCGATTCACCCATCAAGCAGACAAAGATTGGTTTGATAAAGCAATGTTTGAAATCACTGACAAAATATTGGGAGTAGAATACAGGAAAATGATGGATAAGGAGCCCGTTTTTGTTGACTTTATGAGGTAAACTTATTTAAGTAACAAAGTGAGTTGAGGTACCAGTACTATCATAAATCATGCAGTCACTTACGAGTATTCAAGCTAGTCAGTTTGACTATTTACATAATTGAGGCTTGTTTAAAATTTTAGAGGTAACCCACTGCTAGGGTAATTACTAACTTCACATTCGGTATGCTTATATGATGATGATTTTTTAAATATTTTAGCAATATAATTACATCAGGGAAAATATCATTACACGCAACTTGAAAATCATCCTAGTGCCTGTAATCCGCGTACGTTTCTAGCTACAGTAAATAAACAAATAGGTAGTACATATAAGTAAAACGTACGGTAAATTTTCTCACTACATTTTTACTTATTAACATTCATAATAACTTGTGCCTTCCATAAGTGTTATTTCGTAACCTCGATGATACAATGAGATTTAATATCTTATCATTACTGCTCTCCTAGTAGAATTGGTAATACAGACATCTATCAAATAATAAATATACGTATAGTAAAACAACGTGGTAACAGTAGGGTAACTACCACCTATTTAGGAGGTGAGGCCTATGTTTTACAGTGGACGTCATTGGGCTAATATTTTATTTTATTTTATTTTTATTTTTATTTTTTTTAATCTTCTTATCGTGTCGACAGCAAATCGTCTTAAATTGTGTCAGCCCAAAATTTGGCCACGGCCACTGCATCATCAGTTGCGCTCATCAGATCTTCCTGCGTGCAGTTGTTCGGGCACGCAGAGCATAATAACACGTGGGTCATTGTCCATCACATACACAAACACTTTTGATTCTCATTTTAGAATGACTAATTTGTATTTGAATTTATAAAACGGGCATTCACGTATTTATATACCTTACTCACTGTTGCCAGTGGCTTCGCTCGTGGGTTTCATCATCATCATTTATCATAATTTATCATTTATTTGCAACCTAAGAGCCAAATACAAAATTTCATAGATCTAACTTTAAAACTGACGGAGTTTCATACAAACTTGCAACCCCTATTTTATTCCTGTAGGATACAAATTTCTAAAAATCCTTTCTTAGTGGATGTCTACAAAATTTCAGGTTTGTCTCAGCTTTGTCTTTCTCCAGCGGTTTAGGCTCTGCGTTGATGAACCAGTCGGTCAGGGCAAGTAATTATAATTATGTAGGTATAGATTTTGCTTGACATTTCCCCCTTTTACCCGTAGTCCCACCGCTACGTCCCACTGGTGGGTCAAC
Source organism: Laspeyria flexula (assembly GCA_905147015.1). Classification (NCBI taxonomy): domain Eukaryota; kingdom Metazoa; phylum Arthropoda; class Insecta; order Lepidoptera; family Erebidae; genus Laspeyria; species Laspeyria flexula. Next base: position 5,254,400 of record LR989949.1, on the reverse strand, counting down.
CAACTTACACCGGCCGTGGTACAAGCCAACTGATCTCGTTCCCGTTGTATAATTCAAATGTCATGCAACGTGAATATTTAAAAGTAAATAACTTATTCGTAGGTTGTTAATACCTATTTAACGTTACAGAGACGCACCAGAGCCTACGGGTGAGGAAGGTGAAGACGCAGATATGGAGCTTCCCAAAGTATATGAGCCGGTTTTCGACTACGCGGAGCTTCGTGAACGCTTAGACATGTTCCTTGCACAGTTTAATGAGATGGTGCGGGGATCCGGCATGGACCTCGTGTTCTTCCCCGACGCAATGCTTCATCTAGTCAAAATATCGAGAGTTATTAGACACCCCAGAGGGAACGTTATGCTTGTAGGCGTGGGTGGATCAGGAAAACAGTCGTTGACTAAATTGTCCACATTTATAGCTGGATATCGCTCCTTCCAAATTGCGCTAACTAGGTCATATAATGTCGGCAATTTTCTCGAAGACCTCAAATTACTTTATAGATCATGCGGAGTTCAGGGCAAAGGAACTACATTTATATTTACTGATCTCGATATCAAGGAAGAAGGTTTTTTGGAATATCTCAATAACATACTATCGTCGGGAGTGATATCAAACTTGTTCACCAAAGACGAGCAACAAGAGATCATTTCTGAACTGACACCTATCATGAAGCGAGAGAATCAAAAACGAACTTTAAACAACGAATTGGTGATGGAATATTTTTTGAATAGAACATGCCAAAATTTGCATGTTGTGTTATGCTTCTCTCCAGTTAGTAAATGTTTATTAAAACTAAATCGCGTCTTTTATAGTTATTTTAAATAGTTAAAAATTTATTAAAACATTTTATATCATAATTTGAGGATGAAATTGAAAGAAAAACATTTCTCTTGGGTGTTTAATGACTCTTGATGTTTTGGACTTTTATTTCAGGTTAGTGAAGCTTTCAGATATCGTGCATTAAGATTTCCAGCCCTTATATCAGGATGTACAATCGATTGGTTCCAACCCTGGCCTAAGGATGCACTTGTCTCAGTAGCGGATCATTTCTTAGCCGAGTTCGAAATAGAATGCACAAAAGAAGTAAAAAAGGAATTGGTTACTGTCTTAGGGACAATACAAGACGTAGTATCTCAAGTATCGGCAGAATATTTCCAAAGATTTCGTCGTTCATCACACGTTACGCCTAAATCATACCTCAGTTTTATCGGTGGTTATAAAACTATATATCAGATGAAACAGAAGGAACTGGGCGATGGCGCTCTTAGGATGGACACAGGCCTTGAAAAGCTTCGTGAAGCGTCAATATCAGTGGAAGTCCTAAAAAAAGACCTGGCCGTGATGGAACAAGATTTAGCACTAGCCTCTGAGAAAGCAGGTAGAGTACTGACTGAAGTAACAGAAAGGGCAATGCAGGCAGAAATAGTTAAAAATCAAGTACAGATCGTAAAGGAAAAGGCAGAAGCACTTGTAGCTTACATAGCTGAAGAAAAGGAAAAAGCAGAACTTAAATTAGAAGCTGCTAAACCAGCGCTAGAAGAAGCTGAAGCTGCACTTAACACTATCAAGCCAGCGCATATTGCCACGGTTAGAAAGTTGGGCAGGCCACCGCATCTCATTATGAGGATTATGGACTGCGTATTGATTCTGTTTCAGAGACGATTACATCCAGTTATATCTGATACTGCCGCCCCTTGTCCTAAACCATCATGGGCTGAATCTTTGAAGGTTAGTTGGCTATATATTTCAATTGACAAAAAAAACATGTTTAACGATATAATCTGATACTACCGTCTACTTTACAGTTTTTATACATATATTATTAAGGTTCATGGTCCGATACGCCTCCTCCATACATTTTATTGGCGCTATTGTCTCTAAACATACATACATACATATACATAAAGATCACGCCTCTTTCCCAACAGAGAGGTAGGCAGAGACCATTTCCTTCCACTTGCTACGATTCTGACATACATCTTTGGCTTCTTCAACATTCATCAGTCTTTTCATGCATTCTCGCCGGTTGAGGGTATTCCTGATCTGTCCATTCTTTAGAAAGTCACCTATTTGGTCACCTTTAAACACAAAGACTTTCATTCGGGGATCTATTTATTGTAAAAAACTGTTAATAGAAATTGTTCTATGTAAAAAAAGTGTCCATGTTCAGAAACAATAGCGCCAGTAAAATCTATGGAGGAAGCGTATCGGAACATCCATTTTAACATTAAAAAATTTGTAGATGATGGCCAGCACTACATTTTTATTGCAACTACAAAACTATCCAAAAGATATAATAAACAACGAAATGGTGGAACACTTACTCCCGTACTTCGAAATGGAAGATTACAACATGGACACTGCCAAGCGTGTGTGTGGTGACGTAGCTGGACTGTTATCGTGGACGAAGGCTATGGCATTCTTCCACAGTGTCAATAAAGAAGTGCTACCATTAAAAGCTAACTTGTTGTTACAAGAAGCGAGGTTAAAGGTAAGTAGATTGTTTCAAATATAGATGATTATAATCTAATTCTGACTATGACTCACAATTTACCTTGTTATTAGGTTGCCATGGATGATCTGGCATCAGCAGAGAGGCAGTTAGAAGAGCGAGAAATGTCACTGAGAAAAGTTAAAGAACAGTACGAATCGGCTGTGTCTGAAAAACAGCAGTTGACAGACGCAGCTAACGTTTGCTTAAGAAAGATGACGGCAGCCACAGCTCTCATTAATGGCTTAGGAGGTGAAAAGATCCGATGGACACAACAAAGTAAAGACTTCAAGGAACAACTCGGTAGATTGGTAGGAGACGTTGTGTTAGCAACAGGATTTTTGTCATACTGTGGCCCTTACAATCAAGAATTTAGGAATAGCCTGTTTAATACTTGGATGGAAATTTTGATCAGTAAACAAATTCCCGTGACGCATGACTTGAACATTACTGCTATGTTAATAGAAAGTGCGACAATATCGGAATGGACTTTACAGGGTCTCCCTAATGATGAGCTGTCCGTTCAAAATGCACTCATTGTGACTAAAGCGAGTTCTTATCCTCTATTGGTGGATCCCCAAAGTCAAGGAAAAAATTGGATCAAAAATAAGGAAAGTTCGAATGAATTGCAAATAACTTCTTTGAATCACAAGTATTTTAGAACCCATTTGGAAGATAGTTTATCTCTTGGCAGGCCACTTTTGATAGAAGACGTGGGCGTTGATCTCGACCCTGTAATAGATAATGTTCTTGAAAAGAACTTTATCAAATCAGGTTCTATAGAGAAGGTCATTGTAGGAGACAAAGAATGTGACGTAATGCCCGGATTTATGTTGTACATTACGACAAAATTGCCAAATCCTCCGTATTCTCCAGAAATTAGTGCGAAGACATCAATCATAGACTTCACCGTAACTATGCAAGGATTAGAGGATCAGTTACTCGGTAGAGTTATATTAATGGAGAAGTCAGACTTGGAGGAAGAAAGAGTTGCTCTATTTGAATCTGTTATGAAGAACCAACGAAGTATGAAGGAGTTGGAAAGCAATCTACTTTGTCGTTTGACGTCTTCTGAAGGTTCTTTAGTGGATGATGAAGCGTTGATTCAAGTGCTTCAAATAACAAAAACGACTGCAGAAGAGGTCAATGAGAAGCTCAAAGTAGCAGAAGTAACTGAAAAAAAAATTGTAAAAGCACGCGAAGAATTTAGAGCGGTAGCAGCCAGGGGGTCAATCCTCTATTTCTTAATTGTAGAAATGAGTAATGTCAACATCATGTACCAGAACTCTTTGAAACAATTTTTGACTATATTTGATAACTCTATAACGAAATCTACAAAGACCAATGTTACGGAGGAACGAATAAATATTATTTTGAAATATTTGACGCACGAGGTTTGGGCATTTACGTTGCGCAGTTTGTATGAGAGACATAAAGCTTTGTTTACTCTCATGTTAGCTATGAAAATTGATTATCAACGGAGTCTGATATCTCACGACGAATTTATGGCCTTTATTAAGGGTGGTGCATCACTAGACTTGAATGCCGTTACGCCGAAACCATTTAGATGGATCCTGGATATCACTTGGTTGAATTTGGTCGAAATCAGTAAATTAAACACATTTAGTGATGTTCTTACTCGGGTAAGGCTGTTTTTAAAGATTATTTCACGATTGTATTACTTGTTAAACGAATCAAATACAGCATGCTCATAATTTCAACAATGTATTAGATGTCTAACTTAAAATATAGGTTATACGCGGGTAGAGCTGCGGGCGTCAGCTTGTATGAAATTAAACTTAACATGTTTTGTTGACAGTTTGAACGTAATACGCAATTATTACAGATAACATCGACTGAAAAAGAGTGGCGTATGTGGTACGAGAAGGCTAAGCCTGAAGAAGAAATATTTCCTAGTGGTTATCAGGAAAGCCTCGATGTGTTTAGAAAGTTACTTCTAATTCGTTCTTGGAGCCCTGATAGAACACTGTCGCAGGCTAGAAAATACATAGTTGGTAAATTTTTTTTTTTTCCTTTTGTTTGTTTGGCATTGTGTATCAAAATAATGACTTCGTGGTGCCACAGCGTGCGTCACTAAAAGGGCGTCAGCGCAGACGTCCAAAAAAAATGGCCAGATGAGTTTTTTTTATTTTGTATTATGGACTTCCAACAAAGAATGTACACAAAGTTATACAAATATTATATACACAGATTTTATCCAGTGTACTCCTTCACTTACAGGATACGACAGCATGCACCACGAGTTTACGATAAAGCATTTTTTTATATATTTTTTTTATCTTAATAATATAAATCTTAATAAAGTATACTGAAACTTTTGTGATTTCACCTAAGGGTCTCTTATTCTTGGTAAGGATTTTTGATTACATCTACATAATATCATGGCATCATGCGTCTACGATAAAACGTTGTATTGCCTACAAAGCCTTGGTATAGCAACGTAATGGCTCAGATTGCTTTTAGAGGGCAGAATATCGAAAAGGTTATAATATACTTGTTTTCAACTTTTATGCATAACCTGTTCAACAGCGCAGTACAGTTTGTGGTACCGGTCAATATTTTGTGTAGAAAAAATAAATCCAGTTGCAGTCTCTGGCTTGCTAATTTTTGAGTTAGATAAATACTCAAGAAACAGTTCCATATTAGCTATTAACCGAAGAGTATTCAAGTCTTGGGGGAGAACTTTGCCTAGCACTGGGTTACCGCGGGTTGACTGTAACTGTATAGTTTTAAACTAACACTAAAATATCAACTTACCCCATAGACAGGAGATATTAATGCACGTATTCTTTTAATTAGATTCCCTTGGACCTGAGTACGGTGAAGGCCGTATCCTGAACTTGGAGACTACCTGGGAAGAGTCTGAACCGCGCACGCCTCTCATTTGTATATTGTCGACCGGTTCGGACCCTTCCACACAAATAAGTCAACTGGCAAAAGCTAAAGAAATCGGTAACGTATTTTAATTTTATTATACATAATTATTTTTGTAAACTTCATGATTATTGTATACACAGTGCGCTTTATGTCGTCTTCTAAACTTTTTTAGGGTTATAGTAATCAAATAAATACATCTAGCCATATTATACAAAAAAATATAAAAACATTTCAAATTAATTTACACGGCTCGAGTTTCTATTGCGATTCTTGGGTCAATTTTTTTTTTGTTTATTATGGCTAGATGAATTATTATATGTCTGATAGCGATGACCAAGAGACAAAATTTATAAAACGACGAAAAGTGCATGGTGTAAAATATAATGTTTTACTTTTTAGTTCTAAAAGCGGTTTCAATGGGTCAAGGCCAAGAAATAGTAGCTAGACAGATGATATCAGACTCGATGAACGAAGGTGGTTGGGTTTTATTGCAGAACATACATCTATCCCTCCCGTTCTGTGTAGAAGCTATGGATGCGCTCATTGAAACAGAGCATATACAAGAATCGTTCAGATTATGGCTCACTACAGAAGTACATACTGAATTTCCTATTGGTTTATTACAAATGGCAATAAAGTTCACGAATGAACCTCCACAAGGTATCCGAGCGAGCATGAAGAGGACATACCAGAACATTACTCAGGACACTTTGGACTACTCATCACTATCGCAGTGGCCACCGTTACTATATGCGGTAGCTTTTCTTCACACAATAGTTCAAGAAAGAAGAAAATTTGGGCCGTTAGGTTGGAATATACCCTACGAGTTCAACCAGGCTGATTACGCGGCTAGCGTTCAATTCGTTCAGAACCATTTAGATGAGATAGATCCCAAGAAAGGTATATCTTGGCCTACAATATGTTACATGCTGGGTGAGGTGCAGTACGGCGGTCGTGTTACTGACGACTTTGACAAACGTTTGTTGACCACCTTCACCAATGTGTGGTTCTGTGATGTGTTATTGAGGCCTGGTTTCGAGTTCTATAAAGGTTACAAAGTCCCACAAACAAGAAATCTTTCAGGCTATGTGGACTACATAAACCAGTTACCCTTAACAGATACTCCCGAAGTGTTTGGGTTACACGGTAATGCAGACATAACATATCAAATTAACAGTGCTAAGGATATTTTAGACACCATCTTGGATGTACAACCCAAAGAAGGTGGCAGTCAAGGCGGAGAGACGAGAGAGAGTATAGTATATCGATTAGCAGAAGATATGTTAGAAAAGTTACCTAAACAATACATCAGCTTTGAAGTTCGAGAGGCACTGCAAAAGATGGGAGCCTTTCTACCGATGAATATATTTTTAAGGTAATTATCATTTTTTATTTGTATTTTTTTTTTGTTTTTGTTAAATACGATTCCACTAAGTTATAACAATTGCAATAACCGACGGCGCATAGATATTAAAGTAAAACAGAAATATTTTTCTTTGTAATGTATCTTATCGTATTTAATAAGAAATTTGGTTTAAGTTTCTAAACGTCATGTCGGACGACAAACAATACAATTTTGTGTTGTGTCTGCGGTTTGGCGTTTAATGTGTTAAGTGAGGACAATATCAAGCAATTGTTTGAGTATTTCAGTTTTAGACGTAAAAATTCCATTATGTACTTAAAAAATTCATTAATTTCTATTGCAGACAAGAAATTGATAGAATCCAGAAAGTGGTGAAAACTGTCCAATCGACCCTTTGTGACTTGAAACTTGCCATAGACGGTACTATTATTATGAGTCAAGAACTCAAAGAGTCGCTTGACGCCATGTACGATGCGCGCATACCCGCTAAATGGCTCAAAGTAAGTAAAACAATCCTACTATTATTGTAAATACGAAAGTTTGCAAGGTTGAATGTATATGTTACTGTAAAAGACCGAATATTGGTTAACCGGATTTACCAACACGAGTTGTTGCAATTGTATCTACATACACGAAACGTACCGTTACGTAAAAAATTTTTATAGCTGTTTGTAGTGTTTCATTGGCCGCTTAACGCCTTATGCCGCACCGTTTACTCGCACCGATAAATAAATAAGTACTAGGTAAATAGGTACATAAACTACTATATTCGGCAATAACCGGCCGGCGCGCGGCATGAAAAATTCATAAAGTTCGTGAGGATTAATTAATTCTTTTTAATTAAATTTAGATTTTTTTATTCTGTTTCTTCAAGTAATAAGACGTTTGGGGTGTTTCAGCTTTAGTGTTAACAAAGAATAACATTTTATGCAATCATTTACGATGAAAATACGGCGCTACGCCGACGGTGCCACGCCACCTAACGTGAACATTGAGTCGTCACGCTAAACAGTCACACTATACTACGATAGCCTACGACGTAGCAAGCTATGAAAACAACTACTGTTTTTCCGCGATTATACTCTTTCAAGCACCCTGTTTAGCAAAATTAGACCTCTAAGTCATATTGAGAATTGTTTTAAAATGTATTATACATATTTATACCTTCATGGCTTTTTTCAGCTCGTCAGATCTATATTCTATTCACAATTTTATCTTCAAACCTAAAGCAACAACAATTACTTAAGTATATGATGTACTCGTATAACAATCTGTTTGAAACAGAACATTTGCTTCTCACTCTGGCCTACACAGTTTCATATGGAACTCACACCATCAAATCCAACAGGACACACCTACTTCAGAAATAGCAGTTACTTTGCTCGATTAAATACAAAATGATGACATAAAACTTTAATATTAATACAATTTTCTTAGATAAATGTATAGAGCATTTAATTATGTTTATTTTTGTCTAGGTAACCCAGTCATATTATGTCATTATTTAAAAGTATTTTGGTAAAGTAGTTGCAAAACCCGATTTTAACTGCAGATTTCTCGTTTCGGATTAATCACATAATAGCTTTAACTCCATTTTTCGCCATACGAATGTCTACTATATTACGTATGTCATAAAATTGAAAATGTTTTAAGTGTCAGGCTAGCATTGTCACAATTTTTGTTTGATAAAATTGTACCATATGCTCTGAGAGGTTATGGGTTCCTAGTATTTCGAAGCGATCTTTTCAGCCTATCGATTCAATCAACTCGGTTTGTGCTGCGCGCACTATTAAGAAATATAAATTACGAATACTACATCTTATTATGAATTTGATAGTATGCCAAACTATTTATAAAAATATAATAGTTATTTTTTTATTGAATTATTTATATTTAGGTAAAAGATCCCGAAACAGTATAAACCAGCGGAACAAATAAAAAAATTCAAATTTTGCAGTATTTTTACAGAGCTGAACGATTTTATAATTCTCTTTTACTATTAAAATATCATGCAACAGTCTTTTTTTTTATTATTTTTATTTAATTTCGCGCGAAAACATAATTAGACGTTTATTGTAAATTCTTTGGACAGATATGTTTTGATGTGTGGTTAGGGACTTATCATCGTGTTATTTATTGGTATATTGTACATTACAATGGTTATGGTCGAATTATTTAATTGTAACTATTTATTTAATTACATAGACGTAAACGGAAGATTTTGTCTCCTTTTCTGACATTATAAGTATAAAACGGTGAAACCAAGGCGGGCATAAATCGTAAAACATGTTATTCGAAAATATTCACGAAAAATAAAATGTGAAGTTCGCCGGGTCAGTTAAGTCAGTTAGTTTATTATATAAAAATATTATTTTGTATTCACGAAAACAACTGAAATAATAACTATGTATTTTTGCATACAGTGTTTATAAATTAATTGCAATTAAATTGTGGCCGAAAGACACGCAGCAGATTTTCATCCGCACGTATACTAGGCTCACATAAATCATAGAAGTAGTTACGCGGCTATCTATTAACTCTCCAGTTGTGACGTGAAGGCACGTCTGAAATATCGATTCTACACAGTAAGGCATCATACTTACGTAAAATATTTGGGTAGATTAAAAAATATAGACAATTTCGTGGTTCTAAAAATTTAAAGTTGTGGAAACTTAAATTACTTAATTCATTTTTATCGCATTGTTTAAATATTTAACTTGAAAGTTACCGTATTTTATTATTTATTTTGTTAAGTTACCGTATCTTATTCGGGGTGTATACGACGATACGACATAAAATGAAACCATGTGTAACATGTGAGGTTACAAGGCTTTACCAAAAAAATCAAATAGATAGATGATTTGCAATAGCTTAGACGCAAAAACTTTTATTTGTCCAGTCCGCCATTTTGTGCAATTTTAGTTGCAATGGGCAGGGACGCATCGCGCATTTTGCGTACGTATTATCGTAATGGTGATTCAATAGTGACTGCTCAACTCTTGTATCGTGCGGAGTATCGTACATGCAATGCACCAAGTGACGATAGCATTAGAAAATGATGTTTGAAAATACTGGTGCGACAGTAAAAATTCAAAACTCTGGACGCCCACGTTCTGTCGGCGACCAAGAAACTGTCGAAGAAGTGAAGGCGTCAGTTCGTCAAAATCCGTCTTTATCCGTCCGAAAGCAAAGCCAAGCATTGAACATCAAAAAATCGTCTTTGCATTCAATTTTAAAGAAAGATTTGCATTTAAAAGCCATAAAATTCAATTAGTTCAAGAATTGAAGGATACGGACTACGAAAATCGATAGAATTTTGCGAACGAAATGCTGCAGCGATTCAACAACTTTGAAAAAATACTGTTCAGTGACGAAGCCAATTGTCACCAGAATGGTCATGTTAACAAGCAGAATTGTCGATACTGGGCACAGGAAAATCCGAGGCGAAAACATGAACGAATCCTGCACAGCCCAAAGGTAGTTGTGTGGACCGCTATGTCTGCTAAAGGCATAATTGGTCATTATTTTCATGAAGATCGATGAAGCCGAGCGCTCAATGTGAATAGTGACCGTTATTGCGATATGCTGCGAAACTTTTTGGGTCCAGAGTTGCAGGAGTTTCAATTCAAGAATGTGGCTCCAACAAGACGGAGCCACTTGCCATACATCAAATCAATCAATTGAAGCTGTTTACGAATTATTCCCTAATAAGGTCATTTCACGTAGAGGTAACATGAAACAAAACATCAGATGCATGAAATTGCAGCACTATCGAGGGCTATGTGTCAGCGTGCTATCACTAATTTTCGTTCCAGATTAGAAGAGTGCCAGCAGCGTAACGGTCACCATTTGGATAACATTATCTTTTCGAAATAATTTATTACTAGTAGTTTTTTTATTGAAGAAACAAATACCCGACACTCTTTTTTGGACACCTTGTACTATCGTGGGCAATTTTTTAAATCGCGAACATTTTGCACTTGTTGTCTGAGAATTATAAGAATTTATAGCAGTTTCAGTGGCTATTACACAAAGTCAACCAAGATCCGGCATTCATATTTAATATTATGTAGAATGATGAAGGCACATTCACGCGTAATGAGATCTGGAATAGGCAGAACGCGCGCTATTGGAGCCAACAAAATCCGCATTTGTTTCGCGAATCATCGCATCAATACCGATTTGCCGTAAATGTTTGGGCTGGCATTCACAGACACCAAATAATTGGCTCAGTATTTATTGATGGTAATTTAAATGCAGTGAAGTTCTTGAAGCTTCTGGACGATTCTGTGTCTGATTACACAGACACATTACCTTCGCCGTTTATGGTATCAGTTGGACGGAGCTGCTACCCACTAAGTAGTGCCCGCCAGGGTGCGCCTTACCAGAGATCAATGGATAGGATGATACGGACCTCGTAAAATTAAGTTAACGCAACAGAGGTCAACACCGAAGAGAAGATGCGGCAAAGAATAATTGATCTGATCGACAATTTAAAAAATATGGCGGCAAATGGCTTTTTATTAAATGTACGCAATAATATGGTGCGAGGTACGAGATGTCTTGATAGAAGATGTGAACATTTTGAAAATCATATAAACTCAATATTGCGTAGTGTACAGTGATTTGTTATCAAAATCCAGTGACTTTTCCGTACGTTAAAAAGCTTCTGGTCGCTTCCACCCTACCGTGTGACGTTACCGCTCTTTCAGGTTAGTGATTCATTCATTTAGTAGGGCACCTAAGAAAGTACTTTAAATACTGGAAACAGATCATTTTATTCAAAAGAAACATTTTTTTAAAAAAGAAACAGAACTGCATTTAAAGATTTCCGGAAATTCGCAAGCCATACCCAGGAATCGAACCAGCTAAAATTCCAAAATATAACCTTGTTCTTTTATGGCGTTCACCGATGGGGTCAATCATAAGGTTCGAATCTCTCTAACAAACGTGGTAAATTAAGTAAAAACAAAACCATAAAATCTTAAATTATAAATTTAATGAGACTTAAAGCATTTTTACACAATAGTCCACAATGGTAATTTTTGCTTCATTAAATTCGTAATTAATAATTATCTTTTCTGTCATTTATTCACTAAAAAAGGAAGAAGAACTATTTAGATAAGAAGATTCGATATGCACGGATGTTTGCTATTCAGGTCAAATTTTAAAAAAATTGTGACTTACTTGTGAGGCACTAGAATTACCACGTAAGTAACGTAAAGTTTTATGGTTTTGTTTTTATTTAATTAACCATGTTTGTTAATAAGATTCAATCCTTATGGTTAACCCTATCGATCCATGCAAGTACAGAATGTTATTTTTTTTAATTTTAGCTGGTTCAATTCCCTGGTGTTGCAAGCGAATTTCCGAATTTTTTTTAATGCAGTTATGTTTTAAAGACTTTTTGAATTGCAAACTATAACTGACACAAAAACTCCTTGGAAACTGAGGTCGGAGCTAGCAGACAAATTCCGGAGTGCCGGAAAGAGTGTGAAAGTAATACATCTCCCCAAACAGCGTTTATATGCCAAATTGGCGCAAGCAAACATGACTGGGCTGTTGACAGAATCCGCATTTCAGATCAGGAGCAAACAAGTTTTTGCAGGGAAGAGGACCGTCAATTACATAGAGGCATTTTACAAACACATGAATTCAGACACTCCCCAAACAATCCAGGGCGGGTTGACCCTCCATGCTTTAGCTGCCTTTTACAGAAGTCTAAAAGTTGAGCTGATGTCTAAGAAGGACGACCACCCAAGTCGAACAAGGGAATGTTTCATTGGATTAAAATTATCTATCTATGGTATTAAGAGTACTTTCCCTCCAGGTGGCATTACAACATTCGACCCTGTATATATCGAATAGAATCTCAATAATGCTTTCGAAATTAAAAATGAACACCTATTTCATTATTAGAGAATGTCATGTTTAGAGTACCACGTCCCTCCTCACGTCTTATGGATACCTTTTCTACCACGCTTTGCAGTACAAATTATGCCAAAAATACCTTTATGAGACGTACGTGTAATTTCTATGATAATAAACTTAATAGTATCGATATTTTCTTAAATTCGTATACATAGTTCAGATTTAGATTAATTAATTTATTTATTTATTTATCTTTATTGGCTCAACAACAATTGTTTACACTCATACAAGTACATAATGCAGCTGTAGAAAGAAAGCCTAGTTAACAATTACTAGAGTTAAGCACCGCATTCACTTAAATAATGTTAGATGTCACACATACATGACGATATGATAAGACTGTGAAGCCAAACAAATAAAGCAAAAAAAAAGACGAAAAAAACAAACAACAGTGCAAATAGAATATTGACAAGATAGGAACAATAAATTTTATAACAAAAAAAGTAACCAGTAGCATAGCCATTTACGAATTTTTATATAATAACACGAGTCACTCACGTAAGGTAGTGAGAGTGACCCGTGTCATTATACAAAAGTATATCTACATATCAAATTAGTTTTAACAATATCATTTATAATTTGTTTAAAATCGCCTGATAGGCAATTTTGTGGAACTTGATAAGGGAATCAAAGTGTACATCGACCAAATCACTAAAGCCATTCAGTAGCTTGCAAAGCCGTGGGATGGTAGAGCATGCACCTAGCACTGTTGTACGGAGAGGAGGATGCAAGGGAGTAATAGGAGCCCGAGGATATCTAGAGGGAACTCGGAATTTAATCATCCCAAGTAATTGGGGACAGATTAAGAGAACTACTGCTACATAATAGTTCAAAGAAACATAAAATTAATTAAATTGTATTATTTAGTTTTACAATCATTGTCAGTGAACTTAATAAAAAGTAAATTTAGTAATTAAGATATATTATGGAACTTTAGGTCAATTAGAAATTAAGCTTTGTATTTTTTTTGTAAAAGACTGTTTGATTCCTAAATAAAGTAAAATAAAATTATATTTTTCGTTATTTCGTTTCACACGATAACTATACTACCTGTTTATGTAAACCTTTCTATCCAATAAAGATTTATTATTGGTAGGTACTTATATAGGTATTTATTTACTACATACCTATCTATAGTAATCATCATCGGAAGATACCCCTTGATTCTGGCGGACGTTGTCGCTCGCGACATCTAGTCGTAAAATAAATACCATCAAAAACGAAACTTGTAAAAAATACCAAGTCTCGCAACTCAGTTCTTCTACAGTAAAAAGTTGTGAAATTCATGTAATACCGAGTCAATAAAGGAGACGGGGACTTCTGGGCCCAAAATGTAATACAATGTGATATGGCTTAAAAAATTGGTTATTTTTTTCTTATTAACATATTAAAAAATGAGCTCAATTGGCAATCTGGAAGGTGAGATATCTCAAATATAAAATTCTTAGTCCATTTTTATCGATTGTATCGACAATATTTACCGATTATCAAGTTATACTAAATTCAATAATTATTTTAAAATTATTAAAATAACTATCTACATAACGTAACATTCGTAGGTAAAACTAATGCAATTAAAAGTATTTAAATTTTTTAATATCCATATTAACAAAATAAAATAGTATTACACTCAAATGCATAATAAAACAGTAATCGATTCAAGTATCGATTTATAAATTATTTATTGTATTTTTAATCTGTGTTAACAGATGACAGCGCCAAGACAGCGCGCAATCACACTATAAATATAATTACAGTACTCAAACTTCGCCCCCTCCTTGAAATAATTACCTACAGCCGCACGGTATATAAACTGGCGATGCCTACCTACAGTATTTTTATTTCCTTTATTTACTTGAGTTTCTTTCTTGTGTCAAGTGATTGTAAATTGGAACAAATAATATCCATGTTGTGTTTTTTGATTAGTAAATGTAAAAACAGAACAAGTTTAACACTTATCTTTTTTTTTTTTTTTAATTTAACATAAAATAATGTTGGCTGTATTGACCACACTAAAATTGTATACCCAGTAGAGGCGCGTAGGTATGACTCGCGTTCCAACCGTTTGTATGTTAAATTACTGTATATTATCTATTATGTGGCGCAATGAAATAAATAAGTCAATGTCATAATAAATTGTCATAAATATGCCGTGGATGATGCCCTGTGTTTACGTATTTGCCAGAGCTTTGTTAGTACTCCAAAGACTTCTTTTTTTGCGAATTTCTGCTTCATTTGTACCATCTCTGCTGCTATACCGGACGTGGGAATCTCGCATGTTTATTTGGATTGATATTTTTACTGAAAATCATAGATCACTTACTTTCACAAAATCTCATTTATCTCTTTTCTCAGATTGACCAAGAGTCCAAAAATTTCAAGAAGCACTTTATAATATGCCAGCTAATAATTAACATAATTTTCATCTCTTTACACTTTGGGCCCAAACATGTATGGTAAGGTATCAGTCTCCTTTATTCAGTCCCTACTTAATTAAGGGACCTTCTGTATTAAGTTATTATGTAATTAATTAGCTAATCTAACAACATCTTATAGTGACCATATCAGTATTAAATATCCTTTATGTTTTAAATAAAATAGACTGACACACATAAACAAACTTCACAAATATATTTTCTCATTCTACTATAGGTCTCATGGGAATCCGCGACCCTAGGTTTCTGGTATACAGAACTGCTAGAACGAGAACAACAATACAGGATTTGGCTTCGCAATGGAAGGCCAACAGCTTTCTGGATGACTGGATTCTTCAACCCTCAAGGTTTTCTCACAGCTATGAGACAGGTAAATTATTATCTCATGCACACGATTAGCTAATTTATAATTAATTGTATCAATGCTCGGTTATTATATTCAAACATTGAATCCTAAACAAGGTCATCGGTTAGGCGTGATGGATGCTATGTCAAGTTATTTATCGTAAATAGTCATAGCTTGTTATGAAAGTAATTTTAGAATGTTTACTCGGTCAGAATTAAATACGCTCGCATTTTGAATTAATTATATGCGTATTCGGTGTGTTAAGGCCATACCTATATGTTAAATCAAACTAGGTTATAGATTATAGTGGTCTGTACTATAAAAGCTTGTTATAATGCAATAATTAGTGCACCCGACAGGTATATCGGAATATTCGATTATACACGTGTCCTTGTTTCTGAATTTGAAGTCGTTCTGTCTGTTCTGCTGTCCCCCGTTGTTGCCCTTCTTACTACCAGTGACAGTACCACGGGTTCTATCTTCTCTTACAGTGCCGCGTAACGGCTCGGTCGGTCTAGGAAAATAGATTTATGGGCAATGCAACATTTGGGCTTGGAAAACTTTTACCACTGTGCATTCGTGTTTTTAAGTTTTTAAATAAAATTGTTTCCATTTTCTCCTCTTATGAACCTTCCTCGGACTAAGAATAATAATAAAAAAATAATTAGTTATATTGGTCCAGCGGTTCTGGAGTTTTGCCCTTTGCCAATACATTTAGCCACATTGAAGACTGAAATAACATGCTATTTATTGCAACAGGAAGTGACACGCAGCCACAAGGGCTGGGCTTTGGACTCGGTCGTGTTGCAGAATCTCATCACAAAGCTTAACAGAGAAGAAGTACACGAGGGCCCCGCTGAAGGCGTTTATGTTTATGGACTGTTTTTGGAAGGTATTTACTATTTAGGCTGTATGTACTTACGCAAAATGAAATAAACAAATTAGTGTTCAATCGTATATATAGAAAATTCGTTAGGTATTCTGTAAGTTTTGACAGCTTAGGTCGGGCTTGCTGAACAAAATGTCTCAGATGGTAAAGTCAGACTCATGCTTTTCATGCAATGATAGCGTAACTAAGGCATTACTGTGTTGCAAGTGAAAGATGATTTTATTGTTGGATAGACTATTTATCGAGGAAGGCCAATATAACATCACGCTACGGCCAAAAGGTCCTAAAAAAAAAGGAAAGGACGACGGGAGCTATGCTCCAGCAACCGCAATAGGTAACATGCCGTCATCGTCTGGCGACGAACTTTTAGTCGGTGGGGTCAATTATTAGTACGGTACCAGTAGTAAAGTTATCAGCACTCTCTTATATGAGCCGGTGAATGTTCACAAGAAATCGAAGAAGTGCATGTTGCTACATAATGCTTTGATATGCATATTTGTTTTTTGTTGCAGGAGCATCTTTAGACAGGAAAACAGGTAAACTGATCGAATCAAAACCTAAAGTCTTGTACGAACAAATGCCAGTGATTTACATATTTGCGATCAATACGACCGCGGGAAAAGATCCTAGATTGTATGAGTGTCCGATATATAGAAAGCCACAGAGGACTGACGCAAAGTACGTCGGCTCCATTGATTTTGAAACTGATAGTAATCCAAGACATTGGGCTCTCAGGGGAGTTGCCCTCCTGTGTGATATCAAATAAATAGACTTAATGAATTCACCAAGAGTTTTATTTCAACACTGTATTCACACAGAGTGCAAATATTCGAAAAAAGATTTTTATTATTAATCCGGAGCTATATTTTAAAAATATGTTCAATACACTTTAAGAATTAGGTGAAGTGTTTAAAAGGTAAGAAATCATTGCGTTTATACATAGTTCTATCTATATGGAAATAACACATTGGAACTTGCAGGGCGTTACTTTCATAGTAAAATAATAAATTATGTTTTTTATTATTAATTAAAACATGATTAATAAAAAATAAAAAAAATTAAGCCTATGAAATATGACACTAAATTTCTTTCCATATTAAAAAGAGAAGCCAATTATGTAGACTTTAAAGTGAGACAAAAAAGTATATGTGTACATATACAGTAAGTAAATATATTGGTGAGAAGAATAGGAAAAAAAGATCTATATTACTAGATAGACGCATTACAGATATCGTTTCTAGTTTCTTGATAGACGATATATTTGAGCCAATAATTACAATATACATATAATTATAATACGTAAAATATCGAGGTGCCTTTACTACGTGTTTACTGTGTTTAGTCTTGGAGTAAACGCGACAAATGTGACAGAGAACAAGGCTCTCTAAATAAAGAATTAAAGAAAAAGAAAGAAATAAACTTATATTGGCTTCCAAAAGACGACGAAATTCAAGTAACTAAATGAAACTTTCGTTAAAACAGACCTGAAAAAACAGCAACCACCAAAGGCCCCCCGTTGGGTGGAAAATACTCACTGGTTATACAATAATTTATTACATAATTCATTACACAATACAATCTCTTTGGATGACCGTACCGAAGCCGCCGCGGCGCCCGCCGTGCGCAGACAGGACGCTGACAGAAGATGTCAGCGCTACTCATTTTCTTGGATATTTCATTTACATTGTTTGTTTTTAAGTTTTAGTATAAGTATAAGGTCTAGTTGTTTTATGTCACAAAACTGTGCAAGTGGTGATAAAAATGTGAGTGTAAATCAACCAACTACATCATTGGTAAGTTGCCCTTACTGTCCCCAGCTCGATTTTTTAAAGGCGAAAGAGGCTTGAAGGTGCTTATTGGCAAAATTCATAAAAGCCAAGATGTACTTTCCAGCCCCACTATTCATCCACCACAGTCTCAAACTTTTAGTATTCTCTTTTGGCAACATCTAGCAAATTTAAATAATTTAGTTCCCATTTTGAAAGGAGTTCCCCGGGGTGCAAGACCTTCAGTAGCACATAGTTTAACTAAATTCCACTGTAACTCCTTAACACAGGCTGCCTAGTAGCCTATCTAGGAGAACAGTACAGCCGATTGGGGGGTAGTGGGGGGTTGAAACTGCATACATTGTACACGCCCTATATAAGGCATCGTTTGGTCGCAGGTACGAAGTCCAGGCTTTGGGGGCAATTTTCCAAAGACTATCCCGCTACACCTTTTGCTGCAGATTTTACTGCGAAGAACTTACTTCAAAATTCCAGCCCCTACAGTTGGGCTTCGCCTCAAAAGGGGGCTGTGAGGTTGCCGTACACGCTCTGTCTACCTACCTTGGTTGTGGTGAAGGAGAGGTCATTCTGAAGGTTGATTTGATGAATGCCTTCAACTCAGTACACAGGGACACCTTGTTAGAACAAGTAAAATTAGAAACTCCCAAAATTTACAAATACCTTTGATAATGTTACAGGAATACTTCAAAATTAATTTACGAGTACAACGTGTTGGATTCGGCAGTGAGATGTCAACAAGGTGACCCTCTTGGACCCGTCATTTTTAGTCTAGCTATAAACCCAATTATTCGGCAGCTAAATTCAAAATTTCACATTTGGTATCTAGACGACGGGACTCTCGGAGGTGACGTAGAAATTTGAATCTATTGGATTAAAATTAAACACAAACAAGTGTGAATTTTTTTAAAATGAAAATGTTAATGATAAGCTTTCAATCAATCAATCAAATATTTATTTGTTGGATGTGGTAATACAAAATAGTTCAGTAATTTCTAAATTTGATTGTTTGGCACCTGGTATCAAAATTATTGAAAAATGTAGTTTCCACATCTTTGGGTACCCCGTTCTTGAACAATCGTACAATTCTTTTGTCGAAGAAAAAATTCAAAATTTTAAATTAAGTTTCTGACGGCCTTTTGAATACTGTCCTTTTGTACCAAAATTTACTCACGCCCTAAGGTCAACACAGTTCTGGCAAAATACACCTCTATTAGACAAAATGGACAAAATTATCAAAATTACTTTGAGCAAAATTTTTAAATGTGGCGTTGAACGACCGAGTCGGGCTCCAGGCGTCAATTTCAGATGTAAGTCTACCAGCGTTTCTTTCTTCTAGGACAGACAGGAAAATTTTAGAACCTACACTGTTTAACTCTGAAGTGCTGTGTAAGAACGAGGCTGTGAACGCCTGGAAAATGGCTTGTCTAGGTACTGATTTACCGACCCACCTATTCTCCCAGAAGCTGTGGGCCGGGCCGCTCAGCAGTATGAGAAGAAAAAATCTTATTTACGTTTAAGTGAGTTGGCATCACGAACTCATACTATCAACTATCGAGGGCTCGAAACATCCTTTTGTCGCTGTATATCATATTCTCAAAAGACCACATTCGTAAAACATCACATTCGCAAAACAAGATATTCACAAAACATGATATTCTTATAATATCATATTCTGCAAACATCATACTAGCTAAATATGATATTCGCAAGAAACCATATTCGCAAGAAACCATATTCGCTATAATATCATATTCTCAAATCACCACATTTTTAATCTAAAAGTAACATCAGGGAAAATAATTAAAAACTATTCTTGATATTGTAACTCATTTTATTTCTGAAAATATGATACTGGCTGACCATGTATTTTCCTTATTTATGGTTATGAATAATAAAGACAGTATGTACGTCAGGTTTGATTTATATCATGTATTTGCGAGCTTAGTGCAAATTAGTGTTAGTGGGTGAAAATGGACCAACCTAATTCGAATAACAACGAAATGAAGTTTATAAAAAGTCAAAAACATAAGGCGGTGATACTCCATGAGGGATACAGGTACAATTTGTACTTAAAAAATAAGTCTGGCACGACGAACTGGACATGTTTTAAACAACAAGAATGCCGTACCTCGATAACTCTCAACAGTAACAATGAAGTTATCAGACCCGCTAAGCATGTTTGTGATTGATTTAGTAGTTGATGACTGTAAAAAAGAGGTGTGTGCTAATTTTACCTCAGCTCAAAAGATTTTTGAGAAAAATATTTTAGAACATGATTTTATGGGTCAAGAACATGAAATGCCAGTGTTTGCGTCAAAAAAAGATACTCTCTATAGAGCACGAAAAATGTTTTTAAATATGAACAGCTTGAACGTCAAAGACAAAACATCTAGCAAATTTAAATAATTTAGTTCCCATTTTGAAAGGAGTTCCCCGGGGTGCAAGACCTTCAGTAGCACATAGTTTAACTAAATTCCACTGTAACTCCTTAACACAGGCTGCCTAGTAGCCTATCTAGGAGAACAGTACTCTACCCTCAAATATTGGAGATGACATACCACTGTAACTCTAAGTTATAATTATGTAGGTAACACCTAAACTGTAAACCTACAATCTCATTTATAAATAAATTTATTATTATTATTTATAAATGCTAAGGCCTCGTTATACGGGAGAACTCGCAGTCGGCTTGGGACCAACTGTTTACCTTTCCTTACAAGATTTAACACATTTCCACGATCAGTCTTCAAAAAAATCTCTAACTTCCCAAATTAAACATAACTGTAAAATTTCGGCAAACAATATAGACGCAAAATTACCATCAAATAATAATAATAGGACATTATACCATTATGTGGAATCGAAGTTAAGGGAAGGTGATATATGACGGCCTTTTGAATACTGTCCTTTTGTACCAAAATTTACTCACGCCCTAAGGTCAACACAGTTCTGGCAAAATACACCTCTATTAGACAAAATGGACAAAATTATCAAAATTACTTTGAGCAAAATTTTTAAATGTGGCGTTGAACGACCGAGTCGGGCTCCAGGCGTCAATTTCAGATGTAAGTCTACCAGCGTTTCTTTCTTCTAGGACAGACAGGAAAATTTTAGAACCTACACTGTTTAACTCTGAAGTGCTGTGTAAGAACGAGGCTGTGAACGCCTGGAAAATGGCTTGTCTAGGTACTGATTTACCGACCCACCTATTCTCCCAGAAGCTGTGGGCCGGGCCGCTCAGCAGTATGAGAAGAAAAAATCTTATTTACGTTTAAGTGAGTTGGCATCACGAACTCATACTATCAACTATCGAGGGCTCGAAACATCCTTTTGTCGCTGTATATCATATTCTCAAAAGACCACATTCGTAAAACATCACATTCGCAAAACAAGATATTCACAAAACATGATATTCTTATAATATCATATTCTGCAAACATCATACTAGCTAAATATGATATTCGCAAGAAACCATATTCGCAAGAAACCATATTCGCTATAATATCATATTCTCAAATCACCACATTTTTAATCTAAAAGTAACATCAGGGAAAATAATTAAAAACTATTCTTGATATTGTAACTCATTTTATTTCTGAAAATATGATACTGGCTGACCATGTATTTTCCTTATTTATGGTTATGAATAATAAAGACAGTATGTACGTCAGGTTTGATTTATATCATGTATTTGCGAGCTTAGTGCAAATTAGTGTTAGTGGGTGAAAATGGACCAACCTAATTCGAATAACAACGAAATGAAGTTTATAAAAAGTCAAAAACATAAGGCGGTGATACTCCATGAGGGATACAGGTACAATTTGTACTTAAAAAATAAGTCTGGCACGACGAACTGGACATGTTTTAAACAACAAGAATGCCGTACCTCGATAACTCTCAACAGTAACAATGAAGTTATCAGACCCGCTAAGCATGTTTGTGATTGATTTAGTAGTTGATGACTGTAAAAAAGAGGTGTGTGCTAATTTTACCTCAGCTCAAAAGATTTTTGAGAAAAATATTTTAGAACATGATTTTATGGGTCAAGAACATGAAATGCCAGTGTTTGCGTCAAAAAAAGATACTCTCTATAGAGCACGAAAAATGTTTTTAAATATGAACAGCTTGAACGTCAAAGACTCATTTCATGTAAAACTACCCCAAAAGTTTGTGGAAGATTTATATTTGTAAGACGAATATGATACATTTGGCAGGATCATAATTTTTTCAATCATGACACGGACTGAGTTGTGTGAATATTTAAAAACCACAAAAACTCTCTATGGGACGGTACGTTCACGTACCTAAGCCCTATTATCAACTGTATACCTTGAATGTAGACGTAGCCCGCAATGAAGAAACAGTTAATTTTATACCTATAATTTTTGCTGTACTGCCCAACACGCAATAACGCTGTGTTTAAATAACCATGTGTTTCCAAATATAACCGTGAAAGGTTGTTATTATCACTTTTGCAACGCTGTTTTCAAAAAAGCCAAAGGATTAAATCTCTCTGTCGAAGATCGCAAAGTTGTACAATATAGTACACTGTTAACACTGCTGCCACCACATTTGATACCGGAGGCATTTTACATGACTATTATTGAAATGCGATCAGGGTGCCTAGTGCGAGTTTTTTTACGAATTCACGGCGTAAAAGTAAACGCAGATTTGTATGGTATTGAAATCACTCCATCTGGTGGTTACTTTAGGAAACATTTGTTCTGAGTGTGAGTTTTTCCTCTATGTAGTGTATTTTTTACGTGCCGAAACCGTTTTTGCACGTTTAGCGTTGGTGCACGTGATTGGTTAACTCCAAACTGCGTCAACAATTGTGCGAGTGCGAGTTACATATTTTGACAGTTTATGAAGTAAAGTAAGCAAACGTGAGAAATACGCGATCGAAAAGTTTTCACCTTGATTTTTATAGTGACTAGTGACATATTGAAAAAAAGTAAATAATATTAATATTGTAATTATTGTCGTAATGATATTATAAACATTGTATTAGTTGCCTAGGCACATATAAAATATATCTACCTGATTTTAATATAATAATATAATATAATATATTCTACCACATTCACACAGCGCCATCTAGTCCCAAAGTAAGCAATTATATTTGCTAGTGTTATGGGTACTAAACAACTGGTATACTACTTAAATGCATTTTTTTTTGGAAATACATACATATTATAGATAAATTACACCCAGAAACAGAACAAACCTTGATGCTCATCACACAAAGATTTGTCCTGGGTGCGGATCGAACCCACGACCTCCGGCTTAGCAGTCAGGGTCACTAACCACTAGACCAACAGGCCAGTCTATATTTATTGTTTATATTGTTTAAGTTAATATGGGAAATAAAAACCAATAAGGAACTCATTTTGAACCAGCCTTTTATTTTAATCAGACCTAATACATTATTATGTCTACATTGCTTGAAACTATTATAATCTGTCAGTACTTCCATCATCCACAGCCTATTTTGCTCTCTACGCTGCTGCAGTTAGATATTTCTCCAATAATCTTCAGCTTCATCTGTAACAAATATACATATGGATTGTGTTTAAATTGTTAGACATTTCAAACACGTTGGAAACTGAGACCCCCATAGATTTACCTTTTTACCCGACTGCAAAAAAGGAGGGTAATGTTTTTATCTACTGTGATTGCACGTCTACAACAATTCTATAAAATATTGCTGACTGGCAGACGAATTATTGCTTAGCATTCTAATAGACTTTATTTGATATGAGTAAATGCTGTCCATATAAATTTAATCTCTTTAGCATCATTATCACCCTCTAGACAATGACCTACGATGCATGATTGCATATTTCGGCAAAAAAATGTGAGCATTAAGTATAACATCAATACATACCTTGTCATATTCATTTCGAAGTTCCATCATGATTTTTTCATATATTAAGTGTGGCTCTCTTCACAGTCAATGATGTTGGACCACCTACTATTTGCATTGTAGACTGGTTTACTGATATTTCCATGTGCAAGAAGTAATTTTACAAAATAATATAACTTTCACAAAACAAAAATTCATAAGTAACACTAGTAACTTGTTTACTACAAGTGTTCCATAAATTATATTAGGTACTTTTCTTCCTTTCTTATAAGTTTGTATAAATTAAAATACAATGAAATATAAAGCAAGAGGTTGTTAGGACACGACATGTGTCAAAATATAAACAAACACGATATAACTACGATAAATTCGAGTGACAAGTTATTCTATTAAACCGCCTTATAAAATATCATTTTAGATTTGTTTGGGTAATCTCAAGACGTAAATGTCGTACCAACGCTACAAAAATAACATACCGTTGTCACGGTGAATAAACGGGGTTCGAAAAGTTAGGTTCGGTAAAACCCACACTCGCTTATTGTCGAAGCTCGAAGCGTTTATTGTTTGCTCGGTTTTCACGATGGTAAAAGTCATTCGATTTATATAATAAAACTCGCACTAGGCACCCAGAAACACAAGATTTTAACAAATTTTTTGACTATTTCAACACTCAATGGATGCAAAACCAACCAGCCAACTATGTTTCAATTCTTATCACTGTTAAAAAAAGAAGCAAAAATACAAAAAGTTAAATTGGAACGAAACAATTTACATTACCCTGGATAAGAAAAGAAATAAAAAAAACAGTAGACAAAAATAAACAAGTAATAAGTATCGTCAATGATTGCGTACTTAAAACTATAAGTCTTCAGGTATGCCTAAAACGGTTAAATGCATTACAGTATTAGATGATAATAACATTATATTCTCAGAAGATTTTATTTAGTTTGTTTATTTATAATAAGAATAAATATTATGTTTTGATAATAATAAATGTTTAATTTCTCAAAAACAAAAGAACTGTGGTGTGGTGTGTTAGTCATATAATGTTTGTTTGCCTGACTGTACTCAGAATAGTCTTTTGCGTTTATATCATATTTGGCTAGTATGATATTTTCAGAATATGATATTATGAGAATATCGTGTTTTGCGAATATGATGTTTTACGAATGTGGTATTTTGAGAATATGATATACAGCGACAAAAGGCTCGATAGTAGTAATGTCATTGAATTAAATGTCAAAAAAATTAAAATGGCGCATTTTTAATTTTTATCGGCGTATTATTTGGTTATTTTTTCTCAAAATAATATGTAAAAATTATATAGGAAACTTATTTAATTACGTTAAGAATATTATATAGGAATAATTTATAACAAATTGATACAATAATTTAAAAACAAAATGGAAGGACCACACCTGGCGGTTCACAATGTGAAACTTGAGAAAATGTTTTTATATGAATTAGGCCATTTATTGCTCTAATAACTAATATAAATACATGTTAAATATTATTAATATTGATTATACATGCATTCTATATGTACATAAATGTTGAAAAATAAGTTTAAACACGTTTCAAAAGTGAGAACTGAGTCACTGAGAAATTTTAAGTGACGGAAGGTTTCGACGAATACGTTAGCCAGCTTTCGAATTTTACGTAGCGTATATCAAAATTGAGTTCGTGATCGCAATTCAAATGAATTTGTAAGGAAATACCAGACAAGCTCGATACGATTACCAGACGAAAGTAGTTGGCAAAAGTTCGCGCTAACAATATTGGTGCATCTTACATACGATAGAGGATCTGTACAAATTGCCATACATTTTTTCTCGATGGCGATACGATTACGTTTACATTAGAAGTTCGTGATCGGGCCTCAGATGGTTTGACATTATTACCTTGGAAGATGGGTAGGCCTTCGGTATAGGACACAACATGTGTCGACACCCTTGCGCCAAAACATGTCCCAAGCTCAGCAGGTTGTGCTGGCGCTGCTGCTGCAGCCGTAGAGACTCTCAAACGGCGAAAATACCATAATTTAATTGGTAATTATAAATTTGAGCCGTTTGGGGTCGAGACTTCAGTTACATGGGGTCCGAGTGCTAGGTTTTTATTTAAGGACCTGGCAAAGAGGCTGTTGGTGTTTTTCTCGCTCAGAGAATTAGCATTGCCATTCAACGTGGCAATGCCGCCAGCCTTTTGGGTACGTTTCCGGTTGACAATGATGCTGACGAATATTACGATGCCGAAACAAGTTTTTCTTGGGTTGTTTTATTTTTTTTATTATTGTTTAATTTTACGTTCTAGTTTCTTTTTTTTGTTTGTAATTAATTGTATATAGTTTTTAATTTAATTATAAATTTTCATTATTGTGGATAAATGAATAAATTAATTTTGTATTACATGTTTGTTTTCATGAACTAGATAAACTTAAGTCTAGTTATACATATATTATATCTAATTATAAGTACCTTTATTTAAGTGGTAGGGTGTAATGTATGTTATAAGTGTATCCGATGAGAACTGGCAAATAGTATGTACCCACATATCACTTTATATTAGTAACGTGGCAAAAAAACAATTTGAATAAACCAATCCATTGTATGCCACAAGCGAGAGTGTTTGATTTACTGTATCCCTACTTCCCACATCTCTGGACTACTCAGGGACAATTCAATCATCATATCATCCCTTAGATCATTAAGTATCAGCCCAATGCCGTCCACTGTTGAACATAGGCCTCACCTAAATTCCTAATTTATGTATTTATTGAAAGAAAAATATGTATTCGAAAAAAAGGCTCTTATATTGCAATTCTATCCGTTCCTATTTAAATCCCAGGGATCTGCCAAACATTTCTAAATCTAATAATTCTCAATCAAATTTATGAACCTATTTCCTATGCCCTAAATTCGACCCTGTCTGAATGACATTGCATGTGATTAATCTGGCTTCACTAGTTATTTATGTTTGGTCTGCTTCTTGCTATTATATGGCCTTAAAAGTTGGGGTGACACCTATATATATATATGACGGCGCGGCGCGCGAATTGGTTAAATTGATGATTATTACGTTTACATAATCTGTAATCGATCTCTTTATTGTTTTAATAGACAAGAAGTACGCTAAAGTAAGAGCGGGCTGTCCCGAATAGGGTAGTCGGTTACGTCGGGCGCTCGGAGAGGTTGTCGATGGTCTGACAGCTATCGCTCGCAGTGAACACGCTAACCTATTGGCTCTTATTCATGAATCTTGTGTAATGTGCCATATTTCATAGTAAATTGTTAATTCTCGGAATAATAAGATAATGAAGATTGTAATAGTGGTTTTATTCCGTCGTATCCGCCTCTATACGCCCACAATGGAGTGTCAGCCTATACCGCTCACAAGTCCCTTCTGATGCTTTCACATCAGAAGTGGGATTACCGGAGGCACATCAGGAATGTAATACAGGTCAGAGTGCAAATATTTCATGAGAAAAAGAGTGCATGTTGATAATATCTTTTCGAAATGCAACAACGAAATATTATGTTGAAGTTGACATTTTGACATTGGAAGAACCATTGAATTAGAAATAAAAATTACGCCACCGGAGTTCAACCCTGATATTCAAGATAATGTTCACTAATTTGTGTAGTGACGGATTAAGAATACATAATGCCACTACCCCATCTCAACCCGTGGGTGTCGTAAAACGCGACTAATGGAGTAACCTTGTGCAGACAAGAGCACTGTGAGAAACGAAAAATTACAAACAAACCCTATTCTAACCCGTCTGCCTAGCGTGGTGTAGTAGGCTAAATTTCCTACACAATTTCGAAGGGGACCCGTGCCCAGCAGTGGGACATTTATGGGTTGAAATGATGAAAATTGTGAACCAAGACAGTGAGGCTCACGCCTTGTTTGAAACAGTAGATATGTGCTTGCAGGAAAGGCCCGTTTCAGGCCGTAATTTGGTAATCACAATGAGCAAGACACTCGATTCGATGTCGTTGAAACTCCAGCTGCAAATTTATGGCGATTACTTAACAGTAGTTTATGTGAAGGCGAATGCGTGTCTGTGTATGCCAGCCGATTTATTGTCGCTATAACCACACGAAGGAAGTCTTTATTGAACAGATTGCGATTGCGTTTACGCCTAGCACATGCGACAAATATTAATCCGTGATTAAAAAGGATTGCATTCACATCTGAAATTGAATACCTGCATTAAAATACAGTAACAAATTTAAAAAAAACAACTTGTAGAGGCGAAAAGGCCACGCATCGTAAATCCTCGAAGATGTTACAACTGTGGCAAGCTAGGTCATGTATCTAGTGCATGTCGAGGCTTAGGTTACAGGTACTATTCCAGTTCAACAGCTTAAAGAGGGTGGCGCGCTGAGGACGACTATTACCCTAATCTGCTTCAGCTGCGGCGATCAGGGTCACATCTCAACGCGTTGCTCTCATAAGGATGCAAAAGCGAGCGTTGCTCGAATTGAACGACGAGTACATGCACCCTACAATCAGCTGTGGACACCAGCTCTTGTATGAAACCGGTGAGAAGTTTTCATTTTGTTTCGACTCCAGTACCAAACGTTCTCTGATAAAGCAAGGTTTAGCCGATAGATTGTCAGGCAATCAAAAATGCAATGCAGTAATATTATTGGCGCTAAGCAACGAACGCGCGCATAAACTGTAGCATCCAAAGTCTTTCAACAATTTCAATTCGAGGATACTCAGTTCAGTTATTATTTCTTAAAGTACCTGAGTCTAGCATTTCAAAAAGTGACGTTAGAGTCTTCAATTGAAATGATTAAAAAAAAGTCTAGTCTATAGAAAGAGGTTATAGTAGTTTCTACTATTTATAACATAGGCTCCATATCCATGCCTTTTGGGCTTCCTAATGTACCTTCAGTGTATCAACGAGTTGAGCGTCCGTGGCTCAGTGGTTGGTGACGCTTAATGCTGGGACGGAGGTCGTGGGTTCGATTCCCACTCAGGATGAGTCTTTATGTGATGAGCACATTTGTTTGTTCTGTTTCTGAGTGTGGTGTGTCTATGACATGTGTGTACTTATGTACGAGTATTTACAAAAAAAAAAGTTATTTAAGTGGTGTATCGGTTTTCTAGTATCCGTATTACAGGCATTGGCTTGGTTTGGTCTGGATGGTACTGTGTGTGAATGTCCAAACATTATTACATTATTATTATTAAGGCCCTAAACTCTAATAGGACGACCCTACGCTCATGACCGCATGCGTGCCATGCCCGAGTGTTAATTTCCATTAGAGTTAAGGAGCGCTCTAGAAACACTTACAAATCAAACTGAGACAGAATGTGCCGATGACGGCGATGCAGGTGGTGAGTAATTGGACTATTCTGTGTGTACTACTTTCATAACAGCTCATGGCGATATGCAGCCTGTGTGACATTTGACAAACCTGTGTGGCATTTGACGGGTCAATGTTGCATTTGACGGGCTAATGTTGCATTTGACGAGCCTGTGTGGCACATGATGAGCCTGTGTGGCATTTGACGAGCCTGTGTGGCACTTGACTAGCCTGTGTGGCACTTGACTAGCCTGCATGGCACTTGATGAGCCTGTGTGGCACTTGATGAGCCTGTGCGGCACTTGACTAGCCTGTGTGGTACCTAATGAGCCTGTGTGGCATTTGACTAGCCTGTGTGGCACTTGACTAGCCTGTGTGGCATTGACCGACGTTTATGACATTTAGTATTTGCTTCATAAGACTTATTATACTATGTTAGAAACATTTCAAAACTGTTAAGGAGTTTATGTTTTACGGTGTAATGTAACCGCTTATGTATGATTTACAACGCAATGGCGCTTGTAGCACTGTGGTGCTGAAATATTCTTTACGATTATCAAGATTAAGAGGCACTCGGCAGGGTCGGTCCATGATGTGTGACCACTTGTGGCGATTTCATTCTCGAGCGTCTCCGTGCTTCGGAGGGCACGTAAAG
Organism: Laspeyria flexula; assembly: GCA_905147015.1. NCBI lineage: Eukaryota > Metazoa > Arthropoda > Insecta > Lepidoptera > Erebidae > Laspeyria > Laspeyria flexula. The sequence goes on along the minus strand of LR989949.1, from coordinate 5,224,420 downwards.
CCGTTGGTCACTTAGTGTGGTTGTCGTTAAGTCAAGTTGGAAGCCATCTGGGCGTCTTGATAAATTCCAACACCAGGGTCTGTTTCAAGCCCATACAATAAGGAGAAGCAGTGTAATGTTTCCAAAGTAAGGTCTGTTACTGGGTCAGGAAGACCGAGTGGAGTGTGATATAAAATCCCACGTTTTGTTCACAGACAATATCCAGGCACACGAGGACGTGTGAATATGCAGGACGGCCGTGACGGCGCGGCGCGCGAATTGGTTAAATTGATGATTATTACGTTTACATAATCTGTAATCGATCTCTTTATTGTTTTAATAGACAAGAAGTACGCTAAAGTAAGAGCGGGCTGTCCCGAATAGGGTAGTCGGTTACGTCGGGCGCTCGGAGAGGTTGTCGATGGTCTGACAGCTAGCGCTCGCAGTGAACACGCTAACCTATTGGCTCTTATTCATGAATCTTGTGTAATGTGCCATATTTCATAGTAAATTGTTAATTCTCGGAATAATAAGATAATGAAGATTGTAATAGTGGTTTTATTCCGTCGTATCCGCCTCTATACGCCCACAATGGAGTGTCAGCCTATACCGCTCACAAGTCCCTTCTGATGCTTCCACATATATTACAAAATGGTAATGTGGCCATCTCTAGAGAGTCTAATATTATATTAACGAACACTTGTGATGCAACAGCGCAAGTATTTGCTGCATATAAGGATCGGCTAGTTTTCAAACAAAACGTACGACTCTTCCAAGACGATGGATAATGACATGTTAACTTTATTAATTAGAGTTGTCTGCACAAAAATATGGTCAACGAATGTACAATAAAAGAGAATATTTGTTGACAAAAGTATTTCACATTTCTGAAACTAATGATAATAAATCTTGTATAATAAATTGCGCTTGCAATGTCACCAAAATTTTAGACTTTATACATTATTTTTTTTTTTTTTGCTACACGAATAAGAAAGTGCGCTAACATAACCTGTAATAGCCCCGAAAGAAATAACTTGTCCGTATACATTTCATTACAACACCGTCAAGTGAGGAAGGATAGCTTGAAGTATCGTGTGGCCGATCGATCGAATCGATTTTTAGGGTTCCGTAGTCAACTAGGAACCCTTATAGTTTCGCCATGTCTGTCTGTCCGTCTGTCCGTCCTCGCTTAATCTCTGTGACCGTTAGCAATAGAAAGCTGAAATTTGGGACCAATATGTGTATCAATCACGCCGACAAAGTGCTAAAATAAAAATTGGAAAAAAATGTTTTATTAGGGTAGCCCCCCTATATGTAAAGTGGGAAGTGTTTTTTTTTTTAATTTTAACCCTAATGTGTGATATATTGTTGGAAAGGTATTTAAAAATGAATAGGGGTTTACTAAAATCATTTTTTGATAATGTCAATAACTTCGGAAATAATCGCTCCAAAAGTAAAAAACAAAGCGTCCCCCCCCCTCTAACTTTTGAACCATAAGTTTAGAAAATACGAAAAAAATCTGAAAAGTAGAACTTTATAAGGACTTTCTAGGAAAATTATTTTGAACTTGGATGGAAACAACAGATGGAAACTGCAGTTAACCAATATAATTTGGTCCCTGAATCGTATGAGCGCCTATACAATCCAGAGGTCAAGTTTCATTTGCCCGTAGTGGGAACACTTATTGTGACGGACGGGAAACTACGGAACCCTACACTGAGCGTGGCCCGACACGCTCTTGGCCGGTTTTTTTTATCATTATTGTCTAAATTAACGGGTGTACATAGCATTTGCATACGTATTCTTAAAATAAAATAAGAAAAGTAGTATTGGAAACACTACTGATTCGAAATAATTTATTTTAAGATATCATCAAAAAAGGCAGTAAAATGTTAAAAACTCGCCAATGATAAGTAGTAGGTCGGCGAAACTTCATAGGATCGTGTGAATATATAATAACAGGTACAAGTCAGCACTAACGCGAAGTCCGTGGTCTTCTTAATTTGAGAGCCAAAGATATTATCGATTTTCTAAAAAAAATATAATAACTCCTGAACCATGCTAGTCATGATAGTGAAAATTTGGGCACAAATAAGTAATGTTCGTGCAGCAAATACAAATTTACTGTATCTGTTCTGTGATGTGCTATTGAGACCTGGTTTCGAGTTCAATAAAGGTTACAAAGTCCCACAAACAAGAAATCTTTCAGGCTATGTGGACTACATAAACCAGTTACCCTTAACAGATACTCCCGAAGTGTTTCAGTTACACGGCAATGCAGACATAACATATCAAATTAACAGTGCTAAGGATGTTTTGAACACCATCTTGAATATACAATAACAGACGATAGATATTAAAGTAAAACAGAAACATTTTCTTTGTAATGTATCTTATCGTATTTAATAAGAAATTTGGTTTAAGTTTCTAAACGTCATGTTGGACGACAAACAATACAATTTTGTGTTGTGTCTGCGGTTTGTCGTTTAATGTGTTAAGTGAAGACAAAATCAAGCAATTGTTTAAGTATTTAAGTTTTAGACGTACAAATTACATTATGTACCCAAAACATTCATTTATTTCTATTGTAGACAAGAAATTGATAGAATCCAGAAAGTGGTGAAAACTGTCCAGTCTACACTTTGTGACTTGAAACTTGTCATAGACGGTACTATTATTATGAGTCAAGGACTCAGAGAGTCGCTTGACGCCATGTACGATGCGCGCATACCCGCTAAATGGCTCAAAGTAAGTAAAACAATCCTACTATTATTATAAATACGAAAGTTTGCGAGGATGAATGTATATGTTACTGTAAAAGCCCGAGTATAGGTTAATCGGATACACGGAACGTACCGTTCCTGACAATTTTTTTTTATACATCTTAATTCGAAACCTGAAAGTAGTTTCAGAAGCAGTAGCAGAATCGAATCCAATAGTCGTTTCGTCTAAAACGTTTTTTTTTTTTTTTAAAGCTGTTTGTAGTGTTTCATTGGCCGCTTAACGCCTTATGCCGCACCGTTTACTCGCACCGATAAATAAATAAGTACTAGGTAAATAGGTTCATAAACTACTATATTCGGCAATATCCGGCCGGCGCGCGGCATGAAAAATGCATAAAAGTCTGTTAGGATATAATCGTCAGATCTATATTCTATTCACAATTTTATATTCAAACCTAAAACAACAATAGATACTTAAGTATTTGGTGTATAACAATCTGTTTGAAACAGAACATTTGCTTCTCACTCTGGCCTACACAATTTCATATGGAACTCACACCATCAAATCCAACAGGACACACCCACTTCAGAAATAGCAGTTACTTTGCTCGATTAAAATACAAAATGATGACATAAAACTTTAATATTAATACAATTTTCTTAGATAAATGTATAGAGCGTTTAATTATGTTTCTTTTTGTCCAGGTAACCCAGTCATATTATGTCATTATTTAAAAGTATTTTGGTAAAGTTTTTGCAAAACCCGATTTTAACTGCAGATTTCTCGTTTCGGATTAATCACATAATAGCTTTAACTCCATTTATCGTCATACGATAGTCTACTATATTATGCATATCATAAAATTGAAAATGTTTTGAGTGTCGGGCTAGCAGTGTCACAATTTTTGTTTCATAAAATTGTGCCATATTCTCTGAGAGGTTATGGGTTCCTAGTATTTCGACGCGATCTTTTTAGCCTATCGACACAATTCAGGACAATGAACTCGGTTTGTGCTGCGCGCACTATTAATAAATATGAATTACGAATCATCTTTTAATGAATTTGATAGTATGGCTCGTTTTAGTTATGTCAAACTATTTATAAAAATATAATAGTTAATTTTTTATTGAATTATTAATATTTAGGTTAAAGATCCCGAAACAGTATAAACCAGCGGAACAAATAAAAAATTTCAAATTTTGCAGTAAGTTTTATTATTATTTTTATTTAATTTCACGCGAAAACATAATTAGACGTTTATTGTGAATTCTTTGCCCAGATATGTTTTGACTTTTGATGTGTGGTTAGGGACTTATCATCGTGTTATTTATTGTTATATTGTACATTACAATGGTTATGGTCGAATTATTTAATTGTAACTTTATTTAATTACATATACGTATTGTAAACGGAAGATTTTGTCTCCTTTTCTGCCATTATTAGTGTAAAACGGTGAAACCGAGGCGTGCATAAATTGTAAAACATGTTATTCGAAAATATTCACGAAAAATAAAATATGGCGGTATGAAGTTTGCCGGGTCAGTTAAGTCAGTTAGTTTATTATATAAATATGTTATTTTGTATTCACGAAAACAACTGAAATAATAAACTATGCATTTTTGCATGCAGCGTTCATACAGGGTTTATAAAATAATTGCAATTAAAGTGTGGCCGAAAGACACGCAGCAGATTTTCATCCGCACGTATACTAGGCTCACATAAATCATAGAAGTAGTTACGCGGCTATCTATTAACTCTCCAGTTGTGACGTGAAGGCACGTCTGAAATATCGATGCTACACAGTAAGGCATCATACTAATGTAAAATATTTAGGTAGATTAAAAAATATAGACAATTTCGTGGTTCTAAAAAGTTAAAGTTGTGGAAACTTAAATTACTTAATTCATTTTTATCGCTTTGTTTAAATATTTAACTTGAAAGTTACCGTATTTTATTATTTATTTTGTTAAGTTACCCTATCTTATTCGGGGTGTACTCGTATACGACGATACGACATTAAATGACACCATGTGTAGCATGTGAGGTTACAAGGCTTTACCAAAAAATTCAAATAGATATTTGCAATAGCTTAGATGCAAAAACTTTTTATATTTACTTTAATTTATATTTTAGGTTTTTTTATGGTGGCCCACCTGATGGTAAGTGGTTACCGCCGCCCATGGACGTTGGCAATGTTAGGGGCACAGCCAAGCCGTTGTCTACCGGAGAGGATACCTCTTTTTAAACTTCGTTTGAAGAAGGACATGTCATAGCGCTCAGGAAACACCAGGTATCTGTATTAACGTCTAATGTTAGTATTTGATCTTATGTTACCATTCCGTCATTCAAGTCATTAATTTAAATATCTCTGATTCTTTTATATTAATATCTCTTACTCAGTTCCGCAGTGGTACCGCACCATTAAAAAATAATGGCGTCAAATTTCTATTTTTACCCACGACGGAACGGAGACGGTATATGCGTTTGGGGTGAGAGGCTGTGTGTTTGTGTGTTTGTGAGTTTGTGTGTTTGTGTGTTTGTGTGTTTGTGTGTTCCAACATAATGCCTTATATCACGGAAACAGTTTGACCGATTTAGATGCGGTTTTCTGTAAAGTGTGTGCGGCTCTTGGGGACAGGTTATTAGATAGGTGTTATGTTAATAGCTCGCCAGGGGGCGCTACAATACACTGATTTTGTTGAATCCTTTGTGCCCTCCTATCTTTAAAACGATTAGACTGATTTCGATACGGTTTTCTGTAATGTATTTGTGATTTATCGAGGATTGTTTTTGGATTCAAGATTTTGTATTTTTTCGCCAGGGGGCGCTGCAATAGACTAGGCAAACCTATGTTGATTTCGTTGAAACCTTTGTGCCCTCCTATCTTTAAAACGATTAAACCGATTTCAATACGGTTTTCTGTAATGTATTTGTGATTTATCGAGGATGACTTTTGGATACACGATATTGTATTTTTTCGCCAGGGGGCGCTGCAATAGACTAAGCAAACTTATATTTACAGTTATCTGTAAAATAATTAGACCTGTTACTGTATAGGGACACGTAGCATTGTAGTACTGAGACATTGATTACACTCATGAGGTTAAGCAACTTCGGATAAGGTCAGTTCATAGATGGGTGACCGTTTATGCAATTTTAGGGTTCTGTACCTCAAAAGAAAAAAAAACGGTTGTATGTCTGTCTGTCTGTCTGTCTGTCTGTCAGTCTAGAATATTTTTCTCAAGAACGCATAGAGGTCTAAAGCTGAAATTAATATCATATACTTGGGTCTGCAAACCCTCGGCGTAAAATAAAAATCAGAATTCTAAGTTAACGCAATCAAAAGATACAGCTGGTTATGCTCCATTTTTGACGATTTATCATGACGATCATAATCTATAGGGAACTTACCGTTGACCTAGAGTCATGAAATTTGGCCAGAAGCAATAACAAGTTGCACAAGAAAAGGAAAAAATCCGAAAACCGATCTCGTGTTGTTATATCACTGAATATTAGTACTGAGGTATACAATGATAAGCATAAAAAAAATTAGTAAGAGTGAGAGTTTATTCCAGACTGACGTTATATAAACACCTACCTACCTTATTTATTCTAATTTATAGGTATCCCGTGCTCGGGGTGTAACCAAATTCTCATCATTTTTGCGATAGCACGCACCGTTTTCGAGATACAAGCTATTATAGGTGGAAATCTGCGCTAACGCCGAAGGCAGTCCGGCTACGGCAATCAATGTGCGATAGCTAAACTTAACACCCCCCGATTCAGAGCAATCCGAATCGGACTGGTTAGGTTAGGGTTATTTTTTTTTTTCAAACCACCCAGAAGTAGGAGCCCCGCCAAGCGGGGCTCCGGCGATCTTTGTGCGACGGATGAGCACACAAGTCAACAAAAAAAAAAAAAATATAATATAGTCGAAGCTCCATGCAAATTCCATTCATTCTAGAGCTTACATGGTAAGATAAGGCGCTCCTTAAAAAGTTTAAAATAAGAAAATTAAAATGATAATTTCACGTTATAAGACTTACTGCAACAGTAAATTAAAAAAAAAATGTGTTTGTTCTATAACTTAGTATAAATTTTTTATTTATCTGTCAAGGTTCTTAAAATTTTATATAAGATAGCGCTCTTTGAAAATATTTAAAATAAAAAACAAAATTGAAAATTTTGAAAAAACCCACGACGATAACATCTATACAAAATAAGAAACGTAACATATAAAAAGGTTTAAATAACTTCATTTTAAATCCCCGACGAAAAGATAATAAGTAGCGTAAAAACAATCCCAAGAAAATTCGTCGGGGGCTGCCAATATCATTACTGTTTCTAGTATTAAATATATATTGTAAACTAAATAGTTAATAATTAGGTAGGTATCAAATACATAAAACTGCAATACTTTCGTTCATTTCAAGTCAGGATATGGCAGCCAGTTACGTTTCTTATTTTGTATAGATGTTATCGTCGTGGGTTTTTTCAAAATTTTCAATTTTGTTTTTTATATGTATTTAGGTAGTATTTCAGAATGTTTTAGGGTTATTACATATTTTTTAACGATCTTAAAATGTACTCACGTGGAAAGCACCATTTTGAATGTCAATGTATACAATTTTCAAAAAAGAAAATCCAATTTTTAAAATCGCGAACTTATTGCACAAGTTTTTCACTTGTTGTCTGAGAATTATAAGAATTTATAGCACTTTCCACTGAAAGTGCTATAAATATATACTCAAAAGCCACTGCTTTTACACAAATTCAACCAATGTCCGGCATTCATTTTAATAAAGGGTGGTTAAATTGTAAGGGCCGATGTTGAATGTGAACCACACCTAAACGTCAAGTTTTTTTCTGCATTTCATTTAACATTTGTCAATTTCAGACTAACTCAATTTAAACCATGGAAAGATACACAATCGAGCAACGCGTTAAAGTTATTCAGGCTTATTATGAAAATGGGCGTTCAAATCAAAATACATATCGTGCACTTCGTGATTTTTTCGGTCAATTTAATCGTCCAAATGTGCGTACAATTGCAAAAATCGTGCAAAAATTTGAGCAAACTGGGTCTGTAGATGTGAAGAAACACACCAGTACATGCTCGTACAGCTCGTACTGCAGAAAATATTGCTGCTGTTCGCGATAGTGTGGCTGAAGAGCCGTCCACCAATTCAATGGCCGTGTTATGTCACGTGGTGGCGATGTCAATTGGCCACCAAAATCGTGTGATTTGACACCGTTGGACTTCTTTCTTTGGGGTTATTTGAAATTTTTTTGATGTTTCCCCCTGCAGACCACTACCGTAGTTCATGCATCTACAGCAATGATATTGTATGTTAAAAAATGTGACCACCTTTTTTAACATACAATATCATTGATCTACAGCATATAGATGGTAATGGTAAGGATGGTAATGTTAACGATGGTAAAGTAAGATTTCACAGGTCATTAGGAAAGCAGAAACGGAAAGTAGTGGCATACATTCAAATTGTTTGGCGAGGGGTGGTTACGAATCGGGCTTGACACCGGCATTTCATTCATGGAATTTTCACACCCCTACTATGTAGTAACTCACCAAATTAAGTTGTTCCGTTCTAACATATGCATTCTTCAATCATTTTGTCCTTTTCCAAGGGTAAGCATAGATTTCACGAACACTGCTAAAGTTATGATATCCTGGTATTGGTGCGGATGAAAACTAGTTGCGGACCAGATGAATCTTACGGTGCAGATGAATCTTTCAAAAAATACAAGTTAACATTTTCAATTATACTTGTGATGTAAAATTATACTGCATATAACAGCTGTCCATTGCATTGTATTGGTTGTATTGTAAACAAAATAAATTGTACAAAAAGGATTTTCGGAAGCCCAAATAGGTGATGACGATAAAATCCCAGACACGGTATCGAAATTTTTTGGAAAAAAATTATGAATTTCAAGTTTTCCTACATAAAATTAAATACTTGTATTGGAGGACATAGGAAGAAAATACTATTTATTGTTTTTTTTAATCAGTGTAAGGTGAACACTCTGCTTTGGGAGGAATATCTGTTAGAAGAACTCGACGATCATTTTTTCTTCGTATGATACTGGTTCATACGCGGCCGAAGGAATTTTTCTTGTACAATAAATAAATAAATAGACTGTCTTGTCGAAAATCTATTCGTATTAGGCTAATGAGCGTTTTTTCACGATGATGTTATAGTGTAAACAAATTTCTCTGTGTGTGAGGGAACATTCGACGTAAATAAATCAGTTTTACACGGTTAAGTTGTTTATAATCCGCAATTATGGTTTATCTTTACGCTAATGAACAGATAGTTTTTTTTTATCAAGGAACAATATTATATTATTATTATCTTGAATCTATTTCAAAATGTGTTTGTCTGGATCCCTAGGGTATTTTGTCTATTTATAAACATATGAGTCAGTTTCTGATTTTTCATAATATGATATTTTATTATTTAAATTCAACCAATATAGTTTTTATTAAGATGTCTTCAATTCTTCAATTTCGTGCAAGTAAATTACTTACCTTAAATATATGTACCTTTTATACCTTTTAGTTGGGCACACCTATTACGCATAACAACTAAATCTCTAAACAAATCACGAGTTTGGCATATGCTCGTAGTTAGACTTACTACGATATACATCAAATCGCGAGTTAGCCATAAAGATAATATTACACTTACGACGAGCTATTGATCCATACAAACAAAAGCGAAATAACATACATTCGCTTATTTAAAATTTTGTAATATCAACTATATTTACAAATAAAAGTTTATCACTGTGATTATGAAATTGCGACTATAAATGCCATAAAACATGTGTATCCCGATATACAAGTCAGAGGTTGTTTTTACCACTATACAAATGCTATTTGGAAAGATAGTAAGAAACTTGGACTTGATGATTCTCCAGAAGGTGTCCACTGTACGAAACTTTTTGCAAATTTGTCTCTTTTTCCTAGCATCGTATTCCCTTGCTCCTTTGGACATTGATATTTTTTATTTTTATTCTTAAAGTGCAACGAATGTTTCAATGAGAAAAAAATTAAACCGTATTTTGCATTGTCTCATTGATAATGTTTCTAGATTCTAAGGCTTTTGACACGTTTGTTGGGTCAGCTAAAATAGTATATCTTTAAAATAATATGTATATTTAAATGTTTGTTTAAATGTTTTCGACTGGCCCGTTGCTGTTGGTCTAGTGGTTAGTGACCCTGACTGTTAAGCCGGAGGTCGTGGGTTCGATTCCCACACGGGATAAATCTTTGTGTGATGAGCATGATTGTTTGTTCTGTGTCTGGGTTTAACTTATTTATAATATGTCTTTACAAAAAAAAATGTATTTATGTAGAATATCAGTTGTTTAGTACCCATAACACAAGCAAATATGATTGCTTACTTTAGGACTAGATGGCGATGTGTGTGGTAGAATATTATTATTATTATGATTAAAAAAAAAAAGGTTTGGAAATGAATCATTACAAAACGTCCATAGTACTGAAGAAAATGAGCGGGCATGCGAGATGCAGTAGGCATAATAATATTAGGACAACATGAACAGATAAGAGGTTTACATACAATCACGTGCACGTGGGGTTCAGGCTCAGAATGTCCCTTTCCCAAAATGTCCCTAGGTTTCAAATAGTCCCTTTCCCAAAATGTCCCTTTCCCATAATGTCCCTTTCCCAGAATGTCCCTTTCCCGAAACGTCCATTTCCCAAAATGCTCCCTTCCCGAAATGTCCCTTTCCCAAAATGTCCCTTTCTTACTGTAGCTATGCGGTTAACCGGGAATAAAAGTTGATTAACTAAGAGGTTATTAATTTGAGATTAAATACTTGGCTTATGTTTTTAAATATTCCTTTAACCGTTTAATATATACATATAATATTATATATTAATATTATGATGTATTTATGTTTTTTGCTTTCGACATTTTGATATTTTATATCCTATATGTGATTAAAAAGTTGATTGACTACTTGACTTATGTTATTTAAATATTCCCGGTTAACCGCATAGCTGAAGTAAGAAAGGGACATTTTGGGAAAGGGACATTTCGGGAAGGGAGCATTTTGGGAAATGGACGTTTCGGGAAAGGGACATTCTGGGAAAGGGACATTATGGGAAAGGGACATTTTGGGAAAGGGACTATTTGAAACCTAGGGACATTTTGGGAAAGGGACATTCTGAGCCTGAACGATCACGTGCAGTGGCGGTGTCCACGTTTTTATCTGACTCTCTGTTATTGGTAGCTATGTCTATACACTCAATAAGTAATCAGTGAGATTGTGAGAAGGTGAGAAATAATTCATCACCTTGTCCAGTAATTGATGTTTTAAATTACTGCATCCTCATAGTCGGTGTAGCTATTGGTTCTATCCAAAAACAGTTGTGACATATTTTTGAGACCATATGTAACGACCTACGAGCACCTAACCTATGTAGGTTATATGCTCGCTGGTAACGACTGACTGTTTTGATGGCGCCTTATGTAGACTACAAAGAAATAAAAATCTTCTTTCGTAAATGTTTACAAAAGACGATTACGAAAATAGTCTAATTCTTCTTATTTAATAACTTGTAACGAAAAAAGATATTAATTCTGTTTTCGAAGCTGGTTTTCAAAGGAAGAAAAATAATCCATGTTCGTAGCTGGTTACGAAAGACCAGTTAAGATGGTGGACCAAAGGCGATAATAATTTTTATATTTTACGGAATCCCTAAAGAAACCTTGCAATTTTTTTTTTTATTTGACATATTAACCTCATATTAAATTGAATTGCATATTTTTATTGTAACTAAGCGACACTACGTGCATGTGCAAAATGTCCAGTTTATATTAGACCTATATTTATAGATTTATAGACTTATGCCATGACTTAGGTCCATATTTACGTAGTATTTTTTTCCTTATTCATTGCCTATATTAGACCATTACGATGACTACGTATATACTCTTTTCAAAGCATTCAACCTATCTCCGTCAATTGATACTAGCCACTTTAGATTTTTTTTTTTTTTACGTCATTTCGGAATTATTGAGCAATGCAAGAAGAAAGCGAAAAAAATGTATTCAGTTAAACTCAAAAAGGTAAGGATACACTGTTACTTGGTGTATACAAATATACTTTGAGCTTTCATAATCCAAGTGGGTCCACTCTATGGCGATGCATAAACCGCATGTCGTGTGGTTCACCGGTTACCTTAGACGCCAGTCGAACGAAAATTGTGCAAAAAAGTGAACATATTTGTGAGCCATCCCCATCACCGCATAAATAAATAAGTACTAGATAAATAGTTACATAAACTACTATATTCGGCAATATTCGGCCGGTGCGCGGCATGAAAAATGCATAAAAGTTCATGAGAATTAATATTAATTCTTTTTAATTAAATTTAGATTTTGTTATTCTTTTATTTTTTAATCCAATCAGGATTAAAAAATAAAAGAATAATAACAAAATCTTTATCTTTCTAAGGTTTTGCCCGGAAGTACGTATTATGAGTTGTTACTACCATTTTATGAATTCCATATGGCGTAAATCAAAGGCATTGAAGATAAAAGCCAAGTCGCATAAAAGAATTGTAAGTTTATGCACCGTGATGCCATTACTGCCGCTTCAGTTCATCGAAGGGGGATGGATTTACGTTAAAATTCAGGTTGAAGAATTATTAACAGAAAATGTGAAAGTAAAGACATTCATGCGATATATGGCAAATACATGGTTAAAAGATTCAGAACGTATTAAGGAGTGGTGTATCCATAATGAACGTCACAGAACGAACAATTACGCCGAGGGTTGGAACTCGAACCTTAACCGCGAAATTAACAAAAACTACGTAACTGTGTCAAAATTGCTTGATGTAGTAGAAAAAGACATTTCGGACACCAAAATGCTTACCTATTGTCTCTGAAAATAGACATTTTCATACATACAAGAATTCATTATATCACGTGTGTACAATAAGTACACCGGCAAATTAACTTTTTGGTCTTAATTGCCAACAAAATTAAAAAATATATATTGTTCTCTTTTCATTTGCGGGTGAATTTATTATAGAAAAGTGATAAAATGAATTCTTCTATGTATGAAAGTGTCTATTTTCAGAGACAATAGGTAAAGTATAATGTATGGAGAAGGCGAACGTGAGCATCCACCTTAATGTAGAATACTACTGATAATACTTAATGTAATTCCTAGTAGTTAAGTTGAAATAATTGGTATTTTTTTCCAATTAGTTTAACTATAAAAAATATAATAACATTTTTAAATTAGGTTATTATATATTATTGTGTTTTAAATTAGGGGACTCGAATAAACTATAAAAATTAGGAAAATAAGAGGGTGCTTTGGTACAAGCAAAGTTACATTGTGGGGAGTAGCTAGGGGAACCAAGTCCACGAAGGGGATTCTTCAAGTAATAAGACGTTTGGGGTGTTTCAGCTTTAGTGTTAACAAAGAATATTATAACATTTTATGCAATCATTTACGATAAAAATACGGCGCTACGCCGACGGTGCCACTCCACCGAACGTGAACATTGAGTCGTCACGCTAAACAGTCACACTATACTACGATAGCCTACGACGTAGCAGGCTACGAAAATAACTACTGTTTTTCCGCAATTATACTCTTTCAAGCACCCTGTTTAGCAAAATTAGACATCTAAGTCATATTGAGAATTGTTTTAAAATGTATTATACATATTTATACCTATATGGCTTTTTTCAGTTCGTCAGATCTATATTCTATTCACAATTTTATCTTCAAACCTAAAGCAACAACAATTACTTAAGTATATGATGTACTCGTATAACAATCTGTTTGAAACAGAACATTTGCTTCTCACTCTGGCCTACACAGTTTCATATGGAACTCATACCATCAAATCCAACAGGACACACCCACTTCAGAAATAGCAGTTACTTTGCTCGATTAAAATACAAAATGATGACATAAAACTTTAATATTAATACAATTTTCTTAGATAAATGTATAGAGCATTTAATTATGGTTCTTTTTGTCTAGGTAACCCAGTCATATTATGTCATTATTTAAAAGTATTTTGGTAAAGTACTTGCAAATCCCGATTTTAACTGCAGATTTCTCGTTTCGGACTAGTCACATAATAGCTTTAACTCCATTTATCGCCATACGAAAGTCTGCTCTATTACGTATGTCATAAAATTTAAAATATTTTGAGTGTCGAGCTAACATTGTCACCATTTCTGTTTGATAAAATTGTGCCATATGCTCTGAGAGGTTATGGGTTCCTAGTATTTCGATGCGATCTTTTCAGCATATCGATTCAATCAACTCGGTTTGTGCTGCGCGCACTATTAAGAAATATAAATTACGAATACAACATCTCATTATGAATTTGATAGTATGGCTCGTTTTAGTTATGCCAAACTATTTATAAAAATGTAATAGTTATTTTTTTTTATTGAATTATTAATATTTAGGTAAAAGATCCCGAAACAGTATAAACCACTTCCTAAAAATTATCGGAACAAATAAAAAATTTCAAATTTTGCAGTATACGACAACCTGGTTTGTCGGTTAGTATTTTTATTTCTTAACTGACATCCTATTCCCCCCCCCCCCCCCCCGTCTTTTTTAAATATAAATTTGTATTTATAATTTTTAAATTGTATATATTGTGTAAATAATTATGATAAATATAATCAAAAAAAAAACGATATTCATACATCCTAGTTGGTCAGTTATTATTTTTAGCACCAAACTCTGTAAATGAGTAGGTAATTACGGACGGTTCTTATCTTAGAGCACTTGACTATAGAGTACTTACCTGTTTATTATAATTTCCTATTTTAATATTATACATCCTATTTGTGGCTCTATTTTACTGGAACATACATACTTAAAGAGTTAATTTGAATTTCGGATATAAGTTTTTGGTTCGTCTACTCCTTGTTTCTTTTTACGAGTTTTCTTTGTTTCCACGAGTTGTCGAAATTATATTTCATCGCGTTTCGGAAAGGATTTCATTCTAAAATCTTGTAAAATTCTTATATAATGAGTGAAAAACCAGAATTACAATATTTATCTAAAAACGGTGGTAAAATATTACTTTTTGATGGCTATCAGTATTATAAACAAAAGATATATAAAAATCAAAATACGTTTTGGATTTGTTCCCAACGAAAAAAGGCAAAATGGAAAGTATTACAACATCTTCGGTAAGATATTTTGAATTTAAATGTTTTTCTTTTTATTGTAACTATTTGTTCACTTATTAATAACGTTATTAATTATTATTAAAGGATGAGACTATCACAAAAAAGAATGAACATACATGTCTTCAAGACTTTAGTAAAAATGAGCTGGACTTAGAACTAGATTCATGTGTAAATAAATTCAAGATGTCAAATGATGTCCCTATACCTCAAATATATCAAAATGTTGTCGGTTCTCTTCAGGATAAAAAAATAGACCTAATATGCAAAATCCCTGCATTTCGCAATGTAAAGACACGTATGTATTATAATAGGAAAAAAGAAGCAAGAGTATCTAAAATAGTACATAAAAATGTGATGGATGTAACGGACCTTATTGACAAAATTCTAAAAACATGTTTTACTTGTCATATAGGTAATACTGACCACGAATATTGAATAAAAGCAGAAAAAAATGTAATGTCAATAAGATCGAAAATCGCGTGCACCTACTTTTTATAAGCACTATCAATGTTTGATCACTTTCAGATAGTCTTTTGTTTTGCCGACGTACATTTGTTCTGTCAACATTCATTTGTTTTTTTGACGTTCATGACTTTAATTTGTTTTATGATTTTTTTGTTTTGTCAATAGAGGTTTGATTGGCTGTTTGAAACTTTCATTTCATTTTTTGACGAAATTCTGTTGATTGTACTAGTGACCTGTTCATTGAACTACTGAGAAGAGGTGGGTTAGTATCTAGTAGATAGTTCGTCGGTTAGGAATAAAAATGTTCTTTACTGACTGACAAACTAGGAGAGGTTGTCAGTTAAGAAAAAAAAATATTAACCGAAACACCAGGTGGTCAGTTAAAAAAAAATACAAATAGACCGACCAGGTTGTCAGTTAAGAAAAAAAAATACTAACCGACCAACGAGGTGGAGAGAGTGGTTGGTCAGTTAGTAGGTAATAGAGGGAACGATGGTAAGCTCTGGTTATCAATATGGACGAAGTGATTTTATAATTCTCTTTTACTATTAAAATATCATGCAACTGTCTTTTTTATTATAATTTTTATTTAATTTCGCGCGAATAAATAATTAGACGTTTATTGTGAATTCTTAGCACATAAATATGTTTTGTTATCCTGGTACCCATGCAACCAAGGCTCCTTTCAATTCTCCACAATCTTGTTTCAATTTATCGGTGAACGCCATAAAAGTGCAGGGTTTTATTTGTTGAAATTTTAGCTGGTTCGATTCCCGGGTGAGGCAAGCGAATTTCCGAAAAAAAATTGAATGCAGTTTCGTTTTTTTATAAACAAAGGAATGTTTTCTTTGAGTAAAATTGTCTATCTCTAGTATTAAGAGAACTTTCCCTCCAGGTGGCATTACAAAATTTCACCCTATTTATCTAATTATAAGTACCTTTATTTAAGTGGTAGGGTGTAATGTATGTTATAAGTGTATCCGATGAGAACCGGCGAATAGTTTATATGTACCCACATATCACTTTATATACTGATAACGTCGCAAAGATAATATTTCAATAAACCAGTCCATTGTATGCCACAAGCGAGTGTTTGATTTACTGTTTCCCTAGTTCCCGCACCCTTCGGCCGCGTACGAAACCAAGTTTCGAAACCAGTTTCGGAAGAAGAATAATATTTCTTCTTACGAAATTGGTTTCGGTAAAAGAAAAAACATTCTGAATTCGAAACTGGTTTCGATAAAAGAATATTATTTCGTCTTTCGAAACTTTCAAATCATACATAACATACTATAAATACCACTAACACATTATAAAACCTTTTTTGAAATGACATAATTATATTGTCAGTATCCTCAATGACATACGTCAAGCGCTACAGAAGTGTAACGAAGCAATTTAAATAGCATTCATTTAATTGATATTGTGCATTGCAGTATAAAATATATAATGAATGAAACAAAAATTGAGTTCATAAATACTAAAAGAGGAGGGGTAGCATCGCTATATGAAGGGAGGAAGTATCATAGAAAAAAAATTTACAAAAACGGCAATACATTTTATTATTGCGCTAAAGAACATTTGGGATGCAAAGGTAACTTTACTCTAAATTCTAAGAATGAAATTATAAAACAAAACCAACACGAAACTCACTGTAAAGGAGATATTGTAAAAACACAATATCTTAAAAACATGGATAATTTAAAACAAAAAGCTAGTACTAATTTTGTCTCAATAAAAAAACAATATGACGATATGAAGGCTGATCTGGAAAATATGGGACATAGTTTTATTAGTCAATTGCCAAGTTTTAGTAATGTTAAAAGTGGGCTATACAATGAACGCAACAAAGTGTTAGGTGTGACAAAACAGAGATTTACACTAGCTAGCGAAGTAGTTGTTCCCGAAAAATTTAAAAACTTGATCTTAACTGATTTCATTGATGACGGCAATCGCATTTTAGTATTTTGCACAGCAAATGCAAGACAGAAAATCACAAATTATAAACACTTTTACTGTGACGGAACCTTTAAATCTTGCCCACGATGTTTCAAGCAGCTATATTCTATACATGGGTTTGATGAAAAATCTCTATCAACGACTCCTTTGATTTTTGCCTTTCTCGAAAACAAAAAAAAGGAAACTTACAAAATATTATTCCGATTAATAAAATCACAAATTCCGTCATTTGAACCCCAGAAGATTACTTTGGATTTTGAGAAAGCAGCAATGCTAGCAATCAGAGATGTCTTTCCAATGATCGAAATAAAGCTATGCTACTTCCATTTTAACAGGGCATTATTCCGAAAGGCAAAGAAACTGAACTTAAATTCAAGTGTTAAAAAGAGACACGTAGCTCGTTGTGCAGGCTTAGCCCGTTTGCCCCAACAGTTTATTACTAAAGGATATAACTATGTAATGAATAAAAGCCCAAATGGCATAGAAGTACAAAAATTTAATAAATATTTTAAAAGGCAATGGTTTGAACAAAATAATTTTCAGAAAATTTGCAACTGCAGCGAGGAAGAAATAAGAACAACGAACAACTTGGAGGGGTGGCATTCGAAACTAAACAGATTCATTGCGCGTACGAATCCGACATTAGCTCAAGTCTTGGATGTCTTGAAAAATGAAACCGGCATTGCCAAAATAAAAACCAAAAAGAATAAAAATTACATGGAGATAGACGAAGAAATCAAATTAGCAATCCAACAGCTTAAAAAAAAAGAAATCACAGTTGGCCATTGCCTCGAAATTATTGCACCTTTTTCATTACATTATTAAGGCGCTGTCCAAACGGAAACACCGAAAAACTCTCAATTTTTCGTCGCGCAGTTTGCCGTATCGGTATATACTACAAACCAGAAAATTTACTTGGATAAAGTCGAGAATCTAAAGAAAAAACTTACCTAAAAATATTTCATGTAATTATAATAGTTTCGTAGAAAAAAGGTCACAAAGATGACCCTTAGAAAATGTTTTCGTCGCGCAGTTTGCTTTGTTTTATAATTTCATTCTTAGAATTTAGAGTAAAGTTACCTTTGCATCCCAAATGTTCTTTAGCGCAATAATAAAATGTATTGCCGTTTTTGTAATTTTTTTTTCTATGATACTTCCTCCCTTCATATAGCGATGCTACCCCTCCTCTTTTAGTATTTATGAACTCAATTTTTGTTTCATTCATTATATATTTTATACTGCAATGCACAATATCAATTAAATGAATGCTATTTAAATTGCTTCGTTACACTTCTGTAGCGCTTGACGTATGTCATTGAGGATACTGACAATATAATTATGTCATTTCAAAAAAGGTTTTATAATGTGTTAGTGGTATTTATAGTATGTTATGTATGATTTGAAAGTTTCGAAAGACGAAATAATATTCTTTTATCGAAACCAGTTTCGAATTCAGAATGTTTTTTCTTTTACCGAAACCAATTTCGTAAGAAGAAATATTATTCTTCTTCCGAAACTGGTTTCGAAACTTGGTTTCGTACGCGGCCGAAGGGTTCCCGCATCTCTGGACTACTCAGGAACAATTTTACTATATTACGGGATCAATTTTTACTAAATATAGAACAGTACTAAGGCGATTACGAGATAGCGGTAATTCAAGCAGTTAATGTCGTTTATCCTAATGCCAAAGTAACTGGTTGTTACTTCCACTATTGGAAAGCGCTTTCGAAAAAAAGCAAAAATGTAGGTCTCAAGGATATCGATGGTGGAGACCATATTACACGAATGTATATGCAATTGGCATTGTTACCACCAATTATGATTCTCCGGACACGTTGGTTCGATCGCATAGTTCGATCAGGCGGACTACATGAACTTTTTTTTCCTGTTGGTTCGATTTTATTATGTTATCAGGCGAACTACTAAATCATAGGACCCCGTAGTTTGAGTGGTCACGTGCTTCGTCTGCATGGTTCGATCGATCGGACTACATAAACTTTTTTTTTCTATTGGTTCGATTTTATTATGTTATCAGGCGAACTACTAAATCATAGGACCCCGTAGTTTGAGTGGTCACGTGCTTCGTCTGCATGGTTCGATCGATCGGACTACATAAACTTTTTTTTTCTATTGGTTCGATTTTATTATGTTATCAGGCGAACTACTAAATCATAGGACCCCGTAGTTCGAGTGGTCACATGGTTCGTCTGCATGGTTCGATCGATCGGACTATATAGTACAAGATCCCATTAAGGAATATATACCAATCAGAACTCGCACACACATCACAAGCATCCCTCACCTCTCACATAACATTCACACACACCTACCATCGCCCATTTGTTCACACATTACACAAACCACACACTATACTTTTGTTTACTATTTTGTTATTACACTTACTTATTACCCTAAAAATGATGGTTAACTTCTACTAGCCGCGGGAGAGCCCTGGTGACCTGTGCCACGGGTTTTTATTAACCTATTATAGGCACCAGTCTCTCACAAAGTTAGTCTATAGTTTAAACAAAAAAATTGTATCCTATAAATAAGTAACTTTTGTGAAGAGATAATAAATTGATTATTATTATTATTATACCCTCATCTGTTATTTATTAGTGATAAGAAATAAATGATAGATAATATTCACATCGACTTATTGCAAATAGGTTGCCTAGTTAAATCGCGCCCGGATAATATTAATATCGTGCGCAAAGTTTTTTGTTGGAGATATTTCCAGTATGGTGGAATGAGATTGGAGTCCATACCTTTTATTTTTTAAGCTCAAAGCCAGAAGCGAATTGTAGCTGTAACTACAATGTTAGCCTTATTACCTTCTCATTTAATAAGAAATGGTTGGCAATATATCACAGATGATATGTCAACTAACGACACAAACATGTTAAAATTTAAGAAGTACATGGAACAGCAGTGGCAAAGGAGTGATGAATTTATTAAAAAGTGGTCCGTGTATGGCGAACTTCTCCGCACAAATAATTGCCTGGAAGGATGGCATGGAAAAATAAACGATCTTGTTGGCAAAAGAACACCAAATTTGGTTAAAATTTTGACAGTGTTAAAAAGAGATTCCAATTTTAATGTTTTAAAAATTAAAGGTGGACTATTGGAAAAATGACGGAGAGAATCCATCAAAAGAGATGAATTAATACTGAAGACCAATATGATGTTTTAGAACGATTAGCTTGGAAGGGGTCACTTTTTGTCGGTAAATAAGATGAGTACCTCGTGGTTTGGCAGTAAATTTTTTGTCCTTCTATCATCAGTTTTCTTTAAGTACCTAGATGACCCCTAAGAATACATAGGAAATATCAAAAGGAAAACAAATGAAAATCAAACAACGCAGACAAAACAATAAACCTCGATAAAATAAAACTATCAGAAAATTATTAGACTTTTCCTTGTAAAAATCAGATTCGATACATTATGATAAGTTATTAACGCAGCAGCCAAAAATTATAGAAAACAGCTCAATTACGAAATGCCAATTAGGTCAACAATCGTTTGCATATATTTTTTTTAAAAGACTATCTGATCAGTGATCACTTTCCGATATTCTTTTGTTTTGTCGACTTTCATTTATTTTGTCAGCGATCAACTTATGGAGTTGGGATTATTTTATTGTCATTTGTTTTCTAAGAATCCTATATAGATTTCTATTGTTTTTACCCGACTGCCAAAAGGAGGGTAATGTTTTTCGCGCGTATGTATGTACTATGTAAGTATGTATGTATGTATGTATGTATGTATGTGGGCATTTCTGTTCCATTGTGACCTTCTGTAGCCTAAACGGCTTGGCTGATTTTAAAGTGGTGGTGGTGGAGGTGTCATTATTTACATTAAATATTAAGCAATTTCCATCGCTTTGGTTTGCATTTTTTTTTAGGTGTCATTAGATTTGTATTTTTCCCCCGAGTGTCATAGGCTATGTGACGTCAACAAAAAAGCCGTAAACTGTCAAAACAGATGTTTTTTTAGCGTTATCGCAATATGGGTATCAGATGAAAGCTAATTTATAGCCTAATTCAATTATGTATGCACTAACTATTGCCCGCGGCTCCACTTGTATCTTGTAACCTAAATAGCTTGACCGATTTTTAAGTGCAAGGTGTTATAATTTTCGTATTCATCCCCGAATCTCTATATCTATACTAATATTGTAAACCTGAAGAGTGTATTTGTTTGTAAGCTATGTAACATCATGCTACGGCTTGCGGGGTTTCGCTCCAATCGTTTTTTTGTTTAGCCACTGATGAGTTAAGTGAAACAATAAACGATTTTGATAAAACATTTATATAAACGTTCGCTTGAAAATGTGCTTTCTTGTAAAATAAATAAAAAAAAATATTTAACCAACTGCCTAAAAAAGGCTAAAATGATGGAAATAAGTCACATTCATAATTAAATACCTAAATAGCACTACCAAAATTCACAAAGTTATACATAATAACTCATAATATTGACTGACAAAGGCTACTCTTTGCCAAGGGAAGGCAGTCGGGTTTTTTGGTTTTTTTTAATAAACACTTGTTTTTTATATTCTATTGAGGTCGGACTAGAAAACCTTAGGATCCCTTATAATTTCGATGATAATATCATATTAAATAGAGCGAGATTTCAGACACTTACTTGATTTTGGGTAAGATTAAATTTTTAGGATCGGTAGTATAACAACATAAATTTAGAGGGAAAGGATACTCGAACTACGTTGTCCTTAACCTTTTGACCACCACGTCAAATCGGTATCGCCGTGCCTTGAGCGCCAAGCTTTTAAAATACAGTACAATTTTGACGTGCCATGCTGTCATTGGCGTGGTGAGCCATCGTGCCGTCGTGAGCACATTTTCATTTTACGTGTATAGACGTCTCTGGCGTTCAAAGGATTAAGGTTCCTTAGGAGTCTCAAACTTATGGTTCGATTAACGGAACCAACTGGGAAACAGTTCACGTAGTCCGATTGATCGAAATATCAGGAATCTCAAGAACACATGTCGAACCAACAGGAAAAAAAGTTCACGTAGTTCGATTGATCGAACTATCAGGAATCTAAAAAACACATGGTTCGATTAATCGAACCAACAAAAAGTTCACGTAGTCCGATTGATCGAACTATCAGGAATCTAAAAAACACATGATCGAACCAACAGGAAAAAAAAGTTCACGTAGTCCGATTGATCGAACTATCAGGAATCTAAAGAACACATGGTTCGATTAGTCGAACCAACAGGAAAAAAAAGTTCACGTAGTCCGATTGATCGAACCAAGCGGTCGAACTACGTGGCCACCTCCGATTCTCGAATGCATCTTAGCCATTCAAGAATTAAATAACGATTCTGAGGAACATACTGCGTTCAGAGACTATTTCGTAAAACAATGGATAGGATTAATTACTACTGATAAATTCAGTTGATACAAAGAAATATTCAGAACGAATAACCCAGTTGAAGGGTGGCATGGCCGCCTTAAAAACAGAATTCCTGTAAAACCGCCGTTGTATCGATTTACATAGTTACTCAAAAAGGAAGCCCAGTATCAAGACAGAAATTTAAGAAGGATAGAAACTTTTTATAAAGGAAAACGGCGCAGTTTACAGTTAATGGAGAAAGATATTAAAATTCCTTTTGGCGGAATACGTCGAATTGGTAAGAAGTAATTTTCTCAACAGTAGCCCAATCACAAAATATATGCGTAATCGTAACGTTATCGTATCGAGGGCTCGATACGTTTACGTGAGTTGGCATCACGAACTCTTACTATCGACTATCGAGGGCTCGAAACATTTGTCGATACCATTACATTAGGAATTTAGGTAAACATGCCCAGTTGTCGGCGTTACAGGATTACAACTGACTTATTTTATTTATATCTAAGCTTCTGAGTAAGAAAAAAGTATAAATATAGTGTATTGAAACCGTAAATTTATATATAGAATAGTTATTAATTAATTTAGAATGCTTATTATACCAATTTTTTTATATTTTTGGTTAGGTTAAAGGCATTTGTTGCAGCCGGTACACTGGGCACACTACCCTACTCGATAGTAGTAATGTCATTGAATTAAACGTCAAAAAATTTAAAATGGCGCATTTTTTAATTTTTTATCGGCGTATTATTTGGTTATTTTTTCTCTAAATATTATGCAAAAATTATAGGAAACTTATTTAATTACGTTAAGAATATTATATTGGAATAATTTATACCAAATTGATACAATAATTTAACAACAAAATGGAAGGACGCCACCTGGCGGTTCACAATGTGAAACTTGAGAAAATATTTTTAAGTGAATTTAGGCCATTTATTGCTCTAATAACTAATATAAAACATGTTAAATATTATTAATATTGATTATAAATGCATTCTATATGTACATAAATGTTGAAAAATAAGTTTGAATACGTTTCAAAACTTTACTCACTGAGAAATTTTAAGTGACGGAAGGTTTCGACGAATACGTTAGCCAGCTTTCGAATTTTACGTAGCGTATGTCAAAATTGAGTTCGTGATCGCAATTCAAATTAATTTGTAAGGAAATACCAGACGAGCTCGATACGATTACCAGACGAAAGTAGTTGTCAAAAGTTCGTTCTACCAATATTAGTGCATCTTACGTACGATAGACGCGCTGTACAAATTGCCATACATTTTTTCTCGATGGCGATACGATTACGTTTACATTAGAAGTTCGTGATCGGGCCTAAGTTCGTGATCGGCCCACTGGTCTGTTTCTCATTAGGAATTTATCCCAGAATGTCAGAGTTTCAAAAGGTCTGTTTTTCATATGGTTAGAGTTTTAAAACGTCAGAGTTTCAAAATGCCATGTACAATAACACACATAAATGTTAAAACGACTGAATTATATACCATTAAACAATAATATCATCTTAACTGATTCAGAATGTGTATATATGTAATATATACCAACTATCTACGTCATTTAACTAGATAAGAAAATGTAATGTCAATTAGATGACAAATGTAATGTCATCGAGTTTCTATTATAATAATATTCCATTGCTCATTTAAAACTTGAAGTTGAATTACATATTTGCTAACGGAATACTTATTTGCCTTTGTTATGAGTACTGATATTATCTTTACAACATGTCAAAAAGGCAAAAAGCTTCTGCTTCGAGATGGATATCGTTACAATCTAAGTGTTAAGCACAAGTCTGGTAAAAGCAATTGGCGGTGCGCGAACAGGAAGGTACGAGGGGTGGCTGATCTATAATCTACTTTGTTAAATAAATTTACAAAAATGAAACTGGTCACTATGTAGTTTTAATACTTATAGGTTTCTTATTTGAAAATAACAGCATTCATTTGTTTTAATTGTTTTCGTTACGAATAGTACACTACCATAGTAAACATGTCGGACGAAAATAATAAAATGCTTAAACTTGAGCAGCGTGCCGTGATTAAATTCCTAACTAAAGAGGGAAATACTCCGTCGCAAATCAAACAACGGATGTCCAATGTGTTTGGTGATTCATGTTCTTCCGATTTTGTAATAAAATTTTGGTCTAAACAATTTAAAAATGGCCGTGTGAGCTTGGAAGACGATCCCCGTAGCGGTAGGCCGGTTTCTGCAGTCACAGAAGACACAGTGGATCTAGTGAAAAAAATAATACACGCAGATCGGAGAGTCAAGCAGTGGGAGATCGCTAGGGATGTCGGGATTAGTAAGAAACGCGTTCACGTAATTATTCACGAACATTTGGGGATGTCGAAGGTGAGCGCCCGGTGGGTGCCCAGAATGCTGACGCCATTCGATAAACAACGACGCGTCGAATGTTGTGAGGCGTTTTTGGACCTGGTAAAAGACAGAGAAGAAGAAACTATCTCCAGAATAGTAACCTGCGACGAAACCTGGATTCGCCAATGGGACCCCGAAAGCAAACAGGAGTCATTGCAGTGGAAATTTAAAGGAGAAAAGCCACCGCGCAAGTTTAAAGTTCGGCCATCAGCAGGCAAGCTTATGGCAACAATTTTTTGGGATGTAGAAGGGATTCTTCTGATAGATTACCTACCAAAAAATACTACAATGAATGCCGCTTACTACGCCAGTTTACTTGACCAACTGCGAGAAGCCATCAAAGAAAAACGAAGAGGCAAACTCGCTAAAGGAATTTTAATTTTGCACGATAATGCTCCGGTCCACACAGCTTCCCATGCAAGGTCGGTCTTAGGTAAAAACGGCAACGGCACGGAACTAAACCATCCACCCTATAGTCCAGATTTGGCCCCCTGTGACTATTTCCTTTTTAGAAATTTAAAGAAAAGCCTAAGGGGAAGGAGATTTTCGACCGATGAGGAAATGAAGGCCGCTGTGGATGACCATTTTGACGACCAATCAAAGAAATATTTTTTTGACGGTTTAATGTCTCTTATTGACAAATGTAATAAGTGTATTACAGTTGCAGGGGACTACATTGAAAAATAAAAAAATATTAGTTTCCTATGTCTTTTCTTTCTATGTTAGGTAGATTACTTTCCAGCCGCCCCTCGTATGTAATGCTTCAATTAGTTTGACCAAAAATGATGAATTCATAAAAATGAGCAAACACACGTGTTTACAAAATGAAAATAGAAACAGTGTACTTGAAACAATATCTTTGTGTAAAAAAGAAGTATGCAAAAGTTTGGAACCCGTCGGTAGAGACAGTTTTTTATCATCATAATGAGATTATTAGACTGAGCGATATTCCAACATTAGATTCATTGAAAAATACATTGTACCGTGCAAGATATAACTATTTGAATGTTCGAAAAGTAAATTTTCATGCGTTAAAAGATGTAATGATCCCTGAAGAACTTACTCCCGAAAGTACTCATTTTGTACCACTTATATATTGTTTATTGCCAGATAAATCACAAAAAACATACGAGAGATTGTTCAGTATTTTAATTAACAACAATTAACAACAACAACAATTTGAAGAGTTGTGTAGCGCTATGGATGTACCAATATTTACACAAAAATATTTTACCAAAATCCAAGACCGAGTTTTTAATGAATGGGACGCCACTGCCGTAGAAGCTATGGAATCAGCAGCTAGGCGAGAGAAAGATGCCGCTATTGCTTATGGTCGAATAAAGGATGGCACAACAATTATTGACGTTTACGTTGCTTGGTGCCCCGCTCCTACGGAAATAAATACACGGCCCTTTCAGGGGTCGCTGCAATTGTTGGCAAAAGATTTGGTGAAGTCCTCTTTATCGGCGTTAAAAACAAGTATTGCTTAATTTGCACAAGAGCTGAAAAAAAGGAAAAAACGCCAAAAGAACATATATGTTATAAAAATTACGAGGGCTCATCATCTGGCATGGAAGCTGCCATAATCTGTGAAGGATTTCTAAAATCTATCGAAATGTATAGAGTAATTTATGGAAATGTAATAGGCGATGGAGATTCATCCACGTACGCAAAAATTGTAGCTGCTAACCCGTATCCCAATCACGTAGTTAGTAAAATAGAATACCGTAACCATGTCTTGAGAAATATGTGCAACAAGCTTAGAGCTATTACAAAAAATACAAAATATCCTGTTCTAAATAAAAAAATACTCACACACGATCAAAGAATAATGACCATTAGAAAAGTGATAGTAATTTTAATACGAGCAATTGGGCAAAAAATGAAGCTTCACGAAGATATCAATTCCATTAACCATGCTTTTGGAGACCACAGATCTTGCAAAAGTATTCCAAAATGAAAAATCATTTCACGAAAACAATATCATTCCTCAGATTGAAAATTCAATGTTTTGGTTTAGAATGCGTGTCATTGTTAATTCGGCCGCTTCAAAATTACGATGCCTTATTGAAAACGTTGACACTAACACTGTAGAGAGACTAAATAGCGTAATTGCCAAATTTGTCGGGGGGAAAAGGACAAATTTCGCACTACGCAGGTCCTATCAGTCAAGGTGTTCAGCAGTCGTCGCATTTAATACAAAAAGACCACTATATACCGTTTATAAAAAAAAAATTAGGGCAAAGTCCTAGGGGATATGTAAAAAAAAAATCAAAAACAAAAAAGAGAGAAGAAAAGTCTTTTGACAAACATCGTTGTGAAGAAGGAAGAACAGAAAAAGAAAAATTAAAAAAAACAAAATGATTACGGTGAATGTTCTGCTGCTCCCGACATGAACAAAGAGGATTTTGAAAATGCCAAGAGAATATTTTTTGAACATTTGAAAGTTTTAGTGAAAGACAGGATAGAGATTGAAAAAAAAACCGTACTACAACGGGACTCTAGTGAGTGGCTAGAGTTACGAAAACTAATATTAACTTCATCAAATTTTGTTAGTTAAGTTATAAAAAGAAAAAAGCACACGGAAACTGTGTTGAACAAATTTTATATAAAAAAAATATTTCTTTCGTGCGTTCAGTCGCTCATGGAGTAGAAAATGAACAAATTGCACTTCAGCAGTTAGCAAAACAAGAGAACATCCTGATAGAACCTTGTTGTCTTTTCATTGATCCAGATCTTGATTTTTTAGGTGCATCTCCGGATGGTATAGCAGATAACGATACTGTCGTTGAAGTCAAGTGTCCTATTACTGCTCACAAAAAAGGAATAAAAGTAGCTATAGAAGAAAATAAAATTCAAATTTTGCGATATAATAAAAGAACCAAAAATATAACTATAAGCAAAAAAAGTGATTGGTTTTTCCAATGTCAAGGGCAATTTCATATCACAAGACGGACGAGGTGTATTTTTGGTATATGGGGAAGGCAAAACCAAAAAATGGAAGTTTTGTATAAAAAAGGATGAAGATTTTTGGAAGGAGCATATGGAACCAAAGCTTAAAATTTTTATACATGATCCATTTGGTTCCAGAATTGTAGGATTCACGACATGCTCGGGGTATGCCCTTGCGGAATACCTCCGATGATAAAGAATGTCAGTCAAATTAATATTTTTCATTATTTTTTAGAGTTCGATAACTTAAAAACCCAAATGGGATCATTTCGTTTTTAATCTGTCTGTCCGTTTGTCAATATCTATTTTTGAGGAACATGTGAAATTAATTATCATGCTGAAATTAATATCAAATATTCAAGTTCGCAATTTTTTGAATCAGGAATCTGAATCAAAAGCTAAAGCTTTATGCTTAATTTTTGTCGCACATTTTAACGATCGCAAGGGAATCATCGTCCGGGATGTCCGTCTAGTGACAGATTAAGAATACATAATGTCACTACCACATATCAACCCGTGGGTGTTGTAAAAGACGACTAGGGAAAAAGTTTAAGGCTTAAACAAACAAAGCCGAAAATAAAAATTTAAGAATTACATGGAGAGCTATTGCATGAAAAATATTTTTTCAAGTGTGTGGTGTGTGTATAGAAAATTAAACAGGCTGGTGCCCAAAAATCTGAATATTGTCCAATTACTGCACATAATAAAAGACAGTGGTAAATTAAATTAAAACTCAATAACAAATAATACCCGAAAACGAACAGCCCAATTACAAAAAGATGAGATGATCTTAGATGAACAAATTAAATTACTCAACGGCAAAATAGCACCTGGACCATTCTTATTAAAGATGACACTTATATTTAAGCTTAGCGTTGAAACTATTACTAACAACTAATAATGTAACAGTTTTATAATGAGTTAAAATATAGACGACTCTGATACTCTGCACGAAAAGGGTTTATTTTGTGTTTAAGAATATTTTAAATAAAATCTTAATGCCAAAATTTTGTTACTACTTGGTGGAAAGCAAAAGAGGTAAGACAATAGATTTTCTTCACGTTAAAAAAAAGAAATAAAAAATTTAAATAAAATGGATGAAATTTTGCGAAAATTGTTTTCAAAGAGTCCAAAGACACTTTATTCTATAATTTTATCGAATGTATTAAACATTATGCATTCACAAATAGTAGAACACCTAAACAAATAGTAGAACACCTAAACAATTATAAAAATTCCGGTGCTGGAAAATGTAAAAATAAAAGTCATACGACCCAGTTTTTTTATGAAAGTTGAAATTATTCTATAATTCTAATAAATTATACTGTCTTGTTTACAGCTTCTCAACATTCAATTATTGTTTTATAATCTTAGACTACCGAGAACGATATTGGTTGATTTATTTTTCGAAGTAATACCACACGAAATAATATCGTTAAGCGATGAAGGAATGATGCTAATAGAAACATGTGAGGAGTATAGTCACAAACAATCCTCCATACATCTGCGAGAATTATTCACAAAAATGGAAGATGATTAATTTGTGCCCGATTTTTTTTTATTAACGAGAAGTCGTGTTTTTTGTTTATACGATTGATTAAATTCTCAATATCTCTTAAGAATTTTATTTATCAGTCATTTAATAGGCCATCAAAAATATAAAAGTGGAAACAGATTTTCAAATAACACAACTGCGTTTTTTTTTCGCAATAGACATAATAATGGGATATAATTTGGAGACTAGAATTTGTTTAAAAAACCAAAAACCCGACTGCCTAAAAGTAGCCTTTTCAATTTAAAGCAATGAATTCGAAGAATACACTGGTAAAAGGATATAGAGATTTGGTGATGAATACCTACGAATATAACAAGACCTCGCACTTCAAAATCGGTTAAACTATTTAGGTTACAAGAGACAAGTGGAGCCGCGGACAATAGTTAGTGCACATATAATTGAATTAGGCTATTAATTAGCTTTCATCTGATACCGGTATTGCGATAGCACTAAAAAAACCTCTATTTTGAAAGTTTACGTCCGCCATACTGGCGGATACCAATAATAATAATAATGTACCAATATGGCGTACGTAAACTAACCTAAGACACTCGGGAGAAAAATACTAATCAAATGACACCTCACACTTTAAAATCAGCCAAGCCGTTTAGGCTACAGAAGGTCACAATGGAACAGACATGCTCACATACATACGCACGCGCGAAAAACATTACCCTCCTTTTTGGCAATCGGGTAAAAACACTAATCCCACTTTTTCTATTTTGTATTTCCATGGAAATAGTGGGATACACCCGAGACGTTGAAAGAAAAAATACTTTTTTTATATTATATTATATTAAAATAAGGTAAACATTATTAAACCTTACAAGAACGAAGCCTACTTAAGGTGGTTTTAAACCGGCGCGGCGAGGCATAGTGCGGAAGGACCGAGCGAGAATTGCAATTTGTATGGCAAAATTTCTATCCACGCCCTGCTCATCTTTGGTGTAAGAGGTCTAGACGTGCGAGGTAAAAATTGAAATATCATATACAAATCTTGCACCTGCCATCGAGGTCGCGCACGGTCTCTCTCAGTCAAGAGATGTCTCGAGATACACACGCCAGCTTGGACCATCGCAAGACATCGCAGTAAACTAAACTCCAGCTTCCTGGGTTACTTACATATTTTATTAGCATTTTTTATTATTGTTAGACAAATCTGAAATAAATAGAAGTTCACGTTTCGCGACGACGCGCGTGACAGCTCAGAAACCGGGCATAAGTTAACAAATACTTGTTTACTTATGCCCGGTTTCTGAGCCGTCAGATGAAGATAATATTTGATAGGATAAAATATAACTTATACAAATTAAAAACGACAGTTCTATGAAAAAACTAGTTATATTGTTTTAATTTTCATATTCAATCAGGTGATACTTTTTAATTGATAAATAACTTTTATTTGATGGTACAAAAACCGGACAATAATGTAGTATGAATTATAAAAAAGCTTTGGGTGTCGCGACTTATTTTTTTAAATTAACTATTTAAAAATGTTAATCGCACAACACGAACGGAATAGCAATGGCTGTCTTCATTACGCAGGGAACGCGCCAGACACAGCTGGCCGGCGCGTGACAGCGAGAGTCGGCGTGTGGTAGCGATGGATATCTTTTGGTTTAAAAGGGTAACAGTAATTTCAATTTACGCCCATCCTATCCACTCCTCGCCTCAACGGTTTAAAACCACCTTTACACATTTTATCAAATCGCTAAAAAAAAGCACACAAAAAATAGGGTAAACATTTTAATACTTCACGCAACAAATATTTACAAAAGTTTCATATCCATATCTTCAAAAAGCATCGGGTGGTAAACATCTGAAGGTTTATACATTAAGTGTTAATTTAACTACATTACATTAATTAGGTACATAAACCTTGCGTCGAAAACCTTTGCCTTGTGTATACCCCATGTGATAAACAGAAGCAACGAAGATAGCACCCACCAATACTCTTTGTTTGGCTTATAATACTTTCTTGATTTCATCATACAGTACCAGCACAAAGGCAGCACCTGTACCTCTGAGGATATTGGAGAACGCGCCCTTAAAGAATGCTGTAGGGCCTTCGTTTGCCAATATAGTCGACCAACAATGGGCAGTGCTTTTGTAAGGACGTTCAGCTAATGGTTTGCCTGACTGCATCATCATCCGCCGCCTCACCGTGTCCAGCGGATACGAGGCGATACCCGCCAATGTTGTTACTGTCTGCAACCAATATTAACTTCTGCATTACTTTTGCAAGAGATTGTTTTTACTTGTTTAAATACGATTCATGAACACATGTAGACTTGAGAATCTATGACTGTGAAAGTATCTATAGTCAGATTCAAAAGTAAAAACTAAAAAGATGAACCATAGGGTCATGTAAGTCTGACCCCCCTAACCTTAAGTCAGTCCGAATAGTACGATAGAGACAGCTGCAGCCCAGACAGATTTTAAGACAAAAATGTTGTCGAAATTGACGTTTCGTATTAGGATGAATTATTTACCGAGGCACAAGGCTCGTGGTCTGTGCGCCATATCTATCTCAAAACGGTTGGGAATTTGTAAAAGTGTAGAGCACTACCTGTGTTGGTATCACGAACCACATACTATCGACTATTGAGAGCTCAAAACATTTGTCGTTACCTTTACATTAGGTATTTAGGTAAACATGCCCAGTTGTCGGCGTTACAACATTACAACTGACGTATTTCATTTATATCTAATCTTCCGAGTAAAAAAATATATAATTTACATATATACTTATATAAAATAGTTATTAAAATTAATTTAGGATGCATGCTGCTATTTTTTATATTTTTGGTTAAGTTAAAGGCATTTTTTTTTTGATCCGCCAACCTGCACTAGGCCAGCGTGAGTGGATTATGGCCTTAACCCTCTCAGCTCTAGTTAAAGGAGAGGAGACCTGAACCCAGAAGTGTGACTTAATGGGATGATGATGATGTTGCAGTCGGTGCATTGGGTACACTACCCTATCCGATAGTAGTAATGTCATTGAAATAAATGGCAAAAAGATAAAATAGCGCCCTTTTCTGTTGTTTTTTTATCGGCGTATTATTTAGTTATTTTTTCTCTAAATATTATGCAAAAATTATAGGAAATTTATTTAATTACGTTAACTATATTGGAATAATTCATAACAAATTGAGACAATAATTTAAAGTCTGGCTACCGGTTCTCTGCACTGGACTGTTTTTTAAAATCTATACATGGCAATATTTTTGAACTGTCATGTCACTGTCTTTTTAGTGTTTTTCAATCAATATTCTTTTGAAATTATTGAAAAATAATGCCGAAAGCTATCAAAGGCGTAGTTAGAAAGTTGATATTTACTTAAGTTGAGATAATAGTATCAAACGCATTTTTTCAGTCTATAGTCGGTGTTGTCACCCCTTGTTTTTTTGAATTTACCGCTCTTTTCTTGTGCAAAGAACGGATGGCCAGACTCTAACAATAAAATGGAAGGACGCCATCTGGCGGTTCACAATGTGAAACTTGAGAAAATATTTTTGATTTAGGCCATTTAATGCTCTAATAACTAATATAAAACATATATGTACATAAATGTTTAAAAATAGTTTAAACACGTTTCAAAAATTTACTCACTGATAAAATTTAAGTGACAAAGTTTCGACGAATACATTAGCGAGCTTTTAATAAATTGTATAATTTTTTTTTATAATTTTACATAGCGTATGTTAAAATTATGGCACAAGATCGTTTACAATGGCGTAAATTAGGTGAGTCCCACGCCATATTCTACATATATGAACAATATTCAGCAGAGGACGTCGTTGGGCTGATATGATGATGATGATGATGTCAAAATTGAGTTCATGATCGCAATTCAAATTAATTTGTATGGAAATACAGAACGAGCTCGATTTCCAGACGAAAGTAGTTGTCAAAAGTTCGTGCTACCAATATTTTGTTCATCTTACGTACGATAGAGGCGCTGTACAAAATGCCATATATTTTTTCTCGATGGCGCGTCAAAACGATTACGTTTACATTAGAAGTTCGTAATCGGGCCTCAGATCTACCAGTTACAATTATCATCATGTCATCATTCATCATCAGCAACCCATTAATGTCCCACTGCTGGGCTAGGGTCTCCTCTCCTCTATCTAGAGAGCTGAGAGGGTTTAGACCATAATTCACACACGCTGGCCTAGTGCGGGTTGGTGGATCAGACATACCCATAGAATTTCTTATAGAGTATGTGGGTTTCCTCACGATGTTTTCCTTCACCGTTAGCAGATGGTGAGTCACTTGACTAGTACATATAAATTCCACAAAGTGAAATCCGCATTGGTACTTCTGGTCGGAATCGAACTCGGACCGCGTGTTTAACACGCCGGTCTCTTATCCATTCAGCCACCATCGCTTACTTTTACAATTATCATTATGTATAAATTACCTGAGCTATCATCCAAGAGATGATGAGGGGAGTGTTATGGGGATCAGGCAACATTTCACGTGCCGTATCATACAAGCCGAAATAAGCGGCACGATAAATAATGATGCCCTGTACTGATACTATAAATCCTCGGTAGACTCCGATTATACCATCCGATCTTATTGTTTTCATAACGCAGTCGATCAAACCCTGATATTCTCTGTCTTTACCAGTTTTACCCATATCTACTGCCAATCTGTAACAATAACAATTTAAGAACATAATGAAATCGTAATTGTACTATGTTTACGGGCGCATGTAGCAGGGTACTGCGCTAGCAAGTATGCTAGCGCCACAAAATAAAAATGTACAGAAGACAAGCTATACACAACGCTTGCTCGAGCAACGAACATAATATGCGTACGGATACGATCAATCTGATTGAAGCAAACAGTGCGAACGCGAGTGCTATTCGTTTCAGACACGCATCTTATCTTTTTTAACTTACCTGTTGTATCAGATAGGTAAGTAGGTATTACAAACTAGTCATGCGTTCGTCTCACCGATATGTGTCAGCGTCGGCGTGCTTTTACTATAGGTATGCATGTTGTAGGGATTTATAACCATTACCTACAAAAATCTGTTAAACTGTTTAGAAAAACAAACAAAAAAATAAAAACCCTAGCTAGCGTGACCACTGAGCGGTAGGTAGGTATGATAAAATCTTAAAAAAAAAAAACCTAGTACAAATTTAAACTAAAAGAGTAGAAAATAATATTTTAATTACGTCAAAGCATGAGCATTAATGAACAATAAACGAAATTATGTTTACACAACTGACTACATACGTGACTTTTATATACATACATACCTACGTGACTTTTATTTAGGCAACTCTTTAAAACTTTTATATTATTAATTTGTGGATTTCCTTAAAAAAGATAAAACTGTCATAATTATATTCATAAAAACATATTAATTAATCAATTCCCTAAAAAAATCAACAGCCGACACTCATTTCTGTCACAGATGGCACAGAATTAATTAGTATTATTATGTGATTTTGTGAGACGGCATATTGTTATTGTGTAATATTATTATAAATATACCTACAGTCTTACAAAATCACATAGTTTTAGAATGTTACAGCAATTGCTTTTGTGATTAAACTAGATTAATTATATAATAATTTAGTCTTTTTAGTACTGTTTTGAAGGCGATTTAATATTTTTTTGTTAAAAACAGTATATTTTTAGTATACTTTTTATTTAGCTTATGTTATCCTGGCTGGTTAACTAAGTGGTTATTTTATAAATATGGTCATAAAATGATAAACATTTAGTAGATAGTCACCCATCCAAAGACTACATTTGGTCACCCCCGCACAACCTGATTTTAGAATACGAGGAATCCAACTCTCAGCTTTGTACGTCTTTATTTCTTTCTATAGAATACGACAAGTATACAAGTATACAGGTATAGAATGAAGAAGGTTACTATATCGGAAACTTAAAATATCATCTAACAATTTCTTTGGATTATGCAATTTTACCTTCCATCAAGAGCTCCCATCACAGTCTCTTGAAAGAAGACAACTTATGGTTTATACATGAATGTGATATTTAAAGAAATCATAATCTTACTCCTAAACGTTAAGGAGTTTACCTTTTAGTGACAGCTCACCTGAATAACCTACAAGAATACAACTATTGTACAGGCACCCACAGGACAGGTTTGCCTAGTGTGGAGCCACTGGATAATGCACTTAATTGTAAACTTTTCTGGTAATAAACGATATTTTTTATTTATTTATTGGTTTATAAATACCTATAATGTTGAAAGAATTATCCTCCAACTCCTAACAGTTAAGGAGTTATACCTTCCATCATCAGCTCATCAACATCAGACGATCAGATCATCAGAGATCAGACGTAAATACGTGAATAACTTTAGAAAATATATGAAACACGTAACATGTGCCTATAAAATTTGAGGGTTGCCTTCGATTTTTCTGAGATTCCATCATTAGAACTTAACTTGGTGAAGATGGGACTAACTTGGAAGTATGCCCATTCAAACAAAAAAAAGAATTTTTCAAATTGGCTCAGGCATCTTTGAGAAATCGTTGAACAAACATTAAAAAACAAATACATACAGTCGAACATATAAACTCCTCCTTTTTTGAAGTCGTTTAAAAAAAGAGGTACATAAATAAACTTGTCTTCAGTACATTTTTATTTTGTGCTAGCACTGTCTGGCACTTGAATGAAGCCGGTCCCGCCTCGCCGCGCTGTCTCCACAGACGAAGTCCTTTGCGTAAATGAAGCAGCCAGGATAATAATATAACGACCGTTCGCGTTCGTCTCTTAAAATATTATTTTCTGCCGCAAATAAGATTTCTAGTTTAAGATTTGACCTTAATTGTCTGTTAGTTATCAAAGCTTAATAATACTAATTGACTTGTCTTGACTGACTGATCTATCAAAACACAGCCAAATACTAGAAATCAAAACTGAAACATTAATTTATTTTGTAAATTAATCAACCGCCAAGATTAAAAAAAATATATATTCACTGTATTGGATGAAATGTGATGAACGACTCCACGGGAATGAAGCCGCTAAGGTCATGTACGAAACCATGTGTTGATGAACCATAAAAGTATACTCTGTCCAATCTTTTATTTTCTTTTTGAGAGCTAATCTAGTAAAATTTAACATTAAAACGCGGTGTAAATAAAATTATGTAACTTACATAATATATTTATATTCATTAAACTAAACTATTTTTAACCGTTTGTAGACATTATTTGTTTGATATTGTTGTTTAGGTAGTATTTTGGAGGTATTCCATGAAGCACACCCAGACGAAGCACCACCTAAAGTATTCCATTTAGCACACCCGTAGGTGTGTACTCGCCCGCGCTTAGTCCCCGCGAGTGTGGAACCTAAGATAGAAACACGCTTGTACGATATGACTCCTCACAGAAAGCAAGGCTAATAGAAATCTTTATTCCTAGACAGCACGTTTCGCCGAAAACTTTGTTGATAGAAAACATTGTTCGTAGACATCTCGGTACATAGGAAGCACTGTTGACAGAGATCACTGTCCTGTCTGTTATATAGCACTTTTTGCCGTAAACTTTGTTCATAGAAAAACTGTTTCCCGATACCTCGGTTCACAGAAAGCGCCTCTGGAGAAGAAACTATTAATATTTAATATATTACTAAATTTCGGGTTTCTGGTTTAGATTCAGACACGCGTTATGTTATCCGCTACGTTACATAGTATTCATACCATTAATTCATGTAATTATAACCATGTCAATAAATTAATCTATTTACGAAAACCAATTTGATAATTATTTTTATAATGTGATTATGCACATTGTAGTCCCGTCGTATTGTAGAAGTTTAACAATAATATGCAGAAATGAGAAAAAATGTAGGGTAGATCTAAATTATTGCGCATTACAAAGTAACAAACGTTTCCGATGCATTTAGTTTTGCTTTTGTTATTGTCGCGACGCTAATGAAAAATATTTTTAATAAAAAACAAAATTAAAAATTTTGAAATAACCCACGACGATAACATCTATACAAAATAAGAAACGTAACATATAAAAAGGTTTAAATAACTTCATTTTAAATCCCCGACGAAAAGATAATAAGTAGCGTAAAAACAATCCCAAGAAAATCCGTCGGGGCTGCCATAGCCTGACTTGAAATTAACGAAAGTATTAAAGTTTTATGTATTTGATACCTTTGATTAAATTATTAATTATTAAATTTAAATTATTAACAATATTTAGTTTACAATATATATTTAATACTAGAAACAGTAATGATATTGGCAGCCCCCGACGAATTTTCTTGGGATTGTTTTTACGCTACTTATTATCTTTTCGTCGGGGATTTAAAATGAAGTTATTTAAACCTTTTTATATGTTACGTTTCTTATTTTGTATAGATGTTATCGTCGTGGGTTATTTCAAAATTTTTAATTTTGTTTTTTATTTTAAATATTTTCAAAGAGCGCCCCTATCTTACTAACTGTAAGTAACTCGTATAAAATTTTAAGAACCTTGACAGATAAATAAATGTTTTATACTAAGTTATAGAACAAACACATTTTTTTTTAATTTACTGTTGCAGTAAGTCTTATAACTTGAAATTATCATTTTAATTTTCTTATTTTAAACTTTTTAAGGAGCGCCTTATCTTACCATGTAAGCTCTAGAATGGATGGAATTTGCATGGAGCTTCGACTATATTATATATATTTTATTTTTTGTTGACTTGTGTGCTCATCCGTCGCACACAGATCGCCGGAGCCCCGCTACTTCTGGGTGGTTTGAAAAAAAAAATGACCCTAACCTAACCAGTCCGATTCGGATTGCTCTGAATCGGGGGGTGTTAAGTTTAGCTATCGCACATTGATTGCCGTAGCCGGACTGCCTTCGGCGTTAGCGCAGATTTCCACCTATAATAGCTTGTATCTCGAAAACGGTGCGTGTTATCGCAAAAATGATGAAAATTTGGTTACACCCCGAGCACGGGATACCTATAAGTTAGAATAAATAAGGTAGGTAGGTGTTTATATAACGTCAGTCTGGAATAAACTCTCACTCTTACTATTTTTTTTTAGGCTTATCATTGTATACCTCAGTACTAATATTCAGTGATATAACAACACGAGATCGGTTTTCGGATTTTTTCCTTTACTTGTGCAACTTGTGATTGCTTCTGGCCAAATTTCATGATTCTAGGTCAACGG
The DNA here is from genome assembly GCA_905147015.1 of Laspeyria flexula. NCBI lineage: Eukaryota > Metazoa > Arthropoda > Insecta > Lepidoptera > Erebidae > Laspeyria > Laspeyria flexula. Next base: position 5,185,592 of record LR989949.1, on the reverse strand, counting down.
TAAGTTCCCTATAAATTATGATCGTCAAGATAAATCGTCAAAAATGGAGCATAAACAGCTGTATCTTTTGATTGCGTTAACTTAGAATTCTGATTTTTATTTTACGCCGAGGGTTTGCAGACCCAAGTATATGATATTAATTTCAGCTTTATACCTCTATGCGTTCTTGAGAAAAATATTCTAGACAGACGGACAGACAGACAGACAGACAGACATACAACGGAGTGATCCTATAAGGGTTCCGTTTTTTTCTTTTGAGGTACAGAACCCTAAAATTGCATAAACGGTCACCCATCTATGAACTGACCTTATCCGAAGTTGCTTAACCTCATGAGTGTAATCAATATCTCAGTACTACAATGCTACGTGTCCCTATACAGTAACAGGTCTAATTATTTTACAGATAACTGTAAATATAAGTTTGCTTAGTCTATTGCAGCGCCCCCTGGCGAAAAAATACAATATCGTGTATCCAAAAGTCATCCTCGATAAATCACAAATACATTACAGAAAACCGTCTTGAAATCGGTTTAATCGTTTTAAATATAGGAGGGTACAAAGGTTTCAACGAAATCAACATAGGTTTGCCTAGTCTATTGCAGCGCCCCCTGGCGAAAAAATACAAAATCTTGAATCCAAAAACAATCTTCGATAAATCACAAATACATTACAGAAAACCGTATCGAAATCAGTCTAATCGTTTTAAAGATAGGAGGGCACAAAGGATTCAACGAAATCAGTGTATTGTAGCGCCCCCTGGCGAGCTATTAACATAACACCTATCTAATAACCTGTCCCCAAGAGCCGCACACATTTTACAGAAAACCGCATCTAAATCGGTCAAACCGTTTCCGTGATATAAGGCATTATGTTGGAACACACAAACACACAGCCTCTCACCCCAAACGCATATACCGGACGGAACGGAGACGGTATATGCGTTTGGGGTGAGAGGCTGTGTGTTTGTGAGTTTGTGTGTTTGTGGTTTTCTATAATGTATTTGTGATTTATCGAAGATTGTTTTTGGATTCAAGATTTTGTATTTTTTCGCCAGGGGGCGCTGCAATAGACTAGGCAAACCTATGTTGATATCGTTGAAACCTTTGTACCCTCCTATCTTTAAAACGATTAAACCGATTTCAAGACGGTTTTCTGTAATGTATTTGTGATTTATCGAGGATGACTTTTGGATACACGATATTGTATTTTTTCGCCAGGGGGCGCTGCAATAGACTAAGCAAACTTATATTTACAGTTATCTGTAAAATAATTAGACCTGTTACTGTATAGGGACACGTAGCATTGTAGTACTGAGATATTGATTACACTCATGAGGTTAAGCAACTTCGGATAAGGTCAGTTCATAGATGGGTGACCGTTTATGCAATTTTAGGGTTCTGTACCTCAAAAGAAAAAAACGGAACCCTTATAGGATCACTTCGTTGTATGTCTGTCTGTCCGTCTGTCTAGAATATTTTTCTCAAGAACGCATAGAGGTCTAAAGCTGAAATTAATATCATATACTTGGGTCTGCAAACCCTCGGCGTAAAATAAAAATCAGAATTCTAAGTTAACGCAATCAAAAGATACAGCTGTTTATGCTCCATTTTTGACGATTTATCTTGACGATCATAATCTATAGGGAACTTACCGTTGACCTAGAATCATGAAATTTGGCCAGAAGCAATAACAAGTTGCACAAGTAAAGGAAAAAATCCGAAAACCGATCTCGTGTTGTTATATCACTGAATATTAGTACTGAGGTATACAATGATAAGCCTAAAAAAAATTAGTAAGAGTGAGAGTTTATTCCAGACTGACGTTATATAAACACCTACCTACCTTATTTATTCTAACTTATAGGAATCCCGTGCTCGGGGTGTAACCAAATTCTCATCATTTTTGCGATAGCACGCACCGTTTTCGAGATACAAGCTATTATAGGTGGAAATCTGCGCTAACGCCGAAGGCAGTCCGGCAACGGCAATCAATGTGCGATAGCTAAACTTAACACCCCCCGATTTAGAGCAATCCGAATCGGACTGGTTAGTTTAGGCTTTTTTTTTTTTTTTTTCAAACCACCCAGAAGTAGGAGCCCCGCCAAGCGGGGCTCCGGCGATCTTTGTGCGACGGATGAGCACACAAGTCAACAAAAAATAAAATACATATAATATAGTCGAAGCTCCATGCAATTCCATTCATTCTAGAGCTTACATGGTAAGATAAGGCGCTCCGTAAAAAGTTTAAAATAAGAAAATTAAAATGATAATTTCAAGTTATAAGACTTACTGAAATCAAAGCACTTCCATTAAATAGATTTAAAAGAAAATTAAAATTATGGCTAATAGAAAAAATGGTATATTCTGTACAAGAATGGATAAAAGAAAAATAAAATAATAACTGTCTGTTCTAATGTTTAAGCATATAATGACAGCTATCCTGACATGTTCTGTTATCTTTCATGTATTATAATATTATTATTATTACTACTATTTCATTGACAACAAAATTAAATTGACTTTAAAATTATACATCTATAAATAATTAAATTATATGTCATTTGCATCTATACCGACGATTCAAACTCAATGTGACATTATTTGACATTGTACCTAATAGTAAATATAATTAAAAAATGTGTAATATTTGCATGCTTTTTATATTTAGCAAAATGTGTTTAGCTCTGATAACAAACCAATTGTACTACACCAACTTTGTCAACCACATTTTATGCAAATAAATATATTATTATTATTATATATTATTATTATTATACTGCAATAGTAAATTAAAAAAAAATGTGTTTGTTCTATAACTTAGTATAAAACTTTTATTTATCTGTCAAGGTTCTTAAAATTTTATACGAGTTACTTACAGTTAGTAAGATAGGGGCGCTCTTTGAAAATATTTAAAATAAAAAACAAAATCAAAAATTTGAAAAAACCCACGACGATAACATCTATACAAAATAAGAAACGTAACATATAAAAAGGTTTAAATAACTTCATTTTAAATCCCCGACGAAAAGATAATAAGTAGCGTAAAAACAATCCCAAGAAAATTCGTCGGGGGCTGCCAATATCATTACTGTTTCTAGTATTAAATATATATTGTAAACTAAATATTGTTAATAATTAGGTAGGTATCAAATACATAAAACTGCAATACTTTCGTTAATTTCAAGACAGGGTATGGCAGCCTCCGACGGATTTTCTTGGGATTGTTTTTACGCTACTTATTATCTTTTCGTCGGGGATTTAAAATTAAGTTATTTAAACCTTTTTATATGTTACGTTTCTTATTTTGTATAGATGTTATCGTCGTGGGTTTTTTCAAAATTTTTGATTTTGTTTTTTATTTAATATCATCTACACAAATATAAAGCAGAAGAGTTGTTTTGTTTTTCAATTCCATAAATTGTTTTCGTTTTGCTTCATTTTTGATTAAAATGGCATTTTGTATGAAACAAACGTGTTTTTTTATGGATATCTGTCAGAGCCAGAAACCCGAAATTTAGTAATATATTAAATATTAATAGTTTCTTCTCCAGAGGCGCTTTCTGTGAACCGAGGTATCGGGAAACAGTTTTTCTATGAACAAAGTTTACGGCAAAAAGTGCTATATAAGGACAGTGATCTCTGTCAACAGTGCTTCCTATGTACCGAGATGTCTACGAACAATGTTTTCTATCAACAAAGTTTTCGGCGAAACGTGCTGTCTAGGAATAAAGATTTCTATTAGCCTTGCTTTCTGTGAGGAGTCATATCGTACAAGCGTGTTTCTATCTTAGGTTCCACATGATATTCGTAGGTGTGCTTCGTGGAATAGGAAATTTTTATTTGAAGCCCACCTACGGGTGTGCTTAATGGAATACTTTAGGTGTGCTGCATCTGGGTGTGCTTCGTTTGGGTGTGTTTAAAGGAATACCTCGTATTTTGAAAAATAAATTATTTTTGTAGCATAATTTTTTTTTTTAGCTTTAAAAGCTGCTTCAGCTGAGACTTTCAAACGGCACAAATACAGCAATCTAATCAGTAATTAGGTATTTGAGCCGTTTGGAGTCGATACGCTTGGGACATGGGGTCCATGTGCTCTGGCTCTTTATAAAGAGCTCTCTAAACGCTTGACAGAAACGTCACGTGTCAAGCGGGCTGGCTTTTTCTTGGCACAAACAATAAGCATTGCCATCCGACGTGGTAATGCTGCCAGTTTGCTGGGCACGTTTCCGGAATTGATGCGGAGGAATTCATCGACGCATTTTAATTTAAGGTATTTTCGTATTTTTACCCGACTGTAAGGACGGGTATTGTTTTTATTTTTGTTTTGTTTAGTACCTAGTTAGTTTTAGTTGTAAATAAATATTATTTTCTTGTACCTAGATATTATGTAAATATTTTCCAACTTATCCAAAAAACAGTATAGTGAAATGAAATGAAATGAAATCTCGTTTATTCATCTAGGTTACAAGGTAACACTTATGAAAGTCACAAGAATGTAACAGGTTATCCGAAATGTTGTGTCAGCAAATTTGCCTACGACCAGTTCGCTGACGGGGTGGAGCTATGAGAAGAACTGGCAAGAAACTCAAGCCACTCTTTTTAAAAAAATGGATAGTTACAATCTTTTGTAATTTACAATTTGGGTAGCGTGTAAGGTGATGCAGCAGAGCACTACACCGTAAGATTAACGAATTATAATGAATGTTTACAAACTAAATACTAAACAGAAAGTAAAAAGTAAGGCTCTGTGGTTGCATCACTTTACACATTGCTATGCAGCCATTAGGGACAGTCTGTGAATAAATATGGTTTTAATTTTGTAAAAACATAACAAAAAAAATGATACAAAAAAAAATAAAGGAAATGCAAGAGAAAACTGACATAAATATTCACAACGTGCCCCCACGTCACAAGTGTCATTCTACACAAACAAGATAAATCAAATCAAAGATAACATTATTCCCAAGACATTTTATCATCTAAAAACTCATTAATTGTATAATACCCCTTACGAATAAGATGATCTTTAATAACGGTTTTGAATTTAAGTAAGGGTAAATTCATAATGTCTTCGGGAATTTTGTTAAAAAATCGTACACGTATCGTGAAGAGGTGAGAGTCTTGACGGAAATTGTAGATAGAAAGATCAGATAGAAAATTCGAAATACATAATATATTTCGATTATATCTATAAAGTGGTAAAATAATAATAGATGGCAAATTAAAAAAAAATACTTCTATGTGTGGAATGGATTAATGTTTTTTTTCTAAACATGATTATAAATCGAATCGAATCGAATCGGTACGTGTTGTGATATTAGAAGTGGTAGCATAGTGATTCTAACAAATCATTCACCTGGTTCGAGCATAATCCAAGGGATATACGAAGCACATAGAGGTCGCTCCAGCGGCTCCACCTGAAGCTAAATTGCCAGCAAAATGCCTCCAAAATTGAGTGTGCTTATTTATTCCTGCGAGAAATATACCTTTATATACGTCTTTAAACGCAAAGTTTAGAGCTTGAGTTGGGAAATATCGTAATACGTTCGCAAAATTGCCTCGCCACAACGACGCTATACCTTGTTCTTGGGGTAGACGAATAAATGCGTCTATGATACCTGTTAGACAAAAAATAGTTGTTATTTATCTGAAACATAGGATGCAAACATATAAGGGACATTTACATCATCTACAATACAAAATAAAATAAAATCCGAGAGAATTCGAGAGAGTTGTTGTACGACGTGAGACGCAAAGACACAAAAAAGTTAAAGTATTTGGTTTATAATCTAATTGTTAATAGCACCAAAATGTTTTTTTTTTTCAAAAATAATTGGTTCAACAAGAAAATAAGTAATAAAAAGAAAATACGTATATTTAAATTATTTCGTATTTTGTTTCCTTAGTCCACGTTTCCTGAAATCCTGCCGTAGACTATCGCCCGTCCTGTTAATGTTTATATACGGAAATAGAAGTGTTTGATGTTTTTTTTATCAATCTTTAAAAGACTACGTCCGCACTAGGGAACAAGTCTTGTATGGCGGGGACTGACGGGATGGAAGCATACAATCAACAGACACAAAATACACCCAGATTTGAAACAATATATACTATCAATCACACAAATACCTATTTGTCTTGTGTGGGGATCGAACCCACGTCACCCGGCACTTGTACTTTTACGTTAGTCTCTAAGAAACAAATACTGAGTTAATAACTGCCGAAGCCATTTTTGTGAAAGAGATTATGTAATTAATATTATTAAAGCTTTTTCTTCACCGCAAGTGAATTATGGGCATTAACAATTCAGATGATAAAGCCTACAATATGTGCGGGCCTTTGACGTCATCATCATCATTATCATGCGCATTGCATTAAAACATACGGCGGAATAAAATGTTAATAAATATCATTTAAATATTCGTGGTAAAATCAAACATAATATTATTATTAATATATATAAATGCAAAGGCTACCATGGCACGGTCGAAACTTTTTGAAGTGTTAAAAATGTTTAGTAATTTGCCTCTAAACTATTGCTCAGAGACGATAGTGTAAGAACAAAAACCTCTTAATTCTTTCCGTATGGAACAATAAAAAAATAATATTTATCAATCATTTTTAAGTCCTAACTCCATAGTGCCCCGAAGGCTACACCCCAACCGAAAGTTGATGTATGGGAGGATGTTTGTTAATCACACCAGAACGGCTGAAAGGATTTTGTATGAAATTTAACACAATGATAGATTATGTTATAGTATGGAATAGGGCAGACCATCTGCCAATATTCTTTATAATTTGATCAATGGCACCCTAACGTGTGCACGCTGTATGCACACATTTACCGCCAAGATTGGTTATATTAGTCACTTATGGGCAGCTACGCTCTGTTAGTCAGACTATATGCAGTAGCAGTCGCCCTAGCCGAAATCGGCATAGTGGACATTATTATTATAGAGTCTAAAATACCATCTAGGCTACATTTTACATGCAAGCGACAGCAAGTGAAAAATAAGTACAAAATAACACAGTATCATTATGTACTACTTTTTTCCTTGTTTTCGTCCATATTTCTCACCTTTATACTTTTTATCTTCAGGAATTCGTTTATTTATATGTTGCACCTGTAAAATTAATTTAACTCGTTCTATCGGTGCCACTGCAGTTTTTGATATAGCAGCTGAAATGCCACCAGCCATAAAATCTTTAAAGAAAGACCAAGCTCCTTTCGGTGGCTTCGGCGCAGCCTTAGGATCTGGTTTCTTCTTGTCCGACATCACTTCACTTTTTATGTACTACTTCATATAAGGCCTAATAAAAAAAAAATATATTAACAAAATTGCATAACAGAAGACCTCATATGCACAAAAAAAAATCTTTTCATTTATCTAAAATTTGTCAAATTTTACGCCACACTTTGATTTAACATTTGACAGTCAGATGACAATAAAAGAAGGACTTTCTTAATGTTCTTTGAATTTCGAATTTAAATTATATTTTAAAGTAGAAAACATAAGATTTACGTAAACATTACTATACTCCTTCGTTGAATTTGATACAAAAGAGTTTTAATCTTCTATGTATATACAAGGTGTCCTATAATTGTGGACCAACGGGGTATGGGGAATAGAGGGAATTAATATCTATGAAAAACAGATGTAGAGAGAAGTCAGAACTAGGTCTTATAGTTATGCTTTTTGGGGATCCGTAGCCAAAATGGCAAAAACGGGACCCTTATAGTTTCGTCATGTCCGTCCGTCCGTTCATATGTCACATGAATTTTACTCAACAACTACTTGATGTATATTTATGAAATTTGGATAATAGCAGCAGACGTACCGCAAGAGAGAATGTGGCTGCAGCACGACGGGGCAACCGCCCACTAATCACGATAAGTGACAGAATTTTTTAACGAAGCTTACCCAGCCCTTTGGATTGGACGCGTAGGTACAATTCCATAGCCACAGCGATCTTCTGACTTGAATCCATTATTTTTTCATTAGAAAGAAATAAAGAAAAAAATATTTTGTTCTCACAATAAATAGATTTCTATGGGGGTTACTTCAAAAAAGTAGTATATGAGTGTAATATACTGGGTAGAATTATTTAATTTACTATGTTTGTTAGAGAGATTCGACCCTTATGATTGACCCTATCGGTGAACACCATAAAAGTACAGGATGTTATTTTTTTGGAATTTTAGCTGGTTCAATTCCTGGGTATGGCAAGCTTAATTCCGGAAATCGTTAAATGCCGTTCTGTTTCTTTTGAATAAAATGATCTATCTCCAGTATTTAAAGTACTTTCCCTCCAGGTGGCATTACAATATTCCAACCTGTATATATTATTATATACCTATATACATATATTTAAAAAAATATATATAAAAAAATGAGTAATAGATTTTGTATAATTAAAAATGTTATGTACATTGTACTACAATTCCATATTAATATAAAAAAACCAGTTAAGTGCGAGTCGAACTCACGCACCGAGGGTTTCGAGTTTCGGACGAATCCAATTTTTTTTAATATTAAAATGTAAAAAAGGTAACGGGATAGGTCAAGGTGTACCAAAGAGGGTGCACTAAAAATGACACTTTTTGTTTACTCAAAATAACGAAAAATATAAGATTAAAAAAGACAGACGATAATTTTTTTTTTTTTGGGACGTAATTTATTGTTTTTTTTATTTTTTATTATTTTTTATTGACTTATGTGTTCAGCTGTTACACATAGGCTGCCAGCTTGTGGGTGGTTTGAAAAAAAAATTACTCTAACCTAACCAGTCCGTGTCGAACTGCTCTGAATCGGGGTGTTAAGTTTAGCTATCTCAAATTGGTCACCGGAGCCGGACTGCCTTCGCCGTTAGCGCAGATTTCCATCTATAATAGCATAGTATCTCGAAAGGGGTGCGTGCTATCGCAAAAATAATGAAAATTTGGCTACACTCTGACCACGGAATAGCAACAAATAATAATAAATATTTACGTAAAGGTTGCTAGGTGCACCATCTATATATAACGTCAGTCCGGAAAAAACTCTCAATCTTACTAAATTTTTTAGGCTAATAAAGGCTAATAAAGTACTAATATTCAGTGATATAACTACATGAGTACGGCTTTCGGATTTTTTCCTTTACTTGTGCAACTTGATATTGCTTCTTGCCAAATTTTATGATTCTAGGTCAATAATGTTTAAATCTTTATTTTCCGCATGTTATGTTGCTTGTAACATGTGTTTTTAGTGCTTTTTCGATGTCATCATAAACATAACCTATAAAATACCAAGCCGGTAAAGAGGAACTACCATACCAGGTAAAGAGGAACTACCATACCAGGTTAAGTTTACCAGGTTAGGGATAACAAACATTTTGCACGTTGAAATATCACCTACCTAGATTAGGTAGGTATAGATAGTTAAACTCATCTTGGCGCGCGGCGCTATGTGTGCATGCGCTTGTAATTAGTATACAGCTTTAATTTGTGTGGCAGTGACTCGGGCCAATTGATAGTCGTCGTCTAAGCACACATAGGTACACAGATATTACCCACATATGGCGCTGTGTGTGCGCGCCAAAATGTTTTGAAATCTCTATATAGCAGTGTTGTTATTTGTGGTAAGTCACGATTAACAATTGATTAATTGTTAAATTGTAAAAAACATATACATCACTAAATGAAAACATTTAATAAGAAACTCGCAAAAACAACTGACTCGGGCCGGATTCGAACCTGCGACTCTGGCATACCGTGCTATCGCTTTACCAACTAAACAGTTGTTTTTGAGAGTTTCTTATGACTTAAATGTTTTCATTTAATAAGCAAAACATGTGCAATGCATATGCACATGTAAAAATTAATAAAAATAAATTTAAATATTGGTGTAATTGTGATAACCACGATTACACCAATATTTAAAAAAAATATCTAGTCAGTGTTAATTAATTCATTGTTAGTTGTCCCTGCAATTTATTTTTGCCGTATTAGAGGTCATATATGTATTTGTTACAGAAAAACTAAACTGCCTCGAAATTACGTAAGAAAAACTGACCGGAGCTCTTACCCGAAAGAAAATTATTAGAAGCAGTGAGGGCTGTTAAAAGTGGTGCACTGTCGGGTTATGCAGCCTCAAAACATTATGGAATACCAAGAGCAACTATAATCAATCGGGTTTATGATCGTAAAGGTGTAAAGTCTAATACTTTGGGGAGGTCTACAGTTTTGTCACAGGACGTAGAAGAAAACCTTGTTAAAAACTTGCATATAATGGAAAAATATGGTTTTGGCCCAGCGAGCATATAACCGGTTAGGTGCTCGTAGTTTTGGCCTAACTAGGAAGGAATTGATGAAAACTGTAGGATGTAGAAAAGATTAAAAACCAAATTTACACTTATATTTTTCATTACATTTGTAGTTTACCACCCCTGACCTTACTAATGTGTTCCTCTTACCCCAAATTTCCTTTATTTTTCGGTAATACTAAATTAAACCATATTTTAACGACGGTATGCTTTCATTTCCGTTACGTCGAAAGGCAGTTCTCAAATTCCTAGCGATACATATAAAAATATGTGTATTTACTTGTATGAATTGAAGCGTTTCTCTTACCCCAAATCTCGGGAAAGAGGAACAATTAGAAGACCTGGTTTTGTTCAGATTGTGCCGTTATTACTGAAAGAATCAATTTCTGTGTTAAAATAATAGTTAGCATGGTTCATTAGCGAAACTTTGTTTGTATGGCTATTAGAATACATACATATTTTTACTAGCTGGAGCTCATAATGTTCAAAAACCAGTAGACTATGTTTCTCTTACCCCACCTGACCTTAGTAAATTATATAATTTTAATAAATATAACTAAACTACAAATCACGCGGGGCTTCGCTCCCGTCGTTCTTTATTTGGCCACTGCGCGAATCCTATTGGCCATAGCGTGATCTTATATAGCCTATATAATAATTTACAGACCAGTTGTTCCTGAGATCTTAGCGTTCAACCAACCAAACAAACAAACCGTTCAGCTTTATAAAATAAGTTTAGATAGGGACAGTGATAATAATATAATAATATAATATTCTACCACACTCACACAGCGCCATCTAGTCCCAAAGTAAACAATTATATTTGCTTGTGTTATGGGTACTAAACAACTGATATACTACTTAAATGCTTTTTTTGTTGTTGTAAATACATACATATTATAGATAAATTACACCCAGACACAGAACAAAACTTTATGCTCATCACACAAAGATTTGTCCTGGGTGGGGATCGAACCCACGACCTCCGGCTTAGCAGTCAGGGTCACTAACCACTAGACCAACAGGCCAGTCAAAAGTGATGAAGATCAACAACACCCTTCGTGGTACTGGAAGCGTTATTTTAAAACTATACCATCAAATACTGAAAATATAAATTATACCACCGCCACTAAAATTCCTATAAATTTATATTTACAAATAACATACCATGATTGGGATTACTCTGAACATTGCAAAATCTTCCTATATCGGAACTAATTCTGAAAAGCGAAAAATAAATCATCAACGATGATTTTATTTGTAATATCCAAATGTGACGTGTAAATGAATAAATTTTAGTTGGTCATGCATTACACAATTGAGGTTTGCTTTATTATTGACAAGCACTCACGCTTTTTACGTGACTGCCAAAAAGAAGGGTAATGTTTTTCACGCGTATGTATGTATGTATGTGGGCATTTCTGTTCCGTTGTGACCTTTTGTAGCCTAAACGGCTTGGCTGATTTTAAAGTGTGAGGTGTCATTAGATTTGTATTTTTCCCCCGAGTGTCATAGGCTATGTGACGTCAACAAAAAACCAATATGGCGGCCGTAAACTGTCAAAACAGACGTTTTTAGTGCTATCACAATATGGGTGTCAGATGAAGGCTAATTAATAGCCTAATTCAATTATAATATGTGCAAAATAGCTTGACCGATTTTGAACTATCAAGATTCTCAAAATTATAATATACATAATTATTAATAATATTGACTGAGGAAGGCTACTTTTTGGCAAGGCAATGCAGTCGGGTTTTTTGGTTTTTTTAAATAAACACTTGTTTATAGTTAAGTATAATAGGTTTAAAAACAAAAAAAAACTATGTATCTTATAAAAACAGTTAAAGAGGTAATCTCGTATACGCTGATGCGCTGATATAGAAGTCTAAACAGACAGACGGACAACGAAGTGTACCTATAAAGGTTCCGTTTTTTTTCTTTTGAGGTACGAAACCTTACAAAATTGTGGTTAAATTATTAATAATAAACAAATTCCTGCGAAGAAATACTAAGAACGAGATGACCACACATCAGGATGTTATGGATAAATACAAGTTGTTTACTATTCCATTGATGTAATTTCAAGTATGACTGTTGTAAAAAAAATTGTTAATTAATCTGTAACATATACTTATATTGTGGTGAAAATAAATAGTATTACTATTATTCTAAATATAAAATGGTAACTTTATTATAAACAAAAAAACAAATAAATGTATTAATTGATCATCATCACTGCATAGTATAAAACAAATTCGCTGTCGCTGTCTGTCCGTCCCTATGTATGCTTAAATCTTTCAAACTACGCAACGGATTTTGAAGCAGTTTTTTTTAATAGATAGAGTGATTCAAGAGAAAGGTTTATTATTATAATACATGCATAATATTGTAGAGCAACACTGATAAATTTAGAGGTTTCTAATGTGATGTCGTAAATAAACTAATTTTTTTGTGCTTACATTGCAAACGCTGGCTGAACCCCACGAGATAAATCAAAATAATGTACTACAGTATTGTACACCTTAAAAAAGTCAACAAAAAATCCGTGATGGTATATGTCTATCTCTAAAGGATAACCCACAATAACCATTTTTTATCCTTTACATTGTAAGCGAAAAAATGGCTTATTTACGAAGTGATTTTAAGCAATACAGCATTAATCCTTATCCAATGAAATACCTTAAATACATTGACCATATAATATAGATAATGGCCAAATATGGCCCTTTACAGCATTTACTTTAAATTATTATTTCCGAAGATATTACAGATTTAAGGGCCTTCCCTCGGTTTTGCACCAAAAACGGCTTTTTTCTGAAGCCTACTCCTCCAAAACGACTTGTTCGAAAAATTTGAAAAAAATATATTTTGATAATTGATCTATCTACTACATTTTCAACATATGAAATTTTCGTACGACTAATACTTTTGCCTCAAAAAATATTTTAAGTTGAGATATATTTTATCTTAAAATCCCTAAAACTTTAAAACGGCTTTATAGTTTGAAATTATTTTTACACTGATAAATTGGTGGTAAAATTTACTTTAATCTGAACATAGCATTTGTAAATCGATCAATATTTTCTTAAGAAAATAGGCCATAATACGATTTCTGTACGTTAGAAATTCAAAGGTGCTCTGCGCGGGCGCGGGCGGCAGACAGGCGTTAGCCTTCAGACGGGAAGGCTGTGTCGCTCGTTGCTCCATTTTTACTATCGACTGAATATAGTGCTTACAGGTATAATATACACACAAACAGCGAGCGCGGCGGGACGAGTAAATAAATCTAAGGTGTCACGCAGAGCCGTCACGTCTTTCTCGCTGTGTGCCGAAACCTTTTGTGCAAATATTTATGAACTTTAATATTTTTTTTTGAATTTTCTGACGACTACTCCTCCTAACCGTTTAGAAAGAGTAATCTTTTTGCCCCATCGGCCATCAGTCCTGCGAGCTATATTCTCAAACAAAATATTTCAAATGATCCAATAAAATGGTTTACAATTTATAATAGTAGTTTATAACGTAATTACAAAGTAAGTGTTGTAAACAAAACATTAAATTCATCAATGAAAATAGGTAAATATTTTTTTTAATACAAAAGTAAGTTAAAATAGTTATTTATTTAATTATAATTTACAAGATAAAATAATTATCTTCGATACTAATAATAAATAAGTACCAATAAAACTATGTAAGTACTTACATAAATACCGAAAGCAAAACATTGAAATTAAAAAAATCTCAATACATAAAAATATTGGCCAACAAATAATTGTGTACACGAGTCCTTTAAACTCTCTATACAAAATAAAATAACAATTTTAAAACTGTTATTCCGGAATCGTAGGTAAAAATGCCGAGCTAGAAGCGCATGTCTGCGTTTACGCTTATTCTGTGACCATTGTATTATAGTGTGCGCGAGTTGGCAAAGGAGCGGGGATATGCAGTGAAATAAGCTAAGCTCCACCCATACTCTTAAGGTCGTTGGCGACTAGTTACGCCTTAAAATGCAGGGACATCGCGGTGCGGCGCGGCGGTACCGGCCCGGCCGGCGCGTGGCGTCGCGTGCCTATAAATAGCGCGTCGAAGGCCGCGCTTCGCCCTATAGCACTTTATGATTAGCAGCGATCGGACGCGTTTATCGGAGCTCTCTAGCGAGGAAAATAATAATTAATAAAAACGTGCTTTTCGACGCGACAACTTATAAGTACATTACGATAAATAAATAAATTCTTTGAACCCGTCTGGAATCCCTCCACATAAAATGGTGTTGAAAGTAGGTTGTCCTGTTATTTTACTAAGAAACCTAAATTCACCTAAACTTTGCAATGGCAGGCGTTTGCTGGTAAAATCACTAAAAACGTTCATAAGAGAGTGCACAATACTCACCGGATGTGGTACTGGAGAAGACGTATTAATTCCCCGAATTCCTCTGATACCATCAGATTTACCGTTCCAATTTAAACGCCTATAATTACCGGTAAAGACATATTTTGCAATAACCATTAATAAATCGCAGGGTCAAACTTTCAACGTTGCGGGCTTAGATTTGAGCGTTGTGTTTTTATGATGGTCAATTATATGTCGCACTTTCAAGTGTAACCTCTAAACAAAATATGTTTGTATTGTCTAATGTCAAAAAACATTACATCAAACAACAAAAGATTTTTTGGCAGTCGGGTAAAAAGCTGCAAACGTTGTTTATAAGGACATTCTGTAGTAGGTACGTATATTTGCATCCGTGCGAAGCCTGGGCGGGTTGCTAGTTTATGATACATTATATTATTAGACATTATTTTATTTTACGTCATGCCACTAAACTGATTGGGTTAGGAGACAACTCGTCCCCTTTGAAACTGGGACCTGGGACCAATTACACCTTTTCTAATTTGATAATAGGCAACTGGGCCCAGCTTCGTTTAGATATTGGGACGATTAGTTCAATCTAATATTTTCTAGGGGTTCATTGGTCCCAAACCCAATAAAGTGATAATGGCTGTAGCAAAAGGAAATAAAACATGATTAGTTGATCATCCGTTTTATGTAATAATCATACAAATAATGACTAGTTTTTATTCCATTACTTATTTAAAAATATCGTTCAAAACGCAAACATAACTCATACAAAAGATACACTTTTTCAAAACCAAAATAAAAAAAATTAAAACAAAAGGCTTGTTAATTGAGGTAAAAATCTAAGTACCTAACTGAGGCAGTAAGTAATTAATTGAAGCCTCCGTGGCGCAGTGGTTAGTGATCCTGACTGCTGAGACCGAGGTCGTGGGTGCGATTCCTACCCAGGACAAATAAATCTTTGTGTGATGAGCACGATTATTTGTTATTTTGCTGAGTGTAATTTATCTATAATATGTATGTATTAAAAAAAAAAATGACGGATTTTACTGACTTTGACTAGGACGACCTGCTACAAAATATGTCAAAAAAACATGAATAGTATAATAATAATATGAAATACTTGACACTGGCAAATACTGAAAGAGTGACGCCATTATTAAAAGAAAAAAAAGATACTTTATCAAAACCAAAAATAAAATAAAATTTAAACGAAAGGCAAAAATCTTAAGTAACTAATTTCTCGATACAATGTCCTAAGCTAATTTCATTGTCAATTAATTCTCGAAGAATTCTTTTCAGTCGTCGTTGTGATTTAATGGTCTCAGAGGTTTTTTTTGAAATGTATCCGTCCTTTTTCAATTTGCCAGAGTAATAACTTGAATCTTTCTGTAGTGTTTTGAGAAGAACTACTAAGTTTGGCTTAGGTTTTATCATTTTATTGAGACGTGCATTCCACGCCTCAATTGCATTATTTGTTTTATGTTGCTGATTATAAAAACACCATTTACTGTTAAAAAATGCTTCTTTCCTGAGCCACGTTTTTTCAAAATAGTTATTAAATAAATCAATTTGGGGGTCCTTTTCACTCTCTCCTAAATTATATAACCACCCATCTTGCACAAAATCTTGGGGAAGGTGGGCAAGCGCTATGCATCTTTTGACGTGAGATCTCAAATACTTATTTTTTTTTTTTTTATCTGACTTTTGAGCATTTCTCCACAATGCCCGTGCAAAATGAAATAGACATCCTTGTATTTTTGCTGAAGGAAAAACTTCTGAGATCGCCTGCATTGCACTAGCCTCAAAATCTGTAGTAAATGTATCGGGGTTGAATTCCGGAATGCGACTCTTTATAAGCCAGAGCATGGTCTTGTATGTATCTTTTTTTTTATCTGAAAGCAGGCAATATAAAACAGGCACAATACTGTTCGTTTCATCTGAACTCCCGACATCTACATGTAACGTATATATTTGTGTAAAGGGGGGTGAAGTACTTTTAAATGTGCCGTCACCAAACACATGCTTAGCACTTTTTAAGAGATTTCTTGCATCAGAACTCGCAAAGAGAAGTAATCTACACTCGTTGTGGGAATAATCTGCTAAGAGGAAATTGTCAAACTTTTGCGGAACTAAGACCTCAGTAACATTTAAAAATCTTGTTTTTTTTACGCCTAACAATTGATTTCTATGCTTGTATAATCGGTTTTTTATGTTTTCGTATTTCGGGATTTTGTCTATAAAATTGCATTGGGCATCGTTTAGTTCTTCAATGACTTCAGAGTACAAGGAAGGCATTGGGGTTGTTTCATTCTCTGCCTTTTCTAGAGTAACGTGAATTATCTTTTTTATTTCATTTTCTACAACATTTGGTTGACATTTGTGAGTTCCCTCTTTTATAATTACGGAATGGCCGGTAATCAAATTGGCATTACACACTTTTCTTTTCACACATCTCCATACAATATGCCCATTGGGACTCGACCGCTTCATTGTGTACCGATGTCCATTACGAAGCAATAAATCGCCTCCCCTTTGAGATTTAATAATTTCGTAAAGTTTATTACTAGACGCCTCTTCATCCGACATACTACAAAATAAAGACAATAAGTTGTGTAGGTATACTGATTAGTTCTGTACACTATCCCTCATCAGACAACAGTAATAAATATAAAACTCACCTTTTTACTTCGGGAAGATAACCAAAATAATGTAAAATATGTACAAAACAAATTAATATTTAGGTACGAAGCGCGAAAACACTCAATCTTGCGACCAATAATACCTGCACACGGTCATAAACAATTCCTAATATAACTTACACGTTCACGTATATATTCAAAGTACCCTCCAAAATGAATTATAGAAAATATAACTCGGCAAGTCACAAATCAACTTAATTCATTAAAAAATACCCCCAATACGTATACTATTTAATATGATGACTGTGTTGGACCCCCAAAAGTGATTTATTTAATAGCTATTTCGAAATAACAAAATAATGCAATTGAGGCGTGCAATGCACGTATAACCTAAGCCAAACTTCGTAGTTCTTCTTAAAATACTATAGAAAGTAAGTAAGTTATTACTTTGGCAAATTGTAAAAGGACGAATATTTTAAAAAAACCGCTGTGACCATTAAATCACAAAGAAAACTGAAAAGAAATTCTTCGAGAATTGATTGACAATGATAATAATGTTCAGACATTTTTGCATACAGCGCCATCTAGCCCCAAAGTAAGCACATTTTAATGCTTGTTTTATGGGTACAAGACATCTGATTCTTAATTTTTTTTTTGTAAATATTATATAAAGTAAATACATACATATTATAGATAAATTACACTCAGCAAAATAACAAATAATCGTGCTCATCACACAAAGATTTATTTGTCCTGGGTAGGAATCGCACCCACGACCTCGGTCTCAGCAGTCAGGATCACTAACCACTGCGCCACGGAGGCTTCAATTAATTACTTACTGCCTCAGTTAGGTACTTAGATTTTTACCTCAATTAACAAGCCTTTTGTTTTAATTTTTTTTATTTTGGTTTTGAAAAAGTGTATCTTTTGTATGAGTTATGTTTGCGTTTTGAACGATATTTTTAAATAAGTAACGGAATAAAAACTAGTCATTATTTGTATGATTATTACATAAAACGGATGATCAACTAATCATGTTTTATTTCCTTTTGCTACAGCCATTATCACTTTATTGGGTTTGGGACCAATGAACCCCTAGAAAATATTAGATTGAACTAATCGTCCCAATATCTAAACGAAGCTGGGCCCAGTTGCCTATTATCAAATTAGAAAAGGTGTAATTGGTCCCAGGTCCCAGTTTCAAAGGGGACGAGTTGTCTCCTAACCCAACTGATTGGAGGAATAATTGTCTATTAGCATTTTTTTTTTTTTATTGTTTGTTTTGTCTATATACCTTCTTTAGTGCTTAAGTATTTTTTATTATATCTACTTATTTCATTCCAAATTATATACATAAATTCATTCATTGATACCTAATAATACTAAAATAATAATAGACTGTCACCGTGGCGCAGTGGTTAAGGTGGTCGCCTCGCCACTACATCGCCGTGCTGGGTGACGTGGGTTCGATTCCCACACGAGACAAATATTTGTGTGATTCATAGATATTTGTTTCTAGTCTGGGTGTACTTTGTGTCCGTTAGTTTCATGTTTGTAAAGCTCCCCGCGACACAGGGCTTGGGCCCTGGAGCGGGGGTTGTCTTTTTAGAATAACACAATATATACAATATTTTAAACTAAATTTAAACAATAATATATTATTTACAAATAAAAACCAACTAAATCTATCATTAAAATAAAAAAGGGAGGAAATTACAAATTTAAATACGGCATCATATCAATACTTTAGTTAAGTTATGATAAATATTTTTTATAGGTAGATGATTTTCTTCAAACAGAAAAAAACAAAAAAAAAATAAAAGCATGCAGCGACACACGATCGGCTTAATTCGGCTGTCGTCGTATTCCATCGGATCCTTTTGGCTGTCAACTTTAGATGTTTCATTTATGTATGTTTATGTACCTATATTTATGGCTCCATTGTTTTCGAGGTCCAGCAATCGACTGTAATGCACATGCTGACACACTTTGACTTGACACTAGATCTGATTGTTGCTAATTATAATTGGGATTTCATCTCTGGACAAAAAATTTAAAGCTTTCATTATTTACTATGCTAAAGGGTTGGCAATCCATGGCTATCATATTTATTAATAACTTATCCAAGTTGGCTTTTTCATTTGTCGGTAAGGGCCGGGATAAATACGATGCCACAAGTTTTTTTGGTGGGTTACATTACAGGTAGAAAGCCCTGTACCCGCATGAGGAAGTGTTATCCTGCACTATCAGTCCAATAACACCTGCACCACTATTAACACTGTTAATACCACCACCATCACGACCACTGTTATTACCACCACCAGTACTCCACGTCAGCATTGGTCCCAAGATCAGCATTCTGGGTAACTATAATAAAATTAAATAGTTGATCATCATCAATCTAAGTAGCTAAATAATACCTACTTTTGAAATGACACGAGTTCGGTAATTTTTATTTAGGTAAGTAATTCATAATAAACTTACCATTTTCAGTTTCACTGCGAGACACACTTTACACAGATAATTTTTTAAATTTGATATTGTCATCTTATATGACAAACACTTTTTGCAGTAATTGCATTCAGCATTCTTATTGGCACTCTCGTCCATCACTGTAAAATAATTCCACATTTTACCTCTTCTAGGCGGCATGTTGAGGATATAAAATACACACTTACTTACTTAAACCTATTACAACGCAATAGCTCGCTCACGTCTCGCATAAAAATTGCATCCGCACTATTCAAATAATGTGCCCGCACTGATTTATTTCAGCTTTCATTAAAATATAAACAAACAAAATATTACATATTACTACTTACATACCTAACATTTAAAAAAATAATTATTCAAACGTTTGTTTGATTGGATTAATCAATCTAGTATCCAGTTACGTTACGTTAAAGCATAGTTTCGCATAAAATGCAAATAACGTCGAACAATATTCTCGAAATATTATATATTTTTATAATATATTATTTTAGGTACAGTTGGAAGTTTAACCTTATTGCATTTATTTAAGAGCCTAATTTGGCATGTAATAGAAATAATAATTCATTACGATTTATTTCAATAAAAAGTAACCGAAAAAAAAAATTTGTAAGTATTCATTTGAAATGAATACGTTATTTAATTGGATTAATCAATGTAGTTCCTATGCAGTCATGTTAAAGCTTAATTTCATATAAAAAAATAACGAAGACAACTTCTTACTTTGGTAATTTGGTGATGGAATTTTATCCTTTATTAATTTAGAATAGAGCATAATTTGGCTTGTGACTTGAAATATTAAATATTATCTTATATCTCTACTGTCTTTGTCTTTCATTCATCGGTCGGTCGGTGGGGTCGAGATGAGTTCGAAATTTGACCTAAAGTGACCTTGACGCGGCGTTCGTTCAGTGTTTGTTCGCAAAAATAATAGGAAGACGTAAATAGCTATGTTAGTTTTTGTATTTAATAAATTAATAGGCTATATGTATAATATATACTCGGGCCGAATTGCTTACATGTCGAATGTTTGTAAACATATTATCACTGTAAGAATAATAATATAATAACATATCTAGGGTAAAATTTCAGAGTTCATCTTGAGGGAGGAAAATCTAAAGAGGATTCATTACCTTTCTATCTCACTAAATCCCGAAAAAAACTGTTGATGGTAGCACTTATAAACAACTTGACATTGGAAATTATTTTTTCTGACTAAATATAATTTCTATTTATCTTATTGCCAAAACGTTAAATCTAAAATGATTGTTCGTAAAATTCTTTTTTTCAGACAAATAAAGAACTTGATAGGCACTAAAATCATTAACACTGACCAAGATAAATATAAATAAAATTTATATAGTTACGTTCGCCAATTATTTTCACATTGTTTAAAATAATATGTAAGTTATGTAAAAATAACATAAATGTATTATATATTAACAATATAAATACTTGTATGGACAATTTGTTGTTTTTAAACATCTCAAATTGTGCAGACGCACAGTGTTTGATATGACCCAAAAAATTTCCCTCTGCTGTTTATGGTAGTAATCGATCTAGGGATGCATTTAAAATGCAAGAGTAAAACACCGACGTGTCTAATTCAAATAACTTTTTTTATAAAAAATAATGAACTTTACGTGACCTTGTCGTAAAAAAAAATAAAATAAATTCTGAAAACGTAACTGTCCAAGATATTTATGTTAGATAAATATATTCTAATAAAGTATCTTAGGGCGCATATTTTCCAGTTTTTATTTTTTTAAAATCGCTTCTGGATACCGAGTAATTAATTTTTTTCAGATTTTCGTTTTTATTTTTTTTCTCCCAAAAAACTCAAAAGTGTAATTTGTGACTAGCACAGAAAGATTGCTCTTAATAAGGCCTATCGCTGATAAAAAAACCACGTTCCACTATCGAGGCCTTTAGGAGATATAAACCATTTTGTTCTAGGGTCAAGTGATACAACATAGGGTTGCCACTAAAGGTCAAACAAGTTTTTTTTATGAGTGTTTTTTGTTTTCATACTTATGAAACTTTATTTAAGTTTTTAAACGCCATGTCAGGCATCGTTGTCCGACAAACATAAATAGATAAAATTAATAAATTGTGTAATTTTGCCTTTAAATGTACATTGTTGCCCTGAATAAAGTTTCCATTTCCATATACTGAACAATTATTTAACAACCATCGAATTATTAGGAAGTGAATAATTCAGCTTCCAATATTTCACCTAAACAAACCCACCACCCATCATTCCACCATCATGCAAACCCCACCATCGAAAAAAACCTAAAACAAAAGGTCTGCCGAGCATGTAATTAGATTTTATTTCTAAATGTAGTAAGTTATTGTAGTATAGAATAAAATATACTTCAAAACAAAATAAATAAATTAAGGGCAAATAAAGTGACAACCCTAACACTATTTTTTAAAAATTAATTCCTCCTAAAGGCCTCGATAGTGGAACGTGGTTTTTTTATCAGCGATAGGCCTTATTAAGAGCAATCTTTCTGTGCTAGTCACAAATTACACTTTTGAGTTTTTTGGGAGAAAAAAAATAAAAACGAAAATCTGAAAAAAATTAATTACTCGGTATCCAGAAGCGATTTAAAAAAAATAAAAACTGGAAAATATGCGCCCTAAGATACTTTATTAGAATATATTTATCTAACATAAATATCTTGGACAGTTACGTTTTCAGAATTTATTTTATTTTTTTTTACGACAAGGTCACGTAAAGTTCATTATTTTTTATAAAAAAAGTTATTTGAATTAGACACGTCGGTGTTTTACTCTTGCATTTTAAATGCATCCCTAGATCGATTACTACCATAAACAGCAGAGGGAAATTTTTTGGGTCATATCAAACACTGTGAGACGTTAAAATAAAATGATTTGACCTAGTCTAGCCTAGCTGTTTCTAAGATTTATATTAATATTTAACATAACTTTAACGAAAATAGCGTGAGAACAACAAATATCAACGATTGCGGCGGGTTTGGCACCGTAATAACTTAAGACTAGCCGCAAGATCAACCCAAGTTTAGGTAAGTGTGACGTAAGTTTTCATCTACCATTGACGGTTTCTACAGTCCTAGTACTCGCGGTGACCCGGGATTCTATCAGCGCGCTACAGGCTTCTTTCACGCGTCCGTACTAGAAGAAATGTCATATGATTTCACGTATTTGTTAATAAAAACTTAATTAAATGTATTTACAAGTTAATCTAAATTTAAAATAAAATCAATAATATATATTTAATAAAGTATATATTTTTTTGAAAACTATATTTGGAAATTTTCCAGCTTTAATAGGTTCCAAGTCCAACAGTGGGCATTTTACGGCTGATACACACTCTCTGTAGCAAGACGGGACGTTTTACGTGCATTGTTTTTAGTTCAGAATCATAGGTAATTTAACTAGTTATACAAAACAATAGTTCATAGTTGTGATGTCGATCAAATATAACAGTGCTCTGGGTATGCCTCCACGGAAAGTGTTTCCCTCGTGGTTGGAATGAATCTCGATGCATCAACAAAACCTGTTGCTTCGACCACGGCATTGGCATAACTGAATGACGACGATAGATATATTATAAAGCGTGGAAGAGAGAAGAACTACGGCGGGGGTTGGCAGGGGGAAACTCGAAAATGAATGTATGCCACCAATCTCAGTTTCTGCTTTCCTAGTATCTGTGACTGGGAATCGTTGCCGGTTAGCAAGCAAAGTTTAGTTGAAGTACGCCATCTCCTTGCAACATACCTGAACTTCTTGTAGGGCAAAATTTCTGAGCTCACATCGATGGAGGAAAAATTAAAGAGGATTCATTGCCTTTCTATCTCACTAAAGCTTAAAAATATCTGTAGATGGTAGCACTTATAAACAACTTGACATTGGAAATTATTTTTTCTAATAAATCTATTAATTTATCTTATTTCCAAAACGTAAAATATATTTTTTTACCACATTCACACAGCGCCATCTAGCCTTAAATTAAGCAATTATATTTGCTTAAATTATGGGTACTAAATAACTGATGTACTACTTAAATACATTTTTTTTTTGTAAATACATACACATTATAGATAAATTACACCCAGATACAGAACAAACCTTTATGCTCATCACACAAAGATTTGTACTGGGTATGGCTTCGAACCCACGATCTCCGATTTAGCAGTCAGTGTCACTAACCACTAGACCAACAGACCAGTCGCGTAGAATCTTAGGCCTATATCAGTGGCAATAATTTTCTTTTAATTTCTTTATTCCGCTACATAATATAACAAATACTCTTAGAAGCGTCTAAGATCTCTTTAGGGCTACGTACCTCAAAAGGACAAAACGGAACCCTTATTGGTTCATTCCGTTGTCCGTCTGTCTGTCTGTCAACGACAAATGGCACATGGCCGGTTTTTTTTTTCTTAAATTGTAATGCTAGAAATTTTACAAGCTTTAGCAATAACTTATATCTTTTTTTTCGGCCAACACAATGGCGAACAGGAAGTTTCAGAAACGTTGTCTAATTCAAACGTTTCTATAAGCAGTTCTAATTAAATTCTCCCAGAAAAATTGAATTAAAACATAAATTACGCAAGGTATCAGCAGCTAAATTAAACTTACTGGAAATTTAAGAAAATACAAAGACAAAATATTTCTCTAAAGAAAAAAATTGCTTCTTTTAAAACAATCGTTCAAAATTTTAAAGATAATTTCGTATTTAATTTAAATGCTGAGATTAATTTAATGGCTAAAGCAGAAATTGTTGAGTTACATAAATCTTTAATGAAAAATAATATACAAAGCAGACATTATTTATTGTACACTGCACCTTTACGTAAATTTGCACTCACTTTACACTACTATTCACCAGCTGCGAATAAATACGTTAGAGAATACTACAATAAAGCTCTTCCACAATCTAGGACAATGTTAATGGTATTTAACTGTTAATGAAGAACCCGGTTTTACAATCGAAGCCTTTGCAGCCCTAAAAAAGAAATTCCAATCTAACGCAAATTCTAATAAACATGTACTCTGCTCATTAGTCGTTGACGATATAGCTATAAGGAGACAGAAACGTTTCTTATCTTGGTTATTTAACCAATTCGTTCCATTGATAGAATCCTTCATCAACCATGTCCATTATATTGCAGTAAAGACCCTTTTTCCCCTCTTTATCATCTTGCTCTATAACTTTCAAGACTGTGGGGTTGGAGTCAATGTATCCCAATAATTGATCCAAGTTTCTATTCATGATTCGGAGAATAATCTCTGGCTTGTGAGATATCCCCGATAGAATGGATAAGTAATCGGCTTCCTTCCCGCGTCCTACGAAGCCGGTTCCGTTCTCTCCTAGTGTCAGTGTTCCATAAGGGCAGGCAAACACCCCCTTGTTGTGGATGGATTCTACTGGGGTCTCTTTTGCGCGTGATGTCACAGAGGACATTGATCGAGGAGTTGAAACAGGAACATTTACCGTCTTAGCTTGCACATCCTGAATGGTAAGAAGAAGGGTTTCCACTCCTGTGGTGCATTTTTGGAATGTCTCTGTCGATTTGTTGAATGAAACTGTTAGTTCATTCAGGCTATCCGTAGCCAGTTGGACTTGTTCTCTAGACTGCTTTTCTCGAACAGTTAGACTATCTATCAAGGAAGATAGACCTCCTAATAGAGATCCAACATTCAGTGATTGAGAAACATTCATCATTGTCTCCATTCCAATGATACAAGACAGGAGGGAGGTTACTCCTTTCATCGCCATGTTTGCCAAGCAGTATGCCAGTTGAGGCTTACCATGGGAAGATCTTGTTTCCATCGCTTTCAATGATAGATCAGGACGGGGATAAGCCTGCCCTTCAGGAGTTAACATTATTACATCTATGGCTTGAGATATCTCAGGATTTAGTAAAGATCCTTTCCAAAATTCAATTTTGAGAGTGTCTAATGCCTCCTTAAGAGAAGGATTATTGGAGCTGTTTTGATCTGAGAGACATGAGTCGACACACGGAGAATATGCTGATGAAGTTGCCTCCTGTTTGGTAGGTGGATAGATTAAAGACTCAACTTCTGTCATAACAGCAAGAAGAAGTGGTTCTATCGTCCCACGGTCGTTTATTTGCAATGGTTTGGATGCAGCTCGGCTGAATTGATCATAAAGAGGCAAATCTGAGATGCTCCTTCTTGTTAGGGTACCTTCCGGACTATTGTCCTCATTGGATTCTTCTTCTTCCGATTGATAGGGTGTTTCTTCGTCAGAAGAGGTTGACTAATGGTCTTTGTCTTGTTGATTCATGGTGGTCAGGGATTGGCTTCAGTAGGGATTGGATTTACTGTGTATAACTATTACACAACAAACAAAAATTGGGTGCAGTTAATTTTGGTGCAGGTCCTATACAATGTGAAGAAAACGAGACTGTGGCAACACAAGCGTTAGTATTTATGTTGGTTGCCTTAAACGAGAATTGGAAATTACCTGTGGGGTAATTTTTAACGGCCGGTGTAAATGTTGAAACAAAAGCAAATTTGATAAAAATATGCTTGCAAAAATGTCATGAGTTAAGCGTAACCGTTTTATGTGTTACATTTGACGATTGTTCTGCAAATTTCAGAGCAGCTGAAATTTTGGGCTGCAAACTATCTGATGTCAGTATTACGAAGACTGGGTGTCAGTGACTGGGGACTGATGATGATGATGATGAAGGTTATAACTGTAGTACTACTAACCACAGTCAATGGTACCACAGTTAGGTAAAAATTACCGTGGTGCCAGTCATCAACAAGTCGTATAATTGACGAAAATTGACATTGACAAAATACAGGTTTGACGAGAAAAGAAAATAACTGAAAAAAAAATTTCGTTTATTGACAATTGGTTTAACCCTTACAAAGGCAGAGGCTATTATTCATGACCGAAAGAGCACATCCAGATGCATGGGGCCCGTGTAAGGGTTAACGTAATTTCTCTAGAGCATAGCCGACAGATATCACATCTGTTATTAATTCCATTTGAATCTCTCTTATCACGTCATCATTTATAAC